>OY756373.1:14437690-15825883 GCA_963576895.1 Ceraclea dissimilis
ATAATGGCGCCTCCCACCAAGAGTTGACAGAATCAAAATCTGTAAAAAGATATGAGTTCTACTCGTGAAGCACTTTCTGAGACACCAAACACGGCATGCGGTGACTGGATCCTCTCGATCGCTCGACGTCTCCCGATGGGTTGAGCTGGATAAAATCTGACATACTATGTGAATTTATTTTCCAACGCCCTTTCATACGATACCACACATTACCCCATAAAATCATTGGATCCCTTCAAACGAATTTACATCATTTTCGTCTCTGGAGAAGGCTGATCCAATGTGGTACAGAATCGTAATGTCATCTAGTTTACACAATTGGTGAAAGTTTCAGAGCTCTAGCTGGTCTGGAAATGAGCTAAATGTGAACACCTGTTGAAGCTAGGCAAGCGTGTGGAGCCGGCATTATAATTGGCCAGTCCTCGTCAGTTGGGAGTTATAGGAGCCTTAACGTAGTTAGGCGAGGTAGATCAAAAAGGTACTACCTCGCTTATCTTTTAAATAAAACATTATTAAACTAAAAACAAACCCCCAGGACAAAATAAACAATAAACCCACAAATAAATAATAAACTTGAGCGCGGAATAAAATAAATTATTCATAAATTATGTATGGATTATTCACAAAACTTTGATTATTAATATGAATGAGTGGAAGGGGATTTTCTTGAGTCAAACGCTTTTTGCTTAGTGGACTTGTAATTTGTATATCTAAAAAGACTCTTCAATAGTAAACAATAGGCCCAATTTCGTAACTTTCAGATAGACAGTGAAAGAAAGAGCAGGTCGCTATTTATTTTCAGAAGTCTCACGGGGACAAAATTGGTATGACTGAGTTTAGTGTTGCTAGATATAAAGAGAAGATATGGTTATACTTTTTCGCTACTTTCAAATTATATTTCAGAACTGTTGAAAAAAATTGCCAATTTTTGGATTGTTAGAATAAACTGGCAACATTGGTGGTGGTTTAAAAGGATTATCGGAGTATTTTTTTCTTTTTCCAACTCGCCAAACTATCTTGCCTTTAAAATGATTTCTCTAGCCCCGCTCTGTAATACTTTCAGCATTGTAGGTTACTTGTAAAAGATACAATGTGAAAATATTGCGGACCTTTGACAGCTCTTATGACAAGATTCGACAATCAGGGCTACCAACAATACAATCTTGAACTCCACTTGCAGCCAATGTCCGCACGGTGGCCAAGACAGAGGAAACCATCTGTACCTAATAATAATGTGCTTATGGTTTTATTTTTGGGGGCGAAAAGTCATTGCCTAAAAAAGGTGTAAATTCGGCACTGGTACACCCCTCCCCCGCCGCTCATGAAATTTTTCGGTTGTCCTGGTTCGACTTCCAAGAAATCTGGCAACCCTATGTAGGCCTCCACACTGTGACATAATAAAGTAATGACGTCACAACTTAAAGTGTAGGTAGGTTGAATGATTTATTCATTAAATATTATATTAGCTTACTTTTATTCATAAATTGTAATATTACTTTGCTTATTTCACTAGAAATAACGTTTTTTGTATGATTTTAATAAATACTTTCCAGACATTTTACCATCAACAAACTCCGAGAGCGGAACACAGCCAACAAGTCCGGTTTCTTGGAGAGAGCTTTCTCTGTCGCGGGACCAGTTACCTGGAATAGACTGTCGGATGAACTCCGAAAAGACTGGCCCATCACCAGCTTCAGGAGCAAGCTGAAAACCAATAGTTTTAAGACCAGCTTCCCGCGCCCTTGAGATGGAACACATTAAACGGCGCCAAAAAGTCATCCATCATCATCATCATCATAAATGTGAATCACATTTATACGTTATAAGAAACAAGGTAGTTCATGTATCCTCTCAAACGTTCTATTTCATTTTATAAAATTTTCAAATATAGAATCATATTTGAAAACAAGATGAAGAAAATATTGGAATCTATATTATTATCGAATATGGCAACACTGATCAATAATAAGTATCTGATGTTGAAGGAGTATCTATGGTAGCTACCTAACCTAACCTAGAATGTACGGGCAATATATTTTTGCTGCCATTACGTCGCTTCATATAAACACATACACTGTTCTTACAATATACAAGCAACAAAATATCGTAAATCTTTTAGATTCTGCTAAGAATTTATTCGAAATACTAATCACTGCTATTTTTTTCATCTAAAATAATCGCTAGTAATATATTTTTGTTCATATAAGTGCGTTTACCTACTACCAGCGCCGCAATGTCGTAATGGTGAACTAGAGAAATGCTTTCAGAGTTGGAAAATGCATGGAACACTAATAAAAGAGTCCTTAGTTTTGTCGATTGCGTAGCTAGTCTGCGCATGCGGTAACGTATTCTGTCATACATCTTTCAAAACTTCCACTAATTAGTTACCGCACAGTGAAAGAATCACTCATTTAATGTAAATGGTTGCAAAATTATAGCGTTTTAAAATTATGGCATTATTTTTCGACGACCCTATATAATTTAGAAAAACAGATTTTATAATTTTAAACCGCATTTCCGGAGGTCGCCATGTTTGGTTCTGTGCTCAACTTTTATTTTTATTCCATGAAAAGTTTTCACATGAAACAATGACGCGTCAATTCCATTATTCTCTTTTTAAAATCGCTTTACCCACCAATAACCAACTTAAAAACTTTGAAAACGTTCCATATCCTAATAGCAAAATGTTACTGTTTTTTCCACGCTAACCACATAATCTTCTCTGTAATTCATACCGCCTTTCTCTTTCTTTCTTTTCAATCCCTTATACACGTCTCTTTCCCACTTGCGAATAGAGTAATAATATCACATCTCCCCTCCTTCACTCACAGAGCGTATATTATATGTTTATCCTCTTCCCTCCCGCGTCTCGTGATATTCATCCCATTCATCCTTGCAATAAACTTGCTCGTATGGGTTTGTTATCTTTATACGCTCCATGTACACAATGTTGCCACTATAAAATAATACACGTTGGCTCAATATAATGGTGTTTCCATAATATTAAAATAAAAGCTATTTCGCTTTTGAAAAACATTCTTATAAAACGTGTCGAGTAGCTAATCTTCACAATAATGTTTCTATCTACTTACATCCTTGACAAAACGTCGTAAGTATACACTACTACACCCTTTAACGTTCATTTGGTAACGTAGGGAAGCTGCAAAGTATCACTCATGAGTTTGAGAAAGGTACCTGTCACCAATCTCTTCAAAAAACATTCGGTACCATTCGTGATATGTTCAAAATTTTATGAATCATAGAAAATAGTTATTAACTATAATCCATCCCCTCACACCGCGATCCTTGCGGGGTAAGCAGACAGAACAGAATGCCAAACTGTCCTAATGTTACACACACTCATTGCTTCTGTAACATTCACACAATTTGTCACATATTCTCTACGATTCATTTTACACTAGGCACTAAAAAAAAAATGTGAACATGACTTCTTTAACTCAAAACGCGTCCGTTTTTCAGGATCTCCTTGATCCAGGACAGTATGAAGTGTTTATAGCAACGTCATTCAAACTCGGTACATAAATATTGGCTAAATCCAACACGTATGGGTCTTGAATCTTTCGACTATATATTGCATACCGGCACACCTGTCGCTAGTTACCGCAGACCGTGGCAAAGGGATGGAATAAATACGAAAGATTTTCCTTACCTCATCCTTTCCTTTGATGATGCACATCTTGACATCGTCCTCCGGAGTGAACCAAGTCAGTCGTCTCTGCTCTGACAAGTCCACAAGACTCAGGTTGTGGACAAGGTTCCTGAAACAATTAGAAAGTATATATGTATTCAATTATTGTTAAGTTAAGGTACCCTTTCGGTACTAAGTTTATAATTAGTTTTGTCTCATTGTGGTTTCTGTTCTGGGTTGGCTGACAGAAATTCCATTATCATTTGGCAATAAGCCCGCCCTTTGTATGTTTATATATGTATACAAATAACAGTCAATAAGTGATCTTCTCAAAACTTCATGCCCAGGTTTTTACATAAAAATGGAAACGGGTAATCAGACACATTAACTATGTATTAAAATCTATAGACGTAGATAGTATAGTCACGAAATGCGAAAAAGGCACTAACATTTTAAGAGCCATTTCTAGAGTTTGGTGGGGTTCCCACCCGGAAACTATGAAACTACTTTACGTTGCCCTTGTACGTAGTCATCTGGACTTTGGCTGTCAACTTATGGACCCGCTACCAAAGTATCTCATATTCAAACTACAGAAAGTCCAGTCCAAATGTCTGCGAATGATTGTGGGAGCCATGAGGTCGTCCCCCATAAACTCGTTACAAGTTGAATGCGCGGAAATGCCTCTCCACCTCCGTCGGGAACTCTTGATTAGTAAATTTATACTTAAAAAGAAAAATGGCGGTTCGCACTTGTTTTTCTCCAAACTTGACAGCCTCTCGAAAATCCAATCTCGGCGAGGCAGCTGGTGGTCTCGGCTCTCCCCCAATTTGTGTTCTTACTATCAGGACATCTCACCGCCTATTGTTTCATCTGCGCATGTTTCTGTCCCAATGTTTGCAATCCCATTCAAAGCAATAATCCACCGATGCAATATACTAGAATCTATGGGTATTGATCGTACGGTGGCCCAGTTGAATCATTCAATGGTAAATCAATATTTTGCATCCGAGGTGTCTAGCAGATGGCCTGATTATACGAGAATATATACGGATGGATCTCGGTCCCCCGATGGTGCATGTGGGGCCGCGTTTTGCATTCCAGAACGGCGCATAGATCGAAAATTTATACTCTCAAAGGGAGCATCAATATTTACGGCGGAATGTGTGGCTCTGAGAGAGGCGCTTTCCAATATAAAAGATCTTTGCATCCCGAAATCGGTCATATTTACAGATTCTCTCAGCCTAGTTCAAAAACTTCGATGTAACTCTAAACATGATCCCCACGACGATTTGTTTTGGAAAATAAAGAGCCTGCTCTACGAGATAACACTTATGCATTGTACTGTGGATATCGTTTGGATCCCATCTCACGTGGGTATTACGGGTAACGAATATGTTGATCAATTGGCCAAAGATGCGTGCGGTGCAGGACTTTCCCCTCAGGATTTTATTCCTCCCGTTAACGAACCATTTACAAAATTCGAGGACAAAATTAAAATGAAATGGTTTGATGAATGGCACTCCTCTCCCAAGGGTGCATACTACAAGAGCATCCAATGTGACCTTCCGGGTGGAGTGTGGTTCCGGGGCAAGAAAATGTCCAAACAGGACGTTTCTATACTTTGTAGACTTCGTATTGGCCACTGCTGTGTGGCTTCCCACCTCCACAGAATTAAAGTAATCGACTCTCCCTCTTGTGCTTGTGGTGCAGAGGAAGAAACAATTAACCATGTCTTCTTCGAATGTCCACTGATGAATCGTGTTGATTTCGAGCGTGAAATAAGAAGAAAGTGTACAACATTCCCGGTGAGTATACAATTCCTTTTGTCAACTAGAGATATCGGTATTTACCTTTGTATTCTGAAATTTCTTAACTCGAATCAAAAACTGGTTTGAGGGGCCGGCCCTTTTTATATATATGCTTCGATTCCCGACAGCTTTTAAATAGTTAAATAGTTCACGGCAGAGATCACTCGTTCTTTATGGGTGAAATGCCTAAAAAAAAAAAAAAAAATCTATAGACCGATGCATTTTTAAAGACAAAGCAGCCCCTCGAAGGAAAGTTGTGGGAAGTCTGGTTTCTTTCATTTTGTATTTATTCATGTTTTTTTGGGGGGCTGAATCCGAATCCGAGGTTTGCAGACAAAAATTCGTGACGTAAGATGTCAAAAACTGTGAAAAATTGCGAAAATATTTTTTTATTGGCGAAAAAACATATAGAATTATAAAAAAAATCCAAACTACCCCACAACTTTTCATCGAAAAATACAACTGCACTGGACTATACTAGCGAAATACCATAAAAGTTTTTTGTATTAAGCCAATTAGTCCCCAACAAACCCAAAAAAACCTGTTTGCAATTCCGTGCACGCGATTTTGAACGTTAAAGATACGGGAAATATTTTCGTGGTACTCCTTCCCTTAAGAAAATTTAAGATTTATGTTACGAGTAGGTTAGAAACTCTGTGTGCCAACGTAAAATAAATAAATAAATAAACTAGATACATTTTAAATGAAACAGGTCATAAAATGAAAATAAATAATAAAGTGAATAGTAAAATAGGGATGCCAATACGTTGTATAAGTGGTAGTTACTGCATCGATAAATTTAAGTACATCGTTAAATCGATAAAGTAACATGACGATAAAGATTGAAACTCGTGAAAGTTACGATTAAAGTCATTCCATAGAAATATATTAATCTGTTATAGGAAATAATGATAATGTATTGAGTGATTCACATTAAAATTAACAGCGAGATATCACAGTAGTCAATCTTACGATATTTTATTGTTACATCTGAAATATTATTGGATGAATTGGAAAATATCGTAAGTAATTCTTAGTTCTTGGTAAATTCTTCTTATTCTTAGTTCTTAGTAAATTAAATTCTTCTTCTTGATTCTTAAAAAAAATTCTTAGTAAAAGTAAGTAGTTCTCACATATGTTTGCATGTATATATTTTCTACTTCGTATATTCTTTTATTCAATTTCTTTTTTCTGTTTTTTTCCAATATTTTTGCTCAATTTGTTTTTTTTTCTGTTTCTTCCTGGGGTTAACTGGAAGAAATCGCAGTTCTGCGATAAGTTCGCCCTAGTGAACAACGTTTTATAATCTGTACTATGTCCATTTTGTATATTTATATGTGTTTGTTGTTTACTTTAAGTTTAAATAAATAAAAATAAATAAATATTTTTTTTTAAATGTGGGTTTATTTCGGTAAATAGGTACGCATTTGTACACTTCACAGCAAGCTTGAAATGCTTATGTCTTTAGTTAAGTCGGCATCGGGGATCGAATCCTAACTGATAGAATTTAAAACATTTGAAGGTTTGATAGGAAACATAGTTTACTGACAGTTGTACCGACATTGCTGTTTGTCACCATTTTTAGTCAAATTACTGGCACACAGAAGTTTATATTTTTGAGTTAGCCGCCAACCCCTGAATGTAGCTACCTCCATCACTTTCTATGCTAATCGAACATGGACTGTCTGAAAACCCACAAATATAATCTCTCCAATGGTGCTAGGTTTCCCAGGGGTTTTTCACAGTAGTTTTTCACAGTAGTAGCACAGGAAGCGTTTCGTCCATCTATTATTCTGAGTTGCGGGCGACATGACAAGCACAACGCCGTTTTATTGCTGCATCTTTTTAAAAAATGGCCAACACTATAGTTCCGGTTCTAATTCTATTCTATATTATTTCTTTGTCTACCTCTAGGACTAATCCCCAAGATTGTTTTTTCTATGGCTCTCTGTTGTATTTTCTATATTTATAAAATTTAATTATTTTTGAGTGATTGCACGATGTCAAATTAATTATCTTAATATATAAAATTCTAGAATGAACTACGTGGATTACTCACAAATTTTCGGCACTAAAGAATGAATTGGTGATAGGGAAATTTCTCCGAAAAAAAGCGCAAATTAGAAAGTTGATTAAAAATTGTTTTCACATTTCCTGGAATCGGACAGATACATTCTGCAAAAACGTTCATAAGTGTGTTTGAAATTTGCGGAGTTAGAAGGTTTTCTCATTAAATCCGTACTATATTTTGAAGTTTTATCTGCGATTAAATGAAAAAAAAGGAAATGAAACGATGGTGGGACCTATATTACATTATCTTTTAAATCGATAACTCATTTTACGTGTGAGCAGAGAACGATGGGAGGATTTGTGGGAGGTATGGTTGCCATCACTACGACAAGGGAGGGGAAATAATTGAAAAAATAAAAATACATCGGCAATTATTTAAGGTACTAGCTGTGACGTGTCAAGAATGACCCAGTTTGTGTTGTGAGAAGAGAGAGACCCTATCCTTACACAAATAATTATTGTATGTTTATTCTTATATAGTAAATTACATTTTTGTTTAGCGTAGTATTTTCTATTCCACTTAATAAATTTTGTACTACAATATTTATATTTTTAAATCAAAATGTGCAAATTTACGCTCGACATCTGTCGATGACTGCTCAAAACATTTCATTGACTCGTATAATGTAAATGAATACCAAGGGTTGCGAACAACGATATTTATTGTATAACACAATATTTTTCAATGAAAAGTTGTATTAAACAAACACATTGAGACCGTAGCTGAAGGCACAAGTGTTTTAAATACAGCACATGTTTAAATAACTTGCAAAAGTATTGAATTTAAAACACTGTAATTTAAAATCCGTAAGAATATTGCGCAACATGAATAAATCCCAAAAAAGCCCTTCAGAAATATCCTCAACGGATAAGAGTCCAAACTTTCTAGTTGGATTCTAGTAGATGAATTATTTATAAAATGTCGACTATTTTATTATCTATCCCATTTCAGATCGGCTTATTTATTTTCTAATCTATGCTAGTTTCTAACACACTGAAAGAAATCGCATAATTATAGATACAATTAATTTTATTTTAAAAAACAACGAGATTTGAGCTTTTGTCCCTTGAGCATTTTTCGAAAGAGCTTTTGTCTTTTTTGGGATTTATTCATTTTGAGCAATATTCTTTTGGGTTTTTGTTTGTTCACTATTGCCACAGGGCCTGCCTTACATTGCTACCCGATATTCACCAGAATTATGTAAGTTGATACCTACCTATTATGATAGTATTAAATTGTTCGATGAAATGTGAATGATAGCAACTAAATCCGATGATTCACGGTCGGATAAAGTTGTTGACGAAATTGATCAGATTATTATAATAAAAAAATAATATTAGTTTCATATTTTGCTTATAAAAGCATTTTGTATGTAGACAACTGAGTTGGTAAGTTATAGATAAAGTACCACATAGTTTCAATAGATGTCGCTTTAGTAGTAAACTTATACTATAGTGCTGGATTTCACCAACTTCTTAGGTGATAGTGGAGATAGGATCCACATATCATTCTTTTCCATACAAAATTTGAGCTAGATGACCCCTAGCTCTGCTATTCCTCACCTAAAAAGTTGGTGAAATCCAGCATAAGTGTTTCATTCTACATAAGTCTAAAATACCAGCGTTTAGGTTGAGGATGCCATGTTCGTATCCCTTTTACTACGAAAACGGGAAACTTGTGAACTCCATAACTTACTTCATAAGGAAGTTACATATCCCCTCGTGTCGCTTTCTTTGCGGGGTAGCCTGAGAGGACAGAACGTCAGACATTCTCTCAACGTGTTCAAACCGTCTCAAGTTTTCACTTTGATTATTTTCACGACATCTATTTGACTTCAATCCATCTCCCACTTTGAAAATTTTATTAAAAAAAAAGACGATGTATCCAAAAACTCAAATAATTTTACGTACTCTTCACACTACACTAAAAGGCCATATTGCGAAAAGCAGAACACATCGTCAACGCCAGATTTTGAACCCGACATCTCATCATAATTCTGCAACCTTTTCACACAATTTCACTTTCTTATTCTCCAGTTTCAATCGTTACGATTGGTTTGCAGCAAAGCCCCATGTCTCCTTCTCCACTCAATCCTGTCCTGTGCGGTTCTTTTTAACTCTTTATATGAGTCGAAGCCCATATACTGGCACAGGTCGTCCAGGTATTCTTTCCTTGGTCGTCCTCTGTAGTTTGTCCCCTCGTTCATTCCTTCAATTAATTTCATTTAAGCTCAGTTAAAATCAAACTTTGATAAGCGGCGTCTGGCGCTTGGAAAACCGGCGCTCAGGGCAACTGTGCCAAACATGTAAATTGAATTTTTATCATTATTAAAAAAAGTATTTATATGGTAATTTCAATAGGTACCAGCTTTTCTTTACAAATAATTGCCTTTTCTTTAATGAAATATTTTGATTGACGAGTCCCGCTGTGAACTATGTAAAGACTTCATAACCAGGACTCCGACCCTTCGTCAAAACACATTTTTTATGGACCCAATTTCAACCCTTTTTTTCCAAAACCATTTTTTCATTAGCGACGTGACGAATTGAAAGATACCTATACATAATTAAAATTTTCAGCAAAATATACCTACTTAAGGGCTTGGCACCGCTAATGACGTCACAGACATTTCCCACGGCATTAAGGTTCAAAATCGCGTGACAATCGCATGATTAAATGATAAAAATAGCGTTTTTTCCATTTTTCGGGGTTAATTTTGCGTCTATTAAAAAACTTTTACGGTTATTCCCTAGATTTTGATGCATATTATCAGTACAAACAAAAAATTTTACCCCGCGACTTTCGGGAAACGAGTTTCCGTCTTTCGGAAAAAAGTACAGAGTTGTTTTAAAATATTTTTTTTGAGAAATCTATACAAGATATAAAAAATCTTTTACGGTTATTCCCTAGATAAAGGTTCAATACATCTACCCTATTTTGTTCCAAAGCATATTTAGTAACGGTTGTCGAGATAGGAGGTCTCCCGTTTTTAGAAATTTTTGAAATGTCGGTATGCACACTCTTAATTAATTTTGGTTTTTTCAAAAATAATACTTTTTTTCGCTTTGCCATGGTTGACTTTCTGTGCTTGTTCTATTATATCCCACCCCCTGACGACGCGTTCGTTGCGGGGTAGGCAGAGATAACAGTACTATTTTGTCGTTACATCGACATACAAAATTCTAACAATTTCATTTCCTAAGAGTCTGTATGTGTAGCTTAATGTTAATATTGTATTTGTATAGTGATGACAATGTTGTTTTAATTTTTTATCGATTTTTACGTCGAAATAATTACAATTTTATTGATCACGAGTGTTTCGAGGTTATTCGGATCCTTCTGAATAAGATTCTTACTTCAATATTTGAATTGTAGGTATTGTCGATATTTTTCTACTTCGTATATATTTTTTTTATTCAATTTCTTTTTTTTATTCAATTTTTTCTGTTTTTTCCTATATTTTTGTTTAACTCCTTTTTTTTCTGTTTTGTCCTGGGGTTAACTGGAAGAAATCACAGTTCTGCGATAAGTTCGCCCTAGTAAACAACGTTTTATAATCTGTACTATGTCCATTTTGTAAATTTATATGTGTTTGTTGTTTACTTTAAGTTTAAATAAATAAATAAATAAACGGTTATTCAGGATAGAGCGGTTTGAACGCATATAACTTAAAAATCATACATCTCGTTAAATGGATGAATACAACTGAAAAGTAGAGCAGTGGAAAACAAATACAGACTATCCAGCACATCGTGGACAGGTGCCCTCCGAGAGCGTTCTCTGGCACATATACCTACATACATAACGCCACTCCAAACGCCTTGCAATGGCTTGATGATTTGGATGTTACTCTCTAGTGTCTCCTGGATGTAACACCAAAAAATCTTTGACTCTCTTATTTATTTATTTTATTTATTTAAACTTAAAGTAAACAACAAACACATATAAATATACAAAATGGACATAGTACAGATTATAAAACGTTGTTTACTAGGGCAAACTTATCGCAGAACTGCGATTTCTTCCAGTTAACCCCTTATCTTCTGACGCCAAACGATAATAATAATAATTGGTGAAAGGGGGAAAGGAAATTTACGCATATTACTTTGTAGTTTGTACGCAAGTTTTATCTGCTTTTATTTTAAGAAGATCGCTTAAGCACTGTAAATAACGATAATCGATGCAAACATTATTGAAGAATAAAATAATCGATGATTTTTGCCAACACTATTGTATTCACAGTGGCGCTGTTTTGGGTAAAGGGAAACGTACTCGTATCATGAAATATTCAAACCGTTAAATCCGCGAATTTTCGGGGATTAAAATGGGTATGAAAGGAGATTACGTTGGAGACGATGCGCTCGCGCTCGCAATATTGCTGAGCCGCCCGCCCTTGAGAAAATATTAAACAGAGCAAGAAAATCGAAAAAATACAATTATTTATTTACTTTGTTGCGATTTTTTTCTATTTTTTTCGCGTCGACTTTAAATTCTGGTAATCTTTTCGGCGTTAGTGACGGATGGGTGGAACATATCGACTTAGTGATTAATCCGCCGCTGTTTTGTAGGTTTATTAAAATACTAGCTATAACTCGTCAGAAATGTCAAACTTATTCGATATCTACGGATATACAGCAAAGAATGGACTTTCGATCAGGCTTATGACTGATCGTCGGCTGGTTTATTGTGATCACTTTATGCTTCCACTTTTTTTACCAATGTAAATTTTCTAGTCATCCTTTCATCATTTATCCTCTCTACATGTCCTAATCATCTCGACTAGTTTTAAAAGTTATGATTTTATCTCTCAACGTTTTCCCACACTTTCTTTTTTTCCATACTTACCAAGAAAATAATGAAAAAAAGACTTTTACCGAAAATTTGTATTGACTGATATTTCGGTATCAACTACATACATAAATAGGACGTTGATCATATACATGCCTGTGTAATTGTGGATTTAAGTGTGTGTGTATATATTATGTAAATGTGAATGTAAAAAAGTAGGATAAACAGCTATCGTCGCGTTTTATGCAAATAAGCTGTTTAAAACTGCTTCGGTTTATTAGCTCAGTAGGTAGGCAACATTCTGTGCTATGTTACAATAATATCAAAAAAATATTTGTTGGGTCACAGTACCAGATTTTTGTATAGAAAACCTTTAAGTCCGTGTGAACTGCACTGGGGGTATTCTAGTTTCATTATATCAAGAACGAAAATCGATTTTTATATGATTTGATTCAAACAGTATTATTACCTTCCAAACTCCCCCCCCTGTCCCCTCAATTCCCCTCCCGACCCCTCCACACACAAACCCCTTTCACATTAATTAAAAACAATGACGCGAAACACCTATTCCAGGAGAAATGACGTAGAAGAACATAATGAAACAGAGGGAGAGGGATGTATATGTATTTGGGTTTGGGTCACACTGGAGCGAGTGAGATGTAACATCCTTTATGAGAGTAAATAATACATCTTATGGGAATTGGAACAAGGACAGTGTGTAATAACGCAGTAACTCGACATTGGATATTATTTCAATAATGGAACAACTCAAAACAGTCGGTGTCGGGAAAAAATCGCACGGGAATAAATAACACGGGAAAGAATCGCACGGGAATAAATAACACGGGAAAAAATCACACAGGAAAAATCTCATGTGGAAAGAATACCACTTTTTTAAAATTTATTTTTTTGTTTATTAATAAATAAATTACAGACCAATTACATCTGTACACAAATAACAACAACAGCACAATAAATACAACACATGGAAGAAGTTCCACCTCCAAAAATATATGTTCATTCCCTAGATAAAGGTTCAATGTATCTACCTTATTTTTTTCCAAAGCATTTTTAGAATGATTGTCGAGATTAAGTTTTTTTTTTTTTTTTGTATGATCAAAATGTCTACTCTTAATTAAGGGCAACTATGACGTCCCGGTCATTTCCCACGGTATTAATATTCAAAATCGCATGAACAATCGCACGATAAAATGATAAAAATAGCGTATTTTCCATTTTTTGGGGTTAATTTCGCTTCAATCAAAACACTTTTATGATCATTCCTTAGATTTTAATGCATATTATCAATACAAAAAAAAAATCTGCATGACTTCCGGGAAACGAGTTTCTGTCTTTAGTAAAAAAGATCAGAGGTGTTTTTCACATTTATTTTGAGAAATCTATACAAGATATAAAAAATCTTCTACGGTTATTCCCTAGATAAAGGTTCAATATAGAGTATTACTATTTTTTCACAAAGCATATTTAGTAACGGTTGTCGAGATGTAAGGTCACCCATTTTTAGAAATTTTTGAAACCTACTATTAATTACAAAACAACTTTATGCTATAGTGGTTGCAGAAATCATAAAATTCAGGAGCATTATAATATTTACCCATAAGATTCCTAATTTCACGACTCTTTCCTATTTCCATTTTTGTCTGATTCATTTGATCTTATATCACATTTAAACATCGATTTAAAATCAGGGCTAATCCTTGGTCCCATTTCAGAATCCGCTTGTTCTTGATCCTCATATTGCTCTTAATGATATTGCGTTGAGCCCACTGAGGTCATAAATCGCTTTTTGGAAGCTAGATTATCACAATGACTTAATTTTACGTTACTAAAATCCTTGAGAATCCTTTACTTGTGTGTGAGAAATGTTATAACATAATCTTGCTGAATTACACAACCAAATGTATGTAGAAATGAATATTTTGTACAAATGGCTAAAGGTATTAGTGGCAACATTAACTTAAGAAACTTGTTCTTAAAGTCTGTCAGAGTAAGTACAATTTTACGTGCTGGCAACAATGACATTTCTACTGTCATATCACAGACTTTAGAAATAAACTTAAATGGCTAACGATGACTCAGCGTCGTCATCTCCATATTCTCTCCCTTCTTTTCAATGTTCTGAATAATCCTGCTTCACCTGATTACCTCAAGTCCAACTTCACACCCTTGGCATCTCATGGCTTATCTCTACGTTCGAGTGGTCGCCATTTGTTAACCATACCTTCACATCACACATCTTTGTTCACCTCTTCTTTCACTACACACGCGGCTAGATTATGAAATAACCTTCCAATTTCTATTAGACTAGCTACAACTATCCTCTCTTCCAAAAGTAAACTGAGGCATCATCACCATTTTTGATTGAGACATTCGAAAAAAAAAGAAAACTATGTAAACTAGGAAAATCACGCAAAAACTGCTGGTAACACAAAGAGCCTTAGAGAGGAGAATGCTGGGTATTTCGTTGAAAGATATATAGACAAATGAATGGATGCGAGAGAAATCCAAGGTCACCAATGTGATAAAACGAGCAGCTGTCTTAAAATGGAGTTGGGCAGGACACGTTTACAGACGCTCAGATTCTAGATGGACCAAGAAGATTCTCGAGAGGCAACCTAGAACAAGTAAAAGGAGCGTAGGAAGACCTCAGAGAAGATGGTCTGACGAATCGCAGGAAGCAAGTGGATGCAGCATGCTCAGGATAGGGATCTGTGGACAGTTAAAGGGGAGGCCTATGTCCAGCATTGGAATTAAAACGGCTGAGAAAGAAGAAGAAGAAACTTTGTTGTCATCACTGGGATTCAAACCCATGAGAGTTCTTTTTTAAGCAGAATGACACTCCAACTGAGAAAAACACTATGAAGCATTGTAATAAAAATGTATTTTTGTAAGAAGTACTCGTAGGTTTCTAATAAATAAACGAAAACCAAAATGATAAAACAAACATATAATTTGGAAAACAAATATTTTCTCTATCATCAACAAAGACCTAAAAACAAATAAAACACCTATTTATTGATCTAACGTAGGAAAATAACAAAATATAATATAATATTTATTTATGTATTTTATTATATCTAATGAAATGTAAGGATGGGAATGAGGGATGAAGGATGGGGGATGGGGAAAGAAGCCTACAGTTAATAAAATGTTATTTTTCCTGTTTGAGCGAAAGGTTTTCTCCTCTGGGACCCGCAAGAGGCGTGCCTGGTTGGTTGGGAGGAAATTAGAGAACAGAAATATAATATATATTTGCTAGATGTACGAATAGAAAATATATTGAGAACATTTGGAATATGTTCAGTTTATATTCAGAGAGTTGAGTGAATGTTAAACCAATGTTTTAACTAGAATCAAATGAAAGGGATCATGCTGAGATGGTTGGGACATGTAGACGGTATAAAAATATAACCCGTTTGGCAACAGAAGTCTCCCGGAGCAAACTTGGTTTACTGTTGCTTGATGTTATAATAAGATTTGGTTACATTTTTCGCTACTTTGGCTAACTGGTCAATTTTTGAATTGTTAGAATAAACTGGCAACTTTGTTCTTCAAACTTGCAATGGCGGTTTAAAGGAATTATCGAAGTATTTTTTCTTTTTTCAAATCTCAAAACTATCTTTCCTTTAAAATGATTTCTCAATCGCTGCTCTGTAATATCTTCGGCATTACAGGTTCCTTGTAAAGGATAGAATGTGAGAATATTACGGATCTTTGACAGCTCTTATCATTCAGGGCTACCAACAATACAATCTTGAACTCCACTTGCAGCTAACATCCGAGTCCGATCGAGAAACGTACTTATTCCCAGAAAATTTCAAAATTTTATAACGATATGTCATTTGCAGATAACTTTGCCAAATTATTGTGCGAATCTTTAAACGACTTTAGAGTTAAATGTTTCAAAAACAAAATGTGGATATAGAAGATTGTAGGAGAGAGAAAGAAGAGAGTAGAGGGAAAGAGAGAGAGAAGGTCTTGGATCAGCAAACACAACAACTGTCACTTGGAAGAAGATGGATGTTTGGGGTGATGGAATGAACTTATAGAGGAATGAGAAACTGGCGGTACTGATACATATCACCATATCCAATTAAATTAAATCAAGAAAAATCAGTTATGTAACAATCAAGTTTACGTTTACCTAACTACGACTTCACGGTCATTTCCCGCGGCTTTAAGGTTCAAAATCACTTGAACTTTTGAGAAATCTATACAAGATATAAAAAATCTCTAAAAATAACATGAGTTCTTCTCGTGAAGTACTTTCGTGAGATACCAAACACGGCAGTATGCGGTGACTGGATCCTCGGGATCGCTCGGTGTCTTTCAAGGCTTGAGCTGGACAACGTCTTTCATAGGATACCACACATGACCCTACACGACCCACGGATCCACTTCAAACGCCTTACGTCTTTTTTGTTTCTGGAGTAGGCTGATCCAATTACAGACGGCACAGAATTGTATTGTAACCGGGTTTACGTATTTTTGCAAAGTTTCAGCTCTCTAAGTAGTCAGGAAGTGGTTGAAAAGTTGATTACAAGATTTGCGCACAGTGGTGATAATATAGGAAGATAGCGGTGCAGAAGTGGAGATGGGCGGGGCACATTGCAAGAATGCAGGTCAACAGATGGACGAGGAGACTGCTGGAGTGGAGACCAAGGGGCGATAAAAGAACACAAGGGCGACCACCTACCAGATGGATGGACGATATCAAGAGGTTTGCCGGACCCCAGTGGATGGGAATCTCACAGGAGCGGGAGAAGTGGAGAAAGAGAGGGGAGGCCTATGTGCTGCAGTGGGTAACCGCGGGCTGATGATGATGAGTGATAATATTATGCATTCAAATCTACTTTTTTCACATTTCGCAGTATTTAGTAGCCCGACCATGTTGTAGAATTACTCCGAATAACAACTGTTTTCGATTCCGTTACACAATTAAAGTTAAGGAGAAGAATGCGTTATCAGGGCAGCTAGTCGTTAACTGTTATCAGAAATCGGCCTGCTCCATCCCAACCCCTCAACCCCCCCATCAGATGCAGAAAGGGTTTTGTTATCTTATACAGACCTTCCTATATTATACTCGTATGTTGGTACTACTGTATCCCAGACATTGATTTCTATCAGAATAAGGGTTACTCATCAAATCTTTATAATTAGATTTGTTTATTATTGTGAATACATGTTAATTAACAAACAAAACACTGAAGAAAGATCTCCCCTTTATTTTTGACATGCATTATTTAGGACAGATGCATTGTTCAGGTGGTCGGACTGTTTACCGGGTGGGTACGGGTTCGATCCCCGATGCCGACTTACTCCACTTAACGATGCAAGCTTTTCAAACTTCCTGTTAAGTGTACACACACAGATGTATATATTTGAGTTTATTTCAATTAACCGGAATTCATTAAAAAAAAGGCTGTAACTACCCAGTTCAAGCTATGTGTATGTTATTGTAAGTATTTAATTTATTTTATTTTTAAATAATACGTATATTTCTTTTTTTTATATATTAAGGACTAGGTACTGATGTAATTAATCCTACTAGTTTCACTCTTATGATGCCAATCGCGAAAAAATAACTAAACTTCTTGTGGTTGGTAACTGTGAATATGTAGAGTCTACCTTGCATCTCGGGTATGTGTGATGTTGCCAGTTGCCACCGTGGGCGGCGCTAGTTTCACCTTCGTGATTAACTTATTTCCGCTATGTTTGCCGCGCGCGAATTTAAATAAGAGTTAGGAAAAAAATAGGAATTACAAAGAAGAGTCTCCTTCAAGGAACATTAAGGGTGTTCAGAGTAGTTT
This sequence comes from Ceraclea dissimilis, assembly GCA_963576895.1. NCBI lineage: Eukaryota > Metazoa > Arthropoda > Insecta > Trichoptera > Leptoceridae > Ceraclea > Ceraclea dissimilis. Next base: position 14,455,838 of record OY756373.1, read on the forward strand.
CGGGAGGGGTTTGTTGAGGGGAGCCCTTCCGGCGAACCTTGAGCCCTCTTTAAAAAAATGTTTTTGCTTAAAAGACTGAATGATATACGAGTAGGAGCTAAAGCTCCTGAAACATCCAGGGGTGGAGGTAGGTTTATCCTTAATTACAAATATTTTTGAAAAAAGAAAATCGAATGAACGTAGTACAGCATGAGTTAATTTTTTCTGTAGTATGATTATTTCACCGGAAAAATTAACAGTCATTGATTCTTCAGGGTCAGGTTTATTTGCTCACCCTCGTCCACTGCATGATGGATGGCTGGAAGAAACAACATGCAATGCCTTCATCCAACAAAGAACCCCCATCTGATTGATTGTGCGTGAAGACCGATGGACCGGAAAACGCATTGGAAAGAGAGTTGGGATCAAGGAATCGTTCCATCTTATAGACTGAAAAAATAAGGGTATCTTTAGAAAAAATCATTATAAACGCACAATCAATATCAATTAGAAGGGTTTTATCCGAGGAACTCGTGAATTCTACAACTACTAACAACATTTTCCAATAATGGGGCAACCAGCGAAAGCTGTGTGTGTATGAAAACACGTACCAACATGTATAATGCCTCGCTCATCCACACTCTGGCCGAGCGTCCACAATTTTTGGGCTCATGAGTAAAAAGGCGTTAACGGTCGGTTACGCACACGACCCAAGACAAACGCTCCGTACACACGCATTTTTTACCCATAAACTTGTGGACGCTCGGAAAGCGTCTGGCGCCAGCATAAGACAGTCAGAATAGTTGAATTCATATTTGAGAATTTTGAGTACAGCGAGTGGAAAGAGTATGAAAAAAAAAATGGATACGACAGTTATCTCGACAGAATACAGATATACTAGCCCGACGAATAAAGGATTTTACCTTGCAAAACGAAAACTATTTCTATGTTCTGATTTTTGGAGGTCGGTCTAGTGGTTCAGAAACCAAGTTTGCGACCTTCCCACCCTTGGGCGTTCACTAAGGCGAGCCAAAAACCGACAAAATTCCGGCCGTTTTTCAGTTTAATGATTTTAACTTATTACAGGTGCATCCTAGAGAAAAAAAGGTTAAAAAATAAAGCAATTTTCATTAAGGCGGACTTATGAAAAAGCTAAGATTTCTTCCAATTGACCCCAGTTTAAGATGGTAATGGATAGGCAATTAGAATTGCCCCAGAAAGGACATGTGGGGTAATGAATCTATTGCTTTATTTTTGTACTATGATGTGATTTTTAAGATAATAAATAAAATGAAATGAAGTGAAAATAAAATACGTCTTTCACTGGAATTGACCAATCACAGAATATGTGTATGTATTTATACTCCCCTAACCAAAATCTCAGAAGTCTGACGAATGTATCCATTAATTTTTCACCTGTTTCTAATCTAAGAATACAAGTTTGTATTTCGCTAATAGAAAAGTTGCCCGAAGACTTTGATCCAACTCTCCATTATCAAAAGTAGAAAGTTTGTCAAACACAATATCTAGCTGTGACCCGTCAAATATGACGTATTTTGCGGGGTAGGCAGAGAGAACAGATTGCCAGACTTCTCTATCCTTACACGTATAATTATTGCACGAACATTTTTATGGTAAACTAATTTTGTAAGATAATGACTGTAAGATATTGCTTTTGCAATAAGTTCGCCTTTTAGGATACTACTATTGTCTTGTTTTGTAACCACTGATAATTTTCATGCCAATAAAGATCTATTTATTTTATTTTCTATTTAGCACAGTATTGTTCTACAATACTTTACCAACTCACTTTACAAAACAAATTAAAAATAACGGAGTACAATGTTTATGCGTTAAAATTATGCTCCAAATTATACCTAATTTTTAGGAATAGTGGAGATAGGAGCCACCTAGCAAAACTGATAAGTGGCTCCTATCTCCGCTATTCTTCACCTAAGAAGTTGGTGAAATCTAGCATAAATCTATTCTAAAAATGGCGACATCTATCGATAACTACTCAAAACATTTTGAAGGCTTGTAATGTGAATGAATACCAAAGGTCCTGGGCAAACGATATGTATTGTATTACTCAAAATTATGTCAAAGAAAAATGGTATTAGCCAAATAATTTTCGACTATAACTGAAGGCGTTGAGATTGTAAAGTCTTTTATACTCCGTATATATTCGAAAAACTTGCAATGTTGCCACGGCCCTGCGTCGCATTCATACCCGGTTTCCACCAGAATTATGTGGGTAATGATAAAAAGACTATACTAGATCCAGGTAGGTAGCTACCTGCTCATCAGCTGCACGAAGAAGACTAACGTAGGTAATTAGCCGCAGGAGAAATGAGAGACTAAAAGTCTCCCAAGCAAAGAAAAATGTGAATAATTCTCGATTACGGGAGATTTGTTCTCGAAAATTCGAGGAATCAATTAGGAGAAAAATAAAGAGGATCGCACTGATACATAGACATGGCTGAAGAAGGACGAATTCGGTGTGAATGATGTTAAGATGGGACCGTTGAATGTGTTGAGAGATAGGATAAGAAATGAAGTGATTAGATGAGTGAGTGTAAGACGAATGTTTAGAATGAAAGTGAATAAGTTGTGATGAGATGGTTGGAACGTATTATAGATACGAAAACATGAAAATATATGCCATGACGATATGGATGTATGGATGGAATAAGAATACTGTCAATAATGGAATTCTAAACCGTTATTGCTCGCTTAAAAGCAGATTCTATATAGACGTAATCGAATATTCTACAAAAAATATCGATAGTTCGAGAAAAACAAATGCGTTCAATTTATCGATATGACAACATGAAATATACCGTGACGCTATGGATGGATGATGGGTGAAATAAGAATACTGTTAATATCTATTCTGTTCTATTCTGGTAGGTAGTTCGAAAATGCTTCCCAAAATTAAGAGCATCTCTTTACCTACTTTATCTTTAGACAATACTCCCATCCCTCTGACCAATAAGGTCAAAAATCTGGGTATCTACTTCGACCAGTGTCTCTCTTGGGTCCCGCAGGTTAGCGAAGTCCGCCGAAAATTCTTCTATAGACTTCATTCTCTCAAACGCCATCAAAATTTTCTTCCCAAACCTACCAAAATTCTTTTATGTCTTACACTTCTTTTACCTCTCCTAGATTATGCGGACATATCGTACATCGACGTCACTAAGGAGCAGATCATGAAAATTGACCGCCTGCAAAACATCTGTATCCGTTTCGTGTATGGCCTGCGGAAATTCGACCACATCTCAGAATTCAGGTCTGAACTTAGATGGCTAACCATATTTCATCGCCGTAATCTCCACACCCTCTCTCTTCTATACAATGTCCTATACAATCCCTCCTCACCTGATTATTTAAAGACGAATTTCACTCCACTGGCATCTCATGGTCTACCACTCCGTTCTGGTGCACAACGTACGCTTTTAATCCCTAGCCATCATACATCTTTTTTCACTAATTCCTTCACTGTACAGGCTGCGCGATTGTGGAATGACCTTCCATTATCCATCAGACTCGCACCAACTATTTCCGTTTTCAAGAGTAGACTGAAGCAGCATTACCTTTCTATTTTAAATCCCACAACCCGTCCCTCCTGAACCCATCATCCCTCCCTTACCCTATCCCATCCCATTTACCATTCATATATATTTATATATTTATATGTATAATATGTTTATCTATGTATGTATTTATGAATTCAATTATTGTTATGTATGTATTTGAGTATTCAGTTAAGGTACCCTCTTGGTACTGAATCTATAATTAGGTATATCTCATTTTTTGTTTCTATCTTGGGTTGGCTGGCAGAAATTGCCATTTGGCAATAAGCCCGCCCCTTGTATGTTTTTCTGTACAATAAAGTTTATTTTATTTTTTTATTTATTTTATTTGTTAATAATGGGATTCTTAACCGCAATTGCTCGCTTAAAAGCAGATTCTCTATAGACATAATCGAATATTCTGCAAAAATTATCGATACTTCGAGAAAAACAAATGCGTTCGATTTATCGTAATGTCGAGAATATACAGTTTTATCTTAAGTAATACTATCATACAACTTCTCTTTAAGTACAGTAGAGTAACATTCACTTAGAGATAAGTGCTTAAGTAACACTTATATGAATTCGCTACTTAGTTTCTTAGAACATAGCTGAGAATAATATCAAGAAGCTGTACCGATGTATACACTATGATGTATATACACTATGATGTATACATTTGTCTCGAGCGTAATGCAAGGCTGATTAACATAGCGTCGCATCTTTATCTTGGTAACTAATTAGACATTTAAAATAGTCAAAGACCTACTGTATCAGCGCCACCTTAACATTTCTCTCTTTCTCTAGCCATTATGTAGGAATAATCATAGGATAATAGTATATAGTACCTAGGATTAATATATAAAACGTTATAGGCGAGGTTTCCGTCATCATCGCTAAGGACATGTATAGAATAACAGTTCCTTAACAACGATTATGACAGACCACGCATTATATTCAGTTACGCGATTTGACAGGAGTGGTGGTCCTTTTTGATTATTATGCTATGTTGCCAACTGTTGCAGAACGGCTAGAGTACCTACTCTAGGAGGCGGTGCCTGTATTCATAAAGTTAGAAACTTGTATTTCAAAAGACGAATGTACGACACATTATTCGGAATTATTCGGAAGACTTCGAAAGCCCTCGGTTGTTGTCCTATTACGTAAGTTATTTGAACAGATGTCGTCCATTATTAAATTTATAATATACAAGTTTTAAACCTGTACGTGGTTGGTGGTCTCTCAAGCGGATAGTGCCAGGTTCAAACCCCGGCGCTGGCGATGTATTCCAAGCTCTAAATCCCAGATCCATTAAAAAAATATGCATTTTTTTAAAAATAATTTCGTGAGCTCAGAAGCATTATTTGTATTCTATTTTATTTCACCTTCCAATTAATTAAGTAGATAATTATTTTGCATTCAGGGCTCTGTTGAAAAACGTAGATATTATGCCAATATTTTCGCCTTTTTTCGTAAGCCGTTCAACCGTAGAATGACCATGAAATCAGACCATTCTTATTCTTCTCCTTTCTCAGTCATTAAAATTGCAACGCTAGACACAGGCCTCCTCTTTGACTTTCCACAGATCCCTGTCCTGAGCATGCTGCATCCACTTGTTTACTGCGATTCGTCTCACATAAATCAGACCATTTCTACGACAATTTTCACTGTTTCTACCCAAATTTCGTCTGATTATATAATTTCTATCCTACTGTATTGACTTATCACGCGGATCGCTTCAATAGTGAACTGATTGAGGTGGAATTATTCCGCTGTGATGTTTTAATTAACCGAAAACCATTTAATTAACTTCTATTGTTTAATGAAACATGATGTACCTTGTACCTGACTGTGAACAAACAACACAATACAAACCATTTACAGTATCAGTTACCACGCAGTCTTCGCTATTGACGAAATCTTAATCAATCCGAACCATTTAGTTCGCAAAACATCCCCCCGAGCGAAACTTGTAGGGTATAGTCTGCATTTCTTTCATTATATATGTTTTTTCTATCCATACCTTCACGCCGCGTCTCTTGCAGGGTAGGCAGAGAGGACAGAGCGCCAGACAGCCCTATCCTTGCATACACTACTAGCCACCGTCACATTCATGCGATTTGTCATAGACGTTCATCCTTGAGTTTTTTGGGGTGCTGAATCCGAATCCGAGGCTTGCTAACAAAATTTTGTGACGGAAAATGGTGCCATAATCTCTGGTCATTTCAACAAAATTTTAGAGAAAAGAAAACTACGGTGGAAAATATATTAAAATAACTGAAAAGAACAAAGGTTGTGTGGGGTCGTGTGTGGTATCGTATGAAAGGACGTTGGATAATAAATTCAGATCTTAAGTCACATTTTGTTCAGCTCAAGCCTATAAAGTATGCTGGGTTGGTTTGTCTTTGCCGTTGGGAAGCACGGATAACTCAGCTAGTCTATGATAAAAAAGGATCATAATAATTTTCAAAATATGGGGTAGACCCTGACGTGAGTGCTGCCACCTAGTGTGAATTTCTAGAAGCTGCTTACCAATACACCAATACTTTATGATTCGCGTTGATTTTCCGTCGTTGCAACGCGCGTAAATCGAGATATTATTTCCGATTCGCACAGTCTTGATATCAAGTTCGGCTATCACCTGTTCAGAATCAGAAACTCCATTATAACTTTCCACGGTGGCTGTCAAGTCCTCGCATCTTGCAGACTGAAAGATGAAGGGTAGGTACCACTCTCTGACAGCTAATAGATACCTACTATTATTATTTAATCTATAGATACGGATGTTAAAGAAGATTCCTTTGTTATCGACTTCTGAGAAGAACATTATTGTGTGTTTGAAATTCGATCTTTTATATTTAGAACATTTAAGATTTCTTTCTAAAATCTTTATTATTTATTTTTTCATTTTCATTTTCATCCATCTTTTTGGTGGGAAGACAGCGATGCGGAGAGACGGAGTTACTATTTAGTATGAAAAATATGGGGATTTGACTACGTTCCATACTAATTCTTGCACATTCTAATTGTTATCTTGCACAATATTGAAAGATTTTTTTTTAATCACTATTTCGTGTACTTACATTAAATTCAAGTATTTGTCATATTCACCATTTTTTAACGGGCGCCTCAGGCGACTTATAACAACTAACCAGTAAATTCAAACAATTAAAGTTTGTACCATGTATGTGGATATTTTGTAGTCAAACTGACTCTGTTTCAGCAGGGTCAGTTTGATTATCAGCGGTGCGCTCCAACCAACTGAGCCAGGATGAGAAAAATCTGCCTGAAGATGTATTAGGCGGACATAAACGCAAAAGGTAAGCATTTGACTGGCTCTGCAACAATATGCGTTTTATTGATTTGCGTTTGTACTATGAAGCGTTTGTACGTCAATATTTAAAATCCATAACAGTCTGTTTAGGCAGATGAGGCGCTCTAACCAACTGAGCCAGCAAGAGAAAAATCTGTCTGAAGATGTATTAGGCTAACATAAACAAGAAGGGTAATAAACATTTTGTATTGATTTTCTCTTTGATAGGAGAAGGACAAAGCGAAGAGAAAACTCTGATAGTGTGCAAAGTACATCTAGTGAGTTCTTTACTGTGGTACATTTTCAAACCCACAACTAGCTCTTTCGGCAGATAAGGCGCTCCAACCAACTGAGCCAGCGAAAGAAAAATGTGTCTGAAGATGTATTAGGAAAACATAAACGCGAAGGGAAAACATTTGGTATAGGGATGGTAGAATGCTCTTCAATTCTGCTGGGTACGTACTGTATGAACATTGAACATCTTAAAATTCAAAGTGTTTTATCGACTTTCTCTTTGTCGGGAGAAGGACAAAGCGATGGAAACTCTGATATGGCAAATACTACTACATGTAGTGAGTTCTTTAATGTGGTACTTGTTCAAAAGGATTTAATTCAGAGAACTTATTATTTTGATGCAAACGAGGAATTTTATTGCACTTTTTACTAGCGAGATTTTATTGCTTGGTACATTTTTAATGTGTTTGCCCCCCCCTTCCCCCTCCATATTCCCAAGTCATAAATTCACCTTTGTCTAGCTCGAGACAGGGGCGCTGACAATATTTCATCAATAAATTATTTCTAAGGTTCTCAGTGGAGACTCATTGTAATAATGTTAAAATGACTACGATGTTCGCTGGAAGAAATAGCAGCAGTCGTCCAAATGAAAAAATGATATCTATTCAAGTAATGTGATGGTCGGAAACCGGGTTGATGATTTAGTCGACTTTTAATCCGGAGGGCGCGGGTTCAATCCCCGATGCCGACTTACTTCGCTTCGCGACACAAGTTTTTCAAGCTAACTGTGAAGTCAAGCCAAAAATCAAGCAGAGTTACAAACCATGACAATACTAATGTGCTAAAAGGCGGACTTATTGCAAAAGCAATATCTTACAGTCAACCCAAGTTACAGTACCCACTAACCAGGATAAAACTATCCTTTTTCAATTAAGTTTTCATATAAAAATAATTATAAAAAAAAGAAAGTTAGAGAATTGGACCTAAAAAGTTTGTACTTCGGAAAAGCCAGGTTTGCAATCGCTGAAAATATGTGTATGAAAGGGTGGTAGGAAATAATGATGGCTTGCAATCAAAAAGTAAGTTCATTTTATTATATGTATTATCAGTTTTATTATATAGTCGTAAACGGACCCCCTTGAGGCGGTTGCACTTATTTATTATTTACCAACTCTTTGACGGGTCAATCTATTTAATGCGATCATTTTAAAACGACTTTAGATTTTAATTCCAGAGATATAAAAATGTTTTAATGACATTTATTGTCCTTTAGTAACAGGTAGGAGAAAGTGGAAAGTATTTTTAGTTGGAGAAAAAGCAATCACTCGCAATGTTGTGGCCCCATCGACAAGAAATATCGTGTTTTATCTAGCTCAATTTTTGTGAGCTCTTGAAAAAAAACTGGTCCAGCCATGTGGTTCTTGGATGGCCGCGTTTACTCACACCTCTTCTTTCACCCAGGTATACATGTCTTCCTTGTTATCCTTTCATTGTTCTCTCTACATGTCCTAACGGATCAGTTTGTTCACTTTCATTAAAAGTGAAATGAATATGAGAGAAAGTAACATTAAAAAACATCCATAATAATTATTCTTTTTTACTTTTAACGGGGCCCCAAATTTTAGTGTACCCAGCAATGCATGTCCTATTACGGCCATGGAGCCAAAGCCAAAACACCAAAAATGCTGGAATCATTAGAGTTTTACACGTTGTAATTACCAAGTAAACAACGCGTAAAACGTTACGTTTCCAGAATTTTTCGTGTTTGGCTTGTTTCGTGTCAGCGAGAAACAGTCGACTTGTCACAATTCAATTAGATGGTATACTTTTACACCTACCTAACTTCTTGGTGAAATCGAAGGTTTTATTAAGCCTGCGAGCTTACGCAAGCCGTGTTACGTGAAAGGCAGTGAAATCATTGTAGTGGAAGTAACAAGCCCAATACAGCCCGGGATGACACCTCCCGTAGGAGCAACAAACATCACAAGAAGACTAGGATGAGTTTTGCGTTTGATAATTTTCAATGCGGGCTATAATAATAACAGTTTACTGTGACGATGAAACACATTGTAACCATTAAAAACTAAATTAAACTAACTTATTATTTGTACATACCATGCGTGCATGCCGTGGACGCTCTTAATTGGGAGGTTAACGTGAATTATATTTTTTGTGTACGTCATTACTATGTATGTTTGTGAACTTTCTCTGTGTGTGTGTCCCGTAAATAAATAAATAAACAAATAAATGCTATATACGAAGGTATTACGTATTGTTTTTGGGCAGGACACGTTGCCAGACGCTCTGAATTTAGATGGACCAAAAAGATTCTCAAATGGCAACCTATGTGCATAGGAAGGCTTCAAGCTAGATGGTCTGACGATGTGAGGGGAATCGCAGGAAGCAGATGGGTGCAGCATGCCCAGGATAGGGATCTGTGGAAAGTCAAAGGGGAGGCCTATTTCATCAGGTTTATGACTGATCGTCGTGGTTTAATGTGATCACTATACTTTTAAGTAAAATTCACCTAATTAAGGTCCCTCCATCCGCCGCTGCTGGGAATAGAACCAAGACCTCCAGCCTCGCCAGAATGTCGGATTTTTTATATGTCGTAGTTGAAAAATAAGTACTTATCTTAATAGACATACAGCTATGAATGGGCTTTCCACTGATCGTCGAAACAAAAATTGATTTTTATTTTGGAATTGTGGCATACGCGTTATTAGATTGAGAGAGACTAAGTATCCTTTAATATTAAAATGTTTACTGAATTGTATTGTGTGGGTAAAGTATTGTTTCTGAGCCCTTTTTAGTTTAAAATAGAAATTCCTACCAAACCATCCCTCCTCCCCCTTCCTGTCCTTCCCTCACCCCGGGCCGGGGATGGAATGAAACAATATAACAGGGTTGTTAATAATTAATTAAATTATTCATTTATAACATTATCTAAACTCTCTACTGTTAACAAATTTTATATCATTTCACTCTTACACATTCCTTATTGAAATATAATGAGTTACACTGATGTAGTAGTGTAGCGTGGGGGGAGGTCCGCAAGGCCGTAGCCAGGAATTAATTTCGCTGGGGTTAGAGCTCAGAACCAGAGATAATTCCGCAGCAGGCGATTTTTTTTTCAAAAATTGGTAAATTGTTAAACCTGGTTGATTTCAATAGTAAGGCATTTGGATATATTTCTGGGTCGCAACAAGATAAATGACTAGCGCCGCAGGCTAAAATTTTTCATTCAAAAATGGCATGAGCCTGAGAAATTTCGGGGGGAGTTTGAACCCCCAAAACCTCTCCCATGCCTATAGCCATGACGGTCCGCCCCGGGTGTCACTTTTTATGGGGCGGCATTTTTTTGGAAAAAAATCAAAAATACAATAAATAAATAACATTTTTGGTTTTGGTTTTTAACAAAAAATTGTAGAAGTGGACCTAAATGAAAACCTATTCGATAACAACTCCTGTGAAATTGTTCACTAGGGCGAGTTGATGACAGCCTCTCCCATCTCTTAACATAAAATGTATGTCACCCCTATGTGATCAAATAAACATTAGGTAAGGTATGAATTTTGAAACGTTTGTATATTTTATGTCATGTAGGTATAGGTATTTTTGAGCTCAAACAAAGGGACTTGTGAAAATCTGTTTATTCGCATTATCATCATATTATAATAATACAACCCCCCTAGAACCCCCCTAGGACCCCCCTAGGACCCCTCTCACCCCCCTGGTGAGATATTATTCATTTATGAATACACAATACCTATATATTTATCAAAATAATATCGCTTACCTATGTTTTTATGACAATAACATTATGATAAAGAAATGAATTGATATATACAGATTTGAGGGAATTTGAAAACAATTACATTTTGTCTTTGTGGGCTTTTTAAAGCAATGTTTTTCATAGTGTTTGGATCTTGTGACTAAAAGACGTTTAAAATTAATAAAAATGGCAGTCCGCAGCGAAGTCAGACTTTGTTTGAATTTTTGAATGCACAGTAAACCTATTCCAAAAGACTTAGCTGAATCTAGTAATAGGGTTTAGATTGTTGCCAAAGCTATCCAGAGTATTAATTGAAAAAAAATACACCTAAGTACACCATTCTTACATCTTTCAAGTAACTGGGTATATTTTTCAAGAAAAAAAAGCACCCGAATCTCGTAACACGTCTAGATCCTTGTAAAAGATACTTGAATAAAATTATCGTACAAAATATCACCTGCGGCGTTGAGTTCACAGGAATTATTTAATATTTCTTTAACAAGCTTTTTCATCTTTTACGTAACTTAGAAAAAGGGCGGGGGTAGTGGCTCGTTGAATTAAAATTATGAATTTACCGTTTAGTGGTTTGTAAGCCGAAAAAGTCTGGCGGCCGCTGACAAAGCTGTAGTTTATTTGTAAGTATCTAATATTGTTTATTGTTTGTTTGTTTGTTTAATTGTTAACTACTAATAATGTAATAGTTGTATTGTGTTGTAATGATGCGGGGTTATGTTTGAAGTTAAGTGAGGCGTGTGTTATTATTTGTATGCTGATGCTGTTTAGTACAAAACACATAATACATTAAATCATCACTTCATATTTACATTAAATAGCTAAATAGTGGATGTATGTACAGTGTACACCAGCCATGTCAAACTCAAAGTCACTGGTGGGCCAAAAGCATGAAGAGCGTAGCATAGGTGGACCGCAAAACCTAATCTTAAAAAGAAGACAAACTACTTAAAATCTTAACGAAAAAAATACTATTATAGGATAAGTATAATTATAATACCAAAATCGCTATTAAATAATTTTAAAAAATTAGATTTACCGGAAAATTTATACATAAAAATGCAAAAATCGGTCATTATTAATACTTGCAATATTGTAAGGCGATTCCTAAATACTGATATTACAGGCGCACAATGCTTGTATTTTAGGCCCCGCGTTGAGCCTAATCCTGTGATATCCGTGATATCTGGATAGGTGAATTTTTCCCAGTTTTTTCCCAGGCTGATGAGTTTATATGTCAATCATGAATGATAATATGTAGACTCTTCTGGCTGATAATACTGAGAAGTGTGTTGGCAAAGTCATGTCTCCGCGTAAAAATATTTCCAATAAAAAAATAAATTGCAAAAAAGTACAAACATTGACTTCTTTTGCCAGATATTTGACATTTTTCGTCTTTAATTAAGTTGTCTATTTGTGTAGCTTGTCTCTCCATTATTTGTGGTAGAAAATGGGAAACACACGTGGACAAAAAATGAGACATTTTAAAAATAGTTTGTCGGTTTTTAACACGCGCCGTGCGTATTATCTGACCGTTTTCAAAATTTATTAGGATCGCAAACCCTCTAATTAGGAGCGTCTACACTCTACAGCATATTTGTGTTCACTGTTTTTTCAATTTTTTTTTATCTAGGTAAATCCAATTTCTCTAGATTAAAAAAAAATATTAAAGGACCTATTTACCAACTTTGTATCCATGCGAAAGTTTATATGGGACAGACAGTAAAGAAATTGGATTGAAAAAAAAAAAAAAGGTGGAGCAGGGTACCTAAATAAACAAGTAATCAAATCAGTATTGAAAACTTATCAAAATGTATCTAACCTATCGACCTAGAGACAGCAAACAAAAAGACGAAATAAAATGATTCGACCGAAACCATCGAGAAATTACATAGAGGCCCGGTCTTCTTCTTTTTACTTAAATCAGGCACGCACCCGTCCACGGGTAATTTTGCCATTGTCAAGTGTTTTACATGATAGTGTTTTGTAATTAGGTAATACACCATTAAATCTGCCGCAAAACTAAATGCAGTGGTACAAAAATTTATATTATTCTAACTGGACTGAGGTTTTTGTCGTTAATTTTCACTCAGCGAGTCAGCGGGCGATTGTCGCACGAAGACAACGCATTTGGGTGATTTTTCCAATCAAACGGAGATAGAGATATGATAATACTAATAAGAGTGAGTCGATAGATATACATCGAGATAGCAATATCGCAGCACTCTTCTTTGGTAGAAAGGGATAAGACATATTGCGTGTTAATATGAGTGAGTGAAGAGCACATGTGGACAACTCTATTATCTATAGCGAGCGAATGTCATTCGCAACAACTGAGCGTTAACGAATGTTATTCGCAACAACTGAGCGTTAACGTTTTTTTGTATGATATTTTTTTTTGCTAGTTTGTTGCGTTAATGTGAAGCACGTTCATTACGTCGCTAATTGCAAGCCTACCACGAAAAATACATAAATTAATGTAGGTATAGCAACATTACAAAGAGACATACGAGTATTTATCGTTTTTTTTTAATAATCACTACTAATTTAATTCACAAAAACAGATTGAATAGTGTAATTTCTTAATACAATTTTATGGTAAATTTTTACACATTTTTTCAGTGTCAAGGCTTGAATTCACGATGGCTACGCGTATCGAATTGAAACAAAAGAGGCCAAACAAAACACACACAAAAAAAATAAAAAACAAAACACATACTATACAACAATAATGAAAAAAGGAATAAAGGAAGAACAGTCAACATTAGGGCCGGAAGTCAAAGGGAGCAGTACTTAATATAAAAGAAATGTATTTAATTTTTTACGTAGGGTTTTTGGAGATCGTCAAAGAGGAAATGACAGATTAGAAAATGAAAGTCACAAAATATAAACGAGGGATTGGCGAAAGGAAATTGTCAAATCACCGGTGAAGCCGCTGTCGTTATCAAAAATTTTGATTTGTCGTTTTTTTATTATTATCTATTTGTTTATGGTACATAGTATATTGGTTTAACATGATAGAGTATGCAATTTGGATTATTTTATCATCTATACGCTAGTGTTTTAACGTAGGTGTAATGTAAATGGTGCCATCGTAAAATTAACATGAAACACAGTCTGTCCAGAAATAGATGGTCTCTCATCAATTGGAACTACAATTTTGTTTGGTGGCAACAATGATGGAAAACCATTTCTATCTTGACAGACTGTAGTTGTGTGTAATCCCTGTATTTTTTCTTACTGAATAGTAACATTCTCTCCGCTTTCTTCTTATTAATATTTAGTTTATAAAACGTTCTATAATTCTATTGGTTTATGGTACATTAAAAAAATGAACGAAACTCATTCACCTTGCAAAAAATCAAGACATTCCCAAATTCGATAAGTAAGTGTAAAAAACACACTTTCTTTCGTTTGCCTAGAGATCATCGTTAAGATTGGTTTAACTTGGTTAGCTGGAAGAGACATCTAAATACTGCTTTAGCAAAGGGAAGTATTGCCAAAATCTTGCAATTAATTTCTCCCATAATACCATTTTAAAAACGTAATTCGATTTTGAGATGTGACGCATTAGCCGAATGTCACTGGATTGCCGAATCACAAAACGTGTATAGGTGTTATTGTGGTGGAAATGTAGGTTTTATGCCTTAAAAGGTCGTTGAGACGTGTGGTCCCGTAAAAATGGGGTTCCGATCACGAATTATTATCGAATGGCAGATATAAAAGTAAATCAAGGGTGCTATGATAATAAATATGGTATCGAGGACGTGTAAACGACCCCCAAAGAGAGGGGACCTTGTTCAATTCCCTGGGTTACACCACTACTATATTACTAGTAGGTAGGTATAATGATTTTTCTTGTTGTTTCATAGACGAAATGATAAAAAAATCTCGACATTTGGAGAGTTTGCACTACTACGACTAGGTATGTATGACGATTTTTCTCGATATTTCAAAGACGAAATGATAAACTAATCTCGATATTTGGAGAATTGCCATTCCCTGTTTAATCCTTTAGTTGTGGAATAGTAAATTCTTATAAAGTGTCTTGAGCTAGGTTTTCGTAAAAACTTTGTGAAACACTTTAGATTTCAATCACGAGTTACAACTAGAATGATTTTTCTCGATTTTTCATAGACAAAATGAGAAAAGATCTCGATATTTGGAAAATTTGCATTTCCCGTTTACTCTTTAGTTGTAGGTAAAATAAGAAACTTTTATAGTGTGTCTTGTAACAATTTCGTATCCGTAAAACATTTTTTAGAGATTTTTATTTATTGCACGCATAAAGTATTTACAGGTTATCGCATTATAAGGATATACCTACAGTGAAAATAACGAAATGTTCGACGATTCGATAAATAAATGTGCAATAAATCGATAAATGGGTAAAAAATATTTTAGAATTAGTTATCGTACAATTTATAATACAATATTTGAGCGAATGGTTGTTTCTAGGTTTAGGCACGCGATATTTTTATGAAGCTACATGCCCGCCGTATCTGAGTGAATGGTACGGGCTTCTGATGTCGAATAGAGGCCCCCCACCCTCCCTCCAATAATGTATCAACTTGCTATAGATATAATGCCCAACCCATGTTTTTAGGGGCACGTGGAAAGTAACTATACTACAGTAGGTCCGTTTCTATAACTTTTTAAAAATAAAACAAGTGTTTTTTTTTAACTATCCGTAAATTTTGTGAAAAAATATGGGAGTATAAAAAATAGCACAAATTTTTAATTTTCACAAACGAATTTAATTATTTATCATAATAGATTTTTCATGTTAAAATTTCATCTTTAGTGGTTAAAAATAAAAGCGGTTATTAATTAAAGTGGTTCATAAACTCGTTAATGAAAGTTAAAAATTAGTTTATTTTATTCGTAGTTTACAGTTTTATTTAAATTAAAAGAAATGTTTTCTAAGTAATATTTTACTATCGAAAAATTTAAAAAATAATGTCTCATTACGCACTTAATTGTTACAGAATAGGACCTAGTACGTCCCTAATTTAAAGAATTTTCGACTTTTTTATCATCCTTTTTTGTTTCTTGGTCCTAACAAATATGGTTTCTTTTTCATAGATAAAAATATCGATAATACTATACTTGACAACGGCTAAATCACTTGCAAACGGGTGGAAGCCAATATAGAAAAAAAAGACTAAATCTGAATTGACGTAATACAGTGGTTTGACTGTAGAATATAAACTAAAAATAATTTTCTATAAATTTCGTAAACTGAATATTGTTATGGCTTCGGAGTATCAAATAAATTATTATACAAATTTTATGTTTATTAGCAAGAAACTACTTAAAATATAAGTAAGCTTAAATTTCAACTTTAGATTAGTTTTTTGTGCCTAGGCCTAGACAAAATATTGAAAATAAACCGATGGTTAAATATTTTTTTGTGAAAAAATAACAGTAGGTAGTTCAATATTATTAAGCATACTAGCTGTACCCTGCGCTCATTGCTACGCCACAGTATAACTGTGAAAAAGTATGAAATACACATTTTTATTATACTCGCTTCCCCCACACTTCCCCCACCCTCTTGTTGGTGTTAAAAGTGTTACTTTTCATATTTTTGACACCAAAAACTATGGATTCGACACTAATATCGCTTTTTATATTCCATCCTCCCCCCCTCTTTCGCTCATGCGGGTGTCAGGAGGGTTACTATTAATTCTACTACTGCCTATAGTCAAACGTTTTACATGTCTTTTCTCTCTGGAAAAGGCTGATCCAATGTGGTACAGAATCGTAATATCATCTAATTTAACAATTAGTAAACGTTTCAAAGCTGTAGCTAGTCTGGAAATGAGTAAAATTTCGATTTAAAAATTTGGAGACAACAACGCCAAGTAAAGTTAAAGTTAGGGACCCGACTATGACGTCACGGTCATTTTCCACCACATTAAGTTTCAAAATCGCATGATGTTAAAAATTGCGTTTTTTTTAAATTATTAATTTAATTTCGCTTCATTCAACAATCTTTTACGGTCATTCCCTAGATAAAGGTTCAATGTATCTGGCCTATTATTTTCCAAAGCATATTTAGCAAGGTTGTCGAGATCCAAGGTCTCGAAAAAAAATCTTTTGAAATATCAATATGCCTGCTGTTAAATAAAAGCATTTAGAAATGACATAGAAGTTTCGTTACTGGCAAGCATTGGAAAGTGGGTCAGATCCGATTTAAATTGGATGAAATTTCAATCTCCTTTACAGTTCCGTCGTCCATTCCTCATATTTCTTTCATACTCTCTTCAATCCAATTCTCTCTCATACTGTCCTGTCATCAATACAATATTAGAATGTCAGAGACGAATGTTCTTTTCAATCACGACTTTAATCTCTGAAAATCACTGTTATTTCTATCTATCTATCTATACCCTCACGCCACGTCCCTTGCAGGGTAGGCAGAGAGGACAGAGCGCCACACAGCCCTATCATTGTACACACTCCTAGCCTCCGTCACATTCATGCAATTTGTCATACACGCTCTCCGATTTCTTTTACTCAAAACGCGTCCATCCTTGAGGATCTGGTCGACATGATCGGACCAGGTCGGCCTCGGGCAGCCGCGCTTCCTCACCCCTCTTCGCTCACTCAAATATATCTTATATCCTGTTATACGAACGTATTTTTTACGACTTGCGTAGACAAACCTAAATATTTTCAGACAGTTGCGACTGGTTTTCGCAGTCGTCACTTATTATATATTTTTTTGTGTTTTTTGAGTATACCCTGGCTACCTTTATGCTGTCTAGCTTTTGACTGTCCTCGGACCCATTTTCAGGACTATAGTCTTAAGGCTATACGAAAGTATTTGGGTTTGTGTACATATACAAGTTCAGATCCTTTTTAGTGCAGTAACGAGAGCAAATTTAATGGCATTTTCAGGAAAAAAATACAGTAGTCTACTTCCCTTTCATACTTTACGTATTTGGGGGCGCTGAATTCGAATTTCAACTTTGCCACCTCGTAAATGCGATGCGTTCTGAGATATTCGAGAAAAACTCAGAAGAAAACGTTCTTTTTAGAGACTTTCGCTCATAACTCGAAAAGTATACATTTTAGAGAAAAGAATCTCGAGACAAGAATAAACTAGAGTAAATTTCCTACAAATAGCGATGATATTATTTTTTCTGACATAAACCACTTACGCGCTACTATGCGCTAAAAAAGGGCATAAATTCCACTCTTTTTAAAAAAAATATTTTCTCTTTTAATTTATTGACTATAACTCAAAATATATAGACTTTTTTGGAAAAAATTGTTGTACAAAAATAAAGTACACTATATTTTCTACAATTAATGCTACGAAGGTTTCTGAGACAGACTAACCTCTATTACGTTAGAGCGCATTGAAGTTCACTTTAGTACATTAGAAGAAAATTCTTCATTATTTAAAATGGATATATAACATTAAAAAAAAAAAAAAAATCTACTAAACTTCCTTGATGCTATAAATGCAAGGCTGAAATTTTTATATTTTAATATTTGCTACCCCTCAATAGCGATGGGTTGGTAGAAATTTGAGAATTCCTTAGAAACAAAAGCTCATTCTCCAGTTTTCTGTCCATAATGTGAAAATTAAAAACAATAGGGACAATTATACTTAGACAAAAATAAAGTACATTTTATTATCTATGAACTACCTTAATAACTTTTTTTAGTCAAATAGACGATTCAGCAGCCAGAGTCCGTTAAAAATTGTCCATATCTCGAAAATATTCTAAAATCTCTACTTATTTTGGTTTACCGCCTGCAAATAAGAAACTAAACATTGTTAAGAAACAAAATATGAAAATTCATCAAATTTCCTACAAATTATGTCTCTTGCGTTTTCGCCCTGGCGAACTGGTTCGATGTTAAGAAGCATCGAAATTTGGTATAGCGTGTCATATTAATTAAGCGTTGATAATACGAACTACGACTATGGTATGTAACACACGTACCATAGTCGTAGTTCGTATTATCAACGCTTAATTAATATGACACGCTATACCAAATTTCGATGCTTCTTAACATCGAACCAGTTCGCCAGGGCGAAAACGCAAGAGACATAATTTGTAGGAAATTTGATGAATTTTCATATTTTGTTTCTTAACAATGTTTAGTTTCTTATTTGCAGGCGGTAAACCAAAATAAGTAGAGATTTTAGAATATTTTCGAGATATGGACAATTTTTAACGGACTCTGGCTGCTGAATCGTCTATTTGACTAAAAAAAGTTATTAAGGTGTACTTTAAAATGTACTTTATTTTTGTCTAAGTATAATTGTCCCTATTGTTTTTAATTTTCACATTATGGACAGAAAACTGGAGAATGAGCTTTTGTTTCTAAGGAATTCTCAAATTTCTACCAACCCATCGCTATTGAGGGGTAGCAAATATTAAAATATAAAAATTTCAGCCTTGCATTTATAGCATCAAGGAAGTTTAGTAGATTTTTTTTTTTTTTTAATGTTATATATCCATTTTAAATAATGAAGAATTTTCTTCTAATGTACTAAAGTGAACTTCAATGCGCTCTAACGTAATAGAGGTTAGTCTGTCTCAGAAACCTTCGTAGCATTAATTGTAGAAAATATAGTGTACTTTATTTTTGTACAACAATTTTTTCCAAAAAAGTCTATATATTTCGTGTTATAGTCAATAAATTAAAAGAGAAAATATTTTTTTAAAAAGAGTGGAATTTATGCCCTTTTTTAGCGCATAGTAGCGCGTAAGCCGTTTATTTCAGAAAAAATAGAATCATCGCTATTTGTAGGAAATTTACTCTAGTTTATTCTTGTCTCGAGATTCTTTTCTCTAAAATGTATACTTTTCGAGTTATGAGCGAAAGTCTCTAAAAATAACGTTTTCTTCTGAGTTTTTCTCGAATATCTCAGAACGCATCATATTTACGAGGTGGCAAAGTTGAAATTCGAATTCAGCGCCCCCAAATACGTAAAGTATGAAAGGAAGGTAGACTACTGTATTTATTTCTCCGCGAAAACACCATATGACTAGACTATTTCTAAAAAAAAATCCTTGTCTGTCTGGGGAGACACTAATTATTGAGTTTCATATTATTACCATGACCTTTCACAAAGAACCTTCGGTCAAAAGAACATTCTACTAATAAATGGGGGTGGACCTCATTACTGAATTAAGAAATGTTAATGTGTTGAAGTATTTTAGCTAAACCGTCTAATAAAGGACACTCAAGGACAAACCAATAAAAAAAAGGGAAAAAGACTATTTATGATGGTAGCATTCGACAGAGGACAAAACACAGTGGAAGAATTTAGAAGAGGCCTGTATCCAGCAGTAAGTAAGCAATTGAATTTGTGATGTTAAGAATCTATATCCATTTTTTTAGTCCAAGAGCCCGCTGCTTAATTTATGACGTATCTGTTTTTTGATCGAAATGTGGTATAAATGATAGCTTACCATTAGGGTATTACATCGCACTAGGGTTGCCTATCAAAATCTTGCCGCAAGCCCCCCTGCCCCCCCCGAAAAGGTCCCTCTTCGCGGTTTTTCGCATTTTATAGGAATATGGTAAGAGATAGGAGAAAGTAGTCAATGGCAAAAATAATCCATGCTAAATTATCTACAAAAAATGTTAAGTCAATTTTTTCGTAGAAGTAGCTCTTACCATATTCCTACAAAATGCGAAAAACCGCGAAGAGTGACCTTTTCGGGGGGGCGGCAGGGGGGGTTGCGGCAAGATTTTGATAGGCAACCCTAGTGCGATGTAAAACCCTATTGGTAAGCTATCATTTGTACCACATTTCGATCAAAAAACAGATACGTCATAAATTAAGCAGCGGGCTCTCGGACTATTTACAAAAAGTAAAAATAAATCTGTCATTATTCGTGATATGGAATCGAATTCTATAATGATCTCGAAGCCGCAACATTCTAACCTAACAACTAAGTACAGAATATAACATTTTTCTTGGAAAAAATATCACATTTTATACGTTAAAATACGTATTCTTATCTCAACAAATATATAGGTAAGGGTAGGTACAGACACAATCAAGATTCATCCCCAAGACTTGTAAGGGGGTGGAGTTGGTCTGTATTGAGTAGATGGATGATATATAGCGACATCTACAGGAGGGAGGCTGCAATTGCAACCCTCGATCCTTCATCAAACCCTGAACTCTGAAGAAGGCAGCAGTAGTAGACTTATATAATGACACCACGACCCAACAATAATAATGACTTACGCCTGAAAATGATGACTTTTGCACTCGTCTGAAATATTTTTATTTCTGGAGTTGTAGTATTATTATTATAACGCCTAATAAACTCCTAACAATCTCAAGTAATGATTAAGCTCCTGATTGGTTCTACATAGAACCGTTGTAGAACTGTTATAGAACCGATCTAGGAGGCAAATAGTTACTTGATTAGGTACTTATGTTTTTATCGACGGCATAATGATTTCTTCAAATGAATTGTGAAAATACATTTTTTCTTTGAGACTAAGCATATTGACATTTACTATATTTGATCCATTTTTTTTACACTAAATACGAAAAAATAATCTCAATATAGTCATATATGACTCGCGATCGGGTGCCCTGCCGAAAGAGAATAAAAAAATCTCAATAGAGGGCCGTGTAAATTTTATATACACATTTCACATCGACTCAACTGCCAGCCTTCATAACATAGAAGTAGAATACCGGCTTGTCAGGTTGGAGGTCTGAGTTCGATTCCCGGCCGCGGCAGATGGATGGACTGGAATTGGTGAATGTTACTTAATTAAGGGATCATATTAAGCCAGCCGACGATCAGTCATAAGCCTGATGGAAGGTCCATCCTTTGCTGTGTATCTGTTGAGATATCACTACTTGTTAAACAAATTCAGTATTTTTTTTCTGGACGAAATTGTGTCGCAGGTACTATTTACTGTTTAGAGGTCAGAAGAATAATAAGAAAGTCCATAAAAAAAAACACAAGTTCACCTCTTCTAATGGACGGGACTATCATCCGCCCACAGACCTTCCAGGGTCGGCAGTACCAGGACTGGGGGGAGGGGGGTGGCGAAGGGTGGACCAGAGTAGTTAAAAATACATTTTCCAGGGTATCTTACTATTGTAATGCGCAGGTATATTGAATTTATTTTTAAGTACTGAAGAACAGATTTATAAATGTTAAAAAACGGTCAGGTTTTTATGTAAAGAATCGTAGAACTAGTGTGAATATCTGGATCAAACAAAAAAATATACTAAAAAGTAAATTGAACAAAGTAGGTATGTACAATAAAAAATTGACATTTAGCAAATTCTAAAACATTGTTCACTAGGGCGAACTTATCGGAAGCTTCGATTTCTTCGTGTGATTCACACAATAAATATTTTTGATTTGTCCATTTGTCCAGCTATTTTTATTCAGGGAATTTTCAAATATTGTAATTCTGGATCTGAAGGAAAATACCACTGGATTAAAGAACTCCACATCCCCGGGTAGCTCAGGCGCATTAAGAGCGACCTGTTTACCCGCACTTCTAGGCAAATCTTAAAGCGCGTCCATCCTTGAGGATCTGGTCGACATGATCAGACCAGGTCAGTCTCGGGCGGCCGCGCTTTTTCACTCCTCTTCGCTCACTCATTTGTCATCCTGTCATCTTTCATTCTCTCAACATGCCCAAACCATCTTAGTTTATTCACTTTCATTCTTGTCACAACACCAGTTTTGCAGTCAACATAATAACCAGACACGAAAAATAATTGCACAAATGAAAATTTTTAGTAAGAAGGTATACTCAGAAAGAAAAAATTGTAATTTCTACAATATTCTGGAAATAATGTTATCTGAAGTACGGTTTCTGAGGACGAATACGAATTATTAGAAGATTCTTGGGGGAATTGTGTATCGTGCAATCGGTAGGCTGGACGTGTGGGCAAATAAAAATCTCAGAAACATTGGAGATTCTCATCGCACATTAACGTCAATATAACTTGGTTCATGGTCCAGTATCGTTTCTGAATTTACCACACACCCCACCTAACCTTCAATAGGGAGATACGAAATAAATAAAAATTTCAGAATATAACTGACCGAAAAACAGGGAATCTCAGAATATAAGTAAACATATTTGTATCGTATGTATTTCGTGGTATTAACATTTACATAGTCCTAAAGAATAAACTAAATGAGAAGCAGTAAAACTCAGAATATAACTAAATTAATTAATATAAATATATTTTTTAATTTTTCAAAAATTATCCGAATATGACAGACCGAAAAAATAGAGAATCTCAGAATATAACTAAATATTTTTTATATGAAAAATTACTAACATTTTGTAGTAATAATTATTATTTACATCATTTTAAAGAATAAACTAAATGAGAAGCAACAAATCTCAGAATATAACTAAACAAATTTGTGTAAAAACAATTATGACTTTTCATACTATTAACATTTTATTGTGAAATTGAAAAAAAAATAAACCGAATGAGAAACAACTAAA
Source organism: Ceraclea dissimilis (assembly GCA_963576895.1). Classification (NCBI taxonomy): domain Eukaryota; kingdom Metazoa; phylum Arthropoda; class Insecta; order Trichoptera; family Leptoceridae; genus Ceraclea; species Ceraclea dissimilis. The sequence goes on from OY756373.1 coordinate 14,479,209, forward strand.
GTCAGAACTAAATGAAATTACCTAGAAAGATTAATTTTTCTAGAAGACGAATATTTTGTTATAGAATTTTGTAAAAACAAATTAAAAAGGAAATATGAAATCTCAGAATATACGAGTAGCTAGCATTATTATTTTTTGAATTAATATTTTTATTGTATATATACATAAATAAATCTCAGAATATAACTTAAATCTCAGAATATAATTTGCATCGCAGAATATAACTTGTTAATATATTTTTATTGTGATAGCCAGGGTAAATTACCGACTTCTATTTGTATGTTGGGTTGTTTTTTTCGTGTTTATTATAGTTTGAATGGAAACTTGTTCTGTGTAGACTCTTCGGCGCAAACGCTGAACGCTGTAATGTCGAAGAGTGTAATACTTTACTTAAATAAATAAAATAAACGTGAAGCAGAAAGGAGTCTGTTTTACAGGACGCTTCGCCACTGCTTATTAGTCAAATTAGCATACTAAATTAATTGGAATGGGTTTCTCAGAATAGGTAAACCTATTTGATATTGAGGCTGAGGATACATCACATCACAATAGATACAATACGGTTATCTTCTTATTATTTACACAGGATTATATCATTTCATAACCACATTGTACCCACCACATTAAACCTTTCTATAGTTTCACCAGGGATGCCATAGTAACGATTGTGCCATCCATCCATCGTTGTTTCTATCCATAATGTCCCATTTATTTTTCAAGGATGTTGTATATAAAAAAATATACATTTTTTTATAAAAATAACCTGGGCTTGCATACACAAACCCACATACTTTCCTGCACACCTTGCACTAAGCTAAAAGCCTGTATCGCAATGTGTGGAATACATCGCCACCGCTGGGGTTTGAACCTTGCACCTCCTGCTTGAGATACTGCAGCCTCAACCAAATGCGCCAACCATGTACTCGGTAATTGTATAGAAAAAACTACAAACTTTGTATTTATTTATTCTTTTAGCGAACAATCTTATATACAATAAGTATAAAATAGGCAATGTTTTGATAATAATTATTGTACAGAGAAATGATCGCAAATTCACGATCTCTTCCAGCTAACCTTGATACATGATTTTGAGCAAATGTACTCCTCGTCATTAACATTTTTAGTACCCAAAAAGAATTAATTATTTGATAAACAACGAAACTCAGAATATATCCAAATGTTAAACAACTATATTCAGATTATAACTAAATATTAAATAACGAAATTCAGAATATAACTAAATGATAAACAACGAAAGTCAGAATATAACTAAATGTTAAACACCTAAACTCAGAATATAACTTAATAATAAACAACTAAACTCAGAATGTAACTAAATGATAAACTAAACTCAGAATATAACTAAATGATAAAAAACTAAAGTCAGAATATAACTAAATGTTAAACAACTAAACTCAGAATATAACTGGACAAGATTGCTGTGCTAAACTTACCGTAATGAAAATTTGTTAATATAATTGTACACTGTCATATTCTAACTATAAATAAGCATCGGAATGCTTATCCTGTAACCTCCCCAAAAGGTGTAAAATAATTCTGCATTGTGTGAATGAATAGGCCTCTAGTCTCTGCTCAAAAAACGTGATAGATGTTTTTTTTTGTGTTTCTGATTTCCTCGAAAGGCACACCTAATCTTATAGATGCGATTATTGGGAATTCCGATTAATCAAAAATAGTCGATTAGTCGAATCGGAATTGGTCGCGTCCCTAATATTTTTCTATAGATAAAATATAGGTTAGGTTGTACGACACTAGTGGGTAGGTTGGTCCACATGTACTCATACGGTATTATGTGTAGCGAATTGTGTGTAAATCTTAATAATGGGACGATTCACCCCAGTTTCCCCTTCTGGAGGGGAATGCTGTTAGTTTTGGGTCGAGCCTTCTCATCTCTACTCTACGTATGTTACTGCGAGTACCTACCTAAACGTAATATTTCAGATCAAGAAATCTCAAAACTCTGTAGTTCTTCAAATGTTTTCGTTTTAAAGAGTAAAATGTTTTTGAGAACTCTTGATAATGAGACAGTTATAGTACGAGTATTGATGATGTATTCTGTACTTTACGACACAAGTATTTGGGTTTTTAAGTGATATGCAGAAATTGGCATTAGGGGACTAACTGTCCGAAGGAACAAAAATTGTCCCAGGGATCAATAATTGTCTGAGGGATCACTTATTGTCCGTGGGATCTATAATTGTCCGAGGGATCAATAACTGTCCCAGTCAATAATTGTCCCAGGGATCAATAATTCTTTGAGGGATCACTTATTGTCCGTGGGATCAGTAAGTGTCCCGGGGATCAATAATTGTCCGAGGGATCAATAATTGTCCCAGAGATCAATTGATGTCTACCCTGGCCAGCGTGGAAAACCCTCAATAGGATCAGATCTGGGGTCGGCCGCACTAGGAAGAACCTCCAGAGATGGGAATAGCTGAGGACGTGACGTGCGACTACGGGCAGCTGCAGGACACTGAGCACCTCCTGGCCTGCCCAATGGTTCCTAGGCGGTGCACATGGGAGAGTCTCGCAGATCGCTCCCCCTTGGACGATGACGCGGGAGAGGTTGTGGCTTTCTGGGAGCGGAGGGGAATCTAATGAGTGCTGACCGACACGATAAGAAGAAGAAAAACTTAACTTTTCACTCATCTCTCAATTTATACTAATGGTTCTTCAAATTTGCCTCCAATTGTTAAAGAATCTTTGGGAACCACATGTCTACGTCCAGATATATTATAATGAGTTACCATAGTTTCCTGAATGCGTCGTAAACATGACATAACATACAGTAATAGGGAACCTATACAAGTATACGACTGTATGTGGATTATGGATTTTATTGACGAGAGGACCTAACCGTACCATACAAGGATAATGAATACGATAGCTTTTCATCTAACAGGAGTTGGTAATGATAAATAACAAGATCACATTATTTCGCCCCACATCTTTTTGCTAATAATGCAGATGATTCAGAGCGTTCTGTAAGATATGAGTTTACCGGAAAAACTTTGGCAGAAATGATCTATTTGCCTTTTTTTTTTACAAGATTTTTATTTAACTTCATTGTGGTGTTTTTACCAGATTTTTTCAAGTTTTTTTTGTGTCTGCGCAAACTTGTAATCAGTTTTTAAACCATTTTCTGACTACTTAGAGAGCTGAAATTTTGCCTACGTAATACGTAAACTCGGCGACAATACGATTCTGTGCAAAAATAGGTCAGCTTTATCCAGAGGCTAAAAAGATGAAAGGCGTTTCAGGGGGATCCCAGAGTACTGAGTAGTGTGGGGTCATGTGTGGTATCGTATGAAAGGGCGTTGGAAAAGAAATCTGGATTGTAAGTCAGATTTGAGAGGATCCAGTCACCGCATACCGCCGTGTTTGATATCTCACGAAAGTGCTTCACGAGTTGAACTCATTTGTTTTTTTACAATTTTTGATTCTGTCTATTCTTGGTAGTTAATACTTCGCTGTATATCTGTTGAAATAACTTACACATATTTGTACTAACTATATCTCTTCCTTCAATATTTCATCACCATAAAATTTTAGTAAGGTTGTATAATATGTGTACTAAATGGCCTATGTCCAGGAGTAAGTTATACAGGGGAGAACTCTCAGACTATATATTATTTTGAGTGATGATAGAGTAGAACCCTAGCCAGTACATAGGCTATTAAAAAATCAATTTTCTCTTATGGTTAAAGAGAAAAATGACTTTATGTTAAACAAAACCTAAAATTAAGGCGCAGGCCAGGCATAAGCTAATAAATATATAAATTTATTTAATTTAAATTTAAGTAATACCCTCATGAAAAAAATATTGCGCATTTCTTTAATACCCCCGGACGAAAATTTCAGAAACAAGAAATGAAAATTATCAAATAATTTGGAGTAATCTTGGAATTATCCTAAGAAACCTAAATAAGCTTCGCTAAGCATGGACCCTGTTGTTCAAGTAAGACAAAAAAACTGCAAATTCATCTTTTTTGATCTTCTCAGGCGTCGAGGAACAATGATAAAATATTTTCAAAGACGTCATGTTGGTGTTTACGTCATGCCTCTCCTTAATGACTATGGCGTAAGAAAAAACTTGCGATCATTCAGGATTATATGACAGAATAAATTTTCTCAACAGAATTATCTGAAATTTAGTCCTGTCTTCAGGAAAGTACTCGTCTAATACAGCAAATATTAGACGGTTCATATTAGATAATTCCCCAATAAAAAGTGCATTTAAGGATGTGAGAACTATTCCCTGATTTATAATACTGATGATCCACATTCTTCTGAACGACCTCACTTCCACTGCATTCATCCCTGATTTGTCCTTTTACAGTCCTGTCCAAGTCTCAATAGCATACATAAGGGTAAAAAATATTAAGATTTTCCACCGACGTTGCAAGTTCGCGACCCAACTATGACGTCACGGTTATTTCCCACGGCATTAAGGTTCAAAATCGCATAAACAATGGCATGATAAAATCGTAAAAATAGCGTTTACGGTTATTCCCTAGATAAAGGTTCAATGTACATACTCTATTTTTACCAGAGTAAATTTAGTAACGGTTGTCGAGATCTACGGTCTCCCGTTTTTACAATTTTTTGAAATGTCAGCGTACTTTTAACTGCATAACATAAATACTCGTAGTATACTAGTCTTTCATTTTTGAAAACTAATATATTTCAAGTTTCTAATAAAGCACTGTTGAGCAATACAGCTTAGAGCTATAGTTTGGCTAGAATAAAGTTTACAATGGCCGAATCATTCAAAACTTTGGCCAAATCAATTACACTTGAATTCATAGTGAAGCCTAATGGCAATATAATAATAATTTGGAGAAATTTCAGTTAATTTTAAATGCTTAATCGATCGCGCAAGGGTTTATCGAATTAAAACCAACATTGGAAATACTTGGGGTTGGGCATATTGGGAAAAAGGGGTTGAGACAGTACTACATACAATATGGAAGTCTGCAAACATATTAAAGTATTGTATTAGGGGTACATAACCGAGCTGAAGGTCGTAGTTTATTGGTTTCTATTAATTAATTATATCAATTAAAATATCGCAGAATGAGATTAGAGATTAGCTTCGTCTGTATAAGGACTTGGCACCAAGAATGACGTCACAGTCTTTTCCCACGGCATTAAGGTTCAAAATCGCGTGACAATCACATTTATTTATTTATTTATTTATTTATTCATTAATATACGATCATGTAGATCATTTACATATTACAATATTATATTTAAATACAATAACCTACAAAAACAAAAATTATGTACTAAGCAACATACCCACAACAAATTGTAACATTACAACAACACATGATAAAAGTAGCGTTTTTTCCATTTTTTGGGGTTAATTTTGCGTCTATCAAAAAACTTTTACGGTTATTCCCTAGATTTTAATGCATATTATCAGTACGAAAAAAAAATTTTTACTCCGCGACTTTCGGGAAACGAGTAACCGTCGTTCGGAAAATTGATCATGAGGTGTTGTTAAATTATTTTTTTTTAGAAATCTATACAAGATATAAAAAATATTTTACGGTTATTCCCTAGATAAAGGTTCAATGCATCTACCCTATTTTGTTCCAAAGCATATTTAGTAACGGTTGTCAAGATAGAAGGTCTCCCGTTTTTAGAAATTTTTGAAATGTTGGTATGCACACTGGCCTTGAACATTTTTCGTTGATTGGGGTACAATTAAAAACAAAATTATTGAAATTTAAGAATATGAAATCCGATGTTTAAGAATTTGTCGGGAATTCTAAAATCTTTCTCAATTTTGATAAACATTTCAAACGATTTTACAAATGAAAGCCTTCGAAGTCTTTTGCTTATTAGGACACATTTTGGGCTCAGACTGATTGTTAAGTCTACAAAATACAAGTGGGAGTGCACAATGCTGTCTTGCTTCCGATCTTCATGCATGCTAGCGAGACTTGGACATGGCTGAAGAAAGACTGGGAGCTCTTAGATCTCGACAACCTTACTTTACTTTGGAAAAAAATAGAGTAGATACATTGAACCTAGGGAATAACCGTAAAAGATTTTTATGTCTTCCATAGATTTCTCAAAAAATGTAAAAAATACCTCTGATCTTTTTTCCGAAAAACACAAACTCGTTTCCCGAAAGTCACGGAGATTTTTTTTTGTATTGATAATATGCATTAAAATCTAGGGAATGACCGCGAAAACTTTTTTGATTGAATCGAAATTAACCCCAAAAATGAAAAAAAAAACGCTATTTTCACCATTTCATCATGCGATTTTGAACCTTAATGCCATGGGAAATGACCGTGAAGTCATAGTTGGGTCGCGAGACTTAAATGTCTCGGGTACATCGTTTTTGTAGAAACGAAAGCGACATTAGGGCAAGTGTTCTGTTGGGCTGTTTGTCTGATAAATACAAGTATACTCACCCCAGTAATATACAAGTACACGTAGAAGTACGTAAATAATAATATATTGTAGGTTGTATCACTTTTATATCTATACGCAGTGGCGTACATAGGGGGGCGCCCCCCCGAAATGTAAAACAATTATATAAAAAACATCCTTTTAAAACATTTAGAAAGACGTTTACACTACATACGCTCATTTTTCAAAAAAAAAATTGCCTGCGGCGCCATTCTATCTTTCTTATTCACCTTTATTACTTCACAGTTTAAACATCAAAACACGACTTTTTCACTCACCTTCACGAAAATTTTGCCTGCGGCGCTGTTATTCAGATTTAATAGCCGGGTTTAGTTTTCATTCCACTCCTCCCCAAAGTCAAATACCATATCGCCCCCCCCTCCCCGAAATGAAAACCTATATACGCCACTGACTGTACGTATTCGTTCATATATCTATTAATGTAATGTAATATTGTACAAGTACATGGGCATAGGAAATTGTTCATTTTACCAAAACTGTTCGAGCGTTGAGAATTGGAAAACAATTTTCTTCTTATTTGCTCGCATTATTTCTCCAGACGTTTTCCAATGAACGAGTCTGAGTATGAGGGATTCCTTACTCGTGTGTAGCAAAGATATACAGCAGGGAAGTAACGAATGTCATTTGCGAATACGAATGTCATTCGCGAATGCGAATGTGCGAATGCGAATATTTAGGAAAGGCAAAAAAATCACTTAATTTTGGCTTTACTCGTATTTTTTAAAATTAAGTTACAATCAAATTCAGCAATGCATTCTGTTTCTTATTTTTTATTCTGCTATTTTTTTCACATATGTATGTATGCATATATTTTCTTTATATATGTTTTTTATTCAATTTATCTTTTTTTTCTGGGGTTAACTGGAAGAAATCGAAGTTCTGCGATAAGTTCGCCCTAGTGAACAATCATTTATAATCTGTACTATGTCCATTTCTTACATGCTTGTATGTCTACTTTGTTCACTTAAGTAATAAATAAATAAACATATTTTAAAAATAAAAGCGTGGCTGCTTTTTCGCCCATGAGGCGATTTCTCAGTGGCTCATATTATATAAGGCCGACCGCACAAAATAATTGTTCACTTGGTAGGAGCCCTGAGGTACCTACTTGCGAGCAAGTTCTGCCAACTAATCATATTTATAACATAACGTACAAAGCGCCGCCCTATTCTACTTGTCGTATGACACTCGCATTCGCTAAATACATCAAACGATGCGAATGTTTAAAATGATGCGAACATTCGTAACATCCCTGATACAGAAATAACATTGTATTTAATATATTGTATATTATATTGTAAGAATACCTTATTATTTTCTGTATAATTTATAATGTAGTACGTCTTATTATCAAACCGACACAAATTTTTAACAATGATGTGTGGAGAAACATTGTGGGATTGAATATGATGATTTTATAATATACTCGTATATTTTATAAGGGAAAGAAAACATGATATTGTAATGTTATTTACCTATATAGATATTATTATTTTAGTGGAGAAAATGAAAATTTACACAGACCACAAATTACAATTTACAAATTTACCATCAAATAGTTGACATGGTCTGTGGCTAATATTTCAAATGGTTGGCCTTTCGCCATAAGAGTATGCATACCGACATTTCAAAAAATTCTATAAACGGGAGACCTTATATCTCGACAACCGTTACTAAATATGCTTTGGAGAAAAATAGGGTAGACGCATTGAACATTTATCTAGGGAATAACTGTAAAAGGTTTTTTATATCTTGTATAGATTTCTCAAAAAAATCTTTTGTTTTACTAACTCCGATTACGACTTCGACTTATCTCGTAAAAGTTTAGAACTGGAAAAGAGAGTGTATGGAAAAAAGCATTCAGAATTACCCGATCAGACGCATTGAATATTGTATGTTAGTCGGTTTTGGGAACGATTTTTGGTTTTCAATCAATGAAATGGTATTACAAGGTATTGTGTTGAACTTACCGTCCCCCAACCAGCAATGAATTTCCATCTCTCACTACGAGCCTGAAGTGGTCCGTATGTGAATCATTTCCAATGAATTTGTGGACTTCATCGGCACCTGGAATAGAAAAAACAAAATTAATATTTATTCTTTAAGTGAAAAAAGTATATACATTTTTTTTTCATTTATAATCACTTTTCGTTCGAAAAGTTTTCGGTCTGACGGTGAAAAACTGCGTTTTTTGGGTCTATATTCAATATGTATTAGCAAACGACGTAAAATTTCTCGATTGTCTGAATTGTACAAGATACTCGAAAATACTCTAAATAGATTAATCCTCTAGACTTTTTTTTTATAAACAGGAATTATTTGTGCTCTTTTTTAGAATTTATCGAAAAACTCTATGATAAAATTCATTTCGTTACAAGACAGAGAAAAAAATCTCTTAACTCTTCACAAAACTTATAAAAAATACACGAATATTTAAGTAGCTATGTAGGAAAAAACATTTTAGTTCATTATTCTATGTAATACCTACTATCTAAGGCAGCTGTAAACCCACAAAGAAAATACAGACATACTAGCTGTACCCTGTACGCCTTGCTACGCCTCAACAATCCTACCCTCCCTGCGCCCCGAGAGTGTCACTATCCATCACATACGTTCTAAAAACTATGGATTCGACACTAATATCAATTTTTGTGCGTTTCCTCCCCAGGTTTCACCTCCCTGCACCCCACCTGACGACGCCAGTGCTATTTATCAAATAAAAATCAGTGAATGAATAATTGCTAATAACTCCAACGCCACCTATTGTAAGGTTGTACTACGTCTAAAACCTGCGCCTGTGTATGCACTACAGCTTACTGAAGAAAAGGTCATTAATAAAAAGTCACATTGTGATTGAACCGGCAAGGCTGGAGTTTATTGGCACACTAAAAATGATTAGTTTTACAAACTTCAATAGAATAAAAATTAATTGTTATACAATGTTGCCATATTCAAGACAATGTTCCTAAATACGGCGAACATATACTTTTATGTTTCTAACACTTACTACAGTTTCTTCTCAATCGGATAAATGGTTTAGGAATGCGTAGAGGACACACATACATACATTATTTTTATAGTATAAGATAATATGTACTTCTACCTCTTAAAGTACTTAAGTAAACTGTTTTTACATCAATGTTTTTTCTTAAGTTTCTAAGTACATTTTATCATAAATTATGCCTCTTCATATTAATTCTCTTGAAGTCATGTGGGATTATTTTGTCTCAGACAGAATTTCTCTCATTTAAATAGGATTCCTTCGTTGCCATACAAATTATCTTGACATTACAACTATTCACCGCTATATTGATATACCGTCTCGCGTATGCTAGTGAAACATGGACATGGCTGAAGAAGGATCAGTCTTGTATAAAATACCTTTGATCTCGACAACCGTTACTAAATATGCTTTTGAAAAAAATAGAGTAGATACATTGAACCTTTATCTAGGGAATAACCGTAAAAGATTTTTTATATCTTGTATAGATTTCTCAAGAAAAAATGTAGAATACACCTCTAATCTTTTTTCCGAAAGACAGAAACTCGTTTCCCGAAAGTTACGGAGATTTTTTTTGTATTGATAATATTATGCATTAAAATCTAGGGAATAACCGTAAAAGTTTTTGATTGAAGCGAAATTAACCCCAAAAAAATGGAATAAACGCTATTTTTACTATTTATTATCAGATTGTTCATGTGATTTTGAACCTTAATGCCATGGGAAATGACCATGACGTCATTGTTGGCTTGGGAACCTCATCGTACCTATCTGAATAGCAAATATTATAGTATACCTAGCATGTACGGTACACGAACACAGTATCTATATAAGTTCTAACCAGTCCGGCAACCCGAATGTCTAATATTTATTTAGTAGCCTACTACTACCAGCAGTACGAATATATACAAACACGATTTGGGTCATATTAGGCACACACACCCACTGGGTACATGTATGGTTAATATATTCTGGCTAATACGGGTACCTTCTACCTATAATATTATATGCCTAATAGGGGACGGTAAGGAAAACAAAAAATATCGATTCGTTACTTTAGAGTGCCTGTACCTACGTTTGATGTGTTTTAAAGAAAGTTTTCTATATCTCCCGTATCTACGGGTAGATATACAGTCTATTTTTTTTTCAGAAGTCTCACGAAGCAAACTTGGTTTAGTGTTGCTTGATGTGATAATAAGATATGGTTACATTTTTCACTACTTTTAAATTATATTTCAGAACTGTTGTTTAAAAAAACTAGCCAATTTTTGGATTGTTAGAATAAACTGGCAACCCCGTTTTTCAAAATTGTGATGGCGGTTTAAAGGGATTATCGGAGTATTTTTTCTTCTAATAATAGGTTCAAGGTGACCTGACAAAAACTCGAAAGAATATTGCTCAATATGAATAAATTCCAAAAAAGACGAAAGCCCTTAAGAAATTTGCTCAAGGGACAAAAGCTCTAATGTATTTGGATTTTGAAAATAAAATTAATGGTGTCAATAATAGGTAATTATTAGCATACGATTTCTTTCAGTGTGTTAGAAACTAGCATAGTTTAGAAAATAAATTAATAAATAAGCGGATCTAAAATGGGATAGACAATAAAATAGTCAACATTTTATAAATAATTCATCTACTGGAATCCAACTAGAAAGTTTGGGCTTTTAACCCTTGAGCAAATTTCTAAACGGCTTTTGTCTTTTTTCTTCTAGACGATAACAATCTTCAAAACATCGGTCATAAAATTGGTTCTTATTGCCAAATATTTGGAGAGTTCATATTTTTTTGAGCTTCTCTTGGTCTTAGAAAATAATACTATTTTTATCCCCATAACTCGTAGTTGTTCGAAGTTACTTACAATATAAATATATAATGCAGAGAGATGAACTAAAAGGTGGGAAGACGAGAAATTTTTTTATCTCGAAAAAATGCTCGATTATTCGAGAAAAATAAAAAACTCGACGAGAATGCTAAAAATGTCGGTATAGTAAAATAATAAACATGTAGAAATATAGTGCATAGAATTTTTGACACTAATTAATATTTTTCTGAAAAAATGCTCGCAGTTTTGGTAAATCGATAAAACAAAATTATGCAAGAAAACCTGATGTAAGAATAAGAACCCAAGAAAAGAAACGACAGTGATAGATATTTTTAACATTTTGACACTCGGTAAAAAGTAAATGTTCAAAACCAAAAAAATCTCTTCTCGAATCAACATTTTCCAAACTCCTAATTTCTCTAACACGTATATCGTATATTGTACAAATTCAAGCTGGCAGTTCTCGAAATGACGAATTTTGGTCAATACGATGTTCGAATATTCGATAAATAATCTATCTAGATGAGGAAATTTTGAAGTGCTTTTAGTGGTATCCACAAAAATATAAAAGAAATGTCAAAACTCTCGAAAAAAAAGGGTCGAACAGAACAAACAAAAACAGAGGAAAAAGAAGAAGTTGGAACATTAAAAATCTTTGACAGTTTTTCGCTGCAAATGTTTCCAAGAATATATTTCTGGAAGAGGTTATTTTTAGTTATACTGCGTAAACATTTTCTTGTCATATATTTGTTTGTACCCATAACTTCTTATAACTATTTATAACTACGAGTATAACTACTAACCCACATACCCCAAAACATGACGTCTTCCAAACTTAATATTTTATGCAAGAATGGGTCTATTTTCGGTACGTTTCTCTAGATTATTCATCAATTTATTTATTCACATACTATGACAACAACATTGGAATAATATAGCATATTATATGATCTATGTAACTGGGAATTATGAGCCTGTACCTAAGGCAGTCTGAAAACATTTTTTACGCCCTGTATACGTACGCAGCGATGGTTATTTATTTTCCTTAAAGTTCGCGATCCAACTATGACGTCACGGTCATTTCCCGCAGCATCAAGGTTCAAAATCGCATGAACAATCGGATGATAAAATAGTAAAAATAGCGCTTTTTCCATTTTTGGGGTTAATTTTGCTCAAATCAAAAAAATTGTACGGTCATTCCCTAGATTTTAATGCATATTATATCAATACAAAAAAGAAAATTTCTCCGCGACTTTCGGGAAACGATTTGCTGTCTTTCGGAAAAAATATCAGAGGTGTTTTTTCATCTATTTTTTTTGAGAAATCTATACAAGATATAAAAAATCTTTTACAGTCATTCCCTAGATAAAAGTTTAATGTGTCCACTATATTTTTATCCAAAGCATATTTAGTAAGGTTGTCGAGATCAAAGGTCTCCCGTTTTTAGAAATTTTTGTAATGTCCTACTTTTGAACTATGTAGGTACTTGTATATATGTCAAATACTTTATATCTGGCAAATTGCTTCAGAAATTTGAATGCGCGCATCAACCAGCGACGAGCACAATAATCAGAATGATATTGGAAAATTCTTTTCTATATACAATCATTTTCCTTCAATATGCACGCTTTTACCTATCAAACTTACTGCACAATATACAATATCTGGAAAAGCTGCTAGTTAGGTATACATGAATATACCTGATAGTTCCAGGAAACTGGACTGGAATTATTATTGGAAGCAGTGGTATTATGCAGATGGGTCGATATCCATGGAAACCACTCGTCTAGTGTCATTTGATACCATCGGCTGCTCTAATGGACGCATATAGCCTCTCGCCATACCATGGAAAATAGTTCGATGCTGATAATATTAACATTGATGTACAGCGATATTCAAAGCATTATATTATTATTTGGTACTATTATTTCCTTATAGCCCTGCAAGGTTCGTCAGAGGAATACATAGAAGCCACTAAACTTCAGTTTAGCTCAAACCTCGGAAGACATCGAGCGATCGAGAGGATCCAGTAACCGCATACGTCTTCTTTGGTATCTCACGAAAGTGCTTCATGGCGCCATTGGAATGAAGGAATCCAAGCACCTAGGAATGTCGTGTTTGGTATCGTTTAAAAGAACGCGAAAAACAGTTCTAGGATATGAAGTCATAAAATCTTGTTTTTTTTGCGATTAACACAGTAATTTGCTCCATTGTCGGAACACACCCTAAAAAATCTCTTATTTATTTTTATGGTACAAGATCTAATCGATATATTTTGAGATAATTTGGGGTAACGTAACCAGCGATCATTTAAGAGCGTACACGTGTATTGGACTCTAAAACATGATACCTTAAAAGTATATCATAAAAAAAAAGTATTAGGAAAACATAAAGTGCTACACGTAAAACCAATACAAGGTTTACTCGTACTTAAAATAATGAAGAAATTTTCTCCTCAGGTATTTTTTATTCTACGGCACGTGTAGTGTGCATTGTCTATCTCACTCCTTCACAGAAAATTCTTTTATCTTGTACAGTATAAGTATGTACTAATGATTGTAATACATAGCCTAGATATTTGCTTTCTCCCTCTTGAATGCGGTATTTGTTCGTAATATAATATGAAACCGCATACTCTTCGTATTGAAGCTGTAGGTGTATTCCGGTGTATCAGAGAATATTACACCCTCATTACCGTATGTACTCCTGTTACTTTTTGTTATAAACTACATGATATTACTAGAAATTTCAGTATGAAATAAACGTTAGGGTTTTTATATAGCTTATTTATGACACTTTTCAGCCCTGTTCCCTCCACTGATAGATGTAGGCCCCTTCCGTCTCCTTCCATGCACTCTTCTCTGTTCCTTCGCATCCAGGTTCTACGGACTCTGAATTTATTGTATGAAAAACATTATTGATCCACTCGGCTGCGAGTCCTTCAGAAACATCGTTAGGTATGCTTCAAAATAAATTTTCTTTATATAAGTGGTTGGCATACCTGGTCAATACATCTGTTTTGTTTCCTTTGCAACTTGGAGAAACGAAATATTTTGGAGGTATTTTTCACAATTTATTTTCAGGACAATTATACAAGAAATAAAAGTTCTGTTACGGTAATTCACTATAAAAAAGTTCAATAATTGATATATCTTATTTATTTAAAAGGCATATTTGTGATGATTGTAGAGTTATTTGTTCTGAAAATTCCTTTTGGCGACACCCGCCATCTTAATAGCCATTTTGACGAGTCATTTATACTCGTAATCTTTTCGGAATGAACGAAAAAAAAAAACAGAAAGAGGAGAATACAGAGACGGATTGAAACCCGTCCATACGAAGTTAATGTAATAATAATAAAATAAAACCTAGTACGGAGCTTGTAGGATGTACCATCGACATAACATCTGATTCTCTTTGTAGGGACTATTAAAAGTTTCATACAGCCGACGAGTTGATTTTAATTAAAACTCAGGCACTCTCAGGTACCTACTCGTATCACGTAACTGAGGTACCTACGTACGTACATAGGTACCCACTCTTTATTAAATGTACGTACGTAATAGGTAGACACAGTACACACTGGTATTAAAATATTTCATAGAGGTATGCCAAACACATATTGATTTTAACAACCACTAGCGGATCCAGTGGGGGGGCTAGGGGGCTGAAGCCCTCCCCAAAACCATGCGTGACAGTACTTTATATACAACAAATCTAGGGGTTTCAGCCCCTTAGCCCCTCACAGTATTTTTTACCATGTGCCGACATTCATCCCCCTTAAAATTGAATCCTGGATCCGCCACTGTTAACAAGTAGTTATATCTCAACAGATACACAGCAAAGGATGGACTTTCCATCAGGCTTATGGCTGATCACTTTACACTTAAGTAACATTCACCTTCCGGTTAAGTCAGCCGACGATCAGTCATAAGCCTGATGGAAGGTCCACCCTTTGCTGTGTATCTGTTGAGATATAACTGCTTGCTTTATTCAACTACGACATGTAGAAAATTCCGATGGTCTCACATAGCATAAATTGTGATTTTGGATGTGTGTGCTGGATGTGTAGGTATAATGGTGTCTATAGCTTCAGTTGATGTCCTCTCAGGTGCACATTAGAGCTCATGGTAGTATCTCACAGGATTAGTGCTCATACACACACACGGTTTATCTCAATAAGATCCCCCAATCACGTATCTTCTTTAATACTGTTGGAGGTCCTTCATCCACATATTCTAAGTTTCTTTGTTGTCTAATTCTGGATTTCACCGACTTCTCAGGTGAGGAATAGCGGAGATAGGAGCCACCTAGCACAAATTTTGTATGAAAAATAATGATTAATGACTGCTATCCCCGCTATTCATCACACAAGAACTTGGTGGAATCCAGCATAGGTATTATACAGGGTGTTTGGCAGAACGTTCGACAAACTGATATGGTATATACAGGGGAACGTTCTGCCAAACACCATGTATTTTAAAACTTCTGATACATATTTTGAATGCTGCCAAAATTGACCAATAAAATTGGAGGCCTTTTTTATAACAATCGTAGTCGACCTATTGAGGGGCATACCTCTATGAAATATTTTAATACCTTACATACATCTGATATGATGCGCAGTTTTCAGAATGTGGGCGAAAAAAATTGAAGGAATGTTTGGAAAAATTGCGTAATTGAAATCTGAAACCTGTCAGTAAAATTTTCACAGATAGCGCTACATAAAGGCATATTTCCAACTTATTCCAATTTTAAATAACAACCACATCTAACTACGAGTATATTGTACATATTGAATACAGGTTAGTTGGTGGAAATGTCGACATTGCGTTAAACTCTCCCATCATGGGCGTCGGCAGGGGGGGCAGCTGCCCCCCTAGAGATTGGAATAAGTAGTTTTTTTTCAATTTTGGAAAAAAAAATCCTCACAAAAGATCACAATACTACCACACATTTTCTCATAATATCATAAATTTTCTAAATCTAGTATGAAAATCCATCAGCTCAAAAAAAAAGATTGCCTGTGGCGCTTTTTTATTACCTTTTTAATAAAAAAAAATATTTTTAAAGTATAACATACATTTTCAAATAAAGAAACCACATCACAACCTTTTTCACTATGTCTCACAAAAAAACTGCCTGCGGCGCTATTTAAGCGTTTTATATGATGTTTCATCTTTCAAAATTTTTGTCAAATTTAATAATAATACTCATCATTATATTTCATACTAAATTTGTGCTAGGTGGCTCCTATCTCCGCTATTCTTCACCTAAAAAGTTGATGAAATCCAGCATCAAGCTCCTAACTTTATGCTCAAAAACAATATTTCTATAAGCACGCAATTTGATTTAGGTACATTCCACAAAAAAAAACAAGATAATAATAAATCAGAAAAAGTCTGAGAAACTTAAATTATCTTTGAGTTAAAATTGTTTAATTGAATTTTCTCAGACTGAACATTCGCAAAACTTTATACACAGATAAAAAAAAGCGTTTAAAATTAAAAAAAAAACAAGAAAAAAGCGAGTAACGGAATGAAGAAAAAATTAATAGAAAGTATTAAAAGAAACTGTCTGATGGACAAAGGACTGGCGAGGAGTTGGAGACGGATGGTTGAAGCCGCTTACTGTGAATTAAAAAAGAAAGAAATAGTTAGGATGATCACTCACTCACTCGCTGATTCACTCACACATTGATTCACTCACTCACTCACTCATGCATTGACTCACTAACTCATTCACTCACTCATTGATTCACCCACTCACTCATTCACTCACTGATTGATTGATTATGTAACGCTCTTAAAAATTACTCGGAGGCAAGAATTGTTAACACAGTTCTCAGCATTATCAGCCAAAAGAGTCTACATATCATAATTCATAATTGGTATATAAACTCATCAGCCAAACACTGGGAAAAATTCAGCTATCCAGATATCACGGATATCAAAGGATTAGGCAAAGATAAATCAATTATTATTTCCACAAATCAATTTTATTATTAAGACAAAAGTAAGCATACCGACAAAAATCCCATAAAAAAAAGGTGTCTTTCGTACGAAATGCTTATCAAAAATTTTCGGGATTATGTATGAATAAAATAAATAAATCACCAGTTTATAAAAGATGAGATAAATGGCGGGTTAATTGCCGTTTACAATGTCTGCCAATCAACCATAATTCTACAGAGCAATAGAACCCGGGCAAATGAGCGAATACTTAAAAATAATTTCGTGTATACCCAAGAAACAATTAAGATCCTAGATCGGTTAAATTCAGGTTCTAGATATTCAATTAAAGAAAGTATTTGTTATATTCGTCATTTATCAACGGGCGCCTAAGGCGTCTTACAAACAACTAGTAAAGAAAGAAAGAATAGATGTCGAGATAGAATGATAGAAAATGTAGAAGAAAGAAGTACAGAAGTAAGTTGTTAACTGTAGGTAAGTACTATTGCAATAAGAAGTGTTGGGAAATTAAATACCGGTGTTGGAAATCAAGCTCTTTGCAAAAAAATGAATGAAAAACGTTCGTTTTAAAGACGGAACTATGCAATAAAAATATGCGAAGGTAATTTCTTTATAATTGTTGGTTTTGTTCGTATATTAACTGTTTTGTGAGGGCGGATTTAAATAATATGATATTCTGTTCTCTCCCCTCACGCAGGGTAAGCAGAGAGAACGGAGCGCCAGTCTTATTCTACCCCTACACACAATTCTTCCTTTATATATGACTTAGTCATGTAGCCTCAAATTTTGTTATGTAAACTCTAATTTAGTCATGAAACATCTAATTTAGTCATGTGAACTCGAATTTAGTCATGTAACCTCTAATGTAGTCATGTAACCTCTAATTTAGTCATGTAACCTCTAATTTAGTCATGTAACCTCTAATTTAGTCGTCCAAACTCTAATTTAGCCATCCAACTTCTAATTTAGTCAAGTAACCTTTAATAATTAATCTTAAAATCTATAAATATAAATGCTTCAAGTATGTATAAAGGATGTGAGCATTCACAGTAGCTTCCTTAAGTTGATTTCATTTATTTATTTATTTAATCTTTAAGTGAACATAGTAAGTAAAATGGACATAGTACAGATTATAAATCGTTGTTCACTAGGGCGAACTTATAGCAGAACTGCGATTTCTTCCATTTAACCTCCAGTTCATCGCTTATTACAATTGACAGGGGTAAAATTACAAAAATATTCAAGTTCAACTGGAAAACAGTATTACACATCCATTCATAAATTTAGAAATGTGACGTTTCGATTAGAAAGAATCGAAAAAGAGAGGAGAATAAAGTAGATAAATCATAAAAGTAAAATTGCTTTTTGATTTGAACCAAGGTGATAATTTTTTAAGCATAATTTATTACTTGACTCAGACCACAAATAACTATCATTTAAGACTCGCGACCCAGCTATGACGTCACGGTCATTTCCCACGGCATTAGGGTTCAAAATCGCGTGAACAATCGCATGATAAAATGGTAAAAACAGCGTTATATCAATTTTTTGGGGTTAATTTTGCTTCAATCAAAAAACTTTTACGGTTATTTCCAAGATTTTAATGAGTATTATCTATATTCCTAAAATTCTCTGCCACTTTCGGGAAACGAGTTGCTGTCTTTCGGGAACAATTTCAGAGGTATTTTAGAACTATACAAGACATATAAAATCTTTACGGTCATTTACTAGATAAAGGTTCAATGTATCTACTCTGTTTTTTCCCAAAGAATATTTAGTAAGGTTGTCGAGATCTAAGGTCTGCCTTTTTTTGAAATATTTTGTAATGCCGACTTTAAAGAGTATATATTTATTCAATCTCATTAAAGTGCCATTCTTTCCTCGTAAATTCTTTCCATATGTCCCAATTTAGATGTCCAGCAATCTCCTTTAATCCCTCGCAGCATTTAATCCAATATAATGATAGATAGATAGATAGGTTACAATAACAGCATTATTAATATATATAATCTGAAGGATCTTTGAAGATTATTGCTAATAATAAATTGAAAATAACGTCGGAGGGTGGATTATTATTAAAAAGCCTTTTGTTACCCCTTTAGGATCAGGTTAGGGATGCTAACAACATAACCTATAAAATGTGCATCGAAAAAATCATTGTGTATGAATACTAACACAAATGGTCCATATATAATATTACTATCTCCCTGGGGCCCTGGGTTGTAGAATAAACCCCCACAATATTTTTTTTTGTTTTTTTTTTAGTGTGTTCTGTAAAAATCAAGTGTTTATAAAACATCCAAAGTTATTTCACATCTTTCCGGGCAATGCGGTTCGTTGTCCATTCTGAATGTCACATAAATAAGCAAAAATAATATTGTGTGTATTTTTGTACACTGTTTACCCCATTAATGGGATTTACAGTAAATCTCAATAATGCTAATTAGACGTATACTAATTCGACTAATAGCTAAATCGACTAACGATCAATTGGACTAATAACCAATTCGACAATTTTCATACATTTTACATTACTTCAAAAATTCAAAACAATAATTGTAGTTATTAGGTATGTTGCGATTAAAATTCGATAATATCATACATTGTAATTCTTCTTAACATCATAATAATTACAATTATTAGTGTGGATTATAAAATATATTTTAAATGTATGAAATTAGTCGAATTGATCGTTATAGTCCAAGAGCCCGCTGCTTAATTTATGACGTATCTGTTTTTTGTTCGAAATGTGGTATAAATGATAGCTTACCAATAGGGTATTACATCGAACTAGGGTTGCCTATCAAAATCTTGCCGCAACCCCCCCTGCTCCCCCCGAAAAGGTCCCTCTTCGCGGTTTTTCGCATTTTATAGGAATATGGTAAGAGATAGGAGAAAGTAGTCAATGACAAAAATAATCATTGCTAAATTCTCTATCAATTCTCTATATCTCGTTTATACCACATTTCGATCAAAAAACAGATACGTCATAAATTAAGCAGCGGGCTCTCGGACTATTAGTCGAATTAGCCATTAGTCGAATTTACTAGATATACCCTATAATGATATAGCAGACTATAGTAGTTAGAAAAGTGATCGTGTGACAAATAATAGAAAAGTCGATTATTTGAACATCGAGTTTTTTTTCTCTCATCCTTAATTCTATATCAGCTTCCTTCATCCATAGATTCAGGAGCCAGCGAAGCGTGAGTGATTTAAGTCGGGGGTTCGGTCCAGATTAGGAACGATAATTAGTTTCTTCCGGACCGATGGACGGGCCATTCCATCTAAGATGGCTGCAGACCATCAAATATTGTCATAGCGTCCGACCATCCCGCGCTGGCAGACGGCGAAAAATGGAACTAAAGTTTTAAATTAGTTTGCAACTGTTCGCTAAGAGTTATTCGTTTAAAAAATGACGTGATTCTTATCAACATTCTTCTGATAAAAGGCATTTTGCAATAAATTAAATTCTTTATCACATAGTCGATAATGGAAATTCGTTCTTGTATTTCTAATGTAAGGTTAGGGATACTCATTTTGGGCTTACAAAGTATACTAGATAATGGTCAATGGACAAGATACTCAAGGACGGATGTGTTTTGAGTAAAAGAATCGTACATAGCATGTCCAATTCCAAAAGCAAGTGCGTACTAACTTAAATAAGGCGTTCTTTTTTCAATTAGGTATCTATTATATACTAAAATAAATTTAAAACACACTTATTATCGACCTCAAATTTAGAAAGGTCGAAAAGCTGTGAGCTGTGAGATCTTTGCTTGGTATGCGGCCAAGGGAGACGTGCCGTGGTGTTTTCAGGGAGCTGGGCATACTCACATTATCCTGTACTGTCATCTATGAATACTTGAACTATGCGAGGCTCAACATGGCTAACACCCCGCTTAATGGGGAATGCCATAATTATTTTACACGCTCCAGGAATGATATTAGACCTATAGCCCATAGACTCACAAAAACATCAAAGAGCTTCATATGCATGAGTGTTCGGCTGTTTAATGCATTGCCTGTTGATCTTAAGCACCTAGAGCCTGTCGCGTTCCGGAGAGAGGTGAAAAAGTATCTTGTGGCAAATGAATTTTATAATATTGATGAAATGCTATCCGGCACCGGTTAGCATGGAATCATTATTAAGCATGACGAAGGACAAGCAGAGCTCTTTACACTCTCTTGCCACGGATTCTACTTTATTAATATGAACACTTGTAAATTTATCTGATATTGAAATTGATTGTGGGTCTGTACTGCAATGTCACATCTGTACCTTACCATAATTATTATCTCTTTATTAATTTTATTTGTATGTGCTTTTGTGGAATATGTACCTAGTTTTACGACCATGACGAAGTGCCAATAGAGCCTTTTACACTCTATTGGCATTGAATTTCCCTGTATATTTATTGTCAACATGTAACCTTGACGAGTCCAAGTGCCTGCAAATGGCCTAGGGATGATTCAAAACAATAAACAATAAACAATAAAGTTAAAGAAAGTAACCTGGTGTTTATGACGAATTGCACGAATAGGTACAACGGAAACAAGAAATGTGTGTAGGTATCAGTGACGAAGGGTAGATTTCTGCAGAAGGGAAGCCGGGGTTAACATTTCTTATTGAATTACGTCAAATTAGACACTATTCATTTTATCCAAAAGGAAACTCAATGGGAATCGTGTTCTTAGGTAGCATCGCGCCTGGTAGGTATAGGGAAGGCTGTATATGTGTTCTCTGCCTGCCCTGCAAGCAACGCTGCCCAAGAGGATAGAATAGAATAAGAAGAAGAATAACAATAATAAATATATTCACAGTTAACATGTATATACATGTTAACATGTATGGTGATAGTATCAATATGATATTTTACACATATTTTATCCTTATTTCGATAATTATTGCGACGCAAGACATTACAATCATTAGCAATCGTAAAAATAGGTATTAAAACTATGAACCGACAAGTAGCGCCACCATTATCTGCGACACAATTTCGTCGAGCTCTGTTAAAAATCGTGATACGGTCGCAGTACAGTAATCATTTTGGGATACAGCTATCCGTACCGTAACAAGATAATATTGTGCGTCCCCTATACGCAAGGCTTATGTAATAATATGTTCTAATTAATTTCATTCCGTCCCATACTTACTGTTTGAGGGTGGGTACCTATATGTGGACACCCTGAAGGATAATTGGGAAATGTATGGGAATTAGGACATATAATTTTTAAAATAAATATGTTACCGTTTTCATTCGACAAGATCAAAATTAGGTATACCTACATTTGTGAGGTGAGGTGGTCGGTAGCCTGGTTGGTAACGCGCTCGACTGTTAATCCGGCGGTGGGCGCGGGTTCAATCCCCTATGCCGACTTACTCCACTTTACAACACAAGCTTTTCAAGCTTTCTGTGAAGTGCGCAAAGATGTACTTGGGTTTATTTAGATAAACCCAGATTCATTTAATTAAAAAATAAGGCTAGGGACACGACGTCACAGTCAGTTAAGTTTCAAAACCGCATGACAAAATGTTAAAAATTGCGTTTTATTTTTAGCTTTTTGGGGTTAATTTCACTTCATTCAAAAAACTTTTACAGTCATTTCCTAGATAAAGGTTTAATGTATCTATCCTATTTTTTATATTGAAACTACACATTTTATTTGCTGGAAACATGAAACGGTTGCCAAAAGGCTACACGAAACGCCCTCAATGAAAACAATTTCTTTTCGACACACTGCAAGTAATTAAGTAAGTGTAAAGTGATCACATTAAGCCAGCCAACGATCAGTCATAAGCCTGATGGAAAGTCCATCCTTTGCCGTATATCTGTTGAGATAACTACTTGTTATGGGTTCCTAACTTTATATACAAGTATAAGGTGGAAAGACGAAAATGGAAAGAGAAAAAAGACTTTCAAGTGCGGAATCCATTTTGTGAATTTCTCTTCTACACAAAAAAGTACCTACTCGACCATTTTCCATCCCTGCGTCATCCCGAGAAGGACACTTCTGGGATAATTTGAATAAAAAATAAGGGATACACTTTATCAAAAATACTAAAAAAAGGACCTTATGATACTGAATGTGCCATGGAGAAATGGTAACAATTTGTAAGAGAATTATGGGCCAATATCCCGTGACAAATGTCCCTCTTGGTATAGCTTTGTTTCGTTGAAATTATTGCCAGTGGAGTAAATAGTTGAACCAGCGGGTGCTTAAGACTTTTTTCTTCTTCGTAATGGCAACTCAAGTTTACTTTTATATACGAAGTATGGTTTGGACCATAGATTACAATAAAATGAATAGATTAGGCAACAATCCAAAAAACATAGAGCCCTTTTTTGATGTATCGTAAATTTTTGTTCGACCACATTTCATTCCAGATTCATCTCTCAACGTTTTTCCCATTGATTTACAAAATTATTATACTTAATTCCATTCGACATCGATAAGTTATAATTCAATTGTTTCGATACAAGTTCATCGAAATTCAAAATGAAGCCAATTTATTGACACAATAGTGTCAAAATCGTCAGATTTTTATATCTCTTACTTCACCAATTGTCAACAATTGATCTTAATTGTTATAATAGTGTTAAAAATAACACATTCTACATCCATTAAATACAATATTACTGTGTATTAATATTTAAATATCACCTTGACACAAATTATTTCATGCTTCCTATTTTTTTCATGATGCACCTCTTGTAGGTAGGTAGGTAGGCATTAAGCGTAGATAGGTTCAATACTCAAAGGTTTTTCTACTCATTAGACTTTTATATATTAGTTGCCAGATTTATTTTAATCTATGTCCATTCTATTCCGAATTATCATCTATGATTTCAACGTGCATATAGTGGATATATATTTTCGGTGACGGTTTTACAGAATGTGAGTTTTATTATTATCCGAATTGTTTTATAAATGTCAGAAAGTGGGGTAACAAGCGAATGTACTCGTATTACTCGTACAACTGAAACACTATCTATGGTATACATTTTGTGTGGGCCGTGGGGTATGCAACGAAACCTGTGTGGGTATGTACGTTAACTCATTTAGAATAGAAAATATTTTGAGAACCTAATCTCTTTCGCGCACACACTGAGAAGTATCAATGATTTAGGAAGCAGCCTGCAAAACAATCTGAAATGAATAGAATTTGGGGATTTTTTCTAAGATACATTGTGACTTAGTCTCTGAATAGAGATTTCCAACTAAAATTGCTTTTTCTCGAGGTTTACTATGGTTGGCGTGTGGTCACAAACTGGGATAATATAAAAATACCGCTATCAATATAATAGCTATAATATTTAGAGCGACGTTTTGCTGCGAACATCCCCTGAGTAATGGCACACAAACAAGGCACATTAATGCATTAACGCCCGCGGTTTATCATCGTTATATTTACCTTGTACACTACGTACTCCATAGGTACACCAGATATTCCGATATACAGCGTGGATACATGGACCTGTACTGAAATAGTTTCTCGTAAGCTTGGAAGTATGTTCCAGAGAAAATCAAGTTGCAATTTCAGCAGCTAGTAATAGTTAGATCCTGAGATGAAAATTCCGTCATCAGCAATATCCAGGAGCATGTAAACAAAAATACCTAAATTCCTCCAAAACTCCTTTTTTTTAATCCCACGGTCTCCATCTAAGAAGTCTGGGTGTCCACTGTCCATCGCTCGGTCCCCTGTCTGGCAATGGCATTGGAGTTATCTTCTTCTCTAGTTTCAATCCTGCGGATTGGTTTGCAGCAAGTTTATACATCTTGTTCTCCACTCTTCTCTGTCTCCCAAAGCTCTCTTCAGCTCGACATATGTGGCGCAGTTCATGTTCTAGTACACCTGGTCCAGTTACTGCCGACGGGGGCGCTCCTTGTGGTTTGTCCTCTCAACCATTCCCTCTATTAAGTCATGTAGGAGACCCTCGTGGCGCATGATGTGAACAATCCAGTGGGCACGTCTCTCGGATATGGTTTTAAGTAGGTGCCTCCCGTCTTCGACTCCGCTGAGTACCTCGGCATTCGTGATGCGGTCCCTCTGAAATCTTCTGTTATCTATATTGCCGATTTATTTTCGATTTTAAAAACTTTATAATTTCCTACAAAGAAGTTTAGCTTGCACCCGCTCCTCACACCTACCTGTATACCTTTATTACGTAATGTTAACGACTAGGAATATATTAATACAACATTATATAATAGATAGATCGTGCTATTAACATGATAATCCAACGCCATAAATAAATTATTATTATACAAAACGATACATAGTATAATGTATCTATATACATAATCGTGCATCCAGTATATTATATTGCCACATGTTCAAAATTGGGCTTTCAGACACCCCAGTCTGTAGATTCTCTTCAAAGGACAACGAAACACCTATCCACATCCTCTGTAACTGTGACGCACTCGCTCACAAAAGATGTCGCTCTCTTGGAGGGCCCCTACTGGACTCCGAGAAGGCAACACTACTCGCACCAAGACAGATCGTGAGCTACATGAGACACATCGGCCTTGAGGACGAGCTGTAACATTGAAGGGTGTCACAATAGACCTACTCTGGTCGCAGTGACGCAGGGGATATACGGTCCCCCGACCTAACAAGGAAAAAAATATATATTATATTGCACATTATAAACAAATAAAAGTGCAAAGGCATTAAGGTTCAAAATCGCATCAAAAATAGCACGATAAAATGGTTAAAAAAGCGTTTTTTTTTCTTTTTTTCATTTTTTGGGGTTAATTTTGCTTCAGCCAAAAACTTTTACGGTTATTCCCTAGATTTTACTGCAAATTATCAATACAAAAAACAAATTCTCCGAGGCTTTCGGTAAAAGAGTTTCTGTCTTTCAGAAAAAAGATCGGAGGTGTTTTACACATTTTTTTTTTAAATCTACACAAGATATGAAAAATCTTTTACGGTTATTCCCTAGATAAAGATTCAATGCATCTACCCTATTTTGTTCTAAAGCATATTTATTAACGGTTGTCGAGATCTAAGGTCTCCCGTTTTTAGAATTTTTTGAAATATCAATATGCGTACTCTTAATGTACTCGTAATTTCTTCAGGAACTTCACTTCTTCAACTTCAGGAGAGTCACGTTATATGAAGTATATTAGTAAAAAAATGGCCATTTGCCTATCAGTGGCGTACTTTTTTTAGAGAGAGAAATCTCATTTTTTCCGGCCAGTTTATGATTGGATTTTTTAATACCAAAATTTTCATTTAAATAAATGAACATGACTATAAATCAATTTATTATTAAATATAATAAAAATAAATTAATAGTAATTATTAATTACCCACATGCATAGGTATCAGAATAGTCATAGATTTAATAATCATTGATAAAACCGTAATATAAACAAAAATAATTATTGGTAATAACCACAACGTAACCTACATTTTTAATGACACCATTAATTAAAATTTTCGATTGATTAATTAATAATTTTAATAATTAGTATTAAATAAAGTTGGGAAAATTATATGTTGTATAAATGTACTAAGCTAATGAAGTACCTACTTAGTATTTTACATGCAAAACCAAAAATAAAACCTGGAGAATGTTGGAAGAACTAAATAAATAAATCTTTATTGATCAGAGAAAATATGCATCGTAACAAAAACAAGACAATTACAGTGTGCCAAAAGGCGGACTTATTGCTTAAAGCAATATCTTACAGTCGACCCGAGAAAAGAAAGAAAAACTTAAATACTTACTATAAATAATAAGTAAATAAATATATGGATACATTAGAGACACTTTTCTATGACTATCTATCCTCCATTCCCGGCTTACTTAAGTGTAAAGTGATCACATTAAGCTGGCCGACGATCAGTAAAAAGTTCATCCTTTGTCGTAAATGTGTTGAGATAACTACTTGTTTTCCGATTACGACATGTGAAAAATCCATGGTTCACAATAAATTGTGGCACGTCAAAAATATATTTTTTCAATGCCATTCTTTGTCACTGTGTCCGCCATTTTTGACACCATGGTTCTTAAAAACTGGTGACAGAATCCTTTTAGTCTTTTTGCATTAAAATCTAGGTTCCGTAGTGTACGAACACATGGAACCTTAACCCTGGATGTTTCAAAAGATGTACTGATCTGGTCATTCAAACAGTGTCCCCTTCTTAACAAGCAAAGAGTACACGGTTAGCGCAGTTGGTTGAGGCCGCAGTCTCTCAAACGGAAGGTGCCAAGTTTAAACCCCAGCGCTGGCGATGTATTCCACACTTTGTGATACAGGCTTTTATCCTAGTGCAAGGTGTGCAGGAAAGTATTTGGGTTTGTGTATGCAATGCCAGATTATTTTATATATAAAAAAAAAACCTTGCTGATAATATTACTACATATATACCGAAATTGTTTAAAGTCATGTTTTTAGAGTTTACTTTCATTGCTGCTCCAAGATGGGGTCCAAAAAAGGTCAAAAATAATATTCCAGATACACTAAGAAACATGTGCCAAAGTTTGCTTCATAGGATCTGAACTTGGGACCCAAGGGGATCACTCACGGTACGAAAAAGAAAAGAAAAAAGTAATTTTATGAATTATGAACATAAATTTCTGTTCTCTGCGTTAGACTTTAAAATAATAATTATTATTATTGCAGGGAATTTAAACTTTTACAATTAAAAGCATTTTTAAAGTGACTCAATTAAGGCGTGAAGCCTTCGATAAGGGGGTTGCTATAATAATAAAGAGAATACGCCCTCAGTTTTAATCTTAAGAGGGTGAATCTTTATATATAATATACAGCCAACGTACGTGACTAAGAGATTTTTGACAAAAAAATATACTTGTACCCCGAATTAATACTGCAATAATAATGTATATTGATTTTTTACTTTTTCTTAAATACCTAAGTATATAATATTTCGACAAGATTCAGCACCATGTCATGTTTACAAGAAATTGTTGTAATATTTCAGGAACATAAAGGTGACTGTTGTAGATTGGCCTGGAAATTCATCAGACCTTAACCCAATTGAGAATTTGTGGCCGATGTGTAAGGCTAGATTGCTTAAAATGGATTCCACAGCAGAAACAAAGATGATTGAAGCACTCATTTAGGTGTGGTTCTGAGATGACAAAATTAAAGAAAATTGTAAAAAAAATATTCACTCTATGGCAAAAAGTAAAAGCCGTAATTCAAGCTAAAGGAGCAAACATTTCCTATTAAATACATAAGTGGTAGGTAAATTAGTACTATACCTATGTACACTATTTTTATAACAATAAACAATATTTATCATAAATCTGCCTGTGTTCACCTTAATTTGAACACTACAATACTAGTACAATTGTTAATAACAAGAAAAAATAGGTTCAAATTAGCTCTTTTGCATCTCATCCACTTCAAAATGTGTTTGCTTCGCTCAGACAACACTACGGATTATTGAATTTTCGTAAGAAAGGGAACTGGCTAAAATTTTGTGGATGACGTAACTACTCGTAAGCAGAGGTGGGCACCGTTAATCAAAAAGTTAACTTCGTTAATCGTTAAAGCGTTACGTTTTGAAAAATGTAACGGAAGTTAACGTTAATCCGTTAAAGCGTTAATGTTAAAAATTGTAGTTAGATGGCATGAAATAGAACTACATAAGTACAACTACTATCATATTTACACTATCGCGATGTATCCCAACAAAGTGAAATTTCTTTTCCAACTCCCAACCCACATACGATACCACACATAACCCCATACAACCCTTGGATTATCTGATGTCAGCACCGCCACGGGATGATGTCTACGCAAACAATCGGAAGTAAAATGTAACGGAAGTTAAATAATCCGTTAACAATTTTTGGAGGTGAGAAAAGCGTTAAATCGTTAACCAAAATGTCAATTTCGTTAATTAACGATTAACGGATTAACGCTTTCTGCCCAGCTCTGCTCGTAAGTATGTAAATGAAATGCGTCATGTGTCTACATTATAAAATAAAAACCGTGTATTTTTAGTAAATATTTCTGAAAAATGCGAAGGTATTATTTGAAAATACAATGGAGGAGAAGATCATTAGGAAAACCAAAATAAAAGAAAAAAAAGGGAGAAAATAGAAACAAAATGAGTATATAAATGAAAGTGCTAAAGTGTTTCAAATTGAGGACATCAGCGCCGCGCAGAGATAGAGGATACACCTAGGGGATGCATTCCGGTATTACGGAATTCCGGAAAAAGATTTTTATTTCCGGAATGAAGAGAAATATGTGAAAAAACGTTGAGAGATCAGATAAGAAATGAAGTGATTAGTAAGTCGAGTGAATGTAAAACGGATGTTGTGACTAAAATAAAAGTGAACAAGTTGAGATGGTTGGGACATGTAAAGAGAATGAAAAATGAAAGGACATCAAAGAAAATATACCTGGGTGAAATATGAGGTGTAAGGAAGCGCCGCCGTCCAAGAACCACAGGGCTGGACCATGTAGACTAGATTCTCAAGGACGAGTAAAAGGAATCGTGGAGGGTGTATGAGAAATTGAATTGAATTAATCTGATTCAGATCTAGTTATATTCAGTATGATAAACAGCCAATGGCGACTGTACAAATTCCGGAACTAATAGTTCTAGGAATTCCGAGATTGGGTCTTCAGTATCGAATTTAGTTCCGGAACTGAAAACCTCGCGACATTGCATGCCCTAGATATGCCTACAGATAAATGGGCGAAAAGGGGAAGAGAAAGAGAGGACAATGGAAAGAGTGGGACAGGGAACGTGGTTTAATGGTTCTACCATCAGACGTATAGTATAGTAGTAATAATGGGCGCTGCAGATGCTGCGATGAAAATCATTTTAAAAATATTAAGCAGAGGCGCCCAAAACCGAAAATATAAATGTTCAAGGTCACTCAACATTATTATTTTTTTACTTTATTTTATTTTCTTAGAGCACAAATAGTCTTACAAAAATTATAAGCAGAACAACAGCAACAAAAAATGGACCAGAAAAGGCTCAACCATTACCAACTTATACATATATATTTGAAATGCATGTAAAAACATTAGTGAAATAATATTTATAGGATAGAGAATTTAATTAGAAAAAATAAATAACCAGACAATGAAACATAATACTTATAAATAATAATAAATAAATAAATACATACCTAAATAAATAAATTATGAATTGGTTTGGTCCTTTTTTAGCCACATTAGATAACAAGTATAGTTATCTTAACATATATACGGCAAAGGATGGACTTTCCATCAGACTTATGACTGCGGCAGATGGATGGACTGGAATTGGTGAATGTTACTTAAGTGTATAGTGATCATATTAAGCCGGCCGACGATCAGTCCTGATGTAAAGTCCATCCTTTGCCGTGTACTTGTTGAGATAACTTTTTGTTATATTCAACTACACATATCGAAAATTCCGATGATCTCACAAAACATTAAAAATCCTTAAATAGTCAGCATACACATAGAAAACCACTTAAATATACCTACAAGTTATGAAAAAAGACTCAAAAAGGTTTCCGATACTAGCTCGGAACAGCCTATCTATCTGGCTATTTCATATTGCGGAGTAGGCAGAGAAGACAAACTTCTATCATTACTTGCATGTCTTGCCATTACATTCTGCCGTGCATCTAACAAAACTTGCCCTTACCAGTTACCACACAATGAAGCTATCGCTTATTTGAAATAAATGCGGTTCTAAACTTGCAGCTTTTAAAATCAGAGCATTATTTTTCATGACTCTGTATTTTTATAGAAAGGTTACAAACCGCTGAAAAATCGATTTAAAAAAATTACGGACAGAGTTGCAGAGAATAGTATCAATGGGTTTATTTTAGTTTTATTGTTTCGAAAGACATTAATTTCAAAGCCATATCGTTTCAGTGAATTCACAAACAAACAAACAAACAATAAAGATAGTGAATTTATCTACTAGGCTGATGGTACTTCGTGAAACTGCGGTCGTTTTTCTGAAATGAAATTAACAGATGGAAACATTTCATTTTGAAAAGTGCATAATGTTTTGTAAATATGATATTTTCTCAAATATTATGAAATGCTATGGCGAACGGGGAAGATTTTTGAATAATTTATTGGTCAAGAGATTTTAGTGCGATAACTACCGAAATTATTTTTGCTATGTTATAATAATTCCTGGCTTTGACCTCCCGAGGCGTCAATGGGTCAACCTTAAGTCGAATCCGCGCGGAGCATGGACGATATGTGCTCAAATGCTCCACAGATGGCACGTGCGAGATTCTCCTGCCTGTGACTGCGGAGAGCCAGTGCAACCCATCAAACACATTGTCGAAGACTGTCATCTGAGAGCATTCCCCAGCACACGAGATTGATCACAGGCTGGGGAGAAATTACAAATCTTATTTATTTATGATGGTTTCTGTTCTGGCATACGCCATTGTGACGTACGCTAATTACCCTTTAATTAACGTAAGTTATATTCCAAAGATAAATTAAATATCATCAAGTTTACTTCAATTATTGACAGCCAAGTATGACGTGCAATCATATGTTTGGAACTCCTATGGCGTCCACCATAGATAATAGAAGGTGCTCGATGTTCAATAGTTCTTCCCACCTTTATATGGGTTTCTTAGTCTTGACGATATTGTTCTTTGCGTTTTATTATTCCATCGTTTGTATTAGTTTTTGAGTCTGAAATTTTATCTACGATTCCAAATGTTTAGAGGGACTGAAAAACCTTAAATATTTGTACTTGTCATAAAGGCTTGTTCACAAAGTTCTTTAATTGATGTCTGCTCATTGATAGTCTGTTGAACATAGACATAGCAATGATATAAAATAACTTGGATGACATAAATGTTCTTAGAATAACAGAAGAAAAACTAAAAACTACACCATTTATATCAATAGACTGAAAGAACGACGGTGGAATATATTAAAAACTGCTGTTGCATAAATCAAGGTGAAAAATTATGTAGGAAAGTTAACGTTGCGCCGCAAACGGTTTGCACCAACAACACCGGTTGCAATAAATAGTTAAAAACTTCAAGAAAACATTTTGCTTCGTGGGCGTGATTTAATGCGGACGTTTTCTGAAATACTTTACACCAACGAGACCATTAGTTTTGATTAATGTTACGAATTCATTATGAATAAAAGTACATTATTGCGAGGTACTGCATTCATTGTTTGGTCATAATCCTCCGGTAGAGTAGGGAAATTTAGGAAAAGTTTTCTAAGAATAATTTTCCTCCTAGAATTAACACCTGATTAGGCCAGAAATTCAGTTGGACGCTGGACTTGTCATCGTGGACCGGGTTGCTAAACAAAAATTGCAGTGGGCGACACCCAGAGTGCTTATACGGAGACCGTGAAACAAAAGAAGAGGAGTAGGCCAATTATGGAAAATATCCTAGTCGCTGGTAGAAGATGGATTGGCAAACCTCACGAAAGGGATAAATGGAAACAAATGGAAGAAGCCTGTATCTAGGAGTGGAGAGATGGCTGAAGAAAGAAGAAGAAGGAAGCCACCTTATATACCTAGACCATCTCAAAGAGGTGCAATCATTGGATATGTCACATAATGAGTCATGAACCTATGTATTAGTGAAAGTCAGGTTGAGCTGTCGTAGGCATCGGGACCAGGAAACCAACTTCCCTTTTGCATGTGCAAAACACTAAATGGACTCCAAGTGGGTGTCATACGATGTAAAAAGAACCTACATAATCCACATTTTGGTGCTATTGAAGTTGCATATATCACAGGAGCCCATATTTCAAAAGAGATTGAGGTTACATTTTACCATTACCACGATGTCCACGAAACCATATTATTAACGTCTTCTGTCGTCGTACTTATCTGCGTCGCATTGTGAGAAAATCTGCTATGATGTAGTTCCAGATTCCATGAAAACTTGGCTTACCTGAAACAAGTGGAAAGAAAAAGATAGTTAGTTTGTGGAAATATATTACGAGTATGCTTGCCCCTTAAAATACTATTACTATACCATCACAGTAGGTATATATCAATAATGGGGTAACCAGTGAATGCTGTCTGTGTAAAAAACACACAAACATTCTTATTAAGATTATTTTGAAATCACAATTGATGTTTTGTGAGAATATCGGAATTTTCTACATGTCGAAGATGAATGTACAATTAAATACCAAAAAAATAATCTCAATAGAGGGCCGTGTACAATATATACACGTTTGATCTCGACTCAACTACCAGCCTTCGTAGCACAGCGGTAGAGTACCGGCTTGTCAGGTTGGAGGTCTGGGTTCGATTCCCGGTCGAGGCAAATGGATGGAATGGAACTGGTGAAGGCTACTTAAGTGTAAAGTGATCACATTAAGCCAGCCGACGATCCGTCATAAGCTTGATGGAGGGACCATCCTTTGCTGTATATCTATCGAGATATAACTACATGAATATTCAATTTACGCCAACATGTATAATAAATTTAGAAGGGGTGGCGAATCTTAATACTGAAAAAGATGAGAAATGTCTTTGGGAGTTTTGCGAACACCTAACTTTTACCGGACACTCGAAAAAATATCTAGAAAGAATGGGGGGAATTAAACAATCCA
The DNA here is from genome assembly GCA_963576895.1 of Ceraclea dissimilis. NCBI lineage: Eukaryota > Metazoa > Arthropoda > Insecta > Trichoptera > Leptoceridae > Ceraclea > Ceraclea dissimilis. The sequence continues at coordinate 14,513,050 of OY756373.1, forward strand.
ATGTCGAGTTTTTTTGCACAGAGTGTGGAGATCCCATCTTTATAGTTCTAGTAGAAAAACCTAGACGCCATCAACATTCAGTACGGTTGGATTTATCCAAGCCGAATATTCAAAACAGTTCATTGTCTAGATGTTCTGGATTAGAACCAGAATGAGTGAGAGAGAATGTATGTGAGGGAGAAAGAGTAATCTCATTATTTATCTTGCATTAACATTTCTTGAATAATAATATATTCTCCGCAACAAGTAACCGAATGTGCCGTCATCTCGAGTTTCAGGAATCGATATAATTATTAGAGAATTTCAGGAATTCGCTTCTCTTGCCCGGGATTTCTCTGGAAAATCAAATCAAGAATATCTCAGGGTTATATTATATATTTTATTATTTTATTTTATAAGTTCGACCCTGGGAACTGGATAAACGTTAATTCAAACCGAACTATTTCAAATATTATTATTTTTTAAAATAAAATGTTAGTTATGCGATAAGTTTGCCCTAGTGAACAATGTTTTATAATCTGTACTACGTCCATTTTTTTCTGCTCAATTAAATAATAAATAAATAAACAAATTTCATTAGTACAAAATATTTGTAATACAATTTTTCCCCGCATGACCCCCTTTTTTTTAAGTGTACTATGTAAGTCAGGTGTTCGAAAAACTCCCGAATCTATTGAATCACATTTGTTTAACTAAAAACCCTCAAGATTTTCACCTGCGGCGCTGTTTTCTCTCTTTTTTTTTTTATCAGAAATCTCATAATTCCTGTATGTTTGCGATCAAAAAACAGAGGCGTCTTATTTTTAAGGGCCGGCTCTTCGGCTATTACGTTTTCAAAAACTACGTTTCCATTGCTTTTCGATGAGGTATATCAACCGATTAAGAATAAATAAATGGGGAATTGGCGCATTTTGGAAATACACAGCTTCGCAGAAAGTGAAGTAAGCATAGAAGAGTTAAATTATTATTGTACTCTGGAAGCTGAAAGCGCCATCTATTATTCAATACAAGAATCATTTCTCGAGAATCCCCAGCGCTTTGAACAAATCATTACATGCATTTTTGATAAAGATTCCTCATAGCACAAAATACTTATGACGGAATCGCAACGGTCTGTAGATAGAACAGTTACCTACCTTCATACTGCTACATACATTCCAATAAAATCTTTTTATTATCAGAGAGTCTTTAGTATTAGATTACCTTTCTGATTGAATATTCAAACAAAACACTATGAAAAAATAACAAATGATTTCGTTGAATATATTTTTTCTTCTAATCAACCTGATCCATTTACATTGCTTTGATCACATTATTAAAAATATATGAACAAATTGGTTGGGACATGTAGAGAAAATGAACGATGAAAGGATAGCAAAGAGAGTATACCTGGGATAAATAAGAGGTGTAAGGAAGCAGGCCGTCCAAGAACCACATGGCTCGACCATGTAGACCAGATTCTCAAGGACGGGCGTGTTCTGAGAAAAATGAATCGTAGAGTGAGTATGGCGAATTCCATGAATGTGACGGAAGCACTCTGTTTTCTCTGCCAACCCCGTAAGGGGTGTGGTGTGAGGGGATAGAATGGAATGGAATAATAATTGTATCTATGCCAAAAAAATCCATATACTTTTCACCATTCGCAAACGCTTCGCTTTCAAAAATAATTCCAAGGTCTACTAAAATCTAAATAATTTATTGTTCAATTATAGCGAATGCGCCGAGCGATCATACGGTGTTTTCTTCTTAACAGTGTTGCTGATCTATGTAATTATATAAAACAAGTCCCTTTTTTTTGTAAGTGTTCGTAAAATTCGCGCATTTTTTATTTTATTTTATCTTAAAAAACCATTCAGTCAACACAACAAATACACGGACAGGGAGCAAGTACGCTGCAAATGTGAGCTCTGAACATATTTCGTGGAGCTTATTACAATGGATTGCTGTGAAAATTTAGAATAACATTTGCGATAATATTGGCTGTGTCTTAACGTCGCCGGTTTTGTGAGAAAAAGCTTTTCCTAGAAGATGCCAAGATGATGAGGGGAATCAAGGGTCATGTGTGGTATCATGTGAAAGGGTGTTGAAAAATTTTTTTTGATCTTAAGTCAAATTTTGTCTAGGTCAAGCCTTCGGGAGACACTGAGAAATGCCATGATGATGACGGGATCCAAGCGTTGTGTGGGATGGTGTGTGGTATCTTACGAAAGGATCTTCTATTTCATCATCCTATTAGCAGTTGCAAAGCACGGGTAACTCAGCTAGTATAAAATAAAAACACGGCGCGGCGCGTATCTCACTAAATCCCACAATCAAAAATCTCATTTGAATTTTATTGCTCTCAGTGTAAAAAAAGGGCTTAGCGTGAGAGAACCTAAATGAAGCTCTTCCATAAATAATTGATACTACAACTCTCGCTCATTTGCTCTCGCACGATTTTTCGCCAAATCGATTTCTGTATTACCTACTTTTCATCTTTATGAAATCCGGGTACTCGATTCTCATAAAAAACGTTGGTGTGGAGTAGTGGTAGGCGTTTATGCAAATTAAAGTTAACTTTAACACATGCTAATGTTAACTTCGATTAATAGTTATCGGTAACTGCTCGTCTCGTTACTGATCAATTTCGGAAGATTCCCTGTTAATGCCTCGCGCGTAATGCTAATGAATCTCACTATCATTGACGTGTTCAATAAGAACAACTGTTGAAGATTAACTGTTGACCGATTGTTGAAGATTGCCCAACAGCGAGCGCGTGGTAAGCCTGACGGAAAGTTCATCCTTTGCTGTATATCTGTTGAGATAATTACTTGTTATATTCAACTACGACATGTAGAAAATCCTATGTTCTCACATAAATTGTGATTTTCAAAATAATCTAAGATTACACAACCGTTAAAATGATTACTGCGAATGAAAAAAACCCAGCTATTAAAAACATATCTATAGTAATGGACTTCTACAATGAACTGTTGGTCAAAATCTTAATATTATATGTACATATTATACATAATTCTGACCATCAAGTGTAGAGAAAAAATCTCTAATTTAATATTCAGTGAGCCCAGACAAAGTCTGTTTAATACTACACGTGATCTTAGGTTTTTATATATTAAAGAAAACAACAAAGAACAAAGATTCACATTTCATTCAAATGGTCCCATCCATCATTGGATTAACCAGGAGATAAGAATTCTCCGAGGTCTTTTTACAATACACGCAAAGTTCGGTAATCAAAAATTTACCCTAGCAATCTGTTCACAAATTCACCATACATTTATTTACATGAAGTCTGAAGGAAAATAAGACCTCTTTTCTGTTTATGATTGCCTGGTATCTCTATACCAAATAATTCGCTCATTCGATTCGGATCATTGTTCAAAATGGACTTTTAAATGAACTCATCTGGGCATGCATGCACTAAGTAAAAATCGTTATCGCTTCAACTTTTTCTGATTTGCGAGTGTAAGCGCAAAATAAGAATAGCGTTAAGTGACAAAATCTGTTTTGGCTTATTGTATGCGAAGGGGACCGAATATCAAAAAAATATCCACTAGAGTCACTGCGTTTTACCTTAAACATTTTATCAACCAAATTACAGCACTATATCTAACAAACTACGGGAATAATCTCAGGTTTCAAGAAATGTCAGAGGTAATTTAGAATTATTATTTTATAGAGAAAATTTACAAAAGTCAATTATCAACCACTAGAGTCACTAATAAATCTCATATATCCACGGTTTAGGTCTTAGAATGATATCTTCAACATTAGCTTATGTAGTAATCTTTATTCTGAATATTTTTTTGGTGTTCAGTTACTGTGGCTCCCTAAATAAAGGCATTCGGAATGGGTGGTGAGTCTCATTAGATTGATGCTTACAGATAATAATTAAGAAGTCTGTTGTTTGTGACTGGATTTAACTTGTAGTTAATTACAGTTTTTTTCTCAACAGACACGAAAGGCATCTTCATTCACATAATGTAGCGTTACGTGAAATCCCTTGGGAAGGAAGCGGGATGGGTGTTCCGACGCTTGCGAGTCGGCTTTGGCTGGCTCTCGTCTCTGATGAGGAAAAAACTGTAATGTATTTCAGTCCGGCATCGGGACCAGGAAACCAACTTCCCTTTTGCATGTGCAAAACACTAAATGGACTCCAAGTGGGTGTCACACTAAAAAGACCCTACGTAATCTACATTTTGGTGCTATTGAAGTTGCATATATCACAGGAGCCCATATTTCAGAAGAGATTGAGGTTACTTTGTACCATTACCACAATACGATATTATTAACGTCTTCTGTCGTCGTACTTATCTGCGTCGAATTGTGAGAAAAACCGCGATGATGTAGTTCCAGATTCCATGAAAACTTGGCTTACCTGAAACAAGTGGAAAGAAAAAGATAGTTAGTTTGTGGAAATATATTACGAGTATGCTTGCCCCTTAAAATACTATTACTATACCATCACAGTAGGTATATATCAATAATGAGGTAACCAGTGAATGCTGTCTGTGTAAAAAACACACAAACATTCTTAAGATTATTTTGAAATCACAATTGATGTTTTGTGAGAATATCGGAATTTTCTACATGTCGAAGATGAATGTACAATTAAATACCAAAAAAATAATCTCAATAGAGGGCCGTGTACAATATATACACGTTTGATCTCGACTCAACTACCAGCCTTCGTAGCACAGCGGTAGAGTACCGGCTTGTCAGGTTGGAGATCTGGGTTCGATTCACGGTCGAGGCAAATGGATGGAATGGAATTGGTGAAGGCTACTTAAGTGTAAAGTGATCACATTAAGGTAGCCGACGATCCGTCATAAGCTTGATGGAGGGACCAACCTTTGCTGTATATCTATCGAGATATAACTACATAAATATTCAATTTACGCTAACATGTATAATAAATTTAGAAGGGGTGGCGAATCTTAATATACTGAAAAAGATGAGAAATGTCTTTGGGAGTTTTGCGAACACCTAACTTTTACCGGACACTCGAAAAAATATCTAGAAAGAATGGGGGGAATTATACAATCCAATGTCAAGTTTTTTTGGACAGAGTGTGGAGATCCCATCTTTATAGTTCTAGTAGAAAAACCTAGACATCAACATTCAGTACGGTTGGATTTATCCAAGCCGAATATTCAAAACAGTTCATTGTCTAGATGTTCTGGATTAGAACCAGAATGAGTGAGAGAGAATGTATGTGAGGGAGAAAGAGTAATCTCATTATTTATCTTGCATTAACATTTCTTGAATAATAATATATTCTCCGCAACAAGTAACCGAATGTGCCGTCATCTCGAGTTTCAGGAATCGATATAATTATTAGAGAATTTCAGGAATTCGCTTCTCTTGCCCGGGATTTCTTAGGAAAATCAAATCAAGAATATCTCAGGGTTATATTATATATTTTATTATTTTATTTTATAAGTTCGACCCTGGGAACTGGATAAACGTTAATTCAAACCGAACTATTTCAAATATTATTATTTTTTAAAATAAAATGTTAGTTATGCGATAAGTTTGCCCTAGTGACCAATGTTTTATAATCTGTACTACGTCCATTTTTTCTGTTCACTTAAAAAATAAATAAACAAATTTCATGAGTACAAAATATTTTTAATACATTTTTTTCCCGCATGACCCCCATTTTTTAGACTATTTTTAAGTGTACTATAAATGTCAGGTGTTCGAAAAACTCCCGAAAATTATAAAAATCTATTAAATCACATTTTATTAACTAAAAACTCTCAATAATTTCACCTGAGGCACTGTTTTTTCTCTTTTTTTATGCCATATCAATATTAAATTGGGGTTAACTCATCAAAAAACAGATGCATCATATTTTTAACGGTCGGCTCTTCGGCTATTACGTTTTCAAAATCTACGTTTCCAATATTTTTTCAATGAGGTATTTCAACCGATTAAGAGCAAATAAATGCGGAATTGGCGCATTTTGGAAATACACAGCTTCGCAGCAAGTGAAGTAAGCATAGAAGAGTTAAATTATGATTGTACTCTGGAAGCTGAAAGCGCCATCTATTATTCAATACAAGAATCATTTCTCGAGAATCCCCAGCGCTTTGAACAAATCATTACATGCATTTTTGATAAAGATTCCTCATAGCACAAAATACTTATGACGGAATCGCAACGGTCTGTAGATAAAACAGTTACCTACTCACTGCTACATACATTCCAATAAAATCTTTTTATTATCAGAGAGTCTTTAGTATTAGATTACCTTTCTGATTGAATATTCAAACAAAACACTATGAAAAAATAACAAATGATTTCGTTGAATATATTTTTTCTTCTAATCAACCTGATCAATTTACATTGCTTTGATCACATTATTAAAAATATATGAACAAATTGGTTGAGACATGTGCAGAGAATGAACGATGAAAGGATAGCAAAGAGAGTATACCTGGGATAAATAAGAGGTGTAAGGAAGCAGGCCGTCCAAGAACCACATGGCTCGACCATGTAGACCAGATTCTCAAGGACGGGCGTGTTCTGAGAAAAATGAATCGTAGAGTGAGTATGGCGAATTCCATGAATGTGACGGAAGCACTCTGTTTTCTCTGCCAACCCCGTAAGGGGTGTGGTGTGAGGGGATAGAATGGAATGGAATAATAATTGTATCTATGCCAAAAAAATCCATATACTTTTCACCATTCGCAAACGCTTCGCTTTCAAAAATAATTCCAAGGTCTACTAAAATCTAAATAATTTATTGTTCAATTATAGCGAATGCGCCGAGCGATCATACGGTGTTTTCTTCTTAACAGTGTTGCTGATCTATGTAATTATATAAAACAAGTCCCTTTTTTTTGTAAGTGTTCGTAAAATTCGCGCATTTTTTATTTTATTTTATCTTAAAAAACCATTCAGTCAACACAACAAATACACGGACAGGGAGCAAGTACGCTGCAAATGTGAGCTCTGAACATATTTCGTGGAGCTTATTACAATGGATTGCTGTGAAAATTTAGAATAACATTTGCGATAATATTGGCTGTGTCTTAACGTCGCCGGTTTTGTGAGAAAAAGCTTTTCCTAGAAGATGCCAAGATGATGAGGGGAATCAAGGGTCATGTGTGGTATCATGTGAAAGGGTGTTGAAAAATTTTTTTTGATCTTAAGTCAAATTTTGTCTAGGTCAAGCCTTCGGGAGACACTGAGAAATGCCATGATGATGACGGGATCCAAGCGTTGTGTGGGATGGTGTGTGGTATCTTACGAAAGGATCTTCTATTTCATCATCCTATTAGCAGTTGCAAAGCACGGGTAACTCAGCTAGTATAAAATAAAAACACGGCGCGGCGCGTATCTCACTAAATCCCACAATCAAAAATCTCATTTGAATTTTATTGCTCTCAGTGTAAAAAAAGGGCTTAGCGTGAGAGAACCTAAATGAAGCTCTTCCATAAATAATTGATACTACAACTCTCGCTCATTTGCTCTCGCACGATTTTTCGCCAAATCGATTTCTGTATTACCTACTTTTCATCTTTATGAAATCCGGGTACTCGATTCTCATAAAAAACGTTGGTGTGGAGTAGTGGTAGGCGTTTATGCAAATTAAAGTTAACTTTAACACATGCTAATGTTAACTTCGATTAATAGTTATCGGTAACTGCTCGTCTCGTTACTGATCAATTTCGGAAGATTCCCTGTTAATGCCTCGCGCGTAATGCTAATGAATCTCACTATCATTGACGTGTTCAATAAGAACAACTGTTGAAGATTAACTGTTGACCGATTGTTGAAGATTGCCCAACAGCGAGCGCGTGGTAAGCCTGACGGAAAGTTCATCCTTTGCTGTATATCTGTTGAGATAATTACTTGTTATATTCAACTACGACATGTAGAAAATCCTATGTTCTCACATAAATTGTGATTTTCAAAATAATCTAAGATTACACAACCGTTAAAATGATTACTGCGAATGAAAAAAACCCAGCTATTAAAAACATATCTATAGTAATGGACTTCTACAATGAACTGTTGGTCAAAATCTTAATATTATATGTACATATTATACATAATTCTGACCATCAAGTGTAGAGAAAAAATCTCTAATTTAATATTCAGTGAGCCCAGACAAAGTCTGTTTAATACTACACGTGATCTTAGGTTTTTATATATTAAAGAAAACAACAAAGAACAAAGATTCACATTTCATTCAAATGGTCCCATCCATCATTGGATTAACCAGGAGATAAGAATTCTCCGAGGTCTTTTTACAATACACGCAAAGTTCGGTAATCAAAAATTTACCCTAGCAATCTGTTCACAAATTCACCATACATTTATTTACATGAAGTCTGAAGGAAAATAAGACCTCTTTTCTGTTTATGATTGCCTGGTATCTCTATACCAAATAATTCGCTCATTCGATTCGGATCATTGTTCAAAATGGACTTTTAAATGAACTCATCTGGGCATGCATGCACTAAGTAAAAATCGTTATCGCTTCAACTTTTTCTGATTTGCGAGTGTAAGCGCAAAATAAGAATAGCGTTAAGTGACAAAATCTGTTTTGGCTTATTGTATGCGAAGGGGACCGAATATCAAAAAAATATCCACTAGAGTCACTGCGTTTTACCTTAAACATTTTATCAACCAAATTACAGCACTATATCTAACAAACTACGGGAATAATCTCAGGTTTCAAGAAATGTCAGAGGTAATTTAGAATTATTATTTTATAGAGAAAATTTACAAAAGTCAATTATCAACCACTAGAGTCACTAATAAATCTCATATATCCACGGTTTAGGTCTTAGAATGATATCTTCAACATTAGCTTATGTAGTAATCTTTATTCTGAATATTTTTTTGGTGTTCAGTTACTGTGGCTCCCTAAATAAAGGCATTCGGAATGGGTGGTGAGTCTCATTAGATTGATGCTTACAGATAATAATTAAGAAGTCTGTTGTTTGTGACTGGATTTAACTTGTAGTTAATTACAGTTTTTTTCTCAACAGACACGAAAGGCATCTTCATTCACATAATGTAGCGTTACGTGAAATCCCTTGGGAAGGAAGCGGGATGGGTGTTCCGACGCTTGCGAGTCGGCTTTGGCTGGCTCTCGTCTCTGATGAGGAAAAAACTGTAATGTATTTCAGTCCGTGCAATGCAGATAAATCCAGTTCAATACCTAAAATAATTTAGGTATATCTCAAATCTAGTTGTTGTATCGTGCTATATCATTTTTTTAAAATATCTATTTAACTTGACATTGTATCTGTATTTATTCGATCGAACAAACATCTATTGTGTAATTTTATATTTCTGAATGTTTTTTTATTTAAATTGTTTGAATTTTTGCATTCGCCAATTTGTTGGTTTTTATCATATCGTTTCATTGAGTTTGTAATTATTTGTAGTATTTATATTGAACAAATTGATTCTATGTATATGACAAAGGTTTCTGGCCGTTTATGATTTAATAAATAAATAAATAAAATAAAATAGGTAGCAGGTAATTATTACCATTATAAATAATATAAATACCTAATATAGATGTAATGTTGAACGACGCAGTAATAAATTCACATACAAACAATATAGGGTCACGTGCATTAAGTTTTAGTTGGCAGGAGCGAGGAGCGTGACCGTAGCCATTGGACAAACCGGAAATACGTAATGGAGTGGTCACACGTTGACCGGATATACTACATTCTATTATATCTAGATACGGTTGCGTCACTTTGATTAGTTTATTGGGAAAATAAATCTGGCGCTGCTTCGTTTATTTGCCAATCAATAAATTTGGGGGATAATTTGATAAAAATATATTATTGCTGGCTTAAAACTTGAACAATAGAGATCACTCGTTCTTTATGGGTGGAATGTCGATAAATAATAAAAAAAACTTTTTTAAAAAAAAAAAGGATCTGGGCTATCATACACAAACCCAAATACTTTCCTGCACACCTTGCACTAGGCTAAAAGCCTGTATCGCAAAGTGTGGAATACATCGCCAGCGCCGGGGTTCGAACCTGGCATCTCCCGCTCGAGAGAATGCCGCCCCAACCAACTGCGCCAAACATGTACTCAGACTTGAACTAACCGAATAATATTTTTATAACATACCCACAGAGATGTGATAAATCAGCAATTTGAAATCCTCAGCAGATGGCGGTAGTATCGGAAAATTGGTTTATTGTGAAATTAATTTCGATCTGTAGTACCTACATATAGAACTTCCAAAAATGCATAATTGACAGCAGGATGTGGTGGAATAGGTGAACGTTGCTCTAGGCATAAAGCGATCACTCAAGCCAGCCAAAGCCGACTCGTATACGTCGGAACATCCAACGTGCTTCCTCCCCAAGGGAGTTCACATAAAGCTACATTATGTGAATGAAGATACCTCTCGCTTCTATTGAGGAAAATCTGTGAAAAAATCCAGTTCAATACCTGAATTAATTTAGGTACTTATATCCAATTTGTAATGGTTTGTTAAATTGTTTATCGGTTAACTGAAAAAAAATGTAGTATTTCGATAATTTTGCCCTAGTGAACAGTTTTGTATGATTTGCCCTTTTTGGGATTTATTCATGTTGAGCAATATTCTTATAGGTTTTTCTTCAGGAATCGCATGAAAGATATGAGCATAATTAGTTTCTCTTGGATTATGTATAGATGGCACACAATTAGCTGACACAGTATAGTACGTACTCGCAAGTAGTACCACCAGTACCTACCCAACAAGAAAAGACGTAATAATCTTCGTCTATTTGCTCCGGCAGTATTATCTACCAAGTAGTAAGTATCTATCTAGTAAGTAAGTAAGTAGTTGGAAGTACACAAATCTAGTATAACGACCGTTTTATGCAAATTATATGATTATTGTTGTAGTACATTATAAGGAAACTGATCCTTAGGGGTGACTTTAACTCTCACAGCATCCCCCCCATCTCCCCTCCTAACATTATTATTCTTATCCCTTTCATTACCATTATATCCTAGATTCACACTTGAACACATAGTTCGCTCACAATTTTAACTGTTTGATTCACACTTGAGCACATAGTTCGCTCACGATTTTGATAGCTTGTTTCAACGTTCGTGAGTGCCATTGCAAGAATCATTACAAAAGTGTAAGCATAGTTCACTCATGATTTTAACTGCTTTTTTCAACGTTTGTGATTGTCATTGCAAGAATCTTTAGAAAGTAAACACATAGTCCACTCACGATTTTAACTGCTTAATTCAAAGTTTGTGAGTGTCACTGCAAGAATTTTTACACATGGTTCACTCACGCACATGGTTCACTCATGATTTAAACTGCTTGTTTCAACGTATGTGAGCCTCTTTGCAAGAATCTTTACAAAAGTAAGCACATGGTTCACTCACGATTTCAATGGCATGGTTTGTGAGTGCGATTGCACGAATATTTTTAGATAATTTTATTTTTTGAAGACAATGTGTTTTTGTAGAAGACAGGTTTCAATGTGAAACAAGTGTGTTTTGAGCGTAGTCTGAGCGAATCTAGTGGGTATATTTACAAATAATAATAAAAAAAACTTTAGTCTTGTGAGCGATTAGTGGCCAATATTTCCATTCATTTAACAAAATAAACACGCGAAACAATTGTGGTTTGAGAGGAATATATGAGCGACTCTAGTATATTTAATCATAAAAAAATGCTTTATTTTTGTGAGCGATGAGTGATGAACATTCTATTATAGAACATTTTAACAAAGTAATACTTATAGCAAATGCATTGTGAGCGGAGTGTGGGTGTCCCTTTAGTGTGAGTCATGTATATCATCCCTTCTGCATAACTAATCTTTATACAGCCAACTTCTTCTTTGTAACTCGCACCCACAATTAATGATATTATTGTAATTTCTAATGCATTTAGAAGATAAAGAAGAGAACTTTACTATGACTCAGGAAAACATTTGCATTTAGTCTAATGATCGTTAAAACTACACTAAAATTAGTGAAATTTGTGAATTATACATTTTTGACTCACAGCTGATTTGTCGATTTTTACGACAATCAAATTGATCACGTTTTTTTTTTACTTTTCTTAAACTCTTCAGTACTTTAGTACATAAAATGCATTCGAAACTTGAGTTTTTTCCCATAATTTGTTAGATAATATAATACTGTAATTTGGTTCATAAAATGTTTAAGGTAAGACGCAGTGCCTCTAGTGGATATTTTTTTTTCTATTTAATCCCATTTTTATTATACTCTATCTATCTATACCCTCACGCCACGTCCCTTGCAGGGTAGGCAGAGAGGAGAGAGCGCCGGACAGCCCTATCCTTGCACACATTCTTAGCCTCCGTCACATTCATGCAATCTGTCATACACGCTCTCCGATTCCTTTTACTCAAAACGCGCTTATCCTTGTACATCCCATTTTTATACAAGAAACCAGATTCGATTTTTGTGGCTTAAGTTATTCATCTTTTGCGCTTACATTCTCATACAAAATTTGACAAACTTGAAGCGACAATAGAACAATTTTTTCAGAGCATACTGCCCCTTAATTATAAAAATTATACAAGCATAACATACTATACTACAATTGTTCTAAACCACTCCAAATCTAACCACAAAATTCAACCGCTTCGTCTTGGGACATTATCATAAATTATCTACACAGCTACAGCTACATAATAATATCTCATAATAACAATAACTTATATATTAAGTACACAATATATAACGGTTATGTTATGTACAAGACAGTTCACATTATGATAATGTTCATATCCTCTCCAAATACATGTATATGGATTATGTTCAAATTGTTATAAGGGATGTTTGCATCGGTTTTATACTAAAACATCGATATTTTAGCACCAGTATTTTCTACAGTTCTCTCCCAACTTGAGTTCAAAATTAGAATACAAGTGAATGAGTAAAAATAAAATAAAAAAATAGTTCATTTTAGTTGTCATAGGCGAAAGCGAAATAAATCAGGGTTTCCCAAACTACTGTGTAAAAACATCATACTGCAACGAATGACTGTAACCACATCGACAAAGAGGTAGGTAGTTAAAAAAAAAGATTTCTTTCAGTATTTACTCGTCATCAACGTTCATAATTTAGAATTGATTTTTGTATCTTTTATAAGCGTCGATGTATCGGTAGGTATATAGTTAATAGATCTCTCGCTCTTTCATAAATGTTCAAGAAGGCAATTAGTTACATTGGAATTTGAAAGACCAGAATCAGAGATTAGGATCGTGAGAGCTCAGGTATTGAAGTGCTTCAGGAAACAAGTTGTGAATGTCTTCCATCATTGTGCCGTCAAATCTTGTAAGGTGGCAATTGTTTATTTACACTTTTGGTGAAAAAGATACAGACATATGTAAACATTAAAATAAAATTATACCATTTGTTCATTAGGGCGAGCTTATCGTAGTACTGCGATCTCTGCCAGCTAACCCCAATTTTTAAACAATTTCTCGGCATTCTCGAAAACATGGGAAATCAGACGGAAGAAGGATGCTTGGAAGACCCCCCAAAAAGGGAAAGACAGTTGGGAGTCTACATCACAAGAGGCGGCAGACCCCAGAGGTCTTCGGCCAATGTAACTAGAAACTCACGAAAATGATGATTTTACGATAATCGATGGATTTTTTGAGAATTCTTAAATCACTATTTCTCTCATACCCTCAATACAAAACATGCCTAGGAATATGTTAATGGAATTACTATATATCAGTACATAATCGAACTATGTTTATAGTAATGTGTACTGTTATGTATCTACATAGGAACAATACATTAGGTAATTATGTGGGATTGATTTTGCTGAAACTCCATCAATATATTGATTGATATTGGTAAATACATCTGAAAAGATTATTTCCAAATATCTTGCTTTATGGCTGTAAATTGTCTAATATAGGATAAAAAGGTTTCAAATAGGTAATAGGCAGATTACAGTGGTACGAGAATGTGAGTAGAAGACCTTCCGAATACATTGGTAACAGGGCACAGTCAATGGTTGTCCCTGGTAGGAGATCCAGAGGAAAACCCAAGCGGAGGTGGCGTGAGGTTGCGAGGCAAGATATGAGAGACTGTGGAGCATCTCTGGAAGATGCATAGGAGTGGCGAGTGGCGGCGAAGTGGCGGCGGAAGACAAGAATGGCAGACCCCACCACCTTGTGGGAATAATAAATGCCCAGGGAGAGAGTTTGAAATAGGTAATATTACAGCTGGTTTTTTATATTTCTATCCTATACCCTCATGCGGCTCTCCTTGTGGCGTAGATAGAGAAAACGTAATGCGAGACTTTCCTATCCTTACACACATATCTCTTGATTCCGTCACATTCATGAAATTCATCATAGACACTCTCCGATTCATTTTACTCAAAACATGTCCGCCTATGAGCATCTCTGGTCGTCATGATCCAGTCAAGCGGTTCTAGGACGACCGCTTTTTCCTACACCTCTCCTTTCACCCACGTATTGTTTCTCTGTTATCTTTTCATCATTCATCCTGTCTACATGTCCCAACCATCTCAACTTATTCACTTTCATTCTACTAACAACATTCGTCTTACAGTCACTCTTCTCTCTAATCACTTCATTTCTTATCCTACCTCTCAACATAACCTTCGCAGCACACTCTCAGCGGTTTCTCGCTCTCAACACGCGTCCATCATTGAGCATTTGGTCAACACGTTCACTCCAGTTAACTCTTGGACGACCACGTTTCTAATACATTAATTTCTTTGCCAGTTTATCCCTAGACATTCTCCCCAAATGACCAATCCATCTCAGCTTGTTCACTTTCATCTTTCATCTTAGTCCCATCAACACTCGTACTACAACCACTCAAGTCAGAATATTTTTCCTTTATTAATTATGTTGCACTCAAATAACAAAATAAAGAGAATAATTTTTATTTCTCAACAGAGGGCGGTGCATCGCTCAATTAGATCTAGTAAGGGGAGCTGAATGACTGGCAGTGAATCTAGTTAAATAGATTCAATAACATCGCAAATTACTGAGGGTACTAACTTTTCTAGCCTATTGTCAAACTCGAATTTAGGGGTGAGTTAGAATTAAAAATCACTGCTAACATTTCCGTCCTAGACTTTTATATTGAGTACCCTAGACGTCTGACTCCGTGTATTTTCAATAGAAAGGAAGTGACGCAGTTTCACGCTCCGCACATTTTGCTATTTCAGAGTCGCAAAACGCACACTATCAACAAGATATTTATAATAAAAACTAAAATATCATTAAAACTATCGCTTGATTCCTAAATAACGTTAAAACTATTACAGTTTTTAACTATGCAAACAAAATTTCGAAAACGTTGCCTCCGAAATGTCAAAATTCTCCAAACGATTTGACAGTTTTACTTCACTACTAGCATTAAATACGCTATTTAGGGTACTTAATATAAAAATCTATGGATTTTTCATAGGGAATTACGGCTACTCGGTTACATCGTAGCACAAATCACTGTTATTATTTTTATGTTAAACCTAGTTCAGTGATTCTTTGGTGCGATAACCTAATAATTATATTTTTTCTTCATCAATCCAACACATTTCCTGAGACTATTCTGGACCGATTATGTCGACTGGATCCGCAAAGACAGACGAATTTTGAGTGAGAGAAACCGGAGAGTGTGTCGACATATGAATATGACGGAAGCATAAGAAGTGTGTGTGAGGACAGGGTGATCTGCCGTTCTAACTTCTTTTCCTTGGCGTTAAGGGACAGGGATTGAGGGGATAAATAGATAGACAGAAAAATAACTACTAATAACTTATGAAATTAATGAGTAGATACATGGTTGGCGCAGTTGGTTGCGGCGGCAGTCTCTCAAGCTAGGGAGGTGCCAGCCAAGTTCAAACCCCGGCGCTGGGGATGTATTCCACACTTTGCGATACATGATTTTAGCCTTTATAGTGCAAGGTGTGCAGGAAAGTATTTGGGTTTGTGGAAGCCAAGCCATGATCCTTTAAAAAAACTATAAGACAAATGTAAATCACTGTTTTATTGGTACTAGTATAAATATTTTAGCCAAACTATTATTTTTAAAGCCAGCCACAGACACATCTACAATTTTTCCTCAGTTCTTCTAAGGCGGTAATAGGTCTGCATAATGTTTACGCCTGGTGCATACATATTGTTCTATTATTAGAGAAAAACACAAGGAGGAAATCAGAATGATGAAGTCAGCGTATATTGTATGTTAATTCATACAATTTCAATGGAAATTTCGCATATACGACGGGCTATATAAAATAGGGTAATTCGGTAAGATTGGTCCATTATGCTTGGTGATTTAATGGAACATGTATTTGTAAAGCTAGAATATATAACATGATGATTAGATGTCATAGAAAGATGAATAAAGAGCGGAAAGACAAGAACAGGAATGGTACTATCTATCTATTGACTCAAGTGAGTTTAAATTCACTCTCACCTCACCGATTTAATTGGTGCAAAGAATTTTATTCGAAACAATCCTCAAGAGTATAAAATGAAATGAAGATTACTAAAAAAACTAATAATTATGAACCACTTTGAAACTATAAAATAATTTCTCTAATTCTGACCTATCAAATTGAATAAGTACCTACTTTCAAAAAACAGCCTAATAGACGAATAAATTCTTTACGTGTGTGATAATGTGTTTAATTGTGAACGGATGTTATTATGGTGTTGTTTAAAGGAAATTTTTGTACTAATGTATCTGTGAATAATTGTTTTTGTGACTGTCTCTGTTGTGTATAAATGAATAAATAAAACAAAAAAACATCGACCAATTGGAGCGCGGCATTAGAGGTTACGTATATTCTGCTTTGGCAAATCTAATAAAAAAATACCAATTGGAACGTGTTTATGATAAAAGAGTACCTACCAAATTTTAAACTGTCACCTAATAAAGAAAACTTAATTTTAAGGTGCTGGGATATTGGAAACTTAATGAAATTTGAAGAAGAAAATGTAGACTTAGACACCCAGAGATACCCAAAAAACTTTCAGATGACAATCTCGATGTTTTTGACCGTCGGTACATGGTGGAAAACCATTTTTAAGGAAAAATTCAAAACTAAATATTTAGATCCACAGAAATGAATTTAGATTTCGCGACTAGAAATCTAGAAAACGCGCGAAATCTAGTCATTTTTGTGGATTTTAATCTAACTATTTAGTTTTTCAGATGACATTTAGAATGGATATTGACTCTCAAGACCGAACTTTTTTGTTTTTTTTTTGTTTAGCATATAATGAATTATGACCTTCAATGCAGGATGACTAATATTCTAATAGCTTATTCAAAGCGAAATGGTTCCGCACTATTGGGTATGGATTAAATGAACCAATGCATCCTTAATATATCCTTCCAGAACTGATCTAATAACTTCCGATATACATACACCTGAATGTGTATGGAATGTATATGTTACAGTTAAAGCTTAAACACCAGCTAATCCATGCATTCACTAGTCAATGTATACATTAACTGATGTCATTTTTTGATTAGATGATAATTGTTTTACACTTTTGTCTTTGTATTTTTTCTACTTCCAATCCGGCCAAAGATCACTCGCAAACGAGTGGAGGGCCTTAAATATAATAAATAATAATAATAATTTTAGTCAAACTATTATCTCCGTATAAAAAATATCACTTTACTAGTGGGTGTACACATTCACTAGTAAATGCATGCAATAACTTCTGTGGATTTGTTAAAGCATAAACAACAACAAACAGGATAATGTTTTATAGGTTACAGATGCATTTTCGAAGAGTACTTTAGATTAGCATGGGAGTTTTGATAAACAAATGTATATTGTATGTTTATTGAGGTAATCCTGATAAGAAACATGAAATCAATCAAATATAATTCTCAGTGACAGGTGACAACAGTGTGTTAAGGATAACAGCTGTTCGCAAGTGACGGCCATTTTAGTTGTTAAAAAACATTTTGCTTTGACTAAATCTCCTTCGTAAATGTACGCACTAACTAGTCAAATAGCTCAGTCATCCTAGGAAACGATGTATGGGGAAGTCGGCAAAATTAATAACAGATTGGACTCTATGCAGTATGATACCTTAGGTTGGGGTGTTTCAGAATATCAGGTCTCCCCCCTCCTCCCCCTGACGCGTCACCCCCCTGCCCCCCCGAATAGGTCCCCCTATGTGGTTTTCCTCAATTTATCGAAAAACAGTAAGAGATGGAAGAAAACTGTCGACGACGAAAATAGCCCTTAATAAATTCTCTACAAAATGAGTCTATTACATTTTTTGATAGGACTAGTAATTTATCCGCAATAGCCGGTGAAAGTCACGTATTTTTTTGTTAAGAACAAAAAAATATTTTACATACTCATATTGTTGAAAATTCACAAGTGCTACAAGAAAATGGTCAAAGAATGAATTAATTGCTATAGTTTTAGCTATAAAATGAGCTATTATTTATTTTTGCACGGCTCATAGTTTTTGAGTTATTACAAAAAATTACAGGGACAAAAGTCTTTAAAATGGAACTTTTCATACAATTTGTATTGAAATGCTATGATATTAAAATTTAGGTTACGCCTGTTTTTCACAAGTATGTGAAAGATAAAAAATGTATTGGAGTACGATTGAGTCTTTTTAGTATTTTAAGATATAATCCTTTCGAAGTTGAATGCACTTTTTCCAGCCATGTTTCAAAGCCATTATCCCAGTTTTCCAGAAGGATTCCTGAAGGTTAGGATGGGTCAAAAGCATTGGCACCCGGCGATTCAAGGGTTTGTACAAGTCCTGTTCTGAAGTTGAGATGAACACTACTGATTTAAATCAGATCAATGGGATCTCTGCTATCACCTAAGCAATAATTCAGCGACCTATGAAAAATTAATCCATGGTTTTATCGATGTTTTCCGGAACTACTAGATTTTATTTCCTTCCACTTCGAGGATTGTCTTTGACACCATGCTGTTCCCATTCAAAATCTGCCACTTACTTTCTAATCATGGCATATGATGGAACAAACTCCAATTAAGAATCTGACATCTCTTTTATGGTTCATGTCGGTCTATAACCTTATATAAAATAATATTTTATCGCGGATTGCGGCTAAAAATTTCACATATTCACAAAAATATCAAACACGTTGAAATAAAAATGGTGCCAAGAGTGCTAGATTCGTCCTATCGATCTCAAATTTTGTAAATAGCCCTAATGAGGTTTATATTATCTATATCAATAATAAACTAAAACTGGCCAGTACATTTTTTTCTCAGGGCTACGAAGTGTTCAACCGGCCATCGTATATTACACAGACATACACAAAAGTTTCTTCTTTAAAGACCTTGACGAATCCTTCTGTAAAACTGGGATAATGGCTTTGAAACATGGCTGGAAAAAGTGCATTCAACTTCTAAAAGATTATACCTTAAAATACTAAAAAGATCCAAACATGCCCCATTACGTTTTTTTATCTTACACAGATTTGTGTAGTGTATATTAAACAGATGTAACCCAAATTTTAATATCACAGCATTTCAATACAAATTGTATGAAAAGTTCCATTTTATAGACTTCTGTCACTGGAATTTTTTGTAATATCTCAAAAACTATGAGTCGTGCAAAAATAAATAATAGCTCATTTTATAGCTAAAACTATAGCAATTAATTCATTCTTGGACCATTTTCTTGTAGCACTTATGAATTTTCAACAATATGAGTATGTAAAATATTTTTTTGTTCTTAACAAAAAAATACGTGACTTTCACCGGCTATTGCGGGAAAATTACTAGTCCTATCAAAAATGTGTCGTATTCATTTTGTAGAGAATTTATTAAGGACTATTTTTCTCCTTGGCAGTTTTCTTCTATCTCGTAGTGGTTTTCTAAAAATTGAGTAAAACCACATAGGGGGACCTATTCGGGGGGGCACAGGGGGGACGCGTAAGGTGGAGGGGGGGGGAGACCTGATATTCTGAAACACCCCAACCTAAGGTATTATACTGCATAGACTCCAATCTGTTATTAATTTTGCCAACTTAGGGCTGCATTTTGACTGAGCTAAAAGCGTAAACTAGAATGATTGTGAACCCATCAACTGAGCGTGTCAGTCAATGTATACAATGACTAGTTAGTGTATGCATTCATTAAATTAACGCTTTAACTGTAACATATATATTTTATACCCGAATGTGCATTGAATGTGTGTATTTTATAGCTTTGCATCATGGATCTTCTTGTGGGGGAAAAATACAATAAAAAAGAATACTTAGATTGTGCTGTAACTGTTTGTGGTACGGTGAAAAGTAAGGCAATACATAATAATGCCCACTTGCTGTCTGTCTGGTACTCTGGCACTCTGGCACAATGCACGCACATATAGATGGTAGAGTTATATATGGAGAATGTGCAAGCTGAGAATTAGGGTGCCGAAGTGAACGCGCTCTAAATGAGGGTGTAGTAAGTGAAAACTAGGATCGGAAATTTCTTTACAAACCTTTAGAAAACAGCTTGGCTTTTTCGGGATTCTACAGGAATATTAATATACTTGTCTATGTTGTGGTCCTGTCGTAGAACTGTCCAGTGTCCATTCCATTGACGCTGTCTGTTGAACATATATGCTTTTTTTTTTACACAATTTACAGTATGATAAAACCTTATGTGGATTATTGTGGATTTTTGAAAATTTAACTACATACTATGATCGACCTCTATCGCCGAAATCATAATAGGCTATCTAGTCAAAAGTTGTCTTTGACAATTCATAAGCTTCCTACTTTTCGTCATCCGCACAATAGTTCACCATTCTCATTCCATTGGCATTTGCGTGGCATTCGAAGGATTAGCCACGGGATTGACGATGGCTTATTAAATTTTGTCGAATTATGGAAAAAAAGCGTAAATTTTTCACGATATGTCAACACTACACATATCCTTGCGTCAACAGTACAAGATGCAATAGAAAATCTTTGCGTTTTCAATGATTAAAAGAAATTGCGAAAGATTTAATGCTGGTGAATGCCAATGGAGAAAAAAAACAGGGAAGGTCTAATCTAGGTGATTTGCAAAAGGGTTTTGGTAAACTGATTGGGTTTTGGTAAATTGGTAAACTGTTTTGACTCCTAGTCGTCGGAACTCCCGTCCTGCTTCCTCCCCAAGGGAGTTAACAAAACGCTACATTATGTGAATGAAGATGCCTCTCGTCTCTGTTGAGGAAAAAACTGTAAAGTTTTGGTAATTGTTGGGCAAACGAATGAGATATTAGAAAAATATTTTTTTGCACAGATGTATGCTCATCTGAAAATATAGTCAAAAAGAATCAGAAAGGCATGAAAACTTATTACTTCATATAATAGGTCTAAGAGTGAAACAATATTCTATGGGAATCGGAGGTACGTAACATATTTCAAGCATTGGATGTGTTCCAAACGTATAAGAATTTATATCGAAGGAAACTTTTCTGAAAGAAGCGCTGAAATGAAGTCATGAAAGAATTGAAATAATAAAATGGATTTACTGCCAAGAAAGTTGAAAACAACGCATGTAGTAATAACAGAACTTGTGTAGCTAATAATTCAATGGACGACAAAATAATATATTGGAATATCCAGTGAAAATAATAAACATTTTGTTGGGAGTTTTGGAATTGACAATATGAGAAAATAAGATTGAACCACCTTGTTAATAGTGTCTTACTCATATTTTTCTCCACGCTTTAATATGTATGTTCATCTGTCGCTGTTGTCATCATCTGTGTCTACATTTTCTTTTTGAAATTTTATAACTTTCCAATTGATATATGTAACTAGGTACTTGGGCATACATCGGGGATAGTTTTTCAGAACATGGATAGCAGTTGAAGTGTGAGCTTGACTTGTACAATCAACTAAATAAAGGCAACCTCAATAACCTTTCAATGTCGAAGTTTTTAAATTTTAAAATAGAAAGAACCAATAAGATAAATGTAAATATAATTAGGTATATGTTAATAGGTCATATGTTAATATTTGGTTGGTTACCTTATATTTCTATATGGAACAGCACAATGGAAGACATTCACCACTTCTCTCCTGAGTCACTTCAATACCTGAGCTCTTACGAACTTAACCTCTGACTCTGGTATCCTAAATACCATGCGATAATAAAGTCAATTTAATTGATAATTGTAATCATGTTTAAAAACTTTTTATTATGATTTTTTTAACGATTGTTTATGAATGTAAAGAAAAAATAAATATTACATAATAATTAGGTTTTCACAATAAATAAATAAATAAAACTTTATAGGCCAGTAAATATATGTGTTAAATCTGTGTTTCATTTTACTACACTTTAGACACGCACTAGGCGAGGGGTGAACGATTGTGTTTTTAAGGGAGGTGAATTGGAAATCGTGGCAGCGGAGAAAATGGGGGATGCAATTTGTGTTCCTTATCCAGCCTTACATTACATACAAGACATTTACCAACAAACTCTTCCACTTTCGGCAGCTAGGGTTGCGCCAAACTACACAATGTATGTAGCTTACATAAATAAAAAATAATTAATAAATAAATCTTTATTAGCATAAAAATTATCAGTGGTTACAAAACACGACAATAGAAGTATGCTAAAAGGCGGACCTATTGCAAAAGCGATATCTTACAGGCAACCCGATACATACAATAATGAACAATTATTTTTATATTTTATTTGGCCTAGTTTGTTAGCATGATCATATTAACTTCATCTATCGTATTTGTTGTTGGTGTCCAAGTCCACATTTTCTCTCCAAATTAGTATGTTAGATATATGTACCTACCTACAATTTCGTTGATAAGTGTTCAAGGTAAGACGCAATGACTCAAGTGGATTTTTTTTATATTCGGTCCCTTTTTTATACACAAAATCGATTTTGACTATATATCTAATCTCACTACGCTGCATCCTTGCGTGGCAGACAGAGAGGACAAAACGCCACCCCGCCCTATCCTTAAACACTCTCCTTATCAATCAGTTTTCTCTTACAGTCCAACAAAAACATTGAAAAAATAAAATAAAACGATAATAAGACCGTTTGTAATTGGTCAAATAAATCATTAGTAGATATCTATCAGCCAATTTGGTATTATTTTTTTTCGATTTAATTGGCGCAACACAATTTGACGCAAAAGACTTTACATATTTTTTTTACATTTCCCCTACGTTAGTTTCGATTGGTTCGATACTGTTCTCGGTTGAATAATGTGCACAGGCCTTTATATCTTTGTTCTTCACAACACAGCCATCCAATTCTTATTCCAGACAACGTGTTCCTTAAATCGCCAACTATTTGTATCTCTTTATGTCTGGACAATACATAGTGTAGTTTTTTTCTGATTTAACATTGTTATTGTTGTTGTGGTACGTACTATTGTTTTGTATTGGTATCAAAACAACTAATGGTTCCGATTTATTTAATGATTATTTGACTTCTGAGATTATACTTCTGAGGTTTCTCAGAAAACTGCAGATATATTTTTTTATTTTTTTTTCATTTATTTATTTATTTAACAAAATAATATTATAATACACAGTAAAACATATTGTATAGACGTATGGACACCTTATGGACTGTATGGACACATGGACTGTATGGACACCTTATAAACAGAATATTACATTTGATTCCTCCCTTATCCATTTGACAACATAACGTTCTGTATTCATTTTTTCGGCTTTCACCTTAACGACTTACGATTTTACCTGAGTCTTCTCGGAGTGCGAGTAATAGGTGAAAAACTGACGACACAGCCCGTGTAGGGAGTATGAACACCCCTACCTAGGTATAACTATTTAGGTACTCTATAGATCCTAAGACATATGTATTGTATATATCCTTCTGATAATCATTTTATAAATTAGTCCACAATAAACCTTGGTCCCAACAACACGCATTTTACTTATAACAACCTTCTGATACCTAAAGTATTGCCATACACTAAAGTGGTGACCCCGACGTGATCTACAAAAATAAAACAGTGCAAAAAAGTGTTGACGAACTTTATACCTAGGTAGGGGTGTTCATACTCCCTACACCCGGATGATCTAGCATGACTACTCTGTTGACGACTATATACTACAACTTATCGCATTAAATATCTAGAAACATAATATTTCAGATATGGATTTAAAGAAAAAATAAAGTATTTTAGCAATTCTCGCTAAGGGCGTACGGTCGACAATAATATAATATCAATTAAAGGATAAGTTTAATGATGCGAATCGGGAATAGGCACCAGATGATGCCTAGCAGACATGTATATTGTATATACCATACCATGGCATATAAACTTCATGAGAAATGTGATATAAATCTCGATAAAATGATAAATCGATTTTTAAGTGTGTTTTGAGATATTATTGTAAATAATGAAATAAAAATAGGAATCTCGAGATACCTCAGACATATCTCGAAAAAATGATAAACTAATTGATACTTGTGACGTTATTATGTATTGTGTTAAAATGAAAATACGATGTTCATACCATCTTTATAACATTTTAGATGTTTATACTTAATATACGTAAACATAATATAAGTATTAGTTTTAACTTAAGATTGATAAATTATTATCGATAATAATCTAATTAAAAAGTATTAAAATTTTGTCAAGTAGTCAGCTTATTTAATTTACGTTAAACTTTTATCGATCAAATTTATCGAGACTTTGAAGAAAGGAAAAAATCAAAGTTATCGATATGACGGTCAAATTTTTCGAGCAAAATCTCGAAAAATATCAATGAATTTCTCGTTCTAGTATTATCTACGATTGAAGTAACATTTTTAATCATCGCTTTTAAAAAAAGAACGTGTTTCTGTGACAAAGAAACTAATATTAAAGATTCGATGAAATTGATTCCATGAAAACGTATCCAATCAAATAAGTATTTTATTTTAAAAAAAGTCCCTTTCTTCGCACTTATTAAATACAGGAAAAAAATGTATGAATAACTTCTTTTAAGGATAAAGATTATTTGTAATATACCTGGAATACGTGACTCCTTAGAGACATTCTAATAAAGATATTTAGTCTATTTTGAGACCATTTTACAAGATTTTATTTAACTTCACTCCGTTGTTTGTGCGCAAATTTTGCAACCGATTTTTTAACCACTTCCTCACTACTTAGAGACCTGAAACTTTGCAAGCATACGTAAACTCGGTAACAATACGATTCTGTATTACATTGGATCATCCTTCTCCAGAGACAAAAAGTATGTTAAGGGTTTCAGGGAATCTAAGGTTCGTGTGGGGTCATGTGTGGTATCGTATGAAAGGGCGTTGGAAAATATATCTAGATCGTAAGTCAGATGTTGTCCAGCTTTAGCTATGGAAGACACCGAGCGATCGAGAGGATCCAGTCACCGCATACCGCCGTGTTTGGTATCTCATGAAAGTGATTCACGAGTAGAACTCATATCCTTTTACAAATTTTGATTCTGTCAATTCTTGGTGCAAGGCGCCATTGGAATGAAGGAATCCAAGCGCCTCGGAATGGCATTTTTGGTATCATTTAGATGACCGTGAAAAACAGTTCTAGGATGTGAAGTCATAAAATCTTTGTTTTAAAAAAATATTTTTACGATGTCTGGAAATAATCATTCCATTCCAATGACTTATCCTATGTACGTTTTTTTTATAAAAAAGCCACTACATAAATATAAATAAATATATACTGTTTTATAAGTAGGTATATTATTGTTATTCCATCCGATTTATCCAATAATAAAATTGTTGTGGGATATTTTATATAAAATTTATTAAAGTTGGGATAAGCAACTGATGCTATCGCAAAATTCAATCAAATCGGCAAACATGCCAGACAAATACTACAATAACTAGAAAAAATACTAACATTTGCTTCGTTCGTGGAATTAAATAACAAATAATGGCGATAGGTTGTTTCGTCATTTAAAAAATTGCAAATTAATGTGGCCCACGATGATAATGTGGTTACAATCTTGTAGATTGGTTTGTACCAAGCATTTTCCTTCTTTCTTTCCACGCCAATCTCTTCAATCCGGTGTAGGTGCTACAGCGCACGCTCTCAATAATATTGTCCATATACAACTGCTTCTTGGGCGACCTCTCACATTACTGCCCTCTACCATTGCTTCTGCTATGGTGATGAGCAGGCCGGGGTGCCTGATATTATGGCCTATCCATCGCCCTCTCTGTGAGTAATCTCAAGATTTGTCTTATCTCTCCGGTCTTACTCAACAGTCAACACCTCGCTGTTTGTGATGTGATCTGTCCAGTGAATCATGAGGATGCGTCTGTAGCACCACATCTCAAAGGCTGAAAAACGTTCGCATAATTCTCTGTTGCTTATTGTCCATATGTATAATGTTCTGTGTTTTTTTTTTTATTTATACACATATCAGAATTATTTACTGGTTACTCCATAACCTACTGAATGATTTTTAATTGTGATGACAAATTTCCTAAGTGCTTCGCTTAAAACAAATTTATTTCGACAACACCCAACTTTGCCAAAATAATATTTTCCCATTAAATCGAAATGCCATATCGTAATTAAATCTGTATTATTAGTAATTTTAAGTAAGAGGGAGACTTTACAAAAAGCGATGTTATCTTTTCATCAATCAGGATATGTCAACGGTACATTTACTTCTTCCCCTTCCACTAAAAATAATAATATTTTAATACTATTCGCTAAAAAATGTTATTACTTTTTTTGGGGTTTAATGACTTTTTTCATCTTCACAGCGGAATGTGTT
Organism: Ceraclea dissimilis; assembly: GCA_963576895.1. NCBI lineage: Eukaryota > Metazoa > Arthropoda > Insecta > Trichoptera > Leptoceridae > Ceraclea > Ceraclea dissimilis. Next base: position 14,539,796 of record OY756373.1, read on the forward strand.
GCCCTTCGGGAGGCGTTAACGGAGATCCTTTTGACTACCACCCCATACTCAATCATATTCACAGACTCTTTCAGCCTTGTAGATAACTTGTGTTCTGTTAAGAAATCATCAATAAATAATCACCTCATATATGATATTCTGAAATTTCTTTACGTGGCCTCTTCTCGTAAACTAGACATTACAGTCTGTTGGATTCCTTCCCATGTTGGTATAGCTGGAAACGAGCGTGCTGACGCTCTTGCTAAGCAGGCATGCAGCTGTAGTATTATCCCTCCTATGTTTGCTCTTCCTATTGCGGATTGCCAGAGAGTGACGAAACTTTCTGTCATGAGCGAGTGGAATGAGTGTTACTCCAATTCTACTACTGGTTCCCATTATAGGAGTATTCAACCGTCTGTTCCATCGCACCCATGGTTTAACAAAAGCAAACTTCCAAAGTTAAATGTGTCATTACTGTGCAGACTCAGAATTGGTCACGTCATCTTAGCCGCACACCTTTTCAAAATTAATGTCGTGAGCTCCCCACTATGTGAATGTGGAGAAGATGCTGAAACTGTTGACCACATATTCTTCGGTTGTCCCCTTTTGCCGAACGAGGAATTCCTGAAGGACATCAGCGGGGTGTGCAAGACCTTGCCTATTAACATTCAATCGCTGTTAGCTCTGAATTCTCCGAAAGTGAATAACTTCATTGTAAAACACTTGAAGAAATATGATAAAAAGGTGTAACCGAGTTTTGGAATCATAAGTGTAATTTGTATTAAAATCTACCAAACGTGTTTTAAAAACGGGTTACTTGAAATCGGGAAATAAAAAATCCTTTTCATAACATTGATTAAAAATAATAATAATAAAAAAAAAAAAAAAAAAAAACCTTTTGCCCGACTCTATATTCCATTTACTTTAATTTTGCCTGTAGTTCCTGGAATTGAATTGTATTTTTGAGTGTACCTACGGCCTGTATATAACTGTGCTGTGCGGTCAGAGAGATATTGTTGTATATATTCTGTGTTTGTCATACAATAGTTTTTTCATTGATGTTATATAAATAACATGTTTGTCGTACATGTTGAAGATATTGAAACTATTTATAACACTGCATTTAGTATTTGTTACCTAAATATAAAATACTATGATTCGTCACTCTCAGTGTAAGTAAATAAGTAAATAACCAAAACACTTGACAATGGCAAAATCACCCGCAGACGGGTGCGTGCCATATTTAAATAAGAAGAAGAAGAAGAAGAAGACTTTTTTTAGTCTGACGAAAATAAATGACGGAGTAGGTACCTGCCACTATTGTTGTTTTTCTGATTAAATAAATTACCTTTTCCCCGAAATTCATAACTATAAGTCTGACTGTTGTGCTATTTCGACACGCTTGCCAAGCCTCGACATGCCATCACAAATACAAACGTGTTGGCTTGGCTTGTGTAGGCTTGTTAGCCTTGTGGCCGGTACACCGATACTGCGTCCCTCCGGCAGTTTGTGCCCTGGTCAAAATATTCTTTTCAGCCCATTTCTTTAACTTGCATACGATTATATCATTATTATAATTTATTTTGTTTTAAATAATTTCTGTATATTGTAGTCGTTATTATTTTTCTGGACGAATTGTCGGGGAACGAACTACCGTGAGACGAACTGTCGGGGGACGAACTGTTGAGAGACAAACTGTCGGAGGACAAACTGTTGGAGATACGAACTGTTGGGGAACGAACTGTCGGAGAGACGAATCGAACTGTTGGGGGACGAACTGTCACCAAATCTTGTGGCCGACCCAATCGAGTTTCCATTTTTTCACAAATCAACGGGCAATACCATAAATTGTAATATCAAAAATATGGTATGACCAATGAATTCTCACCATGCAACGTCTGACAGTCCACATTTCTCTATCATACCTCTCCAGACAAGAATTTTCGGAAAATACATTTTGTAATGTAATTAAAAACAACTCAAATAAAATTTGTGCAAAATAACAATATAAACTTGTAGTATATTATTACAGAGTTAACCCATATAGTCCCTAACCCAACATTTCAGATGTGTATATTGTCAAAGTTATCCATTTCAAAAAGTTCATTACAGTTTTATACACAAGCTACTGAATATCATTACGTATAATTGTGTAAACACAACAGACGGGGCTTAAACATGACCCACGTTGTGTCAAATTATAATGCGATATGAGTTACCATATACATTTTAGAGTTGTTACGAATGAGGCTAAAAAGTTACAATCACAAATTGGGTAACAAGTCACATGAAAACAAGAAAATTTAAAAATAAGTAATGGTAAAACATGTTTTATGACGTCATATCCTTCAACTGTTTTTCACGGTCTTTCAAACGATACAAAACACGGCAAGAATAGACAGAATCAAAATATGTAAAAAGATATGAGTTCAACTCGTGAAGCACTTTCGTGAGATGGTATGAGCTGACTAGATCCTCTCGATCGCTCGGTGTCTTCCGAGGTTTGCGCTGAACAACGTCTGACTTACGATCTGGATTTCTTTTCCAACACCCTTTCATACGATACCACACATGCCCCCACACGACCTTGGATCCCCTGAAACGCCTTACATTTTTTTTGTCTCTAGAGAAGGCTGATCAAATGTGGTACAGAATCGTAATGTCACTTATTTTACACAATTGGTGAAAGTTTCAGAGCTCTAATTGGCTTGGAAATGAGTTGATATTTGACTGCAAATTTGCAGACTGCAAAGCCAAGTGAAACTAACTCCTAGAGAAAATATGTAGGCAAAAATTTTAAGGTGCTGGGACATCGGGAAATTATTAAAATTTGAAGAGGAAAATGTAGATGCAGACGACAACAACGACAGATGAAGTCAAATAAAAATGTTAGTAAAAAAGGGGAGGTGGGGGGCAATTGTACCATGTACCATCCGGAGGTCTCGATTATTACCAAATAGCATATATTCAGTTCCGTTCCTTATGGTAGGTGATTTTGAAGGAATGGCAAACAATATCTTTGGCGGTTAGGTTATTTCGCCCTCCATCGACGACATATTTTATTATGGTGTAACCACTGTTATATGAAAAGTAATAAAAATATTATCGTATAATATAAATCGCCCATAATGTGTGTTTTTTAATCCCAATACTGAATATTAAAAAATAATTTAAATATATTGGCGAACCCCAATTCCAAAGAAAAGGGATTTAAATACTATTTTCGTAGCATCGAAGCAACTCTTCATCGAATTTTAGTTAAAAATTTCGATTGCTACTTAAAAATCTGTAGTTATTGCTTAGCAATATGTTTGACCTTTTCGATCATCATGAAACAATTCTGATTTATTTTGAAGATAAGTTTTTAAATTAAGATTGACTTCTTAAATTCTTGAAGGTTTCGGGGTTAAAATTACGTATTTTTTCTTCGAAAGAAATGGAGCTCTTAGAAACAAATTACAGAATTAATCCCCGGAAAAAAATACGTACAATATAATATTTTTTGTTTTTAATTATTTATTGAGGTGCTCATGAAGTGAAAAATTAAATAAAAAATATGCTAACAATAGTTGGAAGTAAATCTCACTAGAGTAAAACAATCTCAGCCTCAATTTTTATTGAGACCGATTGAGATGAATCTAACATTAAAAAGTGCTTCCCTTATTTTTTAAATTATACGATAAAATATGTGTTGGCTTATCAATATAATAAATAAATAAAGGTATTACATACTCTTTTCTTACGAAATAATATTTATACTCTTATTATTAGGTATTACATACTCTTTTCTTACGAAATAAAAGCAATATTTGTAGAGAAAGTGCCAATGAACATGTTACTTCATTCCTTGCCAATTTTAATCATTTAGCACCTCTGTAGCAATCGACGGACAGATTGTACTAAAAATATCGATGAAATATTCTGGTGATTTTCATCCTTATTTCAGTCATTAATAAATTGCGACCAAAGTTGTAAAATTTTTGTCGAATATAATGTATACATACCAAGTGTACACTGTAGGCACATTATAAGGTCACCGCGAGGGCAAAGGGCGAAACGAGGCGTGTGTGTGGGTCGCACAATAAAATGCGAATGAAATATAGACGGAATCGCATTTTATTACACAAAATACAACTCACTAATAAAATAGAAACACGAAAAACTTGTATTATCAGCTACAGGTATAATTAGGGTTGCCGACGTCCCGGTTTACCGGGACTGTCACCGGTTTTATGCCTCGCGTCCCGGTATCCCGAACAAATCTTTCGGGGCTACTAAATGTCCCAGTTTTCGGAATAGTTGGTATATTTATTTATGTAGTCATAAACGGCCGCAAGGCCTTTAACAAATTACAACATTACAATCATCAAACAATACACTTCAAACTACATCTTCAAAAAAATAAATTAAGAAATTCAATTGAAAATATATAAATGTATATTTACACAAATATATAAATGTATATATACACCCAGCAGAATAAAAACAAAAAAAATCCTTTGGCACGCCAGAGGCATAGGTAGAATTCAAGTGATGATGTAGTATGGATTTTTAGGATTATTTTAATTTATGGCATTTTGGACAGTTTATATACAAAATAATGTGAAAAACAAATAAAGTGTATTAGAGGTTCGTATTTTTGATATTTTCTCGACCAAGGTCAACAGTTTTGGATGCATTTTTAATTCAATAATAGAATTAGGGTGCTACTCGGTTGTCCCGGTTTGGGTTTCAAGAAATGTGTCAACCCTAGGTATAATACCAAAATCGCCAATAAATAATTTACATAAAAATAAATTAGATTTCCAGAAAATCTGCACAGAAAAATGCGAAAATTCGCGATTGTTAATATTTAGTACATGCAATACTGTAAGAAGATTTCTGAATAGTGATAGGTATTTCAGATGAAATCAAAACGTAAGTCAGATTTTGTCCAGTTCAAAGTTACAAAGATTAGAAAAACGTGTGACACGTTTTTTCTTTAACTTTTTTCTTGGATTCCATTTGTTTCAATTATGTTTTGTTCGCTGAAAAAATGAAACATTCGAGCACAAGAATATAAATGTAATACGTCGTATAATAAAAACGTTGCGTCTTCCTCACCCCTCCAAATAAAACGTCCTCACTTGCCCCACTCTCCCCCAGTTTGCCGAAATAACGACTGCAGGAGACAGATGGCCAAATTAAATTGCCAATAAATGACATTGGGATTAAAAGAGGAGACTGGGGTAAGAGGGGTTATAATAATAATAATAACATATCGTATATGGTTCCCGGAGAAAAACACATAAGAATATTGTTCAACATGAATAAATCCCAAAAAATACCAAAACCCATCAGAAATATCATCAACGGATAAGCTCAAACTTTCTAGTTGGATTCCAGTAGATGAATTATTTATAAAATGTTGACTGTTTTATTGTCTATTCCATTTTAGATCGGCTGATTTATTTGTTTATTCTCTAATCCATGCTAGTTTCTAACACACTGAAAGAAATCATATGCTAATAGAAACAATGAATTTTATTTTCAAAATCCAATTAGATTTGAGCTTTTGTCCCTTGAGCATATTTCTAAAGGGCTTTTATCTTTTTTGGGATTTATCCATGCTTAGCAATATTCTTATGGGTTTTTGTCGGGTCACGATCGTACATACGCACGTACGTAACATGTAAATTGTTTTGTTAACATGAATACTAAAATTTGAGCCCCGCATAAAAAAGTTAAGAGTTATTAAAGCAATATTCTTTTATGGGGCGATAGATTTGAATAGTGCTTTTTTGACGGTTTACCCAGAAATAGATATTTTTTATTTATTTTATGTGGATAGACCCATAGATGATTTAAAAGGATTTTTATTAAGTATGGGCACATAGTAGCACTTAAAACTATGCACTCAATGTGGCAGTAGAAAATATTAAAATAAAATCCTTACCCTTTTTTACTAATATTGTTTTTGAGTGCCCCGTAAAAGCTGGGAAATCAAAAATACTTTATTATAATTATTTTTTAAAAATTATTTATTTATTTTACATAAAATATTTATATAAAAACAAGCGTGAACGGTCGGTTACGTACACGAGCCAAGACAAACACGCCATCCACACGCCTTTTTACTCATGAACACCCGCTTGGTCCAGCGCTTGGCCAGCGTGTGAATAAGGCATTGAATGTTGGATTCGCAATCAATAATAGTATGTGGAACTACACTCATGAAATTCGAGGGTTGTTTTTTTATTCACGACCGGAGCTTGAATAAAAAACGGCTCTCAAACAAAAAATTAAATTGAAACACATAATATTGAAATTATTATTGTTTGTATTTGTTTCTTGTTTATTACATTTGACATTCATGGCCATGTTATCAGGTTAGAATTTAGAGGTATCATATTCAATTTTACAGCTGGGTTATAATAATTATTGTTGAAGGGTATGTGTAGGGGAAGGTGGGGTAAAAAGGTAACACACCTAACAAGTGTTGCCACCCTTGTGATAATAATATTAATATTTTACAACCATTTTATCGAGGGGGTGTTGGAAAATGTATGTCTTGTGTGACAGACTGACGAATAAGCGTCTCGACGCATGAAAATAATTTATTATCTGAGGTAGTATCGCAAAATTTATCAAAGATTAGGTAGGCATAGAAAAAAATCTCTTTTCTATAAAATGTCTACAACGAGAAATTGACAACGTACTGTATAACAAAGAATGAAATTTCGTAAGATCGAATGCTTTCTCAGCCGATCTTATAATTTGAATTATATCTTAGGCATAGCAGAGGGCGCCTCTGACGGTAGTATTTGGAACCAGTGTTCACGGACATGAGTTCTGCATCATAATACGTTGGTCTGAAAAATACTGCAGAGGATCAAGGGCAACAGAGAATGAAATATAGAACTTTCAGAAGCCTAATGAAAAGTACATCCTTTAATAATAATAATTTGACTATTTTGGGCGCCGTTTAGCGATCAAATCACAAAGGATCAAACCACATAGGATCGCCACAAACAAAATAACAAAAATGAATATAATCAGTAATCATTGCTGTATATCTAATGAGATAACTACTCTCAAACTTTAATCAAGAGAGTTAATTGTTGGGAACCTCTGCTCTAGTCACTCGAGTATTAAGAAATGTGTAGGAATTAATATTTTGAAGACATCTCGTTGATAAATAATGTATAATTCAAAATTGTGGAATTTCTCGTACGTATTAAGCAAAGTGAGAGAGGAGTGCTGTGAAATATTAAGAGATGTATGTAATATGTAAATATTCAGAGGCGATCTTAGGAATAGTGCAAGATCATTTGGTCCTTCGAGCCGGATCAAATAATGGGCTGGATATTGTTGGATAAACGAAACACATATTAATTTATTGTACACAAATATTATTAAATATCATTTTACCTGATTTGTTCTTTTTGTCTATACATACATATATTTCTTTTCTTATAACTAGTTTTCTTAAATTTAATTTGTTTTAAGGTGTTCTCTTAAAAATATTTTATCTGGTAAAATCGACGGGCTTTCACTGGCTTGTTTCACTTTTTGTTTAATCGGCGACATGTGCTGTTATAACTGTTTGTGCCCATGTGACTAAATAAGTAAACAAAGCGTGTTGGTAAATTTATTAGACTACTTCAGAACACAATAATTTTACAACAAAACGTGTTTTATAGACAACAACAAGATTCTACTGACTGGTCCGATCGTGTCTACGAGGACTCAAGGATGGACGCGTGTTGAGTCAAAGGAATCGGAGAGCGTGTAGGTATGACAAATTGCATGAATGAGACGGGGGCTAGGAGTGTGTGCGTGAGGATAGGGCTGTCTGGTGCTCTGTCCTATCTGCCTACCCTGCAAGGGACGCGGCGTGAGAGTATAGATGAATAGGGGCAGTGTGTATAACGAATCTTATGAATGTGACGAAAGCAAGAAGCTTGTGTCATCATAAGGAAGTCTAGCATTAGGTTCTGTCTGTCTACCCCGTAAGGAACGCGGCGTCATGGGATAGAATGGAAACAAAATCTAATAAATGTATGCTGGATTCCACCAACTTTTTAGGTGAGGAATAGCGGAGATAGGAGCCACCTAGCACAAATTGAATGAAAAATAATTATAAGTGGCTCCTATCTCCGCTGTTCCTCACCTAAGAAGTTGGTAAAATCTAGCAGTTATATTTCTGGTATGACGATTCTCGAAATCTCCCAAAAATGAGTCATCTATCACAAAAATACTAAATCAGAGTCGAAATAATTATATTTCTTCCCTTTTCCTTATTAGTACGACAAATGTATAACAATAAATTTACCTTATTATTTTGCGACTGCCCCTGTTTTCCCCCAGCCTCCCCCTCATCCCAGTGTTGCTAGTACCACACTCTGCTGGTACGATGACATATGGTAATAAATTATTTCTAATACTGGCAACCCAAACAGCTTCGTCTTATACGCCCACTAGATGTATTTCTATGTAGACGTTAATATTTCAACCATCGAGCAACTCCTGCATGCAATAAATATATTATTTTGTACTACATTTATAGTACCTAACGCTTAAATTCGTATAAATATAATGTCTTTGTATGTATTTTTTGTTTATGTGAGCCGTGTAGTATCAAAAACAGCAATCTGTCAACTTTGCGTATAAAGAATATAGATAGCTTGATTTTTTAAAACTACGCATTGTAATGGCGTTCTTACACGAGCAATTTTTCGAGCATTAATTGCGGCAACTCGTACAAATCGTATTAATTATAGTGAAATTATTTTAAACTGTCGAACGCAGTCATAAAACGTGTAACCGAAAACGGACGACTTTAATCGCACTCATGGCTCTGGCATAAGTGCGAATATAGCAGGTAGTCGTCCCTTCTCGGTCGAACACGTTTTATGACTGCGTTCGACAGTTTAAAATAATTTCACTATATCATTATTTCGCAATATATAGCAATTATTTCAGCAATATACTCACATTAAAAGAAATTGTGCGATGGCGTATCTTGAATTCCAAGAAAATGGGCTTACCTGAAACAAGTAGAAAAAAAAAGCAATTAGTTTTTGTATTTTATATGACAGTAGGTATATTTAATTGCACAAAGGAGAATGGGCAAAATTTTATGGAGCTGGGCCCATCGGGGGCCGGAGATAATTTTAATATTTATTAATGTGTTTTATACCCACAATTACTGTGTAGAAGTTTTATCGCCGTAGTTTACATACGAAGTGAGTAAAATATGTTTTTTTTTTCAGAGCATTTTGCTTTTATACCGCCTATAGGCTAAAATGCCCATTCTCCTTTAATACTACGCATTACATATGGATATTCTAATCTTCACGCCTAATTTTATAATAATAATTAATATTTCGTGTATACTATATTAACGTGTTTGTTTTATTCACAATTTATAAACGGGCGCCTTAGGCGCCTTAAAAATAACTAGTGATGTTATAGGTAACTAGAATTATTCTTTTAATCTTTGTCTATGTTTTTCAAAATTCATAAAAAGAACGCAAGAACAAAGTACGGATGGAGGGGATTAAATATTAATATTAAAAAATCACAGCTAAAAAGTAATGAGAAAAGTAACAGGTACATATTGAATAATAATAACAATTCTCACAAAAGATCGAAATAAAAAATAACAGGGTGAATTATTTAACAGGTACAAAGAGACAACGGCAAACACGAATCACAAGTCAAATATAATATAAAGCGCTGTTTTTTATATTTTATGTATGGTTAAATATTATTTGATGACAAAAAATCTGCCTTTCTCATTTTATACGTAAATAAACCAGTCACAGTCCTCACAGAGGAAATAGGTTAAAATCTAAAGAACTGTTATTTTGCAACAAATTTAATTCTTTGAAAAATGTGAAAATATCGGCAGTTTTTGGAGATTGACAACTACACTCTCGTATTCTTTATTTTTAAGCAAAATGTTATATGGCACATTTGTAGGAAATTTATAAAATTTTAGATGGCACATTTGCATGAAAAAATAGCTTTTTGGACAAAAATAAGAAAAATGAAGCAAGTAATATAAAAACCAGTGACAAATTTTTGAGGTTTTTTCAGAGGTAAGAAAATTGTACAAAATTGAAATCTTCGATTCTAGGGAACCTGTATAAAGGTAGGAAGTCTTAAAGGATATAGCCATAGACAAAACAAGACTGCCGCCATATACGAACTTAGCACTTCCGCTAGGTATACGCCATTCTTTCTCGATGGAAAGTACCATTTAATTACATAGATTAAAATCCAAAGGTAATTTCCACACTGAATATAAATAGTGAGTCGCAAAAATCACTGAAATATCACCAGGTTTCATGCAATTGTGGGACAACCAATATGAAACGCAATAATATGTTTGCAGTGATAATGGCGTCCACCATAGATTTGTCATAGACAATAGGAGGGGCTCAATGTTCAATAGTTCTTCCCACCTTTATATAGGTTCCTTATTCGATTGGATTACGTATTTTCTTTCTTTTCCCACCATTTCAACGGTTACTTATTTTCTCTAATTAGAATTGCTACCGTTATTTACTACTCGTACTTCTCCCGCCTCTACAGAAAGCACTTTTTCTCCGTATAACTTATTCACATGTGAAGTATCTCGCTACACTCTGTTTTCGCCTGTTCAGAATCCTCTTTTCAACTAGTTCTTTATTCTGTTACTTCATAACATACACTACCTGCTACTTTCAGTACTTACCTTCACTGTGAATTAATAACATAATTTCCGTCAAGTATAAACAAATTATTGTGCTTTACTTTTAATGAATTGTTAAACAGGCCTTCAAACACTAGCGTATAGTAATAATATAGAAGTTATATTGTACTCAATTTTGTCTACCAGGTACTTTGAAACACGCAACTCTTTCGCATATCGAGGTGCCATTTCTTAAGCGGGAGGTGCCAGGTTCAAACTCCGGCGCTGGTGATGTATTCCACACTTTTCTATACTTACAGGTTTTTAGCTTAGTGCAAGATGTGCCGGAAAGTATTTGGGTTCGTCTATGCAAGGCCAGATACTTAAAAACAAAATATCACTTGAAACTCAATAGGTACCTACTCGTAATACTCGTGAAATTGTAAAGTACTGTTGAAACCGTGTTTCACGTGAAATCGACACGGATTATGGATATGGAGTGTATTCGTGAAAGCAGTGAAATTACAAGTTACGACCTCATGGTTGTATTTTTAAAATAGATGTCCTTTATTATTTGACGGGTCACAGCTAGTGTGCATAATAAATATGATAGTACTTATATGTAAGAACTGTCATTCTCACACAAGTCTCAGGTGGAAATAACAAATTTATAAAATAAACCTGTTCCATTGTATTGTACCTTCATTATTTTTATATACAGTCACACATTGTCTGACTACTGGCAAAAAATAGAGATTACGTATGTTGAGATTTGTATCAGTCGCCTTTTAAGTATAGTAGCAGTGTTAGACGGTAGATGGCGTTGTTGTCGCCAAGCGTTTTGACAGCACGATATTTTTTGTACGGTAACCAGACAGAAACTCACAATGACAAAATCTCAACTGTCAAAAGGGTAACCTACTATTGACAGAATCGCAACTCAACACCGGAAAACCTGTTGCCGACAATTTCAATATTGTTGGGTTAGGTTCGTTAGGTTGTTTTTTTTTTGCACACAAAAACAAAACAAAAAAAACAACGGCATCAGATTTCCTGGTGTTGAGTTGCGATTTTGTCAATAGTAGGTTACCCTTTTGACAGTTGAGGTTTTGTCACTTGAGATTTTGACATGGAACCGTGGTAGACGGTGGATGGCGTTGTTGTCGCCATGCGTTTTGACAGCAGGATATATTTTGTAAGAGCGCGAGCCGCTCTCTCTCTCTGCCTGGCCGTCCAAGTATTAAGAAGTCTTTAATTTGTAAAGATGTAGAGTGAAAAATAATAAACTGGAAACTTACACCAAGTATTTTTATCAAAGCCAAAGAAAGCTGAACAATGTAAGTAGGTACTTAAAAAAAACACTTATATAAATTATGACAACTATTATGATTTTATGATAGTTATTGAAGTACAGTACATCAAGAAAGATACGGTTTATTTATTACATAATATACGGCACCAGTGTGCCTTTAACAATATAATAGTACATGTTTAACACGGGAAGAGTATAAATAATCAAGAAAAAAATATGTCAAAAAAAGAATAAAAAACAGTTATATTAACATGAATAGCCAGTGATGGATGGAAATTTGTTAAAAATAAAATACTAATAATAATTAACTGAAAAACACCAATAATCAATAAATGGGTAGTAAATAGTTAAACCAAAATGGCAATAGAAATAGGAAACAAATAATCAGTAAAAGACAATAATTAATCATTAACAATAAAACAAACACACACACAGCCACATATAATAAACAATGGCTTCGTTAAAATATAAACAATCGATCTATTAATCATAATTAGTTGAAATCTCCTTAATAATTGTGGATTTTCGGCAGCGTTGAGTATTTGACAAAACGCCGTCACAATCACATTGGAACGTTATTTTGAAAATTGTATATATACTGTTTACAAAAAACATTTCGCATTGCACCTAATTTAATTTTGTTTTAATTATATACGTACAATACAAAAAGTAGATATTCGTATACGCCACTGACTTTGCACGAGATTTTATTGATATTTTGGATAAAAATATGTGCAACAAAGGGAATTATTGATTTATAATGATTTTTTATTTCATTTCTGATTTTATAAAACATCACTACCGCCATCTATGAATCATAAATGACTCGGGAAAGAACCTGAAAAAAATGACGATTCGCGTCCGGAGTAAACATTAATACCAGACGATTTTAGACATCCATCTATTAAATAAACTTATAAATGGAATCTCGGCTTCAACATAGGCTATTAAAATATATGATTTGTATCGTGGTTTGGTAAAATTATCAATTTTCCCAAGATACTGAATTCTATCAAGTTAGTATGAAAATCAAAGAAGCCATTTAAAGTAGTCCCGTTAATATGGTTTTTAAATTTGTTTGCGTCGTTACATAATCTAGAACTAGGATATACATCTAAGGATTATTTTTATACAATGTTTTTGCTCTACAAATACTTCTGTATGACTAAAAATGTGTCTATAATAATTAAAAAATAGTTTTGACATTTGCTCCGCGGCGCTTTCTGTCGTCATCTGTTTTGACTCGCGTGGTGTAGGGGCTAGCGTACTTAACTTAAATTGAGTGTTATGCGATGCGAGGGTACGAGTTCGATCCCACTCCATACCCAACGCTTTTTTCTTCTTTTTTTTACTATCTTTTTGTGAAATTTGAATTTAGCAGAATCCTATATACATAAAAAATAATTTTACTAGGTAAAACAAATATATTCCTTCCTATATGCCAAAAATTTATTCCATTAGGTATTTAATTCTAAGACGATGTAACTTCACCACCCGTACACAATTTTAGCCGTTGCGAAGCACGGGAAATACAGCTAGTTGATAATAATTGATAATAATATAGTGGTTATAAAAAATGAAAATAATTAACAATAGGCAACAAATAGACAAACAAAACAAAAATAGTCGTTATTAAAATATAAGTGATAATTGGTTAAGATTAAAATAAAATAATAATCCATTTAAAATAATATATAATAGTTGATAATCGATAGTAATTAGTAAAATGCTCATGAAAATAGTGATTGTAAAACATCAATACTTAATCAATAATAGGTACTAAATAGTTAAAACAAAGGATAAAGGTCACTGTTAAAATATAAATAAACAATTGAGTAGATAATAACTAGTTAACAACAAAAAAGAGAAACAATATTAACTGTCAAATTCAATAAAATTGATTTTAGGTAATAACAAATTAAAATATATGTATATACCAGTCATCGTCAAAATATAAACAATCAATTGCAAAAAAAAAATCAACCAATAAGAACAATTCAAAAACATAAAACCAGCAATTCAAAAAACGCAATAATCATTGGTTAGAAATAATATCTATCGGCATGAAATATGGATCACCGAAATTAGGAGAGGGACTCTTCGTAAATTGCACTAAAGTGATGAAATAACTTAATCTTTATCACCACTTCCGTGTCATGAAACAAATCAATGATCCCACCAAACTCATTCCCCTCAATATGCAACCGATTCAACACAGAATACATTTCGTAGTTTGTACGGGCATTACTTACATTAAACAAGGCCCTATGACGGGTGGGTCTGGATGGTATACGAAATTGAATTTTTTCAATTAGCTCTGCTGAGTCGTAATGTGATGTTATTATATTTTTGAGAAGAATAAGATCCGAGACCACACGTCGATCAGAGAGCCTTGCCAGCCCCATCTCCAGCAGTAGGAAGTCATAGGAAATATCCTCCAGTGGTATTCCCATGCGATAATTCACATGTCTAAGAAACTTACGCTGTATGGACTCCAGCGCTTGTATGTGTACTCCGTAATAAGGTGACCAAATCGGAGTTACATACTCCAACTGACTCCTAACATATGCTACATACAAGGTTTTAAGCGTCTTTAGGTTTTTGAAGTCTCTGCATATCCTAATTATAAAACCAAGCATTTTCAATGCTTTTTCGGTTATGGCTGTAATATGTGGTACAAAAGTTAAACAACTATCGAAAATAACACCCAAGTCACGCATCTCATCCATTACTATTAGACTGTCGCCATCCATAGTATAATCATACACATACACACTCCTTCCCTTTGAGAATCTCACAACATTACACTTAGTCACATTTAAAGTTAATCCATTCCTTACACACCATGCGAATAGAATATTTATATTCCTTTGCAATACAGCACAGTCATTAACATCACCCACTATGCGGAACATTTTCAAATCGTCTGCGTACAGTAGCACTTGCACATCAGTCAGACAGCACACAATGTCATTAATGAAAATATTGAAAAGGATAGGCCCGAGGTGTGATCCCTGCGGTACACCGCTGGTAGAAGGGAAAGATTTAGATGTTGTGTTTCCAACTCTCACTAACAGTTCTCGCCCCATCAAATAACTTCGAATCCACTCCAATAATTTGCCATCAAAACCCATATACTCGAGTTTCTCCACCAACACCAAATGATCCACGCAATCAAAGGCCTTAGAAAAATCAGTGTAGATGCAATCTACCTGACATCCATTAGCCAAAGAACTCGTTAGATAGTCGGTGTACTGGGTAAGGTTTGTCATTGTGGATCTGCCCGGCATGAAACCGTGTTGCTTGGGGGACAGAGCCTGCAGAATGAAGGGCAATATATAATTTTCAATGGTGGCGCTACTTTCAGCCTTTTGCCAACCATGGAGATAGTGGTCTCAATGTTTTTGAGTGTCGGTCCACGGTGGAAGTCCATTTTTGAGGTAAAAATAAAAAGACTATATATAGTTTTCAAATCCACATCAATGACTTTAAATTACGCGACTAGTGTCCGAGGATTGCACCCTCATCATCACCAGGCGATAGACAATAAAGTTATGTCAATCGCCTGATGATGATCGAGGGTGCAAATCCTTAAATAAATAAATTAAAACTTAATTACACATATATAAATAAACATGTAAAGGGCGCCAATTTCTGCCAATCAACTCAACTTTGACATATAAGTGAAATGTATATAAAAAAAATCATGTATTTTTTTACAATTTTTAAGCTGTATTTTTACCCGTACCCGTCAATTTCCACAGTTGCCTAAAACCTTGATTATTCCAACAGTACAGTACAGTTCATATTATATGGAACATCTTACCTAAGTCACAACAAATAAATAAATAAACCCACAAATATAAAGATACACGTATATTAATTCATGTAGTCTACCTACTGTGTATATTGTAAGAAGGCGTTTGTACGTATATACAGTATGTCCCAGTTTCACACGCGCGCCATAAATAAATTACAAACGGGTTGTAGGATGTCAGACCTATCTATGGTGGTTTATTCTGTTTTTCTCATGCGTGGGTCGACAACCAACACATTCTAATTTACAAATTCGATTGTTTCTTTTTTTCAAATTTAAAAAAAAAGATTCGTATGCCCTTTTTTTAACGTCACAATTTACTTTGAACATAGACTTTTATATTAAGACTCTAGACGTCTGACTCCGTGTACTTTTAATAGAAACGAAGTGACGCAATTTTACGCTCGGCACTTTTTGGTATTTTGGAGTCGCAAAACTCAAACTATTCTAAAATTGTACTAAAATAATATTATACTAAAAGTCTATGACTTTGAAACATTGTATTTTGTAAATGTCGATGTTGGATTTTTACTAGTTCGCCAGTTTGAGTTGCACAGATGAGGTAGAGTACCGGCGTTCCAGGTTAAAGATTTCTGGGTTCGATTTCAGACTGCGGCGGATGGATGGATTGGTAAATATTGGTAAATAATACTTAGGCATCATCGAAAGATACGCCCATGAAGTACCCCAAATACCTAGAAAGATTTAGACGGTTAGAAGTGCGTTATAATATATGTAGGTATACTCTTCGGCGCAAAGATTTAAAAGCTGTCATGTCGGAGAGTGGAATTTTATAGTTACAGTAATATTAATAAAAAATATCCTTAAATTTTTTAGTGCAGAAAAATTCGTTGTAAGAATCTTGACAGAAAACATATTTTCATTTTTCGAACGTAAAAAACAAAATTTCAAACAAAAACAAAAGAAAAACATAATTTAAAAAATGTGTTCCACATCGCTGAAGAGATGTGCGTGAATTTTTATGACAAGTTGTAGTAATATGTATGACGGTAGAAGAAACAAAATCCAATTTGGCATCATATGTGTGTCAGTACTACAGTCTGTTTGTATATTAAATAATAATATTTGTATACATGTGTTTCCCCCACCTTCAGGTAGATGGCGGTAGTGTATTATTTGGAATGAGTTGCCACCCTAAAAATTACAGGTTCAAGATATTTTATTGTTTTCTTACTGAATATTTATGCTTTATTTTGGAGCGGATTAAAGTGAAATTTATGCCCGAAGTTACAGTATCTTTTTGGGTTAATTTTATTTGTAATAAAGTACTCGTTGTATATATATTACTTTTTGGATTGAATATGTCATAATTTAAATAATTCTTAATGTATTCAAAACAGAAAAAAGTACAGTTCGTCAAGAAATAGACGGTCTTAGATGAGGGCGCTGCGTGTAGCTTTTTGGCAACCACATTGGCAACACTTGTAGATTTCAACAGAAGTGTCATTGTTGCTAGCAAACAAAATTGTAATGATAAATTATTTTGAAACCTGGATTCTTCCTTAAAAAGCAACTAGAAGATGATTTTTACAGCTTGGTAACGAAAAACGGATGCACAAATATCTTAAGTAAATAGAATATGATGTATGCTTGCTTTTTTACGTTTTTTTTAACAAATTTCTAAAGTCTTGTGTGTAAGGCTCGAATCTAAGCATTGCAAATGTGTCCGATACTTCATGCCATAAGCAATTTGTTCAGTGTGTCAAATTCTGTATAAATTTTAAAGTCTATAATTTTAGGGGCGGTAATTTAATTTTTGTTTATGGATGTGGCTAAACAAAAGATTGTGTTCGTTTTTCAAATTTTATCCATGCGATGGGAACTTCCTAAGAAATTTTTAATATTCTTAACTGTCAAGAGGGTTCCACGTACAAACCCTGGGGGCGCTAATAGTAGGTTAATGTATGCTGGAAAACAGCTCTTGTTTATCATCACACAAACTAACAGGATTTTGAAAACATAAAATGGATTATTATTGACTGCAAAATAACACAGTAAAATTAATACTTTTCTACATATTTCACAAATTAAAAAATAAAACAAAAAACATATGAGCAGGCGAACAAACATATCAGCGGAAATAAATCGCATTGATTAATGTTCCGAGAAAACAAACAAACAAATGAATAGACAAAATGGCGTCCAATGGACCAATCACGGGATTGTGTTGCCATTGTACGAGAAATTTGAGATAGCTACTGTATAACATATCGAACATATTATTGCTGTTATGGGAGAAAGGGGTAGTGTCTAGTTAATATTCGCCTCAAATGAATTATTAAGTTGATTTTGTGGGTTGATTTTCAAATATTAATTGAAAGAATTGCCGCTAGATGGCATTACATCACTACAAAGATTTTTTAATTCTATTTTTATTTCAAGGAGAGTGTTTAAAAAGTTTCCCAAAAAAATTGTTTATGGAAAATTAGTGATCACATATAAATATGTCTCCGTACGACAATTTTTCCAAACCTCTAATGAAATGAATGTTTTGCGAACATCAAATTTTTACAGAACACTCAAAGTCCGCTATGGTTGACAAAAAGCTACAAGTGGCGCCCTCATTGAAAAATTAGTCTTGAAGACTAATAGTAAGAATATAAAATGGTCATTGTATAGCAATTAGCTTTAATCTTACAGTTTATCGTGACTTAAAACATTCCGAAGAAATAATACTAAATTATTTTGTACTGAATGCCAAAATTATACAACGATTTTAATCAGATAGATGGCGTTAGTGTAGATATTTTTTATTGCCATTCTTTACGACTTTTATCTCTGTCTACGTCCCTCCCAAATGTGTAGATTTTAATCTCCGGGGACAGTAATTCTCTTTTTTTATATTACGGAGTGTCAAGGAAATTTTATTGTACGGGGCAGATTACGTTTGAAAAAAGAAACATACAATTTGATAAGTACAATGGAACGTTTTAAATATTTTAAAATTAGAATAGAACGAATAATGTTGCGAGTTTGAATGTTATTAGAACGGTTTTATGTCACGATTTTCTTAATTAAATTCAAACGATTTTTATAAGAAAGTTAGGTACTATTTATTTTACTTAGAACTAATAGAATGTTGACAAAAAGGACCAAACAGAAAAAACACGTTTGTTTTTGTTGTTTTTATAAATTAACAAAATATGGTAACAAAAAAATATATGCAATAGAAGAATGCAAAGAGGATATACTAGATTAATAATATTTTTAAAAAAAATGTAATCAAACCTATGCGATTTCCAGTCAGAAAGTCTACTTGGTACCTATTGTGGTAAAATCTCATTGGTTAAAAAAAGCCTTACTGAAGTTTTACGAACAACTGACATTTACCGGACACTCTAAAAAATTACGAAATACAGTGGGAACCATTGGACTTGTTGCAAATATAAGTATATGAAAAGAAAATGTAAAAATTAAATGTCAATCAATTAGTGTTCTCACTTAAAAAAAGTGACATTTACTACAACGCCATCTGTGAGAGATACTAAAAACATAACTCTTTTACAATATCTATTAC
The DNA here is from genome assembly GCA_963576895.1 of Ceraclea dissimilis. NCBI lineage: Eukaryota > Metazoa > Arthropoda > Insecta > Trichoptera > Leptoceridae > Ceraclea > Ceraclea dissimilis. The sequence continues at coordinate 14,559,102 of OY756373.1, forward strand.
TATTTTGCAGAAGATAATGTGTGACGATATTAAACATTTTAACACGAATAGCTTTTTATCAGCATGACCTGGATTCGGTCCTGTATTGAAGGAGCGGGCTCAGAGTACGGGAAAGAATGTGTGTTATTTGCTCAACGTACCTTGATTGTTATCAGTAGTAGGGAAGTAAAATTGCTTCAAAAAAATCGATGTTTCTGTTAAATCGATAATATCATTTTCATCGTAGTGCTTTCATGAAATTTCCTTAAGTTACAACAGACAGGTCAAACAAAAACACGAAACAAAGATAACTAGAGCCCATTTTTCAAAAACTTTTTTTTTTACTGAAGATAGACATATACATAGTATCTTTGAGGTATTTTTGTCTATAAAATTTTCATCCCAGAATACCAAGGTTCTAACTGACAATACCAAAATTTCGAACACACTCATATCTGTTACAAATAGACCTTATTTTATACTCGTACCAACAACTACCCCAATTTTGAGTGTTTTTGTTAATGGAACCCCGTAGATTACGCCGATTCGAAACATTTTCTCGAAAAAGCAAGTAAGTTAAAAAAAAACACTTCTCAGAATTTTGTTATACTCACATGAAGAAATGGTGCGAATTTATTAATTTATCGTATGGTCATTTATATTGTACATCACACCCATTATAACATTATTGTTGTGAATCGTCCCTAGGCTATTTGCAGGCACTTGGACTCGTCAAAGTTACATGTTGACAGTAATATAGGTATACAAATAGAGATAAAACAATAAATATACAGGGCAATTCAATGCCAAATAGAGTGTAAAAGGCTATATTGGCACTTTAGACGTCAGAATTCAAAAGTATTATTTCTCAAATATTCAGTCGCCGATTCATCGAGTGTGAAGAAATGGTTCCAGGTTTCCTCCATACGCTGTGAGACTGCACTCCGACACAACATGGCTCACGGTCTGCCTCTCTGCACAACAATCACATCTTGGAGAATCCGACCACCCCCACTTAAAGAAGAAGTCGGCGAAATAAAAAGTTTGCAATAACAGGACTGTTTTGTGTGCCTGGAGTAGTTTTTCAACTACTCCAGGTAATGGTACAAATTGTCCCAGATTCGCATTGCGACAGCTTTTTAATATCAATCGTTTTTAAAATCGACGCCGTAAAAACTATTTGGCATCACTATTCCGGTTGTATTATTCCGGTAGATAGTCAGTAGTATGAAGCCATTAATTGTTCGTTCGTAATTTGATCATGGCCCTTAAACGGACATTCTTTTGTTTAACAAAAAAAAAAAAAAACAAATGCTTACAATAAAAACAAATTGGCGAGCGAATGTTATTATTTAGATGTACTGTAAAGCCGGTCCTTATAATTATTTCATTTGTTGGAAATTACAAAGCTAAATGAGAAATTAATACGCGTTGATTACAATAGCGTTTTCCACTATATTTCCAGCAGGTATTTTTATTTCTATTATTTAATTGATTTTAATTAATTTTGTATATGATTTTTAAATGTTGTGTGTTGCCCAGGATTTGTAATTAAGTAATATTTGAGTCTTCACTGGTTTATTTGCAGGTGATATTGTGATTGTTTATATTGTATGTAATAACTGTATGCACTCTATAAGATTAATAAAATAAAATAATTTCAAGTACTTAGGTATCTTTCAATGAGATTCTGCTTTTACCAGTCTTTTTACCAGTTTCTCTGAAAACGTCAAAAATTTTGTTAAAACTGACATTTGAAGTCATATTAAAGCTCACGACCCAACTATGACGTCACGGTAATTTTCCACGGCATTAAGGTTCAAAATCGTGTGAAGAATCGCATGATAAAATGGTAAAAATAGCGTTTTTTCCATTTTTTCGGGTTAATTTCGCTTCAATCAAAAAACTTTTGCGGTTATTCCCTAGATTTTAATGCATACTCGTATTATCAGTACAAAAGAAAAAAAAGATCAGAGGTGTTTTTCATATATTTTTTTAGAAATCTATACAAGGTATAAAAAAATCTTTTACGGTTATTCATTAGATAAGGACTCAATGTATCGGAATAGTTCTGGAAAGGTTCAATGTTGAAAGTGACGGAAGCATGAAGTGTGTATAAGGATAGGAAAGTTGGAGATCTGGTCTCTTCACCTACCCCTTAAGGAAGGTGGCGACAAAAATTAACAATCGTGGTGCTATTATAAAATGCCTACTTAGGTATTCATGGGGTCATAGGAGGTCGTGTTACTTAATAATGAACGGGGGGGATTGGTTGGGGGGGGTAATTTAGAGGGGGCTCCCTAACCAATTAACGAGATAATCCATCTTCACATTACAAGTGGTGTGATCTATACAAATTACGTTGTTTATAAGATTATTCCTTTGGATGTTTAATAACTCTTTTGTCGCGTTACACAAATTAGTATGACTGATTCCACCCCCCCATTCCCCACGTTGTTGGGCGCCAAGTAACGGCTCATTTGTTGGGTTAAATCTCTATATTTGTCAAAGGATTGTTTTATTTGGGACAGTGTTTCAGTATTTTGTTCAGTATTTTCTGTTAACATTACACAGCTTAAAAGAAACGATTGCTTCCGTGGTCATTTTCTTACGAATATTTTACTACAAAATATAGTGGAGACGTGTCCTAACAAGAAGTTTGTAGGGGTTCTTGAAGAGGTCCACAAGGTGATTCCAAGGGCAATAGACTACTTGAAGAATGATAACGGGGAGCTATGACTCCTAGATAAGTAACTTGTATGTATATTGGTCGTAGGCATGCGAAAGAAGAAGACAACAAAAAAAAACTGAAATTTCTGTATACCCAAGAAAGTTTTACTACAATAAAAGTACTTACTTAATTAAAAATCAGTTTTTTAAACAAAATATTGGAAAGTACTAATTGTTTAAATAAAAATAAGTAAGAATGAATCAACACATACCTGCAGATTCTGTTCAAATAAAAAGGTATAAAGAACTGAACAAAACTGAATACCTATTTACTGACCAAAACATATCACGAGTACGTTCTGCATAAAAAAACCGATGGTTAAAATTTTCATACGAAGATATGGAAACAAAAAATACTGAACGAATAATATTTGAAAGTTAAAATTTTCATATTATACTGACGAAATAGGTGGTAAACTTTAGGAAACAAATTTCACCCTCTTGTTCCTAATTTTAATCCTTTCGACACCAACCAACCCTTATGGGATGAATCAGAACGATTGAAATGTACAAGTAGACAACTACCCCCCCCAGGCATCAAAAACTTTGAACCCCACTTCACAATAAAATATATAACTAAAAATAGTAGTCAATGGATTTAGCATTTTGTCACCGGGGTGCCTCGAGTGAAATTCAATCAAGGAATAAGTTCCAAATTCGAATTTGAATTATTATATTATTTTGTTCTATAATAATACGAACTGTTGTGTGGTGGCGCATCGATCGATATGATGTCTCTGTCAAGTGAAAACCTTGTATGTCCTAACTCAGTAATTTTGTTGCAAAAGGACTGTACAAAATGAACATAATTTTACATAGGGAACACTTCATAATATGACACGTTTTAAATAATAAAAGTTTAGCATAATATCACACACGAGATTTTATGTACACTCAATAATAATAAAGAGAAAAACATATTATTGTAAATAAGTTTTGATTTTTAACTGAATTCATACGTGTATTTCCAAGTCATCGGTAGCGAAAGTTGAAAAAAAAAGCGTTTTGAATTTAGTTTTAAAAAACTTAATATTTATCTTTGATTACCGGTTGGCTAGAAGAGATTGAGACATTGGGATAAGCTTGCACTAGTGAATAATGTCATGGTATTTCATCACTTTAATAGTATCTTTTTTTATTAAATTTCGACATACATGGTATTCTGACGACAATGAATATTTCTTTACTATGGTAATATTTCAATTTTGAAAATGGAATACATTGGAAACTTTGACCAATGGTAAACTGGAGCTATATTCAGTTTGATGTTTTCTTTGAGTTTATCATCAATCGAATGTTTTTAGAATGCTTCATTCAAACTGCAAGCAATATCGAATTCTGTTTTTAAAATAACTGAATTCTATTATTATCTGTTCTTTTTTTATTTGTTTTTATTTTTTCATTTTCATTTTTTTAAAACACACTAAACTCACGATGCAGAAGTGGAGATGGGCGGGGCACATTGCAAGAATGCAGGATAACAGATGAACGAGGAGACTGGTGGAGTAGAGACCAAGGGGCGATAAAAGACCACAAGGGCGACCACCTACCACATGGATGGACGATATCAAGAGGTTTGCCGGACCCCAGTGGATGGGAATCTCACAGGAGCGGGAGGAGTAGAGGAGGAGAGGGGAGGCCTATGTCCTGCAGTGGTCAACCGCGGGCTGTTGATGATGATGAGACTTATGAAGACTAATTAATTTTGGCATCTGAGCGCAGATCTTAATCAAGGAATTCGAATAATTATATCGATTACGAAGGTGTACATCCAGACACCTATCGCTGGTTACCCCCGTTTGTTGGAAACTGAAAGACAGATTAATTTTATTGAACCTAGCATTAAAGGAAAATCGTAGTTACGTATGAATACGGGGAGGTTGATTTTATAAAAAGGGTGAAACACCTCATACGGTCACCCTTTTCATCCCCAATTCTTCACCATCCCCTTTTCTTTACAAGCACGCTTTCTGTATGCTGACGTTTTAGGGGTGTCTGATTTATCGGATTTTGCGATTTGAATAAAAATATGAATGACCCGGCGTTGGAAGGGGAAAATAAATATCTAATACATAAATCAAATGATCACCTTACCATATATTTCATTTTACATATACAGGGTGTTTGATAGATGGATACAGATATCTTCAGGAGTGATAGTAGAGGTCATTTGGCATCTTTTGAGCCAAACTTAGCTTAGTCAAAAGTCGCACGGTTCTCGAGATATTCGAGATTTTAACTTTTTTTCGAAATACCCCGAATTACTCAAGTTTTAGCCCGATAGCATCGTAAGTAAAGGTACCTACTTAGTTCTATCATTCTTTTTTGTTACCTGAATATGTGTTTAGTCTATTTAAATCATAAGTTTCAATATGAAAAACAATCATATTAAAAAAATATCGGATTAAAGTTTCGAGAAAGAGATATTTCAAAAACGAGTTACGACTTTGGACAGGATTTTAGAGGAGAAAAAAATGTTCATAGATTCAAAAATCTGGAAAAAACTTCTCTGTTTTATGCTCTTTGAAATGATATACAAAACATTATAAAAAACATTAGTTTCGTAAATCTATGATACAAAAACTTAAATAGATCACCTCTAATTTAAGCAAATTTCCATACAAATTCGGAAAAAGTAAATTGAAAGGAAATGTGTTTTTCACTATGCGACTGTACTTATAGTAAATATGTATGGAAATTTGCTTAAATTTGAGGTGATCTATTTAAATTTTTGTATCATAGATTTACGAAACTAATGTTTTTTATAATGTTTTGTATATCATTTCAAAGAGAATAAAACAGAGAAGTTTTTTCCAGATTTTTGAATCTATGAACATTTTTTTTCTCATCTAAAATCCTGTCCAAAGTCGTAACTCGTTTTTGAAATATCTCTTTCTCGAAACTTTAATCCGATATTTTTTTAATATGATTGATTTTCAGATTGAAACTTATGATTTAAATAGACTAAACACATATTCAGGTAACAAAAAAGAATGATAGAACTAAGTAGGTACCTTTACTAACGATGCTAAAGGGCTAAAACTTGAGTAATTCGGGGTATTTCGAAAAAAAGTTAAAATATCGAATATCTCGAGAACCGTGCGACTTTTGACTAAGCTAAGTTTGGCTCAAAAGATGCTAAATGACCTCTATTATCACCCCTGAAGATATCTGTATCCATCTATCAAACACCCTGTATAATATTTTTAATACATAGGAATAGCGTAACATCAAAGGCGGACATATTCTCCAGTTTTAGATATTCTGAGTAAAACGCATTTTTAATACCGTGTTGTTTTTACATTTTTTTTGTTTCTTTTTTCTGTGCGCAAACTTTGTAATCGATTTTTGCACCACTTCCTGACTACTTAGAGGCCAAAAACATTGCAAATATATGTATACTCGGTGTGTCAATTTTTTTACGATCATTTATCGCTATTCTGAATAAAACGTTTTTTTTTGGTTTTTTGGTCATCTTTTCGCTCAATAAGCACGTTTTTTTGCCTCAGCTTCTGTCAGTCAACATTCTGAACATTATTTTAATATTTTAATTATTTATATTCAAATTTACTCTTGTATTTTTTAATTATTTTAATTGTGTGACATCAATTTATTTCCCATTTCAATATTTTATTAAGCAGACTTTTACAATTTACTTAGAATTTTTGTTTATATAATTTTATTTTTATTGTTTGTAATTACTATTGACCGATTAGCTAATTGTGTAAACTAATAACTGGGGGTTACTTGAACACTGCATGTGGTATACTAATATTGTAATTAATTCATAAGTAATGCCTGTATGTGTACCTTGAATAAAATGAATAAAAAAAATGAATAAAAACATACCACGAAGTCAAAATCATCTATATTAATTTATTAATTAGCACAGTTTTCATAAACTTCTTCTGTTGTTGTTAAGTATCTGCGTCTACATTTTCCTCTTTAAATTCAAATAAAAAAAAAACTAATATCCCAGCACCTTGAAATTTTTATTTTTATTTGAACATATTTTTGCTTTAGGTGAAATTTTAAAAAATCTGTACTTTTTTATTATAAACACGATTCAACTGCTAATAATTAATGTTATTTTTATATGGAGAAATATTAGTTTACTTATTTAGTGGTCTGTTTCGGGTATACGTGCTAGTACAGCACATCAAAAATCTCCATTAATGATTAACTGTTCATTGTAGCTTAAAAAAAATGGTACCCCTTTTTGAATCTATAGAATGTTATCCCAAAAAAATGAAAAACGTGTTCTTTTTTAGACCATTCAGTACTTTCATGATCAAACGATTACTGCTGTTCTTTTGTGCCACGGTGTACCTGCGTTGCGTTGGCAATGAATGATTTTGTATAGAAAACGGATGAACAAACACAAAAAATACCGAAATTGAAATGATGTACTGGGTGAGCTTAAAAAACGCTAACGTTTATTAGTATAAACGCTGGCTTTTATGCCCGTCGTTGCCCTGGTAAATAATCGGCCAAAGAAACATCAATACTTGTTTTTTGAACCCCCTCACGCCGCATCCCTTGCGGGGTAGGAAATGAGAACTAGAAGTCAGACTCTTCTTGCTTTGTCAAAGCAAGAATTCTCTTTAAACATTTTTGGAATGCATTCGATATATAAAAGCTGATACCACCATAATATATTAATAAAGTTGCATTGATACCTAATCAGCTATGTCCAGGAATCAGTTTTACATGGGAGAACTCTCAGAATCCACGTTTTGGGTAACGATAGGGCAGAATCCTGGCCAGGATATGGGCTATCAAAACATCAACTAACTCTTTATATTATTTTTATTTTATTACAATTACAAGCACAAAACAGACAACAACTATACATAGATACCTATAAGTAAGAACATGAAGATAAGAGAAAAACATATAAGTTCATACCGGTCATCTCACAGACCCATACTCAATTTCGCTCACACACTCACCCATCGCACATGCACACCTCAGAGATTACAATTATATTATGAATTTCTCAGCGAGGGACCAATTTCCCGAGGAATCAACTGTCGAAAGAATTGGGAGACGAACTGTCGGGGGCGAACTGTCGGTACACCCTTGAATGTGGATCTCTGATACTGCACTGCACGTTAAGTTCGATACCTGGTAAAACAGTTATGATGTGATAAAAATAATAAAAGTATGTTAGTTGGATAAACTTTTAGAGTGGTGATTCGTGTCTCGTAAAGAAATCATACAAAGGTTATAATATTGTACACAAAGCAAAGTTCTGGGTAGGTTCTTAAGATGGAATAGTTTTCCAAGTTGTCTATGGAAGAAAGTTGTCATCTTACCTCATCAATCATACCCTGTCAGTGACCAGGAGCAGCGTAGGATGTGGGAAGGATTATGGATGAGTTAAGTATCAGGAACACATGATAATGCAGGAGATATTATATAATGGAAGGGTGGTATTGATGCATTATTGCAGTGCGAGTTGTGATGATATTATCTTGATTTATTACTGCATGTTGTTGACAAAGAGTTGCGCCGCTACCGTTGATCGCAGCGCCGCGACTGTCGATCGTGTTAGTATAAATATTATCACCACTACGCACGCGAGCTCACTCACACACCAACCACAGAGGAGGACACTTCGACAGCTTCCACAATACTGAAGTAGCCCGTCATTCGAACTTCGGGTTCGATCACATTTTGACCACGGCCATACGTAAAAGCTTTGCCACATATTATAGTAGTACAATATCTATTATGTATATCAATAGAGGCCTTTTTGAAAATATGACTATTTTTAAAAGACTTATCCAGTAAAGGCTTGACTGTTAATCCAGTAGGCGCGGGTTCAATCCCCGACTTACTCCACTTCACAACACAAGCTTTTAAGCTTTCTGTGATGTGTACAAAGATGCATCTGGGTTTATTACGTTAAACCCAGATTCATTTAAAAAAAAAGGGTATAAGCGTTGGTGTCATGAACTCTCTGACTGCCCCGCAGAAGATTCGTAGTAATCATATAGATGAACAAATCCTGAATCTCACATACTTCTAATTCTTGTAATTACTTATATGTATAACCTTGGGTCTCATAGACCAGATATACGTACTTTAAATCTAATAGACCCAACGGACTACGAAATGCCTCCTTCATGATATAGCAATGTAGTTTAGAACATAATCATAATCTAGTTCTTAGTAGCCATTACAGAAATAATTATATTATTATGATGATAACCCCAGCTCTACAGCTAATGATAACTGTTACCACTCGACTATGGAATTCTCTGCAAAGAGCAGTGATGGGAGGAGCGGCTGTGAAAAATAATAGTAGCAATTTTACAACCAATTAACGGTGTGGATAAATTGATAGAACAATTAAGTGTAGTATTTCTCACACAGCAAGCTAAAAGCAAGTGTCGTGAAGTCTAGTTGGATAGTAGTATGAAACTTATAAATGCATAAATCTATGCGTAAAAATATAGCAGAAAATAACGCCGCAGGCTAATTTTTTTATAAAACAGTTGTAATTCAATCAATATCATAATAATTTTATAAAATTTTGTATGATGATGAGAAAACAACGTGATACTAATGTGATTTTTTGTGGGGTTTTATAATTTGTTAGAAAAGAGAAAACACCAATTTATTCTCCAGGGGGGGGCAGTTGCTCCCCCCCCTTACCCCGCTCTGACGACGTCCATGATCACTTCTAATAAGAGATTATATAACATGCATTATATCTAAAATGGCCTATTAGTTTTATTAGCAGAAGCCACATTAGTTTTTCAAAGTGAAATCTTGTATGATTCACGTTGGTTTCAGAACATTATCAGCAGTTTGTTTTATTTACCATGACATTTTGTTTTTATTTGTGTGTTGTTTTTCTTTTATTATTAATATTGTGTGTCCATGTACTAAGGCCTAATGTGTACACCTTAAATAGGGCATTGTTTTGACTATTATTGTGTCCAATTCTTTACTGTTGTTATATATATTCAATGTCTGTGTGTGTGCTTCAGTCAATAAATAAATAAATAAAATGGCTCATTTAAAAGTGATTAAAATTCACAGCATCTGTTATTTTTCATTACCCCTTTTGACAATATCATCACTGTGTAGATATTAGTGTAGGAATATAATAACTAGATACTCAGTGTTCCATAAGTGGGGGTAGCAACACTAGCAACTAGCAATAGTTGGGTAGGGTAGTATAGTATGGAACAGTTTGATAGTTGGGTTTGGACGGGTGACTCATTGCGGCGAAGTAATTAGTATCTGAAATGTCATACTACTACGGTATACTATAACCAACACACAGCGTCCCGCCTATCTTGTCATGTCAACCTCACTATGTTATAATTATCATCGTTATTATCAACTGTTACTATCATTAGTGTTAGTCACAATTACCCACCATCACTGTTGGTCGACGTATTACATAGATTTTGGAAAAACATCATTTTTAAAAAGCTAGTTATTATTAATATCAATAATATAAACAAGTTCGATACCGATGACATTGAAGGGTTAACAAATGAAGATATTGCCTTTATTCAGGAGTAGCTTTTGTTTTATACAAATCTGAGACAGTGGAACGTTCAAAATCTGATACATAGAGGTACTCGTATATGCTACAGTTCTATAATATTTCACAATGCACCAATTTTTCGATACTACCGCCATCTATTGAGGACGGTAATGTGATTCCAACTGTGTAACGCATATCAAATCCAGTTGCAACACCTTAATAATTAAATTCAGGTATATCCCAAAAATATTGAAATTCTTTTTTGATGACTGAAGTATGGATGACTGATGGCTGATGATCTTCAAACATTCGGGGGTAGATGTAGATTTACCCTTAAGAGTGTGCATACCGACATTTCAAAAATTTCTAAAAACGGGAGACCTTCTATCTCGACAACCGTTACTAAATATGCTTTGGAACAAAATAGAGTAGATGTGTACGGTACAGCTACCGTACAATATCGATGTAGACGGCTGTAGTGTAGGGCTGGTCTGCACTGCGAAGCGCCAATGCTTGTCGCCGCCTTGCGTCGGGGAACGTCTCTCTATTGCGCCTGTAGACAGCGGTGGATACACGATAAACGGGTTGTAAGGCCGCTCCGTGTCGTCCAGGATCCGTGTCGTCTCTTCTACTCGTTCAGGGGGCGCGGTTGACACACGGTAGCAGGTTGTAAGGCTGCAGCGTGTCGTCCAGGATCCGCGTCCTACTCGTCTTCTTCTTCGCCCGGCAGCTCGTCTGCTTCTTCGCCCGGCGCCGTCCCAGGTACGATCTCTACCCGCCAGTGAGGAGTGTTTGCTGAGCGCACCCAAGGTCGCACTGTCAAGCAGTACTGACCTGCGACTTATCCCAGACAAACACACACACACCAGTAGATAGCGATCGCTTACCACCTCACAACAGTCACTACCCGCTGGCGGTGTGAGACTGTACTAATTAAATAGTCCAGCTCACTTCACGCTTTTAGGTATCGTGCAACTGTATGCAAGGCAGCCTGCAGTCCGTGGTGAAAGCGATGGTCAATGTTGGTGAGCTGCGTGGTCCAATATCCAATCCGTGGTAGAGGCGAAGGTGATCCAAAAGAAGTCCAAGGTGAGTAGTAGATGAGAAGGTCAGAGAGATGTAAACAGCGTTGTGGTCGGTTCAAGACTAACTTTATTTCCCGTTTGTACTGCTTATATACTATTGCTGTGTGGTAGGGGTAGCGCGCGGGTAGCGGGGAGGCACGACAGTCGTCGTACACGGCCCGCGCGCCGTGTACGCACGACTGTTTTCGTACTATAAGTCCCTCAGGTTTTTCGCGCGCGGCCCCTAATAGCACCCGTCTCTCGTCGCAGACGGTCGACTGACGGTGCGGCCACACACACATAACTCAGTATAAGGAAACGAATTATACATATCACTTATGCACGAGCCTCCTAGCGACGATTACGTATACTTTAACGTTCTATTTATTGGTCTGTGGAGGCCCGTGCTTACAAAACTACATATTTCAGCATAATCATAATTAATAATCTACTGTACATACTGCATCTTGTAGCGGCGGGTGTTTGGGGGGAGTATTAAGCGGATCCATTTTTTTTCATTTTTTCATTTATTTAATATCCACAAAATATATAACAAAGTAAAAAATATAAGTAAGAAACAAGTATTGGATTTTATTGCCCCACTAGGCGAAAGCCTGTTCTGGGGCAATACTAACTACAATATAGTTCAAGGCTACATGTATGGAAAAAAATAACAAAAACACTGGAGAACAAGCAATATAAATGATTCAAGAATGTTGTAGACTGATTACGGTACAATGGTTGAGGATTAGTTAGTTAGGTCTGTTTATTATAATGCAATATGTTTATTAGGAGGTGTACAGCCGTTCGATACAAGATGTATTGAACCTTTATCTAGGGAATAACCGTAAAAGATTTTTTATATCTTGTATAGATTTCTCAAAAGAATAATTTAAAAACACCTCTTACCCTTTTTCCGAAAGACGGAAACTCGTTTCCCGAAAGTCGCGGAGTAAAATTTTATTTTTGTACTGATAATATGCAAAAGATGGAAGAGGTCGAATTTATCGGCAGACTACGATGTATACTCGCTACTCAGATCCAGGCAGAAGACACTGCAGAAAAAATGTTTTGACAGCTATATCACTGTCACCGAAACCTCAATTCAGTCAAATCCCAAAGCATTGCACGGTTTCTTGAAATCCAAGAAACCACAATCAGGATATCCATGTGATATGTCCTTTGGAAACATAACCACTAGTGATACAAATGTGGTATGCGAATTATTTAGCCGATTTTTTGATTCGGCATTCCTTGATAATAATGTGTCCTCAATGCCAAATGTATACTGCCCGAATGAAATTAACATAGGCACAATCAACTTTACCACATCTGATGTTACTAAGAAGCTTAAGCAGCTTGATTTGAACAAGGGTCCAGGACCTGATGGCATCCCTCCAATCTTCATAGTTAATTGTGCTGATGAGTTGGCACTGCCGCTCACACTTCTCTTCAAATTATCACTTCGTTCTGGCATATTTCCATCAATATGGAAAAAATCTTATATTACACCCATCCACAAATCTGGTAACAAACATAATATTGAAAATTACAGGCCCATCTCGAAACTCTCCCTTTTTAGTAAACTAATGGAAAGGATTGTGGTGGAACAGTTGACTCCTGCGATCAAGACATTTATTATCCCAAATCAGCATGGCTTTTTTCAGGGTAGGTCCGTTGAATCGAACCTGGTTCAGTTTACTGATTTTATATTGACAACAATGGGATCAGGCAGGCAAGTGGACGCTGTGTACACCGACTTCTCGAAGGCATTTGACAAAATAAATCACAATATCCTATTGTACAAACTTGAGAGGTACGGTGTGCACGGTGACCTTCTTAGATGGTTGTCCTCGTACATAAAAAATAGACTGCAAGCGGTGGCAATAAACAATTCAAAGTCGCGGTATAGGGAGTGTGGCTCTGGTGTTCCTCAGGGATCGCATTTGGGGCCGATTCTATTCATTTTATACATAAATGACATAGAAAAATGTTTTCAAGCATCCAACTTTCTAATATATGCGGATGACATTAAAATATACAAAAAGGTTACTAAGCCTGGCGACTCTGAGGGGCTGCAGAGAGACTTGGAGAGGCTTTTCTCATACTGTGAGGCTAATCAGCTATTTCTTAATATCTCTAAATGTAATTGTATCACATTCTCACGAAACAAAGACCAATTGCTATACAACTATGAATTGAATAATGAGAGACTCTCGAGAATTTATGAGGTCCGGGATTTGGGTGTTGTGCTGGACAGCAAAATGTTGTTGAGGGCTCACGTTGAGGGAATCGTTGACAAGGCTTTCAGGCAGTTGGGCTTTATTCTGAGGGTATCCAAACCTTTCAAATCTATAAGTACCTTAAAAACACTTTATTACACATACGTGCGCAGCTGTCTCGAATTTGCCTCTGTGACCTGGAACCCCCAATACATTACATACATAAATAGAATCGAAAGAGTACAGCAAAAATTTTTAAAGCACTTGAATTACAGATGCCATTTGCCTTACGATGACTATTCTCTCTCAGCTCGACACCATAAGATGACAACCCTTGAGAATCGGCGTGCTGTGTCGGATATGATCTATTTATATAAGTTACTTAATAATGTTGTTGACTCCAGTAAGCTGCTCGAGGAGGTTGGGTTCAATTGTCCCACAAGAAGGACGAGATCAACCCTAACATTCAGGTTACCTCAGTGCAGCACCAATTATGTACAAAATTCATACATCCGACGTGCCTGTGGTAATTACAATGCTTTCTTTAATAAAATTGACATACATCAACACACACAAGGTAAGTTCAAAGGTCTGGTTCTGAGAAGTATGTGTGGGCAAGTGGTCGGTTGAAAGGTGCAAATATTCTTACAAACTTTCCTTTTCCTCTTTCCTTTTCCTTTTCCTATTCCTGAGCATATGTAATGTAACTGATACTATATTGTTGTATTATCTTCTTTATCTTTCTTTTTCTTTCGTGTGTAGATTCGCTTTCTATCATTGGTATTAACACATAGAGGATAATTGCCATTGTAGTAAGATTGATAACAAACATCTATTGGTATACTTAACTAGTTACTATTTTTAAGATTTAAGATTTTTTGTATTACTGTCTGTTTGTTTAATGAATAAAATAAAAAAAATAAAAAAAATAAAAAAATCTAGTGAATAACCGTAAAAGTTTTTTTAGGACGCAAAATTAACCCCAAAAAAGGAAACAAACGCTATTTTTACCATTTTATCATGCGATTGTAACGCAGTTTTGAACCTTAATGCCGTGGGAAAAGACTGTGACGTCATTCCTGGTGCGATGCCCTTAATGTATACTCCAGAGCCATATAGTATACATCTTTATAGATAATATTGTTGTTCATTTTACGTGTAAAATAATTTTCAGTCAGTTATTAAATGAACTGTGATTTTTCCGCAACGTAATTTCCACCAGTCAACCGAGTAATTACATCAAGCGACCAACTTCTCCATGGCAGTGTGAGAGACTACATGGACAATTGAGTTAAAGATTGATTATTGTACTGACACCATTCACCACGCAACTTCACTAATGCTCTCTCAACAGTGGCGTACGTGGAGATATCACACTATTTATCACTCTACCTATGTACGCCCTTTGCACAGAAAACAGAACGTCAAACACCGTAATACTATAGTAAGGTTGCATCGGTATTAAATCGCCTGTATCCAGGAATCAGCTTTACACGGGAGAACTTTCATACTGAACTTCTTAGGTGAGAAATAGCGGAGATATGAGCCACTTGTCGGTTATTTTTCATAAAACATTCGTGCTAGGTGGCTCCTATTTCCGCTATTCCTCACCTAAGGTTGGTGAAATTCAGCATCAGATTAAAGATTTTGAGTAACAATAGAGCACAATTCTAGCTAGGATATAGGCGATAAAAAAACTATGTACCTGTCACAGTGAGAGAGAAAAATTAATTTAATTACAAAATAGAGTAAGGTTGCAAAAAACAGGCGCAGTTCCGCTGGACACAAGAAGTTAGTTATACGACTAACTATTTATCTCATTCTCCTGAACTGGACTGAATGGACTGGAATTGGTAAATGTTTTTTAAGAGTAAAATGATCTGATCACATTAAGCCAGCCGACGATCAGTCATAAGCCTTATGAAAAGTCCATTCCTTGCTGTATATCTCTTAAGTTAACTACCGATGTTGACGATTGAGAGAATCTATGAAATCATTTGATTTTGTTCCCAAAATTGTTTCGAACTCAAGCATCGAACACCTATCAGGATCGTGCATAAGTGTGCTATGCATTTTTGTCACGATTGTTGCTTTAAGGTGTGTAATTGATACCAGTCAATGGGGTTCAAAGGTCACGGATGTAGCACATAGAACGGCATAATTAAAATGGAACTAGGCTGGTCACATCATAAGAACTACGAATGATAGATGGACCAAGCGAACCCTAAAATGCCGACCGAGAACCGGCTACAGAAATCCAAGCAGACCACAGGCGAGATGGTCTGATGACATCAGAAAGGTGGCAGGACAGCAGTGGCACAGAAAGTCGATGGACAGGGAAGTGTGCAAGTCGGAAAGGGAGGTCAATGTTCAACACTGGACGAGGGAAGGCTGATAATGATGATGGATGGGGTTTGATTACAGTCATTTGAAAATAGAAGGTGTAAAAAATGATTGTGGATGATACGTCACTGATTCTCACCCCATGATTAAGGGTTGGTTGGAAACTATTAAGGGTAGATGAAGAAGGAGTGTGACTAAAATTCTCTACCGGATTCATGTGACAGATTAGCGTCAAGGGGTTGACGTAAATTAACCCTCACAAAGACCTGGTCAACTGAACACCATTTCTCTAATGAACAAAGCGAAGCGAAAATCCAGAACCTAAAACCTACCTATCCAAAATGCAGTATTTACTCAAGGTTCTCAGCTAAGCCACGAAATATATTTGATTAAGTACTTCAATAATCAAAGGCTAAGCCAAACTTTTAATCAGTATCTTTCTGCATGGAATATTGAAAAACCGATATGCTTGTTTCAAAAAATCCCACTAACTTAAAAACATC
The DNA here is from genome assembly GCA_963576895.1 of Ceraclea dissimilis. Classification (NCBI taxonomy): domain Eukaryota; kingdom Metazoa; phylum Arthropoda; class Insecta; order Trichoptera; family Leptoceridae; genus Ceraclea; species Ceraclea dissimilis. The sequence goes on from OY756373.1 coordinate 14,575,453, forward strand.
AAAACAGATTCGACGATGACGATGTATCTTCTTCTTCCTTTCAGCCATCTCTCCACTGCTGGATATAGGCCTCTTCCATTTTTCTCTTTCTTGAGCTTTGCGAATCCATCTTCTACCCGCGACTGGGATAATATCGTTGGCCCATCTTTTCTGAGGCTGACCTACTCCTCTCTTTTTGTCCCACGGTCTCCATCTTAGAACTCTGGGAGTCCATCGTTCTGTCCCCTGTTTGGCAACATGACCCACCCACTGCCATTTTTGTTTAGCAACCCGGTCCATGATGTCTACGACTTTTGTTCTGTGCCTTACGATGTATCACCGACGCAAAAATCCGTCGAAATGATAAATTATACACTCAGAAAAAATGTAGGTAAATACACATTAGTCATTTTTTTCAACAAACGTAACAAGTTTCACAGCAGAGCTTTGGTAGTACAATCTAAAACAATTGTACAAAAGCTCACTTGAAACATGTGTAAATTGTGAATTGAGTTGACCCGTTTCACCCAAGCATTATACCACCCGTTCATCCCCCAACAAACATCCCATCCCACACACATCTCCCATCATTCAACCCTTTCCTTATGTATATATAGGTTTCAAATTTCACCCCCTCTGGGGTGAAATTCTACCATACTTGACTATCTGAGTATTCTGGAGTATCCATTATGACCGGAGCTAGAACTCGATATATTATTGAGATGGGAAACTATGTACAGAGTGTTGGATTACGAGAAGAGGTATTTAAACTAGATTGAAATGGAAGATATTGAAAAAAATATGTAGTCATTTAGCTTTGTAGATGTTCACGGTCCTTGTTAATTTCTTCTCCATTCTTCTCGGGTGTACCGTGTGTGTCGACAATAAGCTCGAGCTTTCGGTCTACTTGCTGAGGCCATCTTCAGGTCTAATGTAGTAGCTTCTTCGCTGTGATGTTTATGTATTGTATGAAGTATTTACTTGTGGAGCGTGAGCAGTGTAGTAAAAGCTCGACAACATCGACAACCTACACACGGTACACCCGAAAAGAATGGAGAAGAGATTATAATATAGTCATTGTTTGCACAAACTAATCAGCCCACCGCATAATGGGGTTAGCTGGAAGAGATCGCACGATTGTGATAAGTTCGCCCTAGTGAACAATTCTGTATGATTTATTATCAATGGACGTCTGCAAAATGTCTGCATTAGATTCATTTTGCGTTTGAGAAAATCTGAACATAATATCACAGACTTTAGAAAAACTATTTATATTATTTGTTATTTCTAGCTGCTTTTATACCCATACACCTTTATGTAATGTCGCAAATGGTTGGTTGGCAGACACTTCCTACGGAAAGAAACCCGCCAATTGAAATTAATTTTATCAATTTTTATTTTATTTATTTTATTATATGGCCAATTATATCCTATGTTCTTTGTTCCCTTTAGAATCCCAGTGAAATCCCATATTTGTAGAAATACCCTCCACTCTTTTCCCGATATTTTTCTCTTCGAGAACATGCTGTATATTTTTAGACCGTAATATAGAAAGTTCGGAGCTGAGAATGTAGTAGAATCCAATACAGATTTTCATGATTTCTTTCAGCTGATGTTTTGTGAGATTTTCAGAACGTTACTTCACATAATATTGGAACCATTGTACTTTCTTTTTTCCAACAAATTGTATCATTTTCAAGAGTAGAGGATATTGTATTCCATTTAATGAAAACCCCTCTTTTTTTCACACGCCTTTATTAACTTCGCTCAACGTTATCTGCGTCTTTATTTTCATCTTCAAATTTTAATAAATTCCTAATGTCTATCTGAAAGAGATAAAAAAGAGACTGAAAGCTTTTGAGATGTTGTCCTAGAGGAGATTTTTAAGAATTTCTTGGAGGTACCACATAACGAACGAAGAAGTTCTCAACAAAATCAAAGGAGAAAGACACCTACTCGATGCGATAGCAGAAAGACGTGCCAGATGGATCGGCCACATAGTTCGTCAAGTGGGTCTCCTATTTGAATTAATTGAAGGAATGAACGAGGGGACAAACTACAAAGGACGATCAAGGAAAGAATACCTGGACGACCTGCATCAGGATATGGGCTTTGACTTCACGCGTAAGCGTCGGAACACCCATCCTGCTTCCTCCCCAAGGGAGTTCACATAACGCTACATTGTGTGAATGAAGATGTCTCTCGTCTCTGTTGAGGAAAAAACTGTTATGTATTTCCGTCTGTGCAATGCAGATAAATCCAGTTCAGTACCTAAAATAATTTAGGTATATCTCAAATCATTCCACTAATATTTCAACATTTTTGTGTCACAAAATCAGACTATTTTTCTATTTTACGAAAATTAAGAAATTAAGTTAATTAATTCAATTAATTAATTAAATTAAATTAAGAAAAAATAATATTTACTTTCGCCATTCGCTTTACTTTCGACTAAAATACACAGACGGCATAGTTTTTTGGTTGGCAAGGCGCCTATGTAGGCAATGGCTGTTAAAAAAAAAAAGAATAAAAAATACAAAAGAACTGTTATTTGAATTTGAATAATTTCCATTCTTTTTCCGGCTGGAAATTATTCTACAGTAATGGCATTTCTCTAAATTTCTGTGTTTTTAGTCAAAATTAACGGTGACCCAGTTCGCTTTTGCGAATCCATACAATTCAATTTACATATCAGTAAAATAATATTCTAGTACTCAGTAGAATAATTAGTTAAGTCAAAAAATATATATTTTTCAAATAAAAGGTTTTGCGTGGAATTTAGGATTTTTTTTATTATTTACCAGACAACGCATGCACCTAATTCACTGACCCACAAAAATGCAAGATCTATATTGTACTAATACAATTTTACAATCTTTTTTTCTGAAATGGGCAACTCACCTCCCCGAAAACGAGTGATTCATGCCATACAAAACAATCATTCCATAACATGAATAAAGAAATACATTCAAAATATAATATTTTGTACCCAAAATCGCACGAAATAAAAGGATCAAGAATCTAGATAAGGAAGAATAAGGTCAAATGAAGATTATTTTAACTAAAAAGAGGATTTTGTTTCTAAATATCCGTAATTTATTAATTTGTTTATCGTTAGGCAACGTCGAGTATTGTCACAGCTTTAAAGCCTGGAGCATCATGAGGCCGCAGCAACAGATATAATAAATTTTCAAAAAAGTTTGTTATTATAATATCTAAAAAAAATACTACTACGATAGTAGTTGCAGGTTTTCACGATGATCCATATGTATATTTGTTTTTTTTTCGGGTTCAATCGTGTGAAGATCTGATGATCCGACGTTTCGGGGAACTTACGGCCGCCATGTTCACGGATTGGCGGCAGTAGGTTCGTCTAAACGTCGGATCATCAGATCTTCACACGATTAAATCCGAAAAAAACAAATCTACATTACTACTACGAATTTGACATATCGTGCTATTCCATCGCGTTATGGGGCAATATACGTGTGCTGTACGTAGAACGACAAATAATAATAACAATTTGCTGATGAATCCAAATAATTCGATACAAACAAACCGTGATGCCTTTGACAACAACAGTCTACTGATTATTCTGTCATCATATCAATTACCCACATATTAATAACATTACTGTTCCGCAATACCTGTTCCGTTATACTCGTAGTGTTATGCCAACTGTTACTTTATGTGTATGGAAAATAACAGGTAGCGATATTTATAAAGAGCGAAATAACGTTATCCGCAGAACCTGCAATGTGGGAGCTTTTGTGAAATTGAGCGGGCAAACATGGCCTACTAGAGAGACCACGTAGAGAAAATGGGCCCAGAAAGGTTTCCTAAAACTGTGATGCAGGAGATACCAGAAGAAGGACAACCACCGGGAAGATCGTCAAAGCGATAAAAAAGAGTTGGACATCCTCGTTCCAGGAGCAAGTTTGAAGAATAATTCCTGAAAAAACAGATCACAGATCTATAGAAAGTGAAGTAGAAGAATAAAACATGTTTCTGTGATGGAGAAATTGAAAGAAGAAGGCTGACCGGTACCATTGGACCGGAAAATTGGTGGGCTCCTAGTTGTTAGTATTAGTAGTAATGTGTCTACGAAAGTGCTGGTGCACAATGCTGTCTGTGTGCGACCCTTGTGTATACTAGCGAGACGTGGACATGGCTGAAAAAGGACAAATCAGGGTTGAATGCAGTGGGAATGAGAATTTGAGGGATGTGGCGACTAGAAGGGATAAGAATTTGCTGAGATGGTTTTGGCATTTTGAGAGAATAAATTATAACAGGATAACCAAAAAGATACATATGAGTGAAAGAAGAGGTGGAAAAAAATCCAAGAACATGTCAAGGACGCCTCGTTTTGAGTAAAATAAGTCGCAGATTGTATGCGATGAATAACATTAATGTGACGGAACGGAACCAAGAAATGCATCTAAGGATAGGTAAGTCGCAACCTGTGACTGTTACTAGGAAATTGCTACTGTTACTTATTTCTCACTATCCACAATATTGCTGCCCACTATTATGGATGTTGATTTTATAAAATGAATCTTGATTATGTTTCCCGATTGACGCATTGTTATTTGATGGGTGAGTCCATTATATATTATGACAGAAGCGTCCATCATTCATTAGTGCTACTTTCCGGAAATATGTGACAGCTAGGAATTGTATACAAATGTACACAATGCCCAGTCGATTTGGGAACCGTCTGAAAAAATTGTTAAAGTTTCTTAAAAACATACACTAACAAGGAAATTTGTGTATAAGAACTTACTATTTTTTTAAATCAAATCATATAACATTTTATTATCATTGACTGGAGTCGCATCATTGGTGAGTGGCCAAACTGGCACACAGATAAAACTGAAAAAAAAACGTGCTTAAATTGAAAAACTTTTAATATATATATATTTGCATACAAGCTTTTAAGCTTTCTGTGAAGTGTACAAGATGTACTTTTTGGGTTTATTTATTTCATATACCTACATAAAAAAAAAACTGGAGTCGCACTTAAATTACAGAATTTAAGGGCATGGCACCAGGAATGACGTCACAGACATTTCCCACGGCATTAAGGTTCAAAATTTCGTGACAATCGCATAATAAAATGGTAAAAATAGCATTTTTTCCATTTTTTGGGGTTAATTTTTGCGTCTATCAAAAATTTTTTACGGTTATTCCCTAGATTTTAATGCATATTATCAGTACAAAAACAAAATTTTACTCCGCGACTTTCGGGAAACGAGTTTCCGTCTTTCGGAAAAAAGATCAGAGGTGTTTTAAAATTGTTTTTTTGAGAAATCTATAAAAGATATAAAAAATCTTTTACGGTTATTCCCTAGATAAAGGTTCAATGCATCTACCCTATTTTGTTCCAAAGCATATTTAGTAACGGTTGTCGAGATAGAAGGTCTCCCGTTTTTAGAAATTTTTGAAATGTCGGTATGCACACTTTTAAATTACAGAATTTAATATATTTACGATTCCTGTTTAGAAAACGTAAAAAAATCCTAGTAAAATATGTGTGTAAATTTAGAAAAATATATTCCACCCATTTCTCGCCGAATTTCGGCATTGTTTCGGCCTTTCCTAGGAACAGCTGCATACAATTCCTGGATCTCATACATCTCCGGTTACACATAAGTACATAAATATTGTTGTATTGTGCATAATATTCAATTAATGCAATGCGGCTTTGCTATGTCAGTAATGATGGAATATGAAATTATCTATTTAATCAATTTATCTATGTATTTCAAATTAATCACCCATCAATTCCTTTTATTTATTTTTATAAAAAAAGGATTTGGGCTTGCATACACAAACCCACATGTTTTCCTGCACATTTTGCACAAAGCATGTATTGCAGAGTGTGAAATACATCGCCAGCGCCGGGGTTCCAACACGGCACCTTCTATTTGAGAGACCCCGCTCCGACCAATTGCGTCAACCATGTGCCTGTTCGTAATTAATTGACATATTCTTCGCATTCACGACACCTGACCCATCCACCTGACTGAGCATGAGCCCGTACCAAGGTAGATCGAAGCAGTTTTAAACACTCTGTTTACCTAAATATAGCGAGACGATGGCTATTTACACTACTGACCAGTAACACCTTTTTCAGTTTAAATTGTTTTTGGTGCTCTGATATTCCAATTACGAGTATAAGAACGACATAGTGTGAAAAAAAGAAGGTCGTACCTATATTTTTTTGCATGTTTTTGATTTTCTTCGACTTCGAATTCATTCGATTAATATTTTTTAAATTATTACCTACATTTCTGCTTATCTTGAATGCGATATGTATGTACTTACTCATTTTCCAATGAGTGTCCAATCTTTAGGAGTATTTGGAAGCTTACCTGTAACAAAGAAATAAAAGAAAATTAGTTATATATATTATTTAGGTAACAGGAATGAGTTAAGCTATACTATCCATTCATGAATAAATAAACACTTTATTAAATAAAAATTACAAAATATATAAAAGGTGGATTTATCGCCAATTGGTGATTTCTTCTAACCATCCCTACAGCATGGGAAAACCAGTGAAAACATTACCCATGTGTACTGTGGCATTTTAAATATAAACATTCATCATGGGTGGCGGGTCTTACTATTGGCCATAATTTTTTCTCTTGTATTTTCGATTTCTGAGCTTTTAAAGGTCAATATAAAAACAATTCTGATGACTATGTCGTCCTCTCATCATTCATTCCCTTTTTGTCTCCAAACCACCTCAACATATTCTCTTTTATTCTTACACAGGCGGCGTGAGTGGGTAGAATTTGCCCTTACAATATAATTGTACATTTCAAAAAAAAAGCTTGTGTTGTGTTGTGGAGTAGATCTCATTGGATTATCAGTCTCATAATTTTTTATAACATTTTTTAATTCTTGTAAAGATTATTTTGAAAATCACAATTATATATTTTTGTGAGACCATCGGAATTTTCAACATGTCTAATAAATAAATAAATAAATAAAATAAAAAAATCTTTATTGAAAAGAAAACATATCTTCCAAATGGCGGGTTTATAGCCGTAAGCAATATCTGCCAACCAACCACTTGTGACATTAATTTGATATACACATTACATACAAGTGTATGAAAAATAAGAAAAATATAAATAAATATGAAAATAATAATAATATATAGAAAAATATATATGTCTAAGTTGAATATAACAAGTAGTTATATATCAACAGAGTGTAAAGTGATCAGATAAGCCTGATGGAAGGTCCATCCTTTGCTGTGTATCTGTTGAGATATAACTACTTGTCATTCTTGTTAAGTTTGAGAACGTTAAGATAAAAGTAGGTACAGGGTAAACAGAAAGACAGTTTACAATATACACATGTACAATTTTGTGTTGGAAATTGCATTACATTATTATAACGAAACAGGAAAACAGGAGAAACAGGCGCAGTAATAATGGATGTGTGGGACACGGTAACGGTGGCGGAACGACGTAATAAGGAAATGCGAGAAAAGTGGCGTTAGAATGCTGTAAAGTGGATGAGATTCTATTAGAAATTGTAGGAAATTGTGTGTATGTTGTCTGTTATGGCGCAGCACTGTGTAACGTCGCGTAGAACGTGTGAATATTAGATGCCGTACAAATATAGGTTAGGTGAATTCACTTTTGTACAAAATGCTACGTCGGTTTTAAAATGGATCAGAATGTTTCGTGTCACCCTGTACAACAGTGATTTTCAAATATTTTATTTGCATACAAGCATTTTGTCTCTAATTTAATGTTCAAAATACTTTTTTACTTGATAATCACAATTTTATTTTACTAAAAACATTTTTTTTTGTTAACGATGTAAACAAAAAAATGTAGTGATAAAAATCACAAAATTGGTATGAAACTGTTTCAATTGTTTCCGACCATTGTAACTTCTGTTATTTCAACGTGTGATCTACAGCGAAAGATGAGAATGTACCGGACTAACCACGTCACTGGTTGGTTTGAGCGATCACTTTTTACTATTTATTTATTAATTCTGAAAATGAAATATTACTGTAGGAATAGGATTTCGTAGGACAATCAATGACCATCTTACATTGTGCATCGTTTAGGAATAAATGCATGACACTGTTAATTACTCAGAAGACTAAACCGGACGAAATGCATTTGTTAACCTTTTGTGCACTGCACTCCTATTATACCCGTGCTTCTACTTTTTACACGCTCGCGCGGAACGACTGCAGTAGTGTTTTGTCGCCTTTACCTATCTTCTCTTCGGCGTACGTGACCGGAATAAAAACACTACGTATAATCAAATTGAACTGTTAAGTACAGCAGTAGCAACTGAATACACCGTATGGGATAGGATTTTTAATTCAAATTTTGTTTAAAACATGAAAGAAAGTATTGCGAAGCTCTAATTTACAAATTTGATAATTATTGTTCACTATCTACCAGCTGATGAGATTATGTCGTCGACCCGTCACTAATGTAGCCTTCCAATCAAGAAATAAAGGAATTGGACTCAGAACTTGAATCAAATTATTCATGCACGAAAATTAATGGCAAACAAAAACGGCGGATGCAGGTTCGATCTCAGTTGCTAACGCACTCCAAAACACGATAATGATATCTTTGATTTTATATAATTTGATTAACATGATCCGTACTTGTAACTGTTTTGGGTTTACTGGCAGAAATATCCACTAGACATGTGTCCGCCTTTTGGCATGATTTATTCAGGTACCTACAACAGAGAGTATTTAATTGCTATTGTTTTTCTATAAAATTTTATTCAACAACAAAAGAATAGGAAACAAATAAAATAATAAAAATAAAATTAAACGTTTAATTAAAAATAAATAAGAAAGAAGAAAATCTGAGACGAAGTTCTTGTTATTGGATAAATTACAATTGGAATAACATTGAAAAACCATGTTCTAGAACAAAATAAGTACTTTAGTAGAATAATAAGGGCTGCAACGGAGTATCAACACCAGCCTACTTCTTGTTTCAACCCCTAGAGAAGGGATTGAGTAATTAAATAGGACAAGAACAGAATTATAATTACTATCATTAGAAATTTGTGTGACACAAGAATATAATGTAATACTTTACATAGCTCTAGTAATAGAATTGAGACACGTGTAGGGTTGCGTGGAATTTTTTTCAAAATTTAGAATTTCTGACACTGAGCGCCATCTATGAAATTTAGATAGCAAACATGATTTTGTTACTGTCATGTTTTGAGGAAATATTAGTTCATTTGTAAGATGTGTTTTTTGTTTGTGGTACATATTTATGTTTGCATTTTTAAATTGAAAATTGTATTGGTGGATTTCTTGGATACTATTTGTTTGAAACCGAATGTTTTTAATGGTGTTGTTATTATAGTATTGTCTGTTTTTTTTTTGTAAATGGCTTTCGCCGTATATAAATAAATAAATAAATAAAAGACTACAGATGTCTTGGCTATTGAATTAACGTTGTTAGTAAGTTAATTACTTTTAAATAAATTTGGGTTTATCGAAATTAAAAAAAAATACATCCTTGTACCGTTCACAGTAAGCTAGAAAAGCTTATGTAGTGGAGTCAGTCTCGAATTGATCGCTTTCTCTGTACGTATACAAATGTCTATGAACACATAAAAATTCTCTGCTCCAGGATAGATATGCAATGTCAAATGGAACTTTTACAAAGTGTCATATTTTTACAGTACACTAAAAAAATATCAAAAATGAGAGGGAGGGGGCTATTCTACAATCTGGAGATCCCATTTTTTGGAAAGTTTTTACATAGAGGTCTGAGGAGAACTAAAAGCACTTAACATGAAAAAAGGAAAATTTTAAGTAAATCTCAGAATGGGTACGTATTTTTTTCTTATACATATATCCAAATCTATTTTTATATAGGCAAGTAATCAATCATTACACCATTAAGTATGTATTTATATAATAATGTTGTTATACATAGATTAGGTATAATATTGATACTGTGGTATTTACATGATGTGAATTTATTTAGGACGATGATGGGGCAAGCAACCAATAAAATACGTAAAAGAGCATACTGTTGGAGAGATTTTTAATTGTAATTGTTTTTTAAAAAAGAAAAAACTCAGAGTTTTTGAATGATTTTATTAATTATGAATTATACGTGTTATATATTAGGGAAATGAGTGACTGCAAGACTGGTGTTGTGACAAGAATGAAAGTAAACAAACTAAGATGGTTTGGACATGTTGAGAGAATGAATGATGACAGGATGACAAAAAAGATATATCTGAATGAGCGAAGAGGGGTGAGAAAACGCGGCCGCCCGAGACTGACCTGGTCCGATCATGTCGACCAGATCCTCAAGGATGGACGCGTTTTGAGTAAAAGGAATCGGAGAGCGTGTATGACTAATTGCATGAATGTGACGGAAGCTAGGAGTGTGTGTAAGGATAGGGCTGTCTGGCGCTCTGTCCTCTCTGCCTACCCTGCAAGGGATGTGGCGTGAGGGTATAGATAGATAGATAGATAGAATTATACGTTTCGGCCTATGTACGACTAAGGCTACGTTGGCTGAAACTACTAACTCATAATTTATTAATAAAATCATTCGAAGACTCTCGAAAGTTTTTTTCTTTTTTAAAAAAACAATTACAATGTAAAAAAGTAATAGGTACTTGTCAAATGCAACGTGGAAATATCATATTGGTCTTGACGCTGCTAATTGGCCATTTTAAATTTGTAGTTGCCGGGACTTATGTTTTGGCACATGAATTTTAAAAAATGGTCCTAAAGAGGTCAATGAGCTAAAATTTTTACGGCAGGTATGTTGTAACATACAACAAAAAAAGATAAAGTTACATAAATTTGGGGTTAACTGAAAGAAATCACAGTTCTGCGATAAGTTCGCCCTAGTGAACAACGTTTTATAATCTGTACTATGTCCATTTTGTATATTTATATGTGTTTGTTGTTTACTTTAAGTTTAAATAAATAAATAAAAAAAAAAAAAACTTTCTGAACCACGCTTATCGGGCCATTCCATTATGCGTTCACGGTATTTTAATATGCATGGCATTATTTGCGCACAGCGCAGACTAGATTAACAATCATAATAAGTAGTACACTTTTTATGGTGGTTCACATTGCTTTTTGGAGGAAAATATAGACGTAGATAACAACAGATGAAGTTAATTTAAACGTGGTAAAAATATACATAAGATTTACAGAGGGACACAAAAGCAATAAATATGTATGTATTTCGATAAAAATCTCCACATTTTTGCAACGTAGGTTTATTTGCAACAACAGTACAAAAATGTTGTCTATCTCTGATATAGATTTTATTATGGTACATCAAAACATTATATACATATACTTATTACTAGAAGTACAAGTAGCTACATGTACTTACAACAAACGACTTTTAAATCGGGCCATTAGGTTGCCAGATAATCTTGCCATAACTCAAAATAAATGCGATATAAAATGTTTCACAAAGTGTTACTTTACCATAGATAATAATAAATACAAGGAAAATAATGTTTACGTAAAGCGCCATCTATACTTTAAGTGCTGAAATACAACATTTTGTGAAATATTTTGTAAATAAATAACTAAAAAATAAAATTTTATGAATAATTTATCCAAAACGGCGGGTTATTGCCGTAGGCAAGTAGTTATATCTCAACAGATACACAGCAAAGGATGGACCTTCCATCAGGCTTATGAGTGATCGTCGGCTGGCTTAATGTGATCACTTTGTAGCAATGTCTGTCAAAGACAACATAATATAGTTCAAATCTATCCCTTCACGCTGCATCCCTTTAAGGGTAGGCAGAGAGAACAGATCGCCAGACTTTTCTATCCTTACACACACTTAGTGCTTCCGTCACGTTCATACAATTTGTCATACACACTCTACGATTCCCTTTACTCAGAATACTTCTGTCATTGAGGATTCTACATGGTCAAGCCTTGTGGTTCTTGGTTCGTTTAGTAAGATAATAATTTGAAACACGTAAAGAATAGGGGATGGATGGATGGACGACATCAAGAGGTTTTGCCGGACCCCAGTGGACGGGAATCGCACACGAGCGAGAGAAGTGGAGTAGGAGAGGGGAGGCCTATGTTCTGCAGTGGGAAAACGCTGGCTGATGATGATGAAAAAAAGGGGACAAATTAGTTGGTCAATCAATACTGGTTGGTATGTAAGTCAACGATATCCCGTGGAGGGGTGATAGACTATCTCATAACTGATCAGAATATCGAAATATGACCTTCTAAAAAATCGATTCATCTCGATACTTCTTCGTTTTTCAGTGGTTCAGTTTTTCGATCGCCACGGTCACAAAATTCAATATTTCAGGAGAATAGAGATAAGAAATATAGATAAGAAAATAAAATAAAAAATAAAATAAATTCTTTAATCAAATTTACTAAGAATCCTCACTTCAGTTAAGGTTTTGAAAACTAGGACATTAAAATAAAGTTCAAAAACGAAAACAATTCTGATGAAACTTTCGCAAGAGAATCCAAAACAAAATGCGGCTTCGAAAGTTTACCACAGAGTGGCAGATTAGCTGGACGACTTTTACAACACGAGTAGTAAGTAATAGTGCATTGTGACAGCTTAAAATGGGACAGGACTTAACATTTGGGATGTGTGGACTTTAAAACGAACAGTATAATGTTGGAAAGCTTCGGTTACTAAAGAAGAGATAAAATATTTATAAATAACGATGAGATAATCAATGACTCTCAAAGTGTTCTATAGCGACCCCTGGGGCTGATTCAGAACTGCAACGGGGTCATTTAAGCAAAAATAAAAATTGGTGGTGCATGAGATTTAACTGGTACACGAGAACATCCGACCGCTAAAAATATGACGTAAGTGTATGATTCGAATGAAAGTTTACACATAGGGGCATGCATCGCCACAAAGTTGCCTAGCAAAATCTTGTCTCGACACTCCTCTGGCCCCCGGAACAGGTCCCCCTACGCGGTTTTTTGGCAATTTTTTAATGACTATGGTAATTCGCAAGGGAGAAATCACAAGTTGTGTACGACAAAGACTATGAACGGGATGGAAACGAGGAATGTATGTTAAGGATAGAAATGTGCGAAGCTCTGACCTCTCTGCCTACCCTGCAATGAAAACGGTGTGATAGAATACACAGATAGCTTCGTAGATTTTTACGGTCCTCGTTAATCTCTTCTCCATTCTTCTCGGGTGTACCGTGTGTAGATTGTAGATTTTGTCGAGCTTTCGGCCTACTTGCTGGGGCCATTAGTCTTATTTCGCTACAACAGTCTTGAAGATGGCCTCAGCGAGTGAGCCGAAAGCTCGACAATATCGACAATCTACACACGGTACACCCGAGAAGAATGGATAAGGATACACAGATAGATAGATAGGTTGAAATGTCATACAATTAACATAAAATTATTTCACTAGAATAAGTTGCGCTTCGTAAAAGCTGAGATGTTACTTCAATTCCGTAAATGGATCCAAATAATGTAATAGTGTTTGCATAAATACAAGGAGTAAGAAGAATTAAATTTCTCACAGAGATTGTGTACTCGACTCGCCTCTCTTTCTAAGTGGGATTTCCAAGAAGTTACTGAACGAACGCTGGATAATATTATCAAGGCATCAGGGAGAAAAGTTCTATTTTATTATTTTATCATTACAAACCGTATCACTTGCGGGGTAGGTAGAGAGAGAGAGAGAGTACAAAATCTCACACGTCTATCTACGTACACCTTTTATTCGCTTCAGCCACGTCCATATTGAAGTGGTCGGTAGGCCGGTTGGTGACGCGCTCGACTGTTAATCCAGTGAGCGCGAGTTCGATCTCCGATGCCGACCTACTCCACTTCACGAAACAAGCTTTTCAAGCTTACAGTGAAGTGTACGAAGGTGTACATGGGTTTATTTGAAAACCCAAATTCATTAAAAAAAAAAAATAATAATACAATTCGTCATTCAGGCTCTACGATTCCGTCTAATAAAAACGTGTCTATCTTTGAGAATACAGTTGACATGTTCAACTTGTTCACTTCGTTCACTATTCATAACCATACTCTGCCTGCCCAAAGTTTTCGTACTAAGGTCTTGTTCGCATTAGCTCAGTAGTTTAGTCGAGTAGGCTGTGAAAATAGCAATAATGCTATATTCATGCCACATCCCTTGCAGGATAGGCAGAGAGGACAGAGCGCCAGACAGTCCCACCCTTACACACACCCCTAGCTTCCGTCTCATTCATGTAATTTGTCACACACGTTCTCCGATTCCTTTTACTCAAAACGCGTCCATCCTTGAGGATCTGGTCGACATGATCGGACCAGGTCAGTCTCGGTAATAATGGTAATCAGGTATTTATACTAAGTAATTCATACATAATCGGTTAAACTACCTGCCTAATGCTAACACGGCATAAGATAGTGTAAGAAATATGGTAACAACATTGTATAAATTTCATAATCTTTATAGTATTTTGCAACGTTACAAAGTTTAAAAGCATTGTGTATTTTTTCCAATAATTAGAAAGTTAAATTAAGTTTCTCTGCATTTGAAAGTGTGATAGGAAAGCCTACTTTACATTTAAGAGTATGCCTATGCATACCGACATTTCAAAAATTTCTAAAAACGGGAGACCTTATATCTCGACAACCGTTACTAAATATGCATTGGAACAAAATAGGGTAGTACGTAGTAATACGTAATTGTAAGATGATAGTTTCTAAGAAAAGAAAAAAATGTAGTAGTGTGTAGATCCTTGCAGTGAGAGTCTCCTCCAAGGAACATTAAGGGTGTTCAGAGTAGTACAGGGAGGGGTTTGTTGAGGGGAGCCCTTCCGGCGAACCTTGAGCCCTCCTTTGAAAAAAAATATGTTTTTGCTTAAAAGACTGGATGATATAGGAGCTAAAGCTCCTGAAACATCCAGGGGTGGTGGTGGGTTTACCCTTAATGAAAGATGCATTGAACATTTATCTAGGGAATAACCGTAAAAGATTTTTTATCTCGTATAGATTTCTCAATAAAAATTTCGAAAAACACCTCTGATCTTTTTTCCGAAAGACGGAAACTCGTTTCCCGAATGTCGCCGAGTAACATTTTTTTTTGTACTGATAACCGTAAAATAATATAACTACCTATAAAATAACCGTAAAAGTTTTTTGATAGACGCAAAATTAACCCCAAAAAATGAAAAAAAAAAAAAAAAAAAAACGCTATTGTTACCATTTTATCATGCGATTGTTATCGCAATTTTGAACCGTAATGCCGTGGGAAATGACTGTGACGTCATTCTTGGTGGCAAGCCCTTAAAAGGAGAAAAAATAAAAAAGAAAGTGTTGCCCGTAAGAGTAGAGAGACAGTAATGGTTTCAAAGATACATTTAATGAAATGTTTCCTTGTTCACTGCCGGGTAACAACAAACGAAGAGTACAAAAAATAAAAGTAGTATAGACTAGAAAAGGATGGAGATAAAAAGGGGGGTGTTTGGGAAGCATTAAGTCCGAACCGCAAACCGTTTCATGGTAGACAGAGCACACTAGATGTCGCTAGTTGCGCTCTGTTGATTACATTCTCTATATCAGTCTTTCTCAAAGTGGGCGATAACGCACCCTTGTGGGCGTTGGGAGACCTAGAGGGGGGCGTTACAGGGCCCAGAAAGAAATGGGGGGCGTTGGCGTTGTATAGGGGGGCGATGGTTGATTTGTAATTTCATTTACTTTATATTTCACTAAAATTAAAACCTACCTACCACTCAATATCGAATAATTAGTTTATATTTCTACACTGTATGATGGTATAAAAACTTTAAATACTTAACACAGATTGTTTTATTTTATTCCCCTTTGTCGCCTGTGATTGATACCCGGTTTAAATGTTAATTGCTCTCACTGGTAAAAATTTCTAGTTAAGAATGTAGGTTTAAACACCAGAACCGACTAATATAGCACACTATAACTAAATTAATTAGAGTAATAAAATTGTGGTTTTTAAGTTTTAGGAGTGTATAAAAAATTGGGGGCGCTGAAAAATAATTGATTTTCAAAGGGGGCGGTAAAAGAAATAAGTTTGATAATCTCTGCTCTATATTATGGTAAGTGTATGTGCCGGACCCACGTGAATATAGTAACTAAAGGAGACCCTGACTCTGGTGTTTTTCGATGGAAACTTATGGGATGGTCTGTTTTTTTTTTATATTTTACATGTTTTTTGGTGTGCTGAATCTGAATTTGCCAATAAAATTTCGTGACGGAAAATAGCGAAAAAGAGAAAAAAATGGTGATTTTTTTTTATGGATTTTTGCTTGTAACGCAAAAACTATCAACTTTTCATAAATTATTTTTCTATACCTACAAAAAACGTAATATTTTCTACAAATTTGACACAAATTTTATCTTTAATGTCAAGCTCCAAAAACTGGCAAAATTTTCGTATTATGTTAAATTGTGAGAATTGAAAGTGTATGGAGAAAGTTCACCTTGTTATATTTATAACCAAATTTTAACAATTATTCTTCAAATTTTAAAAACACATTTTGCCTTGTTCGAATCAGCAAACATCATGAATGTTTTCAGGATAAATTTTATTTAAAATATTGTGAATTGTCCTATAGGCTAGAAGTTTTTAAACATTTCCATTTAAAATGTATGTAGTGAGTTTGTTTTATTTTTATTATTTTCAGTGTCAGAACTTCCTTTGTTCTCGAAGGTCTCACTATGTGCACAACTACTAAAACACAGGGTCGGACTATATGGGTATAATTTTCTAATTTTCTGAGTAAACAATGATACCACAAAATGACATTTCAGTACACACAGTGTACCGAACACAATGTGTATGTGCAATGGAATTAAAAAATGTAGTACTCTTTTGTGAAACTATATGTTTCGTTGTGACACGTGTGAGACATTTTTAAATAAATAAAAAATAGGTAGAATTCAGCCAATTTACAACTAGTATTTTTTTTCAGAAAAAGCTAGCACTATACCCAAAAAATCTATTTAGCATAATGTACTTAAAATAGGAAGTTAGTAAAAATGGTACATCGTGTTTTGCTTAGATAATCAGAGCCATAATGGATACCAATTTTTATAGAGTTTGCAAATCGAATTATTTTATCCATCATCAACATCAATAATATTTTAACGAATGTAGATGCTAACGTAGGTACGTAGAAATAGTATAGACATTGAACTATATTAACCCGGATACGATGTGGCGGACAAAAACTATTTAAAACTGTTGTTTTTTTTTAAATGAATTTAGGGTTATCGAAATTAACTAAAATACATCTTCAGTCTACGAATCGCATGAATGTGACGAAAAGAAGAAACGTGGGTTAGGATAGAAAAGTCTGGCATTCTGATCTCTCTGTCTATCCCGAAAAGGATACAGATTGACAGTATAGATAGCTAGAAATATATACATAGATAAATATTCTTGCGAAGAACACTGTTCTAGAAATGTACATAAAATATATAAAAATGTATCCTTAAACACTTTACTTAACCGAACGCTGAATGCAAGGATTGTCATGAAGAATCCTATTTACCAATAGAAACTAAATGCGTCGGTGTTCGTAAGACGGCGTCGCAAGGCGGGCGTCGACGTCCGTTGGCGTCGTGGTCTTAAGCCTATTTAGCTTTGTGAGCTTAAACCAAGATACATAGACCGATTATAGTGGTATCAAAATAAAAATGCTACGACAAAATAGCAGTCGCTGTTATTTTTTTATTGTGTTGAATAATACCTATCAGTTATATTCACAATTTACAAAAAATCAATACAGGAAAGATGCAGTCACGTAAATTTTTGATTGGATGAAAATCTTTATCCAACGCATTTCGACGGGATATTAACTGTACATGCGAAAAACTGCGTCCGGAAAAGGAACAGTACTCAGCTAATACTAAAGATAATACTCCTTAATCTAAATATGGATAAAAAATAATATGTTTCAGTGACTATAGCAGTTATAAATTACATAAAAAATGCTGTAATTTGGTTTATAAAAGGTTTAAAGTACATAAAACGCAGTGACTCTAGTGGATATTAATTTGATATTTGGTCCTATTTTTTTATAGAATAATCCAAAATAGATTTAGTCATTTATTATTTAGCACTTACACTCTCATACAAAATTTGTTGAAATTGAAACAATAATATAATGATTTTTGCTCGGAGAAAATCGCCCTTTAACCGTTTAAATGCTACTGCTACTTTTACGCGTACGTGCTTTTGTTACTCACAAAGCTAGAGACGTTCGATTTCTCTCGGATCTAATTTGCAAATGCACTGCTGAATAACACAATATATACGAGTACATATCTATGCTATACTAGCATATCGAATAAGTCGACATCAGACCCTTTTTCTTTAGAGAAAGCTGGATAGTTTTGTATATAGATATATTATAGTGTATTGAATGACTATAATATCTTTATATGTATCACAGACTAAACAAGATTTTTGCATTAACGTATTGAAATAATATTTTTTCTTGCTACAAAAGAACGCCGACACTCCTAGAGGACGACATAGAAAATCCTACATAATAAATTACTGTATGTGATTCTATTCTGCATCATTTGTAGTACAGTGGAATATGCGTACATGGTATTTAAATATGTTTGGCTATATTGACGCACAGTGTAGAATAGGTTAACAACTTTAAAAGGATAACATACGAACTATCTATCTATCTATCCCCTCACGCTTAGTCCCTTTTGGAGTAGGCAGCAAAAACAAAACGCCAGATGCTCTATCCCTACACAAGCTCCCTGCTTCCATCACACTCAAGCAATTTATCATACTTGTTCTACAATTCGTTTTACTCAAAACGTGGCTGATCTTGAAGGTGTGGTTGACATTATCGGTCTCAGATGGCCGGCCCATTTTTCATATTTGTAGTCTTCTTGTTATTCATCCTCTCAACATAACCAAACTTTCAAAGCTTTTTAACATTCATCTAGTCACTACACCCATCTTACAGTCACTAATCTCTCTAATAACCTCATTCCTGATTTTATCTTTCAGTGTTTTCCCACACGTTATTCTCAATGATCACTTTTCGTGCATTTCCTTGTATTCTTCAGCCATTTAGTCAACTTTCTAATATAATTTCTATGTATATATTCAAATTACCTTAAATATTGTAATTTTTCTTAATTGAAACAGACGTTCCTAAACAAGAAGAGTCAATGTTTTGTTTACATGGGGGGGGGGGAGGGAGGAACAATTATTATTGTTATTAATTTTGAAAAGTCCATCAACCTGTTTCCCTCGCCCCCGGCGGTAAGCGAACCAATTACCTTAGGAATGGGGGACCTATACATAGCACAAACAACAAAATCTTCAATCTGTACATTTTAAAGAGAGGGTGCGAATGACTCGTAATGAAATTTGAGGCAATTTCAAAATGCAATTATGATTTTGGAAAAATTGCGAATATTTCTAATTAGCCACGAAGAAATTAACGTTCGAAAAAAAGTTCTAATCAAATTTATATAAACACGAGGCAAGAAATATCTCCACTGCCGGCAATTTCACGTCACAATGACGTCACGACAACATCAAGTATGTTGCGTCATTGCGACGTGAAATTGCCGAGAGTGGAGCAATTTTTTGCCTCGTTTAAGCGAAACTTAAGTGAGTGGTGATCCATCAGAATTTATCGATATAGAATTAGGAATGCTACATTCTTATAATTGATAGAAGATGAAATAATATTCAAAACAAAGAAAAAGTCTCGTGGCAAAAGTATTTGGGTTTGTGTATGCAAGCCCAGACCCTTATTTAGGTTTATATAAAAAAAAAACATTTCAGCGTGAAGACAGCAGTATGGAGAGGGGGGGGACTATTTAGTATGAAAAAATACCTATACACAATTCTAATTCTACGTAGGTACCTAAGAACAAAATCTCGACCATCTATGATCGCGAGGTGTTTTAAATTCCGTATATATTCTAACAAATTGCAAAAGTTTACACAGGCCAGCGTTACATTGTTACCCGACTTCCACCAGAATTATGTAAGTTGATGATACGAACACCTTTTACGGTGAATAAGAAATAATTTTCTTTAAAATATTAATTTATATTCGGTTGTCCTAATTGTATACAGCGGGGGCTTGTTACATCAAAAGAGTAAGTGGCTGAAGTTATACATTCATTCGGTAGATGGCGCTCATCATTAGAAAAGGAATTTGAAAAAAGTAAGTTGTTGAAATTGTGAGTGAGGGTGGGTTTTCTGTCACAAGCATCCCTCCACACTTGTCCTCGAGACCCCATCATCTCTTCTGTCTTATCCCTCATATATCTCATTACATTGAGGGATTGCAATGAACACATCGATGTTTTTTCATCATTGACATTTTTATCTCAGCGAAATGGAAAATCGTAGCCACGCACAAGCAAAATAACTTTATTTGGAAATATTTGTCTCAACTATACGTGCTTTTAGGAAATGTATTATAAGAACCAAAGTCTCTTCTCTCAACATTCCTCTCTTCCATCTATCAACTGTCTAATTTCTCTATCATTTTTTATGTATATTGTTGTATAGTCTTAATCTCAATTTGATGTTTTTTTTCAATGTCATGGGTGTTTTTTTGTATAAGATCTTATTTTCTACATGTCGCAATTGCATAAAATTCTACATATCGAATTAAAAATTAAAATAGACGATCAATTATGATCTTGATTTGAGATTACTAGGTACTCAATTTTATAACTTTTCCTATATAAATAAAAAAACATATTTTTAGTTATTTCTTCCACATACTAGATGTCATTAATATTGCATAACTGGCCAAGTTTTCTGCATTGCAAACACCTAAACTGTGGATTGTCTTTATAATTAAACAATCGTTTAAAATAATCGATGTTTTATGATATCATTTCCATCTCTAGCTCCCTCCACTCACCCCATTGCATCTTGAATCTCATCATCTTTTACCAATTTATATTTTTTGATGAGCCCCCGAATTATGTTACATTTTATTATTTTTATTTATTATTTTATTGGACGCTGAGGACGAATTCAATTCGCACTAAAGTGGAACAAGCGTTTATGATTTTAATGATTCCTTCAGGCAATACAATCAAATTTCATATCAAAGATTTTGAAAATAATGATTCATTTTTAGTATTTTTACATAAGCTCTATTCTCAACAGATGGCGCCGTTAAAAGGGATGGTATAATGTTGTCAGTATAAAAAAATGTTCTAAATTCGAGTCAGCCAACTGTCTTTGTTAGCCAAACTATAGAAATTATTGATGGTTCCAAATAATTTGGCTGTTCGAACATTACATGATTCAAATTTTGTAAAAAGAACTGTCATAATTCCGCAATTTTTTAGCATTCCGTTGTTCACAAACGACAAATAATGCAGAACATATTATAGAACAATGCTAAATAATTATATCAAGAACACGAGGGTTTTGTGTGGTTCAAAAAGAAAGAAATTCTGTTATAAATAAATAAATAAATAAATAAATAAAACTTTATTGGCCAGAAAATATATGTAACAACAAAAACAAAACAAGATAATACAGTGTGCCAAAAGGCGGACTTATTGCAAAAGCAATATCTTACAGTCAACCCGTTATAATTCTGATGAAGCAGGTATTGTATTTGAAAATTTGTGTTGACAGCTTTCACTTGATTAAAATTAAAAAAAAACATAAATTGTAAGTAAAATTGATAAAATAGAGCATAAATCTAACTAGGTCAACTTTTCTCCATACACTTTCAAAACTCACATTCTAAAATAATCCTAAATTTTGGTCAGTTTTGGAGCTTGACAGCTCCGCTGCTATTTATTTTAGAGCCAAATTTTATATACAAAAATTGTAGGTAATTTTATTAATAATATTTTAAATGTGACGCCAAGAAAATTTGTTGGCATCCGCCATATTAGGATTTAGCACACCAAAAAACATATTGGATGTTAAAAATGTAGAAAACATATAAAAACACGCTACTACTTTCCTGAAGAGAAATACCAACAATATAATCAATTATAGTATAGGTAAGTATTATTATTGCCCAACATACAAAAAGTTCATATAAATAGTTGACACCTCTCCATTAAATTTCGCCGATTGTGTAAACCTCCCATATTATATTGTGACGAATGAAAGCGGTTAGTAGTTGGGACATTTCCCGATAGAGGTCCTCAGTAGTGAGTGAATGCTTTCAATGTGTTTGCAACACCGCGGGAGTCATTGTGCAAATAATTTATCACACGTCCGGATTATAATACCTGCATTGTATCGCACAATGGAAGCTCCATTACACGTACCAAGTTGCACTATTCATTTAATACTCTTGTTATTGTGTTATAGAAAACTTTTGGACATTTCTACTCAACTTGAACATACTACAGGTAAAATTTTCCCTATTAGAAAGATTAGCGAGTATTATTTATTTATTACTAGCTGAATTACCCGTGCTTCGCAAAGGCAAATTTAACAAACCAACCCGGCATTACTTTAGGCTTGAGCTGAACAAAATGTGACTAAAGTTTTGAATTTATTTTCCAACGCCCTTTTATGTGATATCATACTCGACTCCACACAACCCATGGATCCCCTCATCATCATGGCATATCTAAGGAAAAGATTTTTCTCCAAAAACCGGTGACCTTAGAATACAGCCTATATTATCGCAAATGTTATTCTAAATTTTAGCAGCAATCCATCGTAAAATGCGGGAGTTATGCGAACACTTACAAAAATCGGACTTTACTTTAGTATATATAGATTTACAGTAGAAATGTCTCAAAATCTGTCCTTTGCGGGGTAAGCAGAGAGAACAGAATGCCACCTTCTCTATCCTTGCACACTCTTTTTGATTCCGTCACATTCAAGTAATTCGTCATACACATTCTAGATTCATTTCACTCAAAACATCTCCGACCTTATGCAGTTATGAGCCAAGTGATTCTTGGACGGTGTTTCCTTACACCTCTTATTCAGCCATCCAGGAGGCGTTCGCCCTTAAGCATCTGGTCGACATGGTCGAGCCGCCAATATTACTTACACCCATTCTTACGCCCGAGTATATTTATGTTATTCTTTCATCGTTATATTCATGCTATTCGTATAGCATGTACCATGAATGAATAGCATGAATGTGGCGGAACAGAAGCAAGAAGCGTATAAAAGGGGAGGAAAGTCTGGCGATCTGTTCTCTCTGCCTATCCTCGCAAGGGACGTGGCGTGAGGGGATAGAATAGTTGTGGAAATCGAAATTAATAATGTTCAGTAGATCTAGATACCTATATCTATAATATTATATAGTCGCCTAAACTTTTTAAAAAGATCTGCGCGTGTACGTCTGCGAGTGGAGGGAGAGTGTGAGAGCTTTTGGCCCAAAAACTTTTTAGAGTGTTTTAGCCCAGGGCCCTTGAAGATCCCCACTTGTGCTGTGGACTTTTAAGAGGGTAAAAAAAAGATGGTGGGATGATTAGGTACCTACCATACTCCTCTTTTCCACGACTAATGATTTTTCTTTTTGAGTTTTTTTTAGTATAGATGTATCAGTGTTTCCTAAAGTGTGATATGAATTTAAAAACATATATTTTTTATATGAATCTTCATTTTTTAAAGTAACCCAAATACATCTTCATACACTTTACAATAGGTTAAAAGCTTTTGTTGTGGAGCGGAGTAAATCGGCATTGGGGATCGAACTCGCGACCACACGATTAACAGTCAACCGTGATACCAATAATTAATCTACCGACAACATCTTCACACCCTTAACAATAAGCTGGGAAAGCTTATGTTTTGGAGTGATATACCTAAGTCGGTATCGGTGATCGAATTCGAGCCCATCCGTTTGGTATCCGAGTATTTGTTAGCCTTTTGGCACACTGCATTGTCTTGTTTTTGTTGTTATTTATATTTACTGGCCAATAAAGATTTATTTATTTATGTGTTTATCAAATGAATGTCACGAATGGTTGGTTGCAGACATTGCCTACGGCAATAAACCCGCCATATGACAAATATTTTGTTCAATATAGATTTATTTATTCATTTTGATAATTCAGCTTTCGATCCAGGGTCGTGCTGAATCTTTTCTGGTCGACGTTTCGGCAAAATCTTCTGTTGCCAAGATCACGATGTTGCGATCACTATGTGGCATATGATGGTATGGCCAAATTTAATACCGTTGACTTTTCTCTATATGGATATAAAATACACAGATCGATTGATAAATAAGACCCTTTCTACACAATTTCATTGATAGATTGATTGATAAGTGTGTGCATCGTAATATTACATTTCATTATGTATTGTTATTAAATTTATTACCAAGTAAACTAACCACAATATAATATAGAATTACAACAGCGGTAATATTTTTATTACACATAAAGGAATTATAACAATATGTAGAAAAACACATTTCATAAAGTACTTAATGTTATGGGTAATGTATCAAAAGCAGGCACTCTACGAAATGTCTTATGATTTCAGAAAAAGTAGAGTTTTGTTATGATCTTTATTTTGAATAATAATCTCATCCTATATGGTGATACTTTGTGTGTACTTAAGGATTTTAAGATGCTCTTGGGACGATATTTATCGCTAAACGGCGCCAATAAGTGGTCCAATGATTAGAATTATTATACTAAGCTCGTTCTATTAAAATTTTCCTAATCTATAACACAATTAACTACACGTGCGTACGTCGAATACCCGATAAGACATAATTACCGCACAGATCATGATGGATAAGAGATTTGACAATAGATTTACTAGGGATATAATTAACTACTTACTCAACTGCCATAAATAGTCTATAAATAAAAAGTCCGAAAGACTTCTTGCACACTCGGTTGTTGTCCGTATGTTGTACAAATAAGTTTGAATAGAAGGTGTCCATTTTTAAATTAATAAGTTTCAAAACTTATTTTAAAATATAATCGGAAGAAATGGATAGTGCATTGTTTCTAATTAATTAAGCATTTATTATGCATTAGCCGCGCCAGATGGATGGACCGAAATTAGTGAATGTTACTTAAGTGTAAAGTGATCACATTAAACCAGCTGACGATCAGTCATATGCGTGATGAAAGGTCCATCCTTTGCTGTATATCCCCCCCTCTCTCACGCGCTGTGTCCACCCTGTGTCGGCCTAGTGTGCGGGTGGGACAGAGATACATTAGGATTTTGGTATTATATAGCATTATAATTATATTAATTATGTATGTATTGGTCCCCTGCACTATATTGTGTAGTTGTTGACTGAATATTGCCTAGGTTGATTTGACTTATTGTTTACGCATGTTTTTTGTTCATGTCATATACATATGTGATCTGTTATTTATTGTAATAGCATTATTAAAGGCTTACGCCGTTTATGAAAATAAATAAATAAATATCCGTTGAGATAACTACTCGATAAAAATAAAAAGTCTTCGACTGTCCGGTCGTTGTACAGAATAACCGATTCAACACATTACCCGTAACATACACAAACGCTATATGGATTTTCAACAAGTGCATATTACTCCCTAGGGTGGGGCAGAAAAAAAGTAATAAACAAGGATGCCCCATGGGCACTACTGCCGACTGCGTCTAATGCGATAAACTAGGGTGGAGTGAATATAATACACTTACACGAGATTAAGAATATAAAAATTTATTATTCAAACATAATGTAACTGAGAAGAAAATTGTTATGGCTCTCTTGTTAAGAACACTGGATTAAAAGATACGCGGCGGTCTTACCGAGGCATATTTGATCTACATATTTTTCTGTTCTTTTTTTAATTGCTGTCTTCGTTTTATTATTTTGTTTGTGACGATCCTATGTGGTAATTTAATCTATCATTTTTACTGTTTGTGACGATCCTATATGGTGATAAATAAAAATATAAGGTGCCCTTGGGGGGATTTTATCGCTAAACGGCGCCCAAAATCGTCCAATTATTATTATGATAATAACATGCTTTTTTACTAAACAAATCTATTAGCTAGGTACTTTATATTATATTATTATATTATATTATATTATATTATATTATATGTGGATGTGTGTGTGTTTGTTTTATTGTTAATGATTAATTATTGTCTTTTACTGATTATTTGTTTCCTATTTCTATTGCCATTTTGGTTTAACTATTTACTACCCATTTATTGATTATTGGTGTTTTTCAGTTAATTATTATTAGTATTTTATTTTTAACAAATTTCCATCCATCATTGGCTATTCATGTTAATATAACTGTTTTTTATTCTTTTTTTGACATATTTTTTTCTTGATTATTTATACTCTTCCCGTGTTAAACATGTACTATTATATTGTTAAAGGCACACTGGTGCCGTATATTATGTAATAAATAAATAAATAAATAAATACTTGTTAGGCGCAGGTGGTTGGTGAGCGCACGTCCAATATGTAAGTCCCGGGTTCGAATCTCGATTCTGCACGTCGTGACACAAGTTGTGTGAAGTGTGCAAGAGTATATAAGTTTGTATACATAATCTACTCTCGGTTACAAAATTTGGGAATATAATAAATTGTTTTGGTATGGTACATGATCATATCAAATTACATTTCATCAAATTAGTACGAAAAAGATACTTAATATTTTGGTATATGATCATATGATCAATATGATCATGTGTATGGAATGGGGAGTGTTTTATTATATTACATAAATTCGCTATGGATATTCAGTTTCATACAAATCGACTGTTGTTAGATAAATAAAGTAGCAATTAAAACGAACCCCAGACTAAAAAATACTAATTTATTATTTCATCAAATTTTATGTTTTTTTAAATTAATTTTTAAATGAATCTGTGTTTATCGAAATAAACCCAAGCACAACTTTGCACACTTCACAGTAAGCTTGAAATAAAGCTTGTGTCGTGAAGTGGAGTAGGTCGGCATCGGGGATCGAACCCGCGCCCACTGGATTAAAAGTCGAGCGCGTTACCAACCACGCTACCGACCATCTCTGTAAATCGTTGTCGTTGAGAAGAATGCGTGGAAAAACACTGAGATTTTGGGCATGTTGAGAAAATGAATAGTGACAGGAAAAATATCAACACTGACCAAAAATGGCGTCGCCCAAATCATAGAACATAGTTTTTTTTACACAGATTCGTAATAAAAGTGTTTCCATTTTGAACAGTCTTCTCAACTTTATCTAAGTTCCTTAGTTTGAATGGTTTTCCATTCCGTCACCGATTTCAATATGGCCACAAATATTGATAAGATACACTGCACATTCAATAGAAGAATAAGAAAGTTATTTTTTTTTGTCAGCAAGTGGTTGATAAACCTATTAAGTACAAGACGAGGCCTACGCCATATTGTTCATAGAGGCCATGCCCAACTGACATTTGACGATGATTATTACATCATAAAAATGTATGGGAAAAAATATTCCGTAGTCAAAGTGTTTGTCACCGAGACAAGGTGTTTCTCACCGATACAAGGTGACGTCACCAATCATGGTGGTGATGGAATTACGAGGATGTAGGCTTGTAATATTCTATTGCTGGCTTCGTACAAGATATATGCGCACAGACAAACAAAAAATCTAGTAAAATCAACGGAGTGAAGATAAATAAAATTTTGTTAAAAAATCCATTTTTTTTTTAAATTATTAGTAATCCACCCGTCAACGAGTGATTTAAACTAACAAAGTTTTTAATCAATTTTCAGCACATTTTACCTATCTAGATAGAAATAATATTGACGATTAACGATCATTCTGCTCCGCTTCAGTGGTCATCTATGGGTGTTGTCTATAATGATATTGTCTGTGTGTGTATGCGGTGGTGATGAAATATAAATTGTGGTAGAATTATTAATAGAAATGAGTGATTGATAATTACAGTATTAGTGGCAGGGACATTCACCACTAGATGTAATAGAAAATATGATAGCCGAGGGTGAGACACTATATTAAACTAGGGAATAGTGCTTGCACTAAAATAGGGACGAGATAAATCAATAAAATGTAACAGGTAGTGATTTTTTCAAACGAGATTTTTTTTCGACGGAGATGGTACTACAACAGAGCAGTGATTTTAATAATTAATTAAATAGCCGTGTGCCCGTTGCCGAGCATGTTTTTAGCTCCGAAGAATCGCTGTCACGTTATTACTGATCCTGTCGATGATGCCATTGGAGGTGAATATGAAGGCCGATTCTTGATATGCACACTCTGTCACACTTTGGACAAGGCTGCTCCTCATTTGTGACGTGTCTGCGGGTGGTTCTGTTTTGCGGGCCAGTGTAATAGTTTGTGATCCTCCGCCAGTTTTTACGATCACCCACCAAGTTTTCCCAGTAATTTTAATAGTCACAGTGAATAGATTTTTGAAGAATTTCATAGATTACAGATATTTCTACTTATATATCGTAAAATCAATTACATTCTGTTGGAAAAGATGTGGCCTTGGGTTAATTCGTAACTACAATTTTGTTTATTACAGAGATGAGACGAATGCAACAAGCGGTGATTTTTTTAAAACATGATTTCTTCGCTGGAGATGGTACAACAAGAAGTGTAAAAAAAGCAGTGATCACAACACCTGTTGTGTATAGAATTTTGAAGAATTTCATAGATTACCAATATTTCTACTTTATATCGTGAAATTAATTAGATTCTGTCAGAAAAGATGTGGCGTTGGGTTAATTCATAACTCAATTTTTTTTTGCTGGCAATATGAAATCTTCAAGTTTTGTCGGTACGGTTAAAAAAAGATACATGCATGATACACATTTTAATAACTTCCCAATGTCCCACAACCTTCAAATTTAACACACATATTTGATTTAGGTGACAGTTTGTATTGGAGAACTGTTTTTGTTTAAGCAATCGAACAACCAAAAGTTTTTGTTTAAACAATGTATAATAATAGAGCTACTCTTCAAAATACCTGCTTATTTTGTAATAGTGTTATATAGCAGTTAACTTGGTGTGATTTTTCACATCTATACAGCCAATGCCCGGAAAAATTAGCAATGCTAATGAAACATTTGATAAAAATATATTTGAATACAAACTGTGACTAGAAATAACAGTCACTGTGATTTCCCATCACAGCTATTAATGTCATAATCTCGATGCAAGGCAGAGTGACATCGATTAATAGTAATAACTCTGTAACGGAGACGTGGGCCAATAATGAGCGTGGTTAATGAAACGAGATGTGTGGCGCGGTGGATGGCGGGTGAATACTAGTATTACTAACATCAATATAATTAGATAAGAGTGTGAAAATAGACAGTGTACCCATTCGTCAACGAGTACATGGTTGAGAACGTGGTTGAGTACATGGTTGAGTACACGGTTGAGAACATGGTTAAGTATAGAAGTCTCGCGAGTTTAAGACCCTTTTTTGTAGTGTTCGTGAAAGGACGGATATACCTGCCTTGAAAAGTGAACGCACCTGTGCGCATTCTTGTTTATTATGTGCTCACTAATACTACTATAACTGCGTGTACGGACTTGCGTGTAGTTACGCTGGCTCACACTACAAAAAAGGCTCTTATACTGATGCTAGAAGTGTACATGGCTTAATACGTGGTTGAGAACATGGCTAAGTACGTGGTTGAGAACATGAATGAGTACTTGGTTGAGAATATGGTTCAGTACATGGTTGAGAACATGATTGAGAACACGGTCGAGTTCATGATTGGGTTCATGGATGAGAACATGGTTGACGCAGTTGGCTGGGGCGTAGACTTCTTTAGTCAAGGTGTGGTAGAATGTTAAAAAAGAAACGTTGTCTTGGGCATAAAATGATCACTAAATCCAGCCAAGCCGACTCGAAAGCATCGAAATACATGCCCTGATTCCTCCCAAAAAGGGTTAAAAAATTGTAACCGAGAAATATGTTTATTTTTTTTTAAATACTAAAAAAATAAAAATTTTCTATACAAACCATCAAGACACCCTTATTCAAAATCTTAAGGTGGCTTCCCACGATCCGTGGTATTAGGGATCTTCGCAGAATTCATCATACACTGACCATAGAAAATACTACGCATGATGTCGTTCAATATCACTGATCGTGGGAAGTCACCTTCACCCTATTGTGTCTGATTAAGTATTGGGTGGCAATGATGATACATTCAGAAGAGGGGGACGATGCGATGTGCAGTATGAATTAAGATCCTCCCGTCAATACTTATATTACCTACCTTCAGATGCGATTAGCCAAGGAGAATATAATAATCTGCGGTCTTAGAGCATGTGTTCCTGAAGGGAGGTGAGAGCATTTCTTCCCATCAATCATGCCACTATTCTATTCATTTGTCTGCGAGGATTTTATGAGGAGGTGATGATGGATACTGCATCACATTACTACACCCTAACCAGATACCACTAATCATGTGGTGTGTAAGTGAATTGCTTTTATACATAATACTTTTGGTTCCATATATGTAAACATAATGAAAATGCTAGAACGCTAGCCTCGGAGCTAGAGGGATGGAGGAAATAAAAACTTAAAAATTTGGTATATCACGAAAATCGCGCAAATAACGCCGCAGACGACATTTTTTGTGAGGCATAGTGAAGAAGGTCGAGATGTGCTTTGGTTTATTTAAAAATTTGATGATATTGTGCACGATAATGTGTATGACAAACGTTTATATAAAAATATAGCGCCGCAGGCAATGGATATTCAAACTCATTTTTAGAAAATTTATGATATGATGAGAAAAGTGTGGTAATAATTTGATTTCTTATGAGGTATTATCATTTAGAATGAAAAAATATAAACCTACATATTCCTGAAGTCATAAAATCTTGTATAAAAAAAAAACGTTTTGGTACTTCTACTATTCATATATTCCTTTTACCCAAAACGCGTCCGTCCCTCGATAAGATCGATCAAGGTCAGTCAGTCTCAGACGACTACGATTCCTAACTCATTTTATTTCAGATTTATATACCTATTCAATGAAAAAGGCTGATACATACTTTATGTTTGTATCAGCCTATATCTATGTTATATGTTTCTTCTCTGGCGTACAAAACGCTCCAAAACACACCCACAGTGAAAAATGATGGCCCTCTCGTAATAAGAAAACATAAAAGCCTTCATACTGAGCAATAAAACAAAAACGTATCTTTTAATACTATATAAGAGTGCTCTAGTATCAGAAGTATGAGGCGGTGGAGGGATGGAAATGTAGCTGCGATGAATCAACATAGTCTTGAATACGTGCAATAAAAATGGATTTATTTCTATGCTGTTCGATCTTCGGGTTGCCTTACTTGAATAACCGAGCAACCACTCTACACGCAGTAAGGAAACCCGAAGAACGAACAGTAAGGCAACCCGAATAACGAACAACATAAAAATGGATTCATCATGCTGCAAAAGTCCACAAGATTATAAAAATGAATGGACGTATGTGGGTATGTTTGTTCCACCATAACTCTGAAACGCCAGGACCAATTCGGTTAAACTTGGTACACGAATACCTCACTACCTGAAAACGAATGCTGCATTGTAGAAGCTTCTTATAAAGTTTGCTTATAAAGGGATCCAAGGGTTGTGTGGAGTCGTGTGTGGTATCGTATGAAAGGGCATTGGAAAAGAAATTCAGATCGTAAGTCATATTTTGTTCAGGGGGGGTACTTTGTAAGCTTTCTCGCCCTAAACACGTAGATAAAATGTTTTAGGAAAATGACCCTTATGACGATATACATAAGGTCGTTTTTCGTGTGCATTTTATCTGCGTGTTTCGGGTGAGAAACCATTAGAAAGTTCCAGTACAGCTCAAGCCATCGGGAGACACCGAGTGATTGAGAGGATCTGTGATCACCGCATACCGCCGTGTTTGGTGTCTCATGAAATATTTTCACGAGTAGAACACAGATCTTTTGTCAAATTTTGAATCGGTCAAGTCATGGTGGGAGACGCTATCAGAACGGAGAAATTAAAAAAGAAAGAACGGAAATTTGTAGAACCATCTGGGATGTTCCGGAAGTTTATCGAACTTTATCCCATGCTGGAGCTGCTAGGTTCGAAACCCAGCGCTGAGAATGTCTTCTGCACTTCACGGCATAATCTTTTAACTTGCTGTGAA
Source organism: Ceraclea dissimilis (assembly GCA_963576895.1). Taxonomy (NCBI): domain Eukaryota; kingdom Metazoa; phylum Arthropoda; class Insecta; order Trichoptera; family Leptoceridae; genus Ceraclea; species Ceraclea dissimilis. The sequence goes on from OY756373.1 coordinate 14,607,514, forward strand.
AGAATTTGGGTTTGTGTATAGGTACAGGACCAGATCCTTAAAAAAAAAAATTAATAAAAAAAAAATAATTAATAAAAATTTATATTTAGATGCTTATTTCAAGAACGATGTGAATAATCGATGATTCTATGATCTCGTGCCCATCTCTAAAACATATTGTAATGAAAAATAGGGAAAATTCTCAAGATTAAAACGTAAAATAGAATCAGAAACGTTTTGCTAAAAAGTCCAATATTTCATCCAAATGATGCAGTGTTGGTTCAAGTGAAATATTTATGACCGAAATAATTTATTAAACAGTTTGAATAAAGAACGTTTTCTAAAAAAATATAAATGGCGGTTTTTTTTTCTTTTTTTTTATAAGACTTGTAGATGCGGAGCGTTCCAGCCAGTTAGTACAGATCAAATGAAGCAATCCCCATGAATTTTCAGAGATTATTTGCCGTTTACAGAAATAATCCACAATTATTTTTATTTTCAATGTAATGCCTCCGCCTCATGTCTGCGAGCCAACACGAACTTTTGGTGTTCGTGAGTATAAAGGCGTGTGGATGGAAGGTTTGTCTTGACGTGTACGTAATCCACTGTTGGCGCCTTTTTACTCATAAAAACACAAAAAGATCGTGTTGGTTCGTGCGCGTCTGGCGTAGGCATAAAACACTCTCAAGTTTTTTCTGTGTGTGCATTAGGTGACTATATTATTGGCCAAAGAAAAATATACACATTTACAAAAACAAGACAACGGTAGTGTGCCAAAAGGCGGACTTATTGCAAAACAATATCTCACAGTCAACCCGATCCTCGTTGCGAAATAATGAAATTAGGTACTTATCTAATAAAAAAATTGGAACGTGTTTATGAGAAAATAGTACTAAAATTTTAAACTGTCATCTAAAAGCAAATATGTGTGCAGAATTTTAATCTGATCAGACATTAGAAAGTTATTAAGAGTGTGCATACCGACATTTCAATTTTTTTTTAAAAACGGGAGACCTTCTATCTCGACAACTGTTACTAAATATGCTTTGGAACAAAATAGGGAAGATGGATTGAACCTTTATCTAGGGAATAACCGTAAAAGATTTTTTATATCTTGTATAGATTTCTCAAAAAAATAATTTAAAAACATCTGTGATCTTTTTTCCGAAAGACGGAAACTCGTTTCCCGAACGTCGCGGACCATTTTTTTTTTGTACTGATAATGTGCATTAAAATCTAGGGAATAACCGTAAAAGATTTTTGATAGATGCAAAATTAACCCCAAAAAATTGAAAAAAACGCCATTTTTACCATTTTATCGTGCAATCGTTCACGCGATTTTGAACCTTGATGCCGTGGAAAATGACTGTGACGTCATTTTTGGTGCCAAGCCCTTAAGATTTGAAGAGGAAAATGCGGGCTCAGACAACAATGGATTAAAGTTAAATAAAATCGTAAAAATGGCTCAATGTATATAAGTATATACTCTAACATTTCAATGAAAAAAGTCTCATTTTCTTTGTTTGATATTTCCTTCTGATAATATATTATCTTGTTAAACAAATACATTATCCACAAGCGATGTTTACTTTAATTAAAGACGAAGAAATGTTGTAGGCAATTAATTATGACAACTCAAATAAAACGAAAGATTGCGAAAAGCCAAATTCCTTCTAAACGGTGCCAACGAACGTTCAAAATCTACAAAAATAATCTTCTCGGATTCTCTCTTGAAGCGTTCGCCGTAGGTCCGTTTGTTAGCAGTAATGGCATCGCTCTCACAAAACAAAGAAATAAATTTCCAACCCCCTCGAAACAGACAGGGGTCAGTCTGAGAAATGTAATATTTAAGGGTGGATTGAAGTAGTACGTATTATTTCTATATGAGGAAAATTGTAGAATCTACTTGTTAAGAAGGGTGAGGTGTTAGGGGTAGAAAATGGACACGTACATATTATTTCGTATGATTCAAAACTAGAGGAATCCATAGTTTTCAATGCGCCTCACTGAAATTTGTTATGCACCAAGTTGACCAAAGATCTTGCAAATGCGGTTGAGAAGAGGTTTATAATTTCTTAAGGCACTGAATATTAAATGACTCTGTGAATAAGGAATGAGCTGGAATTTAAGATGTACGATATAAGGATTAGTTACCCTGGACCCCAATATAAAATCAAAGCGCACAAATCTTTCTTAAGGTGTTTGTGACATTTTTTCGATAGAGGGGAATATTTAAAAGACAGGATAGACAACTTCCATAAATTTGAGGCATTCGATGATTTTCTGTTTTTTTTTCTAATCTATGAATATTCTCAAACAAAATATACAGAGGATGTTATGAATGGTCTATGTGGTTGTCAATGGCCAAAAATGATCGTCATAAAAATAGACAAAAAAGGTGGAACATTAAAAATAGCTGCAAAATTAGTCACTAAACACAGATTAATAGCGTATGTATTAGAAAAGAACATCAAAAACCCAAAATTAACTTAGAATTTCAGAACAACGCCTTCAAATTTTCGTATTCTAGGGCGAGAAAAATCTACGTTTCATATTTATAACGATAAAATAACTTAAAATAGCACCGTATTATCAAAATAAATTACAAACAAAAGCAAGTTTAACAAAATTCACACAAATATTTCCAAGAAAACAGATTTTGGACGTTTTTCAAACGGCCCCTTTATACATCCCTGCGGGACACCCGTTGGCTTCTCCCCAAGACAATACATACTACAGTCGCAGTAGTTCGCTCGCCTATTCTCGTTGTTGTCCGTCGGAAGTTTTTCAGTAAACGTCACTCAGACAACGCGTCACTTATTATTATATCAAAGCCTTGTATTTTAAGTCCTGGACGACCGACTGGAGGAAAGGGGGAAGGATGATACAGAGTGAAATGATAATAGCAATATTCTTGCATGACAGTTGAAAGGATTTTAATAATGAAAGTATAAAGGATACAACAATATGAATCTTGCGTCAGTTTTGTAAGGATTATATTGAAATAATAATATCATATTTTACTGAAATATTATTAAGTTTAAGCTCACAAAATCTCAGAAAGATAAGGGAATTATGAGTTTATAAAAACTCAAAACCAAATATAACCATTATGACATCTTTTGTTCTGTTTCTTTAAATAGATTTACAGGCTGTCAAGAGATTGTCATTGACGTAATGTAGTTCTGGACAATTTATATCCAGACCTGCATTGAACTAAACCACACCTGTTATAATTTTGTATTATCACCAGTCACCATGTATTTTTTCATTTCATTGTTTTTTCCTATGACTGTTTATTGATTTATCGCATTTGATTTTGTAATGTTTGTTTAACATGTAAACCTGACGATTTCAAGTGCCTTGAATAAGGACTATGGATGATTAGAGAACAATAAACCATAAAAATATGGTCTCAGATTATTTAAGAACTGCAATTTTATGTGTTCGCAATAATGCAATTTCCATTGAATTATGAAAAAGCTATACATGCGGCGCCCTCAATGAAAACCTTCTCTTTCTTGACAAACTGTAAGTAAATTACGTAACTTTCGTGTGACAGTATATCTATCGACTGATTTTTTCTCCAAATTAAACAAGTGTAGCCATGTATAAAACCTGGGGTTTTTCAAAACAAAGTCACACTCAAATGAAAAGAAATGACCACTATAAATATTGCCGTTGTAAATTGAAACATTAGTACACGCGTGAATGAACTCAGACATTTTAGATTTCTTTTGAATACATGCAATTTGCACTTAATCATTTGACAGACACTAGACCAATAAATTGACTGAACATTTTAAGAAACTCCACCCTCATATACTACGGTTTACTGAAAAGGAATAAATAATGGACTTTGAAAAGACTGCATTTTGAGAATTGCTTCTTAAGGACAGTATTAATGTCAAAAGTACCTAACTACATTAGGGCCGGGTGAATTTCCAAATGGATTTAGACCCCTCAACATTTTACCCGTCACTCACAGTGGTTTTCCTTTTTATCTAAATGAACGCCCCCCCGCGGGGGACCATTATTGGAAATGGAAGCATCTAGAAAAGTCATAGACAAAAAATGTATCACTCTATTAAGTTTTAGATACGTCGTCTGGAAACGCAGGAACTGCTATTTTTATTTTATTTTTTTAACAGATTTTTTAAATCACAGTTCTTTGCGTTTTAAAAACTATGTGACAAAAACGGGTAAGGAAACAAATTAATTAATATTTGGTGACCCAAGAAATATGATACATCCCCACACAAGCGAGAGGTCGAGGACATCCACAAGCCACCAGGTGGAACAGTATTGAGAAGGACCTTAGGGACCACAAGACAGAAAGACTTGGAGACTGCGTACCAGAAGGGCCGACCCCAGGTGAATTGGGAAGAGGCAAGGAAGAAAGAATGAAAGAAATATGATACATAATAGTAACCGTAGATGAACGCACCCTTAAGTATTTAGTATGAGAACGCACCCCAGAAATGTTACTGTTCTTTTTTCAAAATATTCCTTGTCTATGGTTCTGCTAAGTTGACAGCAGCTGTCATTAAGAGAAGTACTTGTTTAATACAATGTAGTATTTAGAGGGTGAATTTCGGAACATACTTGTAATAATGAGTAGTACATTTTGAGAACAGTTTTTTCTACAAATGTAGTATTTTTTTGATGGATAAAAAAACGATTTTTACTGTACGCTTTTGATGCTTAAATTCAAAATATTAGGACCTCGTCAAGTATTTATTCCAGAATTCAAAAAAGGGCAATATGATATTGGCTGTTTTTTTTTTTGCAAAATGAAGAAGTATTTAAATTTTTCAAGAAATGTAGAAAAAAATATTTCTATAAATTTACGCTGAATTGAGATGAATTACTGTGGATGGATGCTGAAACTAGAATAAAAGTGAACGAGTTGGGTGGTTGTGACATGTAGAGAGAATGAATAACGATAAGTTCACCCTATTGAACAACGATTTATAATTGTACTATGTCAATTTTTTATGTTTATATGTATTTCTTGTTCACTTAAAGATTAAATAAATAAATAAATAATAAATAAGGAAAAATAATATAATGGGTGAATGAGGAGGTGAAAGGAATCACGGCCTTCCAAGAACCACCTGTCTTCGCCATGTCGATCAAAAGGGATCGTAGAGTGTACATATGACGAATTACATAAATGCAACCGAAGAAAAAAGTGTGCATCATGATAAGAAAGGAGGCGTTCTGTTCTTTGTGCCTAGTCCGCAAAACGTGAGGTTACTGGTTAGAATGTACATTGTACAATAGAATAGTTGAGCTATTTCGCAAAATTATGTACATTAAAAGCAACTTGTACACAAGCCAGGGATGTGACCTTGTACACAATTGACGGCAATAAACGTGTAATGGGGCAATTAAAGATACCATGAAGATGGTACAACGAACTGACACACCTCATAAATAATCATATTTCTAATTAATTCATCAGCCTACAATGTGCTTAGTTTGTGAAACAATAAGAATAAATCATAACATTTAAATAGGCCCTTGTAAAATTAATATTGTGAGGGTAGGTTATTATTATAGAAACATACCATTCCATTGGACCCTTGAGGACAAAACAGTGGTAGCTCACGGTAATAATTTACAAAATTACAATGGTACAACCGTGGACGAACGTACCCCCGTTGTTCTCATGTTCACGAATTTGAATTTTTTAAATTAGAAGGCTGCGTCAAAATAATAGGTATTCTCTTTTTAAAAATGAATCTCGAATTATCGAATACATATTTACGGTATGATGGAAAAGCTTGTGTTCTGAAGTGGACTATTTCGACATTGGGCATCACTATCATATACATTCATTATAATTTCAATTTGAGTTTGGGTTTCGGGCTCAATCCCCGACTTACTGCGCTTAACAACACAAGCTTTTAAGCTTTCTGTGATGTGAACAAAGATGTATTTCAGATTCATTTTTATAAAAAAAAATACAGTATTCCTAAAGACAGTCGAAAGGAATGTGTATTCACACAATGCAGATTTGTGTGAACTTCCTTCGGGATGGGCATTCCGATGCTCAGGGATCGGATATGGGTGGCTTAGCCTGCTTTGTGTGATAGTACAGAACGGATTCAAATCATCATGGAATATGTTCTCTCCACTAGTTTGAAACGAAATCAGATTCGAATGTTTAAGTATTTAAATTTAGAATTCGTTCATAAGGAGGGGGACGTTCTAACACATACATACGTGAACATAATGCATCCTAATAAATAACATAATTAATTAATTCCAACCGAACATAATTCAGAATTATTTACAGATATGTACTGGCTACGGTTATGTCACGATATGGTGTGAGAAAATAGGTTTTTAAAGGCTTGGTACCAAGAATGAAGTCACAGTCATATCCCACTGCATTAAGGTTCAAAATTGCGTGAACAATCGCATGATAAAATAGCAAAAATATCGTTTTTACAATTTTATGGGGTTAATTTTGCGTCTATCAAAAAACTTTTACGGTTTTCCCTAGATTTTAATGCATATCATCAGTACAAAAAAAAAACACTCCGCGACTTTCGGGAAATGAGTTTCCGTCTTTCGAAAAAAAGATCAGAGGTGTTTTTTTTTTGAGAAAACTATACAAGATATAAAAAATATTTTACGCTTATTCCCTAGATAAATGTTCAATGCGTCTTGTCTATTTTGTTCCAAAGCATGTGTATTTAGTAACGGTTGTCGAGATATAAGGTCTCCCGTTTTTAGAAATTTTTGAAATGTCGGCATGCATACTCTTAAACTAAAATTTCAGTAAAATGGAGTGAAATTTTCTAAGCGAAAAAAACACTTGACACCAAAACACTATTCCGCTGTATAAAGGATACAAACACTTGAGTTTTCTTCTCAAAAGATCTAACAAGTAATTCATGATAAAATGTAAAAAGATCCTCATCAGCAATACTCGAATCAAGCCTTTGACACTATTATTACTCTCGTCCTTTTGACATTACATACACGTGCTGTCACAGCATAGAAATTCCACTTTGCTTCCGTTCTTAATACTTATCTTATAGTAAGGTATCATCTACTTGAATAAAGTAGTGTTTTTGTACTATCATTAAAGGTCTTTTGAATGTTTTGTAAGAAGGCTGATTTTATGTTAAAGAACCTTAACATACACACTACCTACTGACTGAGACTGTCGAGCATATTATTATGGTAGAGATATGTCCTGAAAAGAAGTTTGTAGGGGTTTTGAGCCCACAAGGTGACGTCAAGGGCAATATTGACGCGGAGCTGGGATTAGGCGTGTGAAGAGCTGTTTCTGATTGCTTATGGTGTAATGGTGAATGATTAATATTAAGGGCATGGCACCAGGAATGTCACAATGTCACAGTCTTTTCCCACGGCATTAAGGTTCAAAATTGCGTGACAATCGCATGATAAAATGGTAAAAATAGCGTTTTTCTCCATTTTTTGGGGTTCATTTTGCGTCTATCAAAAAACTTTTACGGTTATTCCCTAGATTTTGATGCATATTATCAGTACAAAAAAAATTTTTACTCCGCGACTTTCGGGAAACGAGATTCCGTCTTTCGGAAAAAAGAACAGAGTTGTTTTTAAAAATTTATTTTGAGAAATGTATACGAGATATAAAAAATCATTTACGGTTATTCCCTAGATAAAGGTTCAATGCATCTACCCTATTTTGTTCCAAAGCATATTTAGTAACGGTTGTCGAGATATAAGGTCTCCCGTTTTTAGAAATTTTTGAAATATCGGTATGCACACTCTTAAATCGCATAAAACGAGACGAAAACCAAATTAAAAAGACATAATACATGCGTAACTTGGCAGTCAAAACAATAGTAAAGCATTGGGATTGAATACAGTGATACCGCCGTGAAAACGCGCGCCAATACACCGGAAACAAGTATATTCTAGCGAAACTAGCGCCACTTACGGTGTGCGGTAGTAACACCACATACGCCAGAGATGCAAGGTAACATGGAGCGGTCAATTAAAACATTTAGTAAATCATGCGAATGAACACAATAACGTTGGATAACTGTTGGTTGAACGTTGCATAAAAATCGGAAAGATACTCCTCAGTAAAAGGCCGGTTAAAAAGAATATATTCGACCACTGAGAAAAAAAAAATAGATTGTCCTGTAAAACTAAAAAAACATTGAAAATCAACAGTGGTTCATTCTTACACATATGAAACGTTATTAAAAAATCACATTTTATCAATATCCCCATCACATTATGGATGGGTGGATGTTTTTGCCACAAGAAACAAGGTGCATTTTATAATTAATGGTGCACATACACGTACGTCCAAAGAAACATAATTCATATAATACGGGTATTGTATTTATTTCCATGTACAGCTACATGATATTGTTACAATAGTAGGTAATAATGGAAACAATAGCGCCATCTCTTGGAAATACAACAAAGCAATGAACACTTTAGAAATTATCCTACTATTAATAATTTGCACTTATATAAAATACAGGGTATAATGTAGATTGTAGGTACAACATTGTTACGGGAAAATAATACAACAATGATAGTACTACTGCTTACTGTTGTGTGGAGGAAATTAGTCGTATGTCGAGAAATACGCTTAAGGGCTTTGTACCAATAATGACGTCACAGTCATTTCCCACGGCATTAAGGTTCAAAATCGCGTGAACAATCGCATGATAAAATGGTAAAAATAGTGTTTTTTTTTTTTTTCATTTTATGGGGTTAATTTTGCGTCTATCAAAAAACTTTTACGGTTATTCCCTAGATTTTAATGCATATTATCAGCACACAAAAAAATTTTATTCTGCGACTTTCGGGAAACGAGTTTCCGTCTTTCGGAAAAAAGATTAGAGGTGTTTTTCACATTTTTTTGAGAAATCTATACAAGATATAAAAAATCCTTTACGGTTATTCCCTAGATAAAGGTTTAATGCATCTACCCTATTTTGTTCCAAAGCATATTCAGTAAGGTTGTCGAGATATAAGGTCTCCCGTTTTTAGAAATTTTTGAAATGTCGGTATGCATACTCTTAAGTAGGTAAAGTGAATTTACTGAATTGCAAGATGCAAATGCAAAACTGAACTTAATATTTTCTCTAACTTGCATGTTTCTCTGTGGCGTATAAAGGTTTTCATTTCGAGGGAGGAGGTGCGATACAGTATTTGACTTTGAGAGATGGGGGGATACAGTAACTTTGGAGGGGGGGATGAAAACTAAACTGGACCATTCAATCTGAACAATAGCGCCGCAGGCGAAACTTTTCGTGAAGGTGAGCGAAAAAGGTCGTGTTTTGGTGTTAAAATTGTAAAGTATTGTAATTGTATGTATAGTTTGCAAAGTGGATTTATAAAACTCAATTTTTTATAAAAAATGTTGTTTAAAAGAAAAAACTTGGAGTTTTGAATGTTTTTTCTTTTAAAATAACAATTTTAATATTGTATTTGTAGTGTCCAAAAACTACAAAACAATAATGGATCTCGCCGCAGGCAATTTTTTTTTATAAAATGTGCGAAGTGATGAACCCGAGTGTCTTACTAAATGTTTTTAAATAACGATTCTCATATAATTGTTTTACAATTCGGGGGGGGTCTGCCCCCCCCCCCTTATATACCCTACTGACGTCTCTGGTGTAAATTGCAACATACAGATGCAAACTAAATAGGTACACTAACGACCAAATTAGCAACGATAATTACTCTTGGTGTAGAAGTGTGACCCTTATTTTAATATCCCTGAAGTATTTAATATACCTATATTACCTTAAGCTATTTCTCCCTTCAAGCTTTCGAATAGCGTAAGCTAATTTGTAGCTTAGTGTAGAAATATCCAATTGTAGTAAAATTTGTCAATTTTCATTTTGTGCAAATTTCATCGCAAGAATGCTCACGCTGCACAAGTTAACACTCCACACTACAAAAAAAAACATGTCTCATACTTTTATCCAAAGAGGAAGACACCAGTAGCAGTGTCGAAACGTCGATCAAGTTTATCTACGCACGGTTCACCCGAGAAGCCAAGAAACTATTGCAAGAATGCTGTTTTTTTTAAGACAGAGAGAACATTTGTTCTCACTTAGATTCTCGTGCATTCTGAGAGGGATTCGCTTGTGTAACGCTGTTTAGGCTATCTCAATAGACCATGATCTGTACTGAGTCTAGTAAATTTTTAAGTATTTTGTTCACGAAGTCTATATCGAAACTCTCCCGGAACAAACTGGAATTGAATTGTTCGACAACACAGCCGTCGCTCCTCGTGGTGTAGTGGATATGATCCCTACTATGTGAGACGAAGGTCTGGGTTCGAATCCCAGCCGAGAAATGGCAAGTATTTCTCGAGTGTAAAGTGATCAATTAAGCCAGCCGAGGTCGGTCGTAAGCCCGAAAATGTTCATCCTTAATTCTTCTACACTGTTGTGGGAATACTACATTATGGATCTGTATTACATCAAAAGACTTTTTTACGACGTGCCAGACAGCAAATTTTGAATTTTCTTCTCTGCTTTATGTTGTCTATGGAGAAAATTAGGAAACCTGAAATGATTTTGGGTGCGGGGCGGAGGGGAGATTAAGGCCATGTTGTTCCATGCACGTTATGTTTACTGGGGCAATATTTCCTTTTTTACGTTCACAGTCGTACCATGCTTATCTTCTAATTGTTATCCCTCAAAATACCTCAATATCCCTCAAAAAATATTACATAGATGTAATGTGAAGTCAAAACCGATACCTGACCTTTGGTAATGTGACATGAGATCTCTTTCCCTCTTGGGTCGTATTCCGCAATGCTAAGGGTCGCGATCCCCAAGCACCCGTTGCTGGACAATCTGTCGCCACGCGGTTCTGTCCCCCGCAAGGTGCATGGCCCTGTAGATGGATGGGGCCACCGTTTGCACCACTTGGTATGAGATAAAAAGTTATATTCCTACGAATTGCGTCGTCAAGATCATCGTGTGTCTATTTTACTGAAATTTGAGGGGCTTCTAGTCTCACAGATAAAGATTAGCACTACTTACATACCTTGGATCTCGACAACCGTACTAAATGTGCTTTGGGAAAAGTGTGGTAGATACGTTGAACTTTTATCTAGGAAATAAACGTAAAAGATTTTTTATATCTTGTATAGATTTCCGATTTTTTTTTGAAAAATACACCTGGTCTTTTTCCGAAAGACGGAAACTCGTTTACCGAAAGTCGCGGAGATTTTTTTTACTGTACTGATAATATGCATTAAAATTTAGGTAGTGGCCGTAAAAGTTTTTTGATCGACGCGAAATTAACCCCAAAAAATGGAAAAAAAGCTATTTTTACCATTTTACCATGCGACTGTTCACGCGATTTTGAACCTTAATACTGTGGGAAATGACTGTAACGCCATTGTTGGTACCAAGCCCTTAAAATAGAGTCGACGACTTTGGTTCAACTGAAAAAACTCAGAATACTTAAATTCGTTAAGCAAAGATCGAGTGTTTGAACCATTAGGTGTGTATACTAACTACTCTGGGACGGTATTGTTAACTTTTGTTAACGTAACGAGGCCATTCTATCCCCACCCCCGTAAATAATTGTTTATTTTGGTACCAACCCACCCCGCTTTAATTTCACCTGCAATTCATCAAGTTATTATGTTGCAAGAAGGGGTGGAACGTCTTTGAAGTGACGTCTTCTGAATAGGTACTAGATTCTGAGGTGAAATTCTACAAGCTCACCACCTAACTATTTTACCCTTTTTTTCTTCTTTATTTATACAAAGGATCTGGGCTTGCATACACAAACCCAAATACTTTTCTGCATACCTTGCACTAGGCTAAAAGCCTGTATCTCAAAGTGTGGAATACATCGCCAGCGCCGGGGTATGAACCTGGCACCTTCCGCTTGAGAGACTGCCACCCCAACCAACTGCGCCAACCATGTACCAGGTACCTACTCATATACTATATTATCCCATTAATACATATACGAATGCTGTCTTGGTCTCGAACCTTACGTATATGCTAGTGAGACATGGCTGAAGAAGGATGAATCATGGTTGAATACGGTTGAAATGAGATCGTTAAGGAGAATGCGTGGGAAAACATTGAGAGATAATAGGATAAGCTTGGGAGCACCCACGCAAGGTGGTCGGATGACATAAGGATGGTTGCCGGAGGCCACTTCCTGACTAATTAGAGATCTGAAACTTTGCGAACGTACGTAAACTCGATGACAATACGATTCTGTGCAAAAATTGGTTAGCTTTCTCCAGAGACAAAAAAGATGTAAAGCGTTTCAAGGGTGTCCAAGAGTCGTGTTGGGTCATGTGTGGTATTGTATGAAAGGGCGTTGGGAAAGAAATTCAGTTCGTAAGTCAGATTTTGTCTAGCCTTAGAAGACACCGAGCAATCGAGAGGATCCAGTCACCGTATACTGCCGTGTTTGGTATCTCACGAAAGTGCTTCACGAGTAGAACTCATATCTTTTCACAAATTTGTATTCTGTCCATTCTTGGTGGGAGGCGCCATCTGAATGAGGGAATCCAACCATATCAGAATGGCGTGTTTGGTATCGTTAGGAAGACCGCGACAAACAGTTTTAGGATGTGAAGTCATAAAATATTTTTAAAAAATGCTATTCCTTTTCTTCTTCCTCAGCCGTCCCTCCACTGGTGGATATAGGCCTCTTCTAACGTTTTCCATTTTTTTCTACTTTGAACTTTGCTCAACTACATCATCTACCCATCTTTTTTGGGCTCGTCTACTGGTCTTTTGTTTTCCCATATTCTCCATGCTAGGATTCTTCGTGCCCATCTCTCATTTCCCTGTCTCGCAACGTGGCCTGTCCAATGCCCATGCTATTTATTACTTATTTTTAATTGGATTTTCGATTGTCCGCATTGTACAGGATAGTCGAAAACAATTTTAGTGATAAACAGTGGATCCGATGCACCATTGGTACTAACTACACGTATATAGATAAGTATAAACGTATTATTTTTCACCTAAGACACTGCGGCGAAGTAGTAATAATAAGGTGTCATAATTTCAGCAGAGCGTCTCCCGCAAACACCCACCGCCCGCCATCTTGTCCACAAGTCAGACGCCGTAACATAATATTCCACATGCACCGCCGCCATTTTGTACATCCACTTTGTTTTGAAGATGTTTATGATGACTGCAGCAGTTTCCTGTGTAACATTTGCCGGGTAACTACTTACCTATAGTGTGAACTACTGAGACCATCGACAATTTATATAGGCCCGGTTCAAGTGTCATTTTTTGACACAAACACGATTTATGGTAAAGTAAATACCCGTGGAATTGATTATAAGTGACGAACGCATTCATAAAAATGTGAACGAGAAGGGACGACTACCTGCTTTATTCGCACCTCTACCAGAGCCATAAGTGCGAATAAAGCAGATAGTCGTTCTTACTCGCTCACATTTTTATTACTGCTTTCGCTACATTGAATTAAGAATTAATTTTACTTATAGTGTGGAAAATTTGCGATTTAAGTATAAAAGATTATTACTTTTGTCTGTTTTAGAGTATGCATATTGATATTTCAAAATTTTCTAAAAACGGCCTTAGATCTCGACAACTGTTACTAAATATGCTTTGGAATAAAATAGAGTAGATACATTGAACCTTTATCTAGGGAATGACCGTAAAATATTTTTAAATTCTTAAAAAAAATGTGTAAAACACCTCTGATCTTTTTTCCGGAAGACAGCAAGTCGTTTCCCAAAAGTCGCGGAGAATCATTTTTTGTATTGCATTAAAATCTAGGGAATTACCGTAAAAGTTTTTTGATTGAAGCGAAATCAACCCCAAATCTGTGATGATCTCTGGTATATTGTTTACAGTATCAGGGCCTGTCTATATTCTTGTAGGTCTCGGCATTACTACTACATAGACCGCCGTATCCTACAGATATATCTATCCTATATCCACACATACCCTAAAGACTCTTATTCATACAGATAAAACAGAGGATATATGACCCACAAGATATAACGTTTTCTAAGAAACTCTCTGCATTCTCATCTTTATAATATACTGGCATGGATTTTAATTATAATGAAACTTCTTTTTGAATAGACACAGCAAACTTTCGATCAAATGGAACTTCTAGCGAACGGAAAACGTATGATGACGTAAACGTAAGCTATCATTTAAACAACAATTTACGTAAAAAAACGTAAAATGTGATTTAAATGATAGCTTATACTGTCTATCTATGGTTGACTTCCTTATCTGCCCATGCGGGGAAACCCAGAGCATGGACCATATAATGGAACAGTGCCCCCTATATTCCTTCGACGGGGGACTAAGTGCTGCATGACGCCCCGGAGGCAGCCGTACGATGGTTAAATGAGCTGGATGTGCGGGTTTAAGGCCACAAGAAGAAGAAGACTGTCTATCTAGACTGGACTACTAATAGTTTTTGAGTTATTGCAAGGAATCCGAATGACGGAAGTCCATAAAATAGATTTTTTCCATACATGTAGAATATCCAGCCAGTGGTTGTCAACGTCAGAAGACTCTGACAGGACACATGAAAAAAAACAATGCGTTATACTGTACTTACATTATGTATATAGCTTGATCACTAACTTGTGTTTTTGGGAATCTCTGCTTAAAGTAGTAAACTTGGGAACATACCTGTAAAAAAAAGAAAAATTACATTAGTTTAATAAGGTTTAAAATTAATTAATGATAATAATATGGACGAATCAGGGTTGAATGCAGTGGAAATGAGACCGTTGAGAAGAACGTTCATATACATATGTATACAATTTGTATCGTAATTATCTCTCGAAATATTGGTGTAAGTAAACCTTAAGTTAGGATCGTCTGCCTACCCCGCAAGGGACGTGGCATGTGGTGTAAGGCTCCACACACACACACACACTGACTTTCAGTTAACTGAATCGACCGTTTGCAAAAAAAGTCCAACCAAAACCTCTATCTGAATTTAAAATCAGGATAACACTGAATTCAGAGAGAGGTTTTGGTCGGAGCTTTTTTGCAAACGGTCGATTCAGTTAACTAAATATCAGTGGCTGTGTGGCCGCCCTGAGAAAATAAAGTATTAATAATATAATATCATTTATAGTATGGTGAGGAGCTTTCAAATGAAAACTTAATATTGTAGTGTATAGATAATAGTTTCTTTGTCTTACCCAAAAGAGATGATAAATTGAAAGTAAATAAGAGACAAAACCATAGAGAGAAGACTTAACCCTTTGAGTAGCGAGTAAAATAAATAAATAAATAAACAAAGTCATCAAAACGTTATACAATAATAAATTAATTACATCTGAAAGCCCGCATTGTCATTGCTGTATATAGGTACGCTCTTTCGTCGATTCAGCTAAACTTGTATCTCATAAACAGCGTATAATAATAATTCAATGTTGCTAAACTGTATGTACTATGTACGCGATATCGCGGTGTCGCTCTGTGGTACAGGAGTACTTTGTTTAGGGGAAAGCTGCAGAATTGTTCAATGTTTATCCCATCAGATATTTTTCCCCGTATCCAATTCCTTCTCCTTTCCCTACCTCTCCTCCTCCCAGTCCCATTTCCTCCGAATCCTTACATGTACCTTGTATGTATTATTAAAATTAAGTCACCCTGCGTCATTTGAGAGGTGGGCAGAGAGAACAGAACGCCAGACTTTCCTATCCTTACATAAGTAAAATTCTTGCTTCCGTCACATCCATGCAATTTTCAAACTCTACGATTTCTTTTTCTCAAAATACGTTCGTCAATGAGAATCTGGTCGACATGATCAAGTCACGGCAGCATTTCGTTACGTCTCTTCTTTCAACTGTGCATAATATTTTCTTGTTATCCTTTCATTATTCATCCTCTGTACATGTCCCAACCATCTAAACTTTCTCACTCACAAAGTTTCAAGTCACAACATCCATTTTACGATTCATTACCTCAACTCTCTGACCACTTCATTTCTTATCCTATCTCTACACACATTCTTCTCAGCGATCTCATCTCGACAGCATTTATACCTTCATCCTTCTTCAGCCATGTACATGTCTTACTCGCATACATCAGTGTTGGTATCAGGACGGCGTTTTGTAACTAATACATTAAATTCCTCAGAACGTATAGTCCTGTGAGTAACAAATGTATAAGTTTCAAAGTAAATAAGGGAATAGTTGAGGGGACAAACCACAGGGAGCGCCCCCGACGGCAGTACCTGGACCAGGTGTACGAGGACATGAACTGCGCCACATATGTCGAGCTAAAGAGAGCTGTAGAAGACAGATAAGAGTAGATATCAAGATGTAGGAATTTCCTGCAAACCAGAGAAGATTGATGAAACTAGAGAAGAAATAGACTAGATATAATGATGTTGGCTGGCATTGTGACATTTGATTTCAAATTCGTATATCAAAACTACTAAGCTCGTAGTTTCCCTGTATTTCTAAATAATTTTGTGCGAGTTTCTGCAAGCGTAGCACAGCACATCACGTCACTCTAGTGTTTGTGTCTCATCACTAAGAATTCCATTACATAATACTCGTATTATCCAAGTCATGTAGGTATGTAACGCTTGCCCATTGGAAAATTTTGCAAGTTCGATGAAAATGTATGTAAATTTAAAGCAGCGACGCCTTCGTTGGTGTCTAGAAATTTTCGTCGAATTCTCGCTTTTATAAACTTTTATTAATGAATGGAGGGAATGACCGAGGGGACAACTCACAGAGGGCGACCCCGACAGGAATATATGGAGCAGGTTCTCCAGGATATGAGCTGCTCCTCATACTTGGAGCTGAAGCGTTGTGTGGAGGAGCGGGGGGAGTGGAAAGCGAGGTGTTCTTTGCTGCAAACAAATCCATTGGATTGAAACCTGAGAAGCAGAAGAAGATTAATGAAAAATTTGAAATATCGAATGGTACCCCGTACCTACTAATGAAATTATGAATAAAAATAGTTTTGAAATATTTCTTTCGTGGAAATAATCAAGTAAGTACCATTTTATACAACGTGACAGAAAATGAAAATAGAATTCTCATACACTTAAAGATTGCAAATCGAACTATTTAAAGTACCCACCACCTATACGTGTGTAAAGTACCTATGTATACAGATAGACATGTAAGAGGAGTTTTGTGGCTTTTAGGGGTGTGTGCTAACTAAAAAAGTCGACAATATGAATCTAGTCTTATGACTTTCATGACGATATTGGAGGGACGGGGAAAAGACGGAGCCTTGTGATCTTCCTGTGTTTACTCGAGGAACTTTGAAGGGTGGAATAATAATAGGTGGCTACACAAAAACATATTTAAGCAAGCCTCCGTGATTTCACGGGTAGGTACCCTCTAGTAATAATTATGATTTCTTGTAGAGTAATCAAGTTTCCACTAAACTGGAAACTGGAAGAGCGATATAAATTTTACATCACTAAAATGATGTATTTTAGTCTGCAAGGAAAGACTGAAAAATGTCATGAATTCGATAGAAGAAAGATTTATTTGTTAGAATTGTTGAGTTATTCAATCTAGTATACCATCAAGTCGTATCCACTATAGGCTAGATAGGATGAAGAAATTGATAAGGATATCTCTTCTTCATTCTTCCCGGGTGTATTCGGCCCACTTGCTGAGGCCATCTTCAGGACTAATGTAGTACTAGTAAAGTAGGCCGAAAGCTCGACAACATCGACAATCTACACACGGTACACCCGAGAAGAATGGAGAAGAGATTAACAAGAACCGAGAAAATCTACAAAGCTATCTTGAAAAGGTTTTTTTTTAATTAGGTACTCCTTATGAGTAGGCATATTAATATAAGAAAAAATATATTTTTGAGACTTTAGATCTTGACAACCTTACTAAACATGCTTTGGAAAAAAATAGGACAGATGCATTGAAACTTTATCTAGTGAATGACCGTAAATTTTTTAGGGAAGCGAAATTAACTCCAAAAAGCAAAACAAAAAGCTATTTCTAACATCCAATCATGCGATTTTTCGTGTGATTTTGAACCTAAGCGCCGTGGGAAATGACTGTGACGTCATTCTTGGTTCCAAGACCTTAAGTGTCTTCCTTATATTTACAAGATGATCTGTCAGGGTGCGAATAATAACATTATGCATACCAATATACTTTTATCGTCTGAAAACGGCGAGACACAGGAAGCAGGTACATAGTAGTTCTAGAATTGCATCTAAATGTATGTACTTACATAGGTACAGTATAAACGTATAGTTCCTAGGTACACTATAATATGGTTACATTTATAAGTAAACTGCATAGTGTACTGGTATGGAGACAGTTAAGTTTTTCCGGTTGAAGTGTGCAGGATTTTCCGCTGAAGTATTGGAGCGCTCCTCAAATTGTTGACAATATCATTTTTATAACTTTATCCACCCTTTAAAAAAAAGGATCTGGGCCTGCATACACAAACCCAAATACTTTTCTGCACACGTTGCACTAGGCTAAAAGCATGTATCGCAAAGTGTGGAATAAATCGCCACCGCTGAGATTTGAACCTGGCGCCTCCCGCTCGAGAGACTGCCGCCTCAAATAACTGCGCCAATCATGTACTCCTATTGTTTGACCTTATACGTTATTAAATTTTGTGGTTGCCTTTGGAATAGTTCAAAGACAAACGGTGAATAACGATTTCGAATATGTACATATTTACGTATTCAAATATTTAAAAATAATAATAATAATAATGACAGAGGAATGGCTTCCAAAACAAAGCTCTGGAAGCCGAGGGAGCAGACAAATATCTGTGGGCGTACCCAGATATAGCCAGCAGAAGTAGGCGACAATGGTGTGTGAGGAGAAAGTGTGCTTGGAGTAGCCACAAGTTCTGAAGACTGCAAGGGACAAGGGATACCGGTGAAGAAATATGCAAAGCTGAATAATTATCTATTTCTGCTCGCTTTTACTAACTTTTTCTATTTCTATTTATTATAATACATCAATTTTATTGGTCTTTACTGAATCAGGCTGATTTTGGAAATGTTTGTCATTATGTTTCTCATTCATATTGTAAGTAAAATGTGAACTCTTTGCTTGTCTATTTAATTGAAAAAAATATTGTGCTGTTTAATTCTATTAATAAAATAAAACAAAATATTTATAAAAGCTCAAAAAGTTTGAGAATCGTACGATTTATATTAAAGCTCTATATTTTAGAATATTGAATGCCTTGCAAGTTGCACCTGGAAATGAATTCAGACTTGGTTGGCTGAAAGCTGCAAGTCTAGATATAATAATATAACACAACCTGGAACTTGGTTCAATGGCGGAAAGTCACTCGAGTGGCGTACTGTACTTTATGCGGTAAATACTACTGACGCTGCTGATCCACGAACGGAAAACTATAATAGAGGTTTTATTGTAGTATATACTTTGAAAGATGTAGGTCTCTAGAAGTAAGTAGCGCTCAGTCCTCTCTCACTACCTTGCAAAGGATGCGGGGTGATTGTATACTAGCTGTATTACCCACCGTTGCCCGGGCTACTATACTTGTGACTATAGACAAAAGCATTGGGACTCATCAAAATCTGTCATTTAAATTGTCCGAATTAATTAATACGGCCGGGAATCGAACCCAGACCTCCAACCTGACAATCCGGTACTCTACCGCTGCGCTTCGAAGGCTGATAGTTGAGTCGAGATAAAACGTGTAAATATTGTACACGGCCCTCTATTGAGATTATTTTTTGGTATTTTAGTGTACGTTCCAACCATTTTTATGCTTCCCTGAAGTTTAAGGCAATATCTGGGTAGATGGCGGTAGACAAATTATCCCAATTTTATCTACTTACCTAAAATTACCCACGCGTTAATTTAGAAAATCACAATTTAATCACGAGTATGTTCGGGAGGCTCTCGAGGTGGAACCCACACTCCTCTTCATAGAGAGGTCTCAGCTGAGATGGCTCGGGCACGTCATTCGGATGCCAGAGGAGCGGCTTCCGTTAAAAGCTCTGGAAGCCGAGGGTGCAGGCAGAAGACCGGTGGGCCGCCCCAGAAATAGTTGGCAGAAGCAGGTGACAAAGTTGTGCGAGGAGAGACTGTGGTTGGAGTGGCCAGAGGTCCTGGAAGCTGCGAGTGACAGGGGCCTCTGGCGAAGATATGCAGATGCTTTGGGCCCCCGACCCAATCAAGGATAGACGGGGAAGAAGATGTATGTATGTATGTACAATTTATGTTTTGTGAGAACATTAACATTGAAGTGCAACATTGCCATTTTGTTAGGGTATAGAACAGCATTCGCTGGTTACCCCATTACTGAGATATACCGTTTACAGTATTAGCAGATTACGTTTATCGCGAAATCCAAATATCTACCGACCAAATTATATAAGAAATTAAGCGAAAGTAATTAACATATTATAAGCAAGTATTCGTCTCTCTTTCTAATAAAAGCGCTGGAGGTAATGAATGAAAGAGACATCCATCTTTTTATGAAGATTTATTGCGAAAACGTCCGCACTTAATATAATTAATCGCCCATACTACAAACACAGGAGAACGAAAAAATATTATTGTCCTCTCGAGAAACGAGAGAGAGAGAAGGATGGCGACTCAAAGAGGGAGAGAAAGAATCAGGGATGAAAATTATTAAGATATATCCGATAATCAGCGGATAATTATCCGGTATTTATCCAATAATGTTGGTAACCAAAAGTAAAAGTTATTTTCATACTTCTTGTTTCAAATTTCTTTTACATATTTATTAGTAATACAATGCTGAAAAAAATCTGTAATTGAAAAATGAAATGGCATCAACAATATTGAATTTTCCTCTGTAAATCATAGAATTAATGTATGTAATGCATAAAGGTGGTCGGTAGCCTGTTTGGTAACGCGCTCGACTGTCAATCCGGCGGGCGCGGGTTCAATTCCCGATGCCGACTTACTCCACTTCACGACACAAGCTTTTCAAGCTTACTGTGAAGTGTACAAATATGTATTTGGGTTTATTTCAATAAACCCAGATCCATTAAAAAAAAAATGTAATCTAAGCTTGAATTTATTTTTTAATTTATTATTGTCAATGGGCCGCGTTGTGAAATATCTCTCATAGGCCCATGTGTTTTTGTCATGATAACTGTCAATGAATATTTATCTCGAAAATTATCTCATCGTATCATGAAAAATCAGGATAATAATCTTGATAATTTATTATCAGGATAAATATTTTGAAAATAATCAGGACAAATACCTTGATTATAATAAGGATAAATATCTCGATAATTAACTGGATAAATATATTGATTATTGTCAGGATAAATATCTTGTTAATAATAAGGATAAATATCTTGATAATTAACAGGATAATTATCCCTTGCAACCCTGGAAAGAATATGTATATATATTTTAATTAAAACATAATTTCGTGACTTAATAATTATGTGATTAATTGTATTATAAATTACTCGGAGGACGAGTAAGAAATTAAGTATAATATAAGTGTATAAGAATATTCTACTGAGAAAGATGACTGATAGCCAGAGAGATGTGATGGCAAGAATGAAATTAGTGACGGAGTAGAAACATTAGTATTTCTAATTTTTTATAAAGATATTATAAGCATTGACAACATGCGCGATACTTCTACATCTTTTGCGTACAAAATTATTCGTATTAGTCACGTTATTTTTACGCGGAGGCATGACTTTGCCAACACACTTCTCAGTATTATCAGCCAGAAGAGTCTACATATTATCATTCATGATTCACATATAAACTCATCAGCCTAATACTGGGAAAAATTCACCTATCCAGATATCACGGATATCACAGGATTAGGCTCAGATGCGCGGGGCCTAAAATACAAGCATTGTGCCTGAAATATCAGTATTTAGGAATCGTCTTACAATATTGCAAGTATTAATAATGACCGATTTTTGCATTTTTATGTATAAATTTTCTGGTTTTAATTTTAATACTATTGTTATTACTTGCATACTATTACTATTTTGATTTTTTTTTAATCCAATACTTTAATTCTAATACTACATATTGTTCTTTTCTTTATTATCTCATTATTTTTTCTTTCTAAAAGACTAAAGTCAAATGTAACCAAAGGCTGAACCTGAATTACCTTAGTACGGGGTCTGCCTAGTTAGGTGAATCTAATTTTAATGCTAATGTATAAATGTTTTTTTTTCAATAAAGTTTATTATGATTATCATTATTATTATTTACAAAACTACCACACTTTAGGGTTGATGATGATGTTGATCTTTTTCCCCTTCTATCCTTGGTTGGGTAGGGGGCTCAAAGCATCTGTGTATTTTCGCCAGAGGCCCCTGTCACTTGCAGCTTCCAGGACCTCTGGCCACTCACCACAGTCTCTCCTCGCACATCTTTGTCACATGCTTTTGCCAGGTATTTTTGAGGCGGCACACTATAGGGTGTTTTTGTAGATTGTAGGTACTCATTGACTGCGCTATCAGCTAGAAACATTTTCTCATAAATGCTTATAAGCTCGAAACTTGTTAATAGTTAGAACCATTCAATTCTCGGTTGATGACGATAGGTGCCTCTAAATATTTCTTGAAAAACACACCTTTTTTTAATTACACCCACAAAACGGGAATAGTAAAATCATTCACAGAAATCTCCCACACATTGGTCAACAAACTGGCAGAACCTGGATGGGAAGGGGAGAAACGGAGACGTGTGGAAGGAGAGATGTAGGAGCGCTGAAGACAAATAATTAGTTTGTAACCAGTTCTCTTTGTCTACCACAATGGAAGTAAAGAAAATGTTAAAACAATGAATGGAAACTGTAGTTAAGAACCTACGCAATCAAAATTTATGTAGGAATTAATTTTTGAAAGGTATTGACGTTCTGTTAAGTTATACAAATCATTTGAATTTGAAGAAACGTCAATTTTAATTGAACGAAATGTCAAAATATTTCCGATAAACGACAATCATTATTAACATCAAAATAAATTAATTTCAATTTCTGAAATTTCAATAATACAATCAACACAATTGATCATGTTCAAAAATAAATATCAAGGTGGGATAATATCGGTGTTTTCAAGCACAGGGGCCGCGCCCTTGTTGCTCTGGGGTTTAAAAGTGAAAAATGGTCATATCAAACGCGTCACTGATCCAGAGTTGGTGTCGCTTGCTTTGGAGATCATGGGAGTCAACGCAGCGACGACATACATCACCATTCCAAGAAATCTGAAGCAGAATCTTGGGATCAGACTTCCATTTGTTGTCATTATAGCGAAGAATCTAAACAAGTACTTCACCTTTGAAATCACGATCCTGGATGACGCCAATATGAAGAGACGATTCATGTGTTCGAATTTCCAGTCTAAAACCAAAATTAAGACGTTCTTTACAGCAATGCCGATCTGCTTGATCGACGGTTGGAACAAGATACAATTCAATTTAGCAGACTTGACCCGAAGAGCTTACGGAACGCTCTATTCGGAGACTTGCAGAATTGAGGTACACGCCAATGTCAGGCTCCGAAGAATATATTTCAGTGAAAAGTTATTCGAAGAAGAAGAACTGCCGAGAGAATATAGAGTGGAACCTGTTAAGAGAAAGCCGAAACCTGGACAACAAGGTGCTGGTGATGGACCAGCCCCTCCTGCGCCACTACCACCAGGCGTCACACCCCCGCCGTCAACCCCACCAGATGTTAAAGAAAAGAAAGGATCTGTAGCAGCAATGCCAACGGAAGAAAAAGTTGAAGCGCCACCTCCTGCTGAAGAACCGCCCGCTGAAGCCCCACCTGCCGAAGAAGCCCCAGCACCTGACGAAGCTCCACCAGAAGGTGAAGAGCCACCCAAAGCTGAAGAAGGCGAAGAACCAAAGGCTGAAGAGGGTGGGGAAGGTGGAGAAGAAGCGCCGCCGGCTGAAGAAAGTGCACCAGCAGAAGAAGGTGGTGGGGGTGAGGAAGCCTCACCTGCTGAAGAAGCGCTGGCAGAAGAGGGTTAACTTATTTATTTATATTTAATTAAATAAATAAATTTAATTTCCTACTTTTTACAGTTTTCTATACAGTTTTTTGTACTTGGTAAAATATTGTAACAAATAAAATATTAGTTTTTTCAATTTAATTTTTGTGGATGGTAAACGGAGTGGAAATCCATATTTACTAATTAACTCAAGTTACAGAAACACACATTAATTAAGTAGCTTAAGAGTATGCATACCGACATTTCAAAAATTTCTAAAAACGGGAGACCTTATATCTCGACAACCGTTACTAAATATGCTTTGGAACAAAATAGGGTAGATGCATTGAACCTTTATCTAGGGAAAAACCGTAATAGATTTTTTATATCTTGTATGGATTTCGCAAAAAAAATATTTAAAAACACCTCTGACCTTTTTTCCGAAAGACAGAAACTCGTTTCCCGAAAGTCGCGGAGTATTTTTTTTTCTTGTACTGATAATATGCATTAAAATCTAGAGAATAACCGTAAAAGTTTTTTGATAGACGCAAAATTAACCCCAAAAAATGAAAAAAAACGCTATTTTTACCATTTTATCATGCGATTGTCACGCGATTTTGAACCTTAATGCCGTGGGAAAAGACTGTGACGTCATTCCTGGTGCCATGCCCTTAACCGTAATTACATTTTCTTTTTTGTAATTAATTTCTTAAGAGCTGTCCTTGGCAATGTAACCTCATAATAATTTTCAATTTGTGGATAATTGCTGTGTGCTTTTGTAACTTGAGTTAACTTTACAATTTGTTTTTATTATAAAACATCAACTTTTAAAAACTATAATTATTTAACTTTAATAATATGTCACTCAAAACTTTTGAGGGCTTTCATTTTGTAGGCTTTTGAAGGCATTCAAGCTTAAGTATAATATTAGAGACTGGTCAGGAGTATGAAGGGTGGATTACCAACTCCAAGCATTAAGGATAAACCCATCTCCACCCCTGGATGTTTCATAGCTTCAGCTTCTATGTCATCCAGTCTTTTGCGCAAAAAAGCTTTTTTTAGTTTTTCCACGGGAGGGCTCAAGGTTTGCCAGAAGGGCTCCCCTCAACAAACCCCTCTCGAAACTACTCTGAACCCCCCTAATGTCCTCTCGCTTTAAGGATCAACATACTACTACATTTTCTTATAGCAGTACAATGCAGGACAGAGTGGATTTCTTCGGAGTGATTGCCAATATCAGGGGGACCTGAGAGACCTGAGACAAAGAAGAAGCTTTAGCATTGGGATTTTCATTATCAAAGGAATACCATAGCATCTATGCAAACCAAAAAAAAACTGAATTTGTTAGATAGGTAATTGAAAGAATCGTTCGAAGAACGTGATGTAATTAAAGGATGCTATAAAAATATTGTTAAGTAAATACATTGAAGAGCTTCTGAGAGAAGAGAGCTCCATAGAATATTTCCAGGTAATTCTATCAAAGGGAAAATATTATACAAAAGCTTTTTTTAGTGGGTGGAATAATAAGAAAAGCTTCTTTAGTCCTTATGTAGGTAAATTATATTATTATAAAAATATGACCTTTTTGGACTTCTGAGCCATGATGGGGTGACAGTGGCGGATCCAGGATTCAATTGGGGGGGGGGGGCTGAATGTCGTCACATGGTAAAAAGTTCTGTCATTCAACGTTTTGGGTGGGGACTAAGGGGCTGAAACCCCCTAGATTTGTTGTATATAAAGTACTGTCACTCATGGTTTTGCGGGGGGGGGGGGGGGGTTCTGCCCCCTAGCCCCCCCTGGATCCGCTAGTGTAGGGTGACAAAGAATCTATTTTGTTTGAGAGATGTGTGCCTCAACCAACTGGGCCAACAGAGCCGAGAAGTATAATAAATTGACTGAATAATAATAGATAGTTTGGGCATGTTGAGAGAATGAATAACGACAGGACGAATAATAAGTGACTTGCAGCTGACTTGGAACAATCATGTCGACCAGATCCTCGAGGACGGACGGACGCGGTTTTGGATAAAAGAAATCGGAGAGCGTGTATGATCAATTGGATGAGTGTGTGTAAAGGATAGAAAAATTGGACCCTAGATCCACAAGGAAGGACGCGTTTTGAGTAAACAGAATGTGTGCTTAAGGGCTTGGTACCAAGAATGACGTCACAGTAATTTCCCACGGCATCAAGGTTCAAAAGCGCGTGAACAATCGCATGATAAAATGGTTAAAATAGCGTTTTATCCATTTATTGGAGTTAATTTTGCATCTATCAAAAAACTTGTACGGTTATTCCCTAGATTTAAATGCATATTATCAGTACAAAGAAAAATATTCCGAGAGTTTCCGTCTTTCGGAAAAAAGATCAGAGTTGTTATTCACATTTTTTTTAAATCTTTTACGGTTATTCCCTAGATAAATGTTCAATGCATCTACCCTTTTTTGTTCCAAAGCATATTTAGTAACGGTTGTCGAGATATAAAGTTCCCGTTTTTAGAAATTTTTGAAATGTCGATATGCATAATCTTAAGGATAGAGCGGTATTGCGTCCTCTCTGTCTATCTTTACAGAATATAACTATGTTCATCGTTAATATTATAATGTAGTTTCCTTCGCTTCGGTTAATATAATGATAACAAGTGTTAACGATGTTTGCACTAATTTAAAAACACTGCAACAACTCGTTAATTCAAAAATAAAATATTACGATTAATCAAATAAAATGAAAATAGTGTGGAAAGTTAAAATTGGCGAGTGCAATAGTCAGATAGTTGGAGTGGATATAAAATAAACACTATTTAATGTTCGACTCATTTCGCCGCAATAATGGAAACTAAATATTTATACAGAACGGAACGAAGAAAATTGTTAAAAGAGAATTTCTCCACATAAAAGGAATTTGCAGTTTTATCAAAGTTGCCTTTTTTTTTCTAAGTAATAATTATTATTGTTCTTCACACAGTCGAGTTATTATGTTATTTAATAAAAAGTGAGGTTCATTTGTGTGTATGTTCGAGATAATTTTAATACGTCGGTTATACAGAAAACTTCTTTACTGACCGTTACCCAGCAATGACAGCTGACAGGACCAAAATGTTGAGATAAATTATCTCAAAGTTTCAAGGACTCATATCTTTCAAATGCAGAATACAGGTGGAACCTTTTTGGTCCCATTATTTACAAAACTACCCCACTCAAGGGCGTATTTATTCCTAATTGTACTCATGGATGATGTGAATTGGAAACTACTGATTGCTTAAAAACCGACAAAGTTTTTGAAAATGAATTATAAAATCCACAAAACATTAATGCTTAGGTTTTAAGCCAAGGTCAGAATTTTTTTTTTGGAAATACAATAGCTTTTCTTCATAATGTAGAAACTTTTTCTTAAAAAGTAGAGACATGTAATAAAAATCTATGACGAATCAATTTTTCCACCCTAGAGAAAAACCGCTACGAATTCTATATATTTTGAGTTAGAAAAAATATAAAACTTCCATAACTTTTGGTTGTAATATCATTTTTTACCACGAACGAAGTAACTCATTGATAAAAAAAATAGAAATTAAAAAACGAAAAATGTTTTAGATGTTAACAAATGAATTTGAAAGTATCGCTAGTGTTGTATAAATACGGAGATTTTTCTGTATAATATTTTAACAATGTCTGCAGCATTCGACTCGACGCTACAGTCTTGCAAATAATACTTACTTACTCGAGAATGTTAATTTTATGAGAAGTTTTTGTTTTTTTTCTTTATACTTCTACTAAATACAAGCATCGCTAACTACTGCAAGAGATAAGTGGATGGTTGAATATTACCACTAATTCTGCAGTTGAATTATAACCGTGTACTTGAATAGGTCTGAGATTTTTTTCAAATTTCGAAACAAAAATTGATTAACATTTCTAAAAGAAACTAATTACAAATATACAAGGAAAAAATGAATAACTAAATATTAAGATTAAATCCACAAAAAATGACTTAAGTTTTAGCATTTTTTTAATTTTTTTTGGGGAGGAACTGAATCTAAATATTTAGTTTTTCTTTTTTTTCTAAAAAATGGACTTCCGCCAAGTATCAATGGTCGAAAACGTCGAGATTAAAAAATAAACAACTTTTGAATTGAATTGAAATATCATAAACAAATCTTTATTAGAAAAAAAAATGTATCACAAGAGTAAAACAAGACAATAGTAGTCTGCTAAAGGGCGGACTTATTGCAAAAGTCTCACAGTCAATCCGGTTCATACTGAAACAAAATATTTATTAAAAGTAATAAAAGATAAAGAATTTATACCTGCATTATAATATTACGCGTTTGAATATTCGCAATATCGTCTCCTAAAACGTTTACATAACCCCAAATAATACAGACTTTTTTTTAAATTTACCTTTAATATTATTTTCATTTATGGTGTTTTGAAATGAAAAGAACGATATATCACGTTTGGTTGTGTGATATTTAGAGTTCAACCTTCTCTAAGAGTCAGTGATGGATGACTTTAATGTACACAACACGCGATCTCACGTTTATATTCTGCTGGTGTTTTTTTTTAAAGGAAATTTGAGGTGTGGCAGTGTTCCACAAGATTAGCGAGTATTTTTTTAATTTCTGTTTTTATAGGATACTATAATTTTTCTAACACCATTTTTTGTTCAGGTAAGTCATGGATCACTCGCAAACGAGTGTATAGCCTCGGAATAAAATAGAAGTATAACTTCATTCACAAATTTTAGGAATTTTAGGAGTATTTCGGAGTATAGTATTTTTTATCAAGAAGATTTCAAAAAATGATGTTTCTGGGACCAGGTAGGTAATGCCTTTGAGAGTTAATCCGGTGGGCGCAGGTTAGATCCCGATGCCGACTTACTCCACTTCACGACATAAGCTTTCCTATCTTTGTTAAGTGTTTTCATCTTCTTTTCAGCCCCTTTCCCTCCACTGCTGGATATAGGCCTCCTCCTGTCTCTTCCACAATAATCTGTTTTGGGCGCTCTGCCTCCACCCATGTCCCACCGACTCGATAATGTCACCGGTCCATCTTATAAATACTCTAATACTGGATGCATAAATATAGATTTCTCGATGTCTTAAAAGTAGGCAAAGAGACACTCTCTCATATCATTATGTTAGCTTACGAAATTACGTCCTGCAACCTGCGCATGAAGTCAATTAATTATCTATGATGTATTTTGTCTATGGATGTCTCCCACTGTCACTTGAAAGTACGTATGTATCTATGGAAACGCCAAACAATTTGATGTTTATTATTTTCCATTGATGACCTATAATAACTTGATTACTAACTCGAGTCCTTTTATATGAATGTCGCGCGATCCGACGCATTTGTTCCCATCTGACAGTTCCAATTAGGCACAATGTATGGTAACCAGACAGAAACTCACAATGACAAAATCTCAACTGTCAAAAGGGTAACCTACTATTGACAGAATCGCAACTCAACACCGGAAAACCTGTTGCCGACAATTTCAATATTGTTGGGTTAGGTTCGTTAGGTTGTTTTTTTTTTTTGCACACAAAAACAAAACAAAAAAAAACAACAGCATCAGATTTCCCGGTGTTGAGTTGCGATTCTGTCAATAGTAGGTTACCCTTTTGACATGTGAGATTTTGTCACTTGAGATTTTGACATGGAACCACAATGTATGGAATTTGACATTTGGAATTAGGCAAGCTCCATACAAATATTTTTTCGCTCGGCTTCAGATTTGTTGCTAAGAGCGTAGTCAAGTAACTAGTATAGTATAAATATCGATGTTATTTTCACAACGAATTTTGGTCAACGTCAGTTATTTTGAGTAATCAAAAGATCAAAATTCAATGTAGTTAATTTGAATAGTAAAAATTAGCAAATATACTAATTTAAAGTGTAAATTCCACGTGAAAAGTGACATACAATTGTATTATTTGGGAAAAAAATATGATTTAATAGAAGTTTCAAAATAATTTATATATTTTTATTATAACGGAATTACTAATTGTCATTTTGTAACTGAAATGTCACGCAGAAAGAGAGGAAGGAGTTCTGAAAAGCTCAGAAAAAGGTGTAAACCAATTTTACGTCACAAAGTGTCAAAAAGACGTAAAGGCAACTGTCGAAAGTAAGGGTTTATCACTGTTTTTACTACACTATACCCTCACGCCACCTCCCTTGCGGGGTAGGCAGAGAGAACGGATCGCCTGACT
The DNA here is from genome assembly GCA_963576895.1 of Ceraclea dissimilis. NCBI lineage: Eukaryota > Metazoa > Arthropoda > Insecta > Trichoptera > Leptoceridae > Ceraclea > Ceraclea dissimilis. The sequence continues at coordinate 14,637,627 of OY756373.1, forward strand.
TTCCTATCCTGACACACACTTCGGACTTCCGTCACATTCTTGCAATTCCTCATACACATTCTACGATTACTTTTACTCAAAACATGTCCGTCCTTGAGGATCCGGTCAACATGGTCCAGTCATGTGGTTCTTGGACGGCCGCGTTTCCTTACACCACTTCTTTCACTCAGATAAATTTTCATTGTTATCATTTCATCGTTCATTCTCTCCACATGTCCCAACCATCTCAACTTGTTCACTTTCATTTTAGTCACAACATCCGTTTTACATTGTATTTTTACACTGTTTTTATTCAACACTCTGTTATCTGTTGTCTGCGTATATATTTTCCTCTCATTCAAAATCAGAGGTGTGCGTGTGCGATGGGTGAGTGTGTGAGCGAGATTGAGTATGGGTGTGTGAGACGACCGGAATGAACTTATATGTTTTAATTTAACTGTGGCGCATGCTTGTGGGTGACAGCTGAATTATGAATGGACTAATTGTCTTTATCTACATGTTATTAGGTACTTATATCTAAAGTTGTTGTCTGTTTTGTGCTTTTGTTTGTAATAAAATAAAAATAAAATAAAACTTTATATATTGTTGACTGAGTCCACATTTTCCTATTCAAATTACTGTAACATTCCAATGTCCCTTCATCTTGAAATTCTGCACACATATTTGCTTTAGGTGGCTCTTTGAAATTATAGTACTGTTCTATATTTTCAGGAATGTCCGGTTCAATGAAAATGTCATTATTTATGTTTATACAAGAGGTAAGAAACAACTGGTATTATAATTTCAGCACATTCAGATCTTTTCTATCTGCCCACCCCGCAAGGGACGTGGCGTGAGGGGATAGAAAAAAAATACCTAGTATGAAATTATTTAAACTGGCGAACGTAGTTCCTTCTCATGACTATGTTCGCCAGTTTAAAATAATTTCATACTAGTATTAATTTTTCATGTAAAAAAATACAAACATGTTGAAATATCAAGCAATATACTTTTATTCACTATGGCTGCATTTCTCCAAGCTAACGTTCTGGGTCCGTTAAATTTCACCCAGCGATTCGTTCGATTGTTTATGGTTTTATTTATCTCGGTTCTATCATCGGTGTGAGTCAACCGGTTGTGCGATTCAACGTGTTCTATGTAGTCAGTTGACACGCTCAGCTGTTGCGATTTTGCGAATAACACCCAACAAAATCGCAGGGTGTTTTTTACTCTGCATAGATAATAGAGTGGTCCGCACGTGCTGTTTACTCACTCATATTAACACGCAAGATGTGTATCCCTTTCTACCAAAGAAGAGTGCAGTGATATCGCTATCTCTATGTATATCTATCAACTCACTCTTATTAGTATTCTCATACCTCTATCTCTATTTGACAATTCCAATTGGAATAATCACCCGAGTGCGTTCTGTCTTCGTACGATGATCGCCCGTTGGCTCGTCAGGTGACAATTAATGACAAAAAACGCAGCCCTGGATAACGTCACAATAACATAAAACGGTAAGAAAAGCTTAATAAAGAGCTCATTGAGTACATGGTTGGCGCAGTTGGTTGAGGCGGCAGTCTCTCAAGCGGGAGGTGCCAGGTTTAAACCCCGGCGCTGGCGATGTATTCCACACTTTGCGATACAGGCTTTTAGCCTAGTGCAAGGTGTGCGGGAAAGTATTTGGGTTTGTGTATGCAAGCCCACATCCTTTTAAAAAAAAAGTTCTGATTGTTTTTTAAAATTGACTTTGCAGATGAAAAAATTGGAGGAGAAATACCTTGCTCTTGGAAGTTAGGACAGAAGCTTCCACGGTCTTCTGAAAGTAGACCCATACGCAGACGGCGAAGGAGGTTCAGATTCAGGAGAAGAAGGAAATATGAAGAGGAAGATTAAGGCGAAGGAATAAAACTAATTAATTTATCCATATTTATTGTGAAAATGTGTCCTGTAATATTGTCATTGATAGTGTGTCTAACTTATACAAAAATATATACAACATTTTTATACTTTTTTTTATAAGATAGATCTATCAAGAAAGATATTCTGCAACAATAGTGGCAACACTTGTAGAATTTCAATAGAAGTATCATTATTGCCAGGAAAGAAAGCTGTAGTTGTCAATTAACCTGATACCATTTATTTCTTGACAGACTGTAACATGTTTTGAATTAGGTTCAATTTAAATTTAAACAAAAAAAAGGTTTAAACCTTTTTTAAATAAAAACTAAGATTTTATGACTTTACATCCTAGATCCGTTTTTCACGGTTTTCATTTTATTTATTTATTTATTTATTATGACATAAACGGCCATACGGCCTTTGAAAAATACAAAATATAATTAAAAACAATAAAAATTTCTCACAATTGGTAGTATAAGCGAATGTAGTACATGTAGTAGATGGAACATTTAAATTTATATTATGAAGAATTTATAACAATCATAAAAAAAATATTACTTAATATGGACAAAACTATACAACAAAAACAAAATATGACTGTAAAATATTCATATGAAAATCAAAAAGAAAAAAGTCAAGAAAGAAATAAATATAAACAAAAAAAAACGTACAAAACATAAAAAAAAACAATACCAGAAAAAATAATAATAAAGATCTTGAAAAAATTTGTGACAAAAGAAATCAGACATGATTGTAAGATATCAATACAAAATCATTGAGTCAAGCAGGAAATATTAATAAAAAACATTACAGGCACATAACAAAAAAGAATGTCAAAAAAATAATAATTAAAAACCTGAAAATTTGACATGACATGACAAGATATTGAACAGAGCCTTTTGCATATCGACCGACATTACTCGTATTGTATCAATATCGATTATTCATGTTTATGATATCATTTGGATAAATAGGATCTCAAGGTTTTTACCCGTTGGTACATGGTGGAAGTCCATTTTTAAGGTTAAATGACAGACTAAATATTTAAATTAAAATCCAAAAAAATGACTTTAGATTACGTGACAAGTGTTCGAGGATTTGCACCCTCATCGTCAGGCGATTGTGTTAATAAAGTTTATTTTCTTTGATTTTGAAGGTTTCTTTACTTTGTGGTGACATTATATAATTAAAACAATATCACTTTGTTTGTTGTATTAGTCCTGAAGAAGGGAACTTAGTTCCCGAAACATGTTCACTCTGGTCAAAAAAAAATGGTGCAAACAAGTGATATTGTTTTAAATAATAAAGTTTATTTTTAAGAATTTACTTTACGAGTATTCACAATCGCCTGATGATGAGGGTGCAAATCCTCGAACACTAGTCGCGTAATCTAAAGTCATTTTTGTGGATTTTAATTTAAATATTTAGTAAAATTATTGTAAAAATAAAACACTGTTTTTTACTTCCACTATTTATTTTGAGTACATACACCAGAGATCTTTCAAAGCTAATGCTTCATCTTCAGTGGTTATCTATGAACTTGAAAGATCTCTGGTGTATGTACTCAAAATAAATAGTGGAAGTAAAAAACAGTGTTTTATTTTTACAATGTCCTTCCATAAGGTTAATCTTCCATCAATCAATAAATTAAATATTTAGTCTTTCATTTCACCTTAGTAGTGCATTAGGTTTACTGAATGTATTAAGATACGACGTAGAAAAGCATATTTTTTATAATATCAGGAGAATATTTCCAGAGGTTCTACTCTTCATTGTAAGAACAAAAGGATTGATGTGCTCGGGAGGAGAACGAGCTGACATTGAAAAGTTAATAAAGAAACGCTGGCGGTGATTGATGCTCATTTGTCTTACAGCTTGACAGATCCAGGTCAGGGTGGCGTCCTTTCCAGACTTCTCTCCAGGGAATCTCCTACCTACATCACCTACCACTACCCACTCACTACATAGCTACCTACAAATCTTCATCTGAGAGCAACAAGGTTCCAACAACCAAATTTTGAGATTTCGTTTTTTTATTTTTTCAATTTTTTCGATTCAATTTCAAAATTTTTCTAATTTATTTCAATATTTTACACATACAAATATGGTTTCTTAAAACTATACATGTTTCGAGATACCTCTCCAATTTTTATTAATGCACATGGTTCAATTTATTATTATTAAAGAATATGGTTTACAAAATAAGTGTATCGTTAAAACATTATTTATATTATTTTATTTCAAATTTAAATTTAAAGCCCCCAGACAGTACCTATAAATTTACTGGTATAAGGTGTAATCACAAAAACAAATATTGACATGTACATCAGTACAAAAATATACAATACACAAGACCAATAACATCCGTTCACAGTTAACACACACGCAGAACAAATCTTCTTCTTCTTCGTCAGCCTTGGTCCCTCCACTGCTGGATGTAGGCCTCTTCCATTCGTTTCCAGTTTTTTCGATCCCTCGCCTTTCTGACCCACTGTCTACCCGCTACCGAGGTCATGTCGTCCGCCCATCTTTTCTGGGGCCTTCCGACACCTCTTCTGTTTTCCCATGGCCTCCACTTTACGAGTCTGGGAGTCCATCTATTCTCGTCTTGTCTTGCTATGTGCCCTGCCCATTGCCATTTGAGTCTTGCTGTACGATCCATGACGTCGACAACTTGGGTTCTTCGTCTGATTTCCTCATTTCTAATCCTGTCTCTGAGGCTCACACCCAGCATCTGTCTCTCCATGGATCGTTGTGTGCATTTTAACTTTTGGCAACTTCTTTGGGTGATGGACATTGTTTCTAGTCCATATGTCGTCACGGGCAGGACACATTGCTCGTACACTTTGCGCTTTAGGCAGAACAAATAGATAACATTAAATTATTTTTGGTGAAAATACAAACTGAGAATCTATTAATACAATTAACCAGGCACGTTGTAACTAGACTGGGACAACCAGGTCGACGCATGGTCGCCGCCCTAGGATCCCATAGCCAAAAAGGGTCCTGAAGAGAATATAATAATGTGTGGTTTACAGTGTACTCCAGCTAATACTTATGGGGACGATCGAGGGACATCGTGGTTCAGGTAGAAGGCAAACGTCTTGGCTGCGCAATATAAGGGACTGGACCGGAATGAGACGTGTGGACGAGCTGTTCCGGGTCACACAAGTCAGAGAAGCCTTCGCCAGAGTGATTGCCAACGTTGGGTGAAGTTGACAAGGCACATCAAGAAGAAGAACTCAATAACATACGATATCTCAATAATATCCAATGCCACGCTTCGACTGATTGAGAGCCAGCCGGTTCGTTCGGCTATCAAACGATTGGTCAGAATTCATGAAGTTCTACTAGTTTGAACCAATAAGCGTAGTAAAGGGCATGGCACCAAGAATGACGTCACAGTCTTTTTTTCCACGGCATTAAGGTTCAAAATCGCGTGACAATCGCATGATAAAATGGTAAAAATAGCGTTTTTTCCATTTTTTGGGGTAAATTTTGCGTCTATCAAAAAACTTTTACGGTTATTCCCTAGATTTTAACGCATATTATCAGTACAAAAAAAAATTTTTACTCCGCGACTTTCGGGAAACGAGTTTCCGTCTTTCTGAAAAAAGGTGAGAGGTGTTTTTAATTTCTTTTTTTGAGAAATCTATACAAGATATAAAAAATCTTTTACGGTTATTCCCTAGATAAAAGTTCAATGTATCTACCCTATTTTGTTCCAAATCATATTTAGTAACGGCTGTCGAGATAAAAGGTCTCCCGTTTTTACAAATTTTTGAAATGTCGGTATGCACACTTATTTTTCTCCACAGTTTGGTCTTGTCAGTTAGAACCTTGTTCTTCTCGGGTGACGAAATACAGGGAAACATTTCTAAAGATAATATTATTATTCTCTCTTTAGTTTGAAATCAGTTGTAACTTTATGTAAGAATCAGCAGAGATTACAATATTAAGCTGTGCTTGCATTTCTATAGGATGAATAGACGATTTTTTACAGCTACATATACATTCGCCATCCATCGATACCTACGGGATTATATATTATGTTCATGCCTGGACGCTAGAAACGCCGCCATCTTTTTCACCATCTTTTTGACGTCTAATTGTTTATTGTTTATTGTTGTTTATCGTCCTTAGACCCCATGTCGGGCACTTGGACTCGTCAGTTTTACATAATTATATATATAACAATTAAGGCAATAATAACAACAATAATGCACAATATCAATGCTAAAGAGTGTAAAGAGCTCTGTTAGCATTTCGTCAGTGACATTGATTGGCCCTTAGACTAAATAAATAAATAAAAACTTTATTGTACATAAATTTATACACAAAGGGCGGATTTGTCGCCTGTTGGCGATTTCTGCCAATCAACCCAACTAAAATACTAGGATAGACTGATCAAAACTAATTGACGGGAGTGCGTGAGACACCAAGCGTTTTTTTAATACAAACGTGAAATTGCCTGCAAGTGGCAGCAAAACAACTGCTATCTCTATGAGGGCAACAATGCATTATTATCGTGAGGTTGGCCAACGTGACAACGCATGTTGGCAACATAATAATGACATTCCTCCTCACGAGAGTCCTCATACATTCGCTTAATAGTGCGTCTATATCTTTTTCATGTCCCTGGATTGGCCAACTTTTGTGACGTCATCAAAAGTGAGTGAAAAATTGCGTGAATGTGACGGAAGCAAGGAGAGTGTGTGTAAGGATAGTGTGGCTCTGTCCTCTCTGCCTAGTTCGCAAGAGACGCGGCGTGAATAGAAGGAATACCTAACTGAGCAGGACCCCGTGTATTTAAAGCATATTTTACCAAAAAAATAATATCTTGCCATAAATGAAAATTCGATGTCTGACTGATTTCTCACCCCTATCTTCAAATCAATCAAATGAAAATAAATTGTAATATTATATACGTACCGACTTATAACTGAGTTACTCACAAATCTACATATATAAAACAAAGTCGGCTTTTTTGTAAGTTTAGTGTTCCAAAAACTTGCGCATTTTACGATGGAGTACTGTGAAAATAGACAAAAACTTTTATATCGATCTGCTCTATAGGTGATTGAATGTCATGTCGAAGCCAGCGATAGTATACAAACCTACATCCTCGAATTCCATCACCACCATGATTGGTGACGTCACCTTGTATCGGTGACAACCACCTTGTCTCGGTGACAAACACTTGAACTACGAAATATTTTTTCCCATACATTTTCATGGGGTCATCATCGTCAAATGTCAGTTGGGCATGGCCTGTATGAACAATATGACGCTGGCCTCGGTCATGTTCTAACCATAGATTATAATTAGTAGATAGACGATGTCATAGACGTAATACTACTTTAATTGTTAGTACCAACCGTAGAAAAAAACTCTAAACATAGTAGGTATACCAGCGACATAATATATTAAGTACTACCTAGACAGAGTACTCAATGCTAGAAGTGTAACAAAACTGGTGCCCACAAACTGTCAAATCGTATGGAAAATTTTGACAGTTTGTAGGCAACGGTTTCAAAATTTTGCTCTCATAGTTAAAAACTGTATTAGTTTTAACGTTATTTAGAACTAAAACGATAGTTTTAAAGATGCTTTAGTTTTTATTATTGATATCTTGTTAATAGTATGAGCTTTGCGACTCTAAAATACCAAAAAGTGCCGTGCGTGAAATTGCGTCACTTCCGTTGTATTGAAAATACATAGAATCAGACCTCTAGTACTTAATATGTAATCTCTTTGAGGTACGAGTATACTTTACTTTTTAAAACCATAGAAAAAAATCTAAACATTGTAAATTGCCGGTTGTTATATCGTATAGAGCCGCAAAAACTAAATATTTTGGTTAACAGATATATAAAAGTGTTTCGGTTAATTCTGCCGATTTACTTTCCTATCCCAATTATCGTTGCGAAACACGGGTAACTCTGCTAGTTTAATATAATCGATGTTGAATCGTATGATTGGAGAAGGGGTGATGAAATAAACTGTAATCAAATTTTCGATGTAGTGAGAAGTGCGTCTATTATTAGATTTACACCCCTATAAGTCGATTGATTTGATTTCTGAATGTATAAATGTTGTATGATTGTCTATGCATCTCCTATCATGCACCACCCCTTATGGGGTAGGTAGGGAAACAGAGCAAAGCGTTATTAGATTCTGTTCTTGTCATAGCTCAAATCCTATTTATATATTTATGTATTGAGACGCTATAAGAGAATTAACAAAACCAACATACTCGTAAAACTATCTACAACATACAAAAATCATTTACACAAGGAACACTCATTACATCTCTAAAAGTGCTTGAAAATCAGGTACGGCCTCAAAAATTTGGCAAGATAAAATAATATTCCATGAGATTGTTGAGTGATTTGATCGAAGGTTCACGGTGGAAGTTCATTATAATATAATTATGTTATACAGCATTTTGTCAATTAAAAGTAGTATTAACCAAACATATTTAGACCGCAGCTGAATGAATAAGTGTTCAGTACATATTTAGGTAAACAACTTGCAGAAGTTGATGGCACACAGCCTGCGTTACATTGTTACCCGATTTCCACCAGAATTATGTAATTTGATAAGATAGAAAAATAACCATACATATGTAATTTGTATGTAGAAACTAAATAGATTTTCCGTTATATTATCAAGTGTACTATGTACAGTAAACCAAATGAAGTTATACCAACAATAATAATCTAATCAGGTTCGTTTGCATCGCAATCAGTGCAGCAGACATCCCTGCTGATGGAAGAAAGCAGATACCAGGAGATATCTACCAGGGCACGAGTGCAGACAAACATTGGAAGAGCATACAAGAATAAATTGGATTACATATTATCAGAGTAGATATATGTAGTTCTATGCATTACATACATTCACATGAACAAGAATCCCTTCATTTTTTGTTCTGATTGTACCTTGTAATATAATGTAGTATGGGTAGAATGTATTCACTGATACTGAAATAATGAGATAATATATGGCAGAGGACGTAAGTCCAGATAAATACTACTACTGCTATAGATGTTGTCTGACTCTGTAGGTACATCTAAGTAAATGAAGAAATTTTTATTGGATATAAAACATTATTCCAAATGGAAAGGTCATTACATGCTTCAGTTTATATGCCTTTCACAGTACAAGGTTGGCGCAATTAGTTGAGGCGGCAGTCTCTGGAGCGGGAGGAGCCAGGTTCGAACCCCTGCGCCGGCGATGTATTCCACACTGTGCGATGCAGGCTTTTAGCCTAGTGCAAGGTGTGTAGCAAAGTGTCTGGGTTTGTGTTCAAAGCCCAGATCCTTTTAGAAAAAAAAGTTTACTCTTGAAAGAGAGAATAGTTGGAGCAAGTCTGTTTATTAAATGAAATAATGAACAAACTAAACTAAACAATAAGTTCAAGCCACGACTTATTTTATGTGTGTACACAATTACCTAGTCATTACCAGGTTTGCCAGATGAGATCGTCCAAATTACCGAACAGGTAGAAACAAAAAAAAAACAATAAACCTACCTACAAATAGGGTTGACAGATTCCCCCCCCCCCCCCAAAATAAACAAAAATTTTTGTTAAAATTTCTTGATATTTATTTTTTTATTTATTTGTTTAGAGAATACAACAGCTAAATACATAATATTATATTTTATAGCGCCAATTATAGTATTTGCCAATATTTGAAACCTAGTCGAAAACTAAAATTGTTGACCTTGACCAAGAAAACAACGTAGTATTAAGAAATCACCAATCACGAAAGGTAGATGAATTGGAATGAAGGCTATGAATCAATCGTAATTGTCTCAAACATTTTGTTTATTGGCAAAGTGAACCATTTACATCCAGACCTGCATTCCATAAATTACATTCTAACCAAATCTATTTACGAGTACATGGATTTCAACTTTGTAAACATAATCACGACATATTCACGCGAAAGTGTAAACATGCACTGTACTAAATGAGACTCATATATGAAGAAATTTTAATATAATTTTCAGTATGTCACTTTATGAAATCAGTTGTGCACAACCCGTCAGGGGGCGTGCATATCAAATCTATTTTTTTTTTATTATTTGAACAAAAGTACATATGCAGACATTCAGTTTACGTAGAAAATAGTTTTAATATTGGAAATAAGTGGAGTTCAGATGCCCTAATTAACGTGTACAGATGTAAGTAGTCAGATAAAGTATAAAGACAGGATAAGTAAGAAAAAAAACTAACTACTTATAATTAATAAAAAGTATGTTGAGATAATAACTAAGCTAAAATTATTAAAAACAGATCGGTCAAGCTCCGGAAGCCGAGGGTACTGGCAGAAGACCGGTGGGCCGCCCCAGAAATAGCTGGCAGAAGCAGGTGATAAAAATGTGCGAGGAGAGACTGTCGTTGGAGTTGCCAGAGGTCCTGGAAGCTAAAAGTGACAGGGGCCTCTGGCGAAGATACACAGATGCTTTGAGCCTCCCACCCAACCAAGGCTGGAAGGGGAAGAAGATGTATATCGGTCATATTTTTGGCAGTCGCATCTTAGGATATATGAAGAACCCTTGAAAAAAACACTTCGTTTTAAAATGTTTCGTATCTCTGTGATTCCAATATGACTTACAAAATGTTTGCGCAAACATGTCCATGTTATATCATCAAACATCTCATATTGCAAATGTAATAAAGAATATTGTCATACTGTATCACATGAGCATCACACGATAACGATAAAATACTTCCCGGGTCACGTTCTGTATCCGTTAAAATTCACTAGGCAATTCGCTCGATTGTTTATGGTTCTATTGTTCGCCGTTCTATCATCAGTGCGTTTCACTCGGTTGTGCGAGTCAACGTGTTCTATGTGCACAGTTGACACGCTCGGTTGTTGCGAATAACACCCAACAAAATTGTTGGGTGACATTCGCTCGCCATAGATAATAGAATGGTCCGCACGTGCAGTTCACTCACTCTTATTAACACGCGATATGTCTATCCCTTTCTACCAAAGAAGAGTATAGCGATATCGCTATCTTGATGTATATCTATCAACTCACTCTTATTAGTATTCTCATATCTCTATCTCTGTTTGACAATTCCAATTGGAACAATCACCCAAATGCGTTCTGCTTCGCGCGATAATCGTCCGTTGACTCGCCTAGTGAAAATTAACGGATACAGAACGGACCCCCGTATGTAATTTAAGGCTCGCGACCCAACTATGAGTCTAGCACATGAACTAGAAGAGCCGCGAAGGGGTGTTTCTACGGGTTATGGTGACCGTGCATTCTGTGCAGCGGGTCCAAGTCTGTGGAATGCCCTTCGACTCGATGTTAGGCGTGCCAAAAGCCTAGAGGAGTTCAGGTGGTAAGAAGACTCACCTCTTTGTGCGTATCTACGGGTCGGTCACTGCTCAGCCAAGGTTGAGTTAGCCAAAACTGATAAGATTAATTCATTTTTATTATTTTCTTTGTGACGATCCTATGTGGTGATTTAATCTATTATTTCAATCTATCACTGTTTGTGACGATCCTATATGGTGAAAATAAAATAGTAAGGTGCCCTTGGGGCGATTTTATCGCTAAACGGCACCCAAAATTGTCCAAGTATTATTATGACATCACGGTCATTTCCCACTGCATTAAGAGTATGCATACCGACATTTCAAAAATTTCTAAAAACGGGAGACCTTATATCTCGACAACCGTTACTAAATATGCTTTGGAAAAAAATAGGGTAGATATACATTGAACCTTCTTCTAGGGAATAACCGTAAAAGTTTTTTTTATATCTTGTATAGATTTCTAAAAAAAAAATATGTAAAACACATCTGATCTTTTTTTCCGAAAGACGGAAACTCGTTTCCCGAAAGTCGCGGATAAATTCTTTTTTGGATCAATAATATGAATTAAAAATTGAAGCGAAATTAACCCCAAAAAATGGAAAAAAACTGTATTTTTACCATTTTATCATGCGATTTTGAACCTTAATGCCGTGGGAAATTACCGTGACGTCATAGTTGGGTCGGGAGCTTTAATTGGCTCTCGAAGTGGGCTAGAATTAGTGCCTGCCTAGTGTTCATAGGATTTCGAAAAGTATGACGCTATCCTTGTATTACTGATTGGAACTGTTAGGTCAAATGCACGAATACATACATTTTTCCAGCAATGAAATACAATCCGTAGAATCGACTCAGATGCTTCTTCGTATAGTCTTTGTACTTACATTATTATATTACGCCATGCTAACAAGATTCTGGAAGATTCTAGGAGATTCTCTTTACAATGCAATATGGGGGAAATGTATTTTCCAGTATTTTCCAGCAATTTCTTCGTACTGCAAATATTTTCATAGAATCACAGACGTATGTTATGGTAACACATATGCATAGAACATGCATACATGCACATATCAACACTTTCAGAGAACAGTGTCGTAAGTCAATTTGTTCCAGCTTGAAATTTGACTTCGTACCATTTGTTATTTTCCTTCTTTCCTTATTTTTTATTTTTACTTGTTCTATCCATTGTGACCTAGACCTATGCCTAGGTCACGATGGATTATGATTGTGTGTGTAAAAAATCTATTACATTAATTTTAATTGTTTCTTCATAAATTCTTATGTACATCATTTTTTATATCTGTTTCTGATTTTACAATTTTTTATGCGATTTTTCAATTTTATATGTGTTGCTTTTGACTGCTCAGAAAATGTAATAAGGTGATATTTGAGCCTTCGCTGGTTTGTTTTCTGATGATGTTGTGATTGTTTATATTATATGTAATAACTGTATGCACTCTAAAGATTAATAAAATAAAAGTAACATATGAATTTACCGAATTCCATTCCATATTCTGGACCGGGTGTTTTAGACGCCATTTTCCAAAATACCCGAAGCCAATTACATTTTGTATATATTTCTGGTCCCTTCACAGTCATACTCATCAAAATATTATACAATAGAATTTGAAAGTGCCTGATTCCAAATAGTAATCTTGAATGTTAAATGTATATGGTACAGCGATGTCAATTAAATAAGTGATTTTAGTTTGTTATGCAAAACTACATCTGGTCTATTATGATGTATTGTTCCATCTGTTATAATTGTTTTATCATAATAGAGCCTATAATTTTGATCATTTCCCATTATATTCATTTACTGCATTTGCAGTTTAAAAAACTGACATACAACCCTTTTCGTAGAGCGCGTTGATATGCATCTATTCTACATGTACGCTTATTGCCCTAGTTCCACGTACGTTACAATCTAACACACGTGTAGTTCATAAGAGATACGTGTAGTAAGTATGTGTAATTCAAAATGGAAACATATCCAAATATATACTGTTATATTTCCCTATTCAGAAGATTGTAAGAAGGAAATTAGACGATGAAATTGGGAACTTACAAATTGAAAATTGAAAAAGTATTTTCATAATGCGTATCTTTTCCTCTCTTTCTTTTTTTTTCTCCCTTTCCCTCCTTCCCTCTCTTTACATAATTAACTAGATGTACGTAAGTCGAATTCCCGTTCCGAGTTATTTGTCGCATGGATCACGATGGGTACGAGATTTGACGATAGAGTTGCTAGGAATATAATCAACCCACCCAACTTCCAAGTACTTAAATGATAATATATTGACTGTAAGATAATACTTTTGCAATAAGTCCGCCTTTTGGCACACTGCATTGTCTTGTTTTTGTTGTTACATATATTTACTGGCCGATAAAGTTTTATTTATTTATATCGAAATACTATATAAGGTCTAGAAATTATGTTTTTATCTGAAATGTCAAGATTCTTAAGTAGTTATTTTGTCTGGATCAGGTCTTTTAAAGTCCCCTTTAAAAACACAGGTTTATGCCATAGACTTTAAGTGCCGAGAGTGAAATTGCGTCACTTCCTTTCTATTGAAAATACATTGAGTTAGACGTCTAGGCATGTACTTAATATAAAAGTCCATGGTTTATGCCAATATTTTGACCCTTGCAGTAAAATAATTGAGTGAACAATATTTTAACATTGAAACTTGCATCTCCATAGACTGTAATAAAACAGACGAAGCCTGCGATAGTAAAGTACAAGCCTACATCCTCGAATTCCATTACCGCCACGAGTGGTGACGTCACCTTGTATCGGTGGCACTTGAACTACGGAATATTTTTTCCCATACAATTTAGATGGCGTAATCATCGTCAAATGTCAGTTGGGCCGGCCTCCATAAACAATATGGCGACGGCCTCGAAACAGACTAGACCACAAACAACAATCACAATTAATATCCCCATATATAACTCTGTACACTGTGAACATTGCTAATTGATTAGTCTCTACCATAAATTGATTGTACTTCAATGACGTTACTAGCGACCATCTATTAGTCCTGCATACAGTAGTACTATCGATCTGGTATCATTGGCACTAGACTAAGGTATTATAAATTGAAATTTATCAAAGTCTGCATCTATGTATCAGGCGCGAAGCTACCTAAGAACACTATTCCCATCGAGTTACCTTTTGGATAAAATTATTGGTATAATACTGTCTAATCTGACGTAAAATCATAAGAAATGTTAGCCCCGGCATCCCTTCTGCAGAAATCCACACTTCGTCATTGCTCGGGTTGACTGTAAGATATTGCTTTTGCAATAAGTCCGCCTTTTGGCACACCGTATTGTCTGTTTTTGTTGTTTCATATATTTACTGGCCAATAAAGTTTTATTTATTTATTTATGTATAGAGTACGTATGTCTATGGATTATAATTTAGCGTCTGCTAAGGTGCTCTTACACGAGCAATCTTTTGGGCAATAATTGCAGCAAGTCGCATTAATCGTATTAATCAACATTCTCGTCTCCACACCATATCCCATTTATTTGGGTTCGGCAGCTCGGATACTCCCACTCCATTTTCCTCCATCGAGGCAGACGTCTGAAGTAAGCTCCCCTCTAATCGTCTCCTAGAGGGGCTTCTTTGTATGTCCTCTCTTTCTCGGTCCTTCCACTGACCAGTTCGTTGCCCTCCTCAGAGCGGAATCCTCGTTCCTTCTTTGGACGTGTCCATACCACCAAAGTCGGACCTCCCGCGCTTTCAGGTCAAGCGGGGCAACTTTCATAGTTCCTCTAAGGTACGTAATGCCTATTTTAAGACAGATTTTTAGTCAAAACTTTTACTCCTTTCACTCAAAATAAGCCAAAAGTCAGAACCAAAACGAAGATTCAACCGGACATCAATATTTTCATGTGTCTATTGAACAAGCTGTGTATTATATCCTTATATTTGCAAACTTCAATGAGCTATATACTAAGTCAAAGCTTACATAAGAATTCTTTTTACCTCTTTTTTTTTCAGAATTTTAAAGAAAGCCCCATCCATACATATTATCTTTCTTTTCAGTCCCATTTGATTGTTATCTAGCCCAGAATAATGTGGGGTACGTACAAAAGATCCGCCACATTTTCAGAGAAAAGTAATTTTCATAATAATACATTCTTGTACTATATTCTTCATTAATATACAGACCACGAATTTCTCAAAAGAGGGGCGATACCAAAAACTTTTTCTTTTTTTTTCTTATAGGTATCGCTATATTACTGCATTTAAGTAGGGGGAGGGGCGGAAATAATTATTATAATACGAAGTTTGTTATATGATTTGTAGATCAATGGTTGAGATCCGAATACGAAACACTCCCCTAATTAGTTTCTTTCCCTTTCAAATTTAACTTGTGAAAACTTGGAATTATTTACGTGAACTGGCCTTATATTCTTCTTCTTCTTCAGCCCTCTGTGCTCCAGTGCTGGATATAGGCCTCTTCCATGCTCCTCCATTCCTTTCTGTTGATGGCATGCTTACAGCCAGTTTTTTCTCTCCACAGCGGCTATGTGGTCGGACCATCTCTTTTGGGGTCTTCCGACGCCTCTTTTATTCTCCCAAGGACACCATCTTAAGATTTTTGGGGTCCATCTTGTGGGGTCTTGTCTTGCGACGTGTCCCGCCCATTGCCACTTCAGACTTGCTACGCGATCCATGACGTCTGCTACTTTGGTTCTGTTCTTAATTTCCTCATTTCTTATTCTATCTCTTAGGCTTATACCAAGCATGGATCGTTCCATGGATCGCTGTGTGCATTTGAGCTTTTCTGCGCTTCTTTTTGCAACGGCCATGGTTTCTAATGCATATATAGTCACTGGCAGTATACATTTTTCGTATGTTTTTCTTTTCAGACATATAGGAATCTCTTTTCCTAATTATGCAGATCTCTCTATAGGTATAAAGGTCGATCTTGACCGAATTTGTTCAAAGAGTTAGACAAATTTCCCATCTAATCTACCAGGAAAACATAAGAAACATCATGAGATGCGATATGAAAACGTATGCAGTACGCGACATTTGGAATGGCAAAATACCCTTAGTTCAAAAATTTACCACGCGCGGCGCTAGTAATTCTTTCACGTCTCACTTATTTAGTATTTGACATTTGTTTGACATCTTGCGGTTAGGTAGACCTGCGGAACGCCGTACTTCGACCTGTGGTTTCAGTTCTACACGTGTGGTAAACTAAAATTACTGCTAAAATGTCTTTCCGTTGTGCTTGTTCTGCATCATTTAGTAGAAAGTATCACTTAGAGCGGCATTGTGAAGTTACTCACGGAATAAAAGCTGCAAAAGGTAAAGCAGAACTTGCATGTCCGTTGTGTGACAAGGTATATTACCTTAAGAGTGCACTCGAAAAGCATCGTGTGAAGATGCATCCAGAAAAGAAAAACGAAGATACAGACGATACAGACACACGGAAATGTTCGGTTTCACAGGTATGTAGGCACATGTGATTAAAGGATGTTGATTTTCTCAAAAGGTTACCTCTTGCGACTTAATATTCAAAATTATTGAAAACACGCATGTGCTGCTTCTAATGTACCAGTGGTATTTTAATCTTTTTTTTAGGTTTTACCAAAGGGGTATGAGTATGAAATCTTGGAGTTTCACAATTTGCAAAAGGGCTTCAAATGTAAAATCAATTTTGATATTGATAGAATAGAAGAGTCCAACATGTTTATAGAAGAATTTAAGTCAATAAACAGTACAAGATACCGGGTAGTAGCAAGCAGAAGTACAACAGATATATTGTTAGAAGTAAGTAACAAGTAATATGTTTTGATTTATGTACTGGATAAGATAATGGCTTCAGGTTAACATATGCACTCCATGCATACCCTTTGTGATAAATTTGCTGAACGCCTATTTGAACTTTGAAATGTGTTGGTTTGCTTCAATTTAGACTTCCTGGTGTACAGTACATCATTCACTGTCACTTCTCTTCATGATGACTGATTCGATTAGACACAATTAGATTAGGTGGGATTCAAATTCCACTGCAACCTTACTTCACCTCTATATTCACAAATTTCTAGTTTCTTGTTAAGAAGAGGTTGATTTGTTGATAATTAAGGACATACACATATGTACTACACATGATTACAATTACTCATTATTTAAACTGGAGTATGCTGAGCAATAAACCTAGCGTGCGGTGGAAAATATGCAAACATGCAAATATGGAAAAATGCAACAATTGAATGCAAATATTATGGTAGACATAGAGGCATTATGATAGCTGAATTTTGTAATGGGATATTTATACATAGTATCATATTATTTGTTTTTTTTTTTAAATTTCAGAAAAGGTTTTGTTGTCACCATAATTCTCGAAAAAATCGTCCTAGCAAAAAGAACACAAATTGTTCTGCAGAGTTACTTATGGTTATAAAAAAAGGAACATTGGAAAATAAGTAAGTACGAGTACGTAAAGTTTAGTATGTCATTTAGGGTACAATATGACTTGAGTGTGGCCAGACTAGAGGCAATATGTTTTGATCAATCACATGGTAGATACTTACAGAACAATAATTATTGTAATAACGTTTACACGAAGGTAGATACCATTAATCAAAATAATAAATTTGTTAACCAAGGAGTTCCACTCAAACTGCAACTGAAGTCGTCGTTAAACCGTTACTGTTAAAAATCATGGAAAATTTTAAGGGTAATTAAATTGAATGTTTGCACGTGACGCTGCAAAATTTCACTGTTTCATTGATTAATGACCAGTGACCAAGTCTACTGTATTAGAATAATATACAGCAACACATCTCCGTATGAAATGTTATAGAGTGAGCTTGTGGTTGCTTTCAACTAATATCTTCTGTTAATTGTATCCCATCACTGTATAAAATTATTCTGATTGCAGACTACTGTGCAATGTGACAATATATAACGAACATAATCACGAAACAAATATTGCCGCAGCCGTAAAATTTTTAGACCCAAGCCCAGAAGTTGTAGAAAAATTTGAAAAAATGTTTGAAAATGGTTTATCTCCATCTATGGCTACTTTCAAACATGAAGAAGATCTGCAGTTGCAATACGGAGGAGAATTTTACAAAGTCTTGTCAAATAGATGACTGTGCCCTCCACAAGTGTGGGCATTTACCCATTATTACAAAATATTCAGAAAAACCTATGGAGAAGCAATTGGAGAAGGAATGCTCACATCATTAAAGAATGCAATTGAGAATTTGTGTATGGAAACAAATAACCCTAAATGTGGCAAAGTTATTGTAAATGAAAATGGCACATTTACTGTCTGCATTGCCACTCCTCTAATGAAGAGAGTATCTAGCACACCTCTTGCTGGAAATATTTGCTTCTTAGACTCTACAGGTGGTCTAGATAGATTTGGCTGCCGAGTTTTCCTTATGTCGTGTTTAAGTTCAGCTGGAGGTTTGCCAATCGGTAATTTTACTTTCTATATTGTAATTAATTTATTGTCAATCAATTACTTACTTATTTGTTATTTATAGTGTGTATATTTATATATTAAATTTTTGTAGGTATCATTATTACCACCACAGAATCTGAAGAAGCAATCACTGATGGATTACAATTATTCACATCTTTGTTGGAGGACGATTCATTTGGTGGTAGGAGCAGCCAGGGACCACAAATATTTATGACTGACTGCAGCGATGCGGAGAGAAATAGTTTGAGAAAAGTATTTCCAGAGTGCACATTTCTTTTGTGCACATTTCATGTTCTACAAGCAATTTGGCGATGGCTGTCCAATGGTATCAATAAAATACCATTTGAGACTCGATCCTCATTGTTCACAATAATTAAGAAAATCATGTACGCCAAAGATGAAGGTGAGATGGACATGATAATGGAACATGAAATTAAGTCATTAGAGAACTACCCAAATTTTATAAAATATTTTAACACGTGGTATGAAAGAAGATATGATTGGGCCCTATGCTTAAGGCAAAATCATTTGACAAGAGGTCAAAACACAAACAACATATCTGAAGCAAATATCAGAGTTTTAAAAGAAAAAATTTTAAACCGAAATAGGGCCTTTTCACCAGTTCAGCTGGTAGATTTTCTAGTGAAAGATTTGCCTTTGTATTATCAAAGGAAGCTATTAAAAATTGCTTCGGGGCTACCATTAAATTATTTAAAAAATAAAAACAAATTTGAATATAATAGCGAAGAATACCAACCGCAAAAACTAACAGACTCTTCTTATATAATAAAAAATTTGAAAAATGGAAATGAGTATCTTGTAAACACCGATGTCTGTTATTGCACATGTAAAGTTGGGGAGACGGGAAACATGTGCAAGCACTATGATATTATTAAAAATGCATTTGGTGTCTCACACATTTTGGATTTTCCAGTAACACAAAGTGAGAAAGAGCAGCTACACTATATAGCCACTGGCTCAAAAACAATAGATGGTGGTTGGTATGGTAGCTTGGTGAATGGTTTGTCAGAGCCCTCAATCGTTGAGAGAACACTAAAACCTAAAACTATCGAGGTTATAACACAAGAAACAATACCGCCTGTGTTAAGCGAAGAGGGCACAGAGGCTAAAAGAGTTGCATTAAATGTTGCTAGAGAAATATTTTCCAATATTTGTGAAAGGATAGAAAATAATTCTTCAGCTTATGAAAATGCAATAGAGGCATTAGAAAAGCAATATAAAAAAATTCACACAGATGCAGGATTGATTTCGGCGCTGCATTGCTTTGGTAAATTTAATGGTTTTTCAGCCAAAAAGAAGAACGCTGGTTCTTCAAAAATTGGAGTGCAGTCCACTGCAATTGCACGAAGAAAGACAGCATGTGGTGGACGTCGTGCTTTACAAAGTGGGCGTCCAGCGAGTTGGAGCATGACCCCTGAGCACGGCTACAGCGTCCAAAAAAGGACTCCTGGACATTTACCCAAAAAGAAAAACAGGAATATTGCTCCTCATAGCCTTAGTTATTGTATAGAAAACACTCAAAATATTAGCAAACCATAGTTTTTTTTATCGTTCTTGTCAACCCGCTATTTTTTTATTTCTCTATAACCACTCAAGATAACTTTATGGTCTATATGCTGACCATTTACAGCTGTATATTCACTTTAATTTTGGCTATCAATAACACGCCGACCCCACAAGAAAATGTTATGTTTCCATGTCATGGATCTGGTGGCCATTATCAATATCTAAATGTGTAATATTTTATGAATATAATTTTATATTGTCCATATACATTGTCTATTATCAAATGATTACTATTTTTAAGTGCTTCTTTTAACTCGCTTCCTGCATTTAATCGCTGATCTATTACTCAATTTTTGAACCTCTTACTCTTATCCAATTTTTCTCAAAATTTGTACACTAGCTTCATTTCGATGAAGAATCGTGAAAATAGAGTTTTTGAAACAATATCATCTTTAGATTTAATTTGTTTAAATAATTTGGATTTTCATAGACAAAACAATAATAAAATATTAAGCAATCAACTTTGATTATTAAGGTTGCTTAGCAACATACGTATATTTCACAAAGAGATTACATTTAGAGTAGAATTCATCCTATTTGGCGCGTGGTCCCAGCGCAGCGATCGACCGTTTTTCATAGTTTTCTTTTTTTTTCGTAGTTCGATGTAGTTCACCGTTTTGCCGCCGCGAGCCAAAAGGGATGAATTTGACTCTAATATATTATGTCGATGATATTTCATAATCTTGACATTAAATAATTAATCTGTCAAATTTTCATTCATAATAAAATGGTACCATATTCCATTTTTCAAACTTGGTTCAAATTTTAACATAAACCATTGACGAGACTCTATAACAGGTCTCTCTCTCCGATGGCGCTACAGCCCATATCGGGCCTTGGCCTCCCGCAACATTCGCCTCCAACTCCCTCTGTCCTCAGCGGCTGACTTCCAGTTGGTTGACTGGAGAAGCTGTGCTGCATCCTTTCTCACTTCGTCTTCCCACCTCAGTCTGGGTCTTCCCACCTTTCTCCTTCCACCTGGGTGTCCAGTCATAATTCTTTTGGGGACGCGTGTGTCTGGCATTCTCTGTACGTGCCCGGCCCATCTCAACCTGAGTAGTCTCATATGGGTTGAGATGCTAGGGGCCTGATAGATATCGTCCTCTCTATAAAAGGTACATAGGTGTATATCTTCAGTGTTCATATCTTGGATTTCTAAGATCACTCGCAAACGAGTGGAGGGCCTTAAATAGAAAAAATAAAATAAATATCTTAGATTATTGAAGTACCTAATCAAATTATTTTTCGTCATACTGACTAGATCCGTTCAAATTCATTTGTTTCAACACAATGTTGTGAAATTATGTGTGAAGCAAATTTCCCAAATTTATATAATTTAAAAAAAAAAGTGTCAAAATGTGATTATAATTAGATATTTTAATGTTAAAATCCAATTGTTTCGCTCATCTAAGGCTGCATTTTAATAAAAAAAAAAACAATTTTACTATCCCCTAACGTGGTTCCTCGGATTGTGATTAATAGACTACTCCGATATTGTGATTTATCTTTCCACCAGTAAGCCATACGTATTTAGGCTG
Source organism: Ceraclea dissimilis (assembly GCA_963576895.1). Taxonomy (NCBI): domain Eukaryota; kingdom Metazoa; phylum Arthropoda; class Insecta; order Trichoptera; family Leptoceridae; genus Ceraclea; species Ceraclea dissimilis. Next base: position 14,659,443 of record OY756373.1, read on the forward strand.
ATATCATTATTAATTTATGCACCTTTCGACTAAAAATGCGAGAAGTAATGCTTATTTATTAATCTATCTTATTTCTTTTACCAATACAAAACAACATGTTAAAAAAAATGGTATCGATGGTATTTAACATCGATATATATCAATGTGTAAATAGAATTCAGTGTTCAAGAAAAAGATGAAAAAAGAACAGGAATCGATTTTCGAAAATAGTTCGAGGCTATGGTTGATATCGATCCTTTCTCCAAGTAGTTATATTTCAGGCAATCTTGTATTCAATTCTTATAATTCATTGATACCTTGTGTATTAGTAATATTATGCTCTAATTGTAATATGTATTACTTATTTAATATTAATTATTATTTTTTTTTATTTGTTTTGTGAGTTGGCTGTAAGACATGCTTGTAATAGCCAACCTTTTAGCACTATTGTAAAAATTAAATTATAATTTTCTTTTCGGCCAATAAAGTTTTATTTTTGATTTAATACTAAAAATGGATTAGATTAACGATTAATTAGATCTATACTCTATTAGATTACTTGGCGTGAAAAAAAAGTTAGTATTAAGAAAAATGTTACTTATAATGTAATTGGTAAAGATAAAAACATTCCTTATTGTTTCGTTTTATTTTTGGTGTTGAAAAATTCTAAACAAATTGTAGTCTGAAAATACCATAATAAAATGTTCTATTCTAAATGTGGCATTATTTTTACAATTTCCTTAAATTTCCTAACAAAACAATTTACTTGAAAGACATTGAAAGAAGAAAGTTAGCAGGTACCAGGGTGAATGGGGCAATTGGGCCAATAATAAAAAGTCGCAACGTATCGACAAAGGCAAAGTTGTTGGTGCACAACGCCATCCTAGTACCAACACTGATGTATGCAAGTGAGACATGGCTGAAGAAGGATGAATCAAGTATAAATGCTGTCGAGATGAGATCGTTGAGAAGAATGTGTGGAAAAACATTGAGAGATAGAATAAGGAAAGAAATGATTAGAGAGTTGAGTGAATGTAAAAAGGATGCTGTGACTAAAATGAAAGTGAACAAGTCGAGATGGTTGGGTCATGTGGAGAGAATCAATGATGAAAGAATAACGAAGAAAATTTATCAGGGTGAAAGAAGAGGTGTAAGGAAACGCGACCGTCCAAGAACCACATGGCTGGACCATGTTGACCAGATACTCAAGGACGGACCTGTTTTGAGTAAAAGTAATCAGAGAATATGTATGAGGAATTGCATGAATGTGATGGAAGTCCGAAGTGTGTGTCAGGATAGGAAAGTCTGGCGATCCGTTCTCTCTGCCTACCCCGCAAGGGAGGTGGCGTGAGGATATAGAATAGAACAATTTACTCTCTGCCTACCCTGCAAGGGACGTGGCGTGGGGGTATAGAATATAGATGATAGAACAATTTACTGACAATGTCATGATATAGGAGTGCGAAAGAGAGATGAAAGAATTACTAGCGCCGCGCGTGGTAAATTTTTGAACTAAGGGTATTTTGCCATTCCAAATGTCGCATGCAGTACACACATACAAAACCATTATAATATATGGCCTTCTGCCGCAGGTTGACCTATAAATCTTTCTGCTCCCCCAATACATCGGGAGGAGTTGTGTTCGAGGGGAGAGCATCTTATAGATACCAGGATAGCAGAAACAGAAACGGTGAAATATTATTATTGTTACTAAGTACCTCATACATGTAGAGAGAGACGCACATCTGTTTGAGTCATTTAGAAATACAAAGAGATACCGTGTTGTGGATATGTCTGTTACCCACAACATACAAGTAATATAGGTATTATGATACTACTTATGGTATCCTAGTAAACCTATTTCTGAATGTGTACTCTATTGCGACCTCACCCGTAGCCGAGCAAAACAGCCACAGAGAAAATCATAGAATGTATCTCTTGTACATGCTCATTGCAAAATAGCAGTTGGATTTTTAGTACTAGGTTCCACATTTTTTAGCGGCATAAGCTTGTAGTTTGGTAGTACTAAGAAATCAAACACAAAACATCTGTCGCTTTGGAAAATTCCTTTTTCGGCCGCAATCGAATGTTTATCTATCTATCAATCTGTCCCCTCACGCTGCGTCCCTTACAGGGCAGGCATATAGGACAGAACGCCAGACGACCCCTATCCCTACACACTCCTTGCTTCCATCACATTCATGCAGTTTATCATACACGCTCTCCGAAGAATGTGTGGAAAAACATTGAGAGATAGGACAAGGAATGAGGTTATTATATTATATTATTTTTGTGGCAAATCACCCGTTGTCGAGTGATACATGACAATGAGGTTATTATAGATAGATAGATAAATTACTGATTTGAGATATTATACCTAAGTTATTTTAGGTATTGAACCGGAATTTATCTGCATTGCACAGACGGAAATACATTACAGTTTTTTCCTCAACAGAGACGAGAGGCATCTTCATTCGCATAAAGTAGCGTTATGTGAACTCCCTTGGGAGGAAGCAGGATGGCTGTTCCGACGCTTAAGAGTCGGCTTTGGCTGGGTTAAGTGATCACTTTATGCCCATGGCAACGTTCACCCATTCCACCACATCCTGCTGTCAAGCAATACAAGCTTCGGTGGTTTGGGCATGTTGAGAGAATGAATAACGACAGGATGAGTAAAAAGATATATAAATATTTGGGCGAACGAAAAGGTGTGAGGAATGTCAACCGGGATCCTTTTTTTTTAGGCAAAGCACCCGTTGTCGAGTGATACATGACCCAGGATCCTTGAGGATGTTTTTTTTACCTGAAAACAGTATTCATGTTTAATGAAATCACTTGGCTGGAAGGTGACGCTTTCAAAGTCCTTATTCAGAGCGAATACCTAATCTTAAATAATTCTATCTATCTATCTATACCCTCACGCCACATCCCTTGCAGGGTAGGCAGAGAGGACAGAGCGCCAGACAGCCCTATCCTTACACACACTCCTAGCTTCCGTCACATTCATGCAATTAGTCATACACGCTCTCCGATTCCTTTTACTCAAAACGCGTCCATCCTTGAGGATCTGGTCGACATGATCGGACCAGGTCAGTCTCGGACGGCCGCGCTTTCTCACCCCTCTTCGCTCATTCAGATATATCTTTTTTGTCATCCTGTCATCATTCATTCTCTCAACATGCCCAAACCATCTTAGTTTGTTTACTTTCATTCTTGTCACTACACCAGTCTTGCAGTCACTCATTTCCCTAATAACCTCATTCCTTATCTTATCTCTCAGCGTTTTCCCGCACATTCTTCTTAATGACCTCATTTCTACTGCATTCAACCCTGATTCATCCTTCTTCATCCACGTCCACGTCTCACTAGCATACATCAGGGTCGGCACCAAGACAGCATTGTGCACTAGCACTTTTGCTTTCATAGACACATTGCTACTACTAACAATCGGACCGAGCGCACCATTCGTCCTAGTACCGGCCAGCTTCCTTCTTTCAATGTCTCCATCACAGCGTCCATCTCTAGTAAACAAACTTCCCAGATATACATACTCATCCACTTGCTCCAGACAGTCATTACCAACCTTTATCACACAATTTGTCCTTATTTCCTCTCTTTCGAACACTAATACTTTCGTTTTATTTACATTCATTTTCATACCATTCATATCGCAGCTTTCGTACACACAGGATACTATCCGTTGTAACTCACATTCATCATCAGCCATCAACACTAAATCATCTGCAAACATTAACGCACATACTTTCACTCCATTTAGGTCCACACCAACATTCAGCTCATTCAGAGGACGCATGCAGTAGTCGAAGAACAGGTTGAACAACCAAGGCGACATGACGCAACCCTGTTTAACCCCTTTTGTGAGAGTGAACCACTGCGACAACGCAGCATTCACCCTGACACAAGCAGAGCTCTCCGTATATAGAGACGCGATTGCGCCAATCAGTCGGTCGCTCACCCCATATTGCGACAGTACACGCCACAGTCTTTCTCGGTCCACACGATCGTATGCCTTCTCCAGATCCACGAACGCGCAGAAGAGCCTCTGGTGTTTAGCCAGAAGCTTCTCCACGACCATCCGTAGGGAGAAGATCTGATCGGTGCACCCCCTGCCACTCATGAAAGCACCCTGCACATCCCATACTTTACTTTCAGTCACTTTTCTTACTCTTTCAATCAATACCTTTCCATACAGTTTGCCCACAGAGCTCAGCAAACTGATAGCCCGATAACTGCCGCATTCCAACCTTGAGCCTTTCCCCTTGTACAAAGGGCAGATGACTGCCCTCCTCCAATCCTCAGGAGTGCAGCCACTCTCCCAGCACAAGTTGAAGAGCCTCAGGCACCACTCGAGAATCTTCGGGCCACCTTGCTTGATGAACTCTATGGCCACACAGTCATGTCCCGCAGCTTTACCATTCTTTGCTTTTTTCAATGCAAGCACAACTTCATTCATACGTATTTTCTCGTCCTCAGCAATATTTACATTCATACTATCTGCTACATTCGTCTGGTTTGTACTAGTACCACTTTCATACAATTCTTCGAAGTATTCTTTCCATCTTTCAACAACTTCTTCTCCATTCATCACTAAATCACCATTCTTATCTTTGATGCAATTCATACTGTTTTTCTCACTTCCAGATCTCTTTCTTTTTACTTCCTTCCAGAATATTTTCAAATTCTCCTCGGCGTTCCTCGATAATTTCATACATTCCTCTTCCTCAAGTTTTCTCTTTTTCTGGCAAACCATTTCTTTCACTTCTTTCCTACACGCTTTATATATATTCTTCTTTCTTTCTTTCTCACCTCCATCATCTGGTTTCGCACCAAGCACATCATTCCACGCTTTCTTTTTCCTCACTACAGCATCCTTCACCTCATCATCCCACCACGCATCACCTTTTTTCCTTCCTACCAACGCTTCTCCACATACTTCTCTTGCACTCTTTACTAGCACCTCCTTCATAACATTCCATAGTTCACTCGTCGAGCGTTCCTCATCATCATGTACTTCTAGCCTTTCGTTAGTCAGTCTTTCATATTCATCCCTAACATTCGTCTCTTTCAGTTTTTCGACCCTGATTCTCCGGACAGGCTCCAACTTCCGAGCCCTCGAGCGCCAACCGGAGAAAAGATCAATCCTTGTTATCACAAGGAAGTGATCCGTCCACAGTCCGGCGCCCCGAAATGCCCGGGTGTCCTTTGTCGCCTTCCGGAGCTCAGATTCCACACATACAAAGTCAATCATCGACCTTTCAATACGATCAACTCTCTCTCTTTGCCAAGTGTACTGGTGGATCTCCTTGTGTGCGAAGAATGTGTTCGCCACAAAGAGATCCAACTCCAAACATACTTCTAACACTCTTTTCCCGTTATCATTCACCCTATCATCGCCATGCAATCCCAACACTCTCTCAAAATTCTTCCTTCTGACACCGACCCAACCATTCAGATCACCTGCCAATATTACTTTTTCATTCGCTCTTCTTTTATCCGCTGTCTCCCGCACTAAGTTCCAAAACTCATCCTTCTCATCATCCAAGGCATCATTCCCTGGACCGTAACCTATAATAAGGAACAGCCTGGTCATGCCTACCTTGAAACGAATCCAGATGAGTCTCGGTCCTACCAGTCCATACCCATTACGCTTCACCATACATTCAGTCATTCTTTTTGATAATATAGCACCCACTCCCTGACGTCCATGTTCATTTTCAGGCACTCCAGACCACATCTCTGCCATTCCATTCACCACATCACAATCTCTATCCTTTCTTTTCGTCTCACATAAACACAATATATCTAAGTTCCTCTCATGCAAAACATCACGCAATTCATTCATCTTACCTTCCATATCTCCTCTTATATTCCACACACCAATCCGGCATTCTGCCCTCCTCTTTGCGCCCTTCCTGGTACTTGACGCGGCGTGATGGGTGGCGAGCCTCATCGACTCCATGCGTCAAGACCACCACCTAATTTCTTACATCTTAGGACCTATAGGTCCCGTGTCTTGGTTTCCCTCCACCATGTTAGTAGAAATATATATATATACAAAATAATATAATAAGAATAGAAATATAAATAGAATAAATAGAACTACCACCACCAGAAGTATCCCACTACCAGCCGTTGAAAGTCCTCAAGGTCAGCGTTTTCGTCGGAAAAAAGGCCGGCACTGAGTGGGTTTTGAGTAAAAGCACTCGAAAACACACAAACACGATTTTGACTGGAAAATCACTGAAGGAACGACACAGAAGGTGGAATACACGAAATAGTATTAACGACAATATCGAGAAGAAACACGTGCGGTCACGACGGATGGTAGAGGGCTACTGATTTTGCGTTCAGTGGACGCCTGGGGACCACGCGTATGGAATAGTATGATAAAATGGCGTCTGAAAAACAGAGGACAAGATGGCGTACGAAGGCAAAAACCAGTAATACTAGGGGAAAAAGCTTATTGATTCCGGCACTGAGTGGGTTTTGAGTAAAAGCACTCGAAGACACACAAACACGATTTTGACTGGAAAATCACTGAAGGAACGACACAGAAGGTGTAATACACGAAATAGTATTTACTTTATATATTTATAATATTTACTTTATAATAGTATTTACTTAAATAATTATTATGATAAATAGAAGGCAGTATGATAATGCTTATAATATAATGGTAATAATTTAACATTTAGTCAGGAGACCCACCGAAATTACCATAAGTCAGACGGAATGGCTGTTAGATATCTAATTTTATTGCTATTTCAAAAGTTTTCATTTTAATCTTAATATACAGGATGATATATTTTTTAACATAAGATTTTTAAATAAATGTGATATAAAAAAGTGACTGATTCACGAAATACACATTGTATAAAGTCTGTCGTGTCTCTCCTATGTTATTACAAATGATAGAACACATGAATGACATTCAAAACTGTAGAAAAGTCATGAATCCTTCTCAGATTTATTTAATACGTCTCCTTCAACATACAAGAGTTCATTGAGAAGATATTGCACCTAGTGTGTATGTGTGTGTGCGTATTTATATATGTGTATATAAATACATTTTTTGCATTGTATTCCATTTCATAACGATAATAATTTGATCTAATATAAACTTGAGTGGAATTGTACCTCACGGGATATTTCCTCCCCAATCCAATCCCTCTCCTCCTCCTCATTCCATTCCCATCCTATCCTTTCATATATTGTATAATCAGAATATCTATTAGTTAAGTTGTTTTTGCTATGTATGTATAGGTCTAAGTTTGTGATACTGTGTTTGTGTGTTGCTATTTGTGTACAAATGTAATTGGTCAGGTTTGTCAATACATATTCCTGTTTAATTGTACTGTTGTGACTGTATTTGTACCATAAATAAATAAATAAATAAATAGGGGGCCTAAAGCATCTCATTATCTTCGCTAAGGTGTCATAATATCTCTAGCAGACTCCGAGATCTCTGTCCACTACAACCACAGTCTCTCCTTATACATCTTTATACGCGATAAGTCAGATTGTTGGAGGGTTTTCAGCTTGCTTGTCATAAGCTAAAAAGAGAAATTTGAATAAATGGCACCAATCAGTTGTTCCTACCATGTCGATAAATTAAAAATTTATACAATCTCGAGAATGCCCGATATGTCGAGAATCCTTCTCATCTTCCGTAACATTTCCCCTATCTCTATTTTTTTTTTTACAAATATATTGATTAAGAAAAATAATCCATGTGATGAGTAGTTGGGGTTAGTTCTCAGAGACCGCAGCACTGCGATATGCTCGCCCTAGTGAACAAATGTTGTAATTTATATTTGAAATGTTTACATGTCTCTGTAACTTGTTCGGCAAAAGTGTAAACAAATAAATAAATAATAATTTTCTTTGTAATAACGATATATCTTTTCTATTTTTTTATGTTTCATTGTTTCTTTTTACTGTACGCTTTGTACACACATCATATCTTGTTTTATAATCTTGTAAATTGGTTGGTTGGTAGCCACTGGCAATAAACCCGCCATTTGTAATGTACTTATTATTGCAATAAAGCTTTTTATTATTATTATTATTATAATCGAAATGAATTTGAAACATTCTGTATGTGAAGGTAAAAAGGTAATATCGTGGGGTCGTGTGGGTCACAAAACAGTGCAAAAGTCTTAAGTAATGCGGATCTAAGGTTTATCTTAAACAAAAGTAGACCACTTGAGGTATGTACGTTATAATAATGGGGGTATTAAAAAGGGACCAAAACTAATTCCACTGAAAGGCCGAAACGGTAAAACACAAAAACTTTTCAGGTGCGGGATGAGACGAGGAACGTTTAGCCCCAACTTACCCCTTTATACATACGCCCGCAAGACACTCGAACAGAGGTAAGAAACCTGAGGTTATACACGACATCTTTTTTATTTTCTCGAGTGTGCCGGGTGATTTTTCTTTATAAAAAGGATCTGGGCTTGCATATAGTAATACCAACCCAAATACTTTTGTCCATACCTTGCACTAGGCTAAAAGCTTGTATCGCAAAGTGTGGAATACATCGCCACCTGCCGGAGTTTGAACCTGGCACCTCCCGTTTGAGAGACTGACACCTCAACCAACTGCGCCAACCCTGTATTCATAAAGTTTATTGAGGGTATCGAGCTCTTGGCTCTCTGGCTGGAGTCATCTTCAGGACTACATACACTCGAAAAAAACGAAAAAGATAATAGTAAATACTGTGAGAGAGAACCTACGCAGTTATACACGATGTTTTTGATTTATTTTTTGAAAAGGCAATCACCCAATAACGAGTAATTTATGACATACAAAAAAATCTTAAAAAAATGGCACAATATTGTGCTCTTCGGGGGGATTTTATCGTTAAACGGTGCCCAAAATATTCCAATTATTCATATTATTATCCAGTGCAGGGTTTCGTTCTTCGTGGATTGTTTTTAGCACGACGATTCGCTCGATTGTTTATGGTTCTATTGTTCTCTGGGTGTGAATCGCACAGGTTGTTTCGAACAACATGTTCTATGTGCACGGTTGACACGCACGAAGAGCGCTACAAACACCTAGCTGCCCCAGCACTGCAGCCATATTAGAAGTACTATACTATACTGTACCCTCACGCCACCTCCCTTGTGAGGTAGGCAGAGAGAACGTATCCCCAGACTTTCCTATCCTGACACACACTTCGGGCTTCCATCACATTCATACAATTCCTCATACACCTTCTACGATTACTTTTACTCAAAACACGTCCGTCCTTGAGTATCTATATTAGAAGTTAACAGTAAAAATCATCAATTGCTTTATCAACACTAAGTCAATTGGGTTTCATACTGTCAATTCTACACTTACAATGAGGGACAGTAATTCGGCTTCAATACTACAAGTAGTAATCTACATATTATATGGTTCCAAGACTAAAGGTTTGAGATCCCTTACTATTCTGTGACATCTGGGGGAGATTGGGGTTAACTGGATGGTGGTATTACAACCACCTCTCCTACTTTGGTATGACATTATGAATTTGACATTAGACGAGATTTGTATAAAGTCTGTCGAGTGTCGACCCTTCTTCTAATACTCACACACTACACAACAGTAAAATAATACAAGAGCCACATTACCAGAACTCATACTTTACAAAATGACTGTAAAATACACAACAGGACCTATGTACCTACACTTACTGCTCTTCTACATACCTGGAGGTGCACCATGAGAAAAATAATAAATTTGATATTAAAAGATTAAAACGCAGTAATATCGTCTTTAATGGGAGTAAAATGTGTTATTTGACACAATCATAACAATTGGGATCGATTGTTGACAGTTGGTGAAGTAAGAGATATAAAAATCTGACGATTTTGACACTATTGTGCCATTGAATAGGCTTCGTTTTGAATTTTTATGGATTTGTGTTGAAACAATTGACTTATGACTTATCTATTTCAAATGGAATAAAAATATTTTTCAAAAATATATGGACACTATGGAAAAATCTATCTACACTTGATATATTTTTAATGTAGTTTAGTAATAAGAAAATTATAGACCAAAGTGTGTCTATACGGAACCACGGAAAGACCGAATTACCGGTTATAAAAATACACTAATAAAAAAGACGTAGATCCGGAGTTCTCGACATCATGCATGGTACAATTAAATTAAAATTGGAAAACGGATATGTCTATGGGATAGTCTACTTATCCTTGAAAAGTTCTGGATTTTCAGCGCATGCCCTGTGGAATCTATGAGAAATTTGTACAGCTGATCATACCTGAAACAAAGCAAAAAGGTAAGAATTAGAAATGATGTCAGGAAACAAGTTCAAATTCTACAACCACATCAAAAGGTTAATAGGTTTACAGATACTAGTAAACCTAATTCTGAAAGTCTACTGTAAGTCTAATTTCACTCAGAACCGATAGAACGGTCAATTCAGAACGATGGTAAATCAGAACGCGTGAACAAATCAGAACAATATCAATTCAGAACATTTCAACAACACATTATTTATATGGATTGTTGCATTTAAAAAATATCAATAAGGCAGCAAAAATCTTGATTTTTCTTTGTGTTGTGGAATATTACTGTCTTGGTAGAGTTCTGTAATCAATACCACTTTTCTGTAATCGTTCTGTTTGTTCGCGTTCTTTTTATCATCGATCTGTATTGGCAGTATTCTGAAATTTCTATGTTCTGTGTTGACCTTTCTGAAATGGTCGATTATGTTATGGGTTATGGCTACGGTGCATTCTGTATTGCGATGATACATGTCATATATGTAGGGTCCCATCTTCGATTTCATAAAGAAGAATATGGCCAACAAAATGGCTGACGAAATTAGGCAGGTCCAGTTTTTAAGATATTAACTCCGAGATGATCAAAATTAATGTGAATAATGATCGCAAAAAATATTTCCCGAAGATCACGGTGATTAATAACGGAGTTGAAGTGTGAATATTACGACAAAGAGAAAGACAGAGCTGAAACTGGAAAAGGGCTGAAGAAGGCTGGAAAAAAAGGGGTAAAGAAACCGTGGCTGTTGCTAATTTATTCAAGAAACTCATGGAAACAGCCCTGGAGACTAATCGAGTACATGTTTGATGGAATTAACTCTCATTTATGTATGACGACTATCTCGACGAAATGAGAAATGTTGAGGTAAAAATAATTTCTCGATTACGAAAGAAGTTTGCTCGATATTAGATACTTATTGAAGTCGACAACTTCTGTGTTGTCGAGAAAAAATATGTAAGAGTGATACGGAAGTTGTTATACGAGAGGATACGAGTGATTTATGAATTCAATTCAATTTAAAATGATATTGATACCCGAAAAACTACCATATTATCGAACACTTATATTAGAAATTTATGAAAATTTTAAGAGTGAAATGTTGACGCAGATAACAATAACGACAAACTAAGTTAAAAAAATCGTGACAAAAAATCGTTTCATCTCGACAAATCGAGAAATGAAACAAAAGCTATTTCCCGATATTACGACGTTAGTTCATTATACTCGTAAAATTTCCTTTACTCGTGTTCTCGACTTCGATAAATATCTAAATTCGAGCAAACTCCTTTAGGTTATTATATTCTGCGTACAGAAGACACCTCCTTTTCTTTCGTAAGATGGGAGGAAGAGAGGAGTTGGAGGCAAGCCCTGGAGATAATATGATAAATTAAAGTAACGAAGGCAGGGAACATTGTGAAGAGAATGTTTCAGTAATGAATCATCACATTTTTTCTTCGCACGCCATTGTTATCATAATTTTGTTTCGTTTAATATTTCTGACACGTTTTATTACAAATAAATTTGTGGAATTTTCCACGGATGTAAAAAATATTAAGTATTACAGTAGTCCCTCGATAATCAGGCACTTCTCGACTTTCGTAAAATTCCGTACTTACCAAGCGGCTATCTCGATATTTCGAGCATGTATTAAAAAAAAATAACATTTTTTTACTGTTGTGTGCGAAACAACCATTGTACGAATGATATACGCCCGCTACACGCTCGCGAGTCACCACGAGCTTTTGGTGTTCATGAGTAAAAAGGGGTGCGGATGGAACGTTTGTCTTGACGTGTACGTAACCGACCGTTGACGCCTTTTTACTCATAAACACCAAAAGTTCGTGGTGACTCGCGAGCGTGTAGCGGGCGCAATACAGAGCCTCACGTTTTAATAGTAGGTAGACATATTGACATTTCAATAATTTCTAAAAACGGGAGACCATAGATCTCGACAACCGTTATTAAATATGATTTGGAAAAAATAGAGTAGATACATTGAACCTTTATCTAGGGAATGACCGTATAAGATTTTTTGTATCTTGTATAGATTTCTTGAATTTTTTTTCCTTTTCCTTTATTATTTCCAAAATATCTCACGCCTCAAACTTCCAATTTACATATTGAAATAATGATCAAAAATGGACAGGAAAAAAAAGAAGAAGATATCTTGGACAAAAAGATGGGACTAAATGATTTTATTATAGGGTATGCAAAAAATAGTGTTAAGAACTATAAGTAATTGGAAGCAGCAATCACAACAGACATTTCTAAATCACAGTTTTAATTTTCATGGAGGTGTTTAAAACAGGATGAGAGTGGAATAAATGCAGTAGTAATGAGGTGGTGAAGAATGGACACGTTTTGGGTAAAAATAATCGGAGAACGTGTATGACAAATTGCATGAATGTGACGGATGCTAGGATGGGGTAGTCTGGTGCTCTGTCCCCTCTGCCTAACCGGAAATTGACGCGGCTGGAAGGGATAGAATGTTGTAATGGTGTAGTTGAATAAGAAGGTTTTGATAATGGCCTGATAAGCCGAAACATGTTAACCAGAAAAACATAATAAGTAAGTAGAACTTAAACACATTCTACAGTGTTAGCATTAAATTAATAATGGAGTTCTACAAAATAAATATCCAATTAATTAATAGGGATAGAATATAATAGAAAAATAGTTAAATTAACACTACATCCGTCACAGCTACTTTGCGCTATTATTTTTCACTGCCCCTTTTTAAGAATGTGATATTATTTTTCACAGTTCTTCATAATAGCCATGTCATGTATTGCATATATGGGAGTAAAGGATTTATTAGGAACCTAGTTATTTTGTTATCTAAATACCAAATAGGAAATTAGTATCTTGGAATCCATCTCGGTCCAGCGAAGTACTATAGAATTACTCAGATATATTAGTATGGTATGAGATTGTCTGACTGTAGGTACATCCCTAATTTAATAGGGATGGGAATACATACTAGTAAGAATGAGTCATTTTGAGTTTCCGGGAATCGAGTTTAGAAGTACTGTTTTTATTTGTCTGCAATTGCAAAAAAATTCATCGTGGGTTCCCGGGTTTTAGAAATGAACCATTCTTTTTTAGGTATTATTTTGACTGTAAAAGTCATGTGCTCGTGAAACTTCCATTAAATATAACATGGTATATTCCAATAGTCAAGTAACCAGTGAATGCGGTGCGGGTAAAACAGACACATCATTCTCTTTGCGCAAACATTTATGAGAAAGTCAGAATGAATTGCGAGCCTCATTGCTGAAGAAATGTGAAATATGCCATCTAAGTTTTACGAAGTTTATTAAATTTCTATCAATAAATTTACGCCTAAATAAAAATTACTGGTAATTCGTGATTTGTTAAAGTAAACATATATTTTTTTAAATTTTATTTACACTTCAAGTGGTCAAAAGAGTACAAATTGGGCACATGTATGGGCATCATATAGAACTGTAGCGATTTTTTTCAGTTAACCCCAATTTTCCGGGATATATTCCCGGGAATTCACGATAAAGGCAGCATAGATATGATTCACTAAATCATTTGGGAGAATGTGTCATGTCAAAGTGGGTGAAGGTAGTAATTAGCTACCCATCATTTGTCGCAAAAGAAATAATAATCTGCGTTAGACACATCCCTACTTAATAAAAATAATAAACACAGAAATATGATGTAGCCCCTGAAATAATGAAGGAAAATTTCTCATAGAAAATAATACAATGTTGATGGAAGACCGTATGACTAATAACGAAAATAATGTCTATTGTTAAGAATACGGAGAAAAATAAATTAAGATAGAAGTATTTGGAATAAGAATGTTTTCAAATTAAGAAGATATAATCAAATTATTGAAGCGTGCAGAGAATACGACTTCAATTTTTGACGTTTAATGTAGTCTCGCATTTCACGATTTATCGATTAAAATTTAAGTTTTGCCCATCCCTGTTTTAGTAAATTTAACTTTAAATTAATTTATCCACGTTTTTATTCTACTTCATCTGTCGTTGTTGTTGTCCGAGTTTACATTTTTCTCTTCAAATTTTATTAACTTCCCAATGTCCCAGCACCTTGATATTTTGCACACATTTTTGACTGTTTGGAATTGTAGCACTCTTTTATCATACATAAACATGTTTCATTTTTTTACGATTGCTTATTTTAAATGAGATTCGAACCCGGCATTTATTTTCGGAAGATACGCTCTGCAACCAATTCCCCCTAACTTAAGCGCCCGCAGGTAGGGGCAAGGGGGGCACTTGCCCCCCCTGGATTGATTGAAAATAGTCAAATAATGTTACTTTTACGTCAAATCACTTCGTGTTAGCATAAAGAAAGTGTGGAGAGACAGAATGTTGGCCAGCCTGGAGCATACAAATACGCTACAGTAAATTAAAACTACATTAAAACTTAACTAAAAATATTTTCCCCCTCCTAGAAAATTTTCTGCGGGCGCCCATGCCCCCTAACCATACATTCAAGTAATTCAGTCTATTATTTTCTTAAGGGATGGGAAAATAATATAAAAATACACATCTTCATATACGAGTATAATGTGAGTGATGCCTAATTAAATTAGCTCAGTTATTCATCGCTCCTGCAGGAGCGGGACCTAAAATAAACAGCCGAGGAGAAATATAATAAGGTAAGGAAGAACAAAAGTAATAACTTGTCATAAGGACAAGATAGAGGGAGCTGGGGCTTGGGATGTACAGCGAGAGATGGGAAGTGCTTCGTAATATCATCGAAAATTTATAATGATAATTAGTACATACAGTTATCATCAATCGAACCGCGTGGTTCTACATTCTCACAATGCATCATTAAGAAATCTAAAAATCTAAAAAACAACATTTTGGTGACAGCCACTCTCATAATATCGCTTACCATGGGCATTGTCTGGCCTGCGGAGCCATGGCTCAGCAGGCCTGAAAAAAAATGATTTTTTTATTACTTTTTATACAACACATTTTTCATACATACTTATTATTGTGCAAATTATTATGTACATTTTCAAATAAACCAAACCATATCACGACCTTCTTCACTACGTCTCACAAAAAAATTTCGCCTGCGGCGCTATTTACACGTTTTTCATAATATATCAAATTTACAGATTTTGGATGCCGCCCCCCCCCCTAGCTCCGAGGCTCGCGACGCCCTTGTCGCTTACTGTGGTTCTATATATGATGTGCCATGATATATGTCAGTGACCGATAATGTCTGCGCTGCCAGGATGTTTTGTTGTGTGTGACTGTGTTTTTTTAATTGTTTTCTTTCTTTTTTGTTTTATATCTTTGCTCTTTTTTTCTTTTTTATATTTTTTGTTTTACTTTATATTTTTGGTGGGACCGACCCAAATACACGTTATACCTAGTCGGGCAATCCCGGTGATTTTGTATTGTGTATATTTTATTTGTGAATAAATAAATATATAAATAAAATATAGAAAGCTAAAAGTCTTCACTATAGTAAAAATGAATTTTGACACTTGACAGGTAGACACCATAGAGAATTATTGATTGATGTATGTATAAGGTACAGTAATTTGACAGTAGATTATAATATTTTCTATGTTTCTACGAAGAGGTTCACATCCCTAGGGAGAGTATCTGATATTGTATGTAAGATAGAATGAAGGAATGAAAATATATAAATCACAAGGATAATAAGAAGTGTGTGGAGGAGATACTGGGACATACACACAAACATACACAACTGTTTTTATATTATACAGATAGATACAAACATCATTTACTAGTAAGCTAGTTATCTCGACAGATGTACAGCGAAAGACACACTTTACATCAGATTTATGACTGATCGTCGGCTGGTTTAAGGGCTTGGCACCAAGAATGACGTTACAGTCTTTTCCCACGGCATTACGGTTCAAAATCGCGTGACAATCGCATGATAAAATGGGAAAAATAGCGTTTTTTCTATTTTTTGGGGTTAATTTTGTGTCTATCAAAAACTTTTACGGTTATTCCCTAGGATTTAATGCATACTATCAGTACAGAAAAAAAATATACTCCGCCACTTTCGTGAAACGAGTTTCCGTCTTTCGGAAAAAAGGTCAGAGGTGTTTTTTTTTTTGAGAAATCTATGCAAGATATAAAAAATCATTTACGGTTATTCCCTAGATAAAGGTTCAATGCATCTACCCTATTTTGTTCCAAAGCATATTTAGTAACGGTAATCGAGATAGAAGGTCTCCCGTTTTTAGAAATTTTTGAAATGTCGGTATGCATACTATTAATGTGCCGTTCAGAATTTATCGATATTCGAACTAGCTATAAGTCAAAATAGTTTAAGCCGAATTAGTATTAGTCAAATAAGCTATTATATTAGACCTCAGGCAAGATGGTCTGACAATGTGAGGCGAATCGCAGGAATCAAGTGGATGCAGCATGCCCATAAGAATAGGGATCTGTGGAAAGTCAAAGGGGAGGCCTATGTCCAGCATTGGGATTTAAACGGCTAAGAAAGAAGAAGAAATTAGCTATTAGTCGAGGCGATCGTAAGCCAGGTTAGTAACGCGCTCGGCTGTTAATACGGTAGGCGCGGGCTCGATTCCCGATGTCAACTTATTCCACTTTACGACACAAGCTTTCTGCAGATGGATGTACTGGCATTGGTGAATGTTACTTAAGTGCAGAGTGATCACATTAAACCAGCCGACGATCAGCTTTTTTTTGTATCTTCTTTTGGTTTCCATACATTCATAAGTATGTGTATAATTATTTATCTCATTTTATTGTCACAAGTGGATGGTTGGCAGACATTGCCTAAGGCAATAAACCCGCCATTTGGTATAATGTTTTATATGCAATAAATATGTAATTTATTTATTTATTTTTATTTCATAAACCTGATGGAAAGTCCACCCTTCACTGTATATCTGTTGAGATAACTACTTGTTATTCAAATACGAATGATTCGCTGTTTACCCCATTTATAAAAAAACTGTAAGACAAATGGACTATCTGAAAGGAATTAGGCAATCATTCTAAGGACGTTACACAAACGATCCTTCATAAGCAGGGAATAAGAATATATAGAGGTCGTCTCATTTGCAAAAACAGACGATTTATCCCTTTTTTTCTTCTCTCTGGATCCCACAGCACTCGCCTGCTTTTGACAGATGCCATTTGTTTGAATACAGATGGATGTGGGAATATGAGGGGGGGGGGGAGAGGAGGGGGAGAAATTACGGATCGATTCTTTTGACAGAACAGAGGTTCTCCAAATGTTTGATATTAGACGCTGAGAGATATGATTAGGAATGAGGTTATTAGAGAAATAGGTGACTGATAGTAGGGTGTCTTCTAAAATGAAAGTGAATAAATTAATATGGTTTGAGCATGTTGCGGGAATGAATGATGACAGGATGACCAAAAAATTTTTGTTTATTTTAATTTAATATATACATATCTGGGTGAGCGAAGAGGTGACTTGGACCGACCATTTCGACCAGATCCTCAAGGATGGACTTGTTTTGAGTTAATGTAATCATAGAATGTGTATGAGGAATTGCATGAATGTGACAGAAGCCCGAAGTGTGTGTAAGGATAGGAAAGTCTGGCGATCCGTTCTCTCTGCCTACCCCGCAAGGGAGTACGTAAGGGGTATAGTAAGTATCCCTTTGAGTATGGAACCTTCCTACACATACTGCCCTCCTACCTACAACAGGTGCACCATGAAAAAAATAACAAGCATGAAATAATTTGTGTCAAGGTACGAGTATGGGATGATAAAAGATTAATACCCAATAGTATTGTATTTAATGGGTATAGAAGGTGTAATTTAAAACTATTATAACAATTAAGATCAATTGACAGTTGGTGAAGAGAAAGATATAAAAATCTGATGATTTTGACAGTATTGTCTCAATAAATTAGTTTTATTTTGCATTTGTATATATGGACTTGTATTGAAACAATATAATTATGTTTTGTCAAATGGAATTACTATAATAATTTTCAAAAACTGGTAAGTATTGTATGAAACAGCGTTTGAAAAGAAGTCCAGATCGTAATTCAGGTGTTGTCCAGCTCAAACCTCGAGAGCAGGCCCGGACTGGGACCTCAAATCGACCCAGGCATCTTTAGAGACGTGAATGAAAATTAGTGAATTGATGGACTTCGTTAATTTCAATACTAAGGCGCATTTAGATATATGTCTGGGTTACTTGATGACAAAGGACTAGCGCCGCATGCGAAATTTTGTCATAAAACGTTAGAAGATAGGGACATGAAATATTGGAACCTGTCCCTTTAGTACACTGTCCCCTTAGTACGAGTCGAGAGACACCGAGCGATCAAGAGGATCCAGTCACCACATACCGCCGTGTTTGGTATCTCACGAAAGTGCTTCACGAGTTTCACTCATAATTTTTTACAAATTTTGAATCTCCGAAGACCGACAAAAACGGATCGAGGATTTGAGATTATTAAATCATGTTTTTAATAACTTGTTTTTACGATTACTTTCTTTCTTCCTTGCCTCTTCCCAGTTCACCTGGAGTCGGCCCTTCTGGTACGCAGTCTCCATGTCTTTCTGTCTTGTGTCATCTCACTGGTCAGCTGCTTCTCTCTTAGGTCTTTATCAATACTGTTCCACCAGGTGGCTTGTGGACGACCTCGACCTCTCGCTTGTGTGGGGATGTCTAGGGCTAGTCTGACCACGTGATCGTCATTTCGTCTGTTCACATGTCCGTACCATTGGAGTATACCCTCTTTCAGTTTCTCCGGGATAGGCGCGACCCCAAACAATAACATATTTCTAAAATAACTTACAGATATTAAGCCCATTGTACATACACATTTCATTTTTGAACTTAATTTTTTTGTATGTTTTTTTAATGTTTTTTGTATTGTTACTATACAATGAAAGCCAATGTTCAAAATACAATAAGATTTATACAAAAAATATCCCTTTTAGTGAATAAATATAGAATTTTCATTCGCTGAAAGCATTTCTTTCAGTATCTTGGATAAGAAAGCAAATATTTCATACAATGATTAAGATTAGGTCGCTAGTCCTTGCCTACACAATCTATTATAATAAAAAACAAATTCATGTATGTTAGCTTTGGTATCTACTTCTCGTGACCTTCTTCTTTCGCTTATGTTAGATCTGGGATCTGTTTGTTTCGGCGTTTGGTGCTCCTTCTTGGGATGTGGAAGACCAGCTATTTCTCCATCTTTTTGGTGGTCTTCCTGGCAGCCTTTGACCTGTGGGGATTTCATTTGCAGCAACGTGGGTGAGTCTTGTTTCATCCATCCTATTAACATGGTCCCGCCAGAACCGCCTCCTCTTCCGGCTCCACTGCACGATATCCTCAGTTTCGCAAGTTTCTCTTATGACAGAGCTTTTAATTTAAATAGAATTAAGAGTATGCAAACCGACATTCCAAAAATTTCTAAAAACGGGAGACCTTATATCTCGAAAACCGTTACTAATTATGCTTTGGAACAAAATAGGGTAGATGCATTGAACCTTTATCTAGGGAATAACCGTAAAAGATTTTTTATACCTTGTATAGATTTCTCAAAATAAATTTTGAAAAACACTTCCGATCTATTTTCCGAAAGACGGGAACTCTTTTCCCGAAAGTCGCGGAGTAAATTTTTTTTGTACTGATAATATGCATTAAAATTTAGGGAATAACCGTAAAAGTTTTTTGATAGACGCAAAATTTACCCCAAAAAATGGAAAAAAACGCTATTTTTATCATTTTATCATGCGATTGTCACGAGTTTTTGAACCTTAATGCCGTGGGAAAAGACTGTGACGTCATTACTGGTGCCAAGCCCTTAAATAGAATTTAAAAAGTACCTATTTGCTCGAGACGACATAATATCGTCTTAAGCAAAAACTATAGTTTGAAATTGTAGAGCTGTTTGATCATAAACACGATTTAATTCTAGTCACACTCTTTTCTTTTTGTAAGTCATTATTTTAAAGTAGTGAATCTAGAGGATTAACAAAAAATGCCGGTAGCTAAACACAAAATAAATAAATTCTATATTTGTAATCATTTTCGTCAAAGGTTTCTTTCACTTTCAAGGGATTTATTTTTCAAGTGAACAAAATGAGAGATAGTAATAAAATATTCTAACAACAAGATACCATGATATTTGTTCTCTTGGGCGAAATAACCGCAATACTGCAATCTTCCTCAGTGAAATATACTTTAAAAATTAAAAAAAAAAACAGTTTTCAGCCTTTCGTCAAATTTCACGGGTAAGTTTCAGCTAGTAATAATGTGAACGACTAATGTGTGATTTTATTTACTTACTTATATTTTACTTCTTTGTTTTCCTTTTTTCCTCCCCTTTTCCTTTTTGAAAAAACAAACAATCCAATATGTTCGCCTCCGTATTCCGAACCACAAATCTTAATAAAGCTTTGCCAAAGTTCATCGACTTTTACAATTTATTATCAAGAGAAATATGGCGCCAATGCCTGCTTTCTACGTAAGACGTCAAAATAGGAAAACCTCGTAAACAACAAACATTTTATTCCTTACTGCGATTGTGGCGAGATCGAGTCGATTGATCACATCGTGGGGTACTGTCCTAACAAGAAGTTCCAAGGGGATTTAGGTGAAATCCATGAGGTGACGTCAAGGGCAATAGAATATTTGAAAAATATTGAAGCGGACCTTTGACTCTCAGATAGAATGTACAATGGTCGCTCACACACGAGAGAAGAAGAATTTCAAAAATATAAATATTCTTGTGGACACTAAAATTCTACCCTTTGCTATGCTATCAACCTGATTTGTCTTTTATTATAGCCATCTGGCTATAATGAAAGACAACTCAGGTTGAGGGAACGTTAAGAAGAATGTGTGGAAAAAAACTGAGCGATAGAATAAGGAATGATGCTATTAAAGATCAGTAACTGCCTAGGCCTAGACTGAAAGTGAATGAATGACAACAGGATGAGACTGACTTGGCCAATCTTGTCGACCGGAGCCTTGAGTACGGACGCGTTTTGAGTAAACTAAGTCGGATGGAGTTTGTGACAATTTGCATGAATGTGACGGAAGCAAGGATAGATAGGTGGTTTGTATTCTATTCACCTCAAGTAAGGAAAGTATAATCTACCAAATATCAATAAAATCTCGAAAGAATAAAGCAAAAATGAGATTTTTAGCCTAAAAACATTTAACAAACTGTACTTTTATGCCTCATCCACATGCTGTCCGACCTTCCACGAGTCCCGCGCGAATGAGTAAAAAGGCGTTAACCGTCGGTTACGTATACAGTTCAAGACAATCACCTCGTCCGTACGTCCTTTTACTCATTCCCACAAAACTCGTGGAGGGTCGCCGAGCGTGAAGCGGCCGCATTATAACATTTAGTAAAATTAACACGAGGAAAATAGAATTAAATCCAAACAAATGGGACTAAAAGAACTGTCACCACAGTATACTTATTTTTTTCAAAAATTGCGGATACAGCGTTATTCTCAATATCAGCTAGTTAGTTTTAACCTTCATAGTACGACTAGCAAAAAAAGAGATTGATGTGCTCTCTATATATATATAATCACGTCTCATTCCTTTCAATACAAATCTTATGGTAAAGAAGGAGATGGATGACCCTCTTATATGTGCCCCATCCCTCTCTGTTCTGTCGGTATGATTTACGCCTTTGCATAATGCTTTTTCTTTTTATCTATGGATATCAGTTTTCCTCTTCTATCTATCTATCATCAATGGATTCCATCGTTCCTTTTTCAAATATATTTGAAATTTTCTGCTGCGTCATCACATTTTTTTTTATTTGTTTACCGAATTTCGGACAAGGACTTGGAAAATCTTGTTACATACACCGCAAGATTTGGTGATTAAGATAACAGAACTGATAATTTTTCTCTTGGCAAGTACCTACCAGTGGCGAAGAGTGAATTTCTATAAAAGTGAAGCCAGGAATGACCATTTTTATTTCAGGTCTCTATTTAGAGCGAAGTATTGTTTGATAAAGCGTTTGAGGTGGTCGGTAGCCTGGTTGGTAATGCGCTCGACTGTTAATCTAGCGGGCGCGGGTTTGATCCCTGATGCCGACCTACCCCAATAGTGTACAAATGTGTATTTGGGTTTATTTCGAAAAACCCATATTAATTTTAAATAAAAAAAGGGCGAAAAGAGGTTACACCGCACGTATATTGCTCGTTACCCTGTAGTGGTACATACACAGAAAAACATGTGAGTGTGATGAACCTCTTTGCTGAACTTTTTGAAAAAATGTCGTTGTGTCTAATAGTTTTATAATATCTACATCTTGTCAGTTTTTTTATGATTTGACAATGCAATTTTTAGGTTAGGTAAATATCAACATAGAGATGACTGATGAATTTGATACTGTTTAACTTATGTAGGTACTATTATTTTTTTCTTTTTGAATTAGTTATTAGTGTAGAATGAATACATTGTTGGCGCAGTTGGTTGAGCGGGACGTGCCGGGTTCAAACCCTGGCGCTGGCGATGTATTCCACACTTTGCGATACAGGCTTTTAGCCTAGTGCAAGGTGTGCAGGAAAGTATTTGGGTTTCTGTATGCAAGCCCAATTCCTTTTTTTTTCTTTTTAAATATACTTGATGTTAATTGACTTATAATGATCTAACTAATTGTGTGCCCTTAAATAGGACAGTGATGATATTTTTTTTTGTTCTGTGTTTGCTGTCTTGTCTATGTGTGTGCTATGTCTAAATAAATAAATAGTGATCGATTTAAAAAAAAAATCGTTCGTCAAACTGTTTTCGAAACATCCTGTATTTGGTTTGAGAAAATCACGTTTTCATAAGATACCCTGAGTTGGAAGGGTAAACTAATAATGTATGTACCCTTGTTTAATAAAGTGAAGTATAATACGAATATCGTTCGCTCTGTTCCTCTATTTGTTAGTTCGTCCTTTGGTCAAACAAATTGTAATAAGTAATCGTGACTGTATAAAAAGTAAACGTGCATAGAAAAATGTATCATATATCCATTGATGAACAAATTTACTTATAGAAGCTGACAAAGACTTTTGAGCGAATCATAGACTTTTCGTCAAGCTTGAGAATGATCATAGACTTCGCGATTCCTTATCCTACGACATGCTCTCACAAAAAATATGTGACATCAAAAAATTAGATTTTTATTAGCCTAAAAAAAAAACAATCCAAAAGCAGTGTGCCAATGGGAGGAAAAAAGCAATATATTACAGTTAACCAGAATGCAGTTAGTTTAGTCCAGTGGTGAACGGTCCTAAAAGTACGATTCCCACAAGTTACCATTTTAATGTTTTCACTAATCTGACATAATTTCTGTAGGAGGGAAGCATGACCGAAAAATATTTTTTTATATCTTGCAATAATTTCTCAAAAAAAAATTGTGAATACACCTCTGATTTTTTTTAGAAAGGCAACAATTTTATTCCCGAATGTTGCAAACAAAAATTCTGTTTCGTGACGGTATTAGGTATGTAAATGTATATGCATTAAAATCTAGTGAGAGGCCGTAAAAAAATTTTAATCGTGCGATTGTTTATACGATTGTGAGCCTTAATGATGCGAGACGTCATTGTTTGGCATCAAGCCTTAATTAGTTACTGAATTTGACCGAATTACTATTATGGTACGAATAGTTTTCCTCCCATTGGCACCCTACTTTGTATACGCTGATGATACTCTATTAATCTACAGTAACCGAGATTCAGGCCAATTGGAAACGACAATAAATGAGGACTTAAAGAACTTTGTATCATGGCTGTGTGAAAACTCCCTTACTATCAATGAAAAGAAAACCAACTACTTAGTATTTAAACAGAGAAACAAAGGTAATATTGATCTAAGACTTTACATAAATAGCACAGAAATTGCAAGGACCAATCAAATAAAACACTTGGGAATTAATCTCGATGACAAACTCGACTGGACGAATCACATACAAAAGATAATTGACAAATTATCACCAATTGTCGGAGTGATGAGACGATCTGACGTATTTGATAAAAAAATTAAAAACTTTATTTATAACTCTTTCATACTGCCACAAATTACTTATGGGTTGATTGTGTGGGCCCAGTGCAGTGCACAATCAAGGACTATCATACAGAGACTAATGAACAAAGCACTTAAAATTATCTTTCGACTACATAGACTGACGAGAACTACAGACCTTTACGAAATTACAGGAATGTTAAAATTAGAAGAACTTATTTTTGTTGAAAAGTCAAAACACCTTCACAAGATAAAAAATGGTTTAATTAAAACAGGACTGAAACTGACTACTAACGCTGACGTACACAATTACAACACGAGACATAACAACCAATTAAGGACAGATCTCCCGAGGACGAATAGAATGCGATATGGATTTCTTCACTCATCTGTGAAAATATTTAACAGTTTGCCAGACCGGTTGAAGACCTGCAAAAGCCCTTACCTTTTTAAGAGGGATGTGAAGAAATTTGTAAAGACTCTAAAAATAAGTGACCATAACGTGTGAATCAGTGCTCCAATTGTTTCATTTTTTCTTTGTGACTTTTTTTTCTTTTTTGTGTAATGCAGTGAACATTACTTTACTTTACTAGTTTTAAGTCTCACTTTGTTTATATAGAATTAATTGTTTCACTCCCCTCATACCAGCGGTTTACACTGCTGACTGGGGAGTTACAAATCATAATGTACTGTCTTATATTCATGTTAGGTTAAATCAATAATTTGTATTATATTATTCCAATAAAATCAATTCAATAGTTTTACAAATTTCTAGTATGGAATGTCCCTATTATAAGTACGAGTATTTCTTAAATTCTCATATTAGTCCAAGAGCCCGCTGCTTAATTTATGACGTATCTGTTTTTTGATCGAAATGTGGTATAAACGATAGCTTACCAATAGGGTATTACATCGCACTAGGGTTGCCTATCAAAATCTTGCCGCAACCCCCCCTGCGCCCCCCGAAAAGGTCCCTCTTCGCGGTTTTTCGCATTTTATAGGAATATGGCAAGAGATAGGAGAAAGTAGTCAATGACAAAAATAATCCTTGCTAAATTCTCTACAAAAAATTATAAGTCATTTTTTTCGTAGAACTAGCAGTTTACCCGCAATGGCCGGTCCAAAACCGAAATTCATTTAAAATACTAAAAAAATGTATTTAAACTAAATTGGATGAAAATTGATAAGAGCTACAGGAAAATAGTCAAAGAAAGAATTAATTACCATAGTCTTAGCTACAAAACGAGCTATAACTTATGTTCGTACATCTAATAATTTCGGAGTTATTACAATAAAACTTAGTGACGAAAATTCTTAAAATTTAGTTTTTCATAAAATAACCAGTGATATAGCGCCGCAGGCCAAATTTTTTTTCCATAAAATGTTAGTAATAATGGGTGGAAGAATGTGAAAGAAAAAAAATCAAACTTTTTTTTTTTATTTTTTCAAAAAATATCCGGTTTTTTGACCGGCCATTACCGGTAAACTACTAGTCCTATGAAAAAAATGAGTTTACATTTTTTGTAGAGAATTTAGCAAGGATTATTTTTGTCATTGACTACTTTCTCCTATCTCTTGCCATATTCCTATAAAATGAGAAAAACCGCGAAGAGGGACCTTTTCGGGGGGCGCAGGGGGGGTTGCGGCAAGATTTTGATAGGCAACCCTAGTGCGATGTAATACCCTATTGGTAAGCTATCGTTTATACCACATTTCGATCAAAAAACAGATACGTCATAAATTAAGCAGCGGGCTCTCGGACTATATCATAAGATTACTTCCGGGAACTACCCAAGTGTATATATTAATAATACGTATTATAGTGTCTTCTGAAATCACAGAGGAAATGGACCCAACATGGCCGCCAATAGAGGCGGATGAAAAAATACGCTTCAGTGGCCATCACAGTAAACACAAGGGGTTTGACGAAAACAAAAAAGAAAACACGAAATGACAAAAGAAATCGTGAAAAACGAAAAAAAACTGAGAAAGCACCATTATGACCGGATGAGTGACTGTCATATATTGAACCCATCAACGGGGTTGACTGTAAGATATTGCTTTTGTAATAAGTCCGCCCTTTAACATACTGTTGTTGTTTTGTTTTGTAACTCTTAAAGATTTTTTGGTTAATAAAGATTTATTTATTTGGTTTTAGATATCCGAGGCAAAATCCAGAGAGAGATGGAGACGAATGAGGGAGGCCTACATCCAGAAATGGAAGCTGCAGGGCTCGTGAAGAAGAAGAAGAAGAAGAAGAAGATAAACAAAAAATATTTTAGGTACTGAACTGGATTTATCTGCATTGCACAGATGGAAATACATTACAGTTTTTTCCTCAACAGAAACGAGAGGCATCTTCATTCACATAATGTAGCGTTATGTGAACTCCCTTGGGGAGGAATCTCTCTATTAATACCATAATTTCTTATCCCATCTCTCAGTGTTTTCACACACATTCTTCTCAACGACCTCATTCCTACTGGTAATCTGGTTCTACGATATAATAATTTTTGTGGTTATAACAAGTAGTTATCTCAACAGATATACGGCAAAGGACGGACTTTCCATCAAGCTTATGACTGATCGTCGGCTGGCTTAATGTGATCACTTTACACTAGTCATAAGCCTGATGGAATGTCCATCCTTTGCCGTATATCTGTTGAGATAACTACATGTTATATTCAACTGCGACGTGTAGAAAATTCCGATGTTTTCACAAAAACATAAGTTGTGATTTTCAAAATTATTTTTTTGATTATATTTTTCCTAGATCACTCGCAGACGAGTGGAGGTCCCTAAAAGTAATAAGAATAATATGTTTTATCTCTTCTCGTTACCTTCTATGTTACAGAAATAAGTAATACTAAGGGTACGCATATTGACATTTCAAAAATTTCTAAAACCGTGAGACCTTAGATCTCGACAACCGTTACGAAATATGCTTTGGAACAAAATAGAATAGATGCATTGAACATTTATCTAGGGAATGACCGTAAAAGGTTTTTTATATCTTGCATAGATTTTAAAAAAATGTGAAAAACACTTTTTTCCGAAAGACAGAAACTCGTTTCCCGAAAGTCGCGGAGCAAGTTTTTTTTGTACTGATAATATGCATTAAAATCTAGTGAATAACCGTAAAAGTTCTTTGATTGAAGTGAAATTATCTCCAAAAAATGGAAAAACGCTATTTTTACCATTTTGTGATGCGATTGTTCACGCGATTTTAAACCTTAATGCCCTGGGAAATTATTACCGTGACGTCAAAGTTGGGTCGCGAGCCTTAAGTAGAAATATTCCTACTAGACATATAAGAAGTATGTATGTCGCATAAATCTTGAGAAATCCCTTGATACACTCAGCTTTTTGTAACAGAAATAAGGCGAATACACAACAACTACCTACCACACTCAAAGCAAACGAGATGGGTTGAATAAGGGCGTATCTCTCATAATATTATAGTATATTTTATAAGAATAAAGTGCATAAATTTTAAAGCTTCCGACCCAACTATGACGTCACGGTAATTTCCCATGGCATTAAGGTTCAAAATCGCATGATAAAATGGCAAAAACAGCGTTTTGAATAGGTTAATTTCGCTTCAATCAAAAAACTTTTACGGTTATTCCCTAGATTTTAATGCATATTATCATACAAAATGAGGTGGTCGGGATCCTGGTTGGTGACGCGCGCGACTGTTAATCCAGTAGGCGCGGGCTCGATTCCCGATGGCGACCTACTCCACTTCACGACCCAAGCTTTTCAAGCTTATGTGAAGTGTGCAAAGGTGAATTTGGGTTTATTTCAATAAACCAAGATTCATTTCAAAAAAATCAATACATTTTTTAAAATTGAAAATGACTTCTTCTTCACTTGAAAACTTCTTGAAAATTCTCGTCACTGTTTTAAATATGAATATAATGTAACAAAACCGCACAGTATATAATTCCCAATAAAATAATAATAACTATAAGAAACGTAACCGTATCCATAGAGAATAAAAGAGTAGATAATATAACCATAGATAACTGACAATCATTTCAATATCTGTATCTACACTGTCAAAATCTTCAAAGAAAAAAATGCTTTTGTGATAAAAAATCCTCCAGTAAAATAAAAACGTACCTATACTGGTTTCCAGAAACCCATAAGAATATTGCTCAACATGAATAAATCCCAAAAAGACAAAAGCCCTTTAGAAATATCCTCAACGGATAAAAGCCCACACTTTCTAGTTGGATTCCAGTATCTGAATTAGTTATAAAATGTTGACTCTTTTTTTGTCTATCCCATTTAAGATTCGCTTACTTATTTATTCATTTTCTAATCTACGCTAGTTTCTAACACACTGAAAGAAATCATACTCTATAGAATATACATACATATACATAGATATTTTTTTTTTTTTTTTTAAATCTCTTTTATTAGTCACAAAATATATACAAATTACAACAATCAAGTCACGCCAAACCTAACAAGTTTGTCGGCGTGTGCTCTTAGACAATAATCTTAATATATATGTAACAACACTATCCTAATTCTACTATATACATTATCTTATATACATGTATAATACATACAATACATTTTATTTTCAAAATCCAATGACATTTGAGCTTTTGTCCTTTGAGCATATTTTCTGAATGGCTTTTGTCATTAGTAGTTGTAGGTTTTCACGATGATCCATATGTAGATCTGTTTTTTTTCGGGTTTAATCGTGTGAAGATCTGATGATCAGACGATTCAGCGAACCGACTGCCGCCTTGGTCACGGATTGTGAAGTCTTTTTTGGGATTTATTCATGTTGAACATTATTCTGATGGGTTTTTGTCCGGTCACGACGTATCTATTCACACTTCTGTTTGATGTCCTTTCTCTTTTGAAAAAATCTATACATATTATGTATTATTTTACTCAAGTATCTATCGTACCTTGGAAATAATACAGTATGGGGCCGCTTCACGCTCGGCGTCCTTCCACGAGTTTTGTGAGAATGAGTAAAAGGACGTACGGACGAGGTGATTGTCTTGAACTGTATACGTAACCGACGGTTAACGCCTTTTTACTCATTCGCGCGGGACTCGTGGAAGGACGGACAGCATGTGGATGAGGCACTATGTAAAAAATGTGTCACTATTTAAAAAAAATTGCCCGCCGCACAATAGACGGTCCAACACAAATTAGTAGACAAAAATATTAAAAAATGAAAGATAAGATAAGGAACGAGGTTATTATGGAAATGAGTAACTGCAAGACTGGCGGTGATGTGACGAGAATGAAAGTCAATAAACTAAGATGGTTTGGGCATTTTGAGAGAATGAAAGATTACAGGATGACAAAAAATATATATTTGAGTGAGGGAAGAGGGGTGAAAAAGCGCGGCCGCCAAAGACTGACCTGGTCCGATCATGTCGACCAGATCCTCAACGACAGAGGAAATGTAATCGCATAAATGGAATTGGAGAACTTCTACAGCAAATTGGAAAAAAGTGACGGAAGCACCAAGCGTGTAGAGATAGGAGCAATCTTTGGACTTTGGAGGTATTAAACTTTTTTTATTATATTATATGTGACACTCACAAAGACATCAATAAAACATAAAAATACACTACTATACCAAAAAACATCTCATGTCGACTCTCCAATCAAGGGCGCCCGCAGCATACACCAACAACAAAGGCTGTTAAAAAAAAGTTTTTTTACTGTGCCTACTCCGGGCATTAGAGGTAGATTAGGTAGGTATATTAAAAAAAAATCACAATGCCGTATTCATTCTGTGTATTACATAATCTACCTAGTACCTATACATTTTTTCATTCCATATTTTATCTTTTCTTCTTGTAGGTAAGTATGCCTTCGCAATTTTCTTTTCTGCTAAGTTCTTTCATTGTGCGATATTTTGTAAGAAGTTCCCATTGTGAAATACAATTTGAAAATGTGAAATCTTTAATACTAATAAACAAAATATAAGAAACAATTTATTTGTACAAGTATTACTGAATTTAAAAAATATCAGATCTTGAAGAGTACGCATACTGACATTTCAGAAATTTATAAAAACGGGAGACCTTAGATCTCGACAACCGTTACTGAATATGCTTTGGAAAAAATAGAGTAGATACACTGAACCTTTATTTATGGAACAACTGTAGAAGAGTTTTTATATCTAGTATAGATCTCTAAAAAAAAATGTGAAAAAGACCTCTAATCTTTTTTCCGAAAGACGGAAACTCGTTTCCCGAAAGTCGCGAAGAGATTTTTTTTTTGTACTGATAATATGCATTAAAACCTAGGGAATAACTGTAAATGTTTTTTGATTGATGCGAAATAAACACAAAAAATGTAAAAAAAGCTATTTATACAATTTTACCACGCGATTTTGATGAACCTTAATGCCGTGGGAAATGACCGTGATGTCATAGTTAAGTCGAGAATCTTAAATAATAAAAAATTCTCCTAATCAATTGCAAAATTCTCACTAATTTCAGTCGAAGTGCCTTTTGGATTCCACGCACTTCTTCCATTCTTCCACATTGGAAAATAGTGCTATAACGCCTCTTATGCACTGGGACGTTCTATGCATTTCAGGAAGAGAGACTGCGCGAAAATTTGCTTACCTGAAACAAAAGAAAAGGAGACAATTAGTTTTTGTATTATGTATTACTCACAAATTATCATTTTTTTGGGTCTGGGCCCCACCGTCTGACATTGGGTAGGCTCATTTTGATAAAACCATACAAAAAACCTCCTGGAGCCGTTTTTATGACTGTTATTGGTTTTGAATGAATCCTGGCCGCAAGTTCCTTTGTAATTCTGAGTCTGGGACTAAATGCAATAGAGTGCCCTCTGCAAATAGAACCATATATCACATCCCTATATCACTCTTAATACGTCTCGTACCTTTAAACATCATAAATTTAAATTAATGTACAATTTGCAAATTCTGGTTTTAAATTCGCGAAAGTTACCTACACAAAATCTTCAAGGATATTTGCTAGTAAGTATGTGAATATTACATTTCATTACTGAGAATTGTGCGTACGTGACTTACTGGGATAAGAACATCGTTAAATAAGAAATATTTAAATCTATAAAATGTTACAATCAATACATACACTGTATTACAATCAATACATACATTGCGTAGAGAAGATACGAAATAAAACCTAAAATATAATGAAGAGAATTTTGTATGTAACCACACCATATTGTGGGATATGTCTCGATGTCTTAATGAACTCCCCTCCAATACACGAGGTCTCCTCACATTGGAGGGTAGTATGGAAAATTGTAAATATTGTAATTAGTTTTATATGTATGTATTAAATGTAAAAAATTATTTACTAATAAATTTATAAGGAATGAGGTTATTAGGGAAATGAGTGACTGCAAGACTGGTGTAGTGACAAGAATGAAAGTAAACAAACTAAGATGGTTTGGGCATGTTGAGAGAATGAATGATGACAGGATGACAAAAAAGATATATCTGAATGAGCGAAGAGGGGTGAGAAAGCGCGGCCGTCCGAGACTGACCTGGTCCGATCATGTCGACCAGATCCTCAAGGATGGACGCGTTTTGAGTAAAAGGAATCGGAGAGCGTGTATGACTAATTGCATGAATGTGACGGAAGCTAGGAGTGTGTGTTAGGATAGGGCTGTCTGGCGCTCTGTCCTCTCTGCCTACCCTGCAAGGGATGTGGCGTGAGGGTATAGATAGATAGATAGATAAATTTATTTGAATTTGAATCATACTAGTATGTCTCGATGTTGTTGTAGCATGCATATTGACATTTCATTATTTTTTTTTTAAATGGGAGACCTTAGATCTCTACAACCGTTAATAATTAATATGCTTTGGAAAAAATTGAGTAGATACATTGAACCTTTATCTAAGGAATAACCGTAAAAGATTTTTTATATCTTGTATAGATTTCTCTAAAAAAGTATATGAAAAATACCTCAGATCTTTTTTCCGAAAGACAGAAACTCGTTTGCCGAAAGTGGCGGAGAAAAAGTTTTTTTGGCATTGATAATATGCATTAAAATCTAGAGAATAACCGTAAAAGATTTTATGTAATATAGCGAAATTAGCCCCAAAATTGAACGCTGTTTCTAACATTTTACCATGCGATTGTTCATATGTGTTTTTTAAGCTAACGCCGCGAGAAATGACCGTGACATCATAGTTAAGTCCCTATAGCTTTAATCTCGGTTCAGGAATTGCTTGGGTGGTGTGGTGGTATAATAATACTTATAATATATTGAATTTATAAAGCTGTAACAATTTCACGCTTCACTGGTGACCCGCGATCCAATGTTAATAGTTACACTTTACCCATTACCTTGTATTGGTTCCTGATACTATGTTAATAATATCATTGATACTGTAGGTAATACTAGGGAACCTATATAAATGTAGGAAGACTTAACTGATAAAGCCATAGACAAAACTTGATCGCCGCCATTTTTGCTACTAGCCTTTCCGCTAGGTATACGCCATTTTTTCTATATGCTAAGTACGCTAATTTACCATTTAATTACATAAGTTATATTCCAAAGCTAATTTATCACTGATTATACATAATGAGTCGCAAAATTCACTGATATAACCAGGTTTCATGCAATTGTGAACAACCAATATGACACATATGTTTTTAACGAAAATGACCTCCACCATAGATTTGTCATAGATAATAGAAGGGCTCAATGTTCAACAGTTCTTCCCACCTTTATACAGGCTCCTCAGGTAATTTAAAAGTTTTAGAATGGCCAAGTAGCTAATATAAGTATATCAAGTAACAATTTAGCTCCTAGGTTGGTCCTAGAACGATTCTAGAACCAACCTTGGAGCTAAATACTGTTAATTGGGGTGTATTGATACGGAGGCTATACCTACGACTTCTATATTTTTTCCATTTATCTAGTGTATGTATGTAGTGTAATTAGGACTAGCTGACAGAAATCACATGATTGCGATAAGCTCGCCCTAGTGAATAAATGATACAATTTATATTTTTTAATGTTAACATAACTCCATATTTTGTTCACCAAAAGTGTAAAATATATTTTCCTTTCTTTTTCGACAACGAAATTATCGTTCACTAGAGACGAATAAATAAATAAACGTATAATAAGGGTACTTCCAGTAGCCACCCCTTCCGATTAATAAAATAATGAGTCAAGCGAAAGCCTCAACAAGCTTTTTCATGTTAATAGGAGCTTTTTTACAACACAAATAATATCAGTTTACAAGAAGACACTAAATAAATCATTTTAAAAGGGATATTATTTATAATGGAACCTTTTCACATAGAAATATGTTCATATGGTAATGTGATTCATCCACTAACTTAGTCCACGTTTTTACTAAAACACTCTTTTAGACTTTATTTTAAGAGCACGCATTTCAAAAATTTCTAAAAACGGGAGACCTTAGGAATTTAACGAAAAAAATAGAGTCGATACATTGAACCTTTATCTAGGGAATAACTGTAAAAGATTTTTTTATATCTTGATAGATTTCTCAAAAAAAAAATTGTGAAAAACACCTCTGATCTTTATTCCGAAAGACTGAAACTCGATTCCCGAAAGTCGCGCAGAAAATTGTTTTTATTTTGTACTGATAATATATGCATTAAAATCTAGGGAATGAACGTAAAAGTCTTTTGATTGAAGCGAAATCAACCCCGAAAAATAAAAAAAACGCTATTTTTACCATTTTATCGTGCGAATGTTCACGCGATTTTGAACCTTAATGCCTCAGGAAATTGCCGTGACGTCAAAGTAGGGTCGCGAACTTAAATAAGTATTTTAAAATGTCTATTTCAGCGCCTGTTTATACACAAGTATTTTTAATCCATATATAATTTTTTGGAATATCTATTTTAATAAAACAATTTAAAAAAAATACGTTAAAACTCGAATTAATAGTGTTCCAATTTTGAATACCGAAACATTTTGTCTCTTAACTCAAATATTATTTTTTCAGAGTATTTTGTTTTGGGATACTATTACATACTAACTTCACTTTTTTCTTAGAAAAAAAAGAGTTTTTTTTTCTCTTTCTTTCATACTCTCTTTTCTCCTTCCCTCGCGATTACAAGAAAATAACAACAGTATAATAATGTATTCTTTGCAACGTCACAAAACCGGTACAATTTTTATGATTTATAGGATGTTTTATTTCTTGTAATATTCCGCAAAAAAATATGTACCACCCTGTATATATTATTTTGTTCGGAAAATTTATGAACCATACCCACCTACCTAGTACCTACATAAAATATTCAATGTTTAGAATTTATTTTTAAAACGAAAATTAGAACTTCACAAATATTAAAATAAATAAATCAAATAAATCTAAAACATTATACCAAATGGCGGGTTTATTGCCGTAGGCAATGTCTGCCAATATTATACATATAGAAAGGAGATTAGGGTTTCTCTCCAGATATGAGTAAGTACCTTTTACTCATGTTAGGAGGAGGAACTCAAAAACAATGAAACAATAAAAATACTACAACAACAAAAATACTCACAACTAATTACAAAATTTGTTGATATTAAAGATAAATCTGACTTTGAAAGCTGTCAAAATCTTATTTAAATTGCTATACTAAATATTTTGGTCCTCTAATTCCTATATGATCCAGAACATATAGCGCCAAATTCAAAGGCCTCAATCGCTAAGTTCAAGTACCTACTTTAAAAAACTTGAAACATTGTCATTATTTTACTTTAAAAAAACGCCTCAATATCCAAAATATTGGTAAAAATATTCCTTATTTTTCGTAAAATACTTGAGTCTCTATCATTTGACTAATTTTTCGTGTGATCTTCTTTGTTCATTGTCCTTTGGGATCTACTTATTTTTTTATGTAGGTGTGTTTTCTTAGGTCTAAATTTAACGATCAGTATTTTTTTTAATATTCAGTATTTTACGAAAAAATTCAGTATCTGTATAGAATATTATAATTTCACCCTCTACATTTCAATTTGGCGCACATTACGGGGGCGACGCTAGAGTTTTTTACTGTCATAATACGGGTTTTTGACGGCCACAAACTCTCTAGATTAAAAAATAATCTAAGCAAATACATGGTTGGCGCAGGTAGTCGAGGCGGCAGTCCTTCGAGCGGGAGGTGCCATGATCAAACCCCAACGCTAGCGATTAATTCCACACTTTGCGATACAGGCTTTTAGCCTAGTGCAAAGTGTGCAGTAAAGTATTTGGGTTTGTGTATGCAAGCCCAGATCCTTTTTCAAAGATTTATGGGTTGTTTTCTAATTTGAAGAGCCATTTGCACATTTTTTACTTTTTTTAAAATCAGTACCTGTAAATTATTCAAGTTTATGATATCGTATGAAAATACTGAAAATATATTCATGAAATACTGAAATAATGACAAGTCGTCTTACGTAATAACAAGGACGAACTGAATTCTCTTGAGGGAGAAAGATAGAGCGAAAGACAAGGACCTGGTATGAGTAAGAAGGTTTTTTTTATTGTCAAAAATATTAAGCTTCTCAAACAAAAAAAAGTCTATTGTGAGTTGAAAAAAAATATTTGTAATCTCTTTTTGTGCCGCTACCAACGGCAAAGCAGATGTATAATATCATAAACTAAGTTTGTAAGTAAAAGGCTCTACTTTGTAAAAATAAATAAGTAAGTAAGTACGTAAGTACGTTCAAGTGGACGCCGTTTGTTAACCATACCCTCACATCACACATCTTTCTTCACTTCTTCTTTCACTACACACGCGGCTAGACTATGGAATAACCTTCCACTTCCTATCAGACTAGCTCCAACTATTCTCTCTTTCAAAAGTAAACTGAGGCATCATTACCTTTCCTTAAATAATCCATCTAACTGACAATCCCGTGGTTCCTTCCTTGTCCTTCATCCCATCCACATTTATATATGTATTTTTATGTATGTATAAGTATTCTATATATTATTATTATTTTCATATTTATTTATATTTTTCTTATTTTTCATACACCTGTATGTAATGTGTACATCAAATTAATGTCACAAGTGGTTGGTTGGCAGAAATTGCCTACGGCAATAAACCCGCCATTTGGAAGATATGTTTTCTTTTCAATAAAGATTTTTTTATTTATTTTATTTTACATAATTTAGACGAAAAATAAGGGAAATATTAAGAGTAGCCATACCGACATTTAAAAAAAAATATAAAAACAGGAGACCTTATATCTCGACAACCTTATTAAATATGCTTTGGAAAAAATATGGTAGATGCACTGAACCTTTATCTAGTAAATGGCCGAAAAAGATGTTTTATATCTCTTGAATAGATTTCTCGAAAAAAATATGTGAATAACACCTTTTACTTTTTTTTCGAAACACAGAAACTCGTTTTCAGAAAGTAGTGGAGATTTTTTTTCGTATCCAATAATATGCATTAAAATCTTAAAGTTTTATAAATGGAGCCAAATTAACCCAAAAAAGTGAAAAAAAAAACTGTTTTTAACACTTTATGCGATTGTTCATGCCATTTTGAACCTTAATGCCGCTGGAAATGACCGTGACGTCATAGTTGGGGTCCGAGCTTTAAAATCGACGCAAAATATGTTCCTAATAAGAAATTAAATGAACTTTGTCCATTCAAACATGTAAACACTTGGAATTGTTTCTGACACTTATAGTAAATATCCCCAAAAATAAATGTTATGGTTAAAAGGGTTGCTGCAGCTATTTCCTCAAATGCCCTGGGGCACCCACATACCTCCTTCATTTAATTACTTTGTGGTGAGGGTTTTTTTCAGAACTCTGTATTTATGCTATGGTATATTTGGTACCCAAATACAATCATTCCCATTTTAACGCCAATTCAACATTTCAACGGAATATACATATTAGGAGGTCGTCAATTTAATAAACGCGTTTCACGTTTTTAAATATTTTGAAAATTGTAATGTACCTACTTAGGTTTTTTTTTTATTTACAGTCTGTTAAGAAAGATATATCTTCTCCATTCTCGGATGTACCGTGTGTAGATTGTCGATATTGTCGAGCTTTCTGCTTACTTGCTGAGGCCATCTCCAGGACTAATTTAGTGAAGGCTCGACAACATCGACAATCTACACACTACAGGGTACGCCCGAGAAGAATGGAGAAGAGATTAACGAGGACCGTGAAAATTACAAAGCATTAAGAAAGATATGTTTTTTGATGAACCAACTTGTAGAATTTTGATAGAAATGTTATTGATACAAGCAAACAAAACTGTAGTTCTCAATTAATACGAAAGTAACTTTTTTTAGAATACTGATAAGTATTGACTATCATTTACATGGTGAAATGATTGTAAGTGGTTTCAGGGGGGCTTTTGGTAGATTCATGAGATAAGAATAAGGGCAATAGAAATGTTTGAGGAATATTGACGCAGAGTTTTGACTCTCAGATACCACGCATGGCTTACAACGGTCGTTCACTTAGGAAAAAGAAAGTACACATTCCATACGAATTATTTCCTCTTCATCACTCTTGTCACCTTTAAACAAATAAAGAAATTTTAACGAAAACGCGTAATGCGAAAATAATACACAATACTAAGAGCGGAGATACGGAAATCAACGTAAAGTGTGGTGTTGACTGTGAAATCAACTTCTCTCTCGTTTTTGTTTTAAAGTGGGGAAACCATACAAAAATTTAATTACCATCAAAAGCTTCGGCACGGGCTGAGGGTATTAGAAAAGTTCTACAAAAAGGGTGGTACTTAGGTAATGTTCTCATACTTAGACCAATGCAAATGCAGACAGGTAGGTAGTAATATTAATTTTCAGGGTACGTTTCGTTACTGCAAATGAAGTGTACTCACAACTTTGTACGCAAACACTTTGAAAATGAATATTGATTAGTTTGTGAAATGAAAACTTTAAGGGCAATCACAGGGAGAAGGCTTAGAGATCGAATCCACAACGAAGAAATAAGTCGGACCTGTGGCACGGAAGATATCGTGAGATGGAGCAGGGCAAGAAGAAGATTCTGGAGGGATCATGTAAATAGAATGACCGTCTCTAAAATCCCTTACATTGCAGCCAACGAAATACCACCTGGTAATCGTCTTCCTGGAAGACCGCCCAAAACATGGAGGGAAGGTTGGTTCTCGACGTCCCAGGGTAAAGGAGCTTTCAGTCAGAACAGATCAACTGAGGAGAAAGAAGAAGTTTAATTTATAAAAGAAATGTCTGCATCTGAATCTGTCTGCGCTGCATCCTTTGCAGAGTAGTCAGAGAGATCAGGGTGCCCGTTAAGGAATGCTCCCTTCTACTAACTTCTGAATGGAGAAGAGTGGAGAATGTTAGCGCGAAATAAGAATAACGTAAGTGACAATGTGAATTTTACCTTTTTAAGAAGAGCCTGTGAACATATTAAAAAAATCTAAAACAGCCAATTTGTTCAGATTATAATTACCAGTATTTTGGCTAAATTATACTTTTATATCTGAAAAACTGAACAGAAAATCCTTAGATCCCGTAAATTACAGGGGTAATTTCGGAATATTTTTTTATACAAGGAATTTCCAAATATTGTAATTCTAAAACAGGCAATCTGTAGTCCATAATTTCATCTCTTACTGTCTTCAGTTTCAAGACGATTCTCTCAGTATTGGCTGAGAAAAATTCAGGGTGCCGAAGCCGGATGGCAGCATATAGGACGTTAATGAAAAGAAAGGTAAAATTTGTGCCCTAGATAAAAATTGAAACCCCTTATAAACAAAAAAATATTTATTAAATAATTACATGATAAAATTCTGCAAAACACATTGAAATAAGTATTGAATAAACAAAATAACAAATGTACTGCCATCACTGAAAAAAAAACACGAAAGAAACAAAAACAATCTCCCTGGTGTAATCCCACGGATTAAGGAGATTACGTTGAACCTATCTAGCAACACAAATTCACTTTAATCCGGTGGATTAATAAAATAATATGGATTGTATTTGTTCAACATAATAATACAATTGTCTTATTTAGTTTATTAATTCGATTACATTCAAAACATGAGAGTAATTAACAGGAGAATATAAAAATAAACTGAAATATATTCCCGCATTACTAAGCAAACAAGTGTCATTTTAATTTAATATAGGAATGATCTTCAAGTTACACGGCGATTGTTGCGCCGCTATCCGGCAGTTCGCTGCACTAAAAATTTTGTGTTACTATACTACGATTTAAATATTATCAGTAGAGCTTTTTAGCTAAAAGTGATCAAGTGTTCAAAGTTCTGTTCATAACTAAGTAGGTATGTGTGTTAGTGACAATTTAGGTTGCCAGCAACGTTGAATAGCACCATCTATTGATATTATGTGAAAACATTCGGGAGGAATTATACCACGCAGGGTACATGTAAGTATGAGTGAAAAAATGTGTAGGTTGTTCGATCTAATTAAAAAGGAGTTTCCGTAGGTAGAGAAATCTAATTAATAAAAAGCTAAAAAGCCGAAAATAGCTTCACGTAATTATTATAAAATAATTAGAAAAATTTCTCGGTATTGGCTTCTGTATAACGTATCAGAGATTAATTAATTCATTATTTTTTTCCTACGAAATGAAATAATATTATCGTCCATTTTTAATCAAGCATTTTTTGATAAAACTTAGGTAGATAGCAATAAAAAAAACACTATATATCGTCATTTTTCTTTCCCCCTGATATCCCCGGGCTACAGAATACGTTCTCACTCTTTTTCCGTATCATTTCGATTGTCCTGCAAAATTCAGGTGCAAAAATTCAATAATGATCGGACAGGTCTGGTAATAAGGCTGAAATATCTGCAGATAAAAATATTATTTTGTCTCATATTTTTAATGTCCTGGCTTTTACGGAAGGCTGGAAAACAAACTTGTTAACAAATTGTAGATGTACGTACCTAAATTATTTTAGGTATTGGAACTGGATTTTTCTGCATTGA
Organism: Ceraclea dissimilis; assembly: GCA_963576895.1. Lineage (NCBI taxonomy): Eukaryota > Metazoa > Arthropoda > Insecta > Trichoptera > Leptoceridae > Ceraclea > Ceraclea dissimilis. The sequence goes on from OY756373.1 coordinate 14,699,701, forward strand.
GCAGATGGAAATACGTTACAGACATCACAGATGTGAACATCACCCCGGGCAAAAGTGATCAGTTAAGCCAGCCCAAGCCGACTCGTAAGCGTCGGAACATCCATCCTGCTTCCTTCCAAGGGAGTTCACATAAAGCTGCATGATGTGAATGAAGATGCCTCTCGCTTCTGTTGAGGAAAACTCTGTATTGTTAAAAAAAAATTGGAGGATTATTTATGCGGTGGTCCCAGGGTTAACAATACATAGGTACTTAATGTACATGAAATTCGACAACACAGCCGTCGCTCTTCGTGGTGTAGTGGATATGATCCCTACTAAGCGAGACGAAGGTCTGGGTTCGAATCCCAGCCGGGGTGAACTGAAATGGCGAATGTTCCTCGAGTGTAAAGTGATCACTTAAGCCAGCCGAGGTCGGTCGTAAGCCCGACAATGTTCATCCTTGATTCTTCTACACTGTTGTGGGAATACTGTATTGAGTAAATTATTTCACCTGGTTTCCGAACCCTGATAAAATAAAACAGGGTGTAACGGAGTAGAATGTCAGACTTTAAATAATAATAATTTAATTGTAATTAAAACTTTTAGCTAAACAAGGTAAATTTTTCGGATGACTTTGAAGTGTGGCGATGGTAAAATAAACACAGAAATTAATTGAATAACTAGATGTTGGTTATAAAACTATTTTAGGGTTAGGTTCCATACTAGCACGACCTGGCCATGTTGCATGCCTTGTTATATCTTGAGTTAATTATTAAGATAAATTGTTGAATCAATTGAATTTAACAAAAATATCATTTGCATTACCACAAAGTCTATTTTGAATGGTACTTACCCACTGAGTTTGATTGAATTTAGATGTTGTTTATTCTTCTTCTTTTCGTATGCGAAAACAACCATTGTACAAATGATCTGGGAGTCTGGGTCAGAGCTCCGCGTCAATATTTCTCAGATATTCAATTGCCCTTGGCGTCACCTCATGGATTTCCCAAATATCCCCCTCGAACTTCTTGATGGGACAGTGCTCCACAATGTGTTCCACTGTCTCTATCTGCCCGCAGTGGCATTGGGGATGTTCCCTCTTGCCCCATTTATGGAGGAGGTGTCCACATCTCCCGTGCCAGTTCGGATCCTATTTAGGGTTGCCCATAGTTTGCGAGGCAGGTCGAAACCAGGCTGTCTCACTGTGGGGTACTGGACGAGGTTTCTGTGATCGGGATTCTGGGAATTCCACTCATCTTGCCATGCTTGCGCGGCACTAAAGCCCTCCCCGACTAGTCGACCACCCAATATCCAAGATGTTTTTTATTAATAAGGGTGGAAAAGTGATCACTAGCCAACCACGACCGGAATAGCGCTGTAATAGCTTGATATTTTTAACTTTTTGTATTGTAATTTTCCAAAGGCCTCGTGGCCGTTAAAGCTATAAATAAATAAATACTAATCTGTTTTATTTTTATTCATTGACAATATAGTGAACAAAATATAAAAAAAATATTATTATCACATGCAATAATACACCATAACCTTTGATCACTAGGGCGAAATTATCGCAGCGCTGCGATCGCTATCCATCGATTTACCAATAGAAAACATAAGAAGGTCAGAATGGCTTTCTATTAAGGGTTTATCCTTTATACACTGTTTTTCGAAGTCATCAGTTACGCTGCCTGTTAAAATTTTGAATTAAAAAATTGACAAAACATTTTACACAATACATACATTTTCATCTAGAGAATTATGTATTTAGATCATCACATAAATTTTGTGATATTCAAAATAAGAATAATATTATGGCGAGAAGAATTTTTCTATGTTTTAATATACACAGAGCATTTGCTGGTAACCAGATTATTTTTAAATTTATGTATAAAAGTTAATCTGTTTTTATCGAAATAAAACCAAATACATCTTTGTACACTTCACAGTACGCTTGAAAAGCTTGTGTTGTGAAGTTGAGTAAGTCGGTATCGGGATCGAACCCGCGCTCAGCTCGTTCTTGGGATATACCGTGAATAGAATTTCGTATTAATATCAGCGAGACGAAAAAAACCCCTCTGTATTCAGGCACTCTAAAAACACAAAAGAATAAGCCTGCTCTTAAAAAAAAACGACGGCTCAACTAAGCCTACTTCATTTGTAACAAAAATATTATTCGGTTTACTTTATTATTATAATAAATAATATGCCTGGATCTTGGCGCGAGTGGGTCGTCGCCCGAAAATAATTACGTTAGGTACAGTGTGGTCTCTGAATTACTGTGGGAGATCAAAGGACGGTTGTTTCACCCTGTATCATAAAATAAAAGTATTTATAGCCCAAAGTCTTGGTATAGGGGCAAGTATCTAACCCAGATGTTGCCCTTTTTGCGTACCCCAAAAGGTAACACACGTTTAGAAAAAAATATATTTAAAAAAATTAATCTGGGTTCATGGAAACATACCCAAATACATCTTTGTACGCTTCACAGTAAGCTTGAAAAGCTTTTTTCGTGAAGTGGAGTAAGTCGTCATCAGGGATAGAACCCGCGCCCGCCTGATTAACAGTCGAGCGCGTTGCCCACCAGGCTACCGACCACCTCAAATTCTTATTCATGTTTACGCAGAGAGAATATCGCGCATTCTCTTAACTCTGAGCAAAGTTTGCTCAGCGCGTACTCTAAATTCTGCGTATGTTCTCTAAATGCGTACGCTCAAGTCTCAAATTATGAGTCAAGTCAATTTTTTTTCTATTCTATCCTATCCTCTCACTTGCAGGGTAGGCAGAGAGAACAGTTCGTCAGACTTTCCTATCCTTCTTGCTTTAGCCACATTCATGCAATTTGTCATAAACACTCTACGACTCCTTTTACTCAGGACACCTCCATCCTTGAGAATCTGGTCTATATGGTCAAGTCATGTGTTTCTTGGAAGACCGCACTTCCTTACGACCTCTTCTTTCTCCCAGATATATTTTATTTGCTATCCTTTCGTCATTCATTCTCTTTAGATTTCCCAACCACCTCAACTTGCACACTTTCATTTTTTTAACACTTTTTTTTATAAAAGGATCTGGGCTTGCATACACAAACCCAAATACTTTCCTGCACACTTTGCACTAAGCTAAAAGGCTGCCGCCTCAACCAACCATGTATTCATTAACATTTAAGTTACAACATTTGTTTTAAATTTTTCAACTCTCTAATCGCTTCATTTCTTATCCTAGTATCTCTCGACGTTTTTCGTAATATTATTCAATAGACGTCATTAATGTTTCATATTAACAACATATTCACATATCGCTTACCTAATAATGTTTACTTGCGCAACGTGAGCACCCTCCGCCATCTTGTTTCGAAACGTTGTCTTCGTGTACGAACACGTGTCACACATTCCAGTGGCGGCGAAGGAGGGTGGGGCTTAGTTTAGATATTATTATTATTTGTCGAATGGGAAGAAGAACTGGGGAGAAATTATTTTGGTTGGTTCTCATGATATCCGATCATACAATATCTGTCGTGCTGTATTCAAACAAGAGCGTAATTCTAATATTTTAATTTTATTTATTTACTTAAACTTTAAGTGAACAAAAAATACATATAAATATGAAAAAATGGACATAGTACAGATTATAATTCACTAGGGCGAGCTTATCGCAAAACTGCGATTTCTTCCAGTTAACCCCAGGAAAAAATAGAAAAATAAAGAAATTGAATAAAAAAAAGGAAAAAACAGAATAAAAGAAATTGAATTGAATATAAAATACACGAAGTAGAAAATATATAAGTACAAACATACATATGTGAGAAAAAATAAATGAAAACAGAATAAAAAAATAATAAACAAGATACAGAATGCATACATACATAAAAAAAACATATATAGCTGAATCTACATACAATTTAGTCCTAAGATTCGGATTCAGATGCCGCATTCGACGCCAACATGCGATTTCTCACCCATATTTTTATTTATATTTACAAGATTTTATTTTATTTCACTTGGTTTATTTTATTTTAGTTTTTTCTACACTTTTGTGTGCATGTGGGTATATAATATGTAATGTTTATTTTTTCTTTCTTTCATAGCTTTGTTGTATTGTTGATTTTAATTAATAAAGATATTGTTAACTTTGATTACTGTATCATAATTTGTCTAAAAGGCTCACGCCGTTGATATGAATAAATAAATAAATAAACTTCACTATGTGCTGTTTTTTTGTCTGTGCGCAAATCTTGCGACCCGTTTTTCAACCGCTTCCTGACTACTTAGAGACTTGAAACTTTGCAAACATACCTAAGTAAACTCGGTGAAAATACGATTCCGTACCTACGACTTTGGATCGGCTTCTCCAAAGACAAAAATGATGCAAGCGCCCCGTAAGGGCGTGTTTGGTATCGTTTGGAAGACCGCAAAAAACAGTTCTAGGATGTGAATTCATAAAATCTTGGTTAGCAAAAAATCGATTTTATTCATACATATATGCATCTCCTTTTTATTAATTTTTTTTAATGAATCTGGGTTTATCGAAATAGTCCCCAATACATCTTTGTACACTTCACAGAAAGCTTGAAAAGCTCGTGTTGTGAAGTGGAATAAATCGGCATCGGGGATCGAACACGCTCCCACCGTATTTAATTCCCTTCTATCGTTGTTGGTTGGGTCGGGGGCTCAAAGCATCTGCATATCTTAGCCAGAAGCCCCCGTCACTTGCAGTTTCCAGGACCTCTGGCCCAACCAACCACAATAGATTTAACTATTTTCAATTTTTAAAACTCATTTTACAATGAGTTTTTTGCGTTTATGGAACCCTATTAGAATTTCTTCACTAGAATTACATCATTTGGAACCATTAGCAGTAATCCAACATCTTCGGTATGTTTTGTGTATTTTCTCCCTTCCCCATGACCTAGCCAAGTGGAAGAATCCCAGCCATACTGATTCATCGATGCGTTCCAGGGACTCCATATAATATGACAGGAACCAGCCGAGCATTCACTGTGCCGAGGAATATTTTTGCTCATTTTGATATTGGGATAATATTTATCTATATCTATTAATAATCTGTTTATGATTTTATTATAATGGTAAAGCAAATTTATCTATTCGTCCATGAATTTTTACCAAAAAGAGATTTGTCTATTTTATTTACGTATCTACGAAATGTCCAAGTTTCTTCACCGGCGTGAGTGGGGATTGAAAATAGCTTGATTCGGACTTAGGTTGAAAGTACGCTTTCGGCGAGACTACGCAAATTTGATAGTACCCATTTTAGGAAACTACGCACACTTGAAACTTGAACTTATGTATTGAACAAACCCGCATACAATCGTGAATACGCATTGAATCTAACCAGTACCTAAGTAGGTACATAAATTAGTACGGAACGTAGTCCTTATATCAAGTTGGACAGGTTCCCGTGTTTTTTTTTTACATACTTAGTAATAACCCCTCTCTTCATAGTGAAATGGCAGAATCAGGATTTTCCCTTCATTTTTAATGTTATTCATTTTTCATTCCACCAAAGTATTACTTTGTAGTATTTTTTACCTGCAGGTAGCACGAATTTCCATCTTTTGTTAGGCCCGAAATGAAATAGGTAGATAATAGGTATACTTATGAAATTTCGGCGGATTTTCTACAATTCAAAATGAGTTAATTCGTACATTATATGTAGGTATTCTAATGCGCAGATAAAGTAACATAGGTACCAGATAAAACCATGGATTAACTCGATAATATTAGTATCATACATACTCTACGCGGTATACGTTTCATTAAATGTGAACGCGCCTTAAAACAGGGTTACCATATAACTAAAATTATATATTTTTTTCTTTATTAAAAAATAACATACTTAATACTTAAGTTATAATCACAAACTCTTATAATATTTTGGAAACTGCCCTCCTTAGGCAACCGAATGTTTGTGTGGAGGGCAGGACTCAATCAAACACAACAAATGAATAATCAATACAGTTGCAGTCTATACAATACAAGACATACACATAGGCATTCCACAGTTGACAGAGAAGTCAATTCCTCCACAAGAGTAACAATGCAAAGCAAAAAGACTTAAGTTACAGCGATTTAGATTTAGCGAACGCATCAGTACTTCTTTTTCGGCCCCGATCTCTCCACTCACTGCTGCACACAGCCGTCTTCAAACGCTTTTATTCCTCTCTATTGTTCGCCTTTTGCACCCCTGTCTAACCGCTATAAAGATTACGCCATCTACCCATCTTTTTGGGGCTTCCGACGCCTATTTTGCTTGCCCTTGGGTTCCTTTTAATAAGCTTGGGTTTCCACTAATCAGTCTTGGTATACGGCATGTCCATTTCAATAACAGCTACTATTTTGTCAAACTAAAACAAAATATATTTTACAGTGCCACTGTTTTTAAAATGAGCTAAAAAGTTCAAATCAACACAATTAAGTTTTCTCATAATGGTTATTTAGGTTAGAACTTATTGGCTGGCAGAAGGATATTTGACATGGTTAAGACCTATGCGCTATATGATGCCAGAACCAATATCGATTCTTTTTCAAGTTTAACAAAATAAAGTCTCAGTGCTGAAATAATCTAAACGACGTCGAAATCATGTCATATGTATGTAATAGGAAGCCAGATGAATGCCGGAGTTTCATACTGTTTTCATTAGACCGGAAATGTCAAAAAAATTACACGTGCCTGTAGGCTTTGAAGATTGTGGCAACCCTGATATCAGGGAGACAACTTAATATCAGGGAGCGAGAGGTTTAATTCGCTAAGTAGGTACGTAGCAATGGGATTAAATAATTATTTTCTCTCGACTACCATTTTCTAATTATTGGTTGGATTCCAACAAGGGTATTATTACTATGCTCAAACGGATCCTTCACTTACATAACATCATATGAAAATACCCTCGTTCAATGTAAACTATCATAACTACAAAAATCTAAGATATATTACATACAGTTTTTTCAGGCTTTTCTGTCCTGGGCCAACTTCGTTGCCTGTTCCCATGTCATTCCAGCCTGGCGCAGCTCTGATATGTACAGTCTCTGGATGGTCATTGCAGGCCTACCCAGACGTCGTCCGACAGGGCGATATTGGAGACAGCTGTTGTTAATGCTATCAGCGGACATACGTAGAATGTCTGCCAACCAACCACTTGTGACATACATTTGATAATAACAATACATATGTATATACAAAAAAATCATATTTAAATAAATAGGTGGATGGGATGAAGGACAAGGAAGGAACCACGGGATTGTCAGTTAGATGGATTATTTGAGAAAAGGTAATGATGCCTCAGTTCACTTTTGAAAGAAAGAATAGTTGGATCTAGTCTGATAGGAAGTGGGAGGTTATTCCATAGTCTAGCCGCGTGTGTAGTGAAAGAAGAAGTGGTGGTACCTCTAAATATGGACATAGCACATTTTACCTCCATCATACTATGAAGGTAGATATTGGATTATCATCCTATATACTAACACACTACCATATTACAGACACATTTATTAGAATAATTCAGGTATTACTAACTCCTCGTGTACCTTCATAAACATCTGTATTTTATGTATTACATTTCACATAAATAAGGCTTCTATTGTTCATTTTTACAGGATTTTTGGGCGAAATACACAAGAGCCCTAAGCCGCCTATTACTACCTATTCGTACCACCGATTCCTACATACATATCATAATATATATATTTTTTTTATTATTAATCTGGGTTTATCGAAATAAGTCCAAATCCAAATACATATTTGTACACTTCACAGTAAGCTTGAAAAGCTTATGTAGTGAATTGGAGTAAGTCAGCATCGGGGATTGAACCTGCGTCCGCCGGATTAACAGTCGAGTTCGTTTCCAACCATCAGGCTACCGACCACCTCAAAATATAAATCCATTACATAATTAACTTGGAGTGCGTATGTATAATCCCCGGTCAGAGTTCTTTGGTACATGGATTACTATAGATACGAGATTTGACGATAGAGGTACTAGGGGTATAATCAAGTACCCAACTGCCAAGTTGTAATAAATACTTTATAGTCTATACCGAAAAAATCCAAATGACTTCGTGCACAGTCGTTGCCTAAGAACCGGCCGCTCAAATATGACCTAGACTGAAATGGCAATGGGCAGGGTACACAGCAAGTATTAGGACCCGGGATTATAAAAAGGAGACCAACAAAGAGGTGTGCAAAGGCCACAGAAGAGATGTTTGGACGACGAAACCTCGGCAGCGGGTGGACAGTGATTAAGAAAGGCTAGCATAGCAGAAAACTATGGAAACGTTTAGTTTAAAAAAAGAGGCCTTTATCCAGCATAGAAGCAGGCGAGAAGCTACCTAAGATCCCATCAAGTTGTCTTTTGGTTAAAAATGATAGGTATAATAATGTCTAATCTGAGGTAATCCAATAAGAAATGTCTCGGCTTCCGTTCTGCAGAAATGCACTCTTCGCCACTGCAGAGTAGAGACCAGGACTAAAAAAGAAGTAGAAGAAGACAATATAAGTTATTAAATTTTGCTTCAGTTTAGTCGAATTTACCAATTGGTCTAAGTTTAGTTTATTTAACTGAATCTTCTAACGAGTTGGTTTTGTCGGGTTACCAATTAGTTTAAACTTTAGTTTATTTAACTAGTAGTTATATCTCAATAGATACACAGCAAAGGATGGACCTTCTATCAGGCTTATGCCTGATCGTCTTATGGCCGCGGCAGATGGATGGATCGGAATTGGTGAATGTTACTTAAGTGTAAAGTGATCACATTAGGCCAGTCGACGATTTGTAATAAGCCTGATGGAAGGTTCATCCTTAGCTGTGTATCTGTTGAGATATAACTACTTAAGACATAATTTATTAATTTTAGCTGCAGTTGGTCTATGGTCACCAATTGGTCTAACTTTCAGTATTGGATTTCACGAAGTCCTTAGGTGAGAAATAGCGGAGATAGGAGCTACCTAGCACAAATTCTGTATGAAAAATAATGATAAGTGGCTCCTATATCCGCTATACCTCACCTAAGAAGTTAGTGAAATCCAGCATATATAATTCTCCTAACGAGTCAAATCTACTAAATGAACATCTGACTAAAATAATTTTGTAAGTACAATACATTGTGAAAAAGTATTTGTTCATACGTATTTCATACTACACATTATAATATGCGGGTATATGCAGGGCCGTCTCTCCCATTAGCCACGGTGGGCACTTGCCCAGGGCCCCGCGATCCAAGGGGCCCCCAAGCATTGTTTGCAAGCATCATATTGCATTATTTTCCGAAAATCTAACAATAATTACTGACTATAAATTATAAAATTTATCAGATTTTTTGGTATTCTAATGTACAGGGGCCCCAACAAACAATCCCTGTCTTCCTCATTACGATATACGGGGCCCACTAGTTCCTGCTAGATCACGAGTTGATGATATTACTTATCAGATTTTTTGGTATTCCAATGAACAGGGGCCCCAAAGAACAATGCCTGTCTCCTGTCTTTCTCATTACGATCAACGGGGCCCCCTAGTTCCTGCTAGATCACGAATTGATAATATTACTTATCAGATTTTTTGGTATTCTAATGAACAGGGGCCCCAAAGAACAATGCCTGTCTCCTGTCTTTCTCATTATGATCAACGGGGCCCCCTAGTTCCTGCTGATCACGAATTGATGATATTACTTATCAGAGTTTTTGGTATTCTAATGAACATCAGGGGCCCCAACAAACAATGAATGAATGAATTCTGGATTTTGAACTACATTGTTTGGTAAAAAAAATTCGCCTGCGGCGCTAATTAAATCTCTTGCGTTTATCTTATCACTTCACTGATTTTTCAAAAAAATTTCGCCTGCGGCCTATAATTCCAACCCTGCTAAAATTGTATTGTACTTGCGGCCCGTCGCTCATTTATAATTTCAAATGCCCCTTCATCCAAAAAGTTTGCCCAGTTAATTATTTCAAGCTTTATTGAAAAAATTCGCCTGCGGCGCTATTTTGTGATACGCTTTTTATTTAAAGAAAATAAATCAAACGATAGGTATAAGAATCATGACCTTTTTTCACTCAGTCTCAAAAAAAGTCGCCTGCGGCGCTATTCACTCTTTTAGTAGCACAATGTCATATTTGTATGTGACGACCTACACCGCCCCCCCCCCAGTCGACAATTTTTTCTTGCTCTGCATAGGGGCCCCATTAGAGTAAAGTGCCCAGGGCCCCCAGTAGGTTAAAGACGGCCCTGGGTATATGGGGTGAGTTTTCGGGCGGTTGTTGGATCGAATGTGGAGTTTATGGGGTAGGGTTTCGGGAGGGAGGAAGCGTATACCCCCAAGGGGCGGAAAGAGGTTTGGAAGTAGCGAGAGTTTAAGAGGGTCGTAACAATTTTTCCCAAATTGGATAGACAAGAGGGTGTGTACCTCACAACATTCTTTCATTCATTACACAATTATTTCAAATTTTTCAGCATGGAGAGAATGGTTACGTAATTTTTTTCATCGTCTTCTTCATTTTTCAATCCCATTACCCGACTTATTTTTAACTCCGACATAAATATTGTGTAAAAGTTTTTTGTAATATTTTAAAACACTAATATCGGTTCAAATTAGCATAGATATTCGGTACATAACGTCACGTTTCAACACACACGGCAGTAAATTACTGATACCTCCACGGACGAAGCGTTAAGACGTCATCTGGTTTCACCGTTTAAGAGTTTACTATACGTCCAAGGACAGAAAAACATTCAAGACGTTCTCTGTAAAACAGTTGCTACCAATTATACTTAATTTTTTTTCATCTAATTTTACTATATTGCTTTTGGGTACTTATTTAGTTTTGTTTTCTTTTTCTATTGTTGCATTTTTTATCAGTTTATATTTCCATATATTCAGTTTATCGTAGGTTATGTTCATATATTGAATTATTTATGTTTCAAACTGAAAAGATTTATATTATGTATATCTTCAAGTGGCAGTATATGATATAATAAATAAATAAATACCAAGTGTAAAATGTATAAATATTTACTTTTTATAGTTGACGAAAATTGTAACGCGAAATTATTCAATTAAAAAAACTTGACATAGCACACAACATAGAACTACTGAAGAATTTGTGTATTTACTTAGATTAGACTTGAAAGCTCTAGTTATGTATGTATCACATGTACAATATAATATATAATAACAACAATATCAACTTACATAATTCTGGTGGAAACCGGGAATGAATGTTGAGCAGGACCGTTTAGTATAATTTAGCCAAAATACTGGTAATTTTAATCTTAACAAATCGGCTGTTTTAGATTTTTTAATTTCTTCCCAGGTTTCTTTTAAGGGCTTGGCACCGCTAATGACGTCACAGACATTTACCACGGCATTAAGGTTCAAAATCGCGTGACAATCGCAAGATAAAATGGTAAAAATAGCGTTTTTTTTATTTTTCGGGGTTAATTTTGCGTCTATCAAAAAACTTTTATAGTTATTCCCTAGATTTTGATGCATGTTATCAGTACAAAAAAAAAAATACCCCGCGACTTTCGGGAAACGAGTTTCCGTCTTTCGGAAAAAAGTACAGAGTTGTTTTAAAAAACTTTTTTTTGAGAAATCTATACAGGATATAAAAAATCTTTTACGGTTATTCCCTAGATAAAGGTTCAATACATCTACCCTAATTTGTTCCAAAGCATATTTAGTAACGGTTGTCGAGATAGGAGGTCTCCCGTTTTTAGAAATTTTTGAAATGTCGGTATGCACACTCTTAAAAAGGTACCTATAATTCACTTGGTCGCTTACGTTATTCTTATTTCGCGCTTACATTCTCATACAAAATTTGAAAAAGCTGAAACAACGTAAATATTGAACCTCCCGTGAGACTTCTGAAAAAAAAACCAACTATAAGTCTGGCAATCTGTTATCTCTGCCTACCCCGCAAACCACATTATTTCCAGCTAGCAGAGCTGGGCGGTACTCGAGTACAAGTACTCATACATTGTACTTTGAGTACTTTTTGTGTACTCAGTACTCAGTCACGAGTACATTTATTTATATGTACTTGTACTTGTATTCGGCGCATTTTAGACCAAAAAAAATACTCGAATACTTTTCCAAGTACTCGAGTACATCTCAAGTACTCGAGTACATTTCAAGTACTCGAGTACATTTCAAGAACTCGAGTACATTTCAAGTACTCGAGTACATTTCAATCATACTATGCAATAAGTATATTTTTATGCAAGTAGAGACTTGTCAGTTGTCGTTTCACAGTGGTAGAGTGTGGAAGTGTTATCATAATAAGGAAGAAGGTGTGCGAAAAGTTATTAAAAGAAAGTAAGTATCATTTTCATATCTAATATATCGTCACTGCGCCTACAAAATCCCATGTGTGGCAATATTTTAGAATATGACCGTTGTGTTTTTTAAATTATTCAACAACACGCATTGATTCAATTAAAAATTAAGGGTACGCATACGGACATTTCAAAAATTTCTACAAACTGGAGACCTTATATCTCGACAACCGTCCTAAATATATGCTCAGACGTAGATGACATATCAATCATAGCTGTTAGGAACTCACTGTGGTAAACGTCTACAAACCTCCAAGCCGCTCTTGGCCAGAGAATATGTTCCCGAACATTGTGTCCCATCCTACTGTGCTCATGGGAGATTTTAACTGTCACCACACGGACTGGGGGTACCAGAGCGAAAACCTGGAGGGGGAGAAGCTTGTGGAGTGGATGGATGTGACCAATCTGCAGCTCATATTTGATGCTAAGGAGAGGGGCACCTTCCGCTCTGCCAGGTGGAACCGCGACTATAATCCAGATCTGTGCCTTGTCACCAGGGACGGCTCGGGTAGATCCCAACCTATTTCTCGTACCGTGGCCGGGGACTTTCCCCATAGTCAACACAGGCCTGTGATGGCTACGATTGGACACACACTCACAGTCATACACTCCATACCAAAACCCCGATGGAACTTCCAGAAGGCGGACTGGGCAACTTATAAGACCATCTTAGACAACGAAATTGAGACCCTAGATCCACTCCCTACCAACTATAAAAAAATTGTGGACCTTATACTCGCCACAGCGAAGAAAACAATCCCCAGAGGCTTTCGAAAAGCGTATGTGCCGGGCTGGAATGAAGAGTGCGAGAGACTATAATGAATTTCTGAACACTTAAAATCAAAACGTAGCGGACCAACTGCTAGAGTCTCTCGACACAGCCCGAAAAGATCGCTGGTCTACACTGATGGAGAGCTTAGACTTCAAGCACTCAAGTCGAAAGGCTTGGGCTCTCCTTCGGAAGCTGGGTCAGAGCCCCTCCCAAAATCGCCCAGCCCGTGCATCTGCGAACCTTATAGCAAAATTTGTACAATGGTCGTGTGCATACGAAAGAAGAAGAAGAATGAAAAAATGTAATGAAATTTGGTGTTTCATTGGTCAGTGATGTACTCGGTACTCTGTACTTGTATAAGTACTCGAGTACTTATTACTGAGTACTTGTACTTGTACTCGAGTACATTTTGTGTACAGTACTTGTACTCAGTACTCGAGTACTTTTTGCCTGTACTCGGAACAGCTCTGCCAGCTAGTACAGCATAATAAGTAATAACAATATAATAAGACATTACTCTGTTATATTCCACTTGACAAAACAAAACACAATAACCTCTTGATTTTCTTTGTCTTGATAGTCGCATTCATTCCATTCTACTACATTTCCTATGAAAACAACAAATACATACTTACTTACTACTCACATACAACACAACTTCGCAAACTTTTTATTAATCCGACACTTATCCTTTATTACCTACAATTAAAACTATATCAATTGGGCACAAATTTCTTCATATTAAAAAGACAGTATGGGGTAGTCGACATAATCAAGGTTAGCGGGTGAGGAACCTATATAAAGGTGAGAATAACTATTGAACATTGAACCCCTTCTATTATCTATAACAAATCTATGTTGGAGGCCATTTTCACTGCAAACATATGATTGTGTGTCATATTGGTTGTCCACAATTGCATGAAACCTGGTGATATTTCAGTGATTTTTGCGACTCATTATGTATAATCAGTGTGGAAATTATCTTTGGAATATAACCTATGTAATTACATGGTTCATTAGCGTACTTTACATCGAGAAAAAATGGTGTATACCTAGTGGAAATGCTAGGGTCTTTAAGTTTTTTCTATGGCTTTATCCGTTAAATAAATAAATAAATGTGACCACCCCAATTCCATTTCAGTGATGCCGTTCTATGTGCCAGGTCTGTGACCTTTGTCTTGTCTTTTTATTTATGTCTCACATATTTCTTACATGCTTTTTTTTACTTGCCCCGAATTTTTATTTGACTTGCCCCGAAAACAGTGGTCCGCGCCTAATAGAATCAGGACAGGCCACGGAAGATTTATTTTATTTATTTTTATTTTATTGGTCTAAGAGCGCAGATCTTATGCATCGATGAGGGTTTTCCCAGAGCCCCGACTGTGAATGTGGTCGCCGCCAGACGAAGGGCCATACAGTTGAGTGTCCAATTTTTGGTTTCGAGCGCGGTCTAACTGAAATCCACGGGGTCACTGCTGACGCTGCCAATTGGCTAAGAGATTTGCCTTTAAATTCGTAGTTGCCAGGTCTTTTGCCATATGCATTAAAAAAAAACTATCGCTTAATGGAACTATTTTCCATAGGTACCTTCGCAGTAGCAGACGCAACCCAATAAATGAGAAACTCTGTTTTCCACTGTATATTATAAGTATGTAAAGATATACATTACAAAACACACACACATTGTATTTCAGAAATAGTATACATATATTACTTCTTACCCTCGCAACCCTATTATACACACACTTACTGTAAAACATTTTATTCTGGTACCACTGCCGAAACCATCGTGACTTGCCAACAAGCCCTGACACTGAGACAATATGATGACACTTCACCATAAATCGTATTACAAATAACATTACACAATCTGTTTTAGTGAATTATATTAGTAGCGAATTATTAAAAACTGATAAATATGTGTTTCTGTAATGTTGGTATACATTAAGGGCTTGGCACCAAGAATGACGTCACAGTCATTTCCCACGGCATTAAGGTTCAAAATCCCGTGAACAATCGTATGTTAAAATTGCAAAAATAGCGTTTTTTCAATTGTTTGGGGTTAATTTTGCGTCTATCAAAAAACTTTTACGGTTATTCCCTAGATTTTAATGCATACTATAAGTATTAAAAAAAAATTGCGTGTGTGTGTGTTCTAAATTTATAATCAAAATTTTTGGATCCAGAATTGAAAACGCTTGTCAGTATCATTCTGACAGATTGTATGAAAAATTAATAATTCATAATCTTAAAAAAATAAGAATATGTGGCGAATACTTAACTTGTATGCATTTTCGTGCTTTCTGAATTAATACCTAATGAATACGAATTCGGAGAGATATTCCGGTTGTGTTCAAACGTCACTTGGACCAGGCCTCTTTACAGATACTTGATGGTCTCTTTACTACTGCTACTTATACGTGTGTAGGTACAGAAACTTTAAGTTGAACTTTGTGTTTTGGCAAATAGACTTAAACTTGAGTTGGTACGAAGTTAAATTTAATGTAAACATATTGTGTTATTTTATGTATCAGAAAACCCTACTAGTTTCATTGTTTCTATAATACCTATTTGTATTATATTAGCTCTATCCTTATTTAATCATATATTATTTTAGGGATGTTAATGTAACAATGTTTTAGTCGAATAAAAAAGTTATCTATAAAAAAGACTAATAATTATAATACCTATACACACCTATGTCCAGGAAATCTGTGTTTTTACCAGAAAAGTTCTGGGGTAGTTTACAGTGAACCATTTAGACCAAAAATGTTAAAAAGTTGGTAAGTACCCTTTTATTTTAAATTGAAATTACCGTGACCTTTCTTTGTCACAACAACACAACAACAACATATTTCTTTGTATCAAATAGTAAAAATGATAGATTAAATCACCACATAGGATCGTCACAAACAAAATAATAAAAATGAATCTAATCAGTTTTGGCTAACTCCCGTCATTGGCTATAACTCCCATCATTAGGGCATTTTTTAAATGTTTCTTCCCAAAGTAATGTCTGTAAGCCTCGGATTCGGATTCAATACCTACCCCAAAAAAACATAGAATGACTAAAATCCAAACTGCCCCACAACTTTCCCGCTAATGGGAGTTTTGGGGTCAAAAGGCCCGGCTACTTATTTTTTACAAAGCATATTTCGTAAGCTTGTTGAGATAATATCCATTTGCGGCATCTACCACCTTCAAATGTTTACCATACGGAAAATAATCGCGTTCTGTTTTGCACTAAGTGTACCTACACTGAAACCATATTTGTCGATGTTTAAATCGATGCGATGGTATGATAAGCATTTCTATAGTATAATGGCATACTAATTCATAATACTGTACGTGTTTCATATAATTCTGAGGAGTCCTTATTACATTCATTCCACGAGTACGATGTACGTTCATAGTAACATTATAAATCGTTAAACAATGAACGAGACGCCTGTATTATGACATTATTCATGCATTATTGTTCTATACTGCTGTTTAATAATACGTGCAAGACTTACTGTTTTCTTAAGACAGAATAAACACAATATATGCACACTGCAGGGCAAATCATGCTCTAATAAACTCATTTAAATTATTACGCGAAGGCAGGGTTTGCCAACACACTTCTCAGTATTATGATGTACAAAAGTCTACATATTAATACGTATCATTCATGATTGATATATAAACTCATCAGCATAATACTGGGAAACATTCACCTATCTAGCAAAGTACCTACTATACTTCTTTTATGCGCCAACTAACAATTCAAAAATTTCTGAAACGGGAGACCTTAGATAAGTATGCCTTGGAAAAAATAGAGTAGATACATTGAACCTTTATCTAGGGAATAACCGTAAAAGATTTTTTATATCTTGTATAGATTTATCAATTATTTTTTTTTAAACACCTCTGATTGTTTTTTTTTTTCGAAAAACGGAAACTCTTTTCCCGAAAGTCGAGGGGCAATTTTTTTTTTACTGATAATATGCATTAAAATCTAGGGAATAACCGTAAAAGTTTTTTGATAGACGCAAAATTAAGCCCAAAAAATGGAAAAAACGCTATTTTTACCATTTTATCCTGCGATTGTTCACACGATTTTAAACCTTATGCCGTGGGAAATGACTGTGACGTCATTCTTGCTGCCAAGCCCTTAAAATAGTAAATTATGACAGGAATAATATTTACAGAATTTTGATGCCACATTTGCCTAATTTCTTGTACCAAATGGCTAGACTATATATATTTTGTCTTGATTATTATTCTTGCAACGTGAAGTTTAGTTGCTTCTGAAGATAATCTTTCCACAACCGAAACTGATCTCCCATTTACAGCCTCTCTCATTACACATCTCCATTACAACTTTGTAATCCTTAAATAAAACAATCAGGGAGAAATTAATCTTTGCCATGCGTGAATGTTACACAGAGGGGGATGAAGTAATTGAAGCATTATTAATGTGTGTCTGATGTTGCTACACCAACCAGCATCAGTACTCAAAGTAAAGAGTTGAAGACTGTAATGTTTAATCAAATAACGATACAATTGTTTGGAAAATCACAATTTTATATTATGTTTGTGAGAACATTGGAATTTTCTACATGTCGTAGTTGAATTTAACAAGTAGTTATATCTCAACAGATATGAAGGAAAATCCCGCGGGCTTAAGGCCCTCCACATCCCCGGGTAGCTCAGGCGCATTAATAGCGACCTCTTTACCCGCACTTCTAGCAAAATATTATTAAGAAGTGGGCCCAGGGTTAGCCTTAAGGAAGCCCCCCGGCAAACCCCACCCCCGAATCACGTTCCTTCAATATCCTCAACAGATATATACAGCTACACTAAATACCAAAAATAATCTCAACAGAGGACCGTGTACAATATCTACCTGTTTCACCTCGACTCAACTACCAGCCGTCATAGCATAGCGGTAAAATACCGGCTTATCAGGTTGGAGGTCTGAGTTCGATTCCCGGCCGTGGCAGATGGATAAATTTTGAGAAATAGAATGGAAATTTTTTTTAATCGATTTTTCAATCGCTTCCTGACTACTTAGAGACCTGAAACTTTGCAAACATACGCAAAGTCGATGAAAATACAATTTTGTACCTCTTTGGATCAGCCTACTCCAGAGACAAAAAAAATGTTAATGGTTTCAAAGAGATATAAGGGTCGTGTGGGCTCATGTGTAGTATCGTACGAAAAGGCGTTGGAAAAGAAATCCAGATCATAAGTCAGATGTTGTCCAGCTCAAGCCTTGGAAGACACCGAGCAATCGAGAGGATTCAGTCACCGAATACCGTCGTGTTTGGTATCTCACGCAAGTGCTTCAAGTGCAGAAAAGCGCTATTGGAATGAGGGAATCCAAGCGCATGTTTGGTATCGTTTGTAAGATCGCGAAAACAGTCTTTCTAAGATGTTTAGTCATCAAATATTGTTATAAAAAAAATACGATACTTATTTCAGGCCCTTATCTCTCAAATTATACTTGTGAAATAAATTTCAGATTCTAATTTGTTTTAAAAAATAATACTTCAATAAGAAAAGAGGCAAATTGAAGCACTTTGCATGATTCTATTCAAATTGGTTTGTAGATCTTAAGAGGAGCTTTCCATTGAGGAGCTTTTTTTATATTTTAATGATAAATAATACGAAATATCCATAAAACAGTCGCCGCCGCCGACCTTAAATTTGACTAATCTCATTTTCGGTAAAATGTAAAATTATTCAATTACTCCATTACGAATGAAGAAAAAAGAGTACTCCAGAATTTCTGTATAAGATTTCGTCTTCGAATCCGCATAAATATTTCACAATATTTGTTTATTCGTATGTATATCCCGTATTAAACTTTTGATTCGTATTTTGAAAATGCGAATGCTCAAAAAAAAACAACAAAAAGTGTAACTCAAATGATAGTTAATAATCAGTAATTAAATACGACGTAGGTGGCATCATCGAAATCAATGGCTTAATGAAGTTTTGCAGGGATCACATGAATGTATTAGTAATAGGAGCATTAAACAGTTACAATTGTGGTTTAAAACCTGATGAAAAAAATGATGAGTATAAGGTAGCCCGTCCTCTTCTTCTTCAACAGGCTTGGTCCCTTTAATAATAATAGCCGTGTGCCCGTTGCCGAGCATGTTTTTAGCTCCGAAGAATCGCTGTCACGTTATTACTGATTCTGTCGATGATGCCATTGGAGGTGACTATGAAGGCCGATTCTGGACATGCACACTCTGTCACACTTTGGACAAGGCTGCTCCTTATTTGTGAAGGGTCTGCGGTCCCTTTACTGCTGGATGCAACTAAGAAATAACAATTTTTAAAAGATTTTTGAAACATACGCCCTCCTGAAATTATGCAATTTCTGTGTCTCCTGAATTTAGAAAACTTTATAATTTTTTTTATAAAGTAACATAAGAAATCCTCGACAATGTATGATGAATTACAAGTATGTAAGGGAAGCAAAGATGTATGTAAGGATTGGGAATTCTAGATGTCTATTCTCTCTGTCTGCTCCGCAAGGATCGCAGCGTGAGGGGTTAAAATGGAATAAAGGATGATAATGAGATAATGATGAGGTGGTCGGAAGCCTGGTTGGTAAAGCAATCGGCTATTAATTTGGGGGGCGCGGGTGCAATCCCCGATGCCGACATACTCCACTTCATGACACAAGCTTTTCAAGCTCACCGTGAATTGTACAAAGATGTACCTGTGTCCTAATAAAATAACCTTATAAACAAATCCTCAACAGTTGCACCATCATTACCATAAAAATCTCTTTAATCGTTTGCTTATCATTCAATATTTTGTCACTGTTTTATTTATTTTCTGTACATACATGTATAACCTTGAGCTATAATATTGTAGTTAGTATTGCCCCGGAACAGGCTATCGCCTAGTGGGGCAATAAAATCCAGTACTTTTTTGTTTGTATTTTTACTTTGTAAAGCTTTGGATGATAAATAAAATGGAAATGGAAATGTATTTCGGTTTATTTCAATAAACATAGATCCATATCTTTAAAAAAATAATCACTAAGAAAAATCTTGTCCCTTATAGGGTATAAAAACTTGTTTTGAATAAATTTCCTCCACCGTGAGTAGGACCTCTACACTTATTTTATCTTTTTAAAAAAAAAGGTCGCCGAAATATTCTGTTTAATTATTATTAAAAAGGGTAATAAGGCCGCCTTGAATGGAAATTGAAATTAACTTCAGAAAATAGAGACATTTTAGTATTCATTTTATTTACTTTTGCAAATGAATATAAAAACACTTCATTTATGTCGCTTTAGAATTTTAAAAGTTTAATTTAATCTATGTATATATATAAAGTAAAGTCTGATTTTTGTAAGTGTTCGCATAACTCCCGCATTTTACGATGGATTGCTGTGAAAATTCACAAAAAAATTCGTATCGATCTGCTTTACGTTTGAAAAAAAAAACATTTACTAGGAACAAAAGGAGAAGCGTCGGAAGACCTCCCAAAAGGTGGTCTGATGACCTAGTCCAACAAGCCGGAGGAACCTGGATGCGGAGGGGGAGAAACAGAGATGAGTGGAAGAAAATGGAAGAGGCCTACGTCCAGCAGTGGAGGGAGGAAGGCTGAGGAAGAAGAAGAAGAAGAAGAAGGAGGTGCCATGATGATGAGATGATCCAAGGCTTGTGTGGGATCATGTATGGTATCATGTGAAAAGGCGTTGGAAAAGGAGTTCGGATCTTAAGTCACATTTTGTCCAGCTCAAACCATCCCCGGAGACACCGTGCCGTTGCGAAGCATGGGTAACTCAGCATGAGTGACTAGCTAGTCATATCATATATTTCAGAGTGTGCATATATCCGGTTGACTGTAAGATATTGCTTTTGCAATAAGTCCGCCTTTTAGCACACTACCATTGTCTACCTATCTATCTATACCCTCACGCCGCGTCCCTTACAGGGTAGGCAAAGAGGAGAGAGCACCAGACAGCCCTATCCTTACACACACTCCTAGCATTCGTCACATTCATGCAATTTGTCATACACGCTATCCGATTCCTTTTACTCAAAATGCGTCCATTGTCTTGTTTTGTAACTCTTCATATATGTTTCTTTTGACAATGTTGATTTATTTATTTATCCATTCACTTGCGGGGTACGCAGAGAGGACAGAACGCCAGACTGTCCTATCCTTTTCAGTCCTTACACACACTGTTTTCTTACATCACACTCACGCAATCTGTCATATACTACGCTTTTGGATTCCTTTCCTATAAAACGCGTCAGTTCTTGTGTATCTTGTCAATATTATGTTCACTCCAGGTAATTCTTGGACGACCACGATTCCTCGCTTTTATTTTTAGACTTATATTATTGATATATTTCTTTGTCACACTTTCCTCAGATATTCTCATTACATGCTGAAACTATCTCAACTTGTTCACTTTTATCCTGGCCACAACACCCGTCTTACATCTATGCTCATCTCTCGCCTCATTTCTTACTCTCAGCATTTTCCACTCATTCTTCCCAATGAACTCATCTTTGCCACATTTATTCCAGTTGCCTCAGTATTCTCATCCTTATACATTTTCATTGTCATTCTAGTTGTGTATTAGAAGCCAAGCGTAGAGCATATAGAATATAGGCTCTAGAGAGGCATATTACACCACTAGTATAGCCCACATCCATAGTACTGTAGGCAGTTGCATAGGACTAGCTCCTCCTACTACTATTGCACCATGTAATGTAGTAGTGAATCCAGGAGGCCCCAGTCATACCAGGGCAGAGCCACTTCACTGCAGATCACCAGACTAGTAACACTTGGAGCCCAGGACAGCTTGCTGATACTTGAGAGGTAAGTGAACATCACAATTCTTTCATCAAACATTCTCTCCACATTACCCAATGTGGATGACTGTATATTAGCGTGGAGCGCTCTTGTATGGGAAAAAATAAAGTTTGCGATATCGATTATGCGCGGTGCGCGATAGAAGCAGTATTATGTTAGCATTTACCATGTGAAATATTTAAAAAAAATATTGATGGGAAGTACTGCCCCAAGGCCAATGATTTTTTTGAAAATATATGAAATTTTTTTTTTTCAGAATCTTTTTTTTTAGTTTTTTTTCCTATAAATGATAAGAAAATAACTGTAAATTAAGAACCCCATCAAATAATGCCGATATTAGCACAAGAAAAGAATACAGTCCCAGTAAATGTGGAAATTTAGAGCTGTTTCAGGTACGTGGTATTGAATAAATGTAATGATGGGTACAACTTCTTTATTTTACTTCAAATTATTATTTCTTCGGTATTTGTGTATTATTTAGATTAATAGCTTACATAATTTGCGGTTTTTTATTTATTTTTTTATATTTTCAAAATGGACATTATATGGAAAATTTTAAACTTTGACCTCGTTGGGGCAGTACTTAACATTGAAATATCAAAATGCCCCCATACAACTTTTTGTTTGTGTCCCCATAGGGCATCTTTTCCACACCGCGCCAAACCGGATTTCCCAAAAAAAGAAAAACGCTCCACCCTACTGTATATTTGTCTGAGGTACGCCGAGACTATTAGAACTAGTGTAGCAATAATATAAACTTTGAATACATAATGTATTTTCCGCGAATAAAACACCGCGAATAAAAAGTGCTTTTGAATAAAAACAATTTAAATATTTTGAATAGGCGAATGAATTCTCATTAGAAAATTCTGAAACACGTCTGTACTTTATATTTTTTTGTTTATTTGAAGGCTTTTTTTGTTTATTTAAAGAGCCAAACTATGACGTCACGGTAATTTCTGATGAAATATTAAAAATTACGTTTTTTGTTGTTCAAATGTTCATTCAAATGACATTGAAAGAAGAAAGTTAGCAGGTACCAGGGTGAATGGGGCGATTAGTCCTATTATCAAAAGTCGAAACGTATCTACTAAGGCAAAGATACTGGTGCACAACGCCGTCCTAGTGCCAACACTGACGAGTGAGGCATGGACAATGGACATGGCTGAAGAAGGAAGAATCAGGTATAAATGCTGTCAAAATGGGTAGCTGAGAAGAATGTGTGGAGAGATAGGATTAGAAATTAAGTGATTTAGAAAGTTGAGTGAATGTAAAATGGATGTTGCGACTAAAATGAAAGTGAACAAGTTGAGATGGTTGGGAAATGTAGAGAGAATGAACAATGAAAGGATAACAAAGAAAATATATCTGGGTGAAAGAAGAGGTGTAAGGAAGTGCGGCCGTCCACGAACCACATGGTTGGACCATGTAGACCAGATTCTCAAGGACGGACGTGTCGTTCTGAGTAAAAAGAATCGTACAGTATGCATGAGGAATTGCGTGAATGTGCCGGAAGCCCGAAGTGTATGTAAGGATAGAAAAGTCTGGCGATCTGTTGTCTCTGCCTACTCTGCAAGAGATGTGGAGTGAGAGTATAGCAAGTATTCACTAATTACAAAACAAGACAATAGTGGTGCAATATCTTACAGTTAATCCGCGAAAAAAAGATACGGCAGATTGGAAAGTGAATAATAGATCGTTAGCATCGAGATTCGAACTCCCCACTTGCTGATAATAAGTTTGGGTTCCAAGTTCCTGTATGGAATGGATGGAGAAATAATTACTACTACGGGTGTAAAGTATGACGTCACTCAAGAAATACGGTTCAACTGTCAAGTTTGAAAGCTTTCCATACTAAACGTGCAACTTTATAGTCAAATATCGGTGTTTTTTACTTCATAATGTCACGTAAAATTGAGGCACAATATCATTATTTTATAAGGGTAACATAAATAAACATGAATCTGTAAGAAAGTTAGAATTAAATAAAACATTACCTAATTGAACAAAAATTTGTACGTATGAATCTGTCAAGAGCTTTTTGGACCGCACCGCTAGGGGGCGCTGCATTCAAATTACACCCGCATCATGCGGATGATGGTCGGAAGAAAGTTACTTATTTTATAAAAGAACATTATAAAATCATACATCCGGAACTTTCGTGAACGGACACTTTAAAATTAACCGGAATACGTGAAATTGCGAGCCTCATGAATAACAGATAACCTGGGATTGCATATGGATGCTTGTGGGATACGAAAGGGAAAAAAGGATAGAAAATAATAATAATATGTAGGTACTACTCACACCTATGCAGGTAATAGAGCATAGAGAAAGACCAATGCGAAATTAAATTGGATAGGTGACTCGGTGAAAAAAATGGAAAAAAAGTCGGCCAACGAAAGGCGTGTAAGAATTTAGATTTTGCAGGAATTTTTCAATTATAATATTTCGGTTGGAACGAGTGTGGAATCGAATTCAACTTCTATAAGATACCTAATGGTGTCCCTTAAGGGGAAGGCAGAAGGGATTGAATACAAATTTTCTAATATTATGCTAAATGTATATGCATTTCTGACGACTTCTATTCACTCCTGTATTTATGAGATCTGCATTATTTTTTTATAAATTTCGGTAAAAAAAATGGTTTTTAAAAAATCGTTTTAAAAAATATAAATGGGTGAAAAACGAGGTGCAGGAAACATGACTGTCGAAGAACCACTTGTCTCAACCAGATTTCTACGGTCATTCGCTAGATTTTAATGCATATTATCAATACGAAAAATACATTTTTTTTATTGCGACTTTCGGAAAAAAAGTTTGTCCTAGAAAAATATTCAGACGAAGGTATTTTTCTCATTTTTTTTTCGGAAACTATTCAAGAAAATATGAAAGATTTGTTAATGTCATTGACTAGAGGAAGGTTCAGTGTATCTACCCTATTTTTTACAAAGCATATTTAGCGAATATTCTCGAGATTAGAGATCTGAAATTTTGAAATGACGATACGCCTTCTCTAAATAAACGTCGAGTAAAACAGCTCTGAATGACGAAGTATAATGGCCTCTAAATGTTAATATGGGGAACATTTAAGGGTGATATAGATAGATCACGATAATATGATCTACTAAATAGAATGTTCTTAGAATCCCCGTCTTATATTGGATTATACCAAGTGGAAAATCGGAAATGAGTTGAAAGGAAGCAGAGGGGTATGTGGGAGACGAATGACAGAAAGAGAGAGACGTATAGATATCATGAAGACAAGGCCGTAGCCAGGAATTCATTTCGGGGGGGGGTTCGAGCTCTGGATTTTTTTTATTTATTTATTTAACCTTTAAGTGAACAAGAAATACATAAAAACATAAAAAAATGGACATAGTACAGATTATAAATCGTTGTTCACTAGGGCTAACATATCACAGAACTGCGATTTCTCCAAGTTAACCTCAGGGTAAAAGAGAAAAAAAAAGAAATTGAATAAATATATATGAAGTAGAAAATATACGCATACATACATATTATGTGAGAAAAAATTAAAAACATAATAAAAAATAAGACATACCTATATAGTTGAATCTACAATTTACTAATGGAATAAAAATGAGTAAATTGCGCCGCTGGCGCTGGCGGATTTTTTTTCAAGCATGGTTGAATTAATGAACATGGTTACGCATCTGGATGTACGAGTATTTTTGGGTTACAACACGATAAAGGACTAGCGCCGCAGGGGAAAATTTAGTCATAAAAAATAAGAACTTGTGTATTATTATTATAGTATCTAAGTTTTTCTTTCTTTTCTCGGGTTGACTGTAAGATATTGCTTTTGAAATAAGTCCGCCTTTTGGCACACTGCATTTTCTTGTTTTTGTTGATATATTTACTGGCCAATGAAGATTTATAAATTTATTATTTAATTAAATTATTTATTTATTTAGGGATCGCGGTCGCGTAGTCTAGTGCGGCCTTAATTGGTGCACTGATTTTCTGAACACTTTGTGTGAAGGATATTGAAATAATTTGAAAACATTTATTATTTTTTTATAAGAAAACACCACTTTAATTAGAATAGCGCCTCAGGCAATTTTTTTAAATAAAACAACTGTGATTTAATGGATTTTCTTGATAATTGTTGAAAATTCATGACATGATGAAAAAACAATGCGGTAATAATGTGATTAATTTCTCCTATGTAAAAAACGGTGGGTTAGCTGAGTAATTTCGGGGGGGGGGGGGGGTTGAACCCCCCAAACCCCCCCTGCCTACGTCCATGCATGAAGAAGAAGGGAGAATGGAGAGGGGGAACTCGATCATTTTCGAATTATTAGATATTGCCTGAGGGCTTGAAACGTTCCAAGCAATTGGAACAGGGACTATAACTATTAAGTTACTTGTGCAAAATGAGATACTTAATATTATTTTACCATAATGAAGACATATACTATTATATTACATTATAAACTATTCAGCCCTATTCCTTCCCCCTTGCAGGTAGGCAGAGATAATAAAACAACAGTCTACTCCATTCTTAAAAGTAGGCATAAACTTACATTTTTAAAAAAATCTGTTAACTGGAGACCTAACTAGGTATCGACAATCTCTTACTTTGGAAAAAAATAGCGTAGATACATTGAACCTTTGTCTATGGAATAACAGTATTTTTTTTATCTTGTATAACTATCTCAAAAAAAATCATAAAACATTTTTTTTACAAAAAACAGAAACTCGTTGATTTTTTTGTATTAATAATATGCATTAAAATCTAAGGAATGACCGTAAAACCCTTTTGATTGAACCGAAATTAATCCCCAAAAAATGGGAAAACCGCTATTTTTAACGATTCATTATGCGATTGTTCATGCGATTTTGAACCTTATGCTGTAGGCGACCTAACAGTTCATTCCTTAAGGCGCATATTTTTTTAAACATTCAGAATGAGTAATGAAGAAGTCTGAAAAACTGAAAACTTTGTATTAAAAAGTCTTTGTATTAAACGAATATATTCGCTTGTTTTTTTAAACAAAGGATAATTCGCATTATTCGAAGCACAATGAAGGATTCACAGGTTATCTCAGTTTTATATTTGTTACGTATGCGTAAATTCACATGACAGTCAAATAGGGTTGTGGGATGGGCAACGTAATTTTCATGTGAATGAAAAACGTGCGCTGCATTCCCGAATAGACGGGGAATATTATGGGAATAGACGAGGAATAATATGGGAATAGACTGGAATGAATAATTCCAGTACGCAGGGATTTACAATGCACTATGGTTAGCATAATATTACTACGTTGCCAAATCGACAATGTAAATCAAAATACGGGATACGGGATTTGTAAAAAAAAAATAATACTATCAACATTATTATGTTATGTGAGGTGGTTGGTAGCCTGGTTAGTAACGCGCTCGACTGTTTATCCGGCGGGCGCGGGTTCAATCCCCGATGCCGACTTACTCCACGTCACGACACAAGCTTTTCAAGCTTTGAAGTTTACAAAGATGTATTTGGGTTTATTTAGATAATCCCAGATTCATTTAAAAAAAGTCATTCAAGTAAATTTCATTCTGATTTCAAAATAAGTAATAAATACATATTTTTGGTACAACACCTATTGGTAGGTACATTCTATTATAAGAAAAGCACTTCACTAATTCTGAGCAATCACGTCACGAAAAAACAGCTTGCTATCAACCAATTGGAGCACGGAATTGGAGATCATAGAGTAGCATTAGTTGACTAAGACATAATTGAGTTTTACCAATTGTAACAAGTTTATGATAAAAAAAATACTGCAATTTTAAACTGTCATCTATAGAAAATATGTTTTACGAGGTGCACGGACATTGAAAAGTTATTAAAATTTGAAGAGAAAATGTAGACTCAGACAACAGCACTGATAACGACAGATGAAGTTAAATAAAAGGGTGGTAAAAAAATCCATGTCACACCAAACATTATTTTAGTATTTACAAATCCCAGATTCTTTTTAACAAAAATACGGGATGTATTTCAACCCTGCGACGGTCCCACAATTTTTCTTTGATATTCAAATAAGCCAGACTGCTTTTGAATAATTTTTATATGAAATTAAAAAAAAAACTGCACTTCATAGGAGTTAGTTATATCATCTACTTACATAATTCTCGTCGCAACCGTGAATGAATGTCACGCAGGAACGTGAAAGAAACATACAAAGGGTGGGCTTATTGCCAAATGCCAATTTCCGCCAGCCAACCCATATTTTATTTTATTTAGTAGTATTGGTAATTTCTAACACCATCAACGAATTTTAATGAATAGTAATACCTAAAAAAATAAATATTTTAAGTACTTAATTGTTTTTAAAAGATTAAACTTTGAGTTTTTGAATGTTCTTTTATTTATTTAATCTTTAAGTGAACAACACATACATATAAATATAAAAAAATGGACATAGTACAGAATAAATCGTTGTTCACTAGGGTGATCTGATCAACTTAACCCCAAGTTCTTTTAATTAAAAAATGATTTTTACAAAACCACTTCTTAAACATAAGTATATAAAATAAATCGGCCAACGAAAAGTTTGCATAGTTACAAAAAGAAGACAATGCTAGTGTGCCAAAAGACGGACTTATTGCAAAAGCAGTATCTTACAGTCAACCCGAAATTAGATTTTCGCGTCAGTATTGTATGTACAATAACGTGTGAGGATAGAAAAATTTGTTATCTATCTATCTATCCCGCATAAACCGTGTCAATTTTGATCGGTTACGGCTAGTCTATAAATATTCCTATGTATAGATATTTGAAACATAGCCAGTTGAAAAAATAGTATGAAAAACACAACATATTTTGCATAGTGGTGTATTTTTTAACGCTAGAGCGAAAATATAGCCGATTTATTTAAGAGGGCTACAGTAGCAAACATGGCGATTTTAGTGATTTTTCAATCGATATTCCCGCGTTATTTATTGTCGGATTTCGATGAAAAAAATATATTATATAGTTTGAACTTTAACGAAGCGCATTATAGAGTAATATATTTAATATACTATATAGTTTCTTGTAAAAAAAAATAATTGTAAACATCGTTTTTCATCGTTTTTTTGATATTCCAAGTGATTCGTCCGTCGGAATGAAATAATTCTTCTTTTGTCTTAAAGAAAACTAAAAAATCTAGCGCATTATAGAGAGAAACGTTAATATTTTTTGTTTGTTTCGGGTCAAAACCCAAAAAACCTCAATTTCATAAAAATACTCCGTACCAATATACTCTATCGGTTTTAGCGTGCATGCGAATATGACACTTATAACACGGGAATTACAAGGAACGCAGTGTTTTTCGTTTCGCCACGGATTCAGTCACCCACAAGACTGTGGACTGGTAAGACGTGGATTCTGTGCTAATTGAATTGACGTTCCGTATTTTAATCTTATTGACGAAAGTGCGTATATTACAGAGGACGGCAAACATTGGTAAGTGATTTTTATTTTAAATTATTTTCACACAATATTACGAGTAGGTAGTTCCCGCATGTTTTAGTGATTTGTAGAGACTTTACATACTTATTACTTTAATGTGTATTAAAGTGTAAAGGGTTATGCGTGCCTATTAAGAGTGTGCATACCGACATTTCAAAAATTTGTAAAAACGGGAGACCTTCTATCTCGACAACCGTTACTAAATATGCTTTGGAACAAAATAGGGTAGATGCATTGAACCTTTATCTAGGGAATAACCGTAAAATATTTTTTATATCTTGTATAGATTTTTCAAAAAAAAAATTAAAAACACCTCTGACCTTTTTTCCGAAAGACGGAAACTCGTTTCCCGGAAGTCGCGGAGTAATTTTTTTTTGTAATAATAATATGCGGTAAAATCTAGGGAATAACCGTAAAAGTTTCTTGATAGACGCAAAATTAACCCCAAAAAATGGAAAAAACGCTATTTTTACCATTTTATCATGCGATTGTCACGCGATTTTGAACCTTAATGCCGTGGGAAAATACTGTGACGTCATTCCTGGTACCAAGCCCTTAATGATGTTTTACTGGACAAAACTAAACTTTTTTTTTCCAAAAATAGGTAGACACCAATTACTATTAGGTGCACTTTTCTATTTGGATATATCCTGGCTTGCACGAAATTGCTGGACGAAATTCTACAATAAAGCCATTCTGGATATAAACTATTATCATCACAAAAGTATTGCGATTTAGGTCCTGACGTTGTTCCAGTCGATGGATATATTACTCTGTTCTTACATTATTTGCTTTTTCAGAAATTATTATAAAAAATCAAAATGGGACGTAAAGTGAAGTATAGCGGAGTAGTCAAGCGTAATAAAAAAATGTCTCCTAACCAAAGCACGCGATATTAAGAAGTGAGTGAAGTGAATATCGTATATATTTAGTTTAAAATATAATACCTATAGCCGCTGTAAAGATGCGGAATAGAATGATTTAATGAAAAATTAATTTACATTATTCATACCTTCGAAAGATTAATAGATACATCTACTTAATTTCGTATATTTTCAGGTCACGGAACACTGTCCCGAATCAGATTAATGCATCTGCTTCTACGTCCAGAGTCACATCTCAAGACCAACAGGGTCACAATAATGACTTAGATTTTGACGATATCGAGGCATGCGAAACTGTCTTATTAGGACCAACGCTAGCCCCTACAGATCCCTCTGCGTTAAAATTCGAGTAATTAACTTTTTTGGTGTTTTTTGTCTCTCAGCTAATATTATCTCATTAGACTATAATTTTTGTATCATAATAACATATACTTTTGTATATTGCAGGAATAAAACTTCTTCACCTAGGGGAATCCATTCGAATGACTTACTTGGGGTATTTTCAAACTCCAAAGCGCCGGTGCTTGGATTTCGATGAGTTTTAAATAAATTAATTCTTGAGAAAGTTGTGTCGTGAAGTGCAGAATACATCTTCATCATTGAGATTCAAATCTGGCGCCTCTAAATAATTAGATTGCGTGTGTTTAGTTTTTGGAGGTTTGGATGAGATTCTAATTTATTGTGTATTGTGATAAGATAACATGTCAAACTAAAAGACGTGCCAAAGATATACTAGTCGTAGTAGGTACATATATATTCGTACATACAAACATATTTAATAGTATTATGTTGTTCAATATTGACATTGTTTATTCTTAACAACAGAGTAGGTACCCACTTTATATTTCATAATTTGGTATTGAACCAAACGTATCTTTCATCCTATAAGAATATTGTTTCCTTCATTTGGTCGTCGTCGAATGATGTCGTGCCCTACATATATGGGTGTTGTGACATACTATATGTAACTTGCATATGCATTTGACTAGTTATTCTACTGCTATTCTATTTCCATATTATTGTATGAGAGACATTCCTCCAGAGAGACAACATAAATCCATTTTATTGTATCACTCGTCGTTACATTGTATACCTATAAGACATATGTATAGTAAATATAATTTTTAATATTCAATTTATAAAATATTCATTTAAGAAAAAATATATATTTTGTGTATATTGTTTCCCATTCCCATTTTAAAAATTTGAGAAAAAAAATTGAGAACTTTTGGTTTAATTAATATTGAGAACTTTTGGTTTCAAAAGGCTAGTGAATGCAATGAACACGTGAATGTGAAAAATTCACATGTTTAACAGTATCGCACAGCCGTTGTTAAAAAAATTCCAAACACGCGTTAGCTATTGCAGTCAAAACAACTTTAAAGACATAGAATTATAAAGGTTGAATATGACCGTATAATAAATTAATAACAATGGCCTAGAAGACAATGGTCTTAATAATACTATATTTTGCCCTTCGCTTAGAAATGTTCTTTGATTAGACTTATTTTGTGCATAATAATATTTTACTCCTAACTCAAAGGTTACTTACTCCTAACTCTGCTAATGCATACGTTCCAATGTGGTGTAAGCGGGGCAGGGGAGAGACCACGCCTTAATTTTTATGTCCCGCCCTATATTGACCTTGAGCTAGCTACCGTAACACTCTTAAAAGCTAAATAGCCCGTAAAGCCGGTTGATAATCAAATAAAAATACTGAGCAATTTTCGATATTGAGATAAAAAAAATCCCAGTCTCATACAATATACCTACTACGACTATGATATCAGTAGCGAAGAGCATTTTATCCTCATAGGTAATCCGGTAAATATTCACCCTTTTTTTGGTAAATGTATATAACATTACACTTTTTTTATATAATTATTTCAAGTGTCCTGTAGCAGTCATATCTTCGTGAAACTTCCATAAGACATTTTACACGTTTTTTTTTACAATGAGGTTCGTCACTCATTCTGAATGTCATAAAAGTTAAGAGTAGGCATATTGAAAATTCAAAAAACTTCTAAAAACGGATTCTCGACAACCTTACCAAATATGCTTTGGAAAAAATAGAGTAGATACATTGAACCTTTATCTAGTGAATTACCGTAAAATATTTTTTTCGTATCTTGTATAGATTTCTCAAAAAAAATATGTGAAAAACAACTTTGATCTCTTTTCCGAAAGACACCAACTTGTTTCAAGAAAGTTACAGAGATTTTTTGCATTGATAATATGCATTAAAATCTAGGGAATGGCCGTAAAAGTTTTTATAATTTATCTCAAAAAAATATGTATAAGTAAATCTTTCCGAAATTAACCCCAAAAAAAACACAATTTTTAACATTTTATCATGCGATTTTAAACCTTAACGCCCCGAGAAATGACACGTTTTCTAACACCTCCTCTTTCAGCAACATAGACTATATATTTCGTACCATCGCCACTCATTCTCTCAACATGTCCAAACCGTATCAACTTCTTCGCTTTCATTCTCTCAATTTTACGGTGATTTCCCAAAATACCATTGACTTACATAAATTTAATGAATCCTACATTTTTTCTTTAATAAGATCAATCCTGACTCTGGCAGATTTAAATATTTTACGAGATCAGCTATTGATTGATGTCAATTTAATGAAGAGGGTGCTTTATTTAAAAACCGTTTGAGAATCACCGTCAGCAGTGACGCTTAAACTGTGAAGAATAAAATAAGTAAAATATTTCGTAGACAGATCTTTTGTGATGTGAGATGTGTAGAAGAGTTTTATTTATATATTTATTTACACTTTTGGTGAACATCAACATTAATATTACAAATATAAATTATAACATTTGTTCACTAGGTTGAGCTTACCAAAATTCTGAGATCTCTGTGACCTATTTCTTTATTTTTAAAGTAACAAAGTATGTACAAAACAGTGGACATAAAAAGGGCAATTTTTTTAGCAATAATTGCGGCTACTAGTATTGATCAACATGGAGAAATTAAAGGAGCAATTATTTCGGCAATATTTAAAGCGAGATACCGATATCGAGTGCAGACGAGAAAGAGAATTGACTAAAATTTCCAAACCGATTGGATATTAAGCAATTTGTGTCGCCGACATGAAGAAATGGAATTAATATTACTGAAATATTTTATCCACTAATGGCTACTGACACTGAACTATTCCAACTGGAGCAATTGTTTCGGCAATATTTAATACTTTTTTCATATTTTCAAAAGTAGCTCGGCAACTCGGAGCAATTAATTGCGCAATTATTTCGGCAAAAGTTGTTCGTGTAAGCAAACTTTTACAGATTATAAGCATTATTCACTAGGGCGAACTAATCGCAAAGCTGCGATCCATTCAATAAAACCCCATTTTTGGGTACTGTATTTAAATAAAATCATCATTGTAGGTACACGGAGAGAAATCAATTTGAGAAGAACTGAAACTACTTGGTACACGGAAAGAAAAAACCGGGTATAAAATCAAACGCCGCTAATTCAATTTTTATAAAGGAATCGTTAATTATTTTCAAGTAGAGATACGAGGGTGAGATTTGGAACAATGCGAGGATTGGGAGGAGGGCTGAGTGATTAGAAGACTTATAAAAAGAAAAGAATGATAATAAAAGAATGAAAAAAAAAGGAAAAATATTCATCCGATCTTTAAGTAATAAGGTAGAAATGATCATATTTGAGAATTGCCGCGGCGAAATATTCATCGAATCTAGTTTATCGCCTGTGTAATTTTTTTTTGACAAACCACACGCTCCCAAACCTTGACAAGCTATCATAAATTCAAACGTGCAGATGGGGCGTAAAGCTTGGCTTGTATAGGCATGCTGGCTCTTGTGCCGATCCGATCGAGTGTCAGTTTTTTCTTAAATCAAAAGATGTTTTTTTCTCAAATTAAAAGATCCGTTGTTTTGATTTATGTTCAGTTATAAAAACTAGTTGTTTTTTTTTTTTTAGTTGTTATTAGTCTTTTTTAACCAGTGGAACTTAATTTTAACTGACATAAGTTTCAAATAAATGAAAAAAAAAACATATAGTATTTTTTGTAGCTAAACATAAATCAAAACAGCGGGTTTTGACTGCAACATATACAAGTTTGTGCATTTGTTGAGGCTTGAAGTCGGCGGCAAGTATCAACGTGTAGACTCGGCATAAAGAATATTGCGTAGATCGCTGGTGGCAGTATATTTTCTGGGCGAAAAGACACGAGAAGCGGCGTTCGTTTCAGAGAACAAAAGGATTTAAATAGATACATAGAATTTCAGAAAGAAACCTGTGTAATTATAAAAGGATTTTTATAAGAAGGCCATTGTTTGGGAAGTTTCATAAAATGGAGTCCTCTTCATTTAAGTAATTTTGAAAAGGAGTTAATTGGGTGCCTTGTTCTTAACAATAATATTATAATTCCTTCTTCCTTTCACGATCTCAATTTCATTTTAAATTTTATTTTATCATCAAAAATATTACTACTTATTTCAGTTATTTTTTTGGCATTAATTTCCTTCTTCCCCATGGCTGCTTTTAATAAATCTTTGTTAGCAAAAAATTATAGAGTTACAAAACAAGACAACAGTAGTGTGCTAAATGGTTGACTTATTGCAAAGGTAATATCTTACAGTCAACCCGAATCAGTAGGGTAGCGTGAATCCGCCGCTCCCTTATTTACGTATTTAAAACCAAAATGCTCGAAAATTTCCTGGATTTAGAAATCCAGAAAATTGTCCCAAGCTTCATGGGACACAAATGATATCGAAAAAAAGAGAAACTGGCTAAAATTTTCACTAAAAATACAAAAAAAATTTTTTGTATTTTTAGTGAAAATTTTAACGAAAATAATCCGCCCGAGGCGGAGTTGCTGTCTTTCGAAAAAAAAAAACCATGGGGTATTTTTCACATTTTTTCGGGAAACCTCTACAAGATATAAAAGAACGGTAATCCACAGAATAAGGAGTAATCTATCAACGCTATTTTTTTTTTCAAAATCATGTTTAGTAAGGTCATCGAGATCCAAGGTCTAAAAATCTCTTTTAAAAATAAAACGACATCTCTAAGAAAATACACAGCTATAAGTTAAGGCTCAATAGGGCGAAATTATCCCCATACAACGAAGTCAAACATCCTCTCAACATTCCCAAGTCATCCAGAGAGAATGTAATGTCGTAAGTACAAATAATATTTATTTTACGATCCTTAATTTTCTCCAATAAAGAACTTCTTTGAAAACACCCAATTATTTGTCGATGGTGGAAAATTGAAAATCGCGGAGGAAATATTGGTTTTTCAAATAAAATACATATATTTTATTATTTTACATATAGTTCTCTTATCTGCGGAATCCTTAATGTTGAAACTTTTCCAATTTCCAACTCGAGCTATCGGGAGCGAAATCTTTCCCGTAAAGATTGCCAACAGTTGGGGAAACTTTGGAATGTGTAGTAGAAACTGCGTCTCTTACCTGAAACAAAAATAAAATAAATTTATTAGAAATGTTGAGAATCCCTTATCGATTCAAATACAAATTGTTTCAATCGAATAAAAATTACTTTTTTTTTGTAATTTTATTTCGTCGATATATTTTCGTCGCAAATTCCGCCCTGATTTCAATAATGTAAAATAGTCATTTTTGCCCAAAAAAAACTCCTGTTTCTTATTACGACCCTTTCGATAAATCTAGGGAACAGAAGATGCAACGAAATTTCTTGATGAGTGAGAAATTAATACATATTTTTTAAGGGCTTATATGCATTGAGAGAAAATCGTTCAATTTTCGCTTCAACTTTTCAAATTTTGTATGAGAATGTTAGCGCGAAATAAGAATAACGTAAGCGACAATGTGAATTATAACTTTTTAAAAGAAACCTGGGAACAAATTAAAAAAATCAAATAGCCAATTTGTTTCAGATTATAATTACCAGTATTATGGCTAAATTATACTTTTATAACTGAAAAACTGAACGGAAAATCCTTAGATACCGCAAATTTCAGGGGTACTTTAGGAATATTTATTTATTTAAGGAATTTCCAAATATTGTAATTCTAAAACAGCCAATCTGTAGTCCATACTTTCATATATCACTGTCTTCAGTTTCAAGACGATTCTCTCAGTATTGGCTGAGAACAATTCAGGGCGCCGAAGCCGAATGACAGCATATAGGAGCTAAAACTTCTAGCCTAGCGTGAATCGGGTATAAGTCTAGTATTTGAATGAATAAATGAATGAATGCATACAAAATGTATATAAAGATAAAATGATGAGATGCAGGGTAGGATCTGGTAATATAGGCACAGAACAGAGTGGGAATGGAAGTGCAGAAATGTTTAAAATTCTAAAAGTGGAAATAATTGATTCCGGTCCCGGCGCTCAGGAAACAATCATCAAAAATTAAAAAGGACGAAATAATATTCTCAATTATTATTGTATTGCGACAGTTGTATGCAACCATTGGTAAAAAGAACTGTGGGGTCATTCTCAGTGAAAACCTATTACTACGATGGTAGGTGTCACCAAAACGGTATTTTTCAGAACAAATATCTTGACATTCTTACTGAATATATGTCTTTGTTTTAATGAATTGCCACTAATATCTTTCATATCTTCAGATTTTGTTTTTTCAAAGAATATATCTTAAGCTATCTGAAAGTTAGCTAACAGAAAAAGTTATTTTTCGTTGTAATAATATGCATTAAAATCTAATAAAATACCGTGAATTCAAAATATTTGCATGCGATTTTGAACGTCGGAGACACGGGAAATGTTTTCGGGATACTCGTTCTCTAAAGTTAATTATCGATTCTACACTGTTAACACAAAAAGTATAACTTAATTTGGGTTCCATGACAAAAACTCAAGTGACAAAATCTCACATGTCAAAAGGGTAACCTACTATTGACAGAATCGCAACTCAACACCGGGAAATCTGATGCCGTTGTTTTTTTTTTATTTGTTTTTGTGTGCAAAAAAAAAAAAAAAACAACCTAACGAACCTAACCCAACAATATTGAAATTGTCGGCAACAGGTTTTCCGGTGTTGAGTTGCGATCAATCAATAGTAGGTTACCCTTTTGACAGTTGAGATTTTGTCATTGTGAGTTTCTGTCTGGTTACCCTTAATTTGGGTTGGCTGGCAGAAATTGCCATTTGGCAATAAGCCCGCCCGTTGTATGTTTTTCTGTACAATAAAGTTTATTTTATTTTATTTAACTAATAAAATGGTTTCAAATACTGTGTCTTCTATTTACTTTCTCAAGTGGCAATTCGAAAATAGATTTCTAAACTTTGAAATCAATTCAAAAATAGATTGTAAAGGTGCGATACAACTGTCAGACAAGTCTAAATGTGAGAATTGAATACTAAATGACTCGACTATATCTACTTGGTTGGTGAGGCGCAGAATGGGTGGAAGAAATGCGAGGGAAAGTGGGAGAGGGTGTATTATAACACAGACGATCTAACTGCTAGCTGCAGTATGCTAAATCGTGCCGAATTAAAATATTATTCATTATTTCTACATCTTTCATCTCTCTTCATTCCACTTACTTACCCATATCACCATCACATTCTCTTCAAGCTACGTTGTATCTCGAAATAAAAACCATAAAGATATTAAAATTTATCTTCTGTCACTTTTTAACTCTGTACAATGAAGCGTAAGCGACATATCGCTCTCTCTCTTCTCTTAGGACGTTAACTGCTACTGCACATCGGTAGTTCCAAATTCAAAAAACTTTTAATTCTTTCACTTTTTGTTTAGTTATATTCTATCACGTTCTCGCTTATTATGGATGTATATTGCTATTTCATTCTCACATTAGACATATTGTCAAACACAAGATGGCGAATTGCCGCATTATGAGAAATCCAATACATATGTTTTATATTATTTTTTCAATGAAATCAAGAGATTTTGTAGGTACACACATATTATGCATACGTAGGTAGGTACATTTCTGTTTCTTACTTTTTACTAGGCATATCAACAACGTGATTATCAGGCTTACAACAAAATACATAAAGTTATTAAATAGTAAGGTTCCATAGGTACTAAATTACATATGTCCAGGAATGGGAACGGGAGAACTCTCAGACTCCATATTATGAATAGCGATAGAGCAGAATCCTGACTCCAAGCATAGGCTATTAAAAAATCAAAACCTGTTACGGTTAAAGAGAAAATTGATTTTAATTACAAAACAACGTATGCTATAGTGGTTGCAGTAAACTAAAATGCAGGCGCAAGCCCGCTTGGCACAATAGTTAGTGGCAATAGCATAATTTTTATTCCACACTTTTCTGTCCATCGTTCACAGAGTCAATGTATTAATGTAACCTTTCAAATAGTACGTGGATATAATGACGGTTCCGACCAAGGTTGACAGATGAAATCGACAAACATCGATTTTATTTTAAAGCACGCTTCCTTGTTTTTATGTAAATAATATACCAAATTTTATTTTTACGAAAACAGTAAAACAATTTTAAGGATCGGAAAAAAATAGTTTAGAAAAAAAATACCGAATACTCTACGGTTTGGTATTATTCGAAGCCAGCGATAGTATAGTACAAGCCTACGTCCTCGAATTCCATCATCACCATGATTGGTGACGTCACCTTGTATCGGTGACAAACACCTTGTCTCGGTGACAAACACTTGAACTACGGAATATTTTTTCAAATGTCAGTTGGGCATGGCCTCTATGAACAATATGGCGTCGGCCTCGTGTTATTTTCATATCGAACACCGAAAATACCGAACGGTTCGGTTAAATACCGACCACCAGGCAACCCTAGTACCGACTTCTTTTACGGGACCTGGAAAGTAAATAAGTATGTAGGTTAGTACTTCCAGTTAATAGCTGAAAAATTGCTATGTTTCATGTAATGGAAATGCAAATTTAATTAGGCGCACCAAATTCAATTACAGACTGGCATTATCTCTCCTGCTCCCCCTTCCCCTGCCTTCAGCGGGACGTAGGTCTTAGCTTAGATAATAATATACTACGATAATAATACGACCTTAGCGCGGCTCTCGGAAGAAATACGAACTAAACTTATTTAAATTGAATTTTGTCGAACGGAATATACCCACGAATTCAAACTGCATAATTCGTATGTAATGGTTTTTGTATTAAAATTCTCTAGTTATAGAGAGTAGGAACTTTCGCTACATAGTATCTTTCTGACTATTCTCAATTGATTGCTGTAAAGCGATTTGAGAGATTTGGGTCAGGTGGAAAACTATAAGTTCGCCCTGGTGAGCAAAACTTTATTATAGTTTTTTTTTTTTATTATTATTTATTTATTTAGAGAATATAACAGCTAAATACATAATATGATATTTTATATATATTTACATTTTATAGCGCCAATTATAGTATTCTTCGTTTTATTAACATGAGTATAAGAAGGTACATTATATATACGAGAAAAATAGGGGAAATAGGATAGGAATGGATCCAGGAATAGGAAGGAAAATGGAGAAAGGAAGTGACAATAGTTCTTTTAAACCACATTTATAAATGTCCATATAAAAAATTGCCTGATTGCCTGAATATTTAAAAATTTAAACATGCACTAGAATTTAAAACTGTTACCTATACCAAATATTGAAAAAAATCAGGGTGCTAAGACATTTGGGAGTTATTAAAATTTTAAGAGAAAAATATAGTTTATGCCAATAAAATTTAAATTAGTACATGTCTGGCGCAGTTGGTTGGTGTACGGACTTTTAATCGGCCGATGCAAGGTTCGCATCTCGCTACTGACAGTATATTCTGCACGACACAAGCTTTTAACTTACTGCGAAGTGTGCGGGAAACTTTTAGGATTGTGTATACAAGCTCAGATCATTACACAAATAAAAGAAAAATATACAGATGAAGAAAACAACAACGACAGAAGAAGTTAAATAAAAGCATGATAATAAATTTACAACAAAACATACGGACAGAAAAGCATTTTATTATACAGATGATGTATGTGCTGAGTTTAAAATATGATGTTTTGACAGCATTTCAAGAGAGGTACCAAGAAGGTAGATATAACTGAACCAGAAGTCTGTCTGTACCAGGCACAGCAGTGCGCCACATCAGCAATGTTTGCAAACTGGAACGGCGGCTTAGCTTGGCTGGAAGGCTATACCTAATATATTCTGCTTCTGTTATTGTGTGGTAGGTATAGTCCGTCCGAACTGAATAGACACGATCACGCTATTCTCTGTATGCTATAGGATCTGTGAATGCAGTATATCTATGTCGTCGAATAGGGTTGTGGAAAAGTCCGCAGTTGCGTCCGCATCCGACTTTTAAATTGTCAGGTAAGTACGTTCCAGTTAGTGACACAGAGAGCATCAAGGAGTGGAAGATGCTGGGCATTTCCTTAAGGGACAGGGTACCAAATGTTAGTATTAGAGAGAAATCCAAAGTAACCGGTGTGGCGGGAGGGGTCGCTAGCTTTAAATGGAGCTGGGCTGGGCATGTTGCCAGGTGAACCGAAAAGATAATAGAATGGCGACCAATAACAAGCCGAAGAAGTTTCGGTAGACCCCAGGCAAGGTGGTCAGACGATATCAGGAAATGTGCCGGTGGTGACATCTTTTTTGACAGACTGTAAAATAAAATAAGTAGGTATTTTTTATTTGTTTGCCAATTAAGTTAGACACTTTGAAAAACCTTCCAGAAAAACAAACTAGCTGGCTATCAACCAATCGGTGTGCGGGGTTGTAGAGGTTATCATGCTCAGGAGGAGCTTTAGTTCATTATAAAAACTAAAAATTAATGAATTTAATCAAGATTTAACAATTGAAACATAGTTACTTTTATATTAAGTACTAGTACTAAATATAAAAGTTTATGCATAAAACATTGGTACAATTTTAAACTGTTACCAAAACAAATTTTGGGTGCAACATTTTATTGCGCTGGGACATTAGGAAATTATTAAAATTTGAAAGAAAATGTGGACTCTGACAACAACGAGAGATAGAATAATAATAATCGACAGACGAAACGATTTACGTCCTCTTCCGTTTCCGCAATAGCCACTTCCGTAACACGTAACAACCCTAATTTGGAATTCAGCTTTCAGGCTGGATCGATAATGCCAGACTTATGCAGGTGGAATTAATTATTAAAAATAATCTTATAAAAACTAATGGATTCTCTATGAATGAAAAGTAAAATAATTTCAGGTAATCCATCCATCCATTATGGTAGCTCCCACATTATGTAATGTGTATGTTTTTAGATAAAACCTCACAAAAAATCACATTACTACTACACATTTTTTTCATCATATCATAATTTTTCTAAAATATGAAAATCTATCAAATCCATAAAAAAAATTGCCTGCGGCGCAATTTCCTTTTTAACTTTTTTATAAAAATCATTTATACATTTTTAAATAAACTAACCACATCACGACCTTCGCTATATCTTTTAAAAAAATCGACTGCGGCGCTATTTACGCGTTTTTTATGCTACATCTTTTTTTTTAATTCTGGCTCCCCTTTCCCATCTCCGAGGCTAGCGACGCCCATGTATAAGCCTAAGGGCCTATACACACTAGGCTAGTACTATTTTAGTACTAGTTTAGTCGAGTAGGTAGTGAATTGGTAACAATGCCAATAATATTGTTTATCTTGTAGAAGGAATAAGAGCTGAAACCGAGTAAATCGCGAAAAAATCTAGTATGGCCACATGCATATAATGTAGGTGAAATAGGGCAACTTGGAAAACAGGGGCTGCATATGGAAATTTGGACTTCTAATGATTTAAGTAGGTAGTTGTTTTCATTTCATTTATTAAATATCCTAAAAAGCATTTAACAAAGTAAAGATATAAGCAAAAAACAAGTACTGGATTTTATTGCCCCACTAGGCGATAGCCTGTTCCATCCAATTTGAAATACCCATTTCTATTAAAAATTCAACACAAAGATTCTAATTCGCAGTTCTTATTTTGGACGGCAGTTCTATATTTCACTTCTTGGCGATTTGCTCACAACTTCATACTACGTATTACGTTCAACTCTAGTCGACGCGACGTACAACGTAGAATTTCGCTTAGGTTATTACGTAAGTCGAGCAGAGCGGAGTAGAGAAACGCTTGATTATGATAAAACACAGTGAAATATTTCCAGGCAGTGAGCCGTTGTTATCATCGCGAGCATTATTATACCTACTGGTATATGCTTCTCATAAAACGAGGATTAAATTAAGACTAAAATAACAGTCGCATTTTGATAAATAAATAACAGTTTAAAGAAAAAAAGGTAAGTAATAAATTATTCAGGCTTCACATTTTGTCATCTGAGATTAAGAGTAGGCATGCATATTGACATTTCAAAGATTTCTGAAATCTCGACAACCTTAGGAAAAAATAGAGTAGATACATTGAATTACTTAACTTGATATTTTATGCTGTATATTTAAACGCTAGAATTTGACTTTTTACATGTTTGTTTTTCTGATCGACATTATCTACGAATACAATTCACGAACTCGTAAAAAAACTGTACCAGGTTTACATTTATTCATACAAAAATTACATAAATTAAAAATTACAAATTGAAACATGTTTGTGATAAAACAGTAGCCTCGTTTTTTAAACTGTCACCTAAAGCAAATACGAGTATCTGTGTTCTTAGTTTCAAGGCACTAAGACATTGAGAAGTTAAAATGTGAAAATGAAAATGTAGACTTAACACCGATAGACGAAGTTAAATATCACACAAAAGAAGGAGAGTTTTTCATCTATGTGTAAAATACGTGGGCGTATGGAACTATTATTCACATTTTTCAGAAATCATATTTTCACTGCAAAAACACAAGTTTCGAGCTTTCCCGTTATTTCACACAGATGGCTCCCGAAATACTAGTGGCTGGAAACGGTGAAAAATAATTCAGATCTGTTCTCGGGCATTGCAATACAGGTGTACAACAATATATTAGAGAAAGTAAGTATATAGTAGATCATAATACGTAGCAAGTGATGTAGGTATATAATGATAAAGGTATATAATACATCACAGTATACATATACCCGCTGCTACACCTAGGCAGTGAAATTATTTGGAACTTGAAATGGAAAGAGGAAGAAAGTTACAAGATCAAATTTTGTAATATTTGCCTAATGAGCGAATTCACAAACTACGGGTGTTACATTTTACGCATTTGAATGCCTTTTTAAGAATAGTTTCATTCAATATCAACATCAAACGTGTCAAAACACCCACCATTTTATACAAATCTTGCCATCAGATACTTAAAAACGCGTAAGTACCCCCGCAGGTGATTTTTTTGTGAGACATAGTAAAGAAGGCCGTGATGTGGTTTGTTTATTTGAAAATGTATATAATACTTTGCGCAACAATATGTATGAAAAATGATTTTTTTATAAAAGTGGCCAAAAAAATATCGCCGCAAGTATTTTTTTTTATAAAACTGATACATTTTCACACTAATTTTAGAAAATTTATGATGCGTTAAAAAAATGTGTGGTAGTAATGTGATTTTTGTGAAGTTTTATTATTTAGTATGAAAAATTATATACTTATTTCAATCTCAGAGGGGGCTGCTGCTCCCCCTGCCCCTCCCTTGGCGACACCCATGTCCATGTACATTATTTCTGTTATCCTTTCATCATTCATCCTCTCTACATGTCCCAACCGTCACATATTACCGTCTCACTTTCATTTTGTTAGAACATGCCTCTTACAGTCGCTCATCTCTACAATCACTTCATTTCTCATCATATCTCTTTCAACGTTTTACTACACACAAATTCTTCTTAACAAACTCATTTCAATACCTTCACTCCCTATTCTTCGTTATTCGTATTGAATTTAAAAACAAAATAAAATAATACAACAATAACACGTTGACATCATAAAAAGGTTATTTTATTTTCATAAAATAAAATAAAGTCAAAATGTTATTTCGTACGTTTGATCGCCGAGTGATCAAAAGTTACGTCATGACAAAGCCGCGTTGCGACGCGAGATAAAAAGGAACTTCATTCG
Source organism: Ceraclea dissimilis (assembly GCA_963576895.1). Taxonomy (NCBI): domain Eukaryota; kingdom Metazoa; phylum Arthropoda; class Insecta; order Trichoptera; family Leptoceridae; genus Ceraclea; species Ceraclea dissimilis. Next base: position 14,744,009 of record OY756373.1, read on the forward strand.
CATTCCGTTGGTCTAATTGCCCCATTAAACTGTTTTTAAGGAAATATTTTGGAAGGGAATACCTTGAATACATTATTATGTACACTATCACCTACACGTGAAAATTCACGGAGGGTTTTCTTTGTTATTATTACCGCTACACTCCATACTAACGTCAATATTCTTATAAGCACCTATGTTATCATCTTCATGACGAAATGCAAACTGAGCCCTTTACACTCTGTTTGTATTGATTCTACTTCTTTGGCACATTGTCACTGTTGCTCCTCTTGATCGTTAAAATACTTAAACTATGTATGTAAATTTGAAGAGTCCAAGTGCCCGAAATTAGGGCCTAGGGACGATAATGAACAACAAACAATAACTAATGCCAAGAGCCCGTTGCCGAGCATATCTTTAATTCAGAAGAATCGCTGCCACGTTGTTATTGGTCCTGATACCGACGATGCCATTCAAGGTGACTATAGAGGCCGATTCTGGACAAGCACACTCTGTGACACTTTGGACAAGACTGCTCCTCGTTTGAAACGGATCTGCGGGTGGTTCTATTATGCGGGCCGGTGTAGTTATTTATATTATACGAAATCGGCTGTCAAAAAGAAATAAAAAGTGATCGCTATATAGCGATAAGCTCGCCCTAGTGAGCAAGAGCAGAGCTGGACAAAATTTGACTTACGATTTGGATTTATTTTCCAACACCCTTTCATACAATACCACACTTGACCCCACGCAACCCTTGGATCCTCCTCAAACTTTTTTGTTTCTGAAGTGTCACCAATGAAGTATCAACGGATCCGATTTGGTACAGAATTGTATTGTCACCGAGTTTACGTACGTTTGCAAAGTTTTAGGTATCTATGTAGTCAGGAAGTGGTTGAAAAATTGATTGCAAGAGTGCATTCACAGACAAAAAACACAACAGTGAAGTTAAGCAAAGTCTTTAGTAATAAAACAGAATTAACGGTAACAGAAAGAGGCGCTGAAATTTTTTAAATTACATACATATTCGAACAACTTGCGAGGTCCTGCGTTACATTCTTACCGGGTTATGAGGACAATTATGTAAGTAGATTCTCCTGTTAAACCATGCTAAACTTACCCGGCAGATATTTCAGACAAAAAGTAATAGAAGAACAATGTACAAAAATAACATAGACAAAAAAAGTGTTGATAAAAACTAACGGGCAACGAGTAAATTACAAAAAATAACTTTTAACACGAAAATATGTTTGGGCGAGAGAAAATATTGCAGACGATATAATAGTCCAGAAAATTTGTAGTAATTTTATAAGTGCACTGTGCAAAAGGTCGGGTAGTTTTTTTTTATATGTTCCAAGATCTGTAATAAACATGCTCCACTTCGGCAAGTACGCATTAAGCGCCCTCCTGCTCCATGGCTCACTGATGAGTTAAAACACCTGATGAGGAGAAGAGACAGAGCCAAACTCAGGTATGTAAAGTCCCCTTCACCACCCAACTGGGAGTCTTATCGCACTCTCCGGAATCGCTGCAACCAGCTGTGTAGAAATTCTAAACGCGTCCACTTCAAACAATTACTCATAAATCGCTCTTCTGCTGACATTTGGAGGGGCCTGAATGCCATGGGAATGGGTCGCCAAGTTGTCCCTGATGCATCTAAATTTATTGATTCAAACAGTCTAAATAGGTTCTTTGCTGCCCCACCCTGTGATATTGATGTAACCACTAAAAATGCTACACTATCCAGTATTCAGTCCTTACCCCCTGTAAACACACCAGTATTCAATTTCGCACATGCCTCGACTGAAACCGTGAGAAGGTATGTTAATTCTATTAAATCTAAATCCGTTGGAGTGGACGACATCAGTATCACTTTCATTACACTTATTCTGGACCATATACTCCCCGTACTTACTCATATTGTGAATTGCTCTATGGACTCAGGCTCTTTTCCCTCTTCTTGGAAGAAAGCATATGTTATCCCACTGCCGAAGAAGCCGGTACCTGAAGCCGAAAAGGACTTTCGTCCCATATCTATTCTTCCCATTTTCTCCAAGGTCATTGAAAAAATTATTCACTTTCAGCTAACCAGCTACCTTACCAAACATAATCTATTAACTCAGTATCAGTCTGGTTTTCGAACTGGCCACAGTACTACCACTGCCCTAGTAAAAGTCACTGACGACATTCGGGGTGCGATGGAGGAAAAAAAAACTCACACTTCTCTTACTTCTTGACTTCAGTAGCGCCTTTAACTCTGTCGACTTTGACATATTGCTCGCAAGACTCCAACACTTCAATCTTTCAGACGTCTCACTCTCCTGGTTTAGGTCCTATCTAAGTGGCAGACAACAATGTATCAAAACTCAAAATAACAAATTGTCTAATTGGCTGTCACTTAGTACAGGAGTCCCACAAGGTGGAATACTTTCTCCACTTCTCTTCTCAATCTTCATCAACTCTGTAGTTGAACATCTTACCGTTAGACGCCACCTCTATGCTGATGATCTCCAAATTTACTCTCACTTCGAGCCGAATCATACCATATCCGCAATCGATCTTATGAATGGCGAATTAAGTCGCATCTCTCAATGGGCACAGCAAAATGGATTGTTACTCAATCCTTCCAAGTCCCAAGCCATTCTTATAGGTAGCTCTCGTCTTCTATGCAAATTAAATATCAACTCTTCTTCTTGATAATGTTGTCATTAAATTATCTGAGAAGGTAAAAAATCTCGGTATTATGTTCGATCAATGTCTCTCTTGGCGACCTCAAATGTCCGAAATAAATCGTAAACTATTCTACTCTCTACATTCACTAAAGAGACACCAGAACTTTCTCCCGAAACCGACAAAGATCCTCCTTTCTCAAACCCTTCTCTTACCTCTACTGGATTATGCGGACGTTGCATATATGGATATTACATCCGAACAAACCATGAAACTGGAACGTCTGCAAAATGTATGTATTAGATTCATCTTCGGTTTGAGAAAATATGACCATATCACAGACTTTAGAAATGAACTAAAGTGGCTAACGATGACTCAGCGTCGTCATCTCCATATTCTCTCTCTTCTTTTCAATGTTCTGAATAATCCTGCTTCACCTGATTACCTTAAGTCCAACTTCACACCCCTGGCATCTCATGGCTTATCTCTACGTTCAAGTGGACGCCGTTTGTTAACCATACCCTCACATCACACATCTTTCTTCACTTCTTCTTTCACTACACACGCGGCTAGACTATGGAATAACCTTCCACTTCCTATCAGACTAGCTCCAACTATTCTCTCTTTCAAAAGTAAACTGAGGCATCATTACCTTTCCCTAAATAATCCATCTAACTGACAATCCCGTGGTTCCTTCCTTGTCCTTCATCCCATCCACTTATCTATTAATGTATGTTTTTTCATGTATGTATAATATTCTTTATATTATTATTATTTTCATATTTATTTATATTTTTCTTATTTTTCATACACTTGTATGTAATGCGTATATCAAATTAATGTCACAAGTGGTTGGTTGGCAGATATTGCCTACGGCAATAAACCCGCCATTTGGAAGATGTGTTTTCTTTTCAATAAAGATTTATTTATTTTTATTTTATTTATTTAAGATCAAAATTCAATCAATTCAATCCCCGACCTACTACACTTCACAACACAAGCTTTCAAGCTTTCTGTAAGGTGTACAAAGATGTATTTGGGTTTAATTCGATAAACCCAGATTCATTTTATATGAAAAAAAAAATAAAAAATTGTTTTCTATCGGGGCAGTAATTACCAACACACTCCTCAGGTAATTTTAAAAATCACAATATATGTTTCGTGAGAACATCGGGATTTTCTACACGTCCTAGTTGAATATGTATGATCTGGGTTCGATTCCCGGCCGCGGCAGATGGAAGCACTAAAACTGGTGAATCTTACTCATAATCATACCCAACATATTTAAAAAAAATGATATTTTCTCACCAAGTGGCCTGATATTGTAATATATTTGGATCTTACCCTACAGGTCCAATACAAACAATATACAAAAAACAAAACTACCCGATCTTTTGATGTAAAAAAGAAAACTATCCGATCTTTTTATATAAAAATGAAAACTACCCTATCTTTTGATATAAAAAAGAAAACTACCCGATCTTTTGATATAAAAAAAGAAAACTATCCGATCTTTTGATATAAAAAAGAAAACTATCCGATCTTTTTATATAAAAATGAAAACTACCCTATCTTTTGATATAAAAAGAAAAACTACACGATCTTTTGATATAAAAATGAAAACTACCCTATCTTTTGATATAAAAAGGAGAACTACCCGGTCTTTTGATGTAAACATGAAAACTACCCGATCTTTTGATATAAAAAAGAAAACTACCCGATCTTTTGATATAAAAAGGAGAACTACACGATCTTTTGATATAAAAATGAAGACTACCCTATCTTTTGATATAAAAATGAAGACTACCCTATCTTTTGATATAAAAAGGAGAACTACCCGGTCTTTTGATGTAAAAATGAAAACTACCAGATGTTTTGATAACAAAATTTCTAGTTTTACTGGACTGTAATGTAACAGACTTGAAACAATGTTTCATGCCACGAACGTAAAATAAATTGAGCTTTTTTTGCGAATTTGCTATCAAATTTTCCAAAAGGTTAAAAGCTACGATACCAACTTTATATAAATTCTCTTAAGGGGTCTTAAATTTATTTATGCATTCCGCTATGAACTCGATTGGAAATTTTCGGCTTAACTAAATATCCTTTGGTTTAACTAAAAAATATGTTAAAAGTGAATGGAATTCTTTCTACTTAAAACTGAATTTGTTTTCATGAATGTATATTGGACCAATTTTCTTTATACAATGCGACTAACCTATGAAAATGGAAAATTTACATACAGGGTCATCGAAAAAGAATGCCAGGATTTTGAATACTTGAGAGCGCAATGGTTTTAGCCTTAAAATGCGCACAAAACATAAATTTTTAAGCCGTAGTTTCAATACCAGCTCCGTTACTTGTTCTAGTGCGTTAAAACAGCTAAAATGGCTCTTCCCGAGTCGTAGAAAATAAACAATGAATAGCAAAAATATGCAGAAACATTTTTCTTCCCGAAAAATTAAAAGTACATTGATGACTTCTTCTAACCAATCAGAGCAATTCACGGGGGCATTGGGGTAATATTGAAAACTACGTAATAAAATAGATAAGAGTTATCAGGGGAGCATAAAGAGCGAAGAGGTATACCTAACATTATCATTTATCAGTGCATTACGATCTTTCTACTAGAACTAGATGATGGTGTAACATCATACGTGAGATACGTCGTAGGTAAGTGAAATCCATAGAGGTAGGATAAAGTAGAGCATTTCACAACACGCGCAAAACTGAATTTTGGAAGCCAACATCTTAGTATTAAGCGGCCACGCGGAGTAGGGCAAAAGATATGTCATTGCAGTACCTAGTATTTGCATGAAATTTTAATCATTATCGTCGAAATTTGCATTGAGATATGCTCGCCCTAGTGAACAACTGTCGTGGTTATTGATTGAAAATTTAACATATTTCTGTATTCACTTGAAGTAGCTATACATAAATAGAGTTTGAACCGTGTGTTTTCTGCCCAACTCTACTGCGAGCATGCGCAGAACGCCAAATATGTGATACGTGACACTCTGGCATATTCTATCTCTATGATACAATCATTCCCACACGCACTTCAGTGGTAAATTTGACATGACGATTTCCTGCAGCAGGAAAGTATCAGGATGACATAAGATTATTAGTAAGCAATATGAAGAGAGATAGATATAATACTACATCACAGTCAATCGTAGATTTGTAATATGATAGAGAGAGACGGATAGATATAACATTACCTTACACTATCATCCTAATGTTAGTTACTGGCGGTAATTGCGTATCAGGAGCGCAGTTATTGATCAAAATTAACGGTAATTATTTGCGGCATACCCTTACTTCGTTCTGATTCCCTGGTATAATTAGTTAGATAATTTCTTAATCTATCACTCCTTATTCCTTTCGGGGGCAGGCACAGAGGACATATTGCACACACTTCTATTCTTACATACATCATACCTTCCATCACGTTCGTACCATTCGTCATACAGGCTCTGCGATTTCCACCACTCAACACGCGTTCGTCAGGATGACTGCGCAAAGCTAACAGAAACTTTTCATCTACCACCTTCCAATGGCTATATGCCCTTATTTTAAAAAGGTATAACTTTGGAACCATTAATATTAAATGAGTGATTCTTTCACTGTGCGGTAACTGATGAATATAAGTTTTATGTAAAATGTATCGTTTGCAGATATCCTTGATGTTCAGAAATAGATATTATTCCCATGCTTGCTTGACTGAAATGTTATTTTTTAATCAGCGTCATGGCCTCCATATTAACGAAGGTCTTGTTCCTAGCAAGCAGCATTGTGACAATACTACAATTTATAAAGTAAAGTCTGATTTTTGTAAGTGTTCGCATAACTCCCGCATTTTAAGATGGATTGCTGCGAAAATTTAGAATAACATTTCCGATAATATAATAATAAATAATAATAAATAAATAAATACTTTATTTCATAAACAGACATAATAAATACATTCACAATTTTGCCACCTAACTAGGCAAAGCCCGTACTAAGGTGGCATTACATTTCCATATTATGTATTACACTTATATATTTCATTCATGTATTTCACTTATATATTTCATTTATGTATTTCATTTATATATTTCATTTATGTATTTCATTTATACATCTCATTTACCCAAGTATATAAAATTAGTTATTTTCTTTATGTAATTATGTTTTTTGTTTTTCATCCAATCAATTGCAGCAATCCTTATGCAATACGATAACACATACAACACACACACACACACACCCTCACCCTCACCCTCACACACACACACACATACACACACACACATACGTACACATATACACACAGATATGCCATTCTACCAATAACTACCATCTAGTATGTACTTCACAATTTCACAGGTACACTCAACATACAAATACATAGAACACACACATACACATACACACACATAGAGGACACACACATACACATATACACACATATACAAACTAGGTTTGATTAAAGTCTGTTAGGCATTCGAGGAGACCTACACAGGTATATAATTGAGAATGGTTTCTGTCTCGTGTCGTCCGATCTTGAGTAACCATTCAGTAATTAGTTTTTTAGGTAAGGGTCTATTCGTCATTTGTCGTTTAGTCAGTACCCTGTCCTGGATTTTGTTAAGGAGTCTTGGTGCCTGAAAAGTAAAATGTCTTTGTGCAAACACTGTTCTTGTTCTTGGTACTTTATAGAATTGTCTGTTTCTTGCTCTTGTCGATAGGTTGTGCGTTATTTGTGTCTGTAGGTGCTTATGTTTAATGTAATGCAAAATTATGGTCTTTGTATACGTCTGTCTTACGTCCAATACACCAAATTCTCGGAAAAGGGCAACCGAAGGGTACCTGAATGGCTTTTTGTTAATCACTCTAAGTGTTGATTTTTGAGCCTTTACCAGTGGATCCAGGGCCGTCAGTGTCGCTCCTCCCCAACCGAGAACACCGTATGACAATACACTGTGTACTAGAGCAAAGTATACCACCTTAAGCATGCTATTTGACATCATATTCCTCACCTCTTTAAAGATGTGTAGGGTGTTTCTGAGCCTTTTCGCTGTGGTTAATATGTGCTCTTTCCAATCAAGCCTTTCATCAATTATTACGCCTAGGTATTTAGTGCTCTTTACCTTTTTGGTGATTGGACAATCGCAGAGTGTGCCGTTGGTAATGTCAGTGTCATAGTTGTGTATTTTAATAGTCTTATTTTTGAGATAGTCATCGTCTCTGTTCGTAATGCTGATTGTCATGTAATTAGTCTTTTCCACGTTAAGGGTAAGCAAGTTCAGGTCCAACCATCTCTTCACCCGCCTCAGTCCCTCTTCGGTCTTCTGATAAACCTCATCCCATGTAGCTCCATGAAAAATAAGTGCGGTGTCGTCAGCGAATGACACCACGTCCCCGTCAACCAGTTGAATATTTGTTAGGTCATTGATGTAGGCAAGGAAGAGAACCGGAGCCAGCACGCTCCCCTGCGGAACCCCGAATTTGATCTGCGCCCCGTCACTAATGTATTTCCCAATTTTTGTCCTTTGCGTCCTGTTGGACAAATAATCGCAAAACCATTTATGTGCTGTCCCATGAATTCCCAACTTAGACAGTTTTGACAACAGCAGACCGTGAGAGACTGTGTCGAAAGCCTTTGCTAGATCAAGATATACGGCAATGCATTTATCCCCTTTGTCCAATATATTCACTACTCTCCGGGTAAGATAGCCAATTGCCTCTTGCGTTCCCATGTTTTTGCGGAAGCCAAATTGTTTCTCAGACAGTATATTGTTTATTTCAAAAAAATCCAGTAGTCTACCTTTAACAGCTGTTTCTATCACTTTTGATAGAGAGTTTAATAAACTTATGGGTCTGTAGCACCCTATATCATCTTTTTTCCCACCCTTGTGTATAGGACACACCACGGCTTCCTTTAGGTGGTTTGGGAAAATACCTTCTGCCAAACTCAAATTTGTAACATATTGAACTGGTGATTTAAGGCTGTCAATGCACTTTTTTAAAATTCGTGTTGAAACAAAATCTGAACCTACAGTGGTTTTATCTTTTAAGCTTTTAATAATTTTTTCTATTTCATTAGTGGTTACTGGTTCAAGTTTGTGCATTGCGTTGGCAGTCACTGTCGTGTTGGTTTCGCATTCCATTAGCTGCAATAATTGTGTTTCAGTCACTTGTAAGTTGTCCAGAGTCTTCTGAGCCAATGAACCTCCCACCTTTATATAGTATTCATTCACAAAATTAGACGCCATCTCGCTATTCGAGTCATCTATTTTGTATGTAACACCGTCCACGTTCACATTCTCCAACATGCACTTTGATTTTTTTCTATTTACAGCTTCATTTAATAAGTCCCATGATTTTTTAGCGTCGTTGGACACAGAGTGAAATTTTCGCGCATAGTATGTATTCTTTGTTTTTACTAGTAGAGATTTACATGCATTGCGGAATTTGATATAAGTGTTCTTTATATGAATGTCATGGGGATACCTTTTTGTCTTTATATGTAGTTCATCTCTTACATGCATGCTACGAAGCAGACCTGGAGTTATCCATGGTTTTAGAATACGTTTTAAGTGCGGAATAGTTCTTATGAACGTGTGCGCTCGTATTATGCCATTCAGTGTATTTACTATATATTCCGTTGCCTCGTTTACATTGGTAATATTGTATAGGGATGACCAGTCCACCTTCGACGTGTCCTGGCTAATCCCATCATACTCTATGATAGTGCGGGTTGTGGCAGGCTTGTTTAAGGTCCGCGGCTCATTATGTTTCAGATATAGTATGGTAGGATAGTGATCTGTAAAGAGGCTGTCGCATACTATGCCATTTATCCGAGAATTTTCGCATTTGGTTCTTATGAATATATGATCCAAACAGGATTCCTCTCTGGTCGGAATATTGATGGTGGACAACATTCCCTGTTCTGCCAGGAGCCCTGTTGCAATTGTACATCACACAGGCACATAGCAATACAAATCCTCTTATCAAGACTCAAGGAATGATTACAATGCAAATCAGTTAAAATATAGGTTATCGGAATGTCACGATGACATTTAGATGTAAACATTGGACACTGGATAATTATTTTGTTCAATAGTACACTATACCATCTGTTAGTACCAACAAAATCACACAGAATAACTACCAATTTGCTATAATACGCCACTGACACTGAACAACAACTATATACCTCATCTTTAGACACAAAACACAAATAACACACCTCACCATAAGCCCTTTCCCGCTTATTTGTAAGGTTATATTCGATGCACAATACTTGTCTATTTGTTTCAATAATACAATAGGTAATGTTTCGTAGGTAATTCACTATTCGTTTCCAAAGTTTGAAACTAATATTTATAATTTCTGTTATCGAACAATTTACATAAATATTAAATAAATGAAACGATCCCCCGCTGCACATAATATTCTCACCATAATTCTCACAATACAAAAATGTCACATTACACGACAACAGATATCTACCAATCAAAGACAAGCACACTACACTATGGACGCCGAACACAAAACAATAAATTACAACACAACATAATATACTAAACACATAATAAATCTGTTTCTTTACACAATTATAATAATAAAAAAAACATTCACTTGTACATTTCTGTTCACATGTACGCTTATCAATAAGGAATTTAAGGTATCTAATAAGAATAAAATATAACAGAGTATCTCCGCTAGGCGCCTTTATATCGCGGCAAAAAAACTTTGTAGTAAAGCCACCAAAGTCAAATTTTATCATTAACTTAATTATCTTAGTACGGGCTGCACTTTCTCATAATGTTTCTATGACAGACATCCTACTGACGTGAATGACCCTTCCAGACTCTTCTTTCCTCAATAGTACCTTTCCATCCTGGATCCAAATAAATTTGTATCCTTTTTCTTTGCAACTTTTCCTAGCCAATAGATATATGTTTTTCATTCTAGGTGTCAGTGCTTCTTGAATGTAGACTGGTGTATTAAATGTCATACCTAGGTCCTTTGTATTGAGTTTTTCTGTCTTGGTTCTGGTTTTGTTGTACATCTTGATTGCCCTGAGATATTCGTTTCTCACACGAGCAGTATTGAATGTGGCAATTATGGTGCTCTGCCGCTTGACATCTACACTTCGCGGTTCAATATTATTCTCCTCCCCTTCTCTACTCTTATATGTGAATCTTCGAGTCCCTGTTATATCTCCCTCTTGTACTTTGAAATTAACAATGTTTCCTATTCGGACTATTATTTCCTCCAACTTATCACCAGGGGCATGGGGAACTCCCCGTATTTCAATTCTTTCTGCATTCCTCAGTTGGTCCGCATTATCCGTTCTCTCCTCCATATGTTCAATTCTTTGTTCCAATCGTTTATTGGTTTGTACCAGACTTTGTAGCTTTTTCTCCATCTGTTCCTGCTCCTTTACCTTCTCTAGAAGTATGTCATACTTTCCAGAGAGGAAGTTGATAGTATTCTTCATTTCTGCATTTTCTCTGAGTAGTGACTCTATTAACTTTGTTTGCTCATCCATTTTGTCAATCAATCTCTCATTATTCTCTCTTTGGATTATGATTATATCTTCCTTCAAAGTTTTCATCATGTCTGCCACCGCCATATTCTCACCTGATTTTTTGGCCTTGCAACATTTCCATGCTTCTTTGGAAGCCTTACTCATTTTTCTATAATTGTCGTGTGTCATGCCTGCACACGCGTAATGGTATTGACTTAAGCACCTTGTGCACTCAATCATTTCTTCCTTTGGAAGATTTACTGTGCAGGCGGCACAGGACATGGTTATAATATGAATATCACTGTTTATCTTGATTAATTATAATTAATTAATTAATTAATTACTATTGTTTACTTTAAACTTTGGGTGTGAACAGTACTTTGAATCAACTTCTTTCTATTGTTATAGGCTGTGTCCTAACGTCGCCGGTTTTTGGAGAAAAAGCTTTTCCTAGGAGATGCCATGACGATGAGGAGATCCAAGGGTTGTGTGGCGTCGAGTGTGGAATCGTATGAAAGGGCGTTGAAAAAGAAATTCAGATTTTAAGTCACATCTTGTCCACCTTAATCGTATAAAGTATGCCAGGTTGGTTTGTCAAATGTGCCGTTGCGAAGCACGGGAAATACAGCTAGTACTACAATAAAATATAAATATGTATGTCTATAGAGGGTATATATTTTCTAGGGTATTATATTGGGAGCTATTCGCCAATGTGTAGAATTGCCGCGCGGGGAATTACTCCGTACATTTTCAGAATATTAAACGCGGAATAAGTGGCGATAGGAAAGAGCAAAAAAAAGCGATAGGTCGGTTCAACCCGTTTATGGAAGATACGCTTGCTCTTTTTTAAAATCTTTACACGATTTTATAAGGATTACAATAGGAAGTCATAGATAGGTACTGTAGACATCTACAATACCGACATATTTTATCTTTCTACGTTTGATGACACAAAAAAGCGAAGATCAACACTATACAATTTTTTCTTGGCAGTTTCAATTGTGGAGATTGATTTTCTGATGTGTTTGAAAAAAAATACGTAAGATACCGAAAAGTTTAGGCTTTTCTGTCACCAATAAGGCCGTGGCGGACTGATATGGTCACATTTTTTTCATATTATAGTCCAAGAGCCCGCTGCTTAATTTATGACGTATCTGTTTTTTGATCGAAATGTGGTACAAATGATAGCTTACCAATAAGGTTTTACATCGCACTAGGGTTGCCTATCAAAATCTTGCCGCAACCCCCCCTGCCCCTCCCGAAAAGGTCCCTCTTCGCGGTTTTTCGCATTTTATAGGAATATGGTAAGAGATAGGAGAAAGTAGTCAATGACAAAAATAATCCTTGCTAAATTCTCTACAAAAAATGCTAAGTCAATTTTTTCGTAGAACTAGCAGTTTACCCGCAATAGCCGGTCCAAAACCGAAATTCATTTAAAAAACTAAAAAATTAATTTAAACTTAATTGGTTGAAAATTGATAAGAGCTACAGGAAAATAGTCAAATAACGAATTAATAACCATAGTCTTAGCTACAAAACGAGCTATAACTTATTTTCATACATCAATTAATTTAGGAGTTATTGCAATAAAACTCAGTGACGAAAATTCTTAAAATTTAGTTTTTCATAAAATAACCAGCGATATAACGCCGCAGGCCAAATATTTTTTTCCATAAAATGTTAGTGATAATGGGTGGAAGAAAGTTAAAGAAAAAAAATCAAAAAAAAAATTTTTTTTTTCAAAAAATATCCCTGTTTTTCGACCGGCCATTACGGGTAAACTACAAGTCCTACGAAAAAAATGACTTAATATTTTTTGTAGAGAATTTAGCAAGGATTATTTTTGTCATTGACTACTTTCTTCTATCTCTTACCATATTCCTACAAAATGCGAAAAACCGCGAAGAGGGACCTTTTCGGGGGGGGCAAGGGGGGTTGCGGCAAGATTTTGATAGGCAACCCTAGTGCGATGTAAAACCCTATTGGTAAGCTATCATTTGTACCACATTTCGATCAAAAAACAGATACGTCATAAATTAAGCAGTGGGCTCTCGGACTATTACATTACAGGACCAATACTAACAATCTCCTAAAAAGTCAAAACTACCGGATGTTCTGCATAGAAAAATGTCTAATTTTACCTACTACTTGTTATCCAACTTGTAGTTGTAGAAAATTCAAAGTTTCACTAAAAAACTATTTACTTACATTTTTTAAGAACGAGAAAATAAGATAGCGTTACATGAAATTGATTACATGTATAAATTACACAGAAAAATATACACGTAAAAAGAATTTCGCGTTTTTACACCTTGTGTAATTTTCGCATGGGTGATTTCGTTCTTGTGTAATTTTCTAACTGTTTTTTTTTAAATGTCCATGTGTAACTCTAGTATTTTTTACATACATGTGTAATTTCAGCATTTTATCGCGTGTAATTTTTTCTATGCAATTTTATCATATTGTAACAAACTGAACATCTCTCGACGATCCGAATAATTTACCTTCATATTATTGTATCATTTTACATTTGCACAATGGAAACTGAGAAATAAAATAAAATAAGGGTAAATTACGTTTTTCTTTACATTATTATGAGAATGTATCGCAGGAAATATATTATGTATTCATTTCACATGCGTTATAGAAATGAAAAGAAGTAAAAGTTGTACCTATTTTGATCTCATATGACACACATACAACGTTTCTTTTTGTCACATACGTGTTTTCATAAAATGTTACCTTTTTATACATTTTTTATTGCTTATTCGATTTATTGAAAGAATTATTGTCCAAGAAGGTATATTGTACCTGGGTGTTGAATCGACGCTTGTTAACAGTGCTGGGGCAGCTCGTTGGAGAGATATTATGAGGGTAGTTGATGTATGTATGTTCATCCGAATAAGTATATTTGATACATTTAATTGTTTATATAATCTTTGTGCTGGGCCACACCCCACCCCCCCCCATTGACCTTGTGGCATGTAAAATATAATGTTTTTTTAGACTGAATAAAGAGGGTCGTGATACTCGTGATGTCGTTTTATCAATGTTCTTTAAATAAAAAAGGCATTTTAAAAATGGAATTTATTTTGGAAAATATGCAACTATTTATTTAAAGAAAATGTGTGAAATAATGAACCTGCTTGTCTTTCTATAGTAGAAAACGCATCTGGTTATATCGTATGAGACAAGAGATAGTGTTTGTCGTGATATGAACATGGGCATCCCCAGCTTCGGAGCTAGGGGGGCAACCAAAATTCAAAACTTTGACATAGCATGAAAACTGGTATTTGCGCCGCAGGCGAATTTTTTTGTGAGACAGAATGCAGGAGGTCATTATGTAGGTAGTTTGGTTTATAATTTTATAAGTAAAATTTTGTTAAACAATTGTATTTCAATGGATTTTCTTACTAATTTTAGAATTTTTTTGATGTGATGGGAAAACGTGGGGTAGTAATTTGATTTTTCGGAAACTGGTGGGGGGGGGGGGGGAGCTTCGGCCCCTAGCCCCTCCCTCCCTGAATCCGCTAGTGTCTAAAAAAAATAAAAAAAAAAAAAATAAAAAAAAAAAAAAAAATAAAATAAAAAAAAAAAAAAAGTCTGTCTTCAAGCGAAATTAAATGATTCTGTCTCTCTAAAAATATTTTTCGGCTAAAAATCACAGTTTTGCTATGAGTTCGCCCTAGTGAACAATTTCGTTTATTGGATTGTGTGCCTTTTTAATTGTAAAACTTTGAATTGTTCACTTGAAGAATGTAAATAAAAGTATGCCTACCTCAGGTGTAAGTTAAGACTGAATTGCCAAAACGAAGGAAAAGAAAATAGATTACCGAGCAATAAACGGGGTAACGGCTAGTCAATAATAAGTTGAAATCTGACACAGATGTCGAACATTCATAATAGGAAAAACTTTACAAATAATATGTCATAAGAAATCCGGGAAAAGATTTAACAAAGAGAGAAGGAATTTGAAGGAAAAGAAAAATAATTGGGCGATAAAAACACAAAGTTTACGACGAAAGAAAATTATTGAAAGTTTTGTGAAAGAAAAGGATGAAAAAATGTGAAAACTATACTGTGTTGTAGAAATAACTAGGTTGTCAAAATAGTTTGACAGAAATTCCTAATGATCCTAGGAGAAAATATTATTTTGCTGAAGAAATGAAGAAAAAACTTAAGATTTGCAAAGATATACAGATGCTTTGGGCCCCCGACTCAATCAAGGATAGACGGGGAAGAAAATGTATGTATGTATGTACTTAAGATCGGACCACAACAAAAATCACCTTTCCTGTAGTTATATATCAACAGATATACAGCAAAGGATGGACCTTCCATCAGGCTTATGACTGATCGTCGGCTGGCTTAATGTGATCACTTTACACTTAAGTAACATTCACCAATTCCAGTCCATCCATCGACGATCAGTCATAAACCTGATGGAAGGTCCATCCTTCGCTGTATATCTGTTGAGATATAACTACTTGTTTAATTCAACTAAGACATGTAGAAAAATTCCGATGGTCTCAGAAAAACATAAATTGTGATTTTCATAAATGACCTTTCCAGTTTTTTAATCGAAATGTGGTTTAAATTAAAGTTTACACATAGGATACATCCCACTAGGATTGCCTATGAAAATCTTGCCGCAACCCCTCCCTCCGCCTAGAAAAGGACCCCATTCGCAGGTTTAGCGTATCTACCCTTTTTTCCAAAGCATATTTAGAAAGATTGTCGAGACCTAAGGTCTCCCGTTTTTATAGATTTTTTTGAAATGTCAATATGCCCACCCTTAACTGTGACGTGTAATAAGGTCAGTGTGAAATGATCATAATAATAATAATAATAATAAACTTTATTGTAAATTAAACATTTATACATAAGCATTAAAATTAGATTTACCTAACTAGGCAGAGCCCGTACTAAGGTAAATCAGTTTCAGCCATTGGTTGTAAATGAAATGTAAATGAAATGATAGCAGATTTTATTGTAATGTCGTAAAGCCGGTAGGACACTAACCATTTGGCCTAAAGTCAATTTCAAATAAGGTTAAAGGAATTAAGTTCAACTGAGAAGAAAATGGTGCAAGAGGTGAATACTCTCATATACAGGTGGTTCTAAAAATATCCAGAAAAAACTTTATTTATTTATTTTATAGATATAGTCTTCTTCTTCTTATTTAAATATGGCACGCACCCGTCTGCGGGTGATTTTGCCATTGTCAAGTGTTTTGGTTATTTACTTATTTACTTACACTGAGAGTGACGAATCATAGTATTTTATATTTAGGGAACAAATACTAAATGCAGTGTTATAAAATGTTTCAATATCTTCAACATGTACGACAAACATGTTATTTATATAACATCAATGAAAAAACTATTGTATGACAAACACAGAATATATACAACAATATCTCTCTGACCGCACAGCACAGTTATATACAGGCCGTAGGTACACTCAAAAATAAAATTCAATTCCAGGAACTACAGGCAAAATTAAAGTAAATGGAATATAGAGTCGGGCAAAATGTTTTTTTTTTTATTATTATTATTTTTAATCAATGTTATGAAAAGGATTTTTTATTTCCCGATTTCAAGTAACCCGTTTTTAAAACACGTTTGGTAGATTTTAATACAAATTACACTTATGATTCCAAAACTCGGTTACACCTTTTTATCATATTTCTTCAAGTGTTTTACAATGAAGTTATTCACTTTCGGAGAATTCAAAGCTAACAGCGATTGAATGTTAATAGGCAAGGTCTTGCACACCCCGCTGATGTCCTTCAGGAATTCCTCGTTCGGCAAAAGGGGACAACCGAAGAATATGTGGTCAACAGTTTCAGCATCTTCTCCACATTCACATAGTGGGGAGCTCACGACATTAATTTTGAAAAGGTGTGCGGCTAAGATGACGTGACCAATTCTGAGTCTGCACAGTAATGACACATTTAACTTTGGAAGTTTGCTTTTGTTAAACCATGGGTGCGATGGAACAGACGGTTGAATACTCCTATAATGGGAACCAGTAGTAGAATTGGAGTAACACTCATTCCACTCGCTCATGACAGAAAGTTTCGTCACTCTCTGGCAATCCGCAATAGGAAGAGCAAACATAGGAGGGATAATACTACAGCTGCATGCCTGCTTAGCAAGAGCGTCAGCACGCTCGTTTCCAGCTATACCAACATGGGAAGGAATCCAACAGACTGTAATGTCTAGTTTACGAGAAGAGGCCACGTAAAGAAATTTCAGAATATCATATATGAGGTGATTATTTATTGATGATTTCTTAACAGAACACAAGTTATCTACAAGGCTGAAAGAGTCTGTGAATATGATTGAGTATGGGGTGGTAGTCAAAAGGATCTCCGTCAGCGCCTCCCGAAGGGCAACACATTCCGCTGTGAAGATGGATGCGGACCGTGGAAGTTGGAATTGTCTCTCTATACCGAGAGATGGGGCACAAAAGGCTGCCCCACAGTCGCCCTCTAGAGATTTCGAGCCGTCAGTGAAAAACCTGGCATGTGAGGGCCACCTTTCCTCTACTTTCTCTAAGAAAAGTTTGTTGACTGAACTAGGATCCATAGTCGAAGCTGACTTGTCAATATCCATGTGCCGGAGCACATCTGGACGAAATGTTGTAGCCTCAAATGGAAGAGAGAACATTGGTAAAAGAGAATGAAATGAATCCGGGAAACTGTTTAAGACATAATGATAGGACGAGCACAGCAATGGGAATATTCTAGAACGCCAGTAAGGAACGGTCTGACATCTCTGAATGAGTACCTGTAATTTGGGAAAGATCAAATGATTCTCCTGAGCCAGCCTTGCCGCAAGAAACTTTAATGCAAGGGATTTTCTTCTAAGAAAAAGTGGCATTTCGACACATTCGGCCTGTAAGGCCACGATAGGTGAAGACCGCATAGCTCCTAAGATGACTCTAATTGACTTGTTCTGCATTCTTTCCAGTTTATCTGCAAGGTAATTCGGCAGAGGCTCAAACAAGAATGCACCGTAATCTAGAACACTTCTTATCAGAGCATCGTACAGGGTTCGCATTGTAGTTGGGTGAGAACCCCACCACACTCTTGCCACCGCACGGAGAATGTTTATGTTTTTTTCACATTTTGCAATGACCTTCTCGATATGAATGTTCCATGAGAGCTTCCGGTGCAGGGTCATGCCAAGAAATTTAACAGAATCTTCCGAAGGAACCGGAATATTATCAAATTTGATACCAATGTTAGGAATTCTATGCTTGTTTGAAAAACACACAATTTTACTTTTGTTAGGCGAAAGAGTAAGACCATTTTTCTTAAACCAGCCGCTAAGGGATTCGAGAGTACTCTCCATGACCTCACTCGATCGAGCAATGGATTTTTCAGCGCTGTAAACAACAAAGTCATCGGCATATTGCAAGACACTACAAGAAGTAGGAATCAGAGACTGGATGTCCTGAGTGTAGACGTTAAAGAGTAGGGGGCTTAAGACTGACCCCTGCGGTAGTCCTTTATATACTCTTCTCAAAACCACGCCCTCTGGAGTCTTAATCAGGAGCTCCCTCTCGCACATTATGTTGAAAATCAGACGGCAAATAATGTCCGGAATACCTAAAGATAACAATTTCTCAAACAATATTGGGAGCAACACATTATCGTAAGCGCTACGAATGTCTAGAAAACACGCAATAAGATCCGTCTTATGGGCTCTAGCAATATGAATATCAGTCACCAAAATGCTCAAGTTGTCTAGGCACGATCGGCTCTTCCGGAAACCAAATTGCCACTCTGGCAGAAGTGCTTCTCTCTCCACGAACCACTCCAGTCTAGCCTTTATCATCCGCTCGAGGATTTTTAGGAAGCAGCATGATAGAGCTATGGGTCTGTATGAAGATCCCAACGTCGAGTCTTTACCTGGCTTGGGAATTGGTACGACAAATTGTTGCTTCCATGATGAAGGGACCGAACCTGTAGTGAGAATCACATTGAACAATGATAAAAGTTTGAGAA
Source organism: Ceraclea dissimilis (assembly GCA_963576895.1). Classification (NCBI taxonomy): domain Eukaryota; kingdom Metazoa; phylum Arthropoda; class Insecta; order Trichoptera; family Leptoceridae; genus Ceraclea; species Ceraclea dissimilis. The sequence continues at coordinate 14,763,199 of OY756373.1, forward strand.
GAAGGGGTCTAGGAAAGTGTCGAATAAAGGAGTATGGGATCTGGTCTGGACCAGGGGCAGAATCACCTGCGGATTGAATTGCTACATCCAGTTCGTTAAAGGAAAAAGGGGAAGAGAGAATACATGTTTGCTGGGGAGCGAAGACAGAGTCCTTCTGCAGCTCAAACTCCCCGGGAGCATACGCAGGAGCCAGAATCCGCACAAAACCATCAATCCAGGATGTACATTTTGAAGTGTTAGGTCTTGGGGAATAGGCACCTCTAAAAGCATTTACGGAATTCCAGACGTCTGATGGTGGTGTATCCGGAGAGAGAGAGCTACAAAATCTGAACCATCCCTGCCTTTTCTTACTCCTAAGAACTCTTTTGGTTTGAGCCTGAACCTTTCGAAGGGAGAGATAATTTTCAAGAGACATGTTTCTTCTGTAGGTTTTCATTGCCACAGAACGTTGCCTAACCATAGCCGTACATTCCTCGTCCCACCAGGGGGGAGATACTCTACGATGTCCAACAGAGCTCTTCCTAGGCATGGAAGCATCGGCTGCGCTAAGAACGAGGTGGGAAATCTTGTCGGAAACCATATTTACATCACTCATAGAATCATCAGAAGGGAGATCTATAAAACCCCCCTCTATAGACTCCCCAAACTTACTCCAGTTAGCCCTCTTTGTGTTATATCCGGATTTATGACGAGACGAATTGGATTGTGAATTGTTTGATCTTATTCTTATTATTATAGGAAGGTGATTGCTGGATAAAGGGTCCTTGAGAACTTCCCATGCGATCAGCGAAGCTAATTCACCAGTACAAATCGTTAAATCTACCGCGGTCGGATTCTGATGTGGAGGAGGAACTATAGTGGGGCTGCCGTCGTTTAAGATACATAAATTTAAGTTGTCGACCCAATCAATCACCGCTTTGCCAGCTGAATCTGTTTTTTGAGGGCCCCATGATGAGGAATGTGCATTAAAATCACCCATAATCAAATATGAAGAAGAGAAAATTGGGACGATGCTGTTCCAATACAATGTATCAAACTGGGATCTCGAGGAGTACATCGACACCACAGTGATGTCCATGATTTTTGCGGCGACTATTTGCATTCTTGAGGAGGTCGGAAGAATTAGACGATCATAAGAGAAAGATTTTTTTATCAATAGAGCTGCCCCTCCGTAACCATCGGGGCGATCATCTCTAAGGCAGTCATATCCTGGGAATGATACAAAGGAATCTGAGGAAAACCAAGTTTCCGAAATTGCAGCGACATCTATTTTGTATTTCCTTAAAAGGAATGAAATATCATCTCTATTTGATACAGCGCTGCGGCTGTTCCATTGTAGAAATGACACGTTTTTATAACTAAAAGTTTGTGGAGCCATTTTCGGTTAAAAAGGTCTGAAGAATGGAAATCAGTTGAGCTGCGTTGGACGGTAAAGAATTTTGAGATGAGAGAATTTCTATTAACATGGAAATCATTGTTTTTAAAAAGTTGTTGTTGCCAGAGGAAAATTTATTTTGGAGGTAACCAGAAGATGTGGAGTTTTCAGATTGATCGGGGGCTGGAAGATTGTTGGGGAGAGCACATCCATTTGGAGCAGATGACCAAGAACTGCCATTTGGGCAAAAAAGAAGGGAATTGTGATCAGGTTGGTTGTAACCAGGTAGTACTGAGGGGTGCGAAGGGGTTTTGAATTTGAAAATAGTCTTACGATGACTGGATGGTGTCGGGGGGTGGACATTATTATCTGTCAAGGCTGAGTTTACTGATGAAGAAGGAAGGGCCTGGGACATTGCTTCTGAATATAGAGAGAATTTTTGAGGATGGGCGGCGAGGGCCTCTTTGTAAGATACATTGTTCGTAGCCATAGTTTTTTTTACGTCCTGTTGTCTTTTGAGTTCAGGACAAGAAAGATTTGCAGCAGAGTGTTGCCCTCCACAATTAATGCACTTTAAAATTTGGGACAGACAATTTTCGCCATTATGAGCATCGCCACATTTATAACAACGGGCCGATGATCGGCATTGTGCTCTGGTATGCCCGTACCTACTACAGTTGTAGCACAGGATGGTGGGAAAGACATATTGCTCAACCCTAAATGCATTGTGGAACAAAAATACGAACTCCGGAAGGGATTGCCCTTCGAAGGTAACAACTACGGTTTGTGAGGGCTTCCATGTGGCTCCCTCACTAGACTGAATCTTCCTATTTAATCTCCTTGCCTTGATTAATTTCCATTGGGAGGGCTCAGAATACTTTATTAATTCCTCCATATCGATATCCTCACTAATTCCTCTAATTACTCCTTGTTTGGTTAGCTTGAATGTGGGGATATACGCTTTTAATTTGTTTTCAGTTATTATCGGGCTATCCAAAAAGTTGTTTGCATATTTAGGGTTCAAAAATGTCAAAGATATTTTATATTTACCCTCAGCCTTCACTGAGCCGGTGATGATACCTTGAATTTTTAAAGAATACAACAACTTACCAAAATCCAGCGCACGTATTGGTTTGGATGAATCTTCATTTTGGACATAGACCAAGAATGGCCCTAATGACGTGGATTTGTAAGTTAAAGGTTGGGAGTAAGGGAGTTGGGGAGAAGGAGGAGGATTGGGAGATATGGCAGGAACTTTAGACGGAGGGGAAGAAATGGATATATCTACATCCGGAGAAAGAGGTCTCTTTCTCGGGTCGGGAGGATCTGGAGGGACCAGGGGTACCTCCATATTGGAGGAACCTGTTCCACTATGGAATCTACAAAAAGGTTGAAAAAATTAAATAATTAAATAAAAAAAAGAAAAAGGAAAAAAAAATTAAAAGAAAAAAATTTTTGAACCACTCTAGATGTTTTGCTGCTTCGGACTTAATAAATTAAATACTGTATTCTCACAATAATATCGCAAATACTCGCAACTAACACAACCGCTTAGATGCGCTCTACGATCGGGACTGATAGATATAGTCATACAGATACAAACATAAAAGCGATTTTTTTTTTTTTTTTTTTATCGAAGCAGAACAAATACATCTGTACACAAACAACAACAACAAAAAAAAAAAAAAAAAAAACAATAAACACCAACATAAACTAATACATAAAAAGCGAAAATATTCTAACATGCATACCCAATATATTCAATGCACATGGAAGGATTGGAAGAACATGGGACTGGGAGGAGAGGTAGGGAAAGGAATTGGATAGGGGTAAAAATATCTGATGTTACTGTAATAAAAGGCATAATTCAATTTTTGTCTTCCACCGTGTAAACTGATATTTATAGCGCTGTACATAGTTTTATAGTGCACATACATATTTACGTAGTTTACTCTTGTAGCGCCAGTGGAAAGAGAATGTAGTTAGTAAGGGCGGTAGGGAGTCTAGTTTAGGAAAAGTCTAATATTGTTTCAATTTCATTGTAGTGATTCCACAATTATTTCTCAAAGTTTCAATGTATGATCAAAATCGAGACGATGGATATGGGCCCAGAGAAATCATAGAAACAAATACTTCAAAACGAGAGGTTTTCAAAACCGAAATACGCACCAACCCCTTAAATGAATTTTAAAGACGACGAATGGCGAGATTGAATTAGATTAGAAAAAAATCTGTCCTCAAATTAACTCACATAAATGTAGATAGGAATAAGGGTCTATAGAATAGTGTTTTTTTATTGCTACTTTTTTGGATCACACTGTATCTTTTTATTTGTTTGAAGAATACTAAGAAATAACAGTCTCCTTAAAGGCGCCAAGATTTGGAATCGAGTCTTGCTGATCATTAAAATGAATATAATAACACGATCACTTGAGTTTACAAGTGTTTTTGAAACTTCATACCCCTTAATATACCTACATATAGTTCCACAGTATTGTCAGTAATGCCTTGTTCACATTGGGCCAGTAGTTTAGTCGAGTAGGTAGTGAATTAGTAACAATACCTTATGCTCGTATACTATGATAATAACTTTTGTGTAAATTCAGCATTGTTACTAATTCACTTCATACTCGATCAAACTACTGGCCTAATGCGATTGAGCCATAATATAGAATTATAGATTAATGTTAAACCTGCTGTATGTTGATTTGATAAGTCACACCTTGATAACCGAGTCGATCAGGACAGGTGTTGAGACTGTAGATAGGACATGTAGAGAGGATGAATGATAAAGGATAATAAAGAAAATATACATACATGGATGTAAAAAAAGACGCCCAACATTCTCTTTGTGCAAAATGACTATAACATACAGAATGGGTGGCGAAGTTCATTGCTGCAAAAGTTCTAAAAAAGTATGGAATTTTTACGAACATCTGGCTTTTACAGGACACGCGAAAATATGTCGAAAAAGAGTGGGTAGTCAACAATTTATTCCTTAAAAATGGACTTCCACCATGTAACTTCGGTCGAAAATCTTAATATTATTAAAGGTAACTTATTCGGGTTGTTAAGAAATGTTCAAATTGTAGACGATTTGGACATTAATATCATCCACTGTTGTCTTTTGCCTCTACCATATGCTCGCCAACCCTCCACGTTTTTTGTGTGAATGAGTAAAAAGACGTTAACCGTCGATTACGTATACAATCCAAGACAATCACCCTTCCGCACGTCTTTTTACTCATTCACACAAAAAACGTGGAGGGTCGGCGAGCATGTTGTAGAGGCATTAGACTACATTTTGGTCTTCAAATATTAATAACTTTCGAATATTCGAGCACCTAAAATTCTTACACACATATTTGCTTTAGGTCGAAAATCTCAATGTTAATTACAATCGCGTTCACCCGAATGTCTAAATATAGGTGATGGCATTGTTGATAAAGTAAGTAGGTATCCTCTTTACCGACGCGACGTCTCTGATGGTTGTTTGCAAATAATTATCCTTCTAATTATATTACTCATCATTTAGCACGAAGAGTAACCACAATTAACTTTGGCACAACCCTCCCTAGATACGCCCCTGAACTCCCACTTTGACTCTATGTTGGCGGTTGTGTTCGAATATACGACTAAATGTATAAAATTTTACATATCACTGACTTGATCGACGACACTATCTCGATAAGTAAAGTATACCTATAGTCATAAAGTCGATAACAATTGTGATAAAATCGACAAGATTTGTCATAATTTCGACACATAAAATGTAAATAAAAAAATCTTTATTAGCCAGAGAAAATATGCATATTTACAAAAACAAGACAAAGGTAGTGGTAGACAAATATACGTAGGTACTTAAACACAAACACTGAAGCATACACTTGTGTCATAATCTATACAAAATATAAAATTAACTCTCCACTGGTCATAATTTCGATATACAGATATTTACACTTTTCGAGATAAAAAATATTATGCAGTCTATTACATTGCACTAACTCGACGACATTATCTCGATGAGTTAAGTATACCTATAGTCATAACGTCGACAAGACTAGTCATAATTTTGACACATAAAATATACTTAGGTACTTAAACACAAACACTGAACCATACAGTTGAGTCATAATTGAGAGATAGAAAATATTATACAGACTTTTACTTTTTTTTCTACATTCCGTAGTATATACAATGCAGTATTCCTAAAACAGTGTAGAAGAATTAAGGATAAACGTTGTCGGGCTTACGACCAACCTCGGCTGGCTTTACACTCGAGAAACATTCGCCATTTCAGTTCACCCCTGCTGGGATTCGAAGCCAGACCTTGATCGTCTCGCATAATAGGGATCTCATCCACTACACCAAGAAAAAAGCGACGGCTGTGTTGTCGAATTCCGTATACATTAAGTACCTACGTATTGTTGCCATTCTTACTGATGAAGGGAGAGGGTGGTATTTTTTCTTAATTACTTAACCCTCCAATTCTCATACTTTACCTAATCATAATATTTACATGAAATTTTGTAAACTGTGACTATATGGAGTCCAAAGGAAGGCCCAATTGACAAAAATAGTTTTTTACAAGACACTGTAGATAGCCTTTCAATCCCCTATACCCAGACTAACTTTTTTCACAAATTTATCTCGATTTTCTATCGATTTATGCCGATTTAATATCATTTTTGTCATTCTGTCGAGATTTTAACCCTTGACTGCACTATTAATAAAACTTTGGTCTTAAGCACAATATAAGTTATATCGCTCGGGTGTGTGTGTGTGTGTGCGTGTTGTATCGTGTGTACAATATTATACGAAGGTATATTATAGTTTATTGTGCGTATAATTTAACTTTAATTAAACGTGGGTTTTAGAGAAATATTCGCATTAATGCGGTGGTGATAGTGAAATAGCTATTACTTTCAGAGGATTTGTTAAGGAGCGATTCTAAAATAGGGCCGCAGATTCGATTTTTTAAATGAAGATTACAACATAATGTATTGTACTCACATTGATTATCACAGAAACGGTGTACAGTGAAAGAAAGTCTTAGCTTAAGAGTAGACATGTTGCTATTAAAAAAAAGGAAATTTTTGAGACCTTAGATCTCGACAACCTTACTTAATATGCATTGGAAAAATAGGGTAGATACATTAAAGCTTTATTTAGGGAAAGACCGTAAAAGATTTTTAAAATTTTGAATAGATTTCTTAAAAAAATGTGAAAAACACCGCCGTTTTTTTTTTGATAGACAGTAACTTTTTTCCCGAAAGATGCAAAGAAAAATATTTTTCTTTTTGATAATATTCAATAAAAGAAGTGAAATTTACCGCGCCCAAAAGAGTTTTTTTTTTGTCATACAATTTGTACATTTGTACAAAACTGTGACAATTTCTACCAATCAATAAGATCCATTAGGGATCGAACCTGCGTCCACTCTCTTGACAGTCGAGCGCGTTACCAACTTGGCTACCGAGCACCTCAATTACGAAATCAATTTATAAGGGGATTCTATGAAACATAGATGAGTGTGTAATATTATCTACAAATTCAGCAAGCAAATGTGAACGGAAACAATATTGGCAGTCGTAGATAATAATGTTCATTATCCTGTGCCAGATGTCCTAAATATGTTATTACATTTTCAGAACGTTCGTCCGGCAAAAGGTTAATATGCTACGTTGTTGAAAAAAAAGGTTAGACGGGTTAAAAAGGTGCCTATATGATAATATTGTAATTACCTAAAGCCGTACTAATGTTTGTTACATTTTGCGCAAGTTGTACGAAAATCTCATTTATTCACCGTGTCCGTGTTGAAATTTTCAAATGCGGTTTTCTACACAAAAAAATAATACATTAAAGAGAGGAAATGAAGCAACGGGAACGTTCTGGAAATATCAACTCCTGAATTTCAGGAATTCAGCCGGAGCCTTCAATGTTAATGAGTTGGCTTAAACTCAACTAGATAGCTATTTTACATCACGACATATATTATGCCGCTCGAGTATGCAATCAAAATCTAAGTATTCAAAGTCGCGACGTGTTGTCGAATTCAATTTACCGAGTGAAAAAATCGCTCTTGCGTGTCATTCTTGCTGTCAGGTTAACGGAAATCAGAGTAAAAGGCAGACCCAAGTACCTACTCTTTCTTTACGAGCCTTCAGCTCTGCTGGACCATCTATGTGGAATGATCTTCCTGAACAAGTGCGTAAGACACAGTCTCTTGCTGTGTTCAAGAGTTTGCTGAAAACTCACTTGTTTGGTAGGTCATATAATATGTAACTAGGTTAAGATAGCATGTATTAATATTAATATTTAGGAGCCGCCCTTGAAGTGGAGTAAATAAAAAAAACACAGCATTATAAATTGTCTATTATTATTATTCCGTTGCCAGAGATACGTCTTCCAATAAATTTTCTGGAAGCAGTTATTGACGGCAACATCTTTCGGCCCTGAAACCAGCCTGTTGAATTGGTACTGTGGCATTTATGACAGGCTCTATTCGGTCGTAGATCAGCCTTTCTAGGAACTTAAAGCTAATACTTAGGAGGGAGATTGAGAGATAGATTGCAGGGTCGCTCTGTGGGCTATCCTGGCTTTAGCAGGGCGATAAGCTTAGCTCTCTTGAAGAGAGGCGGTGTATTTCCTGAGGTTAAGATGTTGGTAAAAAAGATAGCAAGCCATGAGATTAGACCCTCGCTGCAGTTTTCGAAGATCTCAGAGAAAACACCATCAGTCCCTGCTGCCATCTCTAAATTTAGTGAGCACATTGCAGCCTCTACCTCAGGTATTAAAAAGTCTTCATTGCCTTTGAATTGCCTAATCATTCTTAAGAATAGGTGCATGTTACAAAAATGGAAGTAAAATACGGAAGGAAATATTGATAGAAAAATCTCGCAATATTAGTACAAAACGACCAAGGTTAATGCAATGAATACTCGGTATTTTAGTCATCACTAGTAGAAATTGCAAAGATTCAGTGAAAATGTGGCGGCGAATCATCCACGGCGATTCGTTTTGTAATTCTCCGCATTACTATCCATGAAATTCTTAAATTTAATGCGCTCTCCAAAATGTAAATGAAAATGGAAACCATAAAAAGTGTAGCAAACCGTGCTAAAGGATTAATAATAAAAGTAGTTACCGAGGGGGGCGGGGGGCGGAGGTGAGGATGTTTGTACGGTACATGATAATGCCAAAAGATCCACTACTATAACTATTTTACCATTAGTTTTAACATTAACAGTAAAGCCACCACCAACTCTAGATCTTTCAGAATCTTTAGCTCCTATGTCATCCAGTCTTTCACGCAAAAAAGTTTGGTTTTCCACAGAAGGGCTTAAGATTTGCCAGAAAGGCTGCCCTCAACAAACCCTTCCTGGAACTAGTCTAAAAACCCTGATGTTCCTTGAAGGAGACTCTCACTGCAAGGATTTACACACTACTACAATTTCTTAGAAACTAGGAAATTAGTACTAAATCTTAACATAGAGGACAACAATTATGTAAACGACGGCACATTTCCTAAAATATTTAGGACCAGTATATTTACTCCAGTTCTTAACTCTGGCGACACCTTTGGGCCTATTCACTGATCTCCTTCCCTATCTCCCTGAAATATATAAAAAGGTAGTAAAAAACATCTTAATAACAATGGTATTTATGGAAATGTTACGGAATGTGAGACGTCCGCATTTGGTATTCCCCAAGGCACAGACCTTGGCCCGATGCTTTTCATTCTGTAATTGCTTAAAGAATAGAAATGTCATATTATGTAATATTTTTAGTGCATTTTATTAGTACACATAATTTGTATGTATGTATTTATTAATACATATATTTATTTATTTACTTTAGTAAGTATGTAAGTACAATATACTCGTATATGTTTTTTTTCTCGGGTTGACTGTGAAATATTGCTTTTGCAATAAGTTTGCCATTTAGCACACTACATTTTTCTTCCGTTGTAACTAATGATCATTTTCTGACTAAATAATCATAATAAACATTTATTTATTTGATTATTTTTAAAATCACAATTATATATTTTTGTTAGACCATTAGAATTTTCTACATGTCGTAGTTGAATATAACGAGTAGTTATATCTCAACAGATATACGATCAATCATAAGCCTGATGGAAGGTCCATCCTTTGCTGTGTATCTGTTGAGATATAACTATTTATTTATTTATTTTATTTCTAGACATTTCGATAAACAACTGTTTCTTAAACAGTTTTCACTCTTCACACCCTGATCCCTTTCCCTGTTGTTATTATTATACAGAGATGTATAGAATGTGTATGTTATATGGACGAGATACCTTGAGCCATAAAAACAGACGCTCACAATCAGATGGAATCGTAAACGGAAACATACAAAGTCGCACTCGGAATAATATTCACCTAATATTATACTCGTACAAGTATAGGGTAGTACAAAGACACGTGTCATATTGAACCGCCCTCTGAAAAAACGATTTTTAAGCATTTTTACTTGTGTCAATATTGTTTGCTTGAAATTTCGTCAGTTGTCACGAGAAAAACAAGGTTTTATTGGTGAACAGGTGAAATTTTGTCAGGTCATCTGAAAAGGTGAAATTTTGTCACGTCATCTGAGAAGATGAAATTTTGTCACGTCATCTGAGAAGGTGAAATTTCGTCAGGTCATCTGAGAAGGTGAAATTTTGTCAGATCATTCAGAAAAACAATGTTTCATTGTTGACAAGGTGAAATTTTGTCAGGTCATCTGAGGAAAACAAGGATTTTTTGGTGACAATTGAATTTTTGTCAGGTCAACTGAGAAAAACAATGTTATAACAAACAAATTTTGATTTGAAAACTGTCTTTTTTTTTGGAAAACAAGTTTCCAACTGTCATAATCTATGACGACAATTGACAAAAATAGCTTAAAGTAGGGTATTTTTGTTAAAAACGAGATTAATAAGGTTCTATGTGTGTGTAATAGATATAAATGAAACCCCGGATCCATTGAAAAAAAATGGAAAGGATTGAAAAGTTGAAGAAAGACAGCCTGCTTTAAATCCATAAGGTACACTTTTCCTGAAAACTTTTTATACAAATCGTGTTTTTCGAGGGAGGGTACAAAATAGTACATATGTAGGTATATAGGTAGGTACCGTATATCAAGATCTATGTTGGTATATAGGTACCTATATTACATACTACATGTACCTATAGAATATAATAGGAAAGGACCGTGGCGAGGCAAAGCCTGGCCTCATTCCTTTAAGTGGCGTCCCAAATTTTACGAGTTCCGTAACGATTGCGAATGGGGGTAACAGAGAATGATAGCCCTGGTCGCGCAAATATTTGCCAATGTATTCATTCACACAATCATGCAAATAAATATTGAAATAAATAAAGAATTTTGCTCGACGCTGATTTTCTAATTTATTTAGTCTTTAGTCTCGGGACCAAACTATGACGTCACCGTCATTTCCCGAGGCACCAAGGTTCAATATTGTATGAACAACCGCATGATTAATTGTTAAAAGTAGCGTTTTTTTACATTTTTTTGTGGTCAATTTTGCTTCAATTAAAAAACTTTTACGGTCATTCCCTTGACCCTCGATAAAAGTTCAATGTACATTCTGTATTTTTTCCAAAGCATATTTCAAAAGGTTGTCGAGATCTAAGGTATCCCGTTTTTAGAAATTTATGAAATATCTCTTAAGTGAACAATTCAAAAACACCACAATAGGTCAAATTCTATAACTTTATGAACTAAAACATTTGTATCTCTATAAAACAAATGTATAAGTAAAAGTAAAAAATACTTATTTAAGAACAAGATTTAATGACTTCACATCCTAGAACTGTTTTTCACGGTCTTTCAAACGATACCAAACACGCCCTTCAGAGGCGCTTGAATACCTTCATTCCAATGACGCCTCCCACCAAGAATAGACTCAATCAAAATTTGTAAAAAGATATAAGTTCTACTCGTGAAGCACTGAAGTGAGATACCAAACACGGCGGGATGCGATGACTGGATCCTCTCGAGCACTCGGTGTCTTCCAAGGCTTGATCTGGACAAAATCTGATTTACGATCTGAATTTATTTTCCAACGCCCTTTCATACGGTACCACACATAACCTCAAACAACCCTCGGATCTCCCTGAAACGCTTTATATATTTTTTGTCTCTGGAGAAAGCTTATACATTTTTACACATTGTCACCGAGTTTACGTACATTTGCAAAGTTTCAGCTCTCTAAGTAGTCAGGGAGTAGTTGAAAAACCGATGTAAAAAATAGTGAGGGGGTTTTAGTTAGAATCTCCCAATTAATTATATACTCGTAAAAGGCATTATTAATTCAGCCTGTCCGTTCCCTTATTAAAGCTTATTAGCCCACATAGTAATACGGTTGATGGCATTAGGATGGAGGTGGGTCGGGTGGGTACTAATATAATATAATAAGTATATGAAAATGGGATAATATATCTAACACTGGAGCGTCTTAGAAATCAGCCTAATAACAAGAAAATACCCTTACGTACCTATATTATGTTACAGCCTTCGAGGTGCGTGAATTAAGTGATGCCGGAAAATATGCAATTACAAAAAAAAATATTGCGACGAAGAATAAATAAATAAATCTTCATTAGATACAGTGGTATGCCAAAGGGCGGACTTGTTGCAAAAGCAATGTCTTAAAGTCAACCCGAGGAAAGAAAACAAACTTATACATACTTAAATCAGCCATAAAGTAAATAAATAAATACATTCATATGTACATAAAAGAATAAAAAATCGCTACAAGATAGTTGTAAGGGTCTGTTTACAGAAAATTGGATATTGTGCCACATTGCGCTGCTAAAAAACATTTCTTTCTTTTTATCATATTTAAAAAAATTCCTTTATTTTCTTGCACGCCATTGCATTGGTGTGGTAGTCTTCAACTCATTTCCCTTCCACCAGTTAACCGTCTACTCCAAAAGTCCCCAAACAGATGGGATCCATTTTCGTGACCTCCAATTTGTGTTTTTGCTGACATGGAAAGTTTGCAGTACGGGGTTGACTCCTAGAGGTCGATACTCATTTATTTACTCTTTCAGTGAACAAGATACAGAGATGTGTTAACATTACGAATATAAATCATAACATTTTCCACTAGAGCGAGCTTATCGCAATGATGCGATATCTGCCAGCTAACCTCAATATAGACCACTTTAGGAATCATCAGTCTACTTCTACACCAAGGACTTCTTTGGGCTCTGTTTCCATAGGTCCTATCATCTTTCCAAAATCATTATTTTTTAACTTCTTCTTTCGTATGTGAATACAACCATTCTACGAATGATCTGGGAGACTGGGTCAGAGCTCCGCATCAATATTTCTCAGATATTCAATTGCCCTTGGCGTCACTCCATGGATTTCCCAAATATCCCCCTTAAACTTCTTGATGGGACAGTGCCCCACAATGTGTTCCACTGTCTCTATCTACCCGCACTGGCATTGAGGATGTTCCCTCTTGCTCCATTTATGGAGGAGGTGTCCACGTCTCCCGTGGCCAGTTCGGATCCTATTTAGGGATGCCCATAGTTTGCGAGGCAAGTCGAAAACAGGCTGTTTCACTGTGGGGTCCTGGACGAGGAGAGACTTTTTAACGAAATTTATGAGAAGAAAGAATATGAGGCACTCCTGAATGACCGTACATCTCGTTTATCTTACATCATACCTAATAATAATATTATCTTCCTACCCGAGTTGAGGCATACTCCGTATATAACTCCTCATTCAATACTCCACAGTCATATTCACTTCATCCCTCACCTACCCTCTCGCAACGGAGGGAACTAAATGTTTATCCTCTCCTCACCTACCCTACATGACCACCCTCCAAAAATACGCCCTATGTCCTCTCTCTCTGTGTCCATTTGAAATAGAGTGCGACCGAAATTTCGATTCAACTGAATCATTCGAATGTTTTGATTTGGGTTCGGCCAGAAAATTACCCACATCATTGTTTTTTTGTTATGTCCCTTTTGCCGCATACCTTGCGATTTAGGCAGAGAGAACGGATTCCCCTATCCTTTCACACGCTTCATGCTTCCGTCACATAAGTGCAATTAGTCATAAATACCTTTTACTCAGAACACGTCCGTCCTTGAGAATCTCGTCTGCATCTTGACCATGGTCAAGCCATGTGGCTCTTGGACAGCTGCGCTTCCTTAAAGGTATTTGAGCCCATTTTTTTCTAAAGCATATTTAGTGAGTTTGTCGGGATCTAAGGTCTCAAAAATTACTTTTTTTAATGTCAATATGCCTATTGCCTAGTCTCAAACACATAAGGTTAAAAAATAGACTTAACAAAATTCTTCTTACAAAATAACTAAAATAATAAATTCGACCAAAAACTTTTATAGAATGATATTTCGATTTCGGTTTCAATTACGTCCGAAACTTAGATATTTCGGTCAGACTCTAATTTAAAGACATCACACCCTCGGCTAATAATAGATGCTGAAAGAAATGTTTAGTCTATAGACTTGGAAGTGGATTTGGGACACGTAAAGGTTTTATACTCGATAATGTGATCTCCTGATATACTTTTCTCCTTAAATTAGTTAGAAAAAGATCGCAGGATACCGAACTAAACATATTATTATAGAATTAATAAATTCGTATAAGTGATTAGAGAGATTTGGGTTCCTAGTTTTGTAAGACGTAAATACTTAAAGGTCATTGAAGGAAAAGCCCGCGGGCTTAAGGCCCTCCACATCCCCGGGTAGCTTAGGCGCATTAAAAGCAAACCTCTTTACCCGCACTTATAAGGTCAGAAAAAGAATTGCTGTCCAGTATTAAAACTAGAAAAATGGCATACTTGGGACACATTCTAGCACAAAGGTAATAAAAAATAGCGCCGCAGGCAATAAATATTATGAAAGAATTGCGTTTTAATGGATTTTCATACAGATTTTTGAAAATTTACGATATGATGAGAAAACATGTTTATTTATTTATTTATTTCACATGGAACAGATACAGTCATAAAAATAAAACATTGACAGGTACATTAGTACAAAAATATCAATTCACAAGACCAATAACATCCGTTCACAATTAGCACACACTCAAAACAAATAGATTACAGTACATAGTTAAAAATAAAAATTTGTGATTATACTTAATGTGAATTTTTGTGAGGTGTATTCATTTAGCGTGAAAAAGTAAATACTTATTCAAAAATCTAGGGGGGGACAGCTGCCCCTCCCCTGCCCTCCCCCCCCTGACGGCGCCCATCCATTGTACAATGTACATACATAAGCAAACAGTAGGTAAGTAAATTATCAAAGAGATGTGAAAATGGATGTGTGGTATTATATTATACTGATAATAGGTACACAATATTGTTAGATGATGATATAATTTGGTGAGGTTATAATTAGATGAGAGGAACTCAGTGTGGGGTGAAACGATAATATTTGGATGAAATTAAGTGACCGAGTGAATAAACACAGTAGAGAACGTGTAGGATTGTCTTGAAACAAAGGTTTAAATATAGCCGCACTGATAAATCAATCATGTGAATATACATTGAGATGCTTAAGCATTTCGGAGTACCGTTTACATAAAAACACTTTGATACTAAGAATAGAAGACTATCCAGTATCCGGGGATGTCACCGACTTTCGGCAGGACTAAGATCCTACCGCTAAAAAAAGACGTACTTATTTGTTTTTCAATCGAAAATTGATATAGGCATATCGACATTTAACACGCTAACACACGCTTCAGCGGCATTGTACCGCCTTGAAGAATTTCTATTCGGAACGCGTGTTGAGTAGTGTTAAAAAAATTCAAAAAACGGGAGACCTTAGATCTCGACAACCTCACTTAATTTGCTTTGAAAAATAATAGGGTACATACATTGATCCTTTATCTGGTAAATGACCGTAAACGATTCTTTATATCTTTTATAGATTTTTTTTAAATGTGAAAAATATATTTACGAAAATTGCAGATTTTTTTTTTTTTTGATAAAATGCATTTTATTTTATTTTATTTATTTATTTCGAGAATACAACAGCTAAATACATAATATAATATTTTATATATATTTACATTTTATAGCGCCAATTATAGTATTCTTCGTTTTATTAATAAAAGTATAAGTAGGTACACTATTAGTAGGTACACATTAAAATATGTTAAACATACCAGCGATGCACCATTCAAAAGCCAAATTACAATTCTTCTTATCTGCACCATTTCTCGATTACATGGAGGCCACTGGCTATCCATTAATGGAACAAAATTATACGGAATCATAAAATGAGTCCGTAAGACCATGCTATTCATAATATGAGTATCCATATTGTGTTGCATACTTTTCCACGTACGGTATACAAGAAAAAAAAATTGAGGAATACTCCTTGCAGTGTATTAGAAGCCAAGTGTAGTGCATATAGAATATAGGTTCCTAATTCTTTTTGGCTACAGAACCCTAATTGATCTACCTTTCTTGGAAGAACCCATTCTCGTCAACAAAAAATCAAATCGACAAAAAATACATTTTAACACCCATTACACATTTGTATGTTATGTTCGACTTGAAAAGAAAAATTAACAAAAAATTACTGCGTATTTAATGTGAAAAATGAAATTTCAGCATTTACTATAATACGCTCTAACTCTCGGAACCTCTGTGACCCTTCCGCGGAACCCCTGGGTTCCACGGAACACAATTTAGGAATCGCTGCTCTAGAGAGGCATTGCACCCCACATCATGTAAGTACCTACTCTGGGCTACAGTTTAGTCTACATCCATAGGACTGGAGGCGGTGGCATAGGAGGACTAGCTCCTCCTACTATTGCACCATGTAGTGTAGTAGTGAATCCAGGAGGCTCCAGGCATACCAGAGCATAGCTCTGCAGACAACTAGACTAGCGTCACTTATCCAGAGTCCAGGATTGCTTGCATATACTCGAGAGTTAAGTTTACTTCACAGTACTAATTTTATTGGAATGAGAGTCTAGCAACCACGGAATTACTTTTTGGGTGAAATATATTAAACCCATTAGAGCTGATGAATTATTAGACGAGAAAGGCAAAAAAAAACGAGTTGCGAATATTTTAATATCATCATTCCATGTAAAAATTATTATGAAGAGTGGCGTTAAGGCTCCCGACCTAACCATGACGTCACGGTAATTTCACACATCATTAAGATTCAAAATCGCCTGAACATGATAAAATGGTAAAAATTGCGTTTTTCCGTTTTTTGGGGGTTAATTTCGCTGCAATCGAGAAACTTTAACGGTTATTCCCTACATTAAAAAAAATCTACGCGACTTTCGGGAAACGAGTTTGTCTTTCGGAAAAAAAAAACAGAGGTGTTGTTCAAAAAAAAAAATTGAGAAATCTATACAACATATAAAAAATCTTTTACGATTATGCCCTAGATAAAGATTCAATGTATTTAACCAAAGCATATTTACAAAGGCTGTTGAGATCTTAGGTTTATTTTATTTTACATATAAGGGACACTGACAGAGAGTTAACAACACATACACAATAATATGAAACACGTCAACCCTCCAATTAAAAGTGTCCACAACTTACATAAATTATTATCATTTTATATCTATAACTATATATATACGTAGGTATATACAACTATTATTCTATATCCACATCTTTCATTTTCAAATAAAAATATCAAACAAAGAGACAACAATAATAATCATTGATGGTGGGGCAACGGGCAATGTTACTAGCAATATACAAAATGTGAAGGTCTCCTGTATTTAGTATTTTTTTAAATGTCGATACGCCTACTCTTCATATATATATAACCATTCCATATAAAAATTATTATTAAGAGTCGTGTTGAATGTGTGAGGCACATAAAATAGTATTCATCTCACATACATTTTAGGCTCGTGTGTAATTGCTTTCAGACGTAATTTGTCTTTCCACCCGTCTTTATGACGTACAAACATATTAGTACGTGTCTGCATCTAACATAATTGTGGTGGAAATCTTGTATGTTTGTAACGCAGGACCATGGAAACTTTTGCAAGTTGCTCGAATATAGGTATACGGAATTTAAAATACTTTGTGCTCTTAAAGCCTCCAGCTACGGTTGAAATGCGTTTGTCTTACTAATTTTCATTGACACTTATTTATCGTATTGTCAAAAGAAGTATATCACATCCCTCAAAGGAAAAAGTTTGAAGGTTGGACATTGGGCAATAATAAATTTCGCAAGCACGCTTGGTCCTCAGAAATTAAATTGAACGTTACGAGCCTACAAAATGTTTTGAGCGGTCATTGATAGATGTCGAGCTCATTTATATTGAATTTACAAATTTTGTTTTATAAATTAAATTGGTAAATATTGTAGTACATAATGTTTTTAAGCAGAAGAGAAAATACTATGCCAAAAAAAAATCATTTACCATAAGAATAAACGTACTATAATCACTCGACATTATCGAAAGAGTCGCCACAATAAAATTGCGGTGGGCTGGTCATGTCGCCCGCAGCTCAGACAACAGATGCACAAAACGCCTCCTGAGCTGGCGTCCTAGGACTACCACAAGAAACCCCGGACGACCACAGCTCCGTTGGAGAGATGACATCGTGAAGCGTGCCGGTGTAACACGGATGCAAGTGGCCCAAGATCGTTTGGCATGGAAAGGGATGGAGGAGGCCTACGTCCAGGAGTGGATAGCTACGGGCTGAAAAAGAGGATGAAGAATCACACGTGTGGGTCAGGGTTTGGCAATCTGTTCTCCTTGCCTATGCCACAAACCGCCTCATTTTGGACGGGTAACAGCTGGTAGAATTAATAATATCAGAGATGATAGGGCCCGAGTTATGATCCCTGTGGCACGCCCGAGGAATGTCTGGCGAAAATATAATTCGTCATCATATAAATTGCACTCATTAACATATTTCATTATTCCGCAAGATAAACAACGTCCCATGAATGAGGCATGAAGAATTTGTGATGCTATTTCATTTATTATTCTGCTTATTCTTCAGCCCTCCTTCCTCCACTGCTGGAAGTAGGCCTCTTCTCAATCCCTTTCCACTCGTCTCTGTTCTTGCCCATCTAGGCTCTTTCGGCTTGTTTGACCATGTCGTCGGATCATCTTTCGAGCCAATACTTATATTTTTAAAGATTATTTTGAAAATGTCAATTTTATGTTTTTGTGAGACTATCGGAATTTTTTACATGTCGTAGTTGGTAAGGTCGTTCGTCGATCATATCCATAACTTTAAGTCAAGGATGTAAACTGTCCTATTCAGCATTTGTTCTATGCAGTCAATTAGATTAATATTCACGCTGTTGCCTTAAAATCGTTCGAAGAACACATCTGAAGACTACGTGAGAAAAAACAACGAATGTCAGTGAAAACCCAAAACTAAAGTAATAATGCCATCTAGTGGCATTTGTGCGTACCTATAATCCTGCAAAATTGCCAAAGCAACAAAAGTCGTTGTCACCGACTATGACGGTTTTATTGGTTATTTGTACAAGGCAATAATCATGAGGGTCCGCGCGCAGTAAGCAAAAACCTTCGACATCACTGAAATGTCAATATGCTCAATACCTATAGTAGTTTTTTATTAAAAAGCATTAACAATGAATGTCAGTGACACTTAAAAATTATATGTTGATTTACGCAAATGTGCCTTTGATTGACATTCCTTGTTTTTCCCCTGTAGTCTTCATCAACAATTTAAAATCAATGCCAATAAGAATGTAAACTGTTCTGATCAGCATTTCATCAAATGGTCAATCAAGTTAATATTCACGCTCATAAAATTCGCAGTCAATAGGGAAGGCAAACTGGACAACAAAACGGAATTACTTCGCCTTATTAAACTAAATGAAACGTTCCCTACCCTAATCGACATTGCAACGCAGGAATGCGTATATTGGTTTTTCGTGTCGTATATTGCAAGGTTGTAAAGGAAAGATTCACTGTTCGTACGAGATGCGTTTATCGAAATTTCGAGATCCGATTTGATTTCGGTCAATGAT
This sequence comes from Ceraclea dissimilis, assembly GCA_963576895.1. Lineage (NCBI taxonomy): Eukaryota > Metazoa > Arthropoda > Insecta > Trichoptera > Leptoceridae > Ceraclea > Ceraclea dissimilis. Next base: position 14,782,603 of record OY756373.1, read on the forward strand.
ATAACCGAATCATTCTAATTATTATTGGACTGGTACTATTTTTTTTAGTTATTTTTGTTTCTTCTCTGCAGCCATTTAGGTCCATTGTTGAATATAGGCCTCCCCTTTTGTCCTCCACAGCTTCCTGTCTTGGGCACGCTGCATCCATCCACCACCGGCACATTTCTTGATATAGTCAGACCACCTTGCCCAGGGCACATTTTTGTTACAACGTGGTAAATTAGAGAAAGTGGGTCCCTAGTACTAAATTTTGGCCATAAGGCTGCTGTAACGATTACAACACAGGCACTTTTTAATTCACTCTAAAGTGCCGATAAGGTTACCCTAGCTAAAAGATATTTGGATGTGTTTCTGTTAATCTAACTACATAAAAAAAAAACCAAATTCAAAATACAGAATGTCTAAAAAAATCTCTAAAATGTTCATGAATACAAATTTTGACGATAATTTGCCAAAAGTGAAATTTCAGTTGACCTAAATTACCTACATAATATATGATATAGCAAACTCATTTAAACATTCTTCTGCTATTTTTGAGCCTTGTTTTATCCACTGCTGGATATAGGCCTCTTCCAAACGCCATTCTCTGTCAGTCGTCTTTCTCATTCACCGTTTACCCGCTACAGAGTTTACGTCGTGTACTACTCACTTACTTACTTCCGATGGCCGTACAACTCCGGTAGAGTTTTGGCCTCCAGAACAATGGATCTCCAAGCCTTTCTGTCTGCAGCAACGGACTCCAAGTCATCGCCAACATTTAGTACGTCGTGTACCCATCAAAAAATATTGTGCACATTCGGAACAAAAAAAAAATAAGACGATTTTAGCCGAAGATTTGCCGAAACCGAACTCGCAATCGGTTTTAAGTTGTATTCACTTTGTAGTTCATTAGAATAGACGCCAGCAGGGGTAACTGAGAATGAACAGACAGAACGCATTATTGCGGACTTTGGGGGTAAAATTCTCCGTACGATGGACTCCATAATGAATAAGGGTAAACAGCACAGCATGAAAGAAATTGCATGGGGGTGATCTTGTGTACGTGATAGCAGGCGATTATTTTTACCTTAAGAGTACGCCTACTGACATTTCAAAAAATTATAAAAACGGGAGACCTTGTATCTCGACAACCGTTACTAAATATGCTTTGGAAAAAATCGAATAGATACACTGAACATTTATCTAGGAAACAACCGTGAAAGATTTTTTATATCTTATATAGATTTTTCAAAAAAAAGAGTGAAAAACACCTCTGATCTTTTTTCCGAAAAACAGAAACTCGTTTCACGAAAGTCGCGAAGATTTTTTTTGTACTGATAGTATGCATTAAAATCTAGGGAACAACCGTGAAAGTTTTGTGATTGAAGCGAAATTAACCCCAAAAATGTAAAAAATGCTATTTTTACCATTTTTTCGTGCGATTGTTCACGCGATTTTATGTTAGGTTAATGCCGTGGGAAATTACCGTGACGTCATAGTTGGGTCGCGAGCCTTAAAATGGGGGATGGATTGGTTAGCAGACAATTTGGAAAGTGCTTTGTTGCAGAGTGCAAGGGAATTGTAAATAAGAAACAAAACAGACTCAAGTTCAATACAAACCAGACATTGTTTGCTTTGCGTCAATCCTATCAAATGATATGTCTGTCTGGAATTTAGAAGTTCGTTTTCAACCACGCTCCAGATTTGGTAGACTTCTGAAATTTTTAGCTCTGGTTTGGTTTCATGAACGTGCAATATTCAGGGTTTTGAGTAAAATTGTAACAAACATAATATAAATGACATAAAAAAGTAATCGTATTTTTTTTAGACCCACCCATATTATTATATTTCCATAAAAAAATAAATTATTTAAATTTTCTAATTGAAACGTGTTTATGATAAGAATGACCTACAATTTTATCTGTCACTTAAAGAAAATTTGTGTGCTAAATTTCAAGGTGCTGGGACACTGGGTAGTGCAAGGAGAAAATTTGAAATGGAAATGTAAACTCAGACAATGAAAGCGCGGTCAAAAAAGGCACCCTGAAATCATAACCAAATAGCCGATGTACCGGGGCCCGAAAGTTCGCCCTAGTGAACAGATTTGTATGATTTGTATGATGTGCTTGCACAATCTGTATTGTTCACTTTAAGTGTAAATAAATCAATACAAAATAATGTAATTACCTATGTTTAATAAATGGTAATGCTAAGTCTTCAACTTGAGGTACACAGTAGTATACCGTAGAGAAGATAAAGAAAAGCTCCATAGATATCATATTCTGTACGTATTATAGTGTCCAGTAGGTAGATACTACCTAAAACGAATTCAAAGCGTGACGTGTCTAATAGCATTAGGGCTGACAAGGGTGCTGGTAGGGTTTAAAAGTAAGACCCATCAAACCCTTTAAGTGAACGTTCACAAAATGCGGAGAAACGCAAAGTCGTTGTTTATGCGTTTAACGCAAAAAAAAAGAAAAACAAAAGAACACTAACGATTTTTGCGTTTTTAATTATACGTTTATTGTGAAATTAAGAAAATAAATGTTTTCGATTATAAAAATTAAGGATAAGAATAATCTATCGGTTACGTTGCTGGATAGGCAGAGATGATAGATCGCCAGACTACAGCAATCGTTATACCCACCGCTGCTTCCGTCATATTCGTTTGGGTTTGTCATACACGCTAAGTGATTTATTTCTTCTACTCAAAACACGTCAGTTCTTGTGGGATTACGTTTATGGCGCGTTTGCACTAACACCCTGTCAAAAATTTGACATTTGTAGAATTATTGATCTAGTCATCTGAGTAATATTATACGCATGCAATCAAATTAACCTTATTGCGATTCTGACGGTAAAAAACGATGGTAAAAAACGTATTAGAACGTTTTTAATTGCGTTAAAAAAAACGCATGAAAGAAAAACGCATACTATAAGTCGGAACTAAGATGACCGGTCCGGTCGTATAAACGTAGATAGGCCCAGATAGGCCCAAGTATTGGAATTCAGTAGGTATATATGAGATTGCGTGAAAATATATAAATGAATTCCTTACGACGATCTTCCACTTTATCAATTTCAAATCGGTGAAGGAATGCTCGCCAACTCGATAACACAACAAGTATTCTCGATAATATTCGAGAAATTGTAAAGAATAAAGCCGAATACATTTATTTAATATCCTGCACGAGTCAATAATCTAGAAATAGCTACTGCGAGTGTCAAATTTATACTTTAAAGTTGTAGAATTGGCCTCTTTAGTCGTTTTTTGAGTTTCTGAGTCCTGTGAAAGTCAGGTGCTGGTAAAATATCCATAAGACATTTGACGTTAGTCTCAGCAATTAGCTACATATTATGAACGTCATATAAATGTTTGCTAGTGAATAAATGTTATGGCATCTATGTAATTGATAGAAATTTTAACACACCTGTATATTGTGTCCACTCGAAGTTTAAATAAAATAAAACAAAAATGAATTTCTCGACAAAATGATAAATTTATCGAGTTGTCGGGTAAAACTCGAGAAACGTTCTTTTATTGGCTATTACTGTATATACGCAATACCCGTAATAATATTATTATTCGTTGCCTTCACGTCTTCTCGAGTTTCATTTGGTGGTCAATTATCATCATAAGTGGAGGACGGACCAGACCGGAATACCGAGAAGAGGAAAATATTCATTATCCGTATTGCTTATGTATTTATTTATTCTAGACGTTTCGTGCAATTGGGTGGGGTGAAAGTAGGTACATTTCTCATCGATAATTAGACACTGAATGGGAAATAAAATATTAGAACAATGCCTTTAAAGAAAATTAAAGTTTTTCACTCATCCTAAAGCCATGTTACTCCGCGACTTTTGGGAAACGAGTTTCTGTCTTTCAAGATATAAAAAATCTTTCACGGTTATTCCCTAGATGAAGGTTCAATGTATCTACTCTATTTTTTCCAAGGCATATTTAGTAACGGTTGTCCAGATCTAAGGTCTCCCGTTTTTAAGCCTCATCCACACGCTGGCCGATCAGTCACGTTTTTTGTGTGAATGAGTAAAAAGACATGCGGACGGGGTGATTGTCTTGGATTGTATACTTAACCGGCGGTTAACGCCTTTTTACTCATTCACACAAAAAACGTGATAGCTCGGCCAGCATGTGGCTGAGGCATTAGAAAATTTTTGAAATGTCAATTTGCCTATTGCCTACTTTTAAGACACAGCGACTAATCGGAAAAAAGATAGGAACGACAAAATTACGGAAATAGTAAATTACTAAAATATGTTAAGTAAATTACTTAGAAATTTGTAACTAGGTACTTAATTTAATTAATTATGTTTGTCTGGTGAGTTCAGTGGCCCGAATAATGAATAGGGTTGATTGGACGAATATTGTCCGGATGTAGTAAAATGGAATAATTTATGATTCTGAAAAAATGTTCAGAAAGACATAGATAAATTAATAGGGCAGACTTATTTACTTTGAATAAAGGTCCATGGGTCCTTCGAATTAAATCAACTACTCTGGCTTCAGATGAAATGAGATGAGATAAATAAAAATAAATAAAATCCTCATTGAAAAATAATTTCAAATGGCGGGTTTATTGCCGCAAGCAATGTCTGCCAACCAACCACTTGCAACATTACATTAGAAATACACAATACATACAAGTGGGTGTGGGAAAAAGAAGAAGCAACTATAAAACACATATAAATAAAAATAATATAGATACATAAATAAATAGGTGGATGGGATGAAGGACAAGAGAGGAAACACGGAATTGTCAGTTAGATGGATTATTTAAAGAAAGGTAATGATGCATCAGTTCACTCTTGAAAGAGAGAATATTTGGAGCTAGTCTGATAGGAAGTGGAAGGTTATTCCATAATTTAGCCGCGTGTGTAGTGAAAGAAGAAGTGAAGAAAGATGTGTGATGTGAAGGTATGGTTTACAAACGGCGTCCATTTAAACGTAGAGATAAGACATGAGATGCCTAGGGTGTGAATTTGGACGTGAGGTAATCAGGTGAAGCAGGATTATTCAGAAGATTGAAAAGTAGAATAGTCTATCTATCTATACCCTCACGCCAGGTCCCTTGCAGGGTAGGCAGAGAGGACGGAGCGCCAGACAGCCCTATCCTTACACACACTCTTAGCTTCCGTCACATTCATGCAATTTGTCATACACGCTCTCCGATTCCTTTTACTCAAAACGCGTCCATCCTTGAGGATTGTTTTATTGTTTTCTATCGTCTGTAGGCCCATTCGGGCACATGGTCAATTTTTACAGATAATATGATATTTTACAATTAACAATAATAAAAATCATTATCAGATCAATACCAATCAGAGTGTAAAGGGCTCTGTCGACATGATCGGACCAGGTCAGTCTCGGGCGGCCGCGCTTCCTCACCCCTCTTCGCTCACTCAAGCAGAATAGTTATAGAACAAAATATGAAAAAGGTGACCAAATTGCCACAATGAAGATTGGCCAATTTTGGCGAAAAATTTCCACGCATAAATAGATCACATTAGTATTATTCGTGTCACCGTATAATTAATTAATGCGATTATCGGTTACCCGGTTATCGTGCCATATTCCTATTATTACCCGTCAGCTGCGGTTATGTCAAGTCAGCCGCGGTACAGCATCAAGTGTCGGAGTTGCGTGTTGGCTCGAATTAATATGATTTATGAATGTTATTATAGTTTAACAAAAACCTCCAAAGAATTTTTATTCCATCAACCGACATACTAAGTAACAGTAGGTATTATAAGCGTGATATTGAAGCCAGCTTAACGACATGTTTACAAGATTTTCTTGTTTTGTTTACATTTTCTTTGACAAAAACCATACGGCGTACTCAATTCTAGAAGTGTAACTAAACTGGTGCCCACAAATTGTCAAATCGTATGGAAAATTTTGACAGTTTGTGGGCAGCGTTTTCGAAATTTTGCTTTCATTCAAAAACTGTATTAGTTTTAACGTTATTTAGGAATAAAGCGATAGTTTTAAAGATGTTTTAGTTTTTATGATTTATATCTTGTTATTAGTGGAAGTTTTGGGCCTTTAAAATACCAAAAAGTGCCGAGCGTGAAATTGCGTCACTTCCTTTCTATTGAAAATACATGGAGCCAGACGTCTAGGGTACATAGTATATAAAAATCAATGGACAAAAAAAAAGTTACCTCTTTGCACTGAGGAAACCTACCAACTAGGCCTACCAACTTCTGCCTGTTCTATGTCGCCACTTCAGAACTTTATTTGTCCATCTAGAGTCTGTGGTCAGACCAACTCCATTTCTGACTGGAAACTCCGTGAACGACATCAACGACCTTGGTCCATACATTAGTCATACTGTCTCTCAGTGAAATACCCAGCACTATTCTTTCCATGGCTCTTTGTGTCTAAGTTGATTGGTCAAAATCAATTAATTTCTTTTCTTCTTATGGAATGGACCAATAAGCGTGGTTATAAAAGGTTTTTTTATGTCAAGTTCAAAATAAGATAAAAAGGAACATTTCTGAAACTAAACAATATTCAAATGTGTGTTTCACCATTTCGACACTAGATGTCGCAAATTGACATTACTTTTCAAATAGTAAGCAGTGGCGTAGCAATATATCAGGAAGAGGTTGTAGGATAATGTATGATTTAATCGTTTGTGAACCATTAATTTCATATAACGACCTATGAAAGGTCCCGCATTTCAAAAAGATAATGACGCAACGGATCTGTCATATTTCACAAGTATTCTGTGGTACTTACAAATATTTTTGAGTTATACAATAAAGGTTTAGTAGATTATTTTCTATGAATTATTGGAAATCTATCTTCTTTGTCCTGCCCTTCTGTCCCGGTCCTGTCCAGGGTCGGGGTTCCAAGTACGCAAGCGTAAGGATTTCCTGTCCTGGACTGTCACCTTTGGGATTCTATGTTCTCTCATCTTCCTTTCAACATTCGTCCACCATGTTACCATAGTCTACTTTTCCTCAGCTTTTTGGTTATCGAAGCTGCTCCAAATAATCCCCTAACGTACTGATTGCGGACTTTGTCTAAGCGTGTCACACTGCCTACCCAACGTAACAGTTTGCTTCCGGCACACTCAGGAAATTTGACATACATTCCCACCAATTCCTTTTACTCTGACTAATTGACGAAATGCTGGTCGGAACCTTTTACACTCCGATTAGCATTGATCTTGGATCATATTTTCTGTTCCATTGATCTATAATTCTATATGTTTATAATACTAATGTACTATTGTTTATATATAATTATTTTTTACATGATATGTTCAAATGACGATTCCAGGTGTCCGGATGGGCCTACAGATGATAAACAACAATAAACAATAAATAAACAATACTCAAAATGCGTTCGTCCTTGCGAAATTGATCGACTTTTGAGCGATGAGGTTTGTCCAACGGCCACAAATAAAGACAAACATGCAAAATCCTTAAATAGCCATTTTGTCTTATTTAACATTAACTGTACTTACTAATTACATAACTGTGTAAGCAGATTATAACCTCAAAATTGGTAGATATACAGGGTGTTTCCTTCCGTGTGTAAAATCTCTTGAGGGGTGATAGAGGATGAAAAAATAAGTAAAAAAAGTTTAAAGAATGTATGTCCGAAAATCAACCGTTTTGGAGTTATGGCCTTTTGAAAATTTAAGAGTATGAAAATTTCTCATTTTGTTTTTTTGGCAATTACTCAAAAACTACCGACTGGATTTTGATAAAATAAAACAAAAATCATAGTTAACATTATAGGCTTTCGAAGTACGTCTCAATTTATGGATTTTGCCTCATAAAATAGTGAAATTTTTGCACTCAAACTTTTTTTTTACGGAAAAAATGAATATTTTTTCCAATAAACATCAAATTTCTAAAAAAATAGCCCTATTAAGTATCCTTTTTTACATTGTACAATAAAGCCTTAATAAGTTCTCAATAGCTTGAGTTAAAAAAAAATCAATATTTCCTGACGGTGGGACCACAGCATCCGATCCAATGATGTCTAATCGTATTCAAAAGAAGGTTAAGGTAATACCACTGAGCGCTCAGTTTCAGATTGTATACGTCTTGGCTACCTTAACCTTCTTTTGAATACGATTTGACATCATTGGATCGGATGCTGTGGTCCCACCGTCAGGAAATATTGTATTTTTTTTAACTCAAGTTATTGAGAACTTATTAAGGCTTTATTGTAAAATGTAAAAAAGCATACTTAATAGGGCTGTTTTTTTAGAAATTTTATGTTTATTGGAAAAATATTAATTTTTTCCGTAAAAAAAAAGTTTGGGTGCAAAAATTTCACAATTTTATGAGGCAAAATACATAAATTGAGATGTATTTCGAAAGCCTATAATGTTTTCTATGATTTTTGTTTTATTTTATCAAAATCGAGGTAGTAGTTTTTGAGCAATTGGCAAAAAAACAAAATGAGAAATTTTCATACTCTTAAATTTTCAAAAGGCCATAACTCCAAAACGGTTGATTTTCGGACATACATTCATTAAACTTTTTTTGCTTATTTTTTCATCCTCTATCACCCCTCAAGAGATTTTACACACGGAAGGAAACACCCTGTATGTAGCAACTTCGATTGATTTGATCATACCTGCAACAATAGAAACATAAAAATTAGTATTACCAAAGAAATTAACCAAAATTTAAATAATTCATACATAATGGTTATTTGTGTAACTTTATTTTTAATTCCTCATGGTTATTTAACGTATTTTTGTCACGTTGTTTTCGAGGTGTCAAGGTACAATATAACGAAGCCATAAATTAAGCAGTCTCTAAACTAATGTACAGTGTAAGATGTGCAGGCCATGCTGGACTTACGACCAGCCATCGCTTGGTTAAGGTGATCATTTTACTCTCGAGAAACGTTCACCATTCAGCCCTTAATAGCAGTGTGGTTTTTCTCATACATTTTATAGTCTGAAAACTTCGCTCCTTGGGTGGGATTCGAGCCCGTAAGTCCAGAATGCCCATCTTACACTGTACGTTGAGAGACTGCATAAATAATAAATACGATGTAGAAAAACCCAGTCATTTTCAAAGTAGTTTGTAATCTTCTCTGAAGCCATGCATGTTGTCCATCATTCATACTGCCGAAATGGAAAAAATAAAAACATAGATTTGTTGGGACTTCTTAGCTTTCGTGTCAATAAAATTCTTCATTCGGCTTTGAGCAAAAGTTGAAAGAATTAAAGTTCTGACCTATTGGAAGAGAATGGAAAAGAAAATAAGGAGGAATGAGGGGAAAGGAAATAATGAAACAAACTCACAGAGAAATTTCTCTTCCGTAAAAACAGTGTCTTTCATTTCAAATAAATGCATTAAAAGTGCAACGCTTAGAAAAAGCGTCAAATAATGAGAAACGGGACAAAGAAGCAAAAGGAGAATAGGAGAAATAGAAAAAAAAGGATGTTAGAAAAAAGGGGAGAAGAAAACAAAAAGAAAGAAAGGAGATAGTAAGTGGAAACGCTGACCATTCAATCTTCTACGTACTTCCTCCTTTTCACTACCTGATACTGCAATAGAAAACGACAAAGATAAGACCGTTGGACGAGAGGATGAAACAATAAAAGGAATAAGGCACTAACGCTGAAGACGTGGGTCCGATAAAATATATAGCTGTTTGACGTTTTTTCAAATTATTGCGTTATTGTTAAATCGGATATAAATCCATTAAAGTCAGCCGTACGGACGAGTGGAACTGCAACAATGTGCTAAAGACAAGCTGGGAAAATATATTTTGCAATCATCTTAAGACGTTTTAGAAAATACCGGATCAATATGGTTTAGTGTCAAAATTAAGTGCCCTTTTTTATGCACGTTTTAAACTCAAACATCCAGTACAGCGAGAAAGGATATATTGGATATATCCAAACCCGAGACATATTTCTGAAAATTTTAATATTAATAAATTTTCTGCTGTTACCAAATGATAGTACAACTCGCTAACTTGAATTTTAACTTTTATGCTATTTTTTTCTAATTTGTTTTTGACTCCAATTTTCATGCCTACTCAGGATGGTGTGAGAAGAAAGACTGGAGTAACTTAACGATGTGCACTTTGGCGTCTTCTCAAAGAACGGAATAGATCATTTAATGGAGATATAGCTAAATTATTTTAGGTATCGAACTGGATTCTTCTGCATTGCGCAGATGGAATACATTACAGATTTTTAATTTGATGATTTTTAAGCGGCGGAACTTACATCCTGCGTCCTCCCCAAGGGAGTTCACATAAAGAAACATTAGATACCTCTTGCTTCTGTTAGGGAAAAATCTGTTATCACTTTAGTAAGCTGATGCTGCGGTGGATGGATGGACTGGAATCGGCGAATTTATCTTAAGTGATCATATTAAGCCAGCCAACGATCCTGTAGTATGATAGTCCATCCTTCGATGCATACATATACATATGTTGAGATAGCTGCTTAACAATGTAGACTGTGACTTTTCAGACAAAAAGTATAACAGCTATAGCTGAGTGTAAGATAGCTACGAATGTTAAAAAGTAGAACTAATTGTTTTGAGTGATTTATGGCCCTGTGTGAGAGAGAGTTTCTGGCCATATAAAGCGGCGGTGATACAATGGTATTAAATGAAAGAGAATCGGACTATACCTCTAATCCTTTGACGTACCTTTGTCATGATGAATAACAAATACCTCGGTGAATATTTCCAAGTGTTACACAAATATGGACCAATCAAGCGATCGTGATTTTTTCGAAGCGTATTGAGAATTTGGATAAAGCATGAAACAATGGGTTTTTTGAGAGGGATATATGTAAAGTTATTTAGGTATTAACTGGATCTGTCTGCATATCGCAGATGGCATACATTTAGATTTTCCTCAACGAAGGCGGGAGGTATGACATTCACATTTGGTCATTATGTGAACTCCCTTGGGGAGGGAGCAGCATGGATGTTCCGATGCTTACGAGTCGGCTTTGGCTGGCTCAAGTAATCAATTTATGCTCAGAGCAACGTTCACCCATTCCACAACAGGAACAACCATTCTGCTCCCTCCCCAAGGAGGTTCACATAATGACCTTATGTGAATGTTGATACCTTCCGCCTTCGTTGAGGAAAATCTCAATGGGTTGTTTGTTTTATTTTTTGCCGCTAGGGGCGCACTGACAAATAGGGTCTATGATTAAAATTAATGTTAAATTTGAATTCTAAACTGCAATGTTTTTCAAAGGCGTTGCAGTGGATCACCATGGGATGTATAGACAATAATTAAGCTGGCCTCAGACATCCGGAAATTCATAATGTGAAATTTGATTGTTTGTACATAAAAGTTCGACTAAAATAAAGGAATGTAGGGAATCTGGGCTTGTAAACACAAATCCGAATACTTTCCCGGGACAGGTCACGGTGTGCTTAAAGTTTATGGACAGAATACATCGTCGGCGCCGATAGCTTAACCTGGCACCTCCCATTTCGAAGATCCGTGCTTCAACCAACTGCACTAACGATGTTACACGTATGTTTCAGTCACAGTACCGACACTATTGTGGCAAAACATTGACATGGCGGTTGAAACAAGACGAATAATGCTACAGAAACGAAATCTCTGGATAAAAACATGACAATAAGGTATTTTGTAAAACGGATGTTGTGACTAAAATGAAAGTGAACAAGTTGAGACGGTTGGGACACGTGGAGAGAATGAACGATAAAAGGATAACAAGGAAAATTTACCTGGGTGAAAGAAGTGGTGTAAGGAAACACGGCCGTCCAAGAACCACATGGCTGGACCATGTTGACCAGATGCTCAAGGACGGACGTGTTTTGAGTAAAAGTAATCGTAGAATGTGTATGAGGAATTGCATGAATGTGACGGATGCCCGAAGTGTGTGTAAGGATAGGAAAGTATGGCGATCCGTTCTCTCTGCCTACCCCGCACGGGAGGTGAGGTGGCGTGAGGGTATAATATAGTATAGTATTTAAAAAGAGTCGAATGATGGATCGTCAATTATTCGCTTCTACCAATTTTCTAACAATTCGTCCAGTTTTAGCACACACACACACGCACACACATAGTACTCGTAGGTACAACGCACATATTGAATGAAGTTCAGAGTAGAGGTCACTAACAATGGGACATTGCAAATTGGTCCAGTGACAATAGAGGACACCGGACCGTATGTGAAAAGGACTGTAGTTCGACAATGTTCGACGTACTCTCCCCCAATCCTCTATCTCGCCCTCTTCACCTCTCTCTGGGTCCAGCGGGTCAGGCTGGCAGAATCGTGGATAATGGGGTATTACAGACTTCTGCAACCTTTGGTTGCCGAAATAAATATCTATCTATCTATACCCTCTCGCCGACTCCCTTAGAGGATAGGGCGCCAGAGAGCCCTATTCTTACACACACACTCCTAACCTCCGTCACATTCGTGCAATTTGTCATACACGATCTCCGATTCATTTTTACTCAAAACGCGTCCATCCTTGAGGATCTTGTCGACACGATCGGACCAGGTCAGTCTCTGGCGGTCGTGTTTTCTCACACCTCTTCACTCACTCAAATATTTTTTTTTTGTCATCCTGTCATTCGTTCTCTCAATATATCCAAACCATCTTAGTTTATTCACTTTCATTCTCGTCACAACATCAGTCTTACAGTCACTCATCTCTCTAATCACGTCATTTTGTCTCTCAACATTTTGCCACACATTCTTCTTAAACACCTCATCTCAGAAGTTGTTTCGTCCTTCTTCAGCCATGTCCATGTCTCGCTAGCATGCATCAGTGTCGGCACCAGGACGGTGTTGTACACCAGTACTTTTTGCTCCAATAGGTACCTTAATACTTTTGACAACAGGTCCGTGTGCCCAATCACTGGCGTATATAGCTTTTAATTTAGCGATTCAGAAGTATTAAAAAAGTAATAGCACCGCAGACAAAAAAAATCATGGAGTGGAAAAGGACATTTAAGATTAGAGTTAAAATTATCAGGTTCAAAAAATGTATAAAAATGAAAGACAACGCCGCAGGCAAAATTTTTGTTGAAAAATGGGTGAAGTGATGGCAAATAGCTGTTTTAGGCAGGTTTAAAATTTTTTTCTAGAGTTTATAAAAATATTTAAAAAAAAAACATTTTCAAATTTTGTGGAGGGGGGACTTAAAAACACCCTTGTGCCCAATTCATTCTGGTACCGGTCAACTTTCTATGTCACTTTCACATAAAAATATTTACTAATAAACCTTCTGGAAATTGGTTCCAAATGGAACAGTTAGTTGCCCACTCCTGGCATATTATATATCACCCTTCTGGTGGGTAACATAAATAATTCAAGCCTCACAGAAAGAGGATAAGGTATTTTCGCTGAATCGGCTCCTGACGGATCGTCTCCTATTCACGATCCATTATTTAAAACGTCCAGGCAGTGGGTATGACTGAGGAATATTGGGAATTTATTCTTATTATATTAGTGGGGTGCCTGGAACTATATTGATTGCTTATAGGTATTCAGATACTATTGATATCGCTGTCCCTATTTTATTTCCAGGCTAGTGTTACAGGAGAAAAAACCCACACAAGTTTCAATCCAAATTGGAACAACAATTGAACCTGTTGTTTATCTGTTGTTGTTCATGGTTAGTATTGCGCCAGTACAGGCTATCGCCTAGTGGGGCAATAGTATCCAGTACTTGTTTTTACAAATATTGTACTTTTCTTTTTGGATTCTCTCTATCTCTCTCTCTCTCTCTCGTTGATTTCCTCACTGCTGAGGGTCGCGATCTCCAAACACGCGTTGCCTGACTAATCCCCGTCACGCAGCTCTGTCCTCGGCAAGATGCACTGCCCTGTAGATGGAGGAGCAACAGTCTGCGTAACTTTGTCCGTCCATCGCAAGGGTGATCGTCCTCTGGGTCTCCGTCCCGGCATGTTTCCTGTGATTATCAGTTTCTTGAGACTATCTCCCCCTCTACGAGCGGTGTGTCTAAAAAATTGGATAATAAATACATAAATGAAAAAAACTATTGGCATGGACAGCCATGTTTACCAAGGTGAAATTCGGCTTCGTTTCAGTCGAACTTTAGTTACTGCAGTGTTGGTCTTATTTACAGCGGCATTAAAAAGATAAAGTGTGTATTTGGAGTGGTGCAATTTTACGGAATGGAAGAGCGACTGGGTAACCATTCAGCTGCTGGATAATACGGGACGTTATTATTCCAGGAGAGGCAAGCGACCAGTCGAGCCGGATAAAATATATCCCACTGAATTAACTGACACCATTCGCTTGCAATTGCCGGCACGGTGAAGTGGTAAGAAAAATATATCTGTAAGTTTATCTAATGTAATTATTATTTGAATTCATACTGTGAAAAATAGCAGTGAAATTATTTAACAATTATACATATAATTTAACAGATATTACGTAGGTATTGACTAGGATCCTACTGCTAAAAAAATGACCTATCTGTTATTAAATCGCAACGTGATTTAGAGTCCTACATTGACACAGGGTTGCCCAGAAATAGCAACTGCTGGACAGGTCCCCTTATGCGGTTTTTCGCACTTTGTAAGAATATCGTTAATGTCGCCGACACACGCTTGCGAGCATCCACAAGTTTTTTGTGTACATCAGTAAAAAGGCATGAGGATGGAACGTGTATCTTGGTTCGTCTACGTTACAGACCGTTGACGCCTGTTTACTCATGAACACAAAAAAACTTGTGGATGCTCGCAAGCGTGTGGCAGCGATTTAAGAGATGGAAAGTGGTGAATAATAAAAATTATCCTTACTAAATTTTCTATAAAAAGGTACCTTTTTTTCATAGGACTAGTAGTTTACCCGCAATGTCACGTCAAAATATCGTTTTTTGTATTTTTCTTTCAATCTTGAGTTATAGGATAAGTTATAAGATGACCTTGACAAACATCGATTTGACAGTCAAAATAAGGTATACCAACCTATTGAAACAAATACTTAATTAATAAATAAATAAATTACCTAATTAACAAAAAGATCCTACTGCCTACTTCTGTTTTTAAAAGCATGTATTTCGCGACAAGGTGAAAATTATTAATCGAACGCTTAATTCCTGCCATCAATATTAAATTTCGAACGGTTTCGTGGTTGACGGTAACAAGATTTCTGTATTACCGACCGTACATAGTTGTCACGAACCGTCGCACGAGAGAAGTGGCGCTGGTGTAGTTACCCTTTTCAATTTCGTGATAATGGATTGTGACTTGAGCACATTATAATCAGTTTAATTTTTAATCTAAAAACCGATAACAAGAGTTTATCCTGTATAACGTCTTTCCTGCTCTAATGAGAATTACCTGTTAACCCTTTAACTATACATAGTACTTGTTACTTATTATAATTACTTATTGGTGAAATTTCAGGTAGCAGTACTGAAATACTTATATTTTAGACAGTATTCCCACAACAGTGTAGAAGAATTAAGGAAGAACATTGTCGGGCTTACGACTGACCTCGGCTGGCTCAAGTGATCACTTTACACTGGAGAGACATTCGCCATTTCGGTTCCGGCTGGGATTCAAACCCAGACTTTCGTCTCGCATAGTAGGGATCTTATTCACATCCGACTACTCGTTAGGTATATCTCTAGTAGGTACCACATCATTAATCTAGGTACTGTCCTTCAAGACAGAGATGGTTTTTGATGAGGGCGCTACTTGTAGCTTTTTGGCAACCATAGTGGCAACACTGACTTGATATCAATGTTGCCAGTAAACAAAATTACTTTACCATCTCTTTCTCTCCACATGTCCTAACCATTACGACTTGTCTGAAAATTCATGCTTTTTATAGTAATTATTGTACCCAGTGAAAATAACGAAATTCATTCATTTATATTTTTGTTCATAGTTTTTCCGTATGTTGTAAATCATCTAGACACACTACTGTTAAAAGCATTATGTACAAAAAGACAGGTGTTCATTGTTCGTTTTTTAATTGGTGGATGTGGTCTCTTACACCCATGTATATTTTCTTTGTTATCCTTTCATCATTCATCCTCTCCACATGTCCTAACCATCTCAACTTGTGCACATTCATTCTAGTTGGATCTTATATTGTTCCATACTGAATCTAATGCCTCATCCACATGCTGGCCGAGCGACCACATTTTTGTGCTCATAAGTAAAAAGGAGTTAACCGTCGGTTACGTACACAATCCAAGACAAACACCCCGTCCGGGGTTTTTGTCCGGGGTTTCGTCCCGACTCATTCACACAAAACTTGTGGAGGCTCGGCCAACATCTGGCGCCAGCTTAAAATGAATTTACCGAAGAGTTATTATGATCTTGATGCGGTGAGACAGTTTCATTAGAACCATGCAAATAACAGGTCGCACTTTATCAAAACGTTATTTCAATATTACTTCAATCTATTCACAGCTTACAGTCAAACTATGCTTTTTTACAAAAGGGCCTTTTTTATTGTGATTTGGTAGGCAAAATACAATGGGCGAAAGTGGTCCAAGAGCCTCCACTGAAACTTAAGGGAAAAGTGGCAAAATATTATCAAATTCTGTCCCAGGAGAGTCTCGATATTTTTGACCAAGAAAGTGATACCTATAATTTGAGATATACCAAAATTATTTAGGCATGGAACCGGAATTTATGTGCATTGCACAGACGAAAATACATTACAGTTCACATTGAACGTTGCCCTGGGCATAATGTGATCACTTGAGCCAGTCAAAGTCGACTCGTAAGCGTCGGCACACCCATCCTGCTTCCTCCCCAAGGGAGTTCACATAACGCTACATTATCTAAATGAAGATGCCTCTCGTCTGTGTTGAGGAAAAACTGTAATAAACTGAAAATAATACCTATGTTTTTTTAAATGAATCTGTGTTTATCGAAATAAACCCAAATACATATTTGTACACTTTACAGTAAGCTTAAAAGGCTTGTGTCGTGAAGTGGAGTAGGCCGGTGTTAACAACATAATAACATAGGTTGGCCACACTTGAGATATTTTTCTTTCGTGTGGCAACACTATGAAGCTTATAGGTTAAACATTACTATATAGCGTTGTCACATTCAATATACTGTTCAGTGGTTGCAATAAATTCGTCCTGGTTGGTCAACTTATATATACGCTGGTTTTATTTCTGCACACATGGCCCCATTTAACAGCCGGTATCGGGGATCGAACCCGCGCCCACTGAATTAACGGTCGAGCGCGTTACCAACCAGGCTACCGACCACTTCTTATGAAAGTTTTTCACGAGTAGGATCATTTTTTATACTCGTTTTTCGAATATTGTTAACGTGAAACAACGCAATGTGAATAATTGTAAAACGAATTATGAGTGTACGTCACGTCTACGATATCGTATGCACATATGATTACTGTTTTAATATCGTACGATCTCTTATATATTTTATGTTTTTTTATCTGACACATCACTTAACATGCAAATTACAAAAGCGCTCATATCGTGACATGCCTTTATGATAGTCTGACACCATACCATATTTCATAAAACAAACACACCCGCAAAGTTTAACATAATCGCACGTTCTCCATCCATATTAAATAGTATGTATGAAAAAACAAACTCTCTCAGTTGAGCGTCTGCTAAAACAAACCATACCTTCAAAAGTTCAACCAACGAAACGACTGTATCACTTTATATATCGTATGGTTTTGGAGAGACCAGAGTTAGAGATTAAGTTCGTGAGAGCTCAGGTATTGAAGTGCCTCAGGAGACAAGTTATGAATGTCTTCCGTTGTTCACTTTTATTTATACTTAAAATTAGAACTGGTTTTTACGGTCTTCTAAAAATACCAAACACTCCCCTCCAAGGCGCTTGGATCCCTCTATTCCAATAGCGCCTCCCACCAAGAATGGACAGAATCAAAGTTTGTACAAAAAGATATTAGTTCTACTCGTGAAGCACTTTCATGAGATACCAAACACGGCGTATGCGGTGACTGAATCCTCTTGATCTCTCGGTGTCTCCCGAGGCTTGAGCTACGATCTGGATTTATTTTTCAACACCCTTTCTTACATACCACATATGACCCAACACAACTCTTGGATCCCCCTGAAACGCTTTCATCTTTTTGGTCCCTGGAGAAAGCTGATACATTTTTGCACGAAATCGTATTGTCATCGAGTTACGTACGTTTGCAAAGTTTCAGGACTTTAAGTAGTCGGAAAAATGCCAATGCACCCGCTGTCGAGTGCTCAAATTATAATCTTCTTTTGAATTTCATATAAATAACTGTTATTTTGGTAAGTACTGAGAAAAATTTAAGTACTACAGGATTTTAAGGACGAAAATAACTCAAGCTACTTAAAATGGCGATGGCCTTTGATAATATTCTAAGTAAATCTCTCAAGAAAACGTATTTTCTATTTACAAAGAAAAATATTTAAACTTATCAGAACTCGTATCAAAAAAGCTCTTTGCTCACGTATAGTCTAGACAGGGATAATAACAAAATGCAACAGAATTCAAACAAATGAAGAAAAAAAAAAACGGATTTCAAAAAACGAACGAAAAACGTTCCATTCGAAATAATTCAAAATGAACCTGTTGGTCGATTCCGAATATCTGCAGTATCGTCTCTCCCTTTCACTCATTAATATTCTAAACAACGACGAATTATATCGGGTCGAAAAGTTTCGCCAGAAACTGAACTCTAGAGATGAAGAAACAGGTGGATACAAAGAGGGGAAAGGGAAGGTGGGCGAATGATTGAAATGGGTGGCGGGAAAGAGCGGGAAACAAAAAAGCAAGTAGTAACTGGTACTAGTGGTCAGAGGTCACCAGATGTCGCGCCTATCGCGTCGTCGCCCGTTCAAACAATGCCGTCGTGAATTCAAGGCCTGACACTGAAACAATATGGCGGGGGTCCACTATAAATCAGAATTAGAAATAACACTACTAAATCTGTTTTTGTGAATTATGATATTTGCAGTTATTATTAAAAAAACGTTGGTATACATTAATTTATGTATTTTTCGTGATCTACTTAAATTCTGTGACATAATAAACAGATTCACATTTACGCAACAAACTAGGAAGAATGTGTATCAGAATGATTCAAAAAACGATATTTCTAGAGCAAAAAGTAAACTAATATAATATTTAACAGATAAAAGTAAAATTTATAATATTTTTTTTATACACATAAATCGCTAATTCTCCGTACTATTTGTTTATTTCATACTGTTCTGTGCAAATTATGTATTTTACATTGTTGTTGTGATCCTCCTTGGACACGAGTATGTATCTCATATTCGGGGAGTAACACTGATATCAGTGTAGTCATTGTACCTACTGTGTATATATTTATTGTAAAGTGTGTTAAGTTTTTTAAATAAATAAAATTGTAATTAAAACAATATTAATTTGTTTACACCACTTTTATTTTGACCAGAGTCAACATGTTTCGGGAACAATGTTCCCTTCTTCAGGACTTATACAAGAAATATTCTTCAAAATAAAAGTGGTGTAAACAAATTAATATTGTTTTAATTATAATATAATGTCGCCACAAAGTAAAACCTTCAAAATCAAATAAAATTGTGTTCAAATGTCACTTGGACCAGGCCTCTTTACATTGTCGATGGTCTCGGTTCAACCAATCAAAATTCGGCGTTTTCTCTTGAAACAAAAGAGGTGAAATTATTATTGTTTCAGTTTAGGACTGTATGACCCGTGGAACGATTTATGTTTTTCATAAAATCGATCGTTCTTTTCGACTTTCTTTTTGTTTCAGCGGCGAAATATTTGAATCGAAATTTCGGAAACTTTCTTTTACAACATGTGCGGATTAAAAATGTTTGAAATATTGAAGGGTTGTTGGATAACGTAATGGTGAATTGAAAGTTGTGACAATTGAGAGGTACAGATCATATAATAATAATGCCAAGAGCCCGTTGTCGAGGATGTCTTTAACTCAGAAGAATCGCTACCACGTTGTTATTGGTCCTGCCGACGATGCCATTGAAGGTGACTATGGACTATGGAGGCCGATTCTTGACGGGCACACTCTGTCACACTTTGGACAAGGCTGCTTCTCATTTGTAACGAGTCTTATCATATAATATGCCAGTGGTGTAAAGTGAGTTTCTGTAGAAAGGGAGCCAGGACTCACATTTTTACTGAATAATTATGTCAGAATAAACCTATTATTTTATAGTTATATAACAGTGGCGAAGATGGGTACCGAGGAATACGAATCCCACCGGGTTACCTCTGATTTTAAAAAAAAAATTATTCGCTATAGGCAGTTTGATAAATGAATCAAATACACCTTTTTACACTTCACAGTAAGCTTGAAATACACTCAGAGAAATAACCAGTTGAATTAACCGAAAAAACAGTGAAAACAACTGTTTTAGTAGGTTAAATAGGAACCTACCGATCAAACAGTCGAAATAGCTGAGGTCAGTCAGTAAAATACGGGAGCGTTGATTTAACTGAGTGAGTTAAAAACAAGATGGCCGCCGTTGTCCAGCTGATTTCTAGAGACGTGGATTCTACTTAATAAAACATGGCCGCCCCAGTCCAGCTGATTTCTGGTAAGGTGAATTTAACTGTGACACAGTCAATCCTACTCGGTGATATAGTTAATCCTACTTGAATGATCGGTAGATTCCACAGTTTCAAAGTTTGTTCTACTTACCTACTAGGTTCTTTATACAAACTGTCTTAGTTAAAATACCTGTAGGTAGAAAAATAAAAAAGGGTTTTTAATTAGACAAATTACTTATGTATAAAGTATTTATTTGCACCGCAATTTTTTAAACGAATGTATGACATAGTAAACATGTACAATATTTATACACATAGTTATATACAGTGAAATACATAATACAAAGTTAATGTTACATCATTTTTTTAATTGATTAAAATAGCTTTTTGCATAACCATTGTATTTTACAAGTACTTAAAAGTAAAGATAAAATAATATCCAAAAACTTAGAGGTACTAAAAAACCACTATTTACAAAAATATTGTTTTAATTAGAACTTAAAATGTCTGCAGACCGCCTTGAAGCAGGTATCAACTTGATGAATAGGTATATCAAAGAATGGTCGGGCAAGCAGCGCTCAGGTTTGCACCGTCTTCGTCATCTGCAATAAATAAAAAGATATACTTATTATTAAACAATAAATATACTGATTTTACAACCTTTATGTACTGCTTTTATTTATTGTTTTACAGGGTAGAAACATTTGTTAAGGTACCTTAAAAGATATTATGTCAAGTGTGGTAGTTGTCTTGTTCTTCTCAGCCTTCTCGCGTCCTGTGTTGGACATAAGCCTCCCCCTTAGACTTCTACTGCTGTGTACTCTTGTGCCGACCGCATCCATCCGCCCCCGGCAATCTTCCTTATGTCATCCGACCACTTGCCTGGGGCCTACCAACGCTTCTTCGGCCTGTTCTTGGTCGCCATTCGAGAACTTTCTTAGTCCATCTAGCATCTGATGTTCGTGCTATGTGGCCAGCCGCACTCCACTATTGTCTAATAATAACTATGTATGTAGTTATATTTATGAACTAATTACCACTCTATTTATAATAAACTGCACATTGTTTCACAATTTGGTTTTAAAGATCGATAAAATAAGAATATACTAGATTAATCTTTTTAAAATACGTATACACTTCATTATATTACTTTGAGGAGAGATCTCAGAACACTTATACTCTGACGAGAAGATACCGCGAACTAATTTCGCATGATTTGACTGTCACGCCCCTACCGACATTTTAACAAAGCATGATTATTTCTACTGATTAAAATCAGTAGAATTTACTTTTTAATTGAAATTAACTTGTTTAAAGGGTAAATTCAACTTACAAAGTCAGTAGAATTTACTTTTTAATTGAAATTAACTTGTTTTAGAGTAGATTCAACTTACTAAACAGTAGAATTTACTTTTTAATTGAAATTAACTTATTTAAGGGTAAATTCAACATACTCAACAGTAGAATTTACTTTTTAATTGAAATTAACTTGTTTAAACGGTAAATTCAACTGATTCTATTTTGACCTTTTGTAATCAGTCAATTCAACTACTCTCATTTGTAAATCCAACTGTAATGCTGAGTTAATTCAACTGTTTCATGCGTAGAATTAACTTTTTCATCAGTAAAATTTACTGATTTGTCATTAACTTAGCATTTTTCTTAATCAGTTAAATATTTTTTGGCTCAGTGTATGAAACTTGAAAAAAAAATTATGCGTGGAATGCCGATATAAAAAAAAAGTCAAGTTAGGCTAGATATGTAGGTAGTTTAGGTACCTCAAAAGATAGACATAATATACCTTGGTGGAAAAACATAGTTGTATTCATTTGCTACATAAGCTTGTCATAGTTTTATGCTTAGACAAAACTCTGCATGATATGCAAACATTTATAACGCCATGGACTAACGAAAAGCCTCGTTCATACGTACAGACTTCAATGTTGGTCTTGATTGTTAATCCGTTATTGCAGACTCTACAATAATAATTCAATTCTTCAACAACCTAGCCCAAAATGGCTCGCAATGATCTATGGCTCCGAGTCCTGGACAATGAAGAAGACTTACACAAACGAGATGAAGATGCTAATGTCGTTGATGCTAACGAGGATAAAGTGAAAAATGGATATATCAGAGGTAGCTCCAATCAATGAAACATTGAAAGAGTCTAGTTTGCGGTGGTTCGGCTACATAATGAAGTATGAAAGTAAAAGAAGTTGAGAAAGAAAAACAATCTAAATAAATGATCATGTTGGCAGAAGACCACTGATAATACTAAGTCTGATGTTTATTTGCCATTCTATCCATAGACAATAGACATTCAGCCCAAACCAAATCGGTTATAACGCGATTTCGTCCATGATTAAAAAAAATAAGAAATAGATGTAAATTTTCCTCCATCGTTTTTCCTCGTTGCTGAGGGTCGTGATCTGTGGAGTTACCCACGGACAAAACAAGACGCCTCCAGTCCTCTCTGTTCTCCGCAATCCACACCACCGTTCACAAGTCTCTCCCAGTCATTTCATTAATCTGGTCGCATCACCTTGCAGGAGATCTACCTCTACTTCTTTTGCCTGGAACACTTCCCATGATTATATTTTTTCCAGGTTTCCCTACTCTCTTCTGGTGATGTGACCAAAGAAACCCAGTACTCGCCGACTGCATACTACAGATAGTCGTTCCGTTATTTGAGGACTGAGTCATTCGTCCTTCTTGCAGTGCATGGAATCCTCAACATGCGACGTCAGCACCACATATCAAAGACATCAATTCTGACGCGATCTCGGAATTTTACTATCCAAGTTTCAGCCGCGTAGAGAAACATGTAAATAATAATACAAAAATATGAATGAGCCTTTGTGAAAACTCCGACTAACAAGAGAAATGGCTGACATTGCAATGCGATGTTTGTGTTTTTAATAAAAAGTCAAGTCGTTGTGTCGTGTGTGAGTTTAGTAGTAATAATAAAATGAATGTATGAATCATGTCATGCCGTACCATCATACAACAAACATAATAATATCTGCTATGCACTTGATATTAAATTTGTCCTTTGAAAACAAATTAAAAGCGACATTGCACCACTTTACAATATATGCATGGGCGTCGTCAAGGGGGGGGGGCAGCTTCCCCCCACTATAGATTGGAATAGGTATATATTTTTCTATACTAAATGACAAAACCTCACAAAAAATCACACATTTTCTCATCTTGTCATAAATTTTCTCCATCTTTCATCCAAAAATCCATCAAAATACAATTGTTTCATAAAAAAATTGCCTGCGGCGCTATTTTACTATTATTTTTTTTTATAAAAAACATTTTTAATACATATTATTGTGCAAATTATTAGGTACATTTTCAAATAAGCCATACCACATCACGACCTTCTTCACTATGTCTCCCAAACAATTTTCGCCTGCGGCGTTTGTTACGCGTTTTTCTTGCTACATATATTTTTAAAATTTTTGTTGATCCCCTTTAGCTCCGAGCTGGCGGCGCCCATGAATAAGTACGGGTATGTCGGTATAGTAGAAATATGCTGTAGTCGGCTTGGGAAATATGACGGCAATATGATGCAGAAAATGAACGTATGTTTGAGCATTTTAATAACCAGTACGATGTACAAATATAGAAAATTAATAATGTTAAGTGAAGGGCAATGTTCATTGGGGGGATGTTTCCAGATGTCGACAAAAATGATCATAGAATGGCGACCAAGGTTTACTTGAAGAAGCGTCAGTAGACCCCAGGCAATGTGGTCTGATGATGTTCATGCGCTGTGCCCAGGACAGGGAGTTGTGGACACTCAAAGGAGAGTCCTACATCCAAAAATGGATCTGGGAAGCTGAAGAAGAAGAAAGGCAAGGTAAAAAGACGTTCAGGAACAATTTCGTAACTGATCTCACGCACATTACGCCTCATAAAGACAATAATATGAACGTTCGTACTTAGTAAACATGACCGCACAAATCTCACTCCACACAAACGCACTCGGTTCAAACTCACGTGCCTTTGATTTTCTTACAAACGCTAGGAGAAGTAAAATTTGGAGTAAGTTTCTATCCTGAATGTCATTTAAATGTTTGCGCACAGATAAAGCTTTGCGTGTTTTTAAACACGCACGGCATTCACTGGTAACACCAATATTGGATATACCATGAGATATCAGTGGTGCATAGATGAACAGTATTCTGTACCATAAATTTCAATATTCATTTTCACTTCCACGGAATTCATAAATATTATGTTTCTCTCGTATTCACTTAGCAGAATTCTGTTCTTTTAGAGCATTCAGCATTCATTCAGAATTGAGAAATTGTTACTAACTAGGCTCAGCACAAATCACTCGATAAAAAAGAAGAAAACAAACTGATACCCAATGATGATGTTATCATTTTGACACTCAAAACGGAGTATACAGCTGGCGCTCAAGACGGGCTGCACCACTGGAGTAGGTGCTACACGAACTTTAGCACCCATCGTGGGTTTTGCTCGGTTCTCATATTACGACATTGAAAGTATGCTTAAGTGACTTTCTTTTTACGACGAAACCCTCATATGTAAAAAGATCACTGAGAGATCCATTTCAAGCCACTTCTTTCAAGCAAATTCCTCAAGATAAGAAGTATCGGGATCAGGTTAGCAGAAATACGTAGGGGTGGAAATTATTTTACGTACTAATAATATAAAATACAAGACACGTGATAATGGGTAAAGTGTCACCCACGCAAGGGTTGCAAAGTGAGTTTTTGTCATTAGCGATGCTCCCGTGACTTTACAGCGGTGAATAGAAAAATAAAAGAATTTTAATATTATTGTGTTGTGGTTAGAACTCGTTATGAGGCATTTACAATACAAAACAAACTGATATTTTCCTAATAAATTGGAAACTGTGTTTCTATTGCAGTACGATTTCGTAATATTGCAGTTGTCTGTATTTGAAACCGTGTCTTTTTTTAGGTTAAAAGTTTATATGGGGTGTGTATGGCTACTTTTGTTGCCATGTTAGTATCTTAAAGACTTGGTACCAAGAATTACGTCACAGTCATTTCCCACGGCATTAAGGTTCAAAATCGCGTGAAAAATCACATGATAAAACGGTAAAATAGCGTTTTTTCCATTTTTTTGGGGTTAATTTTGCGTCTGTCAAAAAAAATTTACGGTTATTCCCTAGATTTTAATGCATATTATCAGTAATCACAGGTGTTTTTTTTTTGTTTTTAAGAAATCTATAAAAGATATAAAAAATCCTTTACGGTTATTCCCTAGATAAATGTTCAATGCATCTACCCTATTTTGTTCCAAAGCATATTTAGTAACGGTCGGCGAGATATAAGGACTTCTGTTTTTAGAAATCCATGAAATGTCGGTATGCATACTCTCAAAATGTGTAGTTTTAAAACAGAAACATTTCGACTTCTTAACGCAGTGTACGCAAACTGGTAAGTTTCTTCTGTTCTTGATACTATATGATACTCTAATTCTGTTTTTTATACTATACGAATGATTCAAAATGGAAAACCTAAGAAAATATTGATAGACAACAGAGAAATGTAAGAGAATTTTTACTTTATCCTATCAAGACGATAAAAGGTATTGGGATAACATATAAACAGAGAAATTCGCTTTTGCAAAACGTGGGAATCAATAACAGTACACGTCAATATTATAAAGCATAGTACATTCCCAACTGACACGTCGGATGGTATGTTCAAATAAACCATATTTACCGTTGATCCACACACATACATCATCTCGAGTCTTCGCTGAGAGTAGTTCCAAGAACTGCCACCCACGCGTCACCGTCTCCCTAACATGACTTTCATTTTAGTGATAATAAAGCGTGTATCCTTGTGAATTCCTTCTCTTGCTACCGCTGCGCTCCGGGTACACATCAAAATGGCTCCCACGTTTCCTAGCCTTCAAAAATCTGGAGAACTGTTGGATTTTAGATTTTAGATGCAAAGAATTGCACTAAATGTACAGAGGCTTTCAAGGTCGGTGTGAGAAGGATTGTTTTCTGTTCTAAAATCTTGATGCACTTTACGCCGCAAAGTGCAGAATAATGGTTTAAAAAGGGAATAAAAGATTTTTATACCGTAGCGTCTCCACAAAAAAAGCGTCACAGTCAAAATTAGGATCAAGACGACATTTTGATCCGAGCGAACGGGCCTAGAAACGACGTAGCATCAAGACTAATTATAATTAGACTAATTAGCGAAGTAAACACCCACACAAAAACAATATACACGAATTATTTAATATATGGCAATACTGAAAAAGATAAAACGTCACATATTGTAGTAGTTCCGAAATTATCCGCCAGCCAGGTTAAGAAACGGCGTACATATATAACACGTGATAACTCACCCTCCTCCCCGTATTTCCTTATCACTTGTACTACTTCTTCTTCTTCCACTACTCTTGCTTCTTCCTCTCTCTCTCTTCCCATCTTACCCCACCTTCTCCACATCTGCACCACAACTTGGGACATGTGATGCGTAAAGCATAAAAAGCCTTACAAAATACGGCGCATTGACAAGGACGAGAGAATATAAGTTTAGTGTAGAGGGGTGCCGATTTCTTAACAGACACTAAGGGAGGGCATCAGAATAACTTATATTTTCTTACGTACAGTATTATTTTTGTCTAAAGTGCGACAGAGTGTGCATGTCCAAAATCGACCTCCATAGTCACCTTCAATGGCATCGTCGGCAGGACCAATAACAACGTGGCAGCGATTCTTCTGAGCTAAAGACATGCTCGGCTACGGGCTCTTGGCATTATGATATTATTAATTTTGTATTGTTTCATACTTTTTTCACAATTATGAAACAGGCTAGTGGACCAAATTAAAAAAGTTATTATGTTTGATATAGGTACCTAGTTTTTTTCTATTACATATTATTTCTCAGTCTCTATTTGATTAAAGACCACATCTTTTTCCATTTTTTTATTGTGCAATTGAAAGAGTATTTCCGTTCACAAAACAAAAAAAAAAACAAAAAACGTACAAAAACAAAGCAAGAGAAATACAAAAAAAAAACAATAAAAAAATATGTGTAAAATATAAAAATTCGTTTGTTGTACATTGAAGGTACAACAAACGAACCTGATATTTTTTAAACAATCCCAATAGATTATTCAGTGTGAACAAGGATACTTATGCTGGATTTCACCAACTTTTTAGGTGAGGAATAGCGGAGATAGGAGCCACCTAGCACAAATATTGTATGAAAAATAATCATAAGTGGCTCGTATTTCTGATATTCCTCACCTAATAAATTGGTGAAATCCAGCATTAATGTAGGTTTATTTGAATTAACGTTAAGTTGGGTTTATGAAAACGGCGTAAAATATTATACCGGAGAAATATTATATTACTTCGGCAATATAAATAGTATTGAAAGTTGGGGAATATCCCAACACTGAGACGTTCACGCTTTTTTAAATCGCATAAGGAGTTTAAAGAACTGAAGGGGGGCGGAGGAGGGAAAGGAGTTGTGTGAAAATATTATTCCGAAAAGAGCTTTATGAAAAATACCAAACGTGTTATTACGTATCCTTACAGCGCACATATTTTAATATCTTGGTATATTTTTATCCATCCATCTTTTTACCACATATCGTATTACTTCAAGCTAGGGAACCTGTATAAATGTAGGAAGACTTAACGGATAAAGCCATAGACAAAGCTTGACCGCCGCCTTTGCCGTTCATCATAGCCTTTCCGTTAGGTATACGCCATTGTGAGGTACACTAATTACCATTTAATTACATAGGTTATATTCCAAAGATCATTGTATCGTAATTTCCACACTGATTATACATAATGAGTCACAAAAATCCCTGAAACACATCAAGTTTCATTTAATTATTGACATCTAAGTATGACAAGCAGTCATATGTTTGGAACTCCCATGGCGTCCACCATATATTTGTCATAGATAATAGACGGAAGAAGAAGGCAAGGAATTTCCAAATATTGTAATTCTCGGACAGTCAACATGTAGTCCATACTATCATCTATCACTGTCTTCAGTTTCAAGATGATTACTTACACTTCTTCGTTCATCCATGTATAATTTCTTTACTATCTTTCCTTCGTTCATCCTAAATGGCTTATATCTACATTTCTAATTAAATAAAATGTATAATTCACTATTATTCTCTGTCTAATTATAGATTTATATGCGCCTAAATTGTACATATTATAACACCACAAAGCCTTTCCCAGTAAATCGCATGCCTACATTGCCTACGCGAAGATTGTTGTATACATGTTACTGTAAAAGCACGTGTATTGGTAAAACCTAGGTTTTACCAGTAAAACCTGAGATGTACCAACGCTTAATGATGGTAGACCAAAATATTCTGTAATCAACGTTAATTTCTTACATTTACTACCTACCATTTACTCAGTAAATCGTAGGTTTTACCTCAAGGAAACAGTAAGATGTTGAATAATAGTCATAGTACATATTTTGATGATGTACATACTAGCTACTAATAAATAAAAATTAATATAAACCAAATGATAAAATTAGAACTTTGAAAGATTTGACTGATGGTAATTCTGATAAATGATTATGAAATACTTTTTTTTACTCCCGAAACCAACATTTTACTAACCGTTATTGGTAAAACCTAGCATGTATCGAACCTTGATAGTTGAAGTCCGAAAAAAATCGTCTTTTTTTATAAAAACCTTATATTTACCAACATATTATGTTGATAAATCCGATGTTTTTCATCAACCAATCTATCGATGGTAAAAGCCGGAAAAATCGTTTCTATTGCAGAGAAACCTTACATTTACCAATTTAATATTATGTTGGTAAATCCGAAGTTTTACAAATAAAACCTAGGATTTACCAGCTCACGGACTTTAACAGTAACATATATCCACATCCTTAAAACTGTTGAATTATATTATATTAGGTAGATTCTATACACACAAGAGATCTGAAATGATTTCCTTTGTAAATTGAAGATGAATTATTAATTATGACTCCTTTATTTTCCTTCCTTTCCTTTTGTGCCTAACTCGATAACTTATACTTAACTAAGGTTCTCAAAATAGTAAGGATGTGGCATCATTTGACGGTATGACGATATAAGGCAGTGCTGGCGTCAAAATCCTCAGCCAACAGGGAAGGTAACAGGTAAGGCGTCCCGATATTTAACACTATATCCTCTCAGGTAAGAATGTTCACCCGCTTTTCCACCGTTTTTTTTTAAACAATAACTTTCATAAACCTGGAAAAACTTTCATGGAACCTGGGGACTGAGGAGCAATGAAGAAATTCGTATATTGACGGGACAATTATTAATCACCAGTAGATCAGCTCCAGAAGATTGGCCTGGATTGGACATGTCGTCAGATCGGGAGAAGAATGAGCTACAAAACATCTCATGTAAAATAGACCTGTAGGCAGGAGATCTCTAACCTCCGCAAAACTTGTTGCACCCAAACCAGTTAAGTGTCACTTACAGTAAATTCTTGTTGGACGCAAACTAACACTGTTATGTACGGTAAACGCTTATTGCACGCAAACCAGTTTAGTGTTACTTGCAGAGAACTCTTGTTGCAGTAAACTAGATTAGTGTTACTTGCGATAAACACTTGTTGCAGGTAAACCAATTTAATGTTACTTGCAGAATACTCTTGCTTCACGCAAACCAGTTTAGTGTTACCTGCGGCAAACGTTTGTTACACGCAAACCACATTAGCGTAACATGCGATAAACACTTGCTGTAGGTAAACCAGTTTAGTTTTACCTACAGTAAACGCTTGTTGCACGCAAACCACTTTAGCTTAACTGCAGTAAACGCTTGTTGCACGCAAACCAGTATAGTGTTACCTGATAAAGGTTTGTTTATAACTTAACGTTCTGCAGTTTTGAAGTGACATTACGAACCTTGATTTTAAGAAAC
The DNA here is from genome assembly GCA_963576895.1 of Ceraclea dissimilis. Classification (NCBI taxonomy): domain Eukaryota; kingdom Metazoa; phylum Arthropoda; class Insecta; order Trichoptera; family Leptoceridae; genus Ceraclea; species Ceraclea dissimilis. The sequence goes on from OY756373.1 coordinate 14,813,042, forward strand.
AGAGACCGCCTGTAACCGTCGACAGGTGACGACATAAGGCAATAGGGTGTCTCATCATGAAATCTGTAACGGCGTAACAACTACCTTGCCATCTACTTCCACCGCCTCTCGACAATGAATTTATTATTTATTATTCATTAAGTATGTAATATATACATGACAGTACACTATTCAGCACTTTCCTCCAGATTTCGACAAGTATTACTAATTTGTAAAATCTTTTTAAAATACTTCGCAGAATTCTGACATTGTCATGTTTGTCACGCAATAATTTTAGTGACACATATCTTATGACTAGGTCTACCGCCACTCTCTTTCTCTAGCCATGATGTAGGATTAATACATAAAATGTTATAGGCGAGGTTGCCGTCACCATCGCTAAGGAAATGTATGGAATAACAGTTCCTTAACAATGAGTATGACGGACCACGTATTATATTCTGTTAGGAGATTTGACAGGAGTGGTGGTCCTGTTCGATCATTATGCTATGTTGCCAACTGTTACAGCACGGCTAGAGTACCGACTCTAGGAAGCGGTGTTAGGTCCCAAAAGGAAATCCTAGAAAATAGTATTTTTTGTTACGTATTTTTTTGGAAATTTTGAATTATAAGGTTAATTGTTGACTATGTTTGGTATAACATAATGGTTGGTTGGTTGAGGCGGCAGTCTCCCAAGCAGGAGGTGCTAGGTTCAAACCCCGGCACTGGCGATGTATTCCACACTTTGCGATACGGGCTTTTAGCCTAGTGCAAGTAATTGGGTTTGTTTATGCAAGCCCAGATCCTTTTTAACAAAAGAAAAAAGCTCTAAAAAATTGAGTTTGGTAAATGTATCTAGAGCTATTTTTCATACTTTTGCAATTTCAAATGGAGATATTCAGAATGGGTGGTGATTTAGATTTAGACATGAGAATGTTATAATGAGGTTAAAATCAATATCAGCCTTCGCATGAATCTGTAGATACCCGTACATATCATTTCGTACGGCACGGGCGAGCATATAAACAAAATCCATCTACTGAATTTAAATCACATGGCTTGGAATCAAGTATCAATACTATTTTATACCTACTACTAAAGAGCATGCATATTGACATTTCAAAAATTTCTAAAAACGGGAGACCTTAGATCTTTCTTGTATAGATTTCTTAAAAAATATTGTGACCTCTGATCTTTTTTCCGAAAGACAGAAACTCGTTTCCGGAAAGTCGCGGAGAGTAATATTTTTTTGTATTGATAATATGCATTAAAATCTAGGGAACGACCGTTCAAGTTTTTTGATTGAAGCGAAACTAACCACAAAAAGTAAAAAAACACGTTTGCTTTTGGTTCAGTCAAGACGGGCAACGCCGGGTAATATACAGCTAGTATTGCCCATTTGCTTTGATTCGGAACCACGCTATTTCAACTATATTTGGTGAGTAAAAGGAATCGGAGAGCGTGTATGACAAATTGCATTAATGTGACGGAGGCTAAGAGTGTGTGTAAGGGTAGGGTTGTCTGGCGCTCTTTCCTCTCTGCCTACCCTGCGAGGGAAATGGCGCGAGGATAGAGATAAATAGGATATATTTTGGTTACAAGCAGCTATAAAATATTATACCTACACAATATATCAGATTCGCAATTATAATATAGGAAAATTGGGGATGAAATCGATACGGGTTTAGCCGAATGTTGTAATTATTAAAGCAAACGTGCCCGAAATCAAATCAAAATTAACTCTGGCAACCCCGCCTTCATTATTTCAACTTAATTATTATGTGTCCTAATGAGTGTTTGAATTATATTTCATACGTATAAACTAGAACACGCTTTTATATATAAAGATATTTATTTTATTTTATAAAATGGCAACATAATTTCACAAACATTATAAACTAGCCGCAGTACCCGCAATTACATGGTTAAATTAATGAAGGAACATCAAATCTACAAAAAGGCTCAGTGATAGAGGAACGGGTGTCGCCAGTTTTGAAGCTAGGGGAAGGGTGGGGGAACTTAAATTTTGATATTGAATTGGCGTGAAAACTTGATTTTTTTTTTCAGATAAAATGAAGTGAATAGATTAACCATGGTTGTACTTCATCAAAAACGCATCTAATTATATTTTATAACACAAATGAACTTGTAACTAGCCCGCAGGCGAAAAATTCGTAATGAAACATAAGTATGAAAAGGTCGAATAAAAAGGAAAAAATTGGGAAGTGGGTAAAATTTCAGGACGTGAACGTAGAATGTTTGAAATGTGATAAAGCGAAGATGTACGTATGTAAAGATAGAACAGGTGTGGGGCTCTGTCCTCTCTGTCCGCAAGGTGTGATGATATAGATAGACAGAATCTACTTGATTCATGAAGTCAAACCTACTTTATTCATGAGCGCCATTGCATGAAATCAATGCGATTAGCAGTGCCATCTATTGGTAAAATAATGTACGATTTAAACATAAAAGAATTCAATTATTAAAAAATGGAAATAAGAGAAAGAAAATTCATAATTCGAATGTAATTCAAATTTATGAAATAGTTGGTTTATGGAAATCACATACCTACTGTTCTTTGTGATTATACGTACGTAGAAATCCCACAAGATAACATAAGACACACATACACATCTCTCTCTAACCCACAAATACATATTACATAATATCCTTCTGATATAATACTATCCTTTTCATTTATACCTACTTAAGGGCTTATATGCACTGAGCAAAAATCTTCGTTCTATTTTTGCTTCAACTTTTTCAAATTTTGTATGAGAATGTTAGTGCTCAGTAAGAATAACGTAAGCGACAAAGTGAATTATACCTTTTTAAAAGAAACCGGGGAAGAAATTTAAAAATCTAAAACAACCGATTTGTTGAAAATTGAACGGAAAGTCTTCAGATCCCATTAATTTTAGGGGTACTTTAGAAATATTTTTTTATTCAAGGAATCTCCAAATCCTGTAATTCTAGAACAGCCGATACTTTTGATTCCGTCGAACACACTTTCATCTATCACTGTTTTCAGTTTCAAGACGATTCCGTCAGTATTGGCTGAGTAAAATTCAGGACGCCGAAGCCCCCTGACAGCATATAGGGCCTTAAATATACATTATTACTACGATTAATAATATTGTTCCATTGTTGAATAATAATTCAAATTTCTATAGAACGTCTAGCTTTTGTTATCTTAATATGAATTATAATTCATACAATGGAGGACTCCCTTTTTAAAACTATCCTATCTCGCTTACGTTTTATCGAAACAATAAAATTTATTCACGTAATTACAAATTGTAATTTCGACATGAAAACACCCATTTATTGAATTGGAAGATTTTTTAAAAATAATGACAATTCAAAAAATCTGCGATTAAATTAACTATGACTTCATTCTGGGTTGACTGAAAAAAATCGCACCACTGCGACATGTTCGCCCTAGTGAACGTTATTATAAAAATACTAGAAGCCTGCCCCGGGCGATTAGCACTAACTAGGTACCTACCTACCTACCTTTAAAAAAATCTATATCTATAAACCAAAGTAACCTGACTGAATGACAGACTGACACAACTCGCTTATGAAGACACAGACCAAACGGCCAATCGTATAGAAGTGAGATTTGGAAGACAAATAGGTTTGAATTAATTGAATTATGTGTTAATGTATAGCCTGTTGTTGTATTGTGGCAGATGATATTGTTGAATTGTTTTGGTTGTTGTTTATATGAAATGTATGAATTGAAATGTAATTTAATGGCGTTGCGCCGTGTATGAATAAATAAATTTAAAAAAAAAAAATATCGCCGCTCGTTTTTTACTTTGACTTAAGCGCCACTTAGGTATAAAATGAGTTATATATATCGTTGGAATCGTCTCGACGAGCTGCGTCGAATGGTCCAAGTTCAAGGTCAATTAGAGAGCTTTTTTGGTCGTTTAGTCAAATAAAAAACCAACTTTTATCTTTCAAAAAATAGGTAAAGCGACGAAAATTACAACTTATAAATCGCGAATGGCGCTTTGTTTTGCTAAATTTTCCCAATTCATGAATGTTTGGTTTATAAGAAAAACAAACATAACACATAAAACAATGCGAGTGGCGCTTTAGCTTTTTTGACTTATCAAAATTATTTAGACAGATGCACTTTAGTCAAATCGTATAATATTAAATCTAAACATGTTCTACATTTTGCCACATTTACATGATACTAAATAATGTTAAATTGTCGTTTAGACTTTTTGAATTTTGGATATTAGTCGTTTCATGTCTTTTAAGTCATTTATACTAAATACTGAATTAAATAAAAATGGCCATTAGTCACAGTAGATTGTTAATTTTTTAATTTTATGTAATGCGTTAATCATTCTTAGTAATTGTTTATAATTGAATTTGCACTTTAGTATTTTTGCGGTTATAACAATAGCTGATATTTGGTACATCTGTCGTCGTTTAAGACAAGATGTTTGAAACAGAATTATAAGGTTTGAAAATATTATTATCGGTCGTTCAACTAACAAATTCATTGTCAATACACGTGTTGCTTTTGTGTGCGATGGGCGCGAACGTATATACCTATTTAGAATATATTTAAGAAATATTTATAAAGAATATATTTAGAAAAATTTTACTTTCCTTCTTTTTTTAAACAGATATGAAGATGAATACCTAGAGATCCAAGACATTGATCTTCAGTTTTTATTACTCACAAAATTCTTTATAAAATACAAGAGTTTGTGTGTTAGCCATTTTAACTTGGAAGTGTTTGGAAAACATGGTTGCATTGATCACTTTGAATTATAACGATTTTATTTTCAGTGCTAATTTAGACATTCTGCTTGATACAGTTTGTCACAAAAAGTTCTATTAGCCATTTTGAATTTTTAGAAATAATATATAAATGACGTGTTAGTCATTTTAATATTTTTGAGGAAGAGTACAAATGGCGTGTTAGTCATTTTGAATTATTAGAAAATATATATAAATGACGTGTTAGTCATTTTGTTTTTTTGGAGGAAGAGTACAAATGGCATGTTAGTCATTTTGAATTTTCATGATTTTAAGAAAAGTGGTAATTTACTTGATTTGAATTAATAAATTTCGAATTATACTAAATATAAGGTTAGGCATTAAGGCATTAAGCGCCATCTAACTCACACAAAAGAGACTATATTTATTAACATTATATACTAAAAAATAGAAAAAAAATCCATCAACAAAACCCCCATACAACTTATTTAAATCGGTTCATAAATAAAAAAGTTATCAGGGTTTTTCTGTTTTTTTAAACTTTAAATCGCTCTCCTGAAAAGTTGACCCTGTGTCGCTTAAGTCAAAGTAAAAAGCGAGCGGCGATATTAAAAAAATATATAATACAAAACCTTCCTCTACGAAAGGATTTTTGGAAATTCCGTCCCTAAGGGGAAGAAAAACGAGACAAGTATTTTAAGTCCTTATACTATAAATGTGAATTTCTTCCCTCTATTCATTCCTAAACCATTCGTACGATTGAGACGAAACTTTGGTAAGTTGTTGGGCGCAAGTCCGGGAAGGTTTATTACTTAACCTTTACAATAGGTGACGTGCTAGTTTTTTTTAACAAATGAAAGTCTTTCATATACTTTTTCACGGGTTTTTTTTTAAGAAGAAACACACGGGCGTCATCAGAGTGCGAGAAGTGATAGGGGGTGATATAAAAAAATCGATATTAGTGTCGAATCCATAGTTTTTGGTGCGTATGAAATGAATAGTGTCATTTTGTGATATAACAAAAATCGATATTGGTGTCGAATCTATAGTTTTTGGTACGAATGAGATTTAGAGTCACTTTTTCATACATATGAGTAAGGGGAGGAGGTAAATGCATAAATAAATATAATTAACCCTTGTCGTTATGGAAATACAATGAAAGTACTAACAAAACACCTTATCAATATAATAATTATTATGAGATAACCAGAGTATATAATATCCTTTCAATGTTGAAGAAAATTTGTTATTGTTGTACAATAATAAATAGTTCCACCCCGTTAGTCTTATCTCTGGTCAAATCTTCCTCCATAGACAACAATGCTAATTATCTATGGTCCCACATATCTCTATTCTGCTGTCTTTGTTATCCACACTATTAATTCATTTATCTATGGTTCTATGTTCTATATTCAAATATTCAAATGCGATAATCCGATTCTATACGGGTGTTCTTTATCAAAAGCATCGCTTGAAAAGGGTTATTGTATTAAAACGTTGAAATATTGATGGAAATAATTCTGTCTATATATCCTCTCATCCTTTGCATGTTAGGCAGAGAGGAAAAACGCCTGAATTCCTAACTCTACTCTAGTTTCCAGCTTCCGTTACATTCACCCAACATACACGCTTTCCGATTCCTATTACACAAAACGAGTATGTCCAACAATCGATCTTAATTGTTATAATAGTGTTAAATAACACCTTCCACACCCATTAAATACAATATTACTGTCTTTTATTATCACATACTCGTACCTTGACACAAATTATTTCATGCTTCTTATTTTTTTCATGGCGCACCTCTTGTAAGTAGGAGGGTAGGTTTGGGTAGGCTCAATAGAGCGGGGCAGGTTCGATCCCCGATGCACGACACAAGCTTTTCAAGCTTACTGTGAAGTGTACAAAGGTGCATTTGGGTTTATTTAGATAAACCCAGATTCATTTATTGAAAAAAAAAAAGAAAAAAAAAATTCAAAGAAAAAAATAAGTATAGAAATAAAATCAATAATAACTCTTTGAGTTCCGCTCCCGGAAATAAGTCGTTAACTTTTTTTATTCTTCCCAACTTTTCAACCGCCTTTGGTTGAATAAAATATGACGGAGTTTCGCTGCAAAAACTGCATTGAATTCTGCAAAACGCAACCTCCTTATCTCGATTTATACAAGTAGGTATTATTAATATTTATTCTATGTATTCCTGATAACAATATAATAACGTGTCTCTACTATTTGTAGCTGAAGTTTCAAATTAGTTTTTGTGTTGTTTGGTTTATTTCCGCTTTTGTTACAATACTGGGGATTCAAATACTGTCACCATTACATAGATTTTATAAACAAAACAGATATAGATATTCATCGCAATATGATCCTTCTTTCTCCATTTTAGCAAGTTGGAGCTATATTAGTAAATTATCGATTATAAAAAAATCGCAATACAATATATAAAAAATCTACATGTATGACAAGCAATTCACTCTGCGCTTTTGACTTTTTTTTTACACTTTGACATAACGAATACTAAATGACAAAAGGCGTGATGTTGGCCATACGATAAATAAATAAATCGAAAAAAAGGCACAATTGTTGTTGGGAGGTTTTCACAATAGTCCATGGTATGCACAGTTTTTTAGGGTTTATCCTTTGAAGAAAACAGATGTTCATTAACAACTGTTTTCTCGGCACGATACATAAAAAAAAACACTATATTACACATACAAAAACCATTATTACAATTTTTCATGGGCATTTTTCGGTTAAGAGAATTTCCAAAAATTATATTATGAAAAGTAATTATGGACTAAAGTGTATTGGATAGTAGTTTGGAGGTTTTAAATTGTACTTTATTTGAACATGTGAATAAATAAATAAAACTACATACTTTGATTTTGAAAACAAAATTGAAGATGACGCTACCAATAATATCTCAAGTGGTTAGTTGGGGATATTGTTAATGACAATAAACCAGCTATTTGTGTTATACATGTCATTATGTCAATGAAATTTTTAATATTAACACAAAAGTTGGCTGTGAAAATATAGATTTAATATTGTCTAAAAAGAAGGCAGAGAGACACCCTCGTAAATGTACAGTTAAAACAAACTTGATATACTGATAAATATTAGTATTTAAATCTCTTATCTGAAAGTGTGAATTGTAACCTCCTTGGATAAGGATACTGAAGGAATGTAATTTAGGGGTGGGGTTTGTCGGGGGGCTCCCTTAAGGCTAACCCTGGGCCCACCTCTTAATAAGATTTGCCTAGAAGTGCGGGTAAAGGTCTCTTTTAATGCGCCTCAGCTACCCGAGGACGCGCCCGCGGGATTCCTTCATGGTTCCGATAAATATTCGATGCTTACTTACAACTTCGATGTAAAGTTTGCATCACCAATTTTAGAATAATTCTCTTTGCAACGGTATTAAGTTGTGACCGCATTTGTAGCTAAAGTTTCTCTCGGCAGAGTACAGTTGGTATAAATGGTACATTATTATCATCATCTCTATACAGCTTTAGTTTTACTTTAACTTACTTTACTTAAGCTTACCATTTCACTAATACTTATTACACTATACATCCACTCACCCAATACTTCATACTGTCAGTTGTTAACTTCGCTCCCCGACTGAAATAAAGCCGTTACTGTCACCAGCGTAGAGACCGCAGCGTTATTTACGCCCCAAAGATTCTTTACTTTAATTTTTTTTGAATATTTGTTCTATTTGAAATTGACAGTGGGTCGCAAAGGATTAACAAAAATCTATTACTGCACTATCATGAAGGTTTCCCAATATTGAGGTAACCAGTAAAGGGGTTAACTGGAAGAAATCGCAGTTCTGCGATAAGTTCGCCCTAGTGAACAACGATTTATAATCTGTACTATGTCCATTTTTTTATATTTATATGTATTTGTTGTTCACTTTAAGTTTAAATAAATAAATAAAGCCGAAATATTTTTATTGTGTTCGCATAACTCCCGAATTTTACGATGGATTGCTGTGAAAATTCACAAAAACTTTTGTACTGATCTGCTTTAGGTTTGAACGTCGCCATTTTAGAAAAAAAAACTTTTACTGAGAGGTGCCATGATGATGAGAGGATGCAAGGGTTGTGTGGATTCATAAAAGGGCGCCGGAAAAGGAGTTCAGAGCTTAAGTCAAATTTTGTCCAACAGAAGCCATTGGGAGACACCGTACCACTACGAAGCACGGGTAACTCAGCTAGTATTACATATTATTAAAATTGGTTTTTCGTCAACATAGCGGAATCCGCAATCTAAGTTAGATACATTCACATAATATAGCATTATGTGAACTTCCTTGGGGATCACATAACGAACAAAGAAGTTCTCAACAAAGTCAAAGGAGGAAGACACCTGCACATTGCAATAGCAGAAAGACATGCCAGATGGATCGGCCACATAGTGCGTCAAGAGAGTCTCCTATTTGAATTAATTGAAGGAATGAACGAGGGGACAAACTACAGAGGACGACCAAGGAAAGAATACCTGGACGAACTGTGCCAGGATATGGGCTTCGACTCATATAAAGACTTAAAGAGAACCGCATAGGACAGGGATGAGTGGAGAAGGAGACATGCTGCAAACCAATCGTAACGATTGAAACTGGAGAAGAAAATACGAGATTTTATGATTTTTTTTATTACAGTACTAGAAATATTATTATAGATTTTTTTTAAAACAGCGGAATTTTTACGAGATATTCAATATATTTAAGAATTTTATAATTTTAGACATTTAATGTTATTATTTTTATTGAAGATTCTGTCTGATGTTTTATTTTCTAATTGCATGCTGATCTTTCCATATATCATATTATTCACTATTGTTCTCGCATGCATGTCAAATATATATAAATTGGTAATTCTTGAGCCTTTGCTGGTCCACTTTTTTAATGTTGTACTGTACATATATGATTTTTGTAAGACTGTCTGTGCTCTAGAAAATAAAATTTAAAAAAAAATATTGGGTATCACATTTTTCACAGATGGAAAAACAATATGAAATTAATGAAATTCAAAAACGAAATTCATGAAATTCCAATCACATAAGAGACACAGCTGATCTAGAGACTAATACACGTGTGGTTTCACTATGAAAAAAGTAAAACTCTATGTCAAATTTTGATGGATTTGACACACATTTTGATAGAAAGTATAAAAAATCGATAATATTTTTTCCAGTATTGTGTACGTTTAACGTTAAAGACGGTAGATATTTATGAATAACAAGAAAACCCAGACAAATAAACCCAACGGAATAAATAAAAATGAGAAAATCTCTGGGAAATATTCGAGAACGAATAAATGCAAATATAAAATCTTAACCTTATAATACGTACTTCCTCGTAACTCTTAAGAGTATGCATACCGACATTTCAAAAAATACTAAAAACGGGAGACCTTATATCTCGACAACCGTTACCAAATATGCTTTGGAACAAAATGGGGTAAATAAATAATAAATAAATAAATAAAACTTTATTGGCCAGAAAATATATGTAACAACAAAAACAAAACAAGATAATACAGTGTGCCAAAAGGCGGACTTATTGCAAAAGCAATATCTTACAGTCAACCCGAGAAAATAAAGAAAAACTTAAATATGTACTATAATAATAAAGTACGTAAATATAAAGATACAAATACATAATATATATATATAAATATACACACATAATACATACAAATAGATAATATGATAAATAAATAATAAAAAATAAGAACATTTAATAAAAATAAATAAATACATATGCACACAGGAGAAGGAAGAGGAAGAGGCGGGATGGGAACAAGGGACTGCTCGTTGCAAACAGTTAGACCTGAGGTCGACGACACAGAGAAGAAGAAGCCGGTAAGACTAGCGACCAATGATCATCCTACGAAATGAATACAGGGAAGAACAAGTACGAATATTAGCTGGGAGCTGATTCCACAGTCTTGCGCTGTGAACCGTAAAGGAGTCTGTGTAAAAACTGGAGTGATGAGGTGGAATCAACAGGAGATTGTTATCAGCTGAACGGAGCGGGCGACCATGAGAATTTAGAAATTCAAAGCGCTCCCTTAGATAAGAAGGTGAAGAAGGATCAAAAAGAACTTTAAATAATAGGCTTAATACATGGATATCTCTTCTATTTGGAATGGTTTTCCAGCCAAGTCTGAGACGGTAATCAGAGACATGATCATATTTTTTAAGACCAAAGACATAACGGATGCACGCGTTCTGCAGGCGTTCAAGTTTATTTAAGCCTTCAACTGTAATATCAAGATAACATACATCGGCATAATCCAGAATGGGATGGATGAGTGATTGAATTAACATTTTCTTGGTGTCGAGATTGAGGAAATTCTGTAGTCTCCTGAGCGAATGCAAAGAACCAAAAACCTTTCTACTAACTTCACCAACCTGCTTCTCCCAAGACATCCCGCTGTCGAAATAGACACCAAGATTCTTAACATTATCCGAATAGGGAATGGTGGAGCCATTCAACACCAGAGAAGGTAGAGGAGCCAAATCAAGTGAGGACAAAAGCCTGGAACTGCCCATCAAGATCGCCTGAGACTTGGACGGATTAACCAGCAGCCCATGTTGTGAACACCATGAACTTATATGTTCTAGATTGAGGTTCATGTCGTGAAAAGAAGAATCAATAGAGTCCAGATCGAAGTGTATGTATAGCTGAAGATCGTCAGCATATAGATGGTAAGATCCACGAAGACAGCGAGCTATCGGATTAATAAATAAGGAGAAAAGAAGAGGTGACAATATGCCACCTTGGGGAACCCCAGCCCGAAGGTCTGTCCAATCAGAAGCACCCTCCGCGGTGAATACTCTCTGTCGCCGACCCCTAAGGTAGGAATCCATCCAGCGAAGAGCAACTCCAGTTATATTGTGGGCCCCCAACCGCGCCAGCAGAAGATCATAGTCAACGCAGTTGAATGCACTGCTAAAATCGAGGAGAGTCAACAGCGTGAGCTGCCTCTTCTCCATGGCAAACCTAATGTCTTCCGTTATCTTTAACAATGCTGTGGTAGTGCTATGTCCCTTTCTGAATCCAGACTGACAGGAATCCAGAGCATTATGTGAATGAAGATAATCATTAAGCTGTTGCAGCACTAGCCTCTCCAGCACCTTGGAGAGGAAAGGCAAAATCGAAATTGGTCGATAGTCCCCCGGGGAAACCGGTGTAGCAGTTTTAGCAAGAGGGATTACATTGGCAATCTTCCACTCCGCCGGGAATACGCCCGATGTGAGCGAGGAGTTAATAATGAAAGTGATAACAGGGACAATGAACTGTAAAATAAGGGACAACATCCTCAGACTCAGTCCATCATAGCCCACAGCAGTGGACTTAATAGACAGGAAAGACTTCCGTACCTCATCCACAGTTACAAGTCTAAACACAAAAGGTTCAAAATCGAATACAGGGCCGTCCCTGATATTATGTAGAGACTGCTGCTTAGTGCTAGATTCAATCACCACGGGCAATGAGGAGAAATGGGAATTTAGACCATTTAGATCTACCGAAGACAAATCAGACGGACCCTGTCTACCCAGACCCTGTTTTCTTAGGAACTTCCAGGTGAGACTTGAAGAAGATGAAGATATACCACTCTGGAAATAGTCCCTCCTAGCTCGACGGCAAAGTTGAGAGCAACGATTTCTTAAGCTTACGTAGTTCTCCCACCTATATTGATCTCTTGTTTGTTTAAACTTAGTTTTGGCTCTGTCTCTCTTCGCCATCAGCCTCAGCAATTCTTCGGTTAACCAGGGAGTGGGAGGATGTTTTAAGGGAATAGTTATGACTGGAGCGTGATTGTCGAAGAGTCCAATGACATGATCATTGAATTGCTTCACCATGGAGTCGACATTTTGAGCGCTGTAAACGCTTTGCCAGTTGATACTCGCGGCGTCCTCGTGCAGTTGTTCCCCATTTATACGTCGAAAACTACGAAAAGAGTGCATCCTGGGTTTAGGTTTGGGCATCTTAATTTTGTGTGATAGGTATATCAAATCGTGATGGGAAAACCCAGATGCCGTGAATTGACCATGATTTTTAGCTTGGTTGGGAGAGGAGGTTATTATCAAGTCTAGAAGACTTTCACTTGTCGGTGTATGGTAAGTTGCAAGCAGAGGGAGAAGGTGTAAGTTCAAACTATTTAACAGATCAGTCAGCTTAGTGGCTCTGCGATCACTCCTAATAATGCAGGTGTTAAAATCGCCCATCAAAACTGTGTGCTCATAGTTATGAGCCAGAGTCTCCAGTATTGTCTCCAACTCCAAGAAATAATTAGAACCAGGAGGACAATAAACAACCCCTAACAGGACTTTCGAGTGATAAGAAGAGATTTCAATAAATAGATACTCCATCCCAACAGTTAGGCGGGAACCGGAGCTAGCTAGGACCTTATATTTTATGTCATCACGAAGATAAATCGCCACACCACCACCAACTCGACCGCCCCTATCACAACGAATCAGTTTGAAACCAGGAAGATGATAGAGTGAAGACGAAAGGGAAGGCCTAAGCCAGGATTCACTTATGAGAAGAGCATGCAGTGGGACACATGAGAAAGAAGCGATAAGTTCATTATAATGAGCCGGAATGCTCTGAGCATTGATGTGACAGACGTTGAGGAGTGATTTCGAAGAGCTGAGAGAAGATTGAAGAAGTCCAGAGAGAGTGGGAGGAGCGCTGAGAGAAGAGTTGTTTAATGAGGCAAAAGAATCTGAGGAGAGTGAGCGAGCAGAGTGTAGGGAAGATGGAGAGGGTGGGAGGGATTGGAAGGAGTTATTATGATGAGGGGAGTGGGGAACGCTGTTGTGTGCATTATGCATAATATAAAACAAATATAAATATACTAAAAATAAATAAATAAAATAAAATTGTGCTAAGGCACAACAAAAATAATAATGAGTAAATAAAGTAAATCCACTGCAAAAACAACAAAGAAAAATAAAAAATAAATAAAAAACAATCAAGTCTATGATCGCAAGAAGTAATACACAGTAAAACAAATAAACATAGAGCCGAATATTTGTGTAGGTTGGTATATAGGCCGAACAGGTACCTGATAAAAGTTGAACAAGCAAGCACAGCACACAGTTTCAACAGCAAAAATAACAATAAATAAAAACAGCATTGTCAATACAATGCAGAGAGAAAAAGAAACAATAATAATATGCAAATAAATAAATCAAGTACCACTCGTTTGTTAGCCCAGAGGCGGCAAAGTCAAACTGTCTCAGAGTATATGCATATACATACACACCATGCACTCCGTGACTGGCAAATTATGTCTCGTTAAGTTATTAATATCAAGTACCTAGGCACACAAAAAAAAAATATAATCACCAATATAATATTATTCGTTAAATCACAAAGTATGAACCAGTGCAATTTAGTGTGAAGGGAGCTTAAGAATGTATTTCATAGTAAACGGACAATATGACAACACTACCGTACGATTCGCACCATTCGCACTTCACGAATACATCTATGGTTAGAACAAATACGTCAACAGAAAAAGTGCAACAGAATTATACATGGGCGTAGGTGGGTAAAGTTAATATACAGAATGTCACTTGATATGTAAAAAGAAACAGTAATTAATCCATGAAAATGAGTATGTGCAGATGATATTACATATTTACATTGATCTATAATAATAGACAGCAGCGAATGAAATAGAAAATTGTGAATACGATAGTTAAGCAATACTGTACAGTGTATAAGTGCCCAAAGTGATATGCATTGAACAATCACACAATAAATCAGCTGTGTTTACATATTTATGCATATTGCAATTAAAATACTTGTTACTCAATAAATAATTGTGAATCTATATCTTAATACACTATTATTTAATTACTGCACAGTGCTCAGTGCACACACATAGACTACAACATACCGTGAATCAAATTGGTATGCAGCACACAGGTTATTTGTCATTCGCACCATGTTTCAACTATTAAGATAAATTTCTCACAAGATATATAGCTACTTCTTAGAGGTGCGAGATAATATTCAACCAAAATACAGCAAACAAATAGATGGATATAAAGATGGTTAGTATTAAGTATGTGCATAACGAGTATATTATACGTATCATAGTTAGATACTTCACTATTAGATCAATTCCATTCTAATGAATAAGATAAGTGATTGAATCAATATAGTGCAGTGTAATAAATACTTATTATAAATGAACAAAAGCCTGGAACATAAACAACACACATTAACGTTTAGTTTGTCTTGTAATAACTCGCTGCCTCTGTGGACTGTGATTGCGTCTAGTATTTGTTTTGGTAGATGACGGGGGCGTGATAACATCTCTGTACCTGTCGAGATCTTGTATGGATGATATTGTAAGTACCTTGTCTTCACTAGTTTTAACCATGATCCTTCCTCCTGAGACCCAAGCGTTGTATCCCGCCGCCCTCCTGACTCTCTTAAACAATTCCAAACGATTTTTCGTGAGGAACTCCGTGATGAGAATCTTTGTTCCCTTCAGTTTTCTTCTATTCGCAATTATCTCACCGAAGATCTGTCGAGATTCCAACTTTACAACTATAGGACGAGTTCTCTCTGGTGACCTGCGGCCCAGACGAAATATGCTCTCGATATTTTGAGTGTTGATGTTGACACCAACTTTTTCTTTAAGCAACTCCACCGCCTTCACATTGAGAGAGTCGCCGCTTGTCTCCTCCACTCCGTGGATAAGGATGGTCTTCCTTCGGGACTCCGCCTCTAGCTCATCAATCCGTGTTTCCAAATAGGACTGTTTTTCCTTAATGTCCTTGAGTGCCGACATAGTTTGTGTACGGAAGACGTCAAAATCGGCGGCCAACTTCGACAGTCCATCAGCACACTTACTGAGGTTATTAATCGTGGCCTGAAACTCTTCCATCTTGATCTGGAAACTCTTTTCCAACACGCTAATTAACTCCTCGGTCATTGTTGGTGAGAATCAAGTATTACTTCACGGAGCGAAAATTAAAAGCGCGCGGCCATGGAATAGACCATAGACAATCCATAGACCATAGACAATGGGGTAGATGCATTGAACACTAATCTTATAAAAGATTTTTTACATCTTGTATAGATTTCTCAAAATAAATAATTAAAAACACCTCTGTTCTTTTTTCCGAAAGACGGAAACTCGTTTTCCGAAAGTCGCGGAGTAAAAATTTTTTTGTACTGATAATATGCATTAAAATCTGGGGAATAACCGTAACATGTATGTTTGGGTCTAAGTTTGTGTTACTGTGTTTGTGTGTTGTTATTTGTGTACAAATGTAATTGGTCAGGTTTGTTAATACATATTCCTGTTTAATTGTACTGTTGTGACTGTATTTGTACCATAGATAAATAAATAAATAAATAAATAAATAAATAAATAAGTAAAAGTTTTTTGCTAGACGCAAAATTAACCCCAAAAAATGAAAAAAACACTATTTTAACCATTTTATCGTGCGATTGTTCACGCGATTTTGAACCTTAATGCCGTGGGAAATGACTGTGACGTCATTCTTGGTGCCAAGCCCTTAACCTTATAATACGTACTTTCTCGTAACTCTTAATAGAGTAGATATAATATTCAAAAATCTTACAAAAGGAAACATAAAAAGTTTTTTATCTGTCAAAATGTCAAGAAAGCCAGAAATATAATGTGAGAAGACGATAATGTGACTTGGAAGGAAAACTGACGACGTACATTCAGACAAAAATCTATCTAATCTAATCTCGAGATTTTTGCCCGTCGGTACTTGGTGGAAGTCCATTCTAAGGTATAAATAATAATAATAATAATAATAATAAATACTTAATTACTAAGGTGGCATTACATTTCCATATTATGTATTACACTTATATATTTCATTCATGTATTTCACTTATATATTTCATTTATGTATTTCATTTATATATTTCATTTATGTATTTCATTTATACATCTCATTTACCCAAGTATATAAAATTAGTTATTTTCTTTATGTAAATTATGTATAAAATGAAAAGACTATAATATATTTAGTTTGTCGTGAATGTGAAAAAGAAGAAGCAACTATACAAAACACATATACTTATATAAAAATAATAATAATATACATAAATAAATAAAAACTTTATTGCACATAAATTTACACACAAAGGGCGGATTTATCGCCTGTTGACGATTTCTGCCAATCAATAATAAATAGGTGAATGAGTTGAAGGATAAGGAAGGAATCAAGGGAGTTGAGAGTTGGATGGATTATTCATGGAAAGGTAATGATGCCTCAGTTTACTTTTGAAAGAGAGAATAGTTGGAGCTAGTCTGATAGGAAGTGGAAGATTATTCCATAATCTAGCCGCGTGTGTAGTGAAAGAAGAGATGAAGAAAGATGTGTGACGTGAAGGTATGGTTAACAAATGGGGTCCACTTGAACGTAGAGATAAGCCATGAGATGCCAAGGGTGTGAAGTTGGACTTGAGGTAATCAGGTGACGCAGGATTATTCAGAACATTGAAAATAAGAGAGAGAATATGGAGATGAGGAGTATGTAAGGATTGAAATGAGTAACCCTCTGTTCTCTCTGCTTGCCCGGCAAGCTGGTGGCATTGATAAATTGATAAAACAAAACTGACTATACACTTTTCCCTTCTAACTTAAAATAGGTACTAAAACATACCATCTATTTACAAAACAGCTAGACTCTTAAAGAAGACGATAAATTCAATTATACTTTTTCCCAATATACAGAATTTCTGCCTAAACTTTTCTTCAGGAGTATTGTATTTTATAATTATGATTATGATAAAAATATAGTACCTACCATGACCTTAGTAAATATATCCTGTATATTGTATAATGATTTTGACATTTCATCCCAGTTTTTCTTAACTAATTAAAATACAGGTCATGACCTTTTCGTTTTTGTTAGCTTCCATAAGAGTGAAAGCAAAATTGATGATGCATTGGATTGGATTTTTATTGAATCACCAAACCTAAGAGTAGACTGTAAAAATTGTAATCATTAAACTGAAAAACGGCCGTAATTTCGTCGGTTTTTGGCTCGCCCTAGTGAACGCACAAGGGTGAGGAGGTCGCAAACTTGAATTCTGAACCACAAGACCAACCTATATAACATAATTATTCAAAAATCAGAAATACTTCTCCACTTGTAAGGCAAGGTACCATTTTCACTCTTAATTCAATGGACTACTGGTAAATTTTACGTATTTTTAGAAGATTTTATAAATAAATAAATAAATAAATAAATCTTTATTGACCAAAATGATTACAATGATTACAAAAAAATAAGACAATCTTGTGTGCCAAAAGGCGGACTTATTGCTAACGCAATATCTTACAGTCAACCCGAGATAAGAAAAAGATAACTTATATAATATAAATAATAATAAAGCAAATAAATATATAGATAGACATACACATACATACAGACATAAATACATACTAATCGATAATAAGACAAGAGATAAATATACATACATAAAAAAAAAAAGATAATGAGCTTTTAATAAATTTAAATGTATACATATACACACAGGGGAGGGGAGGGGGGAAGAGCGGGATGGGAAATAAGGGACCACTCGCTGTGAACATTTGGACCTGAGGTCGACGACACAGAGAAGAAGAAGCCGGAAAGACTAACGAGCAACGACCATCCTACGAAATGAGTTCAGGGAAGAACAAGTGCGAATATTAGCTGGGAGCTGATTCCACAGTCTTGCGCTGTGAACCGTAAAGGAGTCTGTGTAGAAACTGGACTATACTTACTGTGGTGTTTTCTGTTTTTTTATTTGTCTGTGTACAAATCTCGCAGTCGATTTTTCAACCACTTCCTGACTACTACTACAGACTTGAAACTTTGCAAACGTACGTAAACTCGGTGACAGTAC
Organism: Ceraclea dissimilis; assembly: GCA_963576895.1. Classification (NCBI taxonomy): domain Eukaryota; kingdom Metazoa; phylum Arthropoda; class Insecta; order Trichoptera; family Leptoceridae; genus Ceraclea; species Ceraclea dissimilis. The sequence continues at coordinate 14,831,691 of OY756373.1, forward strand.
GATTTTGTACAAAAATAGATCAGCTTTCTCCAGAGACAAAAATGTATGAATGGATGTAAAGGGTTTCCGGGGGATCCAAAGGTCGTGGGTTATGTGTGGTATCGTATGAAAGGGCGTTGATGGAAAAGAAATCCAGATCGTTAGTCAGATTTTGTCCAGCTCAAGCCTTGGAAGACACTGAGCGATCGATAGGATCCAGTCACCGCATCCCGCCGATCCCAGACCATCTAATACTTGACAGACTGTACGACTGTACGTTCCTACATGGAAACATTATTTTGGAACTCAATTGTGTATCGAGTGGTACAAAAAATAAACAACCTTCAAAGGGTGTTTACGAGAATGTTAGGTAAAACAAAAATGTGTGAACAATTTTCTATATTCACATCCCTTTTAAGTATGAAAATATTTCTAAAAATATCCTTTCTTTCAAAGAGAAACGATGTTTTTCGTCTCTCTATTTCATATTTAGCCGTTTTTCTATTTTGTCGCAAATGTTTTTCATAATACAAAGTCGATACCAGTAAAAATATTATTAATATCTACGGCAAAATGTTTGGTCATTTTTAAAATCGTTTTGTGTTGCGAAATTCTGCTCCCAGATGTCGCTAATTGTCACATTGTTAGATTTTATTATCACAATTTTCACCATTTGAAAATTACATTAAGAGTAGTCGGTTCTGGTCGAGCTGCTCAATTTTTATATTCATTTTTGAAAAAGTCTTGTATTCAGGGGAGCTAGTGCTAGAATCACTCCATTCTCCAAAACTATACATGCTACGATTGCTACGATCTTTCGTAGTCGCTACGATCAAACGCTTTCTCCAAGTCTACGACGGTACTCAAAATCTTTAGAAAATTTCAGGTTAGGTACCTAGCTACCTATTTTTTCCTTTTTTTGCTAAGTGCCCATTATTATCAAATCTTAAGGTTTCTTTTACACGAGGCAATAAATCGCACCACCCACGGCAATTTCACGTCATAATGACGCAATACGAAATATTATTGATGTTGTCGTGACGTCATTATGACGCTAAATTGCCGGAAGTGGAGCAATTTATTGCCTCGTACAAGCGAACCTTTATAGATTCGAGGGTTGATGCATATACATTTGGATATAATCCTAACAGCATACTTTCAGCCGCCATTTCACACTTTCGATTAGTTCCAGCGACATAATAGTACATAATTATTAAGTACTACCTAGACAGAGTACTCAATGCTTGAATTGTAACAAAACTGGTGCCCACAAACTGTCCAATCTTATGGAAAATTTTGACAGTTTGTGGGCAACGGTTTCGAAATTTTGCTCTCATAGTTACAAACTGTATTAGTTTTAACGTTATTTAGGACTAGAACGATAGTTTTAAAGATGTTTTAGTTTTTATTATTGATATCTTGTTAATAGTGTGAGCTTTGCGACTCTAAAATACCAAAAAGTGCCTTGCGTGAAATTGCGTCACTTCCGTTCTATTGAAAATACATAGAATCAGACCTCTAGTACTTAATAATTATATTAGTTCCTACACCTACTACCCTCTGGTGGTAGGATATAAAACTACACACATCTTAACAATTTATTAATATGAATGACTTTATGTCATATTGCTATAAGTATTGGATGACGTTACGTGACTTGTGTTTGCCTTATAGAGTGTAACGCGTGAGGGTTATTGTTTCGTGTTCTACCTCATTAGCAAATAGTAGGTTGGTGCTTTCTCCACCAGGAGGCGATGGACTATTTAGTTTTATGTAACTATTATTACCTACTACTATTTTTTCTTCTAGAAGTTTCGTGCGGTAAATTGTTATTACATTTCTTTCACCATCCATGCATGGAAATGTTATTTTTATTATTAAATTTTACGGCATAATCTAGAAAGAACTGAATTTTCCCTCAATAGCAGGTATTTTAATGATTAAATCTATACATATAAAGTAAAATCTGATTTTTGTAAGTGTTCGCATAACTCCTGCATCTTACGATGGATTGCTGCTAAAATATAGAATAACATTTGCGATAATATAGGCTGTGTCCTTACGTCGCCGGTTTTTGAAGAAAAAGCTTTTCTGCGGAGATGCCATGATCATGAGAGGATACAAGGGTTGTGTGGGGTCGAGTTGGTTTCGTATAAAAGGGTGATGGAAAAGAAATTTAGATTTTAAGTCACATTTTCTCCAGCTCAAGCCTATAAAATATGCCGGGTTGTTTTTATCAAATTTTCCGTTGCGAAACACGGGTAACTCAGCTAGTTGTATACTAAAATCGTAATACTAATTTGTCTACTTTAAAAAGTAAAGCATTTCTACAAACTGTCTGTTCCGGGACATTCTTGCTATGCATTTTTTTGTCTCGGGTATATAATGATATGATTTAAGAATAAACATGATTTACAGATTTTCGAAGCATTTGGGACTTGGTCCAAGAGCCGTAGCGAGAATACCCCGGGACAGAATTTGATAGTATTTTGCCAGAATGGTAAGACGAGTATGTTCTTTCGTTTCCTGTATGTCTTGTTTGTGGAGGCTCTTGGACCAGGTTCCACACATTTTTGCCCATTGTCCTTTACCAATTATTATTATTATTATTATTCTTTATTAAGAACATCTACCGACATAACAGCATAAAAATGCCTTTGCGCCGGAAATTGAAACGTGTTTATGATAAAACAGTACCACAATTTTAAACTGAACCAAAAATATGCGCGTAACAAGTGCTGGGACATTGGGAAGTTATTAAAGTTGGAAGAGCAAAATGTAGACACGATGTGAAAGTGCACTATTCTAGGGACTTAATCTTTACTTCAAAAAATCTACTATATTCTAAGTTGACTGACAAAAGGTGGGGTCTGGTTTCACAAAGATAAATACACATCTTATATTTCATTCACTACATCTTACTACGCTTACAGTACAATTTTCTCCTTTGATGCGGTCTCCCGGTCTTACTATTTGTACTTTCAAAATCTTCTTAATCACCTTAACAAAGAATATTACTTCGTTCCTCCTTCCACAAGGGCGCTTTTTATTAAAGATTCTTTTTTTGGCTAATAACGTTATGGTGCATATTAATGTTAGAATCCTTTCAAATAATACCTGAAAACCATCAAAGCTATTTCATAGGTTCCCCTAAATCTATTATTATATGGGAACCAGTGGCGAAGGGTGACTTTTTCTAGTAGTGAACCCAGATTCTATTAGGAAATTGACATAACATGTTTTTTTTTTGTGTAATATATTAATGTTTGAGCACATGGTTGGTGCATCAGTTGATTGGAGCGCCAATTTCCCAAGCGGGAGGTGCCGGGTTCGAGCCTTGTTGCTGACTTAACGAGACAAGCTTTTAGCTTGCTATAAAGTGTGCAGCAAAGTATTTTGGTTTGTGTCTACAAGCCCAGATCGTTTTATTTTTAAAAAAATGTTGATTTCTCTATAAAATAAACATAATAATAAAACAATTGACACTGCAAATTCTCTGTGTCGCCAAAAAACGAGATTTTTTCATTTTCAGTCTTGCAAAAAAGGAACATAGGTACTTACATTAATTATCAACATTTGGTTACTCTGATTGGTCCAGAAAGAAAAGAAAATCTAGTCCATACCTGAAACAAGAGAGAAACGTAACAATTAGAACACAATTTAAATAGTTTAGAACATCTCGATCGCATCGTCATTTTTCTATTACATATTTATATATAATTTAATGATTGTTGGAAGATTAACGTTATGGAAGCACATTTTAACAAATTTTGTAAAAGTTCATAGAAAGCCACTGAAGATGAAGCTATAAGCTTTGAAAGATCTTTGGAGTGTGTACTCAAATAAAATAGTGGAAGTAAAACACAGTGTTTTTATTTTACAAAATTTGATATTTATATATTTTATACTATCTAAAGTAGTTCCTAATAAGAAACAGAAAAAGCTCGAAGCTTAGGCACCAGGAATGACGTCACAGACATTTCCCACGGCATTGAGGTTCAAAATCGCGTGACAATCGCATGATAAAATAGTAAAAATAGCGTTTTTTCCATTTTTTGGGGTTAATTTTGCGTCTATCAAAAAACGTTTACGGTTATTCCCTAGATTTTAATGCATATTATCAGTACAAGAAAAAAAAATTACTCCGCGACTTTCGGGAAACGAGTTTCCGTCTTTCGGAAAAAAGGTCAGAGGTGTTTTTAAATATTTTTTTTGAGAAATCTATACACGATATAAAAAATCTTTTACAGTTATTCCCTAGATAAAGGTTCAATGCATCTACCCTTATTTGTTCCAAAGCATATTTGTAACGGTTGTCGAGATAAAAGGTCTCCCGTTTTTAGAAATTTTTGACATGTCTGTATGCACACTCTTAAGGCCATTGAGCTTTTGAAATATAATAGCCTTCAAGAGCTTCGGGATCTGAGATAAATAATAGGAAAAAATATATAAGAAAAAAAAAAGTAGATTAATTAATGAGATTAAACTTCTAATACAAGTAATATCTTGAGAGATCTAAATCGAAACAGATTAATTGGTAGAAATTCCTTGTACAGCCTCCTTCCCAAGGGATTAGCGTTCCTTATTATTGGGACAGGGGATTTATGTAGGCTCAAAACGAATTGGAAATACTGATAAGATCTTTGGCACAGTTCTGAAAAGATAATAGAACCATGTAATATTTTTTCATTGTATTGATTTTTCCGTAGTTTCGTACGCCTTATAGTCCGAGAGCCCGCTGCTTAATTTATGACGTATCTGTTTTTTGATCGAAATGTGGTATAAACGATAGCTTACCAATAGGGTATTACATCGCACTAGGGTTGCCTATCAAAATCTTGCCGCAACCCCCCCCTGCCCCCCCCCCCCCGAAAAGGTCCCTCTTCGCGGTTTTTCGCATTTTATAGGAATATGGTAAGAGATATGAGAACGTAGTCAATGACAAAAATAATCCTTGCTAAATTCTCTACAAAAAATGTTAAATCAATTTTTTCGTAGGACTAGTAGTTTACCCGTAATGGCCGGTAAAAAAACAGGATATTTTTTTGAAAAAATAAAAAAAAAAGTTTGATTTTTTTCTTTCACATTCTTCCACCCATTCTTCCACCCATTATTACTAACATTTTATGGAAAAAATGTTTGGCCTGCGGCGCTATATCACTGGTTATTTTATGAAAAACTAAATTTTAAGAATTTTCGTCACTGAGTTTTATTGCAATAACTCCAAAATTATTAGATGTATGAACATAAGTTATAGCTCGTTTTGTAGCTAAGACTATGGTAATTAATTTGTTCTCGGACTATTTTCCTGTAGCTCTTATCAATTTTCAACCAATTTAGTTTAAATTCATTTTTTTAGTATTTTAAATGAATTTCGGTTTTGGACCGGCCATTGCGGGTAAACTGCTAGTTCTACGAAAAAATTGATTTAACATTTTTTGTAGAGAATTTAGCAAGGATTATTTTTGTCATTGACTACGTTCTCATATCTCTTAACATATTCCTATAAAATGCGAAAAACCGCGAAAAGGGACCTTTTCGGGGGGGGCAGGGGGGGTTGCGGCAAGATTTTGATAGGCAACCCTAGTGCGATGTAATACCCTATTGGTAAGCTATCGTTTATACCACATTTCGATCAAAAAACAGATACGTCATAAATTAAGCAGCGGGCTCTTGGACTATTAGTTCAATAGTTTAGTCAGTTATAATAATAATAGCCGTGTGTCCGTTGCCGAGCATGTTTTTAGCTCCGAAGAATCGCTGTCACGTTATTACTGATCCTGTCGATGATGCCATTGGAGGTGACTATGAAGCCCGATTCTGGACATGCACACTCAGTCACACTTTGGACAAGGCTGCTCCTCATTTGTGACGGGTCTGCGGGTGGTCCTGTTTTGCGGGCCAGTGTAATGATTTATGATCCTCCGCCAGTTTTTGCGATCAACCGCCAAGTTTTCCCAGTCACTTTGAGAGTATATGTCCTTCAGTGTGTTGTGCAGAACATCCTTGTATCTCTTCCGCTGCCCTCATTGTTTCCTTCTACCTTTCGCCAGCTCTGAATAGAGGATCTGTTTCAGGGGTCGGTTGTCCGAAGTTAATTAGTAACAATCCTGGATTTTCACGCTCGTATACAGGGTTTTATGAAAAAGAGTGTAGATGTTTTTTTTTTCAATTTCGATTCAAACAGGGTGGAGCAAAAATTTGTACGAAAAAAATAAAACTTGAAAACACGATATTTTCGTTCATCAAAATGGACTATTACTTATCTCATACATACGAGTAATACCTTTTGTAATATTCTACGATCATTATTATGTATTACAAATGTATTATTATGTTATCCCTTACAAACCCACCCCAATACTTACCCCCTCTCTCCATGGCCTGGAAACTCCAGATTTCACCAATTTTAACCCCCCAGATTCGGGGGGGGGGTGATTTTGTTGTAAATTAGGTACATTTATGTCGGGTTTCTCTAATAATATTATACTACTATACTATACAATACCCTCACCCCACCTCCCTTGCGGGGTAGGCAGAGAGAACGGATCGCCAGACTTCTCATCCTGACACACACTTCGGGCTTCCGTCACATTCATGCAATTCCTCATACACATTCTCTGATTACTTTTACTCAAAACACGTCCGTCCTTGAGTATCTGGTCAACATGGTCCAGCCATGTGGTTCTTGGACGGCCGCGTTTCCTTACACCTCTTCTCTCACCCAGGTAAATTTTCTTCGTTATTCTTTCATTGTTCATTCTCTCCACATGACCCAACCATCTCAACTTGTTCACTTTCATTTTAGTCACAACATCCTTTATACATTCACTCAACTCTCTAATCATTTCGTTCCTTATTCTATCTCTCAATGTTTTTCCACACATTCTTCTCAACGATCTCATCTCGACAGCTTATATAAGGTAATAAATACCCTAATAGTTATATCTACATACTAAGGGCCCTGAAAACTCATGATGATGTGTGGTTTCAATCTTGCAGATTGATTTGTACCAAGTATTTCCGTTCTTTCTTTCCACGCCTTCCTGTGACTCGACAATCTCTTCACTTCCGTGTAGAAACCATGGGCAAACCAAATAAGTGTCGAAAAGGCACATGGGTAGACGAATGCCCTAAATATAGAAAATTTACCCCCTCATTTTTAATACATACTTAATTACAAAGTTTAGAAAATTTCATAATAAAATATAGGTAATAGAGTTAATGTGGCACTTTGCCATAATGTTGCTAGGTGGGAATCTTAAAAAGTTAAAACGCTAAACGTTCTTTAATAATACGTAGTAGGTACACACATTTTTATTAAGTGTCGTAAATTTATATGGCGTTAAATTGTTTTCACACACACGATGTGTATAATACTTTATTTTTGTGGTTTTTGCTCACATGTGGTACGTTATGTACTGCAGATACCTACCTACATTGGTTGTGTACTGTATATCTTTTATTTATTTATTTAAACATAAAGTAAACAACAAACACATATAAATATACAAAATGGACATAGTACAGATTATAAAACGTTGTTCACTAGGGCGAACTTATCGCAGAACTGCGATTTCAGAAATTGAACAAAAATATTGGAAAAAAACAGAAAAAATAAATTGAATAAAAGAATATACGAAGTAAAAAAAAATATACTTATACATACAAACATATGTGAGAAAAAAAAAACAAATAAAAAAATCTCGAATAATGTATTGAAAATATTGCTCACAATGTAAAATAATAATACAAAAAAACGTTATTTTTAAACAATTTACAAACACAGCCCATTTTTATGCCGTAATGCCGGTAGATGTCAATAATAAAGAATAAAATAAATTTGACAGGTTCATCTCTTAGCCCATTTTTCGAAAAAAAAATTGACTGCGACGCCATTATTTATTTTTTGTAGTTTTTATATACGACAATTAATTTCTACTTACCTAAACATTACAATATTAACACCAAAACACGACCTTTTTCTCTCACCTACACTAAAAATTTCGCCTGCGACGCTACTATTCAGATTGAATGGGCAGGTTTAGCTTTTGTGCGGTTGTGCCCCTATCCCTGAAGCCAAATGCTATATCCCCCCTCCCGAAATGAAAACCTATATACGCTACTGGTATAATGGCATGGCTCTTAAGAGCATAGCACCAAAAATGACGTCACAGTCTTTGCCCACGGCATTAAGGTTCAAAATCGCGTGACAATCGCGTTATAAGAGCGTTTTTTCCATTTTTAATTTTGCGTCTATCAAAAAACTTTTACGGTTATTCCCTAGATTTTAACGCATATTATCAGTACAAAAAAAAATTACTCCGCGACTTTTGGGAAACGAGTTTCCGTCTTTCGGAAAAAAGGTCAGAGGTGTTTTTAAAAAATTTTTTTGAACAATCTATACAAGATAAAAAAAATCTTTTACGGTTATTCCCTAGATAAAGCTTCAATGCATCTACCCTATTTTGTTCCAATAACGGTTGTCGAGATGGAAGGTCTCCCGTTTTTACAAACTTTTGAAATGTTGGTATGCACTATGCACACAAGAGTGTTATTTAAGAATAGTGTATATTTAAGAAAATAGTTTTTTTTACGATTACTGATTAAAGACACGGGGCAATAATCATTCCACCAAATTAATCCCATATTGAACTCTTTCTTACTCTCACTTGGACAATAACAATTAAGGTCTCAAGGTCAGGAACCGGACCACAAGCCCGATCGATTCTATCTGTAGAGAAATGTGTTTGGTCGTAAAACGTTATAAATGAACACCTATCCTTGGATTAATGGTTGTTTGTGAAAACGTAATGGCTTCCCAAAGAACTCTAAGCTAGAAAAAAACTTAATCAAACCATGCTATTTTTATTTTTACTTAGCTGAGTTAACCGCGCTTCGCAACGGCCCGGTTTCTCCCGATGGTTTGATCAAGACAAAATGTGACTTAAGATCTGAATTGCTTTTTCAACACCCTTTCATATGATACCCTACACAAATCCTGGATCCTCTCATCGTCGACGCACCTCTCAAGAAAAGCTTTTTTTTTCAAAAATGACGACGTCAAAACCTAAAGCAGATCGGTACGAAAGTTTTTGTGAATTTTCACAGCAATCCACCTTAAAGTGCGCGAGTTTTACGAACACTTACAAATTAAGAGACTTTGTAGATATAGATTATGAAACTACGAGTACTTTCCTATATAAAATAAATGTTAAGTAATGTAATAAGTAATATACCTGATAAAAAAGAATAAACTTCAGCTTACGGTTCGTAGCTGGGATAATGGAGATTTTACCTTGCTACTCGGGTGTGTGTGGTGTTTCCACCTTTGGTTGGTGGCGCTAGTTTCGCCCTGTCAGCTGATAATTAGGGTGCGTCGAAGCAGTTGCGTGGGCACTGTGCATACAAGTCTCTCACAGCTTTGAAGTAAAGGTACATATTTAATGCATTATGCACACTTTATGGTTTCGTCTTGAAAACTAGAGAGGAAATCTTTAAGGCTCCCGAAAAATCACATGAATAATCGCATGATAAAATTGTAAAAATAGCATTATTCCATTTTTTGGGGTTAATTTCGCTTCAATCAAAAAACTTTTACGGTTATTCACTAGATAAAGATTCAATCCATCTACCCTATTTTTTTCAAAGCATATTTAATAACGGTTGTCGAGATATAAAGTCTCCCATTTTTATAAATTTTTGAAATATCGGTATGCATACTCTTAATAGTTAGAATCTTTTCATTCCAAAAACACGACACTTGTCACAAATAAACTTAGATTGGGAAAAGCCGTGATGGCGTACATGGATAGATGGAAAAGTTCTGGAGAAGAAGTTTTAGGTTCCGGTCAGACAAATAAAAAAGTAAAACAAATATTATTACTTGACTCTTGTTTCGATCTGAAAGAGAGAGATAGAGGATCGGTTGTCTCAGTCATGCATTTATGACCCATAAAGGCGTGGTGTTACCAGAACTAAAAAATATTTACTTGCAGCACAAGATGATTTTATAAGAATATTTTCTTAAACTGTAAACATTATCGTCAAATGCCTGGGGAAAACAAAATATTTGAAAACCTCAGAGCAACAAAGTGTATGATTCCAAAAATAAACATTCAACAAGACAGATGTTGTGAGGAGAATGAAAAAAAAAGGTCTCGGGGACCAAATTAACCTTCGCCGCTTTCGGTTTGAAATTTTGGAAAGCACAGTGTAGAAAGGTGTAGTTTGTTTGTTTATTCCAAAAAGGGGACCTCGGGGAGTCGTTCGGTTGAAACTTTTAGTAGAGTACAACAAGCAATGTGTTTGCTAGTGGGCGGGAGTTAATGAACGGACTACCCGCACACATCGCTGACGGTACAATATTTTATGAACACACCAGAGCAAACAACGTATTGGACTCGGAAACAAAACGATACAAGTCAACCACAACTTTTTTTATCAACTCAATTTTTTAACAACAAAATGTAAGATGGTGCCAGAATCCAATAATAATAATTATAAACTCCGTTTGATAGATGGCTCAATTTACATTGTTGTCCCTATTTTTGTAATATAGGGAAACAAAAACTTTATTTCATCTCAGATTACCTTACTTTGCCTTTCTTTGCCATTCTTACCTTACCTTACCACAGTTTATCTTACCTACTTTTGTACTTTATTCTACTTGTTTTATATTATTTTGGTTTATTTTATTTTGTTTTGATCCGTTTTGTCATGTTTTGTGCTATTTTATTTCTGTTTTTTTTTTATTGTTGCACATTTGAGTGATTGACCCAAATACAGGTAAACCTAGTTGGGGAATTCCGGCGTAAAATATTTTGTAATGTATTTTGAAAATAAATAAAAAAAAGTTATATGTATCTAAAACTCATAAAAAAAAACTTATTGAGTTATTAACTCAATAACGAGCAAATAGAACAATTATCCTAGTAATATTTATCTAATGAACTATCTGACTCAATTTGTTGTAGTTAATTTTCTGTCTATTTTATCATTTAGCATCAATAATTAAACACACAATCTAAACCAGCTTTATATTCATACAAAACTCAACAATGAATTTGCATGTATTGTTAATTTTCTATTGAAATTAAATAAGGTGCGGTGTAGACTATCGCGCTGAACTTTGCAAGTAGAAGGTAGCAGCGATACACAATAGTGTAATAATGTTCTTTGTATAGTTAGTAGTTAACATTATTATGTTTGTAGAGATGTGCACATAATCATGTCCATTAACAACCAGAAACAACGATGTAGAACAATGAACTTTGTAGTATACAATATACATACATTAACAAGGATTTTGTATACAACCTGTGCCTGGCGTATCGCGATAAAAAGGAAAATACAACTGCGTTAAGTATAAAGATGTTCTAAGGTAAATTTTACCCTATTTCCATTTATTGCACACTTCAACATATAATTTTATTTTATTTTATTAGAGGTATAAGTGCAAAACAGATAACAACTATAGATATAAGTAATTGAAGATTAGTTCATTCATAATTCAGCTGTCACCCACAAGCATGCACCACAGTTAAATTAAAACATATTTGTTCATTCCGGTCGTCTCACACACCCATACTCAATCTCGCTCACACACTCACCCATCGCACACGCACACATCAGATTTCACATTTTTAGGCATAAAAACAGAAAATAAACAAGAATATAAAAAATACAAAAAAAAAAATAGAAGGAAGAGTTCTATAATTTGCCTTCAAGCTTCATTTACAAATCCAAAATAAACAACTATATTATCTATTTATTATATCTTGGCAGCCGGCGGACGTTAGCTACAAGTGGAGTTCAAGATTTTATTGTTGGTGGCCCTGATTGTTAAATCTTAACCTTCTTCAAACCTACAATGCCGAGAATATTACAGATCGGCGCTGGAGAAATAATTTTAAAGGCAGGATAGTTTTGCGAGTTGGAAAAAGAAAAAATACTCCGATAATCCCTTTAAACCGCCATCACAAGTTTGAAAAACAAAGTTCCCAGTTAATTATACCCAAATTTTTCCAAAATCCAAAAAAAAAAAACAAAAGATTGGCTAGTTTTTGTAAACAACATTTCTGAAATACAATTTAAAAGTAGCGAAAAAATGAAACCATATTATCTTATTATCACATCAAGCAACACTAAACCAAGTTTGCTCTGTAAGATTTTTGATTAAAAAAATACGAGTCGAGTTTGATTCAAATTGAAATAATTTAAAAAATATTTATTTTGATAATTACTGTCATAAAGGTGTGAACGAATCTTCACATAAAAAAACATTGCTTACAATGTTGTTTTCATGGAAACTTCAATTTCGAAACCAAAAAGCCATTGGTCAAAGTAATGACTTGAGATAAGAGAACTCACAGCAATATAGCATGATCATAAGTCATTGAGTGGAAAGAGCGGTGGGACGGGCCACTTCCGGTGCGGGCCGGAAACGTAGCGGGGCGGAAATGACAGCAAATGTCGTAATAGAAAATGATGCAAAAACAAAAAATGAAAAAAACTTTGATATTGTTCAAGCAGATACACTGAACGCTTTATTGTTTTTACCTTTTTTTAACTTGAGGTTCAATATTGCCTCGTGAACATTAAACGAGCGCGTTGTTGTATTTAATATGTTAAATGTGCCGTTTTTTTTACTACAATTGGCAACACTGTCATTGTAGCAGTGCAGTTGAAATTAGAGTATCTTTAAGGTTGCGTTCAAACCGAAATAAAATTGAACGAAGCCACTAAAAATTGAGTTGAATCCGAAATAAATCAAACGCAGCCACTAAAGGTTGCGTTCGAACTGAAATAAAATCAAACGCAGCCACTGAAAAAAAATTAAACGCAGCCAGGGTTGCGTTCAACCTAGAAGAAATTGATGCAATCGTGAATGGCCGCGTTCAAAGGTAACGAAACTTAATTTCAAATTATTCTTCAATACTCATTTAACAATTACACTTCAAATAATATACCTTTGCAACTTTAATACCAACCTTTAAATTCTACACGAGGAAAAATATACCAAGTATATTTAACTGTAACTCAACACCATGAATCTCTCTAGTAACAGTTGTTATCTTCAGTGCTTAGATCTTAATTCTCTCTGTAAAACTAATTATCTACCCTTTGGTTACCGAATAACAAAGGAAAAACTATTATTCCACAGCTAATACTCACCTCTTTTCTTAAAATAATAAGATATTATTATGTTCGACTCTCCAAAACAAAAACCTTGTAAGGAAAATTTCTAAAACTCCTTAGTTTAAAAAGGAAACTAAAATGAAACGAAATATTTAGTATATTTTTGGTGGATTTAATTCCTGACGTATGACACCAGTTTCTAGGGGAGATTTTGATATTGATATAATAATGAAAATTGAAAACCGCCGCAGGCGAATTTTTTTGTGTGACTGAATTATATATTGTATTATCTAGTAAAATCAGGTAGGGGTTTGTTGGGGATCCCTTCTGGCGAACCCTGAGCCCAAAGTATTACATTCTAAACAGCTGTTACGATATTCGCAGCTAACCTCGTGTTCACTAGCATTTAAGGGTGGCTTGCGACAACTTCATGCGTGTGCTAAAAACTGTGGGACTTGAAGCGATTCTTATTCTTAATTTGTTCTATCTACTTCGGTGATTAAGATGTTATTATTCTAAGTCGTCAATGCTTACTTAATTAAAGTCATATCTCCCTGAAAGAAAATCCTGTGTAGTGTTTTACTCTCAGTTAGTTAGGTTTAACCTAAGAGCTAATAATTATTTTCTCAAATATACATCACTTACATTCTAACCAACTTAACCAACCTAACTAAATACACACCTTTACACAATTTGCGATCTAGAAATTGTTGTCTGTGTTGACCTTTTCTTTGATAGACAACGCAAATTGGTATCAGATTTCGATGAAACAACAGCTTCAATAAACTTTTATTTATATATATATATATATATATATATATATATATATATATATATATATATATATATATATTTACATCTTACTATCAATGTGGCGTCCGTACTTAGAAACCGCAATAGGGCGTCCGGTGGGTATTTTTTCCACAATCCACCCTTACGGCGTCCTTTTAAAGGATATACTTTGAGGCGTCCATCTATATACGCGAAAATACATTCATTCTATGATAGAGCGTCCGGCGACGTTGCCAACGCATTCCATTGAATTTGGTTCAGATGGCTACCTAAGCAAATGGAATTTACCATTAATGTCAAGATGGTCACGGAAAGAACAAAAGCGCGCCCTCGCTGGTCAATAATAATAGTTACCTACTCAATAATTCTTCAGCGTGTACGCATTTCTTTTTATCTATTTGGGGCCAGATGACATTCTGATCTTTTGTTTATACCATAATACTAATAGTGCATGAATACAAATAAACTATAAAAGCAAATCAGTTTAATTTTGTTATGTATTTTTAAATAGTAAATTATTAAATAGGATTTAAAAATACAGAGAATTTTATTTAGACTAGATGATTGGTACACCATTTTTAGAAAACAATAATCTTCTACTATTCTATTCCCTCACGCCGCATCCCTTGCGTGATAGGCAGAGAGAACAGATCACCAGACTTCCCTATTATTACACACCTTTCTTGCTTCCGTCACATTTATGTAATTCGTCATACATATTCTACGATTTCTTTTACTCAAAACATGTCTATCCTTGAGGATCTAGTTAAATGATGGGGCCAGTTAATATTGAGCTTTTGTTTATACTTACCTATATTTTTACCTACCCATCTCCCAAAACTACAGTAGGTAGGTAGTAGGTACTCAAATTGTATGATGTGACTGCTTCCTTTCTATATTAAACTATACACATGCAAATCAGTATAAATTATTGAATATAGTCATAACACAGAAGAAGACAATTTGACGAGGTTAATTTTTAAAATAAAAGTGTGCACATTTCTCTAAACGCGAAGTACCTATTTAGGCCAGTCACCAGTGTAAAAACATCAGAAAAGGGGGTATAGCGTCAATAATTCTCGGAAAGCTGGAAACTGTTTTAATCTCTTCTTTAACATGCAAAGAAGGTTTCTTGAAGTTTGCATCAAATTTGCGCTTGGGCTAAGTACAGGGTGACCCAAAAACCAAAACATTTTTGTACTTTTTTCAGCTTTTCACTAATAACTTCTAAACGATACTTTCTAGGAAAATATTGTTTTATTATAAATTAAAGTACGTAATATTCTGCGTCGTTTGAGTATAAATACTTTTTTTTTACATCAAAAATTAATTATGATACAGACACTGCCAATTACATATTAATTTTCTCTTCAAATTGAAATACATATTCCTATTTTTCTCTTTTGATGTCGAATAACTCCTCAATTAAGGTATTTACGGCAATATTTCACTAAATATATTTAATGGTGGATTAATTTTATTTTCTCTAACTTGAGATTAAAACTTTACACCTACAGCGCATACTTTAAGATGCACAGGTGTTTAAATAGAGACGAGTGAAATAAAGAAATGTATTAAATGATAGATTTAGATATGTCCTATGAAAAAATTGACTTAACGTTTTTTGTAGAGAATTTAGCAAGGATTATTTTTGTCATTGACTACTTTCTCCTATCTCTTACCATATTCCTATAAAATGCGAAAAACCGCGAAGAGGGACCTTTTCGGGGGGGGGGGGGGGCAGGGGGGGTTGCGGCAAGATTTTGATAGGCAACCCTAGTGCGATGTAATACCCTATTGGTAAGCTATCGTTTATACCACATTTCGATCAAAAAACAGATACGTCATAAATTAAGCAGCGGGCTCTCGGACTATTATCAATGTTCAAATTTATGAGCCATACTTTCCTCCAATCTTAAACTCTGCTCAAGTCATCCTGTAGTGTATGAGGGTGTATCAATGGGTTTGCCAAGAATTTTGTGTCATTGGCGAAGAGGCTACAAGTTATTGAGTCTCATATTTTGCCTAATCATCTTACAACTACAACAATATAGATCACTGAATAAATATGTAAATGATTAGATAATTAATAATGATAGAGATCCACAATTCGTGACACGTACCCAGTAAAGAGATTTATCACTCGTATCATTTTTGCATATTTTTAGCTATGTAACTTCTAAATTATCGATAGATACTCGTACAAATATGGGCATAGGTTTAACATAAGCAAAATAGCAATTAATATTATCTGTCCCCACCAAATCGACCAGATCCTCAAGGACAGACTCGTTTTGAGTAAGAGATAACGAAGAGCCTGTATGTAAAATTGCATGAATGTGACGGAAGCAAGCACATGGAGTGGGTGGATTGGCGTCCCGCAAGGGACGTCGCGTGAGTGGATAGATAGACTAGATAGATAGATATTTTTATAATATAAATTGGAATTATCAGATAATCCCTATTTAATACTTTGAAAATCCTAATTTTGTACCTATGTACCTACCTTATTTCAATAATTTTCAACAATAGGATTCGCCACCCATTTCGAATATCATGTAAAAGTTTGCACAATTTTGTGTGAATTATACACGGGCAGCATTTACTGGTTACCAAATAACTAGGATTTACCGAGTAGGTATATAATATAATAATATACTATATTATGTAGTTTTGTTTGTTGTTACATAGAAAAAAATATTCAGTTCTTTTCATTAATAATATGTTTATGGTTGTCTCATTA
Organism: Ceraclea dissimilis; assembly: GCA_963576895.1. Taxonomy (NCBI): domain Eukaryota; kingdom Metazoa; phylum Arthropoda; class Insecta; order Trichoptera; family Leptoceridae; genus Ceraclea; species Ceraclea dissimilis. The sequence goes on from OY756373.1 coordinate 14,848,345, forward strand.
TGTAACAAAGGACATTGTTTACAATTTGAAAGTCATTGTATTGTCCATGCCAATGAGTATTACACAAACCAAGATTTTAAAGCTGTTTTTTTATAACGGCATTGCTTTGCAAAATACTTATTCTTATTATACACAATTTAAAAATCATCTGAACCATATGCATTACAATGCAATGAAGATATTAACCCTTGGTATTTTAAAGATAAAAGATAATATGTCATAAATTTTAGAACTTTGTTTCTATGGAAGTGTTTTATGCCCGCAGATGAATGTATTATGTATCACAATTATTTCGGCTTTTTTAATGGAGACATTCTCTAACAGAGAAATATTACTATTGTAGAAATTCTATTCAATTCTATCCCCTTGCTGTGTAGGCAGAGAGAATAGACGGCGACGATCTCTCCTATCCTTACAAACCCTTTAGCTTCCGTCACATTCATGCAATTCGTCACACACATTCTACGATTCCTTTTACTCAGAACACATCCGTCCTTGAGAATCTGGTCCACATGGCCAAGCCACGTGGTTATTGGACGGCCGTATTTCCTTACACCTCTTCATTCACCCAGGTAGATATTTTTTCTTTTTTATTCTGTCATCGTTCATACTTTCTGTATTGTAGAAATGAAGGTTAATAATTTGAAATAAGTACTTACTGATACTTGATGAGATTCATCAACGGTTTTTCTAATAGGAGGTAACCAGCGATAGGTGTGTGGAAGTGCAATGTGTATAGCTTTATATGTAAATAAAAGACTTGTAATACACCTGTAAATGAAGACATCCGGAACGGGTGTTGAACTTTATATTGCTTGAACTTTATTTTTTGGGTTTTGTATTTAGATTTCCCCCTTTATACAGGACACTCGAAAACAGATATTGAAGCGTGAAATTGAAAAGACTAAGGCAATATGTTGATATTAATTTATGATTATAGTGGGTATAAATTAACGTATCATAACGTAACATATCTATGGATTTTCGATAACAAGGAGGATTTGGAGGATTTTCGATAACAAGTTTATATAAGTTAGTTTATATAAAAATATGTTAGTTTCAAAAAAATACGATACAATAACTTAAAGAGATTACTACTAATTTATAAGCGAATTTCCATACAAAATAGAAAACCGGGAATCAAAATGAATGTGTTATTCATTACGCAACCTGTACCTATGGTAAATTTGTATGGAAATATACTTAAATTGGTAGAGATCTCTTTCAGTTATTGTATCGTATTTTTATTAAACTAATATTTTTTATAATGTTTTGTACATATATCATTTGAAAGAGCATAAATCAGAGATACATTATGATGTATCTAAGTCGGAAGGACCCTACCAAAGAATAATCCTAAATATCTATTATAATAAACTATCTTGACTTACGCAGTAAAACTCAGGTTTTTATGATATCTTAATTTACTCTTACAATACGGAGGTTAAATTTTTAAAAAAACTAGTAGGTGTATAGAATCCACTAAATGCGAAAAAAAGTTTTTCATCTCAATTTTTTTAAAATGGACTTCTACAATTTACCAAAAATAAAAATTCATGATTTGTCAATTTTACACATTTATTATAATTTATTTATTATAAAAAATGTGTATGCCTACATGTAAGAAATCCTCTAGTGAATTAAAATATCTCTTTAACTATTAGTGTAAAAAAATGTAATACTGAATATTATACTTATGTTTTGCTTTTCAGCAGATAGGTATACCAAGTCTGCTCAATCTAAATCATAATCTCCTCGAAAAATGCATGACGAATGATGATCCATCAGGGAAGGGTAGTTTCTTTTTCTTTTAATAGGATTTGGAGGATAGTTTTATTTGAAAAAAAAACTCAAATTTGAGTTAAAATTATTTACTACATAAAATTGACATATAAAAATACTACAATAATTAGAATAATAATTATTTATTCATACATTCAAGAAATAATACAATGAAATATTTCATAACATAAACATGCAACACATTATAATTTTACGAATAGCAACCCAGAAGAGGATTCGTCGTTAATCAAAAAAGTTCATTATCTATAAGTTCATTATTGTAAAACATAAGCAGCTAAGGATAAAACACAAATAACAAAAAAATATTGTGATTGCGATAACTTCTTGTTGAATCTGTAATACGATTCAATTTAATGTAATACAATTCACACAAAAAAGTCCATGCATTGCATACTAAAAAGTGGGTAGGTAATGTTTTGTAAAAAATATATATCAGCCATAAATTTAACAATTGCAAATACCTAAAAAGTAAGAATAATAAAAAAATGAAAAAAATAATCAATGTAATAAAAATGTAGGTAGAACCTTAGTAAAACCTATTAATAATGAAAAAACACACTGAATGATGTTTGACACATAACTCACTGGTTACCCGATTGTTGGGATTTTTCGTGACCCATTTTACTTCTTTTTTGTAGTATATTTGTTCTGTACAAATACCTTGATTTTCAACCAGTCTTTATTATGCAATAGTTCCGGATAAGTCGTCTTTAAATCATTGCATTCAGTTCTTTTAGGTGGTATCTTCTTTTTAATGTGGTTTGCAAAGAATGACAGAACAACGTTTCTTTGTTGTTGTGTCCACGGCACCAGTATTCTTTTGCCTTTGTTTGTTTTGCTTGTAGATGCTGTGGAAAATATTTCCTTTGAAGTACTGGGCTGATCTTGTATTGCTTCTAATGAACAGCTGGGGACACTAATATCTAGTGGCTCTGGCTCCGGCTGTTCATCTTCCGACTCCAACAAATCTTCCTCCATATTGATGCAAATTTCATTCAAGGTTTTCCCCTTGAATTCGCCGGCCCCGCCTTTCTCTAACAGCAAGAGGATTTTAGAGATCTTGGCCGTCTGATATACATCATCTGGCAACCTATAACTACCTTTATGGACACCGAGAGTGTGTCCCATAAATGTAGCCAGCTGTTCCATGTCATTTTCAGACATGCTGAACAGCTGGGTCAAGGTCGCCAAGTGTTTTCTCAGCCTTGTTGTCGTGATAGCATTTGGATTTTTCGCGCCGCAAGACGTAGCATACTTTTTTAAAGTCTTGTATCCACAAATTGGTTGTGAGGAATTTATGTTTGCAAATAAAAATCCATTGTTTTTATTTATGTACAGCTGTCTTTGTTCTAATAAAAATTTAATGTGCTCTTGCACATCAGTACTAAAGAGTACAGGCACACCTCTTCCTCTCTTTCCTCTTATCACCACTCTTTTGAAAGTTTTCAAAAGGATTTTCTCGGAGGCAGAAATTACTTCTTCAAATTCTTCGTACTGCGATTCGCTGCCTTTTACTTGTTCGTATGTAGATAGAAGGAGTCTTTGTAGTTCTCCTGGTCTTCTTCGATTCAACAAAATCACTCTACAAAAGACAGTTTCCATCAGGGTCATATACGCCTGAGAATCCCTGCCATTTTTATTATTTATTCTCTGAATAGAGGATGTTGCCTTTGCGAGCAAAAAATCTTTCAGCAATTTAAGGTCGCTGGCCAATGGCACCAACGTGACCTTATTCCATTTGTTAATGTTAAGGTCGTTGGCTGCCTGGCTCGACACATCATACTGCCACTGAGATTCAATGACCTGTATGAGTGTCTTCAGGTCAGCTTCTATATCTGCAGACTTAACTGTGTTGCAGACTTGTTTTCTCTTCAGAGCTAGTATTATAGCAAGTTCTGCACATTGCTTTAGTGTTGTGCCCATATTTAGCGCATACGAAGGCGAACCAAACTTCCCTTTGACGTCGTCGAACTTTGCTACACATTTTGTGGCATCAACGAGTAAATCAAAATACTTCGGGCGAAGTGCATCAAATAAACATCTTATGGTAGCATCCCTTTTCCTCGCCTCTATCAATAATCTTGATAGCTCCCTCATCTTCCGAGATGCTACCGTCACAAAATGTTTTTCCCTATGTGTTTTGATATATCTTGCCCCAAAAGCACAAATAAGTGGATCTTTTTTTGCCACCAATGATATTTCGTCTGGTCTCATCTTGGGAAATACAGTGGTTTTCAATTGATGATCGACGTTGACACTTAGGATCATTAAATTTTGTGCACTTGCCATGTGGTTCTTCGATCCCTCTTTGGTGCACTCCCTTCTATGCTTCCATAGAAGTTTCGAAGAGTAAAAACCCAAACACTTGTCACACGGCAAGGCATCTCTTCCCAAATCAGACTTCCGAACAGGCTTACACACAATGCTGCTGTATAAATAATTTCCCCGTTTTCTTACAGCATCAAGCAATACATGACGCTGCTTCGACTTAGGCGGGTGTGCTGAAATTTTTTGTACGTCCACTTCTTGAGAGTGGTTTCTTACGATGTGCCTGGAGAAGTTGAGTACATTCGTCTCGCAATAAAAACAAAAGTCTCCTTTTTTAGACCCTTTCCTCAACTGACCGTTCACTTTGTATTGCCCAAAATTATTGCTCACAGTATTGAGCATACCTGGTCCATCAACATTTGATACAGGAAGGGGCATGATCTAAAAAAAAAACATTATTATTAGACAAGATAAACAAAAAAGAAATATTAAATAAATAAATAAATCTTTATTGGCCAAAACAAAAATGCATAATGATTACAAAAATTAAGACAATCGTTACAATATTCGTTAATTAGGATAAACCATTAGGTACGTATTCATAATTTTACGTAGTAGATGGATATGGATGTATTTACAGGGTATCCGTTACGTACTCATGATAGAAATCAATTAGGATTTTTTAGCTTTTAATAGTAAAAAATCTCAGGATATAAGAGAACCGAGTTTTCTTTGTTATCGAAAAAAAACGACAAAAAAGCGTGGAAACCAATTTAAAAATATATATAAAAGTATTTGTACATGCTTTGTAAACTGAGGTATAGCGCAAATGTAATTTTAATTTATAACACGCGTAACTCATTAAACATAGGTAATTTTGAAATAAAACTCACGTTTTCTGGGTTTACGGTCTCCGTGATGTCAATTTCATCTTCATTTCGAATCTCCTCTCCATTTTCCTGAAAATAAAACAATAAATGTATGTTTTGATTTATATTGATTTAAAATAAAATTTAGAAAAGAAAGAAATTCAATTTATTTAAATCCTTAAACGCAGAAATTTGTTTAATATTGAAGCAATGCGATACCATAAAAAAATATAATAACTCACTTTTTCTGGGATTACAGACTCCATGGTGTTAATTTCACTCTCATTTAGAATCTCCTCTGCATTTTCCTAAAAATAAAACAATACATTTATTTATCTAGGTATTTACACTACGTAAATAAAACACTTTTTATTTAAATATCAAGCAATAAGATACCACGTCATCGGTTCATTAGATAGTGTGTAGTAAAACAGTTTTCAGAAAATATACGAAAACAGGAGAAATATGATTTCTAGACACGTAGAACCGGGGATCCAGTGTAGGTATGAAATTAAAATTGCAATTACTTATAGACATTATCATATCAAAAATGAATAAATAGTTACCTTATTCACAATGCCAAGCTCATCAGAATCACTGCCGCCGGAAGAACTACTTTCCTGAAATAATAATAACTATCAATTATAAATACTAATTATTTTACTTGAATTTTAGTTAGCAAATCGCGATCCTATATATTTTGATCCTATATACTTGTAATATTGCTGCTTTACATAATATTTACTGAATTTATTGTAAATACATAAAATATTACATATGTATGTACCTACCTGTTCACTTGCAGAAAGATTTGGCATATAATCGGGATCAATATCGCTGAAATCTGGTGAGGTAGTGTTGTCATCCTGCAATAATAGAATTTATATATTTATTTATATATTAACGGCGTTATCCTTTAAACAGAATTACATAACAAAAATCAGGCCAACAAGTTAGAATTCAAATAATGATGAATATAGGTATAAAACTGAACTGGCATATCTATAGGTAATTCGTAACAACACATTCGATTACTAGAGATTCTAAGGTATGGGCAAAAACAATTGTAAAATATGTCATGACTCATGACTAATGTAGTAGGTATTATTATTTGGGTAGTTCTATAAAGCCACCCATTGCCTCATTATTACCACCATCAGTTACACATGATACCTTAAACTGTTAAACTGTATTATATTATTATTAAAGAGGTTTTCAAAACATCGAATTTTCTCACCAGAGCATAAGTCAACTTACTTTAAAAGAAATAACAATCAATTAATTTCTCACCTCTACTTCATTATCGCTCCTTGGAGTACCCTCTAACTGGTTCATTACAATACTATCTGGCTGCACTGCTGCTGGCTGAGGATCACTGCCTTTCGGTTTATCCATTTCCATATCTACCACTACCTTCGGTGGTAATGGTGGTAAATTACAGTTATTCAATATTCTCATTGATCTTGTAGATTTAAACTAAAATTATAAAAACACATCGAGAGTGAACAATACAAATCAGTAACACAAATAGGTAAAATAATTTTAATGGAAAAGAAATTAAGTATTAAAGTAATGTTTTGGTACTTACAAATTTATTTGTATTTGAATTCATTTCAAAAGATAAAATAAACACACTTTAAATGACTTGTCACAACACAACCTGAAAACACCCTTTTGTCTTGAGATAAGATTGTTTACTGATGAATGATCTGAAACTGCCAGTTCTGAGCTGAAGAATCTTGCACAATCCTTTCGGCTAAAACATCTACCCCACCCATTCTTAGAATAATACACGCACATGTCAATTCTGTACAACATACCATGCTGCGAAGGGTTATGTAGGTATAGGTACAATAGAATGTTCATAATTCGACATCGAATGGTACAGATTCCCGATATATAGTTCGGCACCACACAATCCGGTATATAACCTTTACAGACCTGATTTCTTATTCAAGGGATTCATGAACAAATAATTAGGTGCTTACATAATATGTTTTCAATTATTGTTGTGCTAAGTAAGATTTGTCAAATGCCTGATGATGAGGATGAGAATCCTCGAACACTAGTCGTTATGTGGATTTTGAACTATAAACTGTGTACCTCCCGAGGCGTCAATGCGTAACCTTAAACCGAATCCGCACGGAGCATGGAAGATGTGCTCAAATGCTCCACAGATGACACATGCGAGATTCTCCTGCCTGTGACTGCGGAGAGCCAGTGCAATCCATCAAGCACATGTCGAAGACTGTCCTCTGAGAGCATTCCCTGGACCATATGCAAATATCCACAATGCCACACCCAATGCCCTAGAATGGCTTTGAAGCCTGGACGTTGCTCTGTAAGGTACACGTCCCCTGATGTATGTAGCAGATATCATAATTCTCTTATCTTGTAACGTTACCACCCAACGGTGGCAGAAGCCATACGAAATAATAATAATTATGAAGGTACTAGTATTTCATTTTTACCTTTAAAAATTGACTTCCGCCATGTACCGTCGTTTCAAAACCTTAATATAAACAAAAAACATCACGTATTTTCATTGAGTTTTCCAAATGTACGTTGTAATTCCGCAAATGTATTATGTTATGTTATGAATTATACAACTTTTGGTATGTATATGTACTTAAATAAGAAATTAAATAAGTAATCGTAAAAATATTTTTTATAACCAAGATTAATATATAACTTCACATCCAAGATCCGTGAAGCACTTTCGTGAGATACCAAACACGGCGGTATGCGGTGACAGGTCTCTAAGTAGGTACTAGGTAGCCAGGAAGTGGTTGAAAAAACGATTGCAAGATTTGCGTACGAAAAAAGAGAAATAAAAAAGCAACTGATTGAAGTTAAATAAAATATTTAAATAAGTAGGTATAGTCGATATTAACTGAGTGAATTCGTAATACATTCTACTAAACTGTATTAGTACATAAATTCTGTGTCATAATCATAACTGTCATAAAATTATGAAAATCATAATTGACTTGTACCTTAAGGTAATATAGTTGACATGCTTTAGAGAGAAGTTATACAACCCACTTCAACATTTTATTGTACCAAAATAAAATAATTAACTAACTATGTACGATCTTTCCATTCTTGTGTTCTCTTTGTGTCCTAAAGCACAAAGCTAAGATTATTTTATGACTAGTATTTCAAAATGATTTATGAGGGAGACGTTTATTTTAAAGAACAATGTGCATTGTATTACCCTTTTTTACTATTTACTAGTATTTTGTGATAGTATTGCATAAATAACATATCGACCAAGAAAATAATGTTTTGTTTCATGATTTCGTGATTCCCTGTGGCGAATGGACTGCACATACAATTATAATTTAAATTACTATTTATTCCACAAAAAAATTAAAATAATACACCACCTACGGATTATTCGTTAATGGCATAGTTGTATAAACAATAGATAAGTTTCTAAACATACATTTAAATCTACTTATGCCCTGTGCACATTTTAACGGAAGATACGTATATATTTCATTAATAAGGATTCTTCTTCTTCTTTCGTATGCGAATACAACCATTGTACAAATGATTTGGGAGTCTGGGTCAGAGCTCCGCGTCAATATTTCTCAGATATTCAATTGCCATTGGCGTCACCTCATGTATTTTTCAAATATCCCCCTCGAACTTATTGATGGGACAGTGCCCCACAATGTGTTCCACCGTCTCTATCTGCCCGCACTGGCATTGGGGATGTTCCCTCTTGCCCATAGTTTGCGAGGCAGGTCGAAACCAGGCTGTTTCACTGTGGGGTCCTGGACGAGGTTTTGTGATCGGGATTCTGGGAATTCCACTCATCTTGCCATGCTTGCGCGGCACTAAAGCCCTCCCCGACTAGTCGACCACCCAATATCCACGATGGTTTTCTGGATTTCAGTCGTAGATTGGGGTCTGACTGTATGTCTTGGTGGAGGGGCAGCTCCGCACTTGCATGGCATTTGGACCATTCCCTCATGGTGGCTTCCCTCCTTCTCAATTCGGGTGGTGTGATATTGCTGAGGACGGGGAGCCACTCCACAGGCGTAGACTTTATAGTCCCACTCACCATACGCATGGTTCTGTTAAGTTGTGCGTCAAGGGGTCCAGTGTGGGAGCTGTTGGTCCAGACCGGAGCACAATACTCTGCAGCCGAGTAGACCAGGGCTAGGGAGGAGGTTCTGAGGGTATCAGCCCGCGCTCCCTTATTTTTAATTAATTTATAGAATAACTTTCATATATTTCAGATTACTATTTCAATCAAGGGCAGAATATCGTAAAAACATCAGAACAATAGAAATACGATGTTACATAAGAAAAAAAATTCGTTGATTTGGATCAATTTAAAAAATGTACCGCCTTATGCCGCTAAAAAAAATATTTTCATTCGACCACCAAGCCCAGTATCAAAGAAACCGTACGTGTAATGCCTCATCCACATGCTGTCCGTCCTTCCACGAGTCCCGCGCGAATGAGTAAAAAGGCGTTAACCGTCGGTTACGTATACAGTTCAAGACAATCACCTCGTCCGTACGTTCTTTTACTCATTCTCACAAAACTCGTGGAAGGTCGCCGAGCGTGAATCGGCCCCATCACAGTATTTTCAATATCATTTTCGGATTTTAGAGGGCAAATTTCTTTATGGATTCCTATTTTAATTATTGTTATATAAAGAAGTTGAGATTTTTTTATTAATATCCTACGTTGTAACAAGATTTTTAAATAAATAAATAAGTAAACATCCCTTTTAACACCTACCTATCTCGATGCGATATAAGATACGGTTTAATTCTTTATTTGCGTCGTTGTCATGAAAATTAAACACATGTGCACAAATGAAAATTTTACTACAGTTAACAAGTTTCATTTACCATAAATCTTTTATTAGATACTGACAATATTTTTCCAAATAATTCATGTCAGATTAATCCTAGCACTTCAAACTACAATAATTTTGTTAAAGTGACAACCTATAATTATTATTTTATGTTGTTTTAAATTGTTTTATATTGCGCCAAAATAAAATAAACCACTGTTGTGTTTTTGTCCTTTTTATGTCTATAATGATTTATTACGAAGGAAGCAAATTCTTAAACATTGTAGAGTTTAAAATTTACTAACAATATTGTGAAATTATTTAACAAAAGCGTTCTTTTTTAAGTTTTGCCATTGAAAAAGGATTTCTTTAATTAAGCATAAAACAATATATTAACTATCCCAGGTCCAAAGAATTGTTTACAATAATACTGTATAGCTGAAAAGTTTCAAAAGTACATAAAAATAATACTCGTATATACTTGTGCTTTAAGGCATTAAGTTTAGTGTTAATCACAACAATATTCAAGATTTATACATGATGTTTGATAGATGCATGGATACAGATATATTCAGAGGTGATAGTAGAGGTCATATGGGAGCTTTTGAGCCAAACTTAGCATAGTCCAAAGTCTCACGGTTTTCCAGACATTACAGATTTTCACTTTTTATCGAAAACCCCGAATTAGCAAGTTTCACCCCAATAGCATCATAAGTAAAGGTATACCTACTACCTACCTAGTTGTATAATTATTTTTTGTTACTTGAGTATGTGTTTAGTTTAGTTTAGTGATTATAGTTTCAATCTGAAAAAACAATAATGAAAAAAAGTCCTATAAATAAATATTTCAAAAACGAGTTACGACTTTAAATTAGTAGTGATCTCTTTAAGTTATTGTATCATGTTTTTATGAAACTTTTGTTTTTGTTTATAATGTTTTGTGTATCAGGGATTATTACAGATTTCTGAATCTTTCTTTAATTATTCTAAGCTTAACCCCTTTTTCTTCTTAACCACAATCCCCTCCATTTACTTACGATGGTATTGGAGTAAAACTTGAGTAAGTAATTTGGGGGTTTTCGATAAAAAGTGAAAATATGGAATATCTCCAAAACCGTGAGACTTTGGACTAAGCTAACACAAATTACCTCTATTATCACCTCTGAAGATATCTGTATCCATTTATCAAACACTCTGCATACCTACTGTATTTGTACCCAACTTGCAAATAATAATCTACATACTTTATCATAGTATAATGAATTCCGAGTGTCATACAAATGTTTGCACAGTTTTGTGTGTATGATACACGGGCAGAATTTATTGGTTACTCCATTACTGGGATATACAGAGTAGGTACTTATAGTTCTGTTGTAGTAGAAGATACCTAATATTATTACAGGAAGAAAAGATTCAATTCTATTCATTAATATTGGATCTATTGTGATTACTTGGTGTTTTGTTTCTTCAGTAACAAAGGATAAACATTTCATTGTTTACAATGACAGTTATTGTCAATGAGTCAACGAAGATTTTTAGGCAGTTTTTTTATTAAGCATTGCTTTACACAATACTTATTAATCTTATTATACACAATAATAAAAAAATCAACTGGGCCATGTAGTACAATGCAATTGAAGAAAGATAGGTCATAAATTTTAGTTGTTACAATATAATGGTAGAATGTTTCTATGGAATAACTATAATTGTTTTATGCCAACTGTGAATGACTTCAGTTTCAGATGAATGAGTTTTTGCATTAATATGTACTATAATTATTTCGACTTTTTTAAATAGAGAGTATGAAGATATTCTACTTTAAAATCATACGTTCATCGTCAGTATGACGAAAGAATATTTGATTAAGTACTTCAATAATCAAAGCGTTCATCATACATATCTACGTACAATGTACATATTCTACTAAAAAATACGTTTATTCTTTTAGTCGTCCCTCGGATACGAACTATATTTTAAAAGGGCATGCGCGACTAATCGAAATATGTACTACGATTGTAATAAAGGTTTATGATTTAAAATATTGATATCCTATGAGATTCATGAAGGGTTTTTCTAATGGGAGGTAACCAGTGATAGGTGTGTGGATGTGCATTGCCTTATATGTGAATAAAAGACTTGTAAAACACTATATCTGTAAATAAAGGCCTGTGAATGGGTGTTGAACCTCATTGTTCTTCTAATATGTATGTTTTTTGGGTGTTGTATTTTAGATTTCCCTCTTTCTACAGGACATTCGAAAACATTGAAACGGAGATATTAATTTATGATTATAGTTTAAATTCACGTATCTTTCTCTGCGCGGCCAAAACTTGGACAGTAAAATCCCGAGACCGCTCCAGAATTGATGCCTTTGAGATGTAGTGCTGGCGTCGCATTTAGAGGATCCCATGGACTCCAAGAAGGGCGAATGACTCAGTCCTCAAAGAATTTAAAATAACGGAGCGACTATCTGTAGTATGCACTCGTTATGCAGTCGTCAAGTACTCGGTTTCTTTGGTCACATCACCAGAAGGAAGTCGGGAAACCAGAAAATAAATACAATCATGGGAAGTGTTCCAGGCGAAAGAAGTAGAGGCACTTAGATCTCCTGCAAGGTGGTGAAACCAGATAAAATAAATGATTGGGAGAGACTTGTGCTCGGCGGTGCGGATTGCGGAAAACAGAGAGGACTGGAGGCGTCTTGCTTTGTCCCTGGGAAGCTCCATAAATCACGACCCTCATCAATGAAGAAACGAAGGAAGAAGGAATAAAACGTAACATAACATGACTGAGAAGAATGTGTGGAAAAACGTTGAGAGATAAGATAAGAAATGAAGTGATTAGAGAGTTGAGTGAATGTGAAACGGATGTTGTGACTAAAACGAAAGTGAACAAGTTGAGATAGTTGGGACATGATGTGGAGAGAATGAACGATGAAAGGCATCCAAGAACCACGTGGCTTGACCATGTAGACCAGATTCTCAAGGGTGGGTGTATTCTGACAAAAACGACTTACTCGTATTGTATGATTTGATTGTTTCCCTTCCACAAATAAATTTAATAAAGAATACAATTAAACGCGGCCGTGCAAGAACCACATGGCTGGACCATGTTGACCAGATACTCAAAGACGGACGTGTTTTGAGTAAATGTTATCGTAGAATATGTATGAGGAATTGCATGAATGAGACGGAAGCCCGAAGTGTGTGTCAGGATAGGAAAGTCTGGCGATCCGTTCTCTCTGCCTACCCCGCAAGGGAGGTGGCGTGAGGGTATGGTATGGTATAGTGTATAGTACAATTAAACTTGAAATTTATTAAGTGTAGTCGTAAACCAGAAGCAGACAATTTGACGAAATTAAATTAAAAAAATCCTTTGGCAAGCCACAGGCATAGGTAGATTTCAATTGATTTATTTATTTTATTAATTTTAAGAGTACATCTGTACATATAATAAAAACAATCACAATATCATCAGCAAATAAACCAGCGAAGTGATGAAGTAGTATGGATGTAGTTTATTCTTTGATTATCGAAGTACCTAATCCAAAAATCAAATTATTTTCAATCAATCAATTTTCATTCAACTCATAATATGGATTGGTATCGGTACTTAAGTACTAGAAATTTGAAAAAAAGATGTGAGTTCTACTCGTATCGTGAAGCACTTTTCTAAGACAACAAACACGCTAGTACCTATGCGGTAACTACTTAACTAGATCTTTCGATCGATCAGTGTCGTCCGAAGAATTGAGCTAGACAAAATCTGACTTTTGATATGTATTCCTTATTTAATCCCCTTTCATGCGATACCAGACACAGACCCTCACAATCATTGGATCCCCTCAGAATGATTGTTTTTGTATTTAAAGCCTTAAAAAGTGAACCTTCCTCTTAATGGATTTCACCCAATCTCCTATCAGTTCATCTACCCCTTACTAAAAATCTACCACCCAAGTTTCACGTTTCTGCGACGCATAGTTTGGCCTCAAACGTGCGCACAAGAAAAGGGACATATATATATATGGCTTATATATATAAACTTTTAAACCAAGTTCGGATTCGGGTTCTCCTGGTCCTAATTAGTGATACTAAGTAGAAATTTTTCAATTCTGCGACATCACGGGAGAAACGAATAGGTAGAATTCCTTTGTGGAAATCTACCTAAAATAAAACTGTGCACCTTTTTCTAATAATACATTTTAAATATTACTTTGATGAAATACAAAATAGTTATACAATCTTAACAATAAAAAAATCATAAAAAATACACTTATTTTATTTGATTCTCATTCGCACAATATTTCAAAATATTATAAAACAGATACTTATTTAAACGATGTAGGTTTACCTATCAAAACATAGTTACTTAAGTATAAAAAAAATAATACAATTTTTTTTATAGTAAATCATTTAGCTAAGCATTTAATTCAGGATACGAAAAAAAATATAATTAAAGCACGCGACCCAACTATGATGTCACGGTAATTTCCCACGACATTGAGGTTCAAAATCGCATGAGAAATCGCACAAAAAATTGTAATAAAGCGCTTTTTTGCATTTTTTGGGGTTAATTTCGCTTCAATCAAAAAAAATTTACGGTAATTCCATACAAAAAAAACCATTGCGATTTTTGGGAAACGAGTTGCTGTCTTTCGGAAAAAAGATGGGAGTTTTTCACAATTTATTTTGAGAAATCTATACTTACAAGATATAAAAAAATCTTTTACGGTTACTCCCTAGATAAAGGTTCAACGTATCTATCCTATTTTTTTTTCCGAAGCATATGTAGAATATGTAGTAAGGCTGTTGAGATCTAAGGTCCCTCGTTTTTAGAAATTTTTGGAATGTCAATATGCATACTCTTAATAAGTAATCGCTAATCAATATTTTTAATCTGTACAGTGTACAATGTACATAAAAGTGCAAACAAAGGTAGGTAATCATACCTACCTCCTACATGCAATATCGAAAGAAGTTCTTTAATTACTGATATTTCAGGCACAGACCTAATTAATCCTTTGATATCCATAATAGGCCTGAAAATGGTATAAAAAAAGAAGGTGTAGCGTAATTAATTTTGGGAAAGCTGGAAATGGTTGGAATCTCTTCATTAGCATGTAAAATATGTTTTTTAAGTTAGGGAGATGTATGAAAAATTGTAACAGTGTGACGGAAGCAAGAAGTGAATGTGGATATAAGACAGTCTGGCATTCTGTCCTCTCTGACTATCTTACATGAAGTACTGTAGACTTAGTGTAGGTAGATATAGATCGATAGACCTGGCTTGCTACTTTTCATATCATAATTATTTAAATAAAAATACAAAAATTCCAAAATAATCCAAAAACATTTTCATTTGTTATTAAAAAGTCTTTTAGTTTTGAAAAAAGATCTAAAAAATGTAAAGATCAATAATATAACTACTACTCGTAAGTACTTTTTCAGTAGGTATGACGCACGCATTTTACTTACATGCTCATTCATAAAGTTAGGAAGCTATATATTATAGTAACATAAATATAGATACCATTCATAATTATATGTGCCCATGGATTACCTAGAGGTAAACCTAAAATAATATACCTACCTACTTTAAAAAAAAACATCAATTTCAAATTTAAGAAATGTGCTTTTAAAGGCTTGGCACCAAGAATGACGTCACAGTCTTTTCCCACGGTATTAAGGTTCAAAATCGCTAATAATAATGATAAAATGGCAAAAATAGCGTTTTTTCCATTTTTTGGGGTTAGTTTTGCGTCTATCAAAAAATTTTTTTTTGAGAAATCTATACAAGATATAAAAAATCTTTTACGGTTATTTCCTAGATAAAGGTTTAATGCAACTACCCTATTTTGTTCCATAGCATATTTAGTAACAGTTGTCGAGATAGAAGGTCTCCCGTTTTTAGAAATTTTTGAAATGTCGGTATGCATACTCTTAAATGTTAGGATTGAAATATTGAAAAAAAAATGCAATTACAATAACAGTATTTCGTAATAGGTACTTAAAAAAGAACAGTTTTTATAATCATACTATTTTTCTAATAAATACGACTATTGTATTATTACTTAAAATTCTCCCCAACCTTACACAATAGCTGCCGCCTATTATCTCCAGATGTTTGTAGGTAGGTAGGTACCCACTATACATTATTTTTCTACAGATTTGTGTTGTCCACAACTCGATAACGCAAATAACATTTCAAAATACTAATGTAGATTATTATTAATTTCGAATTGCGAGGTTGCCAGCTCGAGGACGCCGTATCATCGGCTGCACGTAAAAAAATATTCACACCGGACGCCCGATCATCGGCGGAATGTAAGTGAAATATACGAGCCGTATATACACAGAGCGCCCCTATCCCACAACGCTCAAAACATAAAATATACAATGATATACGAAAAAGTACGTTCAGGTTACTTTGTGGCGTCAAAATTTTTTTTGCTGATATTGATTCCCTGTGATGACGTCAGCTGCCTGGCCAGAAATAACATTGATTACCTTAGAGCGTCCGTATACGGACGCCGTATTGTACTGGACGCTCTAAAGGCGTATATTTCGCAATGTACGGACGCCGTAAAGTAAGTAGGATGTATATATATATATATATATATATATATATATATAAAAGATCTGGGCTTGCATACACAAACCCAAATACTTTCCTGCTCACTTTGCACTAGGCTAAAAGCCTGTATCGCAAAGTGTGAAATACATCGCCAGCGCCGGGGTTTGAACCTGGCACCTCCCGCTCGAGAGGCTCGTTCCCAAGCAATATCGTTGTCACGCTATAGATTTTTTTTTTTGTTTATTAAAATTTTGACATTAATAACAATACATTTTTTTAGGTTCTACAGTGATTATCTTAAATAAACATAATAACATTATACCCTCCCTTAAAAAGTGACACTTGTGTAAATTTGCCGAATATTGCCGAAATAATTGCTATATATTGCGAAATAACGAGAACCGGCTACAGAAATCCAGGCAGACCACAGGCGAGATGGTCTGATGACAACAGAAAGGTGACAGGACAGCAGTGGCACAGAAAGGCGATGGACAGGGAAGTGTGGAAGTCGGAAAGGGAGGCCTATGTTCAGCACCGGACGAAGGAAGACTGATGATGATGATGATGATTGCGAAATAATGTTAATCAATTCGATTTGTACGAGTTTCCGCAATTATTGCTTGAAAAGTTGCTTGTGTAAGAGCGGCTTTATCTATGTTTTCATAAAAATTCTCTCAGCTGTTCAGATTATTGAATTAACTACACTAGCGTAGGTACTGAATATTTCTGAAAATGTATTTTTATTAACTAACTACAAATAATTGAAAACAAATATTAGCGAAGTAATTAGCTAAGGAACGTGTGTGGGATTTTTAAAGATGTAATGATTTGCACCTGAACTGAATAAAGATTATTCTGTTTAAAGAAGGTATTGAGATAATTGAAAGAGAAGATAATATTTCTCTTTCGTATTATCGACGACAGGGTTGCAAAGGATATGTTTCCTTATTTTTCTGAAAGATATTTATCATGATAAAAAACTTGTGCCTGCGAGAGATATTGCCCTGAGATTGTGAGTGACAGATGGTGATTGACAATAATAAATAAAAATATTTTCTCAAAAGAAAATTCAATTTTGTTCATGAGTTTTAATTTTTGAACAACATATTATTTTTAACATTGTCTCGTTAGTAAGTAGTAAACAATAAAATTTTGAAAAATGTAAATTTTTTTACTATTTAATTTATTTTTTTCATTTGTTCATAAAGTTATAAATACATATTTTATAGCTTAAAATTAACAATTACAAATTACAATAATTTTTCTTAACACCTATAAAAATACACATTCAGACGTCATTCATACACGCAGGTTGTCACGCTACCAAGGCCATTTGCTTTTCTTTCAAATAAATATTTGTAACATCTCACACAAAAAGTCGAGAGAGTGGCGGCCCCCTTCCAATGGCAGATCATTGAGGAGGTACATTATTGGAGAAATATTAGATAAAATTATCCGATATTTATCAATGGTATATTTATCTTGATCGTTTTCAACCCTGGCATATTAGCAGAAACTAGCAGTAATGTTGCATTTTATTATTCCCGAAGCAATATTGAAATAATGTCCATTAAACTGCATTATTACTATCCAAGTATCGGATAGCTGTCCGCTCAAATTACTATCTACAAACTAGAATGGATATGGAAGTAAGCTAGCTTTATTATATAAACCTTGTTATCATATTTCATGAGCGAGTTTACAGCGATAATACCGACATCTAGCGCAAATAATATTATTATCCGATGGATACTGATGCAGTTATTATTTGATCCGCATTTTTATTGCAAAATCGCGATGTAAATTTGTATATCAGAAAAATAATGTGGCAATTCAGGAATAAGTTACCGGTAATACTTAATATTGTACATATAGTTTTTCCTTCTCGCTTCGTTCATCGGCCTTCATGACACAGCGGGGAGAGTACCAGCGTGTTAGGCTGGAGGTCTGGGTTTGAATCCCGGTCGCAGCATATGGATGGACTGGAATTGGTGAATGTTACTTAAGTGTAAAGTGATCACATTAAGCCATCTGATGAAAACTTCATCCTTTGCTGTACATCCGTTGAGATAACTACTTGTTATTTCAACTACGACATTTTTTTTTTTTAAATGAATCTGGGTTGATCGAAATAAACCCAAATACATCTTTGTACACTTCACAGAAAGCTTAAAAGCTTGTGTTGTAAAGTGGAGTAAGTCGGGGATTGAACCCGCGCCCACTGGATTAACAGTCGAGCGCGTTACCAACCAGGCTACCGACCACCTCAGACATGTAGATAATCCGATGTTTGTCACGAAGTGAGAGTTGTGATATTAAAAATAATGAAATGAAACTAGTAAGTAAATAGTTAAGGAAAATCCCGCGTGCTTAAGACCCTCCACATCCCCGGGTAGCTCAGGCGCATTAATAGCGACCTCTTTACCCGCACTTCTAGGCAAATCTTATTTATATATGGGCTCAGGATTAGCCTTAAAGGAGCCCCCCGGCAAACCTCACCTCCAAATTACAATCCTTCAGTGTTCTTAAGGAGGTTACAATTAATTTCTTACAAATAAGATACTTAAATACTAATTACATCTACATGTACAAGTCTTAAGTACTAAAGTTTACAAATTGAGAATGGTGAAGTGTAAAGTGATCATATTAACCCAACCGGCGATCACTCACTAAATCTAGCGAAATATAGCAAATGCAGATTTGTTTTTCGGGTTGATGTGATCAGATGATCCGACGTTTCGGCGAACCTACTGCCGCCTTAGTCACAGATTGTCACACGATCAACCCGAAAAACAAATCTACATATGGATCATCGTGAAAACCTGCAACTACGATTGATATGTAGCAAACTTTGCATTATTTTAATTCTTACAAAGGCTTCGATAATTTCTTCGATGTGATAAAAGTATATAAAGAGACATTAACGTATGGAAACGCCATTATACTCAAAGAGTTTTAACGTTAATATTAAATACCGTATATCCCGTATTTATACCGTATTATTCTACATGAACGTCACATAGCACTCACTACACTTAACGTTGTCTGGTTTCCACATAATACTTTAATAATAATGATATATAAAATATAACAAAAACAGGGATAAACAACCTTTTTGCTGAAGTTTTATCATAACAATAATATGCCACACCGCGACCAGATACAAAAAAAATATCTGGATAATTTAGAATTGAGGACATAGTTTTGTCATTTTTATAAAAAGGGTCCTGTGTTTTCTATCATGATTTATATAGGATTCTTAAAAATAAAACTCTTTCTTAACAAGGTCACCACATACTTTGTTGTTGATGCAGTTAAAAAAAAACTCCAATGTTTGCAACGTACTTTTTATTGAAAAGCGGAGTAGGAACACTGTGGTTCACTCTTTGAATTTTGCATGGTTGGAACTCGTGCGAAAGGTTTCCTACCCCCTAGTGTATATTGTAATATAAATAGTATGTTAATGACCATAATATATCATTCTGACAACACGGCTATAATAAATTTAACATTTTGCAACAACAGCAGAGGCAAACGTCGCCTCCCGCACGATAGTGTTACGTAGAATTAAAAAATAGACCGCACTTAGAGTGTTAAATAATATCCAGCATTATTATTAAAACGAAGCCGTATTTAACGTAAAAATACGGTACGATTTTTAAATTGTGAATGTGACAACCCTGTTTCATTTTATGTGGAGACTTTAGGCGTAATGAACGGTAACCAGACAGAAACTCAAATGACAAAATCTCAACTGTCAAAAGGGTAACCTACTATTGACAAAATCGCAACTCATCGCCGGAAAACCTGTTGCCGCCAATTTCAATATTGTTGGGTTAGGTTCGTTAGGTTGTTTTTTTTTTTTTTACACACAAAAACAAAACAAAAAAAAACAACGGTATCAGATTCCCCAGTGTTGAGTTGCGATTCTGTCAATAGTAGGTTACCCTTTTGACAGTTGAGATTTTGACATGGAACCGTAATGAACCTGGGAAGAGAGATCGTCCAATTAAGTTAAGACAGATAGAAGGAGCGTCGGAAGGCGACCAAAGAGATGGACCGATTACATTGTCTAAATCGCTGGAGGAACCTGGATGCGGAAGGGTCAGAACAGAGACGAGTGAAAACAGATGGAAGAGGCCTATATCCAGCAAAAGAGGGAAGAAGGCTGATGAAGAAAAAGAAGAATAAGAAGCAGAGGCGTTTAGGGGTGATATCAAAAATTTTGCAGACACAATGACTGATTCTATAAGCAATAAAAAAAAATGAAATTATTTGAGGCATACTAGTGTCGCCTGGGTGGGCGACAATGTGCCACAAAATGGGCGAAAAAACATCGTATGCTGCATAATGCCAAAAAGTTGCCACTCAGTAGAATTAGGCCTTTAAGGCCTACCTTAAACTTCGCGTCGGTTTCGCTCATAGGTTTATTTTACGACCGGAGGTTCTTTAGTGGAAGTTCATTATGAAATAATTGTCTACGGACGCTTCCGTGTCCATCGTCAGGGCAATATTATACTAAATAAATAAATAAAATATTCATTGGATATAAAACATCATACCAAATGGCGGATTTATTTCCGTAGGAAATGTCTGCTAACCAACCACTTGTGACAATAAAATGAGATAAATAATTATACGCATACTTACACGTACTAGTCGCCATATTCAATAAATGCAAAGTCTGTGAAATATACTAAACACTGTTCTTTCATTCTCATTATATTGTAATGAACTCACACTCCTCCTCCATGACGTACTCCACTTCACGAGACAAGCTTTCTAAGCTTACTGTGAAGTCTACAAAGGTGTATTTGTGTTTATTTCGATAAGCCCAGATTCATTTTTTTTTAATCTAATTATATTGTAATAAACTTCCATCGAGAACCTTCGGTCAAAAAAACTCAACACTCTCAAAACAAAAGCATGACAAAAAAGTATTGTAGAAATAGTACTACCCAATATTTTATATCATTCGTAAAACACGATGATAATAATAATAATAATATGCTGCCCCGATGGATTTATGGTTATGGGGGGAGGGGGCGGGGGGGCAGCTGCTGCCAGCGACACATTGCATGACCGCAAATTGTGCCGTATATCAAATAAATCGCACCATCAATATCACGTGCTGTACGTATTATAATTTTAAAACGATAAAAACCTAACAAGAATAATATAATGCCATCCAACAAATACTATAGTTAGCTTAAAGTTCCTCAAAAAACATAAGGAGGGCACAACGTTTCACAGTGTAGTGACCCAAAATCATCAAAATTAGCCCTTATAATACTACAAGCTGAGTGACCCGTGCTTCGCAACGGCAGATTCAGCATTGAAGGAAAATCCCGTGAACTTAAGGCCCTCCACATCCCCGGGTAGCTCAGGCGTATCAATAGCGACCTCTTTACCCGCACTTCTAGGCAAATCTTATTAAGAGGTTGACCCAGAGTTAGCCTTAAGGGAGTCCCACCCCTAAATTACGTTCCTTCAGTGTCCTTATCCAAGGAGGTTACAATTCATTCTTACAAATAAGAGACATAAATACGAATTACATCTACAAATTTAACAAACCAGCCCGGCATACTTAATACTAAAAGTTTAAATGTGACTTAAAATCAGAATTTCTTTTCCAACGCCGTTTCATACGATACCACACACGACCCCACACAGCACTTGGATCCCCTCATCATCACGGTATCTCCTAGGAAAAGTTTTTTCTCCAAAAATCGGCGACGAGAACCTCATCACAAATTATATGAATGTGTCGGAACGGAAGCTAGAAGTGTGTGTACGTTTGTGGTGGTCTGGCGTTCTGTCCTCTCTGCTTACCCCGCAATTAGCAATTTGACAGTTGATGACTGACATCTAACATTTTTTTCTGAAATTCTACTGAAAAAAAGTTCTTACCAAATTTGTTTATGTCTTTAGGGAGATTATTTATTTATCGTATGGTCAATAATGGTACATCATATCAATTTACAATAATAATAGAGCTCATGTTTGATTGTCAGAAATTAAAAATTAAAAGTATTGTTTCTCAAATATTCGGTTGCCAATTCGTTGAGTGTCAAGAAATTCTCCGGGTTTCCTCCATACGCTGTAGGGAGATATTCTCATAGACAAAATATTTTAAATAAAGAATAAAAATGTTCTTTACATAAAACAAAAGAGTTATCTCCGCATATCCAGTGGCGGCCCGTCATACAATAAATAAAGTCTTCCACGTCGAACTAAATAATAAGAGTAATAATGGTACAGGGGCGGCTCGGTTCAATGTGCGAGCGAGCAAGCTGGCTGGATGTAAAGTTATCGCCCTAGTAGATAAGACAACATAATGGTCTCAACAGTTTGTTTGTAAACCCCATCTTTATAGCAGTTATGGGGACATTAAATTTGTCATTTTTGAAAATATTGCTCTTCCCTTTTCTTCCTAGAATGCCAAGAGTCAGCGTTTTTAACGAAAGTTCTCGCCAACTCGAGAAATGTTATCGATTTGTTGAAATCATGATGCCTGATAAAATTTTGTTAAGTTACTTGGATAGTTACAAATTAAGTTCCAAATTACTTCGCATGACGATCGGATTTACCATCGTAACAATCATTCGCACAAGACACACAACAATTAATTGTATAAATTCTCTTTGTTACGATATACGAAAGAGCCATATGATGCTAACACCGCTCGCATATTTTGTACACAATAAAGAATATTTGTAGAAGATAATATTATGTGCTTTGTGTAAATGATTCGCACTAATCAGTTTTGAGACAAGTTCGCCGTAATAAAAATGCTTTGTAATTCTTTTTTTTTGTATTGCACTAAAAATATAATAAAAGAAGAATATTTAAAGGCCAAGTTTGGCACTAAAGCCAGGACTCTTCTTTTATGGAACCATTGGTTTTAGAATTGTATTTAGATTATAGTTGACCATAGTAATGAGAATTGTATTATAGGTAAATCATAATACATGTTCTTTCTAAATTTTCGAAGATACTTATCTCGAAAATCATTCTCGAAATATCGAGAAAATATTAATAGCCACGACATACAAAAATAAACACTTCCTTACAAATATCTTGGGTTGTTTATCGTCCCGCAAGATGGCGCAAACAACGATTTGAATTATCATTGTTATTTTAACTGCTACCAACTTACGAATTATACCCGTACCTACTTAATACATTTTTGACACATAAACGCAATTACTACGTTCAGGCAATAAAATCCACAATACTAAAGACGCTCGCTAAATTTTTAAAGCTCTCCTCAGCCGTTATAATTGTTTTTTTCGCATTACGAAGTTTTCCAAAGAAATAATTAAAGGTATTGGTTAATATATTTTTTAATCGAAGTAAGTTGTTAATATTTTTTAACGTATGCGTGGATGGCAAAATCATTCAGTGCGCAATCGCTACAATGTTATGCTATATGGTCAAAAAGCCTAGTAAAAATGGGACAATATCGGCATAACAGCCTGCGTTTTTCAAAAGGGCCTAAATGCAAAATAACTAACCTAAATAAAATACAAATAAAGCATCATCTATTACTTCCGAAACAAAAAAAAAGCTTAGTAACTAACATATAGGACCTAATAAATTTAATAAGGGACGACATCTATTCATTTTTTTAAACATACGTACAACAACTTAGCGTTCATGAAGTCTTTTGGAATATTTTGGTAAGTATAGACTTTTTATTATAAATTGGCAGTTGGGTATTTGATTATATCCCGAGCCCGAGTAACTCTATCGTCGAATCTCGTATCCTTGGTGAACCATGCAACGAATAACCCTGAGACTTGGCAGTTGGGTACTCAATTATATCCCTAGTAACTCTATCGTCAAATCTCGTGTCCATGGTGATTAATGGGACAAATAACTCTGAACGGGGATCAAATATGATTAGTCTGTCTAATTACGTAATAGATACCTATAGGTTCCTAACTTTATGGAGTAAGTACATAAAATATCCCTGTAAAATAATTTTCTGATTATTAGTACGTACCTACAACAGCTGACGATGAAGGAGAGCGAGTGAGAGTTAGATGGAAAGAGAGGAAGGATGTCAATGATTGACAAACTGTCATCGCTTGTAAATTAACAAAATTTAAATTAGGAAAAGTCGGGACATTGCTTCCAGCCTCTCCTCTCCATGGGCAGGTGGCCAATACTAGGGATGGGGAACATCTGTAATTAATCGAGAAATGATAATGTTCTCATCGATACAATTCACGAAGCCTTACATTTATTAATCCTTTCTCGTCTAGATGGCGTTACTGTCAGCATATACAAATAACAAAAATACAGTTATAGTCTGTTTTGTTTTCAGATTTATATTATTCGATAAACCCAGATTCATTTTTAAAAAAGTATGGCCAACATCACGCCCATAATCATTTAACATTCGTTATGTCAAAGTGTAAAAAAGTTAAAAGCGCAGGATGAATTTTCTTGCTTGTCAGAGACTTAAATCTAGATTTCTTGTGTATAGTATTGCTTCGTCGCTAAGGGTGAAGAAGTCTGATGCATTGCCACTGTACGCTCTGAGTGCACAACCGGTAACTACATATTATGTGTTAAATGGTCTGCCTGTTGGTTCCACAATAGCATTCAGGGGACTCTTGCCATCCACACTTGTGGGAAAAATCTGCACAGAAATCTCACGGGAACCAACTTGGTTTTGTGTTGCTTGATGTGACAATAAGATATGGTTACATTTTTTCGCTAATTTCAAATTATATTCGAGTTTGTCTGAATAAATTAGCATACTTGTAAAATATGCGATCTGAGAATATTGCGGACCTTTGACAGCTCTTATGACAAGGTTCGACAACCAGGGCTACCAAGCGACTTCTGTCGCGAAATGCACTATAGACGTAGATGCAATGGCTTGGATAGGGAAGAGAGCCCTGTACTTTAAAATGCAAATAGTTATTAATAATTTCATCCATCTTGTCCACCGTGCGGACGTTACGTGCAAGTGGAGTTTAGATTGTATTGTTGGTAGCCCTGATTGTCGAATCTTGTCGTAAGAGCTGTCAAAGGTTCCCAATATTCTCACATTGTATCTTTTACAAGTAACCTACAATGCCGAAAATATTACAGAGTAGCGCTAGAGAAATCATTTTAAAGAAAAGATAGTTTTGCAAGTTGGAAATAGAAAAAATGCTCCATTAATCCCTTTAAACCGCCACCATAAGTTAGGAAAACAATGTTGCCAATTTATTCTAACAATTCAAAAATTGGCAAAATGTTTTAAACAACAGTTCTGAAATATAATTTGAAAGTAGCGAAAAAATTTAACCATATCGCATTATCACATCAAGCAACACTAAACCAAGTTTGCACCAGGGGACTTATTACAGAGAATAGTCTGTAAAAATTGATGAAATATTTTCCATCACTATGTATTCGAAGACATCCAAAATTGAGTTGCGATAGAAAGGGGAAGAGAAGGGGAAGGGGGGTAGCTATTTTGGTGTGAGATAATTTAAAACAGACGTGGGAACTTCATCGAAATTACTCAAGAAAGTGCTTAATAAATTAAAACAACACGGAGTTTAATTAAAACTCTTTTGAAGAAGGGGTCCAATTTAGTTTCATCATCATTATTATATTATTATTTTAAATTTGATTAAAATTTCACCGTTGGATGATTGTTTTATTTTGTATTGTTTTATTTCACATCTTAATTCAATTAAAATGATTACATGTACAATTATATTACTTAATTATATTTTAACATTAAAATTTTGTTATTAAATTAAGCGTTCTCAACGAAGAAACTGTACTACGGATCATATACTCCGGATGTTATTATAATTAACTAAACAAAAATAATCCACTCTCCGGCATGACAGATTTTAGGCCTTTGCGCCGAAGAGTGTGCAGACATGAAGTTATCTGCAAGTTACATGATGCAAAATTGTATTGCTGGCTGTCAAATTTTATCACAAGAACTGCCAAAGGTCCGTAATTTTCTCATATAGTATTTTTTACAAGTGAGTCATTAGGCCAAAAATATTACAGAGCTATTAATACTAGAAAAATTACTTTAAAGGAAGACAGTTTTTTCAGAGGGAAAAAGAACATAATGCTCAAACAATGCCATTGAACAAAGTAGTATCTCGAACTGTTGCCATTACAGGTTTGAAAAATAATGTTGCCAGTTCACTTATGCAATCCAAAATTTGCTATTTTTTCACAATTACTTTGTATGAAAAAAGTGACATCATTGTCTTTTTACTACTACATTTTAGTTCCCTAAATCACCACCGCATGCATACTTCTAGCGGTGCTACTATAAGTAAGTACTCACTTCATTTCATAATCTCTAAAGTCCAAAAAGGATAAATAGTGTTCGTCATGGGGATGTCTGCAAGCTAATCCCCATTATAATGTGGGTATTTAAAAAAAAAGGACTTGCATGACTGCGGAGTGTGGACCAGTCTGGGGGTAAATAGAGCTTATGCAAATGGACTTGAAATAATACCTTATAATAAAAGTAATAGTAATAAAACGATCCAGCTCAGTAAAGTGAACTTGTCAGGAGAAAGAAGAATAGGAAAATGGAGGAATTTCAGATTTTAATGCCGTCATCCCACCAACACTTTGATCCTTTTGTCATTCAATTCAAGGCTTCGCAGTTGAAAATTTTTTAGATTCGCAAAATTGTTATAAGAGAAACTTGGGAAACTGAGGATATCGTGCGGTGGAGCCGGAAGAGGAGGCGGTTCTGGCGGGACCATGTTAATAGGATGAATGGAACAAGACTCGCCCACGTTGCTGCAAATGAAATCCCCACGGATCAAAGGCTGACAGGAAGACCACCAAAAAGATGGAGAGAAAGCTGGTCTTCCACGTTCCAAGAAGGAGCACCAAACGCCGAAACAAACAGATCCCAGATCTAACATAAGCGGAAGAAGAAGAGCAAAAATGGTTCCTATTGATGCCTAATTTTGCAAACACCTTTAAAAAGGTTTAAATTATCCATATCAATAATGAATTGAAACTGGACTGTACATTTTTTTCTCAGGGTAGCGATATTTTCAGACGACTCTCTTTGAATGGAAATTGTGAATAGCATCAGTTGGTCCTGGTATGTACTGGGTATAGTTACGGGGAACTCTGTCAATATAACCATTAATCATAGCCATGGGACAGGGATCCCACAGGCGGGCAAGCTGACTGGATGCTGACCTATGGAAGATAATGGATTTTTAAGTACCTACCTAACTACCTGGAACCTAATACCCATCAAAGTATACTGTGAGTAGGTACCCTGATATTCTGGAATAAAAGATGACCAGATTCATTGAAATGTTTTGAAAAGATGCGATATGCTCCGAGAGAAAATTATTATATTATCAGATTAATTTATAATTTGTGAGAACATCGGAATTTTCTACATGTCGTAATTGAATATAACAAGTAGTTATCTCAACAGGTACACAACAAAGGATGGACGTTCCATCAGGCTTATGACTGATCGTCGGCTGGCTTAATGTGATCACTTTTTTTTACAAAGCCTTTTTTTATTTCATTGAACAACCCAACCATTACCATTAATAAACCAAAAAATAAAACTGAAATAATCATTAAAATGACTTCATAGCATATACCCCAACGACTACATTTGAGGGGGTGTAAAAAAATCGGACCAGAAAATGACATCCGGTTCCTTAATCTTTGATCTATCTGCAACAATAATCAATTGATGAAATTCTGTCCTCAGATTGTTCATACGAAACTGCATCCCGCGCTTGCACCGCTATTATTTTTCGTCGAGATAACTTACAAAAATCAGATTTCTAGCCCCCAGAAAACTATGAACACAAATAGATGTAGGTATACGTCATCGTAGACAAGTTGTTTGTACATGAATAATGGTATGAATGAACGGATAGACGTGCGTCACAAAAAGTTAACAGAATGTAAAATTGTAAAAGAATTTCCAAGTATACGCAATATTTTTTTATTATATTTGTTGAAAGATAATACATATTATATAATGTAGGTACCTACACCCAGAATGAGGCCGGATAAATGCGAGGGCCATAAAAACTTGCAAGGCCGTTAAAAAGTTTTTAAGAAGTTTGTAATAATCGGGAAATTATAACGATGTCTTTACTAATATAATATTTTATGATGTACCTATACTTGATAAACAGTTGGCCTTAACTTATAGGCAGTAAAATGGTTAAGGTGTCGACAAAATGGTATTTCTTCACTTTATCATTATATAATGAACTATAAATTAAGACCAGTAGACTTATGCCATTGGAACGACGTTTGCAGAATCATTGCGGGGGGCGAAAGACAGACCAGGGTGGGCTAGACTGCTGCGAGAAGTACCGCATGAAGGTCACGATCCTCAGCATTAAGGGACCGATTTGGAAGAAGAAGAAATTAAGACTAAAATATTAAATAATTCATAACATACACGTCATCCATTACCTTTACAAATAAGATGAGAGGCTGTAAAGAAACATTGGACCAAGAAACGGACCGGCAAGATTTGGATTATTAATCTTCGATCTGTCCTCAACTGTAATCCATTGATGGAATTCGGTCCTCATATTTTGCATGCTCAGGTACTCTCAGCGCCTGCTCTTACAATTTTTTTATAAAAATTTAAAAAAAAATACAGAGGGCTAAGTTGAAAAAAAAAACTATAAAATTTTTCACTTCCAGGCTGAGAACTATTCAATCCGCCCTCGTAATGTTCAACCATAATCCAATGAGATCGGGTTGGTAGTTAGCGTACGCACCAACCATCTGCCACTGTATATCTGTTAAGATAACTAGGTACTTCGATTGTTTGTTTTTCAACATTTTCCGCATGTAGAAGATTTGTATAACGAAAGGCCACTGTTTAAAAAACATGATTTTATGAAATTTTTGTGCGGTGTCTTTTATACACACGATATTTTCCAATAAATTATGTCTATTATGTAATTTTATGACTAACAAAGAAGTTATGATAATGATTGATACAATCATATTAATATCCATCCATAATCCATACCATCACGCCATTATCCACAATGTGGAAAAAAGTGAGGACAAGTTCAATGATTCTAAGTGTCAGCACTTGGCAAGCATTCTGCTAACGCGACATGCACTAAGGCAGGACGTGGCAAATGAATGAACTAAAAGAAAAAAGTATAGGTAATTTTGAAAAATGTACAACGATTTTTGGTCCATTCCATTAAGAGTAGGCATACTGACATTTCAAAACTTTCTAAAAACGGGAGACCTTAGATCTCGGCAACCGTTACTAAAATATGCTTTGGAAAAAAATAGAGTAGATACATTGAACCTTTATCTAGGGAATGGCCGTAAAAAATTTTTGATTGAAGCGAAATTAATCCCAAAAAATGGAAAAAAACGCTATTTTTACCATTTTATCATGCGAAAATTCATGCGATTTTCGGCGAGCTCGTAAGTGTCGGAACACCCATCGTTCTTCCTCCCCAAGAGAGTTCACATAACCCTACATTAGGTTAATGTAGATATCTTTAGTATTTTTTGATGAATAACCGCATTGTGAAGTTATTAAAATTTGATGAGGAAATTGTAAACTAAGACACCGACCATATATGAAATAAAATGGTTGGTAATAAGATGTAATTGGGTTTATTTCGATAAACCCAGATTCATTTTTTTTAATTAATAAAAAAAATACAAAAAAAAAGTGGAATAAAAAGAAAAATGGCGAACAAAAGCTTCAGGTATTTGTTTTCTGTACATAATATATGTGCGTTACTTAGTGAAGTCTTCAGAACAATGCCTCCTCTTTGAAGTTAATAAATTAGCAAAGGTTTCCAACCTGTCTTCGTCTCAGATTCTCCTTGACAGATAGTCAAGTGGTTAGCAAAGGATTATAGAACTCTATACCTTCCTTAAGAATCCCAATTTACTTTTTTTCAGAAGCGTACCATTCAATTCTGTAACTCACGATTCTATGTATACAGTGCCGTTAGATTATTCTCGTAGATGATATTTTTTTGTAGTCCAAACGAATTTTGGTATTTTGATCGGCCATTGCCGGTAAACTGCTACTCCTACGAAAAAATGTGTAGAATATTTTTTGTAGAGAATTTAGTAAGGATTATTTTTGTCATAGACCACTTTCTCCTATCTCTTACAATATTCTTTAAAAATACGAAAAACCGCGTAGGACGACATATTCGGGAAGGCAGGGGGGGGGGCGGCAAAATTAATAAGCAACCCTATGGGATATGTTAACTTTCTTTTAAATCACATTTCGATTTAAAAAAACAGGGTCACATTTTTTCGCATGATTCTTTTTTTTTTCACTAGATTTTCCACTATCAACTACAGTCCCAGCCTATTTTTCCACGGTTTTTTTTATATAACTTCAACATCAATTTTTTATAACTTCTGAATGTCCCAACACCCAAAAATTTTGCACACAAATTTGGTTTAGGTGACAGTTTAAATTATAGTATTGTTTTATCATAAAAACGTTTTAGTTGGTAGATTTTAATTAATTTTAATCTTACATGAGCCTGGTTATTTAAAAAAATACTATTACTTATGTTTTCTTTTATGTTTTTGATCGCCTATATCATTTACAACATTAGTTAGAATAGAATCACTATTCTCCGCACTATCGTAATTAAGTGTGCCGTTTCTAAATGTGCCGCTCCTTTAAATAATTTAATATGCAGTAAAACGTTCATTAAAAAGTAAGCAAAGCCTTGCTTGTATACTTGAATATATAATTATATACAAAATACCTTCCGTTTCCATAGTGTGGGTTGGAAAAGCGAATCCATTAACAAATTATATCGGATAATTCTATGCACCCCTCTCCTTCTCCCGTCCCCATCATCCCCTATTGCTGCTTCCTACGGAAAAACAAGAGCTAAAGTCTTAAAACAAGAGAAGATAACAAATTGGTAGTAGAGGGGGAGTCGGGTATTTAGAATGCTTTCTTTTTTCAAAATCTAATCCCGGCATTATTGTACCGCGAAATTTATATGTAGCTATTAGCCGAAAGTACCAACCTAACAAATAATATTTTATCTGCTGCAACGGAGTCGAATTTTCGAACGCAATTACGGATTTTTTTTAACTTATGTAAAAAAAAAAGTGTTTTAAGAATAGGTAGGCATATTGTCATATTTTTTTTCTCAAAACTTGGATTTGACAACATTACTAAATATGCTTCATGAAAAAAAGGGTAAATATATTTAACCTTCCTCTAGTGAATGATCATAACAGATCTTTCATATCTTGTATAGGTAATTCGAAAAAAAATGTGAAAAATACCTCCAATTTTTTTCTTGAATGAAAAAAATTCCCCGAAAAAAAAGAATAATTGTCTTTCGCTGTGATAATATGCATTAAAACCCAGTGAATGACCATATTTTTTTTAAATATACGTAAATATCCCCAAAAAGTAAAACTATTTTTATCATTTGATCACACGACCGTGAAGGCGATTTTCAACCTGAACGCCGCGGGAAGTAAAACATCGTAGTCTTAACGCGCACTCAAAAGGTTGAAGATTATTTTCTATTAATTATGTTGGTTGGTAAGTATACTAAACTTACCATCAACTATTCTTCAGGGGAACCAAAATTGGTAAAAGAATCTCTACGATCATAAGAAGTACATAATTGAGAAAAATAATTAACATACTTTGGCTATTATATACTTACGTAATAAGAAAGAAATTAGAAACTGTAGTATCTACAGCAATCTGAGAATATTTCTTACGAGCGTAATGGAAAATTAATGAAAATTACGCTAAAATCTTAAGATACTACGATAATAATAAGTACTACTAAAATGTAAAACTTAATCAATGAAACATGGACAAAGAGGGACTAAGTACGAAATTATTCAGATTTTCTTATTTAAATTCCAATAAAATTAAAGTAAATATAAAAAGAACCTGTAGAAACATAATACAAATTAAATAAGCAATCAAAAGGGTACAATCCATACATACGCGTCTTTATGCAAACTGAGCCCTTTACACACTGTTTGCATTGATTCTACTTCTCTGGCACATTGTCAATGTTGCTCCTCTTGATTGTTAAAAAACTATAATTGTTATAACTATGTAAATTTGATGAGTCCAAGTGCCCGAAATTAGATGAACAATAAACAATAAAATATAGTAATGTTGACACAATAACAAAGTCATGCCACTGTGAATACGCGCGCGGCCATTACACCGGAAGTTGATCCATAAGGCGAAACTAGCACCGCTTACGGCAGCAACGGCGACACTACACGTACCAGAGCCGCAAGGTAAAATTTCTCACTACTGCTTTCATTTTTTTATGTTATTTAGTGTCCCGTAAGTCAGGTGTTCTTGAAACTGTCATATAATGTGAAATATCCTTTTCACCACTGAGGTTCGCCACCCATTCTGAATGTTATAAACATTTTCGTTCAAAGACACACACAGCATTCGCTGGTTACCCCATTATAAGGATATACTGTGATGCTACAGCAATCGTCAAAGTGTCAGCTTACTACACGTCTAGACTTGCAGGCAGAATGCTAATGCATTCGTATTGAATGAATGCTAATTTCAGAATGCTAATGCATTCGGTATATTAATATGCGTATTAATATACCGAAATTCGACAGAAAACTTTAAAATTTAAAAAGTTGGAAACAAAACAATATACATACAGTAATTTCTTACATAGCTCCTTAGAAATCCATATCACATAATAAATATGTAATTCAGTCCAGATTCTTCTCTCCCTAATGGAAATTTTGGCGCCCAACGTGGGGCTCACAATGTATTTCAGGGTAATTAAAGAGTTTTACAGTTCGCCCCCACTGCGTTATCTTTAAAGGTGGATAATTTTACACGAAACTTTCTGGAAACTTGGATAAAGATGCTGGCAAAAGGTAGCTCCATGCTGAAGTAATACATCTACATATTGTCGACTTGTTAAATAATACTTCTAACTACGTTTTTACTCATGATTTCAACAAATTCAAATTCAAATATATTTATTAGTAACTAATATCTTACATTTAATACATACATATAAAACTAATTACAATATTTACAATTTTCCATACTACCCTCCAATGTGAGGAGACCTCGTGTATTGTAACAAATGGAGGTATACGAGTAAAAGAAATTCTATAATATGTGACAAATGTATTTATTTGAATTTGGATTGGCTGGTAGAAACTGCTATTAGATAATAAGCCCGCCTTTTGCATACAACCTACATGTAAAAATAGTATGACATTTAAAGCAATAATTCCACAAATCACCCAGTTAAGGTGGACTGCCTAATTATAAGAATTAAAAAATATATTATTTTTTTAGAATTTTGTCATTCTTCGCGTGACCATTGTCACTTCATTCTTGCGTAAAATCAACTCTGTAAATATGGTCGAGTACATTTTTTTTCTTAATTAAAGCTAAATACAGAAAAAATGTTTAAAAAGATGAAGAAATTGTATGCAATATCTAAAAATAGATAAAAAAGACGAAAAAATATCCATAGTGTGCTGCAAACTGGCTTGATCGCTTTCACTTGATGTTTTCTACGTACGCTTTTTTTAGTGAACCCACTTTTCATGATGTCCTGGTAAAAATAATACATTGTAAAATTTTGAAGAAAAGATATTTTTTTGAGAAATATGATAAAAAAAAACATTAAAAATGGTGTTAGACATTTTCTTCATCATGTCAACGAACATCAGAGTTGTGCTGCTGTTACTAAAGTCTGTTCCGGAGAGAAAAGTTGATAATTTTAAAGGTTTCTTAGCTGGGCCACAATTGAGAGACAAAGAAGAACCTACGTTCGTTCTGTCTCTTTCTTTACTTATACTCCCTATTACTACTACATACATACAATCCATTCGAAGGAAGATGTAAATGAAATGGTTGCTCCAAAAGGTAAAGTGTGATTATTTCGAAATCACAATTTATGTGTTTGTGAGAACATCGGAATTTTCTACACGTCGTAGTTGAATATAACAAGTAGTAATATCTCAACAGATACACAGCAAAGGATGGACCTTCCATTAAAACTGACATAATTTGTCTACCGCCATCTGATTTTGTCTACGACTTCAGAGTTCAGGGAAGTATAAAAATGGTTGAAACGTACACTAAAATACCAAAAAATAATCTCAATAGTGTGCCGCGAACAATATATGCACCTTTCATCTCGACTCAACTACCAGCCTCCGTAACACAGCGGTAGAGTACCGGCTTGTCAGGTTGGAGGTCTGGGTTCGATTCTCAGCCGCGCCAGATGGATGGACTGGAATTGGTGAATGTTACTTAAGTATAAAGTGATCACATTAAGCCAGCCAACGATCAGTCATAAGCCTGATGGAAGGTCTATCCTTTGCTGTGTATCTTTTGAGATATAACAACTTGTAAATAGTGATATTTCAGGCACAATGCTTGTATTTTAGGCCCCGCGTTGAGCCTAATCCTGTGATATTCGTGATATCTGGATAGGTGATTTTTTCCCAGTGATAGACTGATGAATTTATACATCAATCGATAAAATGTAGACTCTTCTGGCTGATAATACTGAGAAGTGTGTTGGGAGAACAAAAGAGGCGTAGGAAGACCACAGAAAAGGTGCACAGATGACATTGTCGAGCTTACGGGTCGTAGATGGCAGCAGATAGCCCAAGATAGAAGACAGCGGAAGAGTTTAGAAGAGGCCTATATGTCCAGCAGGGGAACGCGAGTGGCTAGCAGTACGTTAGTAAGTAAGTGTTGGCAAGTCTTGCCTTCGCGTAAGAAACCTAGTAAGGTATATTCTATACCAGCATTTATACTCAAAGAAGCTGGTACACATATTTTCATCGTTTTGCATTATTTGTTTAATTTGTCATTGAGATCTGGTATTTTTCCTCAACAATGGAAAATCACAAAGGTTTGTCCCATTTATAAAAAGGGTGATGTCTCGGACATTAAAAATTATAGGCCCGTGGCAGTGTTGTCTGCACCGGCTAAAATTTTTGAAATGATTATTCACAAAAGCATTTGGGATAGATGCGGGCATCAGTTAATTGATGCACAGCATGGATTTCGTCCGACTAGGTCCACTACAACAAATCTTCTGTGCTTCAACAATTACGTTGCGAAGAGCCTTGATGAAAGAGTTCAGGTAGACGTGATTTATACCGACTTTGAGAAGGCGTTTGATAAGGTCAATCAAGATATTCTTCTCACAAAGTTAAACGAATTTGGCCTATCTTCCAATCTAATTGGGTATTTTGCGAGTTATTTTAAAAATAGACAGCAATATGTTTCCTTTCGTGCCCATGAATCAAATAAATATGCTACAATGTCAGGTGTACCTCAAGGCTCAAATTTGGGACCCCTTCTGTTTGCCATTTTTATTAACGATATAGGGGAAAATATTCATCAATCAAAATTCCTACTGTATGCAGATGACCTGAAATTGTTCCGTACAATATCCTCTCCTGACGACGTAGCACTCTTACAAAGGGATATTGATTCAATTGTATCTTGGTCTCACGATAATGATTTATTTTTTAGCGCACCTAAATGTTATATTATGACATACTCCCGATCACGTGATCCGATCTTTCATCAATACACCATGATGGAATTAGAGCTTGGGCGCGTGTTTGAGTCAAGGGACTTAGGTATCTTGTGTAAGCCTGATCTCACATTCCGAGAGCATATCAACTCAGTAGTTGATAAGGCATACATGATGCAGGGCTTTTTGCTGCGCAATTCCAGGTATTTTTTTAAAGAGAACACTCTTATGGTTCTGTATGAGGCTTTGGTTCGCTCAATATTGGAATCAGGATCAATAATATGGGGACCTACTGAGGTAACGTATATACATCACATGGAAAAAGTACAGAAGAGATTCGCTAGGCATTTATATAAGGTAAAGTCGGATATTATCCTTATCTCTTTCCATCAATGTTCATTATGGGCTGTTTGGGAATGTCCACGTTGGAAAAACGTAGGAAGGATTATTTATGCAGACATTTCTTCAAACTGATCAACGGCGTAATACATAATCCAGAAATACTATCCGAATTTAAGTTCTTTGTACCTCAATCATATTGCAGATCCCGTCAACATACTCGTTTATTGTTTTATCCTCCTAGAGGCCATACCAATATCATTGCAGACTCTCCCATCAGTAGGGCAATTTGTTTATTTAATGAACTGTCTGGTGATTTCGGTGTGGACATGTTCAATATGTCATATGCCGAGTTCACCAGACGCATTGACATATATGTACAGTAGCTATGTAATATTGTGTTTACATTGCTTGTTATTTGTTATTTTCTGAATATTTTTAAATATTATGGTTTTGTTTAATGTTGTTATTTAATCAATATTAAATAATGTGTGTACCTATAATAGTAAAATTATATTAATTGCATCGATTATTGCGTCGATGTTGCCCGATCATTGCACTCACTATGGTGGAACGTACACTTAGTACACTACTGTGATTTGATTGGACGCTGTGTCTTGTGTATGTACTTACTGCAAGCGACGGCTGATATGTACTTGTGGTATACTATTGTTTTAAATACTTGTATTATTGTTATTGTATCTAGTTTTAGTATTATATTTTGGATGTCAAAACCTTTGCAGATTTGATATCAATTTGCGATTATTGTATTGAATGTTCAGTACTTGTAATTGTTTATGTATCACCATTTTATTGTATTGATTTTAATGTTGTTATTTCTATCGCATCTGCCGGCGCAAAGGCATTTTTATGCTGTTATGTCGGTAGATGCTCTTAATAAAGAATAATAATAATAATAATAATTTTGAAGGTAGGATAATTTTATTTATGTAGGTAACGTAATTGTGTAAGAAACCTTAGATGTAGTAGAATTATGAGCAATATTATGAATTTTATATCTACCCCCTACCACCTAGGTATATTATGTAACTGGCGGGGTAGACACTAGGCAGGTTCATGTTTGTAGGTTAATTGGAACATTTGTTTGAACTGTCGAAAGGGGTGAAAAAACTTTATACATTTCGTAGGATATTTATTTTACGAGACACGTGTTTGTAATATGTTCCAAAAAACTTATAAATTCTACATTGAGCAGACAAGACCCGAAAGGCCGCTTTTTATTTATTTATTAAGGAGCGAGGTTTTAGGGAAATGAGTGACTGCAAGACTGGTGTCGTGACAAGAACGAAAATGAATAAACTAAGATGGTTTGGGCATGTTGAGAGAATGAAAGATGACAAGATGACAAAAAAGATACATTTGAGCGAAGAGAGGTAAGGAAGCGCGGCCGCTCAAGACTGACCTGGTCCGATCATGTCGACCGAATCCTCAAGGATGGACGCGTTTTAAATAAAAGGAATGGGAGAGTGTGTATGACTGCATACATGAATGTGACGGAGGCTAGGAGTGTGTGTACAGATAGGGCTGTCTGGCGCTCTGTCCTCTCTGACTACCCTGCAAGGGATGTGGCGTGAGGATATATATATATATAGATAGTTTTATTGACTCAAGCACATGTAGAGTATGTACGAACTACGAATGTATATATATAACTACGATCCCAATTCCTTTGTCAACGGCAAATAGTTTCCGACTAGCTGAGTTACCCGTGCTTCGCAAGGGGAAATCTGATAA
This sequence comes from Ceraclea dissimilis, assembly GCA_963576895.1. NCBI lineage: Eukaryota > Metazoa > Arthropoda > Insecta > Trichoptera > Leptoceridae > Ceraclea > Ceraclea dissimilis. The sequence continues at coordinate 14,886,321 of OY756373.1, forward strand.
AACGACCCGTCATACTTTATAGGCTTGAGCTGGATAAAATGTGACTTAAGCTCTGAACTTCTTCTCCAACGCCCTTTCATATGATACCATACATGACCCTACGCAACGCTTGGATCCCCTCATCATCATGACATCTCTTAGGGAAAACTTTGTCTCCAAAAACCGGCGACGTTAGAACACAGATGCCCGATCCCACCAACTACCACCTAGGAAGCAGACCCCTAAGGAATTTCCATACAAAACCACAGATAATTTGAGTGATTATTATAACTGTCATAACCTTTAAGATATAAATCCATACAAAATACAGCATGCAGCTACTTAAGTGAGGGAGATTCTGGGCCGAGATATTTGGCCACCTAACTAAGTAGAGCTGCATGCTGTATTTTGTATGGATTTATATCTTAAAGGTTATGACAGTTATAATAATCACTCAAATTATCTGTGGTTTTGTATGGAAATTCCTTAGGGGTCTGCATCCTAGGTGGTAGTTGGTGGGATCGGGCAAGAGTATATTATCGCGAATGTTATTCTAAAGTTTGGCAGCAATCCATCGTAAAATGCGGGAGTTATGCGAACACTTACAAAAAAACCGACTTTCCTTTAGTTATATAGATGAGACTAGCTTGCGAAGACATCCACGTCTTTCGTCCAGCCAGCACAAAGTAGGCACCTGCTGCCTATTTCATTTTATGATCACAATACCTTCTATTCACCACTCTTTATAAGACGCTAGCTTGTTTACTAAATGTATTAATAAAATATAGATTTCCTTTGAGAAAAAAAGGAAAACAACGTAATAATTTAATTTTACAAACGTTGCCATTACAAAAATAACGAAAAAACGTTGTCGTAAAAAAAATAACAACGAAATATCGTAAAAAAAATACACAAAACATGTTCCATGAAACATCCATGTACTATATTTATGGATCTTTTTATAGAAAAACAGGAAGAAATCTATAACAGGGGTGAAAAAGCTCAGGATTTTTTGTTTCTTATTTTTTTTGAGAAAGGATCTGAACTTGTGTAAACTAACCGAAATACTTTCCTGCACACGTCACAGAAAGTTTAAAGTTTATGTGGTGAAGTGCAGAATACATCGTCAACGCCGCGATTCGAACCTAGCACCCTCTGATTACAAGATGACGTCGAAGAAAGTATTCGAGGTTATTCTAAAAAAATTTGAAATATAACTGTTTTTATTAAAAGTAGGCATATGATAGAATAGATGGACTCCCAGACTCGTAAAGTGGAGGCCATGGGAAAACAGAAGAGGTGTCGGAAGGCCCCAGAAAAGATGGGCGGACGACATGACCTCGGTAGCGGGTAGACAGTGGGTCAGAAAGGCGAGGGATCGAAAGAACTGGAAACGAATGGAAGAGGCCTACATCCAGCAGTGGAGGGACCAAGGCTGACGAAGAAGAAGAAGAAGAAGATACTGATATTTCAAGAAATTAAAAGAAACGGAAAACCTTAGATCTCGACAGCCTTAAGCTTAGAAAAAATAGTGTAGATACATTGAACCTTTATCTAGAGAATGACCGTATTTTTTTTTTAATGAAGCGAAATTAATATCAAAATGTTAAAAAAAAATGCTATTTTTACATTTGTTCATGCAATTGTTCATGCGATTTTGAACCGTAACGCCGCAGGAAATGATCGTGACGTCACAGCTGGTTCTTAGTTTTAACGTGTTCGACATTAAAATTTCCAAATCAAAGCGTTACGAAATTAACGAATTACTTACCCAAGGACGTAGTGCTTAATAGAAAACAACATAGACAGGTATAATATAGTCGTCGTTAATAATTTATTTGTTTACCTAACTTTGATAACACGTAATTATAATGTATACCTTCTTTACAAGCTTTTAGAAAGCTTTCCGACATTCCATTACTTAATTGATTGTCACAATTTAAAGGGCTTTACATATCAATCAAGTCTTACGTTGTAATTAAACAAAAAAAAGCATATAACGAAATTATCGATTGAAACACTTAAGCTATGGACTTAACCCCTTTTACGTTACAATACGTTTTATATAATACGTATGTGAAAAAAATAATCGTGGCAGTTCGGCATTGTAAATAATAACGATATATGCCGTCATGGGATATGTACAAAATCGTACAGAAAAACGCTGATTTACAATTGTGAAAAAAAGAGCATATTGCGTGAATTTCTCATTAAAAAGCTAATATTCTGTTAAAAATATCACATTATTTTTCTACAAATTGTGTTTGCAGTATCTCGTAAGAGTAGGGTAATTAAAAATACAATAATATATCAGAAAGTTAGATGATGAGGCTTACCACCCATTTTTAATGTTTCTCTGGTATTTAAATCTTATCTCAATTGGAAATTTTGTGTGAATATGTCAAAACTAAAAAAAAACTCTCCGCGACTCCGGGAAACGAGTTTCTGCCTTTCGGGAAAAAGACCAGAAGTGTTTTTCACTTTTATTTTAAGAAATCTATACAAGATATAAAAAATATTTTACAGTCATTTACTAGATAAAAGTTCAATGTATTTGCCCTATTTATTTCCAAAACATATTTAATAAGGTTGTCGAGATCTAAAGTCTCCCGTTTTTAAGAATTTTTTTGAAATGTCAATATAATTATACCTAGCTTTAATTTGGACTAAAATTTGCTGAGTCAATTTCCTAGCTATATCGACATCAAAAATCACAACATCGAAACTGCTATTTATAGATAGATAGATAGATAGATTCTTTATTCAGTCATTTCAGTGTACATAAAAAACATAAATGGGTATTTCAATTCAAAATATAGCGACATTTATCAATATGTAAATAGTTCATCTACGTTTAAGAGCATAACCGTTAAGGGTTGCTCCCTCCCACTTACCCTGGACGATGAAGGAACGCTAGTTCCTATGTCATCCAATATTTGTACAAAAACAGTTCTAGGGAGGGCTCAGGGTTCGCCAAAAGGGCTTCCCCCGACAAACCCCTCCCTGATTTAATACAACCCTCAACGTTCACAAAATGTCCTTAAGAACATAACCGTGGGTGAACTAGAGCTGGTTGTCCTGTATAATATTGTGACAGCAAAAAGAGCGGTGATTATAGTTTTGTCTCAGCTGTAAACCTCGCCATCGAAGGGGTTATCTATTCCGTATTTAACGCGCTCCGTTTTGGCGACAACGAACGCTGTTAATTAAAAATCATCAACATAAAACTTTTTTAATTAAATTTACGTTGTGTCCGCATGATATAACTCTGGTACCTACGTGCGTCCTTCACGGAAAAATATCTGCTTAAATATAAAAATGCTTTTTTTAATAATTAATTTTTTTAATCAGTTTATTACTTTTGCGATAATTTAAAATTAGTAAAATATTTAATTATCAAAAGAAGAATTGGAAATACCTACTGATAGTTCAGCTGCAACGCTTGCCTGTTTATCACTTACATCAATTTTTGACCATATATATTATATTCAGTGATTTCCTTCAATTTTCTGCCTGACCTCTATAATTTGACTGAGCATTGTTTTGACTACATATTGTTACTGATTGCCTTGACTTAATTTGGTTTATCTTTTTTCCACTGACTGTTGACATACAATTTCTCGAATTACCTGAACTCTCATTATGAATATTGTTTTATCTGTATTGACTAGGTGTGTACACATGTAATAGGGCATTACTTGAATTTGATATGCATCGTTTTTTGTTTCGTTTGTGTGCCGTGAATAAATAAATAAATATAGAACAGTATATCTGAATAATATAATACTTTGATATCTGAAAAGGTGAATGTTTCCCAGTATTAGGCTGATGAGTATTACTAAAACATTATACTGTCGCCTAAAGAAAATAAGCGTTCAAAATTGCAAGGTGCCTGATATTGGAAAAATGTTAAAATTTGAAGAGAGAAATGTAGACGCAGAAAGCGTTTCAGACAACAATAAATGAAGTTAAATACATAAATTTAAAAATAATTTAAATAAACGCGGTGTTATTTCAATAATCATAAAACATTTTCTTTAAAACCGAACAAATATAAAATACCATCTTGGATTTTACGAAAATTCAAATATCTTAATAACTTTTTTTAATATAATTTTTGTACACACAACATATACTATACGTACATACATACTAAGTATATAAAACCTTAATATTGTATGGTACATACTTTATTCTTTCTATCAACAATAAGCCTCTTATACGACCTTTTTTTCTTATTCATAAAAATGTTTACAAATAATTTTCCGCCATAGTGAAAATATCAATATTAGGATTTTTATATGAAAAAAATCTTTTCATAACGTTGTTATCGAGATGCGATTATGGTGGCGGGTTTACATCGGCAAAAACGGCACAAAAAATATTGGAATTTTTTCATAATTGAATAGACATTTTCTTGTTGTATTTACTTTTTTATAAAAAATGCTGAAATGAAAATAAACAACATGCCCATGCTGTGTAATTTTTATCAAAAGAATTCCATTTTTGAAATCACAATTTCTTTGTGTGTGGATGGACTGGAATTGGTGAATGTTACTTAAGTGTAAAGTGATCACATTAAGCCAGCCGATGATCAGTCATAAGCCTGATGGAAGGTCCATCCTCTGCTGTATATCAGTTGAGATATAACTACTTGTTAAAAATTCCATTTTTATTTTAATTAATTGCGGAGAAAAAATTACACCGGATAACACAACAATTACACAGGTAAAATTTACACAATATATTTTACGTGCAGAAAAAAATCACAAGGACAAAATTACACGAGGTTGAATTTACAGATGAAGGTAGGTCCATCCTCTGCTGTGTATCAGTTGAGATATAACTACTTGTTAAAAATTCCATTTTTATTTTAATTAATTGCGGGGGAAAAATTACACCGGATAACACAACAATTACACAGGTAAAATTTACACAATAATTTTTTCCGTGCAAAAAATTGCACAACAATAAAATTACACGAGGATGAATTTACAGATGAAGGTAGGTATTGCACGTTTTGATTTTAAAAATAGAATTTCTGAGAAAACCAAAGAAAAAGATTTATATCAAGAATAAAGACCTGTGCTCACTAGGACGAACTTTTCTCTATACAGCATTTTTTTCTGGCTAACCCATGTTTTTTTTTCGAAGACCAAAATATATGAAAATACCACCAAAAGCAGGCCACATTGCGAGACAGGGAAACGAGAGGTGGGCACCCAGAATCCTAACATGGCGACCATGGGAGAACAGAAGACCTGTAGGTAGAACGACCCCAAAAAAGATGGGTGGATGATGTAGTCTCAGTCGCAGGAAGGAACCGATTGAGCAAAGCTCAAAGTAGAAGAAGTTGGAAAATGTTAGAAGAGGCCTATATCCAGCAGTGGAGGGACGGCTGAGGAAGAAGAAGACCACACAGAAACAGATGTAACGTATGCGTAGCAGACAAAATAATTCAAAGAGTAATCTCTATAATGTTGTAGTTATACATCCATAGATTACGAAATTTGTGTATTGTAATTATTTTAGCCCAAAGTAGGGTAATAATATTAAGAAAAAAAGTTCTGAAAAAATGTACAAAAGGTCAAGTAATAACCACAATAATAATACTAATAATAAGGAGAGAATTGTATTAAAGAAACAAGAATACAAGAGAACAGTAATAATATTATTGGATTTGTCCCGGTTACAATAATCTTGAACATTAATGGATAATAATTGAAATAATGGGGTTAACCGGATAAAATTACTAATTGTATGTTTATTAAATTATAAATTTGTTTAGCAAACAATTTGTTTGTGACGGTTACAATGTGAAATTAAAATTCTTAAACAGTATTGGATATTTAAACAATACGCTAAACCGCATAAAATTACCAATCGTGTAGGTTTTGTTTAGTGAAAAAATTGTTTGTCCAGTTAAAATTTGATATTGCTAATCTTTTAAAAAGTAATGGATATTGAAGCAATACGCTTAACCGGATAAAATTACTAATTAGATGTTGATTTGTTTACCGAAAAAATTGTTTATCTAATTTAATTAGTTAAATAAATAAGTTAAAATGATAGAATTGTATAAAAAAATAATTAAAGAGAACATTAGTAATATTATTGGTTTTGTCCCGGTTACAATAATCTTGAACAGTAAGTAATGGATAATTATTGAAATAATGGGGTTAACCGGATAAAATTACTAATTGTATATTTATTAAATTTGTTTAGTAATCGATTTGGTCGTCCCCGTACAATGTAACATAATAAAAATACAGTTCTTGATATAGAAACTATGGGGTTAATTGGATAAAATCACTAATTAGATCCTTGTTTAGTGAACAAATTATTAAACAATACGCTTAACCGGAAATATTACTAATTGGATGTTTATTTTGTTTTATTAACCGAATAAAGTTGGTAAATTGTAAATTGTTGCTGTAGATACGTTTTATTTGGAAAACATAAAAATTAGGTTTTATAAAAATACCTATTTTAGTGTGTTTTTTTTTAAAAGAAAGCGTACGATTTTATTTCGCTGAATGAGCTATAAAACTAGTGTGGGTGTTTTCTAAATACGTGTCACCTGAAAATCAGAAAAAGAAGAATAAAATCATTACGGTTTAAAAAAAAATATCACGACAAAAATTTGTTAATGAAATTACTATTTTTGCCTTTAGGGCCTCAGTTCGCGAACCCGACCGGCGCGCGGTTAACCCCGTACAAAATAATGACGATTTTTTTTTTTAATTTCTTAGTGAAATTGCTCTACAAAATGATATCTGTAGGCGAGTATACCGCGTGTTTGGTGCGATAATAAACGGAGACATCGTATTAAGGGAATGAAATTACCAAACTTAGTGACAATATTAATAATAATAATAGTAATTTCTACTGATAATCCACCCTCAACCTTTCTGCCACCAAACCCTGAGGTTCCCGGACAAAACCCACAAGAATATTTAGTGTTCCTACTCCAGCTCACAAACAAAAAGCAGGTTGCAAATGTTGCGTCCACTCCTCAGCAGATGGCGTTGGCATCGGAAAATTGGTTCATTGTGAAATAGTAATGTCAAGATTGAGTCCTAAATATAAAAATCTATGGTTTTAATGTAGCTGTGGCGCATGCTTGTGGGTGACAGCTTAATTACGAATGGACTAATTGTCTTATCTACATGTTATTACTTATATCTATAATAGTTGTTGTCTGTTTTGTGCTTTTGTTTGTAATAAAATAAAATAAAAATAAAAGAAAGAACAGATTTGAGCTTTGGTCCCTTGAGCATATTTCTAAAGGGCTTTTGTCTTTTTGGGGATTTTTTCCTGTCGAGCAATATTATTATGGGTTTTTGTTAAAAAATAGACTTGAGCTATAGTCCCTTGAACATATTTATTTTGTCTTTTTTGGGATTTATTAATGTCGAGCAATATTATTATGGGTTTTTGTCTGGTCACGAAACCCTGATATCGTGCAGGCGTCGACGCCCTACATATCTATTTACAATATTATACCAAGACATCCCCTATCTTAACCTTTCGTAAAGCACCGAATATACTCAACCCTTCTAATTAGCGACGCGAACTTTTTAACCGCAGCGCAGAATTTCGAATATAGAATTAATCGAAGGAGGAAGACAAATGAACGACGCGACGCGCGAATAACATGTCAATTCAATTTAAAATTTAGAATTTATACCACATTTCACATTTGTGACACGTGTCTTTCGTAAGTACTAAATTGTTTTTTTGATATTTTTATGTTAAAAACCTCCAAAATAATTTCCGAATTTAGTAATTTAATTGAGATATACCTAAATTATTTCGGGTATTAAACCGGATTTTTCTGCATTGCACAGACGGACATACGTTACAGTTTTTTCCTCATCAGAGACGAGAGGCATCTTCATTCACATAATGTAGAGTTATGTGAACTCCCTTGTAGAGGAAGCAGGATGGGTGTTCCGACGCTTACAAGCATGCGCCACAGTTAAATTAAAATATATACGTTCATTCCGGACGCCTCACACAACCACATCTAATCTCGCCCACACACTATATTATATTATTAGTCTAGCACAGCGGGTAGAATAGCTATGTCAGGAAAAAGTTTCTCGGTCATAATCCCGATGAAAAGTCCATCCTTGGATGTATACCTGTAATCTATTCGGATTGACTGTAAGATTTTGCTTTTGCAATAAGTCCGTCTTTTAGCATACTACTATTGTAAACACTGATAATTTTTTATGCTTCTTCTTATCGTGTCGGTTAGCACTCATCAGATTCCCCTTCGCTCCCAGAAAGCCACAATCTCTCCCGCGTCATCATCCAAGGGGGAACGATCCGCGAGGCTCTCCCATGTGCATCGCCTAGGAACCATTGGGCAGGCCAGGAGGTGCTCGAGGTGAAGATTAATGATTTATTTATTATATCTCCTGAGATATTTACTCGTAAATTCTCAAGTTCGCGTATACAAAGGACGCGAACTCCCGGTAGAAATTTCATCTAAGTATATAACAGAGTTTGTTGTTACTCTGTGCGCGGTGTATGGATCTTGCTATCACTAACTTTCTGATAACATTTAGCGGTGTCGTTTTAGATGAAATATAATTACACCATAGATGATAATGTTATTATTATACGTTAAGGGCTTGGCACCAGGAATGACGTCACAGTCATTTCCCACTCAGCCATTAAGGTTCAAAATCGCGTGGACAATCGCATGATAAAATGGTAAAAATAGCGTTTTTTCCATTTTTTGGGGTTAATTTTGCGTCTATCAAAAAACTTTTACGGTTATTCCCTAGATTTTAATGCATATTATCAATACAAAAAAAAATACTCAGCGACTTTCGGGAAACGAGTTTCCGTCTTTCATTTTTTTTTGAGTAAATTATACAAGACATAAAAATTCTTTTACGGTTATTCCCTAGATACAGGTTCAATGCATCTATCCTATTTCGTCCCAAAGCATATTTAGTAACGGTTGTCGAGATATAAGGTCTCCCGTTTTTAGATTTTTTTGAAATGTCGGTATGCATACTCTTACTAATAATAACGTTAGCAGTAGTAGCTACGATAACAGGTATAATATTATACCACCACCTTCGATCTACAACCGTAATATTAATAAAACATGTACATAATATTATATGTACATAGTTCCCGTATCAGCGAGTGTCTAAAACACATCTTTCTCCCTGTATATTACAGTGTAGCTTGAAATAACAGTCACTGTTATTCATTGGGCCCCACGTTTGGGCGCCAATGTTTGAGTATTTAACATGTACGTAAGACTAAGAGGTGTAGCATGAAATAACACTCCCTGCTATTCATTGCTAATATAGCTATTAAATTTGTGTAAATTTTACACTCTTAAACATTGATATTGTGCACAATATTACATATCTCAATTAACTATTGACGAGTAATTGACGAGTCCATATGCCCGATATAGGATCTACGGACGATAAACAATAAAAAACAATCAAATGTTTGAATATTTGACTTGTTTGCAACAAGTGTAGAATGAAATAACAGTCATAGTTATTCATAAGGCCCCACGTTTGGGCGCCAATGTTAAGAGTATTTAACATGTTGTAAAAGGCGTAGCAAGAAGCACCAGCCTTTTATTAATTGGGCCCAACGTCTGGGCGCTAGGTTTTTAGCATCATGTTAGTATAAATATAATAAAAAAATCTTACAGCTGGCTTGATTTTCACGTGATGACAGTGTCAAATCTGAGTCTTACCTGAAAAAAAGGAAAAAACGAGATTAAAAATTATTCCTGAACATAGAACAAGCATAAAATTCGAGTACCTATTATGATGATTATTTCAATTTCTACTTGTAGATATACTCGTAGACAACCGACATACATACAGACAAAATTATTTACACATTAGAATATTAAATCGTAGAAGAACCGCGAAAGCAAGAAGATAAAGGGGTTAAAATTAATATTAAGTAGTAGTAGGTACTCGTAAGTAAAAGTTAAACAAAGTAAAATGGTTGAAATAGACTGAGTAATATGGTATAACATATTTTCCAAATTTATCTAATTAACTCGTAATAAATTGTTTACAGAATTAACATAAACAATCAGAATGTTTTTGGGATGTATGCTTAATATAATCTATTGTTATTGTATTAAGGAAAAAGTCTTGCTGGTAACTGGGAAGCAACAGCCAGAGACAGACCAGCATGGAGAAATGTTATAAAGACCTTTGAAAGCGCCCCCCGATCCTACAGACAGTATAATAGACCCCAAGAGAGTTTCATCTGCGAAACGTGCAATAGGTTAATTAAGTCCCGCATTGGCCTGTACAGCCACCAACGTGTCCACGACAGAGACGCTGCTCGTGTTGCTCAGGGTATGCCACAATGATACTCGTATTCGAGTTAAAGGCTATATATATATATATATATATATATATATATATATATATATATATATATATATATATATATATATATTTGATATAATACAGCCATACACTTTCTTAAGGTATTGACTAAATAATTTAACGAAGTCGATAAATCGTTACCCGAAAATATAAAGGTTCCAAATGGCAAGATCAAAATGTTGAGAAATATAAGATAATGCTGGCGCCACATGTTCGACGAGTCTCAGCGTCTGTTCACGAGCACCAATCATTCACGGATGCTCGGTAAATTTGGAAAACCATCCACACGCTCCCGACCGCGCTTGTATATTATGGATAAGCGAGCATGACGGACGTCTGGATTGTGTCGGCTATAACTTTCAGCATAGCGTATCTTTATTGTAAAAATAAAAATAAAATGAAAAGAAAACGAAAAATACGGCGAAAGGGATGGTGGATGTTAAAAATTCATAGAAACCGTACCAGTTTAATATTTAATTATTATATTATTATAACTTCATTCATGTAATATAATTTTTATGTAGTTTCATGTGTGTATTTAATATTTTTATTATTTTTTCGTTTTATAATTAAAATTCGATAATAATCATAAAATACCTTCTTACCTTTATATACCTATATATTTTTACTTATGTTCTGTTATTTTCTCTCTGCATGTGTGAGATGCATTGTGAAAATGCATTATGTAGGTACTTAAACTTACATATATACTTCTTTTAGTTTCCTTGTTCTTTTACTATGAGGCTAATTGTATACTTTCCAGTCAAATTATACTCAATGCAGTTTCTCGATGGAGAGTTGTTGGGTAGTCTGGATTTCTTTCATGCTATACGTTTTTTGGGGTGCTGAATGCCAACAAAATTTCTTGACGGAACGTGGCATTAATAATGGGAAAAATGGCGAAAATTTCCCTATTCTGGCGAATTCTGTATATGAACTTGACAACTATCAACTTTTTGTAGGTTATCTTTTTAGCAGAATGAAAGTACATAAAATTTCCTACAAAGGCATATTAAATTTTTCTCTAAAATAAATGGGAACGGAGCTGCCAAAGTCCAAAAAACATATTTTTGTGTTGTTTTACTCGTACATTACGAGAATCGAAAATGCATTGAGAAAGTTCACCTTGTTTCATTCACAACCAAATTTAAACAATTATTCTTTAAATTTATGAGTCACACTCTACCTTGCTGGAATCAGTAAACATAACGAATATTTTCAACAAAAAAAAAACATTTAAAAACACCGTGAAGTATTTAAGCTATAAATGTTTAAATAACTTTATTTAAAATGTAGTGAATTGTTTAGGCTGAAAATGGTTACACCTTTTTTGTTTAAACATTTCACTACCTATATTTTTAAATAAAATTTACCCTGAAAACTCTCTTCATATTTACTGATAACAGCGAGGTAAAATGCAGCTATTTCTATTACAACAATAATACGAGACGTCCGTCTTTCCCCTGCTAATGCACAAACGCTACTAAGTTCGCACGAACGTGTGGACGCTTCGCAAGTTTTTTGCCGCAAGCTTCCTTTGATCTTTGAAGTACCGTGAACACTCAGTCGAAGTGTTCACGTTCCTTCACGAGACAAGGCAAACGCCCATCCACACGCTCGGAGGTTGTGAACAGTCGTGGAAACTTGGCAAGCATGTAGCGCCAGCATTAGAGTTTCAATCGTTCTTTTAAAGTGCTCTTACACGAGTATTTTTTCGAGCAATAATTGCGGCAACTCATACAAATCGTATTAATTAACATTATTTCGCAATATATGTATAGCAATTATTTCGGCAATATTTAAAGCGAGACAAAGATATTGCGTACAAATGAGAAAGAGAATTGACTGAAATGTCCGAATCGATTAGATATTCAGCAATTCGTATCGCTGACATCATGATATCGCCGAAATAATTGCTTGAGAATTGAGACCTTAGATCTCGACAACTTTACCAAAAATACTTTGGAAAAAAATACGATAGATACATTAAACCTTTATCTAGGAAATGACCGAATTTTTTTTTTTATCTTGTACGAATTTCTTAAAAAAAATTGTGATAAACTCTTCTGATTTTCCGTATTGAAGGAATGGCGAAATTATTCCCAAAAAGTTGAAAAAAGCTATTTTTAATATTTTATCATGCGATTTTGAAATTTAATGCCGCGGGAAATGACCGTGACGTCATAGTTGGGGTTCCTTGCTTTAAAACAAATATTAGGAAGCAAAGTTCTTTCAATTTTAATCTCGTTATTTAGGCGACATCGTGTTTCTGTCAAAACTCAAAACCAATTACGGACTTTTAACAAGAGAGAAAATATGTGTTATGAAAGATGACACTAAGTAGGCAAAAACAAAACAAAACAGAAACTTGGGAAAATAATCAACTTACATAATTCTCCAAATAACCGGGTGTGAATGTAACGCAGTACCATGGCACATTGTTTATTTATTTACTTATTATTTCAGTGAACAAAGTAAAAAACATATAAAAATTGATATAATACAAATTATAATTGTTCACTGAAGCGAACTAATCGCAGAACTACGATTTCTTCCAGTTAACCCCAGGAAAAAAACATAAAGTAATAAAATATATACTAACCTACATATCTGAAAAGAAAAATTGAAGAGCAATCAATAAGAAACAGAATACATTTTGGGATAGCAACGCCTTTGTCATCGAAAATTATTCTGCTACGAGTCTATAAAAATGTACTCAAGTACTTATCGATAGATGTCAGCATTTTAAGAATTCGCGGCTTTAATTAATAATTAAGCTCACCTGTTAAACAATTAGCTCCTTTATGTATAATCTGTAGGTACCATTATCTTTATAGTGAATTGGTAAATATTGTAGTTCATACATTATTAAATAGAATAGAAAATACTATAATACTAAATAAAATAAAAAATATATATATATAAGAGACTTAAATCGAGAAGACCTCCACTAAGAGAGGGGAAAAGCCTCCACGACAACAATTTTGGTGTTCAGGAAGCATGGAGGGCCAGATGGGAGGAGACTAGGAGCCCAACAACTCATTCCCTGCCCTGCATCACGGAGAAACCACCCGGCTTTGACCTACCAAGAAGAATGTGGACTGCACTGAACAGAATCCGGACGGGCCACGGCAGGTGTGCCGACTTCTTCTTTAAGTGCGGGTGGTCAGACTCTCCAAGATGTGATTGCGGTGCAGAGAGGCAAACCGTGAGCCATGTTGTGTCGGAGTGCTGTCTTACAGCGTATGGAGGAAGCCTGGAGGATTTCTTTACACTAAGTGAATCGGCGACTGATTATTTAAAAAACAATACTTTTAATTTTTAATATCTGACAATCAAACATGAGCTATTATTGTGAATTGATATTGTAATTTATGTGATGTACTAGAAATGACCATACGTTAAATAAATAAATATATAAAGTGTAAGGACACCTACGGAAACCTGGAGATCTGTTATCTCCCGCAAACCGTGTTATATTTTACAGGTGATAGCTAGTATAATAATAATAATGATTATAGCCCATTTCAACAATAACAGTAAGAAGAATAACTGAGAAACAGTAAGAGAATAATATTGAGAAAGCTTTTGCTTTTAAAATAAATGGCGCCCAACGCCTTCGCCATCAGAAGCAAGAAGGGCGAGAAATAACTTAACATTAATAATATTAGCATGTAATTACTACACAAGCCTTTGTAGAAGCGTCGTTTTCACAATATAATGCTTTAGAATGGCACAGCAGAATGAATTAAGGATAATTTGTTCTAATTTTATAATAATGAAAGCAATGTCTGTGTGCACTTTGTGCTGTAGTCTTGAAAATGTGTGGTTACGATGTATAGAAACATTTCCTGTTGTCGAAAATATAAATAAAAGTAAGTGATCGTATAAAAACATATTATTGAGAACCATATATTTATACGCATTTCTACATAAAGTTAACTAAAATGTACATACAACAGTAGTATAATTTTAAACAAAAATTTCAAACTGCTAGATTATTGTGAAGTGAAAATTTTGAAAAAGGAAAATGTAGACGCAGATACCATCCACAACGACAGATGAAGTTAAATAAAAATATGGTAAAGAAACAACATTTATCCCCTAAACATGACGAATTGAATGGTCAAACTTTAAACAACCCTTACGCTCATGTGGGTGGAAAAGTGTCACTATTCATTTTATCCACACCAAAAACCATGCATTCGACATTAATATCGATTTCTTCAATGAATCCCTACCTATCACTACCCCGCCTCCTTCCCGACGGCGTCCGTGCTTCTTTTCAAAGAAAATTCAGTACTACCGCGAAAAATTGTATTTGCTGAAAAATACTACAAAAAACTCTAGTGCCGCCTATTACAAAAGATTGTACTAAGTCAGAAACCTTTGCAAGCGTGCGCACAATACTTTACCTTATTTATTTATTTATTTATTTATCGTATGGCATTTAACATCACATATTAAAATAAGGACATAGAATAGTAACAATAGCACAGGTGGATCTGATTGTCTAAGGTTTATGTCAATGTTTAAAATGTATTCGGTCGCTGTATACGTCAGTATGAAGAAGTCCCTGATACTCCCCGCATACGCTCTAAGGCTACTTTACCTTAATTTTATCTCAATCGGATGAATGGTTTGGGAATGCATAAAGGACAATTAGACAGGCAGAAATTAATTTTTATAGAATTTAAAATATACTTACAGGATTCGAAAAGTAAAGCACAGGATTTGGGGCACAGGTTACACAATAGAATAAAACAATATATTCGTAGCCACAAATACAATGAGAACAAAGTCCGTCCAACTGGTGAAGTTGGTCTATAGTCAAACATCTCTCATAGAACACTGTTCTGGGCATGGGCATCGTCAGGGAGGGCACCTGCCCCCCTAGAGATTGGAATAGGTATATATTTTTTCGTACTGAAGTTATTTATTTATTTATTGTTTTGACGGCCACAAGGTCTTTGGAAAGTTACAATACAAAAAGTTAAAAATATCAATACAATACACAGCAACAACAGACAAAAGAATCACAATTAAGACAGTATGTAAACACACAATATGGACAAAAAACAGTAAAACAAAGATCGTAAACAATACAGACTTAGAACAGAAAACACAATAGTAAATTAAACCCCGAGAGCCAACCCACTGCGAAAGTGCAAAGTGAGTTTGCACTTGGTAATTACTTCACTATCATTGAACATATCCATGACATGATAAAATCTCACAAAAAATCGCATTATTATCACAATTTTTCTCATATAACATAAATTTTCATGAAAAATCCATCAATTAATTATTTAATTTAAAAAAAATTGCCTGTTGCGTTATTTTATGTGTTGCTTTTTTAAAAAAAGACATTTTACATGCATATTATTGTGCAAAGTATTATGTACATTTTCAAGTAAACCAAAGCACATCACGACCTTCTCCACTATGCCTCAAAAAATATTTACTCTTTTCTCATGCTATATCGATTTTTTTTTATGTTTGCCCCCCCCCCTTCTAGCTCCGAGGCTGGCGACGCCCATAGTACTGGGTGAGTGTGAGTGATGATGCTACTCCTAACCTAACCTAAACAAATAGACAACCAACGAAATACAAATATTTAATAGGTTCCTAGATTTGTCTGAAATTTATAAGGTTTTCTCATTAATAGGAGGCGTATTACCGTCATTAAGAAAAGTATTTTCAGACCTTGGATTTTGACAACCTCGATGTCTCTCAAGCGGGAGATGCCAGGTTCTAACCCCGGCGCTGGCGATGTATTCCACAATTTGCGATACAGGCTTTTAACCTAGTGCAAGGTGTGCAGGAAAGTATTTGGGATTGTGTATGCAAACCCAGATCCTTTTTCTAAACATAAAAAATATGCTTTCTGAAAAATAGGGTAAATTACCTTACCGTTATTTCTCAAAAAAAAATGGGAAAAATACCTCTGTATTTTTTTTTCAAAGACGGCAACTCGTTGCCCAAAAATCGCAAGTGAAAAACCTTTTTCGTACTGATAATATGCGTTAAAATCTAACAAATACCGTATTTTTTATGAATCAAGTGAACTTATCCCCAAAACATAAAACAACGCTATTTTTTACATTTTGATCATGCGATTGTACAGTACATACGATTTTGAACCTTAACGTCGCGGGAGATGCCTTCAGGATACTCATCCTCTTAAGACTTCAAATTAAACACGGAAGAACAATTGAATAGTACTACATGTTTAAACAAAGGAATAATAATAATTCTTATTGTGTGTGTTTGAACAAACGTAAAAGATACACACGGAGATTGCTATATACTCGTAGCGTAGAAAATTACGTGCTAATACTAGTTTGATACCTATGCGTATAAGCAACATTTTTTTGGGATGTTGGTCCATGGTTAATTCGCATATTTTCAAATTGTACCGCTCGAGGTATGTTTATTTAAAGAGGAGAGATCACTACATATAGTCGACAAGAGCAAAAAAAGGTCTCCCAATTTGATAACGACATAGTCGACAACGACAGAATCAAAATTTGTAAAAAGATTTTACGTACGTTTGCAAAGTTACAGTTCTCTATAAGTAGTCAGGAAGTGGTTGAAAACCCGATTACAAATTTGCGCGCAGATAAAAACGTAGTAAAAAAACAATGGAGTGAAGTTAAATAAAATCTTGTAATAAGAGAGGGATATCCCTAAATTATTTAGGAATTAACTGGATTTGTCTGCATCTCGCAGATGGCATACATTGAGATTTTCCTTAACGAAGACGGCAGGTAACAACTTTCACATAAGGTTTGTATGTTAAGGGAGCAGGATAGATGTGCCGACGCTTACGAGTCGGCTTTGGCTGGCTTAAGTGATCACTTTATGCTCAGAGCAACGTTCACCCATTCCACCACATCCTGCTGCCAAGGAGAAATTTTCTGGCCGGTGTATTTAATACACAACAACCAACGAGTATTTCATATGCACCCAATGGCTTTTGTAACACGGTGACTGTAAAGTAATATCAACGTTGTGTTTTTTCTATCGACGAATTTTATTGGCGAACAATCCCATTTAGAAACAAAGTTTGAAACATTAAAACCCTAAGGTCAAACTATTACCCGCCAGAATGAGAGAAAGAGATTAATTCAAGGAACGAGAGAGAGAAAGGTTGAGTGGGAGCAAGCTGAGACAAAAAGGTAAATAAAAAAAAGAAGCAAAGGAGTCCCACTTTGCCTTTTGTTCGTGATTTTTTTCCCATCTCCTACTAGTCCAAGAGCCCGCTGCTTAAATTGTGACGTATCTGTTTTTTGATCGAAATGTGGTATAAATGATAGCATACCAATAGGGTATTACATCGCACTAGGGTTGCCTATCAAAATCTTGCCGCAAACCCCCCTGCCCCCCCCCCTCCCCGAAAAGGTCCCTCTTCGCGGCCATTACGGGTAAACTACTAGTCCTACGAAAAAAATTGACTTAATATTTTTTGTAGAGAATTTAGCAAGGATTATTTTTGTCATTGACTACTTTCTCCTATCTCTTACCACATTCCTATAAAATGCGAAAAACCGCGAAGAGGGACCTTTTCGGGGGAGGCAGGGGGGGTTGCAGCAAGATTTTGATAGGCAACCCTAGTGCAATGTAATATTAAATATTTTTAATATTTTTTTTATTTATTGAAATTTTGACATCATAACAATACATTTTTTTAGTTTCTACAGTGATTATCTTAACCCTTTCACTACCACTGTCCTTCCTGGAGGACAGAACGCAAAAACAAATAAAATCCATTTGAAGCAAATTCTCATCCTTAATTCATGGTAAACTTATTATAGAATGTTTATTGTCTATGACTAAATATGTTTTACCAGTAAATAACTACCAGTGTCCCCCGTGGAGGGCATGGGGCGAAGTCCTAAACGGAAAAACGGAAATTTTTTTATGTTTTAAAGTCATATAAAAATATATAGATATTAAATCCATGGTCAAAAAAAATCTATAACCCCTCTATTATATTCTGGTAGTGAGAGGGTTAAATAAATATTGTACCCTCCCTTAAAAAGTGACACTTGTGTAAAGTGTATTGGTAAGCTATCATTTATACCACATTTCGATCAAAAAACAGATACGTCATAATTTAAACAGCGGGCTCTCGGACTATACTCGTTCATTCTGCTTGATTAGGTCAAACAAAAGGAACAATTGATTCTTCTCGAATTATACGCTGGAAATAATAGGAATAATGATTGGAAGGAGAAGGAGGAATCACTTTTTTTTCTCTTTTTTTTATTGTCTAAAGGAGACAGAGATACTTTCATTAGATAACCTCACTTGAAACTCGCTTTCTTCTACAAGTTCTATTATTCATTTCATCCGTCTTGTCCACCGTGCGGACGTTACCTGCAAGTGGAGTTTAGATTGTATTGTTGGTAGCCCTGATTGTCGAATATTGTCATAAGATCTGTCAAAGGTCTGCAATATTCTCACATTGTACTCGTATCTTTTACAAGTAACCTACAATGCCGAAAATATTACAGAGTAGCGCTAGAGAAATCATTTTAAAGAAAAAGATAGTTTTGCAAGTTGGAAAAAGAAAAAAATACCACAAGTTAGAAAAACAATTTTGCCAGTTTATTCTAACAATTCAAAAATTGGCAAAATGTTTTAAACTAAAATGAAATATAATTTGAAAGTAGCGAAAAAATTTAACCATATCGCATACATCAAGCAACACTAAACCAAGTTTGCACCAGGGGACTTCTTACAGAGAATAGTCTGTACAAGTTCTACCGATTCTATGACAGGAGAATTATTATACAAAGAAAAAATAATAGGTTATCATTTGCATGTTGGTATCTGTGAGAATAATGTATGGGCAAACTTGGTGAGATAGAACAAGGAATGAAGTTGGTTGCACGACGTTTAAGTTGGTAGCAATGTTAATTGTCGAACCCAACAGTATGGTAAGTTTTGGTAATAATAAGGTACAATAACTCTATCTATCTATAAAAATATCGTATTTTCCAGGCGGACGTAACTAGGGAAACGAGTGAAAAAGTGAGATTGAGATGGTTTGAAAATGCAAAACATTCAAATCTATGGAAAATCCCTGAGTCAAGTAAGTTGATTGGTTGGTTGCTTTCGCAATCGCAAATAGTCCACCTCTTGGCACACTACCATTTTCCTGTTTTGTTTCCTCTCTCTGTATGTTTCTTTTGCCAATAAAGATTCATTTATTATTTATTTTACTTGGATATTTTGGAGATTTATGTCAACTAACACAAAATTGACAAAACGCCCGTTGTCAAAACACGAAACGTGACGGAATCGTTGGCGTTTTACGCGTTGTTTCCATGGTGACAATGTTATCTCCATGCCAACAACGATATCACCATGGCAACAACGCATAAAACGCCAACGTTTCCGTCACTTTTCGTGGTTTGACTCAGGCCCCTGGTCCAGTATGGTCTGAGTCAAATAGACGAAGCCTTTCTCCAGAAGTGGACGGAAATGGGCTGACACGAAAAAAGAAGAAAACCTCGACATTATGAGTCTACCAAATTTATATTACAGGACTCTTGAAAACATTGATTTAAAAACTGGGAGCGTCTGTTTTTGTGCTTTTGTTTGCAATATGAGAAAATTAAAAACAAAATAACCTAGGAAGGTACCTGCTTTGAATTTTACCGGCAGCGGCTATGTTATAGAAGTAATTAATGAAAACCGAGCTGTAATTAAAACATTCCGATAAAATGCTTTTAAATTTAGCGATATGCACAGCACCATTATCCAATACTAATATTATCAACGTCTCATTCACACCGTTCTACCCTTCTCCCTCATTTTCATACAGCATTTTCAATATACAGCATGATCAAAATTATCTTTAAAAAACAATATTCTGAAGTTGCATACTAAATTTAATACATTACAGAAACTAAGTATAAAAAAATGCTGGCGCCATGGATGTCACAAAATCACACTTGTGTAAAGATAGATACGTGATAAATTTGAGATATACCTAAATTATTTTAGGTATAGAACTGGATTTATCTGCATTTCACAGATGGAAATACATTACAGTTTTTTCCTCAACAGAGACGAGAGGCATCTTCATTCACATAATGTTGTGATATGTGAACTCCCTTGGGGAGGAAGCAGGATCGGTATTCGGACGCTTACGAGTCGGCTTTGGCTGACTTAAGTGATCACTTATTTCGATCACTATTATAAATTGAAAAACCTCAAAATTCTAAAAAATAATTCAAATTCTGTTTTCTATTCTATTTCATTCTTTTTTTTTCAAATATTAAATTTCACATATTTTACATGAAAAAGACAATATTTCTATATACCTACCTCCCCATCATACCAACTAACATCACGAATCTTCAACTAATTAAAAAAAAAAAATCTAATTAAAAAAACCTTTATTCAACTCAGTTCATTTATTTTGTTATCTACTTATTTACAAAGCAGTCATTCTATGACCGAGAAAAAATAATATTTTAAAAAATTGTAGAGTTGACATGAGATGTCTTTCTTTTTTGTATGATAATGTATTCATGTTTTGTTGATGTCTCTGTGGGTATCACATATGTAAATTAAAATGTTCATAAAATTTGGACAATTATAAAAATAAGTTGTAATTTTACTTACAATCTCATGCAAAGATATTAACGAAAATCATATTAAAACGAATCTACATTTAATAATAATGTCTAGTATCATGAATTCCGCGATTTTTTTGAATAATGTAAAATAAGAAAAAAATGCAAATAATTCAATATCATCCTGTACGAAGCATGTTATCTCTTTCCTTCATTTGTATCCCATATTTCCGCCTCTCTCTAACATTTCACTCCATTGTGGTTCGGTTGTTAATTATCATTATGCAAATTCAGACCACGTAAGCGAATCATCGCAATACATTGAGTTAATGGGATTCAGCATTGGTTGAATAGATGTGAACTGCATAAATACTGATAGAATTTCAAACAGACTAAATACCATGGGAATATTACGAACGTAGCGGAACATGAAATGAAATTTGAAAAAAAAATGTTCGACGGAGAATTATGTTACTGTAATGTTTTCCAATTAAGGTGGACATACTTAATAGGGAACAAACATAACAACAAAAATAAACATTTTTTTATGAATGTGTGAATACAAAGGAGTAATTTCGTTTTTTCTAAATAAAATAATATCCATTGAGATATCGCAGAGATTATAAATAAAAAAAAATGTTTTTTTATTGAGTAAAATGGCGGGTTTATTGTCGTCCACAATGTCTACCAACCAAGCATAAGTCCACAGAGAAATTAAATTAATGTGTTTTTATGTCTTCATCTTAATGTGAGCACCATGAACCAGCTGGAGGCATTTGAGATGTGGATACATCGGAGAATGCTCCGGATACCTTGGATGGATATGGTCAGCAACACAAGAGTTCTCCAAAGAGCTAGAGCCAATAGACAGTTGCTGTCAAATATCAAAGTCCGGTAAGAGTATCATATTTGGGTCATGTGCTCAGGGGAGAAAAATATAAATTACTCCACCTGATCAATATGGGCAAAATAGAGGGTCGTAGAGGGGTTGGAAGAAGTCAAATTTTATGGATCCACAATATACGAGACTGGACTGGAATAAGGAGTGCCGAAGAGCTGTTTCAAGCTGCCCAGGACAGGAGCACTTTCTCTCGAGTGATAGTCAACGTTGGGGGGACCTGACATGACACCGGAAGAAGATATATTCATCGGCTCTCAACGGGCGCCTTGGGCGTCTTACAATCGACTAGTTTTTAATAAGCGTCTAGTTTTTTTGTTGATAATATACTACATGATTTTAATATTCCATTGTATTGTAAAAATAAATAAATAAAATCTTTATTGATAAGAAAACAAATCTTCCAAATGGCGGGTTTATTGACGTAGGCAATGTCTGCCAACCGACCACTTGTGACATTCATTTGATATAGACATTACATACAAGTGTATGAAAAATAAGAAAAAATATAAATAAATATGAAAATAATAATAATATATAGAATACTTATACATACATAAAAATACATACATAAATAGATATGTGGATGGCATGAAGGACAAGGAAGGAACCACGGGATTGACAGTTAGAAGGATTATTTTATGGAAAAGTAATGATGCCTCAGTTTACTATTGAAAGAGAGAATAGTTGGAGCTAGTCTGATAGGAAGTGGAAGGTTATTCCATAGTCTAGCCGCGTGTGTAGTGAAAGAAGAAGTGAAGAAAGAGGTAACTTACGTACATAGGTAACTTAAAGAATAAATAAATAAATTTACAGTAAACGCCGTTTCTTTAACTTTCCCCACATAGACATTCCCACTTTATTGAAGGGAACTTCTTCAATATCTTTTCATTCCCTTTTTTAATCTGGGATTTTTTCTTTCGCCTTCTCACACACCCGCCGATATATCTTCCCTCCCTTTTTCTTCATTATATCCCAGTCGCACACTCTATGAAAGGTTAAGACCATCGGGAGTTCAAATATACAGGCCTGGTTCAAACGACATTTAAACACAATTTATACATAACGGATATTGCCATTATTTCTGTATCTCTGACAAAAAAGGCTGTGCAATGATTTTATGATTAAATTGTTTATCTTTTTTAATGGATATAGTCCCAAATTTTTAAAATATGTTCCATTACCTTATTTCAAAATCTGTCTATAAGAAAACTCAAATTTAAAAGAACCTTTAAAATCTGTCATTTTCCTATGAGATAAAAATGACAGCTTATTAAAGAAGTAAAACTGATGGATTTAAAACGTCTACAGTTTCGAAACTAGGTGGAATATAACAAATGTAAAAGTTGTTATCGACCAATAATGAGAAAAATAAATATTTTTGATAATTGACCAACTTAGCGCAATACGAAAATAAATTTTTACTTCAGAATCTCCCGAGCCGCTAGGATGACAAGACTATGCTGCTCACCAAATTCAAATTCAATTCTGTTGTCACTGACGTAATGTATGTAGTTCTAGACAATTTACGTATTGAAATAAACCACACCTCTTATAATTTTGTAATATCTGGTATTTATTGATGCATTATTTTTTGCTGTGACTGTTTATTGATTTATTGCATTTGATTTTGTAATATTATTTTTTTAATATGGAAACCTGACGATTCAAAGTGCCTTAAATAAGGCCTATGGATGATTAGAGAAAAATAAACAATAAACACCACCGCGGGCTGCCATAAATTTACATTAATTTGGAAAAATAATGATGACGTCACGAATCTGAAAAACGTCAGTCTTATCCATATTGTTTCCGCACCATAATGTTTAAGTGTCAAGGCTTGTTATATAGTCACGACGGTGAGGTAGAGGTGGGTTGCGATTTTTTTAAAAACGTTCATGTGTGATTTGTCGTAATTTAGCCAAAATCCCGGTTAAATTAGAGTTGGGTGGGAAATAATATGTTTCTGCTTCGCTCACCTATACGCCTATCTCATTCTACTTTATTAAGATTACATACACGCTTGCATGGGCGTCGTCAGGGGGGGCAGGGGAGGGCAGCTACCCCCCTAGAGATTGTAATAGGTATCAGTAGCGAAGGGTGGATTTCTGCAAAAGGAAAGCCGGGGCTAACATTTCTTATGGGATTACGTCAGATTAGACAGATATATCTATTATACTTATAGATATATTTTTTCATACTAAATGATAAAACCCCACAAAAACATCGCATTCTTACCACAGGTTTTCTCATCACAAGATAAATTTTCGTGAAAATCCATCAAAATACAATTATTTCATTAAAAAATTTGCCTGCGGCGCTATTTTTAGTCACTTTTTTATAAAAAAATATTATTCATACACATTATTGTGCAAAGTTTTATATATATTTTTCAAATAAATAAACCACATGACGACCTTCTACACTATGTCTCACAAAAAAAATTCGTCTGCGGCGCTATTTACGCGTTTTTTATGCTATATTAATTTTGTTTGCCCCCCCTAGCTCCGAGACAGGCGACGCCCATGTATCTCACCCAACTTTATTAAGATTACACACACGCTTGGTATATTGATTTGGCGGCGTTTAAAAAGGCGAGATGCTCTGAGTCAAAATCGTTCTATTATCGCTTCAACTTATTCAAATTTTGTATGAGAGTGTAAGCGCGGATAATTTATTTATGGTAATGTTTTAAGACGAAGCGGTTGAATTTTGTGGTTAGATTTGGAGTGGTTAAGAACAGTAATTACTATTTTTATAATTAAGAGTATACATACCGACATTTCAATAATTTCTAAAAACGGGAGACTTTATATTTCGGCGACCTTTCTAAATATGCTTTGGAACAAAATAGGTAGAATCAATGAACCTTTATCTAGGGAATGACTGTAAAAGATTTTTAATATCTTGTATGGATTTCTCAAAACAAAAATGTGAAGAACACCTCTGATCTTTTTTTCGAAAGATAGCAACTCGTTTCCCGAAAGTCGAGAAGAATTTTTTTTTTAATTTTATTAAATAAACAGACATAATAAATACATTCACAATTTTGCCACCTAACTAGGCAAAGCCCGTACTAAGGTGGCATGTTTGTATTGATAATATGCATTAAAATCTAGGGAATGACCGTATTATTTTTTCATATTTCCATACTGTGTACACATAGATACATAAATAAGTACATATGTGTGTTTTTGGAACATTTTTATTATTTTTATTTTGTATTTATATTAAACTGCTATAAAAAATACAGTATTGCCCAATCCCACCAACTTTTACCTAGGAAGGAGAGCCCTAAGAAATTTCCATACAAAAACAGAGATAATATTCTATTTATTGAATAAAGAACATCAGATTCCAGCATCACCGGAGCCTAATTCCATATGAAATGCAACATGCAGCTCACCTAGTCTGGGCGGAGATATTTGGGCACCTAACGTAGGTAAGCTGCATGTTGCATTTAATATGGATTTAGGCTCCGGTGATGCTGGAATCTGATGTTCTTTATTCAATAAATAGAATAATATCCCTGTTTTTGAATGGAAAATTCTTAGGGCTCTCCTTCCTAGGTTAAAGTTGGTGGGATTGGGCTTATGTGTTTTAAAAAAACGCATTGCTTTATTTATTGTTGTGTGTTTTTAGGAACCATCCGCCAGGATTAATTTGATTATGAAATCATTGGTTCGGGAGTTTCAAATCTGAAAAATGATCTAAAAACTGATTGTTTTGTTATTTTTTTTATAAAACGATGATCGAGGGGTGGCAAGTGAATACATAGATGATGATATATTTAGATTTAGGGATGGGGTGATACTATTTTGAAGCAAAAACCTTTTAAGATTTATAAATTTTACAATATAATTAAATTCGCTTCAATAACATTCCTCATAATAAAATTATTAACGCTTGTGTACACAAATACAAAAATATGTACGTGAATGTTGTTACTGAAACCAATGGTTCACCATCTGTGATATACAATCAATAATTCAGTATACGAATTACATTACTATCTATTAAGACTCCCGACCCAACTATGGCGTCACGGTAAATTTCCCACGGCATTAAGGTTCAAAATCGCATGAACAATCGCATGGTAAAATGGTAAAAATATCGTTTTTTTCCATCTTGTGGAATTAATTTCGCTTCAATCAAAAAACTTTTACGGTTATGCCCTAGATTTTAATGCATATTATCAATACAAAAGAAAAATTCTCCGTAACTTTCGGGAAACGAGTTTCTGTCTTTCGAAAAAAGGATCAGATGTGTTTTTCACATTTTTTTTTAAGAAATCTATACATGATATAAAAAATCTTTCACGGTTATTCCCTAGATAAAGGTTCAACGTATGCATCTACTCTATTTTTATTTTCAAAGCATATTTAGTAACGGTTGTCGAGATCTAAGGTCTCCCGTTTTTAGATTTTTTTTTAATGTCAGTATGCCTACTCTTAATAGTGGAACATCCACCAAGAACCTCCAGTCAAAACACTCAACTAAACACTCGGAACCTTATTAGTCTCATTTTTTAAAAAAAATAGTCCACTTTAGCGTGCTGTACGAGTCGGTTAGAATAATTTCCATACGAAAATTTAAATAACAAATTTTGGTAATTGGAAAGAACTTTCTTATTTGGTATCTTATATTTATTTTGTAAGACTTACATATAAGTATAGATATAGTTTGAAATATTGTAGTAATAAGTGAAATTTTGCAACCTCCTTGGACATGGATATTGAAGGAACGTAATTCAGGGGTGGGGTTTGCCGGGGGGCTCCCTTAAGGCTAACCCTGGGCCCACCTCTTAATAATATTTTGCTAGAAGTGCGGGTAAAGAGGTCGCTATTAATGCGCCTGAGCTACCCGGGGATGTGGAGGACCTTAAGCCCACGGGATTTTCCTTCAATCATATATTTATTTTGTTATCATTGTTATCAAACATCGGATTTTCTACGACATGTAGAAAATCCGATGTTTCACAAAAACATACATTACGACTAAAAAAAATCTCACTATTTGGAAACCGCTGTAAATTCAGTATAAATATTAATCATCATAATAGCATTGTATAAACTGATATGTTACCCCCCCCCCCACCATCCTCGCGCGTGCCCCCTCCTACTGGCGCCCCCTATCAACGAAATGCCGTATCTCCGTTTTACATTCGCCAAAGTAAATCCAAAAAGGTGCATAATTTAAAATCGAATTGACCCCTTCTCATAATGTGGTCGTTATCCAGAACATTTTGTTCACGAATCAAAAATATTTGTTACATTTTGAGAAGATTTTGCTTACTCCGTTGTTTTCTTTAAATATTGGTATTTGCGCAAATCTTGCAATCCTTTTTTCAACCACTTCCTGACTACTTAGAGAGCTGAAACTTTGGAAACGTACGTAAGCCCGGTGACAATACAATTCTGTCCAGCTTTCTCCAGAGACAAAAAAGATGTGGGGGTTTTAGGGGAATCCAAGGGTTGTGTGGGGTCATGTGTGGTATCGTATGAAATGGCGTTGGAAAACAGATCGTAAGTCAGATGTTGTCCAGCTCAGTCCTCGAAAGACACCTCGTGATCGAAAGGATCCAGTCACCGCATACCGCCGTGTTTGGTATCTCAGAAAAGTGCTTCACGAGTAGAACTCATATGCTTTTACAAATTCTGTCAATTCTTGATGGAAAGCGCCATTGGAATGAAGTAATCTAGGGGCCTCGGAAGGGTGTGTTTGGTATCGTTTGGATGACAGCGAAAAATAGTTCTAGGATGTGAAATCATAAAACCTTGTTTTAAAAAATATCTTACTATTCTTCTTCTTCCTCCTCAGCCGTCCCTTCAAAGCTGGATATAGGCCTCTTCTAACGTTTTCCATTTTTTTCTGCTTTGAGCTTTGCTCAATCAGTTTCTTCCTGCGACTGGGACTACATCATCTACCCATCTTTTTTGGGGTCGTCCTACGATTACTTTTTATAAATAAAGAAAAAACTTCGTTCACAAATAGTTTGATATCCCTGTAATGTGCCTAGCCACAGGCGTCATATTAGTAAAGGAGCAGGGGTAGTCAACATGGATATGACCCTTCCCTTCCCCTTGCGATGTTAGGGTCAACATAAAGCTGACTCATTGCTGACATTAACAACATATGAATATTTAAATTATTCAAATTAGAATACCAATCACGATAATAGAGTGGCCAGTAAGAGGATCAGAAGGGATATGGGATAAGATGGAATTTAAAATGGGTTAGTCGGTTCGAATCCCGACAGCGCCCAAATCTGACCCAATTTTTATAATAATTATAAGTAATTAATATATGTACCTATAAAGATTATCTGAACATAATTATTTTCCAATGTAGACTATTCTGTTCTCTTCCCTTGCGGGGTAGGTACAGAGAACAAAACGGCAGACTTACTTATCGTATGCACAAAATCTATGCTTTTGTCACTATCATGCAATTTACCATAGACGCTCTATGATTTCTTTTACTCAAGACGCACCCGTCTTTGGGCATCTGGTCGACATGATCGGTCCAGGTAAATCTTTTCTTTCACTGTTCCTTTACCCTTATACATTTTTAGTCATCCCGACACCTACGTCCTCTAATAAATGGAAACATTCAGAATTAAGATGATTCTGATATACACTTGATTTCCAGAACACTTCACGATGAGATATGGAAGGTCCATTTTTTGCTGTATATCTGTTGAGAAAACTACTTGTTATACTAAATATATCGTCAGCACCAAGATTCGAACTCGGGACCTCCCAATTAGAAGAGCCCCACTCTAAGCAAATGAGCCAATCGTGTAGATTGCCAGTACTCAAAGTATATTAGGGTTGTAGTTGATACAAGGGTGACAAAATATCCTGCAACTATGTACCAGGACCGGTTTTCAGCTTAAGCAAACATTGTCTCAATAATCGCACAGCGTAACTCACTCGAGGGTTGCTACATGCTACCTTTATGTAGACAGACATCACGCATGCAATTTAAACTGATGTGTTTTTTAAAAAAAACTTCTCAGCTAACAAGCCGAACCAAACTGACCCCCTGTCTAAATTGCAATGTAATTAGGGGTGGCAATTTCATCGTTATTTGTTTCGCAGATTCGATGATTTTATTTGATAATAAAAGAGTAAAAGGGGTGCCAAGTGTGCTTGCTGTATGCTAGATGTCTACTTGAGAGGTATTTCTCAGGTTCTGATGTTGACTAAAAGAAAAAATAAAATATTGTCCTTAACGCCAAGTACAATAGTGGCAATGGGCAGGTCATGTTGCAAAACAGGGAGTGGACAGATGGGCACACAGAGTCCTGAGACGGAGACCGTGGGTATGAAAAGAGAAATAGGCCGACCTCAGAAAAGATGAGCCGATGATATTGTTTCCGTCCCTGGCAATGGGTGGATCCAGAAAGCCCAAAGAAGAGGGGAGTGGAAAAAATTGGAAGAGGCCTACATCCAGCAGTGGAGAGATGGATAAGAAAGAAGAAGAGGAATAGTGACCTTTCGTACAGGGAGGAGTGTAGAATTAAGAAGTCGATGAGTTGAAAGTAACTGTTTTTTTTTTTTTATATTTTGTGAAGCGCAAATTTTATTTTGCTTCGTTAATAATTGTTGCTGAAGGTTTTACAATGATATATGATCTATATGGGCTTTACTTGTAAAGTTTCCGGGTTCTATCGTCTATTGTTCATTATCGTCCCTAGGCCCTAGTTTCGGGCACTTGGACTCGTCAAATTTACATAGTTATAACAATCAAAAAGAGTTTTGAACAATTAACAGTGGCAATGTGCCAGAGAAGTAGAATCAATGCAAACAGAGTGTATAGGGCTCACTTTGCATTTCGTCGTGAAGATAATAACACCAATAACATCCTTACATAGTGATCCATGCTTAACTGGACTTATTGTCCTGGATAGCATTTCGTCAATTGTATACAATTCTTTAGCCACAAGATACTTTTTCACCTCTCTTAAAAGGCTAAAAGGAGATTTCTTGATAGTGATGATAGATGATGAATATATGATGTAATTTGCATCCCTTAACGTTGATATTCCTACAGCAAACTGTGACAGATGTATGTTAGTTTATTTAATATCCATTAGGCAATGAAGTGAAAATAATATTATTCATGTTTGCATTTAGATTACAACTTAAAAGTGTACCTCACTGTGTATGTCACTCATATTAAATGTTCCACTATGTTACCAATAATTGGTAATAAATCAGGAACATTTACATTTAAAAGTCATTCCGACATGTTACCATTTCATTTGGTATTCATACTGATTGATTAGTAACATTAAATGATATACTATTTACTTTAACTGAATTTGCACCCTCATCTTTCCTCAAGGGAACACAAGAATTTCACAAATAAATATAAATTTTCTTGTTTTTGATTGTGTTCATACATTTCGAATTTCTTCGTTCTGATAATTAAATAAGGATCTGCGTCGGAAACTCGAAAGAAAAAACAAGGGATAAGGAGTTTGGTAGACCAAAGGGGAGGCCTCTATCCAGCAACAGATTTGAAAGGCTGAGAAAGAGGAAGATTTATCTAATTAACTAGATATGTTAAAGTAGTTTCAACTGTTTTCTTTTTAAAAAATCAAGCAGTTAAATACTGATTTCATTTTTAGTCATGCGGTATTTGAATCGTTGAAAAAAATTGATAATATAAAACTGTATGAAATGTACGAAATTGGAATATCTGAAAGTCGAGGGCAGCCTGTATACAACTTTGACCTTTGGCTGGCAGGATACAAAGACAAAATCCAGTATATAATTAAGTCTTATGAATCATAAATCAAGATAAAGCCATACCATATTTTAATAATAACAGTACAATTAATAATTATATACCTGTGGATGTAGAATGATAGAAAGGTATAATATTATAATGGTAGAGTATTATTTACCTACGAAAGCCAATCAAATTTCTCGAACAATAGCTGGTGATTTCATCAAAGGAAGAGGTGGGGCCCCCATAAAGGAATCAAACAATGAATATGGGTACTGGGTAGGCACCCAACGACTACTCAAAAAGATCGTATTATTATAAATGCGGTTTTGAATCGGTGCGATAATTTTTTAGATTCGTATCATTATACCAATCACACTGTCACCAGCGGACCTTACACTTTTCTGGCTAAGGGCCACATAGGACAATGTGAGCTATCATTTCTTGCTTATGTATGAAAATTATGCACGTTACCAAAGCAGACCTATCTTCATGTGAATATATGGGTGTGGCTTCATACCGCAGCTTCGAATCTTGGGGTATGAAAAACAATAACCCCACAACCAGTGGCGGATCCAGTATTCATTTTTGGGGGGGGCTGAATGTCGTCACATGGTAAAAAGTACTGTCACTCAACGTTTTGGGGGGGGCTAAGGGGCTGAAACCCCTAGATTTGTTGTATTTGAAGTACTGTCACTCATGGTTTTGGAGGGGGCTTCAGCCCCCTAGCCCCCCCCCTGGATCCACTAGAGCCCACAACCGATTTCTTTTTTAAAAAAATGTATAGATACTTATCTAGTTTCTTTCGCGAGTGAGATTAAAAAATGTTAACTTCGTTCTACAATCTGCTTCTTCTCAGTAGCCCTTTGCTGAATTTCACTAACTTCTTAGGTGAGGAATATATTTATTTATTACAAAAAAGGATCTGGGCTTGCATACACAAACCCAAATACTTTCCTGCACACCTTGCACTAGGCTGAAAGCCTGTATCGCAATGTGTGGAATAGGTACATCGCCAGCGCCGGGGTTTGAACCTGGGACCTTCCGCTTGAGAAACTGCCGCCTCAACCAACTGCGCCAACCATGTACTCATAATCCACTTATCATTATTTTCCATACAAATTTTGTGCTAGATGGCTCCTATCTACGCTATTCCTTACCTAGAAATGTCTACTAAAATTGCTTGCTATATCAAGGGCCCCACAGGTATCTGCACCTGCAAGTTATGCTCACCTTTATATGCTTACTAAGCTTACCTCTATACAGCGATCTTTTACAGCTAGCCCAAAACTGTTGGAAAGCCGATACCAACACTTGATGCAAGCCAGCATCATATATACTAATGCATACACATACACAAGTCCTTACTGTTTGTACGTACACATAGTACAATGTTGTAATACAGTTAAGCAATCTGTAAACTAATTGATTAGATTGATACTTGACATGGAGGAAATGGTTTCATGTCAGCGGCCTATTGATGTATCACCATCTCTCCATATATTATCATGCTATGACTGATATAGTACAGAGGTATGTGATCATATGATTGTACACGTGTGCACTTGTCCCAGAACACTTTGATCTCTCTGTAGGTACTTGTTGTTGCATTATATTGTCTCAATTACCCCTAGGGCCCGAGTGAAGCTCTTGCTGATTTCAACAAAGTAAAATATGTCTAGTTCTACAAAGTAAAATATGTCTAGATGCATGCTGGTGAGACTTGGACATGTTGACAGAATGAACGACGAAGGAATTTGAGTGAGCGAAGAGGTGTGAGGATACGCGGCATCTAAGAGCAAACGAGACAATTACTTTAAGTTTGTAATTTATTTAGTCATATAATAAATTAACTAAATTAAGGTACGTAGATTAAAAGAAAATATTCTATAGGCAATAATATATACGTACATATAGTACGTTCAAATTCAAAAATAAAGGGTGGACCAAAAGTCTTTGCACTTTTGAAATGGCCATAAAAATAAAAATACAGTTTGTATTTAAAAAATAATTTATTGATAAGAACAACAATAGCTGGGAAATTCATTTACTAAACACCGTATCATCAAGATGTCCTCCATCTTGCTGCTGGCCCTCCTCATATCAGACCCCTAATTTTTATTAAACTTTTCTATACAAAGCATAGGTTTGTTTCGATAATTTCAAAACCAGATTTCCTCTTGAATATTTGATTTCAGTTGGATTATTATAGCTAGTTTATTTACGTAGACCCTATTTTTTAAATAAGCCCATAAAAAAAATTGCTGGGGTTGGGTCCAACTGTGGGAAGGCCATGGAATATCTCCCCTCCGCGAGATTATTTTGTTCTGGAACTTCTCTCACACTACTCTATAGAGATATTCCATGACTTCTCAGCAGCCCGGATCTAATCCCACCTGTTTTTTTATTATGTTATTTCAAAAGTCAGGTCTACGTGAATCAATCAGTGACAATACATCAACCAAAATTGAATATTCGAGAGGAAATTGTCAATATTTCACGCTTAGGGCCGATTTTTTTAGAAAAAAATCATACCCAGATTTGAGGAACGTCAGCGGCAAGATGGCGGACATCTTGGTGATATTGTGTTTAGAAAAAGAATTTCCGGTTTATTGTTGTTCTTCTTAGCAAAAAAAAAATTAAATACCAACTGTAATTTTATTTTTAGGGCCATTTCAAAAGTGCAAGGACTAATGGTCCACCCTGTATAATAAGATAATATGTAGACTTTTCTACATCATAATTCTGAGAAATATTTTGGCAAGTCCTGTCTCCACGTAAAAAAGTCCGCTCATTTCCCTAAGCAGAGCTGGGTACTCATACTCAACCTAGTGCGATAATAATTTTAATTGTTTATGGAAAAAAACACATGAATTGATAAATGTCTGCCTACTTTAAATTAATAACTGCCTGTGTATTATTAATAAAAATACCGCGGAATGGTTCAAGGGGGTCCGCGTCCGCGGGTTATTCAAGCCACGTCATCCGTATGCGATATTATATTTTACGTACTACGGACAATGTATGAATTGCGGACATAATCTAGAATTCCCATCACTTGGATAAATATTACTATAAAATAGGTACTTAAAAATTTATGGAGAATAGGACATCATGACGTTTTATCATTAGGGCGAGCACTAGCTCGCCCTCGCCCAATGCTGCGATCCTTTTCTATAGTAATTTCTCGAGTCGTATTTTGACTCATACGACACATAAGGTAGGTACCTACTTACAGAAATCAAGACAAGAAATAATTGGCGCAGGTGATTAAAACGCGGACTTCCAATCTGGAGATGCCGAGTTCGAATCTCAGTGCTGACGACGTATTTTCTATTTCAGAACACAAGCTTGTAGCTTACTGTGAAGTGTGCAGGTAAGTATTTAGGTTTGTGTACACGAGCTCAGAGATTTTAAAAAATGCTCGTTCACTGAAAAATTTCACCAAGCGAGCATTTGTTTTCAATTCTCATTCGAGCAAGCAATTGTTGATGACGATACCTTCTAAGTCTCTGGAAATTTTTGTTAATCTATAGATAGCCTAGGCGTTTCACAAAATAGCTGCTTTTTACACATTGCCTGTAATGTTCGCATAGAATACTAAAAAAACACGCAATTTTTGTCAAATATGGGGGGGAAATACAAAAAACTCCAGTGATATCAAATGTTCCGAGTATGGAGGAAATAAAAACAATTAAATATGAACAGGGTGGGGGTGGGGGGAGGGGGGGGTATCATGCGATAAGGGAGAGTCATGTTATTGCAAATGATAAAAGTGGCCATGTCAAATATGAGGACTAAATTACTTTTTATCTCGTTATTTTTTCAGGGCCCTTTTTCGATGTTTACTTTGTGCTTGTACGAGTACTATATCAGCATTATATCTACCAAACGCTTTCCGCAATCTGCAAACATTGAATTTATTATTTTATTTAAGTAGCATTATTGGCCCTTGGCATCTTATGGCTTATCCCTACGTCCAAGTGGACGCCGTTTATTAACCATACCTTCACATCACACGTCTTTCTTCACTTCTTCTTCCACTTCCTATCAGACTAGCTCCAACTATTCTTTCATTCAAAAGTAAACTAAGGCATCATTACCTTTCAATAAATAATACATCTTACTGACAATCCCGTGGTTTCTTCCTTGTCCTTCATCCCATCCACCTATTTATTCGCGTATGTATAAGTATTGTATTTATTATTATTATTTATATTTATTTACATTTTTATTCTTCTTCATACACTTGTATGTAATGTGTATATCAAATGAATGTCATAAGTGGTTGGTTGGCAGACATTGTCTACGGCAATAAACCCGCCATTTGGTTTTTTTTTTCAATAAATTCTACCTGCTGGTGTCACTAAAGCATATTGTCATTTATTTATGTTTTTAAGTCTTAGAATGATATCTTTAGTATTATGATATCTGAATAATCTTATTTTTCACGATGCTATATTTTTCATAATGTTCAGTATTACCTCCTAAGCGCATTGGCAGTGTTGATGAATGATTAAGAATGAGTGTTAATAATCTGGGTTCGTAACTCGGTTCCGGCACTACAAGTAACAAGATACCAGTTACCAGTTTTAAAACTAAATAATAGTTACACACTTAGGTTAGAAATTCATCTAAATCACCCTACATTCACCCCGGTGACCCTTGTTAGATCATAATAGATTCAACAAAAAACAAATTATTTACAATCAACTCACATAATTCTCGAGGAAATCGAGTAACAATGTAACGCAACACCGTGAAAACTTTTACAAGTTGTTCTAATACATACGGAATTTAAAACACGTCGCGATCGTAGCGCTCTCGAATTATGGTCACGAGTTTTTCTCCCAATACCACATTTTTGACATAATATTGCGCAGTATAAGACATATCTTTGGTCACAATTAACCCTTGGTATTCATTGACAATATATGAGTATACAAAATGTTTTGCACAGTCATCGATAGATGTAATTATTTTTGAACCGTGTGGATTAACTTGATCGACGTTTCGACAGTCCTACTCTTTCTGAAACACGTTTTTCATACATTTATCCAAAGAGGAAGACACTAGTAGGAGTGTCGAAACATCGATCAAGTTAATCTACACACGTTTCACCTGAAAAAACCAAGCAACAATAATTAGGTACACGTTTAAGAATTGGGTCTGGCGGTCTGTTCTCTCCGCCTACCCCGCAAACAGCGTCACTTCTGACGGGTTACAGCTAGTAATATATAGAAAGGGTGACGAGGCCTGTGTGACTAGACATTTTTACTTTTAGTTTCGGGGACTCTATTGTTTTTTAAACAACAATATAATGAACTTTTTGAAATGTCATCTCCGTGGATAACAATACAAAGCTCTCTGTAATAACAATACACCGAAAGCTTTAAGCTCACCCCATATCTGAGTCACTTGTTCGTACGTACGTCGTACATTGCACAACCAATTGGGAATACTCAGTAACTAAAATATTGATTCAACACTCTCATATACTGATACTACTTCTATACCATTATGGTGTCTATGTTGGTACATCAAGTTACAATGATGGGGTAACCAGTAAAGGTATCTATCTATCTTACAAATATGGGATGTATGGGAGAATCCCACTGCTTCTTAGCCAACAATGTTATTAGAACAATGCTTTACAACAAGATGCTGAAAAAAGCAAACAGATTTGGCTAGATCTACCAGGACAGAAGCATGCAAAATCACTGATAGCATCAGGCTTCGCAGCAAAGGGCACAGAAAAAATCCTTCCTCTGGCACTGGCTGGACATTGCAGGTTGAATAAACACTTATGTACAATGAAATTAGCGGACATGCATCTGCGCAGATTCTGCCTGAATGAACATGAAACTCCACTTGCTGTGTGACTGCGGACCACTAATGCAAACCAGGGTCAAAATACTTGGCTTTCATATCGCTGATCAAACTCAGATCAGAGAATCCAGCCCGCTGAAGATCCTAAAATTCATCCGCGAGATCGGACTGTGGGAAGACGTCTAGCAGCCAATCCATTCACAATGAACTTTATAGTTGACGTATAGTAAGCACTAGAGGGAAGAAATTAATTACATCTATACAAAAAGACGCACAACATATTTCCTTGATGTAAATATTTATACGACAACAATTGGTGGCGAACCTCACAGCCTCAATCTCATTGAGATGAGTGGTTACAAAAATGAACCTTGAAACTGGGATAAAAATTGAGATAGTTGAGACATGTAGAGATATGTAAGACAAATGATTTATCTGCTGATTGGCTGTAAGATGCACTTTGTGACAAGGATAAAAGTTAAGATGGTTGAGACATGTAGAGAGGATAAATGATCAAAGGATACCAAACAAAATATACATGGGTGAATTATGAGGTGTAAGGAACCGCAGCCGTCCTAGAATCACTTTGCTGGATAATGTTGTTCAGATGCTCTAGGACGGACGCGTTTTGAGTAAAATTAATCGTAGAGTGTGTGTAGTAATTGCACGAATGTGGGGGAAGAAAAAAATTTAAGGATAGGAGTATTTATCTGAGTTACACTAGGACAAAGTCGTATAAAAAAGGGTGTAAGAGGTACCTATATATCTAACAGTAATTTCGTTGGGCGAATACACGAATTATAACTTCCAAGATATATTTTGTTCCATTTCCCACACTCTTCCCTATGTTCCTTGTATTATTTCAGGACATTGTATAAACATTGTGGATATTTTTATAATCCATGTTATCCTTACTCCTCTGTTGCTGTTATCTTATTAAGGTGGCTTCCTGTTCCGATGCAAGACTTAGTCAGTAGAACAGGGAATGCAGATGTAGATAAAA
Source organism: Ceraclea dissimilis (assembly GCA_963576895.1). Taxonomy (NCBI): domain Eukaryota; kingdom Metazoa; phylum Arthropoda; class Insecta; order Trichoptera; family Leptoceridae; genus Ceraclea; species Ceraclea dissimilis. The sequence continues at coordinate 14,923,758 of OY756373.1, forward strand.
TAACACACAAAGGGTCCCTTAATCGCTACTGAGATAACAACATCTCCGTTGTAGAATTAGTCCCCCATTTTTCAAAAATATTTTTACGAGAGTTCTGTAAGAGTCAGGTGTTTGTAAAACTCTTTTTGTAAACCTCCTTGCTTCTTTCGCCCCCATGCAATTTTTCATACACACACTCCGATTTCTTGCACACAAAACGTGTCAGTCCGTGAGAATTGATTAAGACGACAGAGCTTCCTTACACCTCTTCTTTCACTCATACATTTTTTTGTAATCCTGCAATCGTTCATTCTCTCAACATACCCAAACCGTCTAAGATTGTTCACTTTCATTCCAGTCACTACATCCATTTTACATAATACCTGCTCATATATAAACATGCGATTTCTCTTACTCGTGGGCAGCCTTAGGGTTCTATCTGATATTATACCCAACCCACGTGAAAAAATCAAAGAAACTAGTCTGTACTTGGAAAGTGATGTGCACTCCAGATCCTCAAGGATGGACGCGTTTTGAGTAAAAGGAATCGGAGAGCGTGTATGACAAATTGCATGAATGTGACGGAGGCTAGGAGTGTGTGTAAGGATAGGGCTGTCTGGCGCGCTGTCCTCTCTACCTACCCTGCAAGGGACGTGGCGTCAGGGTATAGATAGATAGACTTCCTTCTCAAAAATAACAGACAAATGAAAAAAAAGAAATATAGCGGAGAAAGGTACAAACATCACAAAAGCAGATTAGGAAAATCTAAAAACTAAAAGGGAAAAGGTCATATGGGACAAAATCCTTTTTAAAAATAAAATGAAATAAAAAGAAATCTCCCCTACGCGATGCACCATATGCTCAATATTACAAAAGAATGAAACATTATCTTTATGTATCATTCAAAATCGCGAGACGAATCAAATAAAAAAAATCTAAGAAAAATTTCTTACATTTTTTTGCCTTTCTCCAATAAAAACAATCATTTTTCTTCCCAACGTTTTCCTTATCTCTCTCTCTTTCATGTTTGAAATGCGATGTCTCGTTCTGTCGCATTCTACGTATAATTTTATTCAAATATAGAATGGTACAGGTGTTGCAAGCCCCTAAACTTTGTTCGATTTTCAAAAATAAAAGTTTTAAAACAGAGGTTTTCAATAACGTAAATTTATAAGGAAAATATTTCAAATTCTTTTGTTTAGAATTCTAAAAAATAGTTTTCTGTAATTTAATAGGAATAGTTACATACGTATATTATTTTTATTTATTTATTCTGTAATGTACATTTTGTTTACATTTTTTTTTAAATTCATAATCATCAAGTTTCTAACTGCTAGAGTCACTAAAACATATTCTCATTTATCCATGTTTTAAGACTCGCCATCCAACTATGACGTCACGGTCATTTCCCACGGCATTAAAAGGTTCAAAATGGCGTGAACAATCGCATGATAAAATGTTAAAAATAGCGTTTTGCGATTTTTTGGGGTTGATTTCGCTTCAATCAAAAATTTTCCCTAGATTTTAATTCATATTGTAGTACAAAAAAATCTCCGCTACTATCGGGAAACGAGTTTCTGACCTCTGGAAAAAAGATCAGAGATGTTTTTCACAATTTTTTCACAATGGGTTGACTGTAAGATATTGCTTTTGCAATAAGTCCGCCTTTTGGCACACTGTATTATCTTGTTTTGTTTTTGTTGTTACATATATTTACTGGCCAATAAAGTTTTATTTATTTATTTATTTATTACTAGCTGTATTTCCCGTGCTTCGCAACGGCAAAATTTGTGTACGGATGGTGAAGTAGAACGGCAGTGGAACCCAAAACCAGTGGAACCATCATCTATCAGTCAAAGTACTGCAGAGTACAGAGCCACTAAAACTCACAATAGCGATAGCCGGTCAACGTAACATATGTGTTTTACCTTGTAAAGCTATTTTTTATGTATATATGATTCTACACAATTTATATTTCACAAAAAGATAGCAAAAAAAGAAAAATAGTGTTAGGTGTCGCGTGGGATCGAACCAACACCCACAGAACACTTACCTGCTTGCTAGTCAAGTGCGGTATCCACTGGGTCACGGGAGTGTAAACAAAATACGACGCGAGACTGAGCGGGCGAAATAATATTGCGACAAAACTATTTTATAATTATTATAATGTACTTATAGTCACATTTTTTAGTTAGACAGCAGTATTTGTAAAGAAAAAACAGTGTATAAAAATAATCCTTAAAGAATGCAATACCTTCTAGATTATGCAACGACACAAACAATTTTAAAAACCATGTTCATCGGACTACTTTAAATTACTTTTTACTCCGCGTTATAATACTTTCTTAGTACCTTGGGAAAACTGAAAATTTTACCAAACTATGACACAAATCACATATTTTTTGTAGCCTATGTTGAAGCCGAGATTCCATTTGTAAGTTTATTTAATAGATGGATGTCTAAAATCGTCTGGTATTACAGTTTACTCTGGACGCGAATCGTCATTTTTTTCAGATTCATTCCCGGGTAATTTATGATTCATAGATGGCGGTAGTGATGTTTTATAAAATCAGAAATGAAATAAAAAATCATTATGAATCAATAATTCCCTTTGTTGCACATATTTTTATCCAAAATATCAATACAATGTCGTGCAAAGTCAGTGGCGTATACGAATATCTACTTTTTGTATTGTACGTATATAATTAAAGCAAAATCAAATTAGGTGCAATGCGAAATGTTTTTTGTAAACAGTATATATACAAGTTTCAAAATGACGTTCTGATGTGATTGTGACGGCGTTTTGTCAAATACTCAACGCTGCCGAAAATCCACAATTATTAAGGAGATTTAATATTTTTTGAGAAATTTATACAAGATATAAAACATCTTTTACGGTCATTCCCTAGATAAAGGTTCAATGTATCTACTCTATTTTTTCCAAAGCATATTTATGTCGAGATTAATCCATTCATAATTCAGCTGTCACCCACAAGCATGTGCCGCAGTTAAATTAAAGCATATACGTTCATGTTCGCCTCACACACTCACACTTAATCGCGCTCGTGCACGCATACTATATAGCCTCATAAGTACCTACCTACTATTTTGTTTTTTCAAAAGGTATTCTTTATGTACGTAGCTACGTACCTATATCAGCCCCCGTCTTTTCCGTAATACGTAGCCTTAAAGGCTGTGTTCTCCACTGCTTTATAAGGCTTCGAATCCCCTGCGCAGACAAAATAATAACGTTTCACGTGTAACATTTCTCCCCCATCTCCCCCTGCATACAAAATCTAAATGGAGCTGCATAAACTCATATTTATTATATGTTCCCTATAACAATCTTACTGTAATATCGCATACATGCGTTGTATTCTAATTTCAAAAAATATGGAAATTCGAATGGTTCAATTTACCCCGCGATGCGAATTGCACCATTTTACTCTACTTTGAAAAAAATAAATTGTATTGAGGTACTGTAGCTCGGTTGATAGCTCGCTCGACTGTTAAACGGGTGGGTGCAGGTTCAATCCCAGATGTCGACCTACTTATTACTTAGTTACTGCATAACGATACATTTTTAGTGTTACTTTCGTTTCAATAAAAAACTTTTACGGTCTTTTCCTAAATTTTAATGCAATAAAAAAAAGCACGACTTTCTGGAAACGAGTTGCTGTCTTTCGATGTGTTTCACACATTTTTTTGGAGAAATCTATAAAGATATAAAAAATCATTTACGGTCATTCCCTAGATAAAGATTCAATGAATTCCAAAGCATATTTAGTAAGGTTGTCGAGATCTATGGTCTCCTGTTTTTAGTTTTTTTTTTTAAATGTCATCGTACGCAATTCTCCGATAGGTAAAGCGATCCGTTGTCTCAACGAGCTGTCACAGCATGTCGACATTTCTCTATCTATTTGTATATTCACTATTTATTATCTATCTTTGAGTATTAATGTTATTGATTTTTGTGTGTGATTTTGTGTCCATTCATAAGTCTAGTATCTAATTATATCCATATGTATCTAAATCCCAATATTATTTATTTATATATCTACTGAAATTAATTCCGATTTACTTTCTCTATTTATTCACACTTGCGTGTTACTCTGTTGTATCTATTGGTGTTCAAATTCGTTTTTATAGCTCATGCATACTTGCGGGTTTTCTTTTTGTTTTTTTTGTGTTTGTTATATTGTAGGTAAAATATGGAATCTTTGTTGGTCTGTTTATAAGTGATATGTTAATTTATGTTATTTGTTGTTGTGACTGTTTGATTCCGATAAGAAAATAAAATAAATAAAATAAAATTTTTGCCGTTGACTACAGCAGATTTGTAAAATCTTGATTTGTGAAGACTTGTAGTATTGAAGCCGAATTACTGTCCCTCATTGTGGGTGCTGAATCGACGCTGTTAACAGTGCTGGGGCAGCTCGTTGGAGAGATATTATGAGGGTAGTTGATGTATGTTCATCCGAATAGGTATATTTGATACATTTGACTGTTTATACAGGATGTTTGATAGATAGATACAGACATCTTCAGGCGTGATAGTAGAGACAATTTAGGATCTTTTAGCCAAACTAAGCTCAGTCCAAAGTAGCATGGTTCTCGAGTTATTCGAGATTTTAACTTTTTATCGAAAAACCCCGAATTACTCAAGTTTAACGCCGATAGCTTCGTAAGCAAAGGTACCTACTTAGTTCTATCATTCTTTTTTGTTACTAGAATAATATGTGTTTAGTCTATTTTAGCCATTAGTTTCAATCTGAAGAAACAATAATGGTACATAATATCCAATTAAAGTTTCGAGAAAGAGATATTTCAAATACGAGTTGAGACTTTGGAGGGGATTTTCGATAAGAAAAAAAAATGTCTAAAGCTAGGGTGGCCAACCCGCGGCCCGCCGAGGGTCTAAATGCGGCCCGCGAAACCGTCTTACAATATAACCGTATGCATTTCCTGTTATAGAAAGACAATCAGATTCGTCACTTCACCCATTTTCCCTTAAAAATTTCGCCAGCGGCGCAACTTCGGTCATAACAATATTTTAATTTCTGTTGCTAACCCCCCCCCCCCCCCGAGACGACCCTATGTCTTATTTTTTTGTTTCAAAAAATTGGTTGTGCGGCCCGGTAAGCCATCTCATTTTTAGAATCTGGCCCGACTGCTGAAAAAGGTTGGCCACCCTTGGTCTAAAGATTCCGAAATCTGGAAAAAACTTCTCTGATTTATGCTCTTTCAAATGATATACAAAACATTTTTTTTGTACATGTCTGCACATTCTTCGGCACAAAGGTCTATAAGCTGTCATGCCGGAGAGTGGATTATTTTAGTTAATAATAATAATATGCGTACTATTAATATGTGAAGCGTGAATGAATGAATGAATGAATGAATAGAGTCCTTGTTGTTCTCACAATCTATATGGTGACTTGAACAAACAATAGATGGAGTTTTTATTTTTTATAAACGCGCACGATACCAACACGTGACTTTAGTGTTCCCTTATTCTAATGTGTGCCAACCACTGAGGTGACCATTCCTCATTCAATGTTTATTAATATGGGACACAGCACTTTTTCACAGTGTCCACTCATCAAGTTCAGCGGTACCATGGAGGACATGCACAACCTGTCTCCTGAGGCTCTTCAATACCTGGGCTCCCACGATGTTAAACTGTGACTCTGCCTTCTTTGCGCCATACGATATAATTATTAAATACAGCCCTTTTTTCAAACATGAATTGTCAGAAGAGCGTCACTCAAAATATACTTTATCGGGCTTATAGTAACGTCAGTATGCAAAAGGTCTGTGAAAATATGAGTTGACTGGAAGAAATCGCAGAATTGCGATAAGTTTGCCCTTTTTCTTCTTCTTCTTCAGCCCTCTGTCCTCCACTGCTGGATATAGGCCTCTTCCATCTCTTTCTGACGGTTACTACTTGGACCCACCTCTTAATAAGATTTGCCTAGAAGTGCGGGTAAGGAGGTCGCTATTTATGCGCCTGAGCTACCCGCTGATGTGAAGAGCGTTAAGCCCGAGGGATTTTCCCTCAATGTCCACAAAGGGTATATATCGTTGGACTAACATTTTTGAGGTCTTCCGACGCCTCTCTTATTTTCCCAAGGTCTCATCTTAAAATTTTAGGGGTCCATCTTGTGGGGTCATTTCTTACAACATGTCCTGCCCATTGCCAATTTATGATGCGCGCTACCCTGGTTCTGTCCCTAAAGTTGGCACTAGCGAATAACATTATATTACTATTTATTATACTATGCTTATTTTATTGTACTACTTTTGCATTTGTTCATTTGAAGAATTGTTAAATAAATAATATTGGTTTAACAACCCACGCTAAATACTGTGTTTCCACCAAGAACCTTCGGTAGAAACACTCAAAATTCTTAAATTCCAAATCAATGAGCTTCCAGCAAGAATCTTAGTTCAAAACCCAACATTCTTATACTATGAATCAGGTAAAACTAAGTCATTCGTAAATCGAGTCGAACAAACGAAAGCGTTCCAAAACAAATCGAAAACTAAGATTTGAATTTAGTGTGTACTGTGTAGGGGATTCAATATTCAGTGAACAAAGTAACATAAAATAACAAAACAATATTTGGGGTATGTTTGGTGACCCTATTCGGTAGTTTTAAATGGGGTGCGTTTGTAATTGGATAGGGGTGGCACTGCACGATAATGATCGTACACACACACGCACACACACACACGCGCGCACACACACATGTAATCATAATGTACTTTCACACACCACTAACGATCTATTTAACATACAATAATAATTTCTACCAACCTAGCGATTTATATGTATAAAATCAACAAAGGAAGTACTAACCAGGAACTTACTTCATATTAAAATAATAGTCTGCTCCTTTAACAAAGAAATCTCAAAACCCATAAGAATATCGCTCATGGAAATAAACCCTAAAGAAGACAAAACCCCTAGAAAAAATATGTTCAACGAATAAAAAAAAATTGCTAGTTGGGACTCCAGTTACTAAAAAATACGGTCTACTTTGCATTATCTGATCAACTATCAGATTCACTTGTTAAATTTGAAATCTTTACGTGAAAGCATAACTCAAAACAATGTAATGGGTTGGCTGCCAGACATTTCCATATGGCAATAAGCCCGCCCTTTGTATGTTTCTTATATGCAATTAAGACTATTTTTATTTTGTTTTTATTTTAATGAATCTAACGCATTTTTATATTAAGTATAATTCCCCAAAATCCAGTTAGATTTAATCCCAAAATCCAATGCCTACAAAATTTCTTTAATACGGTGCTTTTAGATTTCTCGATGGAAAGTTGTGGGGTAGTCTGTTTTTCTTTCATTCTATACGTATTTTGGGGTGCTGAATCCGAATCCGAGGTTTGCCAACAAAATTTCGTGATGGAACATGGCGAAAAATTGGTAAAATGGCGAATATATACATTTCCTGGCGAATTCTGGATTTGAACTTAAAAACCATCAACTTTTTGTGGGTCATCTTTTTAGCAGAATGAAAGGACATAAAATTTCCTACAAAGGAGAATGGGCATTTTGGTCCATCGGCGGCCATCAACGAAAGGTATGTCAAATGAAAGTACACCTCCTAAGGACTAACTTTTACTATGGACGTTACGCTGTAATCCATCAGGGAAAGGTAGTATAAAGGGATGTTTGCTCGTTAAAGGGATAATCAAAAAACTACTAACGCGATCCTAATTATAAATGTTTTATAGAGATAAATAATACAAATAAACAGTACTTATGCCCTAAACCCTAATCTTACTATTTTCACTACATCCGATCACTGTACATCACTAAAATCTACTTATTTTTACTCTAAAAGACACAATAAAAGGCTTGCCTCAAAGTACTGTTATTGTTACACTTAAAGTAATTCCTCAGAGAAGTATACGCCTAAGAGTCCACGATATAGCACCAACAGCAAGGATCGAAATCGCTTGTGGTCCTGGCTTCGTAGGAATCGACTAGATTTTGGATTTTGAATCTGGATTTTACTTGCTCAGATCGATGACAAACACAGCGTTCGTTGATTACCCCTTTATTTTTTGCCCTGTCTCCTAACTGAATGATAATATGATAAACTCTTTCGATATTTTGTTTGTGTTATAACACTATAATATATTATTGTAGGTATGTATGTTGTCTCTTACTCTGCTGTTCATTTGACCAAACCTGTAACTGAATAAAAAGAAAAACGACAGGCCAACAGAGCACTTTACACTCTGTTGCTCCTTGAATTATATACTTTAGGGTTTGTTATATTTCTACTATTCTTGTAAATGCATATATTGTTAGTACATTTACCATATTGTATATCTTTGGAACAACCGATCACTTACAAGCATTACGCCTAATCATTGAAAAGGGTGCTGAATACAACATTGAGATCCACTTGGCTTTTATTGACTATAAAAAAGCCTTCGATTCAATAGACCAATGGGAAATAATAAAGGCACTAAACGATGCCAGAGTGGACTCAAGGTACTCCAAATTAATAAAATTTATATATGATCATGCTACACTAGATGTGAGAATAGACGAAGATACAAAAACAAACAAAATAAGAGTGGGCAGAGGGGTCAGACAGGGCGACACTATCTCGCCCAAACTATTCACACTTGTTTTGGAAAATGTGTTCAAAACATTAAACTGGGAACACAAAGGATTAAAGATCGACGGAATGTACTTGAACAACTTACGCTTTGCTGACGACATAGTACTTTTCAGTGGCGATTTAGAAGAACTTCACTGTATGATAAAAGAGCTCCATGACGCTTCCCTAAAGATCGGTCTGGAGATGAACATTAATAAGACCAAAATCATGAGTCCATCCAACAGAAACATCATTATGGACGGTAAAACTATAGAAGCTGTAGAAGACTACATTTACCTCGGACACAAGATCAAACTGGGAAAAGAAAACCAAATAGCAGAAATCCCCAGGAGAATAGGACTGGGATGGGGAGCCTTTGGGAAATTGAATCATGTGCTTAAAAACAAAGACATACCCATGAACCTAAAAAGAAAAGTCTATGAATCGTGTATCCTACCTGTGATGACATACGGCCTGGAGACTACCACGCTCACTGCCAATACAGTACATAAATTGAAATGTGCACAAAGGTCCATGGAACGACAAATGTTAGGCGTGAGTCTGAGAGACAAAATAAGAAATGAAGAAATCAGACGCCGGACAAAAGTCGTAGATATCATGGACCGTGTTGCTCGACAAAAATGGCAGTGGGCGGGCCATGTTGCCAGACAAGGAACAGAGCGATGGGCACCCAGAGTTCTCAGATGGAGGCCGTGGGATAAGAAAAGAGGAGTAGGTCGGCCACAGAAAAGATGGGCCGACGACATTATCCCAGTCGCGGGTAGAGGATGGATAAGGAAGGCTCAAGATAGAGAGAAGTGGAAGAAACTGGAAGAGGCCTACATCCAGCAGTGGAGAGATGGCTGAAGAAAGAAAAAAAAAAAGAAAAAAAAGATATCTTTGATGTGTCTGATATGCCAGGTGCCTAATATGAGGTCAAGGACGAAAATAAATAATAAACAATAGACAATTGGGATATACCGTGATGGTAATAGTTGTAAAACGTACTTAATTGAAATAAATATATTCTATTTGTTTTATTTCATTTTAATTTTTCATTTTTGCCCTTTAAATAAGCCAGATTACTTAGTAAAACGATGCAAAAGTTCTAAAACTTAAATGCGATTTACTCACTTCCTATGTCAACCACGGCGATAAAACTTCTACACAGTAATTGTAGGTATAAAATATACTAGAAAATATCAAAATTATTTCTGGCCGCGGATGGACCAGGCTCCATACAAATTTGCCCATTCTCCTTTGGTAAATATATATTTTTTCTAAAATAACTAGCAGCGGAGCTGTCAAGCTCCAAAAATTGGCCAAATTTTCTTGTTATTTTAAATTGTGAAAATGGAAAATGTATGGAGCATAGGTCACCTTGTTCAATATATCACCAAATTTTGACAATTATTCTTCAGATTTATGATACATATTTTACCTCGTTGGAATCAGTAAATATGGAGAAAGGTTTCAGGATAAATTTTATTTAAAAATATAGTGAAGTGTTTAAGCTAAAAAGGTTTAAACATTTTTAGCCTAAACAAATTACTATATTTTTAAATAAAATTATTTAAACATGTCTAGCTCAAATATTTCACGGTATTTTTAAATAAAAAAATCTTTAATAGCTTTATTTGTGTTTTCTGATTCCAACGAGGTAAAATATGACTCATGAATTTAAAAAATAATTGTCGAAATTTGCTTATGAAGGCAACAAGGTAAACTTTTTCAATACATTTTCGATACTCGTAATGTAAAACAATAAGAAGATTTGGCCATTTTTTGGACCTTGACAGCTCCGTTCCTATTTATTTTAGAGAAAAATTTAATATGGAAATTTTGTAGTAAATTTTACGTACTTTCATTTTGCGTAGAAAAATAACTTACGAAAGTTGTCAGTTTTCGAGTTCTTATAAAGAAATCGCCAGAAAACTAATATTTTCGACAATTTTGTATTTTTCGCCATGTTCCGTATCGAAATTTTGTTGGCAAACCTCGGATTCGGATTCAGCATCCCAAAAAACGTATAGAATGAAAAAAATCCCTACTACCCCACAACTTTCCATCGAGAGACTGCTTTGTGTTTAATTTCACCGGATTACACGTTTTTTTTAAATTATTAGATGAGGAACTATAATTGATTCACTATTTATGTAAACCTGACGATTCCATGTGAAGATTGCATCACTGGATGAAATCGATTATTGATTTTTCCAGTACAATACTTATATGGAGTACAAGTATAGTTTGTGCAATTATCGGGGGTCTGTTTAACCCCAAGTCTGACACACATAACAAACACGCACAACATTTCCTACTACTTCCTTGTATACAACTTGTATAGAATTGTGTACACCAGCCACGTCAAACATGCGGCCCGCTGTGCATTTTTCTACGGCCCGAATCAATTTTAAAAACAGCCAGATAATGCGGCCCGCAACCGTGAAAAAAAAACAAAAATAAAGTACTGTTTCCATTGGTATAAAATGTAAAAATACGCAACAATAAGGAGTATAAACTATTTTTAAAATGTCCCATTATTTGTTCACGTGTGTTACTTCTATTTATATTCTATTCTATATCCTCACGCGATCTCCCTTGCAGGGTAGGCAGAGTGAACGGATCGCCAGACTTTCCTATCCTGACACACTCTTTGGGCTTCCGTCGCATTCATGCATTTCCTCATACACATTCTACGATTACTTTTACTCAAAACACGCCCGTCCTTTCTTCTACAAATAGCCAACTTAATGAAAGAGAAAAGATGTCAAATATCTGGCAAAAGATGTTAACGTTTGTAGTTTTTTGTAATGTCCTTTTTATTGGAAATTTAATAAATATTTGTCCTATAATAGTCCTTTTTTTCGTAAAGATTTTCAGTAGTTTGTCTTCCTTAAGATTAGGTTTTGCGGCCCACCTATAGTCTACGGTCTTCATGCTTTTGGCCCATCAGTGACTTTGAGTTTGACATGGCTGGTGTACACCACTGCTTCTTGTGTTTGTATAAAGTGGGTAGGTACTACATACGTGCAAACATGAAACAATGTTTACTTTCGATAATTAATCAATAACTATATTGATACTTCACCCCTTAACGTTCCTCAATGTAACATAGGGAGTCGCGAAACATTGTTTTTTAGGTCTAATTCTACAACTTTTTGAACTAAAATAGTTAGTAATAAGATAGCTTTGTAGATTTTCACGCTCCTTGTTAATCTCTTCTCCATTCTTCTCGGGTGTACCGTGTGTAGATTGTCGATGTCACTACATTAGTCCTGAAGATGGCCCCAGCAAGTAGGCCGAAAGCTCGACAACATCGACAATCTACACACGGTACACCCGAGAAGAATGGAGAAGAGATTGTTAGTGATTATTAGTTGCGATGAATTGATACTGATTTTTTTTAGTTATGTGGAGTGGTATACATTTATATTCATTTGCTGCCGTGTCTTATTTTTATAATTTTTAATTAGTACACACCAGGCGCGAAGCTACCGAAGAACACGATTCCCATCGAGTTACCTTTTGGGAAAATGATAGGTACAAAAGTGTCTAATCTGACGTAATCCCATAAGAAATATTAGCCCCGGCTTCCCTTCTGCAGAAATCCACCCCTCGCCACTGGTACACACTTACCTAGTTAGTTACAAAAGTGACTCCATTGTCTCTAAATATTTTGGTATTGTCACTTAGGACCTTATTATTAGAACTTATTATTCTCCTGCGACGATTTTACTACCAGATTACATCAAAATAATACCTACTGATTATGTCAAAAAATGTACCGATTCCTAAAACCGCATTGTTCAATACTTTTTATCATTTTAACGTTCTAGTTAACTGACTTTATTTCAGTAAATTAACCGCCAAGATAACATTGGACGATAAGTACTTTTTATCTGTGGTTCTGAGGTCACAAAACAAAGGAATAAATGTATGAACAAAAAACTCCAAGGCCACACGTATTCTAAACTAAGCGTGTTAGATCCATGATTACAAATCACTCGATATTCGACAAAAACAATACGAAAACACTATTATAAAAACATATCACAACTTATTCTAATGGCCCCCACACAAGTTCTAATGTAACACCGCTTTTAGCGATAAATTGTCGAGATGCTACGAGTATGTTGTTATCGGTTATCGGAATGTTTTTTTTTTTCTAAAGACGATACATACATATGTACATATCCACGTCCGCTCCCTATGTGGAGCATGTGGTCGTCACCCAGTTTTTCCAGACTTTTCTGTCCTGGGCCAACTCCGTTGCCTGTTCCCATGCCATTCCAGCTTGGGGTGTAAGTTTTTTGATTGAAGCGAAATTAACCCCAAAAAATGGAAAAAGGCTATTTTTACCATTTTATCATGCGATTTCGAACCTCAATGCCGCGGGAAATGACCGTGACGTGATAGTTGGGTTACGAACTTTAAGTCTAGGCAAATTGAATACATCAGGCGATCAGGCAAGGCTTGCTTCTAACAAGAAGTCAAGAATAAAACAGTTAGGCATATATTTAACCACATATTTTATTTTGACACATGATTCTAAGTCTAAGGGTGACTCTCTTGAAACCTTCTCTTTGATCAATACATAATATCGAATAAACAAGAAGCAATGGCTAATAGCATCAAGAGCGATGAAAAACTATTAGGAAGTATTTGATATTAAAACGATACTTTACTTCCTCGGCGGCATTTCATATTCAAGTTTATATTTTAAAAGGTAATAAAATAAAGAAGTAAGTAGCAGAGGTAATTGGAATTTCCCTTTGAAATGACTTGAGGGTCTTCGATTGCTTTGGAGAAACCAACCAACAGTTTAAACTTGAACTTTGAAGGGATCTTTGCATAATACTGTAAGAAAGAAAGACTTATTCGCTAAATATAAAGTCGTTGTTACATTAGACGTATTTTAACGTTTTGTCGAAGGTTTAAGGTGGAAGTTCATTACAGAGATAGTTGGATAATTTTTAGTAACAAGGATATCTCTTCACGACACAAGCTTTTCAAGCTTACTGTGAAGTGTATAGAGGTGTATTTGGGTATATTCCGATAAACCCAGATTCATTTACAAAAAAATAGTTAACAAAACGAAGAAAACAAGGAATAAGTTATTAAAATGTGAAACGGAAAATTTAGACCTTGACAACTACAACGACAGATGAAGTTAAAGCGGGTTTTTTTTTTCAATTTTTTTAATTAAAAATCATATTACATGCAAAAACACACCTACAAGCTAATTAATATTCACAAATTCAAATAACACACCCTACAAAAATAAATAAATAAAAAGGCGTGGGAAACGCAATTCAACACACCTCCTAATCAAAAACACGTTTAAGGTATCGATGTATAAACAAATAAATAAATAAATAAGAATTATATTATACGTGTTTTATACAAACAAACAAAAAGGGTTTCCCGGTCCGCAGTTGACTAGTAGCATTTACCCGGCATTGACCGAGAGATATCCAAAATGAATATGCATAAAATAAACTAGGTAATAGTTATTCTTTAAAAAAAACAGTTTTTACGACTTCAGATCCTAAATGCGTTTTTTGCGGTCTTCCAAACGATACCAAACACCCCCTTCCAATGCGCTGCGCTGGCCATGCAGCACAATGTGAGGGAGCCTGGATGAGTCCATTCTCCCACATGCGCGTACCAGTATCTCCTCCGTTGCTTTTTTCATCTGATGACATCCTCGACCTCGCACATCTCTCTAATTCTAGTGTTTCTTATTCTGTCTCTGAGAGTATTCCCTGCAATGTTCCTGAGGGTCGTCATCTCAGAAACTAAGCACGCTCTTCATCACTGTGGTATCTGCTCTACACTCGATCCCGTATGGGTCGTACAAAAGCAGTAAGTGTATTGTATTTTTCGGGTACCTAAACACTAAACAGTGCGTCGCTTTCTAACGTCAAGCCTTCGTGCTGGAGCCATCTTCAGGGTTAATGTAGTCTACATTAGTCCAAGATCTAATAAGTCTAATATAGACTATCCGAGAGCCGAAAGCCAGACGTCAAAAAAAAACACACGGTTTCTCTGTAAACTCTAAATTAAAACATATAAGTTTTTCGGTCGTCTCACACACCCACACTCAATCTCGATCGCACACTCACCCACCCAGGTCGATAAAAGTTATGGTATTTTTTTAACAACAAGATTTTATGACTTCATATCATAGAACGGTTTTTCTTGGTCTGCCAAACGATACCAAACACGCCCTTCCCATGTGCTCCAATGGCGCCTCCCACCAAGAATAGACAGAATCAAAATTTGTAAAAAGATATGAGTTCTAATACTCGTGAAGCACTTTCGTGAGACAATACATTACGTACCAAAGTTTGTTACTTTTTTTTTTTTAATTCAAATCTGGGTTTGTCAAAATAAACCCAAATACATCTTTGTACACTTCACAGAAAGCTTAAAAGCTTGTGTTGTGAAGTGGAGTAAGTCGGGGATTGAACCCACTGGATTAACAGTCAAGCGCGTTACCAACCAGGCTACTGACCACTTCAAAAAACAAATTGATAAGTTACGGAAATACATACATACAAACATACGTAAAACATTAAGAATTTGTTATATAACTCAGTGGTAAAAGTATCAATGTCAGCTAATCAGGGAATGTTTATTCAATTTCTATAGACCTTTTCCGAATTATTTGGACGGAAACCTGTGACAATGATGGAATGGGACGAGGGCCCCCCGCTCCATTGTACCCTGGGACGGACACGTGCCGCTTTGGGTCTGGTATTGACAGAACACCACGGTAGGAATACATAATGCTCTCAGTTTGTTAAGAGGCAGTGTGACATAGCAAATCAATGTCAATTTTTTTTTTTAATAGAAAGGATCTGGGCTTGCATACACAAACCCAAATACTTTTCTGCACACCTCGCACTAGGCTAAAAGCCTGTATCGCAAAGTGTGGAATACATATAACACATTATTTAAAATGGATATATAAAAAACGCGTTTAAGCCATATTTTTCGTCATATAGATTCGTCATATTGGGGTCAATTTTGTTGGTCTGGCGTTTTGACCTCTCTGCCTACTTCACAGGTGACGCAAGATTAGGGGATGGATAGATAGATATATCTCGTCTACTGTGGCTCGCAACACAATTATGATGTCACGGTCATTTCCCACGGATTAAGGTTCCAAATCGCATAAACAATCGCATGATGAAATGGTAAAAATAGCGTTTTTCCTTTTTTTGGGCTTAATTTCGCTTCAATCGAAAAAAATATACGGTCATCATTCTCTAGATTTTAATGCATATTATCTTTTCCCTGCGACTTTCGGGAAACGAATCTTTCCCAAAAAAATATCAGAGGTAAACACCACAAAAAAATTGTGATAAACATCACAATTTTTTTTAGGAATCTATACAAGATATAAAAAATCCTTTATGGTCATTCCCTAGATAAAGGTTCAATGCATCTACTCTATTCTTTTCCAAAGCATATTTCGTAACGTTTGTCCAGATATATGGTCTCCCGTTTTTCGAAATTTTGGAAATGTTAATATGCTTACTCTTAAATCTTTTTTTCCAAGATCTGACAGACTCTAAAAAGTGATGCGTGAAAAACTATCCCTGACTATCGTTTTACTATGTACCTATTATATTTTATTTGTTACTAAAAGAAACTTACGTACTCCTATTACATTCTCCTTCGTTTAGAACTTTTCATCCTTTTTTCCTACTCAGTTATCGACACCCAA
This sequence comes from Ceraclea dissimilis, assembly GCA_963576895.1. NCBI lineage: Eukaryota > Metazoa > Arthropoda > Insecta > Trichoptera > Leptoceridae > Ceraclea > Ceraclea dissimilis. The sequence goes on from OY756373.1 coordinate 14,940,111, forward strand.
AAAGCTGGAAATTTCCAGGTAATAATGTGCTATTTTGAATACTCGCAAAAACTCAAGTTTTTCCGTCATTTTCTTTGAAATACGAGCACGTATAAAAATATCTCTATTTTTGGAACAACTTATTAAATGTTTCAAAAAAAGAAACTTGAAATTCCTTAGGACATCCTTTAAAATTCTCCCACAGAGGTAGAATATATCAGAGTGTCAAAGGTCATATTTTTAGCGTTCTGCGTACAAGCCAACATGTCACACGTGTAGTTAGGCAAAAATACTTTTTCTGTGTGAATTTCGACGACTAGTTAGAAACTTGTAGTGTTTTTCTGTTTAGTACGAAAATGTTTCCATATTGTTACGATTGCGTGTGCGACGAGTGAGTGTATGAGCGAGATTAAGTGTGAGTGTTTGAGGAGACCGGAATGAACGTATTTGTTTTAATTTTTTGAACTCCATACAGAGATGTTGGCTTACGAAATTTGGTTCTGCGCATGTTATCAAACCCTCTGCTTTATCCCATCTCTATGCCTATAATCTGATAATTTTTTATCTATGCATTATTACAAATGTCACCAAGCAGATATGGGACATCAATAAACGCGCGTACAAAATCAAATCAATGTTGGTCGGTTTGGTCAGTATTTTTTAACCACTTTAAGGGTTTTTTTTAAAAGGCGAATGGTGCTCGCAGCCGAGCTAATTGAAAAACTCTTTTAAGCGCATTAATAAAATGTCGGGAGCTGGAAAGTTCTAAAAGTGATGTCCCAAGTCTCCTAGATGGCGTTTATTTGTAATTATTGTTAAGTGAACTGTCAAATCACCTCCATATATCAGAAATTGACGTCTAGTCCCAATAGCCAACATTAATTGATATTCCTAGGAGCTGTGTAGCCAGATCGTGTGATGGGCATCCTACGTCTCTGACATGGGCGTAGTCAGGGGGGCAGAGGCAGCTGCTCCCCCCCCCCCCCCCTAGAGTAAGAATAGGTATATATTTTTCATACTAAATGATAAAACCTCACAAATAATCACAATATTATTATCATACGTTTTCTCATCATATCATAAATTTTCATGAAAAACCATCAAAATACAATTATTTCATTAAAAAAAAAAGCCTGCGGCGCTATTTTTCATTAAATTTTTATAAAAGACATTTTTCATACATATTATTGTGCAAAGTGTCATATACATTTTCAAATAAACCAAACCACATCACGCCGTTCTTCACTTCGTCTCATAAAATAATTTTTTTAACGCCTTTTCATGCTATATCGAATTTTGTTGCCCCCCCTAGCTCCGAGGCTGGCGACGCCCATGGTCTCTGGTATATTCAATATGTATTCAAGTCATTCGCACAATGAGACAATCAATGAACGTGTCCGCTCTTAGCACAATGCAAACATACTTGTCACAATGCGATAATAAACTATGTCCATACTGTTTCTTTAGGTTCATTCTGTGGTTCATTCTATACAAAAGGAGGATATTGTTCCGTTTAAGTACCCAACCTCGTCAAGATAATATTACGCATTGAAAAAATATATATCACAGGATATGGAAGTGAAAAGGTTGAGATAGTTGAGACATGTAGAGAGGATGAACGATGAAAGGATGGCGAAGATAATATACTTGGACGAAAGAAGAGGTATACGGAAACTCGATCATGTCGACTGTTATTCAAGGACGAACGCGTTTAGAGCAAAAGGAATCGTAGAGTTTGATAACAAATTGCATGAATGTGACGGAGGCTATGAGTGTATGTAAGGATAGGGAGATCTGTTCTCTCCGCCTACCCTGCAAGGGACGCAGCGTGAAGAGATAGAATAGAATTGGATATTTTTTATTAATTACATAAAGCGAAGCTGAATTGTGGTCAGCCCGTCTCTAACCACTGCTGGATAAAAGCCTCTCCATTTGCATATCTGGGTCCTTGGTCATTCTCTCCCAAATTCAAAATAGCTATTCTTACCCTTACCTGAAACAAAAGAAAACATGCTTTATTAGATTTGACTAAACAATTGATATCAACTCAAGGAATGAATTTGAATATTTCAAATTTCAGCCAATCAAAAATTTAAAAAAAATCTATCCAATGATAATCGTACATAAATCGTTCGTTCTATTTTTAAACATTCGCGGTCAAACAGTTTTAAAAAGAGCCTCTCCAATAAACTGTAATTTCGGTGATACATTTCTCTATTGAATGATGAAAAAACTGAAAATAAATGTACACCGTAAAAATCCGAATATTTTGTAAGTTAACGCTAAAAGCACAAATTAAAATAACGTGTTGCTAAATCCCTTCAATTTTAACAAAAAAAGTTGTTTCAAAGTTAACTGTGCGGATGAGATTAATTCAAATTTCGAATCATCGAACAATTATTACATTTGAAATCCTTCCGAACGACCGAGGGGCGAATTACAATTTCTCCAATATTACTGCATACTAATAATATCATTTCTGGTGCATTCAGAAAGACGTCAAAGGGATAAACTAAAATATGTCAACTGCAATCTAATACGAATGAGCTTTATTATGCGACGGTAGCACTCGACATTCAGTACAAGATACACAGGTGCTACTATACTTAAGTGTGGATAAGCAATGCAATACTATTTATCGATTTGTCGACTAACGGAAAAAAAATCGTATCTTTTCTCGAATTTTCGTTCATATGGTACATCATACGGTAACATCCTATTTACAGTGAAACTATGTGCACGTCTTTCATTACCCTATTATGTATGTTCGAGAGCTCGAGAGGGTCTCTTACTGATTTCTAAGCATATTATAAGACAGAAGGTCAAAAACAGAACTTGTCCCACCATGACACATTTTGGGGATAGCAAAGGACAAAAACGTAAAAAAATCATGATTGTGTTATGCACATTGTATATCCATTTTTACATTTTAAAAAAGTCATTCAAGACATCGACAAAATAACGAGCAACGCATACAGTAAGTACATTTGCCTTTTTTTCTTGTTACCTTGTAAAGGGTTAACTGCTAGAAAACGTGACTTCACAATAAGTTCGCTCTAGTGAGTTTTTCATCTGATTGATTAATAGAAAAATAAATAATCGGTCAAAATCACGATATGAGAATTTCTCGAAATTTCTCATATCGTCGAGAAATTATGAAGTTTGGACAGTGTAGCACTGGTGTTGAGTATTGATATGCACGTCCTGTCCAATTTAGTAATCTACGAGGAATTAACTAAGGATTAATAGCTATTTCAATTCCCGAGTCGAGCAACAAACTTTGTCCAATTACTTCGATTACAATTAATATTATTAAAGTTATTAATCCTAGAACCAACGATATCACCGGCCGGCTTGACAGCAATCGCCTTTTCGCTAGCCGGTGTACGGTTACAACTAAACAGAGAAGTAAAAAATACGAATCATATACCTAGGGACGATAACACATTTTTACTGATGGTGAATGGTGCTGATGAATACAAAAAAAAAACATTCATTATTTTTTTTTATTTATTTATTTAAACCTAAAGTAAACAACAAACACATATATAAATATACAAAATGGACATAGTACAGATTATAAAACTTGTTCACTAGGGCGAACTTATCGCCGAACTGCGATTTCTTCCAGTTAACCCCAAATGACAAGACCCAAATGAAAACCCCCTCATTAATGACAAGACCCCCCACTCGTCTGCGAGTGATCTAGTATTCGAGTCTTTCTTCATCCAAAAGAATTATGCCAGCTAATATTAAAGCTCAAAAAAGGTTATGTGACAGTGGTCACGAAAGGCGAGACACAGAAAGGACTGGAAACGTTTGGGAGAGGCCTATATCCAGCAGGGACAAGATCAGGGCTGAAGAAGAAGAATCTTTAAACTTGTCTATTTATCTATCGCCTCACGCGACGTCCCTTGCGGGGTAGAAAAAAAATGATCTGGGATTCCATACACAAACCCGAATCCTTTCCTGCACCTGTGGAATACATCGCAGGCGCCGGGGTTTGAACCTGACACCTCCCGCTCGAGAGATTGCCGCCTCAACCAACTGCGCCAACCATGTACTCACTCATACTATACTCATTCATAATGTCTTGTTTTTCTCAGATTTACGAAATTTCACAAACGACAAGTATTCCTGTTTTCAGTTGACATTTTCATGGAAAACTCGGCACTATTCCTTTCCATAGAAGCCTGCGAGCTTTCCCCATGATATTATATTCCAATACATGTCTAAGTAATTAAACCTAATGGGACTTGCAGGGAAGCACATCCGGTACATGGAGAGGTGTACATTATATCCGGAGACTACTAACTGTTACCTCTATGTACATAATGTACAATAATGTATACATGCATCTGTACACTATATCTAGAAATTACATGAAGTTAGGAACCTGTACTATACAGTATACATACAGTACTGGAAAAATATTATAAATTTTTTATGCTTTATATCAAAATGTGTGGCATACTCTCCATCAAAATTTGGCATAGAGTTTTAATTTTTTCAGAGTGAAACCACACGTGTATTAGGGCGACCACACACGTACTTATAATCAGTTAACTGAATCGACCGTTTTCAAAAAAGCTCCGACCAAAACCTCTCTCTGAATTCAGTGTTACCCTGATTTTGAATTCAGAAGGAGGTTTTGGTTGGAGCTTTTTTGCAAACAGTCGATTCAGCTAACTGAACTTCCGGACGTGTGTGGCCGCCCTTAGTCTCTCGATCAGCCGTGTCTTGGCTGTGATTGGAATTTCATGAATTTCGTTTTGTTTTTTGTATATCGTGCACAGAAATTTTGAAGAAAGAAAATATTTACACAATTCACTTTCTTATGATGTCCACACAACTTCCACAGAGTTGTTCTCCAGAATCTCCAATCTTTCCAGCCTCTAACAATCTTAAGTAACTTTGGCATAATTTGTGAGACAGCATAATTGAATCAACTAAGTATGGATTTCTCATTTGTATGTATACGTCCTAACCTTTGAATCGATAAAGCTGTAATCACGTCGACTGGTATGAGAGCAGTCGGCGACTAATAAGGTAATTCTGGATGTTTATGAACGTTACGGAGTTACACAGAATCAGAATATTTTACAGATTTTCAATTTGCACGCACCAATGTAATGTTCTCTCAAGATTTACGATACAAAAGTTTCTGAAAGAAAAAGAATCGGTAAAGTTGTAAATTTCTTCCAAATTAAGTGTGAATCTCCATTTTTTTAAGTAAAACACGATGGTTTCATCAGGTGCGATTTGAAATTCCCCTGCTCTGTGATCAGCAAAGACCGCTGATCTTTGTAACTGGATTCTACAGACAAATTACGGTCAATTTTTTTTTAATGAATCTGGGTTTATCGAAATAAACCCAAATACACCTTTGGACACTTCACAGTAAGCATGAAAAGCTTGTGTCGTGAAGTGGAGTAGGTCGGCATCGGGGATCGAACCCGCACCCACTGGATTAACAGTCGAGCGCGTTACCAGCCAGGCTACCGACCACCTCAATGTCGAAATGCTGAAGGATAATTTAAAGACAAACAGCGATGAAGAGGTCAGCTATGAAATAGAACATCCTTCAAACGCTAGCCGCTTTAAGACCCAGAGGATTAAACTGGGTTGAACACTGAACATGCTAATGTAAAAGGCCTCAGAAGTATTAGCAGTAAGCAAATCTTCTGGTTCTTTAGAGATCTTTGACTGTCAGATTGGGGAGAATTCTATCTTGAGTTTCAAGCAACGAGTGGAGTACCACAGGGGTCACATTTTGGCCCAATACTATTCAATTTGATCATTAATAACATAACCAATTTTTTGTTGATGTTAAGTTTCTACTTGCTTAGAGTCATTACAAAATTCAGAGGACCCGATAAGGCACAACGAACGAGAACAGAATACACATTAGTCCTGAAGATGGCCTCAGCAAATAGGCCGAAAGCTCGACAACATCGACAATCTACACACGGTACACCCGAGAATAATGGAGAAGAGATTAAAAAGGACCGCGAGAACCTGCGAAAACTATATTCAACGAAATTTATATCGCTACTGGGCTTTTGAAAATACCGGCATTTTTTTTTTTTCGTGTATGTTATTTTGTAACTTGTTCTGCGTACACTCTTCGGTGCAAAGGCTGAACGCTGTAATGCCGAAGAGTGTAATATTTTAGTGAAATAAAATAAAAATAAAATAAAAATAAAATAAAAATAAAATTGTAATGCTCCCGCTACATGCTCGTCATGTGTCGCGCCCGAGTGGTGTTCGTGAGTAAAAAGGCGCGTGAATTGAATGTTTGTCTTGACGCGTACGTAGCCGACAGTTGACGCCTTTTTACTCATGAACACCGTTTGCTCGGAACTCGGACGGGCGTGTGGCGGGAGCATAAAGTAACTAAAAAGTACTCAAAGTAAAACATATGAGAATATTTTCCACATAGGTATGGCCCATATATATGTACATTGGAAACACAATGGAAGTACATTTATCGGGCAGTACATTATGCGGCTGATTGTTGTTATGTAGTCCGGAATATTATAAATCTTCATTTAGGAGAGAATTGGGTGGAGCAGATAAGTAGGCATCATGGGCGTCACCAGCCGTGAAGCTAGGGGGGGGAGAAAAAAAATGATATAGTACGAAAAACGTGTAAATAGCGCCGCAGGTGAAATTTTTTACAGACATAGTGAAGAAGGTCGTGATGTAGTTTGGTTTATTTGAAAATGTACACAATACTTAGCACAATAATATGTGTGAAAAATGTTTATTTATAAAGCAATAAAAAAATAGCGCAGCAGGCAATTTTTTTATGAAAACAATTGTATTTTATCAGATTTTCATAATAATTTCATAAAATTTATGACATGATGAGAAAATGTGTGGTAATAATGTGATTTTTGTGAGGCTTTATCATTTAGTATAAAAAAATATATACCTATCTCTAGGGGGTGAGCTGCCCCCCCCCCCTGGAGACGCCCTTGACTACCTATATTATTATTACAGACCTACATCATATTGTCACGGTATACGATATGTATACCTTTATATGATCTATGGTGAAAATAATTTATGCCGACTTGCAGCAGTCCTATAAATCATACCTCACTGTACTCAGTCAATGATTTATACATCTCTAAAGAGCACACACCAAATATTTTGATAATAATGTTAAAAATAATTGAAATAACAGGCGTTTTCATTCAATGTATGGAAAGGCAATACATTTTCATATCGCTTCATAGGCCGTGTTTCCACCTGCAAGAAAACTTCTGCAAAAAGTGTCCGACAGTCTGTCAGACAGCTGTCAGACAGTATCTTGCAGGTGTAAACTACTGACAGACTGTCGGACACTTCTTGCAGAAGTTTTCTTGCAGGTGGAAACCCGGCCTTATGCTAGCAAGACGTGGACAATTACCAACTTCGAATCACAGTCTTCATATCAATCCTGTTCTGCACCGGATTGATATTGTTTTGCATTTTGTACATCTAATTTCCCTACGTCTGCGGGACACTCTAAAAAATTGTAAAAAAAGTGTGACATCACGATTCTATACTAGTACTTTTTGTTACCAATTTAATTATGAGGCCAAATGGAGTAAATGGACTAGAATAAAATTCGACTGAATCTATTATTAGGTACAGAATAAGTTGGTATCCAGAAATCTCAAGGGTCCTGGAAAAAGGCAAGTCTGGGATGTGGCAGTCAGTTTGTTAGTTTATTATAACCTGAGACGCCCCTGGGATGTTTAAATTAATATCAAAAGTAATAATGATTATGATAGTCAGGGCCGAGGACAGGGCAAAAAGTAAAGTGTGAAATTTATATCTCCTTGAGGAGTGTGTGATTACAATACATAATCATAGCGTGTTTGTGTTTGTAGGGAGGATAACCAACAAGGTGAGGACTTTTGGGTATTGTCGCTAAAATTAAACTTTTGTAGAGCTAGAAATTTGCTGAAAATGTTGAAGGATCGAATTCGAAATGTGATTCAACCATATCATCATGATCTTTCATCTCAGCAAGGCCTTTTACCTGAAATAAGCTTTCTCTAAATATCAAAAAGGTAACAATTTTGGGAATTCTTCTTCTCCTTCTTCAGCCCGTAGCCATCCACTCCTGGACGTAGGCCTCCTCCATCCCTTTCCATGCCAAACGATCTTGGGCCACTTGCATCCATGTTACACCGGCATACTTCACGATGTCATCTCTCCATGCTGTGGTCATTCGGGGGTCGTTTGGGAATTAGTTTTTATGTAATATTAAGTTCTAATGATAGCACTTTTTGTAATTTTATACCTAACAAAAAAAAAGTTTAATTTAAGAGATCTTTAGGTCGGTCTAAAAAACTTTGTTTCGAAAATCGTTCGTGGACTTGATCCACAAAACGACGCAATATAAATTGTCAGTTTATTATTGTTATGGTGTTTCCCATTTTACTATACCAACAGCGAGTTAAGATGCTTGGATGAATGGACTAATTGACTTTAACGTAGATTTTTCCCATGTGATAATTCCTTGTTAAACTTGAGATTGAAAATTTTAAAATTCATGGAGGGACATTCGCGACAACAAAAGAGAAAAACACAAGACGATCCGCTGAATATAAATGAGTTATTATATAAATACACAAATATATAATTGTATAATATTCTATAATAAATAGGTACGTATCACCAAGATACTTTTAGGAAGACCCTCGGCGAAATATCATTAAAATGTAAAATTTTACTTGAATTATTTTTGTTTTTACAAATTATCCTTGTAAAGCGTTGGAATTTCTACGTCGCTCCTCGTTGTGTAGTGGAAAAGATCCCTACTATGCGAGACGAAGGTCTGATTCAAATCCCAGCCGGGGTGACCTAAAATGGCGAATGTTTCTCTAAACCAGCCGAGGTCGGTCATAAGCCCGACAATGTTCATCCCTAATTCTTCTACACTGCAATGTGGATACAATAGGAATACTGCAATGTGAAATTTTATTAGTAAAGTAAGAAATGAGGGAACTAATTTTATCCAGTTTTTAGAAATTTTTGAAAGGTCAATATGCCTACTCTTAAATATTTCTATTATCGAAATATAATGACAATTTGGAACTAAATTCGAGGTTTCACGTATATTCGGACCGCCGAAAAAATTGTTTTTCGCGCTACGCGTAAAATTCGGGAAGTTTTTGTTCCGGAATGTATGGGAGTGAAACGAGACCGGCAGAAAAAGACGTAAAATCCGGAAAGATTTTAAATCCAGAAACATCAAATTAGGGTTTCACGTATCTGTTAATAATATTTTCGGTCACTCTAAGGCACTGGAAATTTTATTTTTATCCCTTCTATACCTAACCGTTGCACTCAAAAGCCCGAGGTATAAGAATGACAGATGTAATGCGGCCGCTTCACGCTCGGCGACCCTCCACGAGTTTTGTGTGAATGAGTAAAAGGACGTACGGACGAGGTGATTGTCTTGAACTGTATACGTAACCGACGGCTAACGCCTTTTTACTCATTCGCGCGGGACTCGTGGAAGGTCGGACAGCATGTGGATGAGGCATAAGTACTTGAGAGTGGTGGTATTGGTATCAATAACATCTTTAGTATTGATAAATTAATTACTATCATCGTTAATACTTAGTAGACAAACAGGGTTATTCATTACAAGCGAATAACTTGCTATTTATTTATTTATTTATCATCTTTATGAAGAACATTAATTATCACGAATAATGTATCAAGAGTCTGCTTTATGAGAGCAGAAAATGAAAATAAAATTGCTAGGAACATTACAACACAGTTAACATGGTTCTTCTTCTCTCGTACGCGAAAACAACTTCTTCTTCTTCTTCCGCTTATGCTAGATCTGGGATCTGTTTGTTTCGGCGTTTGGTGCTGCTTCTTGGGATGTGGAAGACCAGCTATCTTTCCATCTTTTTGGTGGTCTTCCTGCGAAACAACCATTGTGCAAATCTGAAGATCTGGGAGTCTGAGTCAGAGCTCCGCGTCAGTACTTCTCAAATATTCAATTAACTTGCAATACAAAAAAATTAGCTCAATGCGTCTGAAAGTACGCAGGCATCCTGATGTGTGTTATGTTCAATATAACGTTGAGTTAAATATAGAATATTTTCTAAGAGAGTGTAACTTTGTGGAAGGACATTTTAACTCAATTCACTATTTAAATAAATAAAACACTGTTTTACTTCCACTTAACCTATTTTTTTGTTATAACGTTTTCAAACCTAACGGTTCATCTTCAGTAACTTAACTACTAACACCGTTAGGTTTGAAAACGTTAAAATAAAAAATACGTTAGTGGAAGTAAAACAGTGTTTTATTTTATTTATATAAATAGTGAATTGAGACAGAATATTTATTTATTTACACTTTGGTGGGCAGAATACAGAGATATGTCAACATCTCTGATATAAAGCATAACATTTGTTCGCTAGGCGAGCTTATAGCAGTGCTGCGATCTCTGCCGACTGAATAGAGGAAGCAATCTCTGCAAGAATGCTTTTTCTCTGATATAGGTTTTTGTGGTTTCCCTTATATCGCTTAAAGGTAAATGCTGGAGAAAATAGGTACTAGATAGAAAAGTACGTTCTCACGGGACTCTGATTTTTCATCACTGTAGTTATTGGTTATTTTGGTTTGCTAAATTACTTACATATTTCAATTATGGGATTCTCCCACTATATTGTTTCAAGTAATTTCTATAATCACTCACTGTGAGTATAAGAAACCTCGAACAGTAGTCGCGTGTAATTAACCCAATAGTTCCTAGCGTGTCCATATGGATTCGAAACTAGGCTGTTGATAAAACAGTGATTTTACGAACAATGTATTTTTTTATCAACATCAAATGCTCGATTAATATTGTCAAGAGAATCATTTTCCGCGATACGGATTTTAAACTACATATACTACTAGATTTACAATTTAACCTTAATTTTATATCCCTTTGGCCAAGTTTAATTTGTCGTATTGTATTTGTTCAGACAATAGAATGATACATAATTCCTACAAGAAGATGAAATAAGTTATTTGAGTGGAGGCATAATATAAAAAGGTCTGTAGTGTGGGGTACATATAAAACTTGTAAGTCAAGATATGAAAAAACTTTTTGATGTTCGTTCCGTATTTCTCTCCCATTTTTCTATGCTATTCTATTTTCTTTTAATACAATTCTCTCAATCAAATAATATTTGAGACTAGCTTTAACCCGGCGCGGTTCGCAACGATTTTAGGTTTGATGCAACCATTATTTCATTCAATTTTGCAATGCATTCTTCTCATTCAATTCATTTTTCTCTTTAACCGTACGAGGTACTTGATTTTTTAGTAGCCTATATCCTAGCCAAGATTCTGCTCTAGCATTACTCAAAATATGTAGTCTGAGAGTCCTCCAATGTACGGACTATAACACACATCCGGAAGTTCAGTTAACTGAATAGACCGTTTGCAAAAAAGCTTCGACCAAAACCTCTTTCTGAATTCAAAATCAATGTAACACTGAATTCAGAAAGAGGTTTTCGTCGGAGCTTTTTTGCAAACAGTCGATTCAGTTAACTGAACTTCCGGACGTGTGTGGAGAGCCTTAAACTGATTACCGGACATAGGCAATTTAGTACCTATGCAACATTACTAAAATACAGCAAAGTATTATTACGGATATACGGTATTGGTTCCTGGACAAAAACCCATAAGAAAAATCCTCATTATGAAAAAAACAAAAGCCCAACGACATAATGCTCAACGGATAAAAACCCGAAGTTTCTAGTTGGATTTCAGTGGATTATGCATTAGGGTGGTTCGTTTTCCATTTTTGGGGATATTCATTTCGGGCTAGTGCGGAAAAGATGCCTCTGAGGAACGGAAAGAAAAGAGTATTTTTAATTTTTCAAAAAAAATAATTTTTGTACTGCCCCGGCGGCCTTGAAATTTTTGATAATGTCAATTATTGGCTTCTTTTGTAGGGGGCTTAAGTATGATAAAAAAACATTAAAATTGTTTTATATAATTTTATTATTGTTTATAAGTATTGGAAGTATTGAATATGATAAAAAAATATAACACACAAACTGTAAAAATATGTAAAAAATAATATACAAGTATACTAAAATTATAGAAAATGCAGATTACATGAGGCGAAATTTTTTTTTGCTGTTGAAAGTTGGCATGCATTTCCGGGACTCTATCCTTGTTTTTATAAATCCGTCTCGTCTTGTAGGACCACAAACAGCAACCGAAGCCTCTGTGACTATTTTTACACCCCATTCTGTTGCTTGCGTATGACACGGAAAACTTTTAATTTTTGATATAATGAGATCGTCTATCATCTTCGAATTTTCGATTCAATCTAAAAATTACATCTTCGCTCAAGTATTATGTTGATGGTGGCTCGGACAATATCACCTCACTCCAGGTTATAATATCTAAATAGCCAACTGCATCAAAATTATATTTTGGAAGCACATGATTTCGTATACGGCTAGAAGTATTGGTCTGCTGTGCTTTCAATGTTCTTTGCAGAGGCAATCCTCTTAATGTTTCTCTTTCATCGGCTAACATGGTTATCAAAATGTTTTCTGGATGTCCGAAGAACCCATTTCTTTGAATTATGGGGTTTAATATTTATTTTTAAGTTATCTGGCATATAGCTCATGCTTTTATGTAAGTGCTTCGCACCGTAAATGCACGATATTTGGTTTTTATCGCAAACCACATAGGAGCATACACTTTAATTATGAAGTTGACCAATATTAATAATTTTTCAGGCGGCTCACAAGATGAAACGTATGTATAATCTGAGAATTCGCACAATCGCTGCCCCAGCTCTGTCAGACACACAAAATCTGTCCAAAGTTTTGGCAACGGCACTTAAATGGGTAACTTTGTTATTTATTGTCACATTCGCCTCTCGAGTGACATCAGAAATCATTGATGAATTACATTTAGAAGGAATATCCTGAGTTTTCGACCTTTTTGTCACAAGAAATTTAGTATTATGTTTTCCTTGTAACACCTCCGATTTGAATTATTTGAGTGTGTTATAATTGAGTTTCTTAGTTACATTCAAGTCAACATTACCAATTGCCAGATTTCGTTTAGTTCGTTGATCAATTAGAAACTGCCTTCCTCTGTTAGGAACCCTTGCTGTTTTTTTACACTTACAAAAAACTAAATCTGCACACTTACATGCTGCTATGTCGAAAAGAGACTTCGCTTTTTTCTTGAATAAATTAATCCTGTCTTTGTATGTTTCAATATTTTTTCTTGTCGTGTAGGATTTTAATAGGTTTTGGGTTATCATGATAAGCTTTAAGTTTTTTTACCACGGTACGATTAGTTATAGTTGGTATTGACGCCAGCTCCCATAGTTTAGTCACTTTTGTATCAACTTCATTATTGTTTTTTTTTTGTTTCGACTGATACACAAATAACACAACAATACATCCTCGTAAGTTGGTAAAAGGGTATGTGATACATCCCGTCCATGACAAAATATAGGGCATATTAAAGAACTTCGCAATGTTCAACGAGAGTTACCTCGGCACTAAGGAGTAAGAACTAAGAACGCTGCACTCTGCACTACTCTCCAGTCCTCAAAAAATCGCCGAAATAGCGCGGTTCATTATAAATTTATTGAAAAAAAACGTTCAAGATTAAGATATTATAATAGAATTAATTTGTTTTGAATGTTATTTTATGATGTCTTCATATGTATTGTAATAAATTGCAGATAGCTATTTTTTCGTTCTAGGTGAAACTTCAAGTGACTCGGGGCAGTACAGAATAGTATTTTTATTTAGAATTTTTTACATATTTAGAACACGTACTTGATGTAGCATCTTTCCCGCACTAGCCCATTTCGATTTGAAGAAGTTTTTTTTTTTTCATACATTGACCGAACCAGCCTATTATGCATGCGAATGAGCGAGGTCTTATTGTGACTTCCCTATGTTACTAGAAGGAGCCGTGAAGGGCTAAGTAGGTATTACTTATAGTACCTACTCGTGCATGAACTCTAAACCTTTGTACATTACAAACTGAAAATAATGTCAACAAGGTAAATATAACAACCTCTAGATATATTGAGAACTATATCTAGAGCCCGGCTTAATCCAGGTAAATAGAATATCGTTGAAACTCCTATATTACTATAGTGAACGATTCGGTATGATTCCCTATACGCCCAATTTTACACTTTATTCACTTGAAAAATTAATAAATAATTAGTATTAGGTAATGTTTGATTTTACAATAATTGTTGAACAATAATTATTTTATTTACAGTCAGTGTAAATATTATGTTCAAGGTAATGTTACAAATATGCATAATACTTTCATTAGGTTGACCTTATCGCTATCTTGCAGTTCTAGCTAAGACGTACGTAAATTCGATTTATTAATACTAATTCAACTCATTGCTAATTCGACAAATACATAATTTGACTTTCTGCTTATTCGGCTAATGCCAACATGAATTATTGCTGATTCGACCAATATATAATTTGACTTATTGCTAATTCGACTTATTGGTAAGCCGACTAATACTAATTCGACTAACGATAAACACATAATTTGACTTGTTGCTAATTCGGCTAATGCCAACATGATAGTGCTAATTCGACCAATCGGACCAATACATAATTTTACTTATTGCTAATTGAGCTAATACATAATTTGACTTATTGCTAATTCAACTTATCGGTAAGCCGACTTATACTAATTTGACTAATGATAAATTAGCCTAAACTTCAGATAGTTAGTTTTCAGTTCTAATAGTTTTTTTTTATTAAATCAATATGAATGTGTCCTTAAATAAACTCATATACTGTTTCTCGGATATAAACACTTGGACATACAAATAAATGTACAAGAATATATTATGTTGTTATATGTACCTACTATGTATGTATTATATAACCTATTTCATGTACATATAATGTTTGAGAACTCCCCGAGGGCAGTGTTTGCGAAACTGTAATATAATCCATCAGTGTTTCTCAAAGTTTAAACCAAGTATCTCCACGACACCATAATGAATTTCTCAGCTAAAATGTTGGTTAGTAACTTGCACAGGTCAAATCTGTCAGCATTTTGACTTATGCGCAATTAATAATATATGCAACATGAATAATCGTTGGTGCACCTGAATTTCCAAAATTAGGAATATGCAGATAATATTAATTTCTGCAGATTGCTAAAACGACAAGATTACTAATTTAATGTAATTTGTGGCAATACGAATACACGAATAAAAAAATTCTAACGGAAATGTATTTACATATATTTTATATACATCAGAGTAATGATTTTCGTATGTTAGTTCACATGACTACTAACGACATCTGTAGATATTTTTAAACATGTCATACACGCACTCTTTTATCTGCCACTCTTTTCCGATTAATGTTGTGTAGTTTCTTGTCATAGTTATTTTGTTAAATATTAAGGACGAGATGCTGGCATGGGACTATTGGTACATCTCAGCATCGAATTTGTTGTTTTGATATTGCTTATTGTTCAAATTGGATTATGTGTTCCCGACGAAATGCTAGCACTCTGTTTCTTCAGCACTTCATTGATATCCTTATCTTTTCTTATTGCTCCTCTTGATTGTTAATAGACTATAACTACGTAAATTTGATGAGTCCAATTACCCGAAATTAGGGCCTAAGGACGATGATGAACAATAAACAATATGTTTAGCTTTTCACAATATTAACAACTATGCAATAAGACCCAAAGTATTTCTTTCTTCCACAGGCGACTATTTTATAATTTATTTATTTTATTTATTTTATATTTCTCAACATTGTAAGTACACAAACAATACATACAACAATACATAAACGTACACAGTATAGTATATAATTATCAACCCCACTAGGTTATGGCCTGTATCGGGGTTGACAATTAATCAGAGTGAAGACATCTTTATCCTAAAAGTACATATCAAAATATCATATTACTTATTATGACAAATTATTCATACAAAACATAACAGATATACTAGGTTGCATATCGGCAGAGTCGGGTACTTGGCAAATTTCTGCAACAACACACCGATGGTACATCAGGTACATAATTGTTTCGGAATTCATTCTCAGGCCAATTTAAATCCATTTTTATATCATTTAGTTACCAATTCTCACAGTAAACACTTATTTTAAAGAGATTTAGGAAGATATGATATAAAAAAATTCTTCTCCATTCTTCTCGGGTATACCGTATGAAGGTTTTAGATATGGTCGAGCTTTCGGCCCACTTGCTGAGGCCATCTTCAGGACTAATGTGACCTCAGCAAGTGGGCCGAAAGCTCGACAACATCGACAAACGGTACACCCGAGAAGAATGGAGAAGAGATTAACAATAACCGTGAAAATCTAGAAAGCAAGAAAAAGAAAAAGAAAATCTAAAAAAAACGTGTTTGAGAAACGCTGTTTAACAGTTATTTGCACGGAACCACAAAACAAACAAATAATATTCAAGTTTCTAAAATATTTGTACCTCAGATTTTAATATACGAATAATATAAAAGTAATGAAATCCAGTAAATGTTCCACTTGAGTTAAAATACTATTAAATAATTGTAGAAATATTTCCTAGAACTTTTGCTAAATGTGTCACTGTTGTAGGAAATATATAGAAATCTTAAGGGGGCATATGCACTGAGCAAAAATCATTCTTTTTTTGCTTCAACTTTTTCAAATTTTGTATGAGAATGTTAGCGCTCAATAAGAATAACGTAAGCGACAAAGTGAATTACCTACACCTTTTTAAAAGAAACCTGGGAAGAAATTTAAAAATCTAAAACAGCCGATTTGTTAAAATTATAATTACCAGTATTTTGGCTAAATTATACTTTTATATCAGAAAAACTAAACGGAAAATCTTCAGATCCCGTAAATTTTAGGGGTACTTTAGGAACATTTTTTTATTCAAGGAATTTCTGAATCCTGTAATTCTAGAACAGCCGATCTGTAGTCCATATTTTCATCTATCATACTGTCTTCAGTTTCAAGACGATTTCCTCATTATTGGCTGAGAACAATTCAGGGCGCCGAAGCCTAATGACAGCATATAGTTGAGGGAGAAGGAGAGATGGGACTGCAAATAGTCTTAACGATTGAAACTAGAGAAGTTTAGTGTTCGTAATTAAAAAGGTGTGTGGATGGGGCGTTTGTCTTGGGTCGTGTAGGTAACCGACAGTTCATGCCTTTTTACTCTTGAACACAAAACTTGTCGACGCTCAGCAAGCGTGATAAGGCATTTTACTAACATGATATTAAATTTATATTATTTTTAGATATAATGGGGTTAACTGGAAGAAATCGCAGTTCTGGGATAAGTTCGCCCTAGTAAACAACCTTTTATAATCTGTACTATGTCCATTTTGTATATTTATATGTGTTTGTTGTTTACTTTAAGTTTAAATAAATAAAAATAAATAAATAAATATAACTTCAACCTATGTAATATGAATCGGTTTTCAGAATCGTTTTTTTCAGACGAAGATGTCTAAGTCCCGGAGCTTTTAGTCAGAAAGACGCGAGGGTTAATGGATTGTTTAAATAAAGGGAGAATGGAAATTTAATAGTTAAGGCTTTACTTACTTACTCTAACCCCTCCAACCCCCTTAACCCCCCAGCGACGCCCTCCCCTCAGAGCCCGTCATTGCGTGAGTGAGGATTTAAATAACAGAGAAAGAATATGAGCAATAAAAAAAGGAAAAAAGGAGAGACTGAAATGGTACAGTAAACAACATTTTAATAGATTTTTTAACACGATTTTCCTTAACTCAATATATTACAAAAACAATAGACCACAAATTCACCACAGACTGAAATTGCGGGATCAAAAAAATACGATAGACAAAAAAGCATTTAAAAATATATTTTCCTACGGTCGCGTCGTCTGCATCGAAATTTCCCTCTTCAAATTTTAATAACTTCCCGTTGCAGCACCTTGAAATTTTACGTACATATATTGCTTAAGATGACACTATGGGCTATCATACACGTCTGAAAGTTCAGTTAACTGAATCGACCGTTTGCAAAAAAAAGCTCCGACCAAAACCTCTTTCTGAATTCAAAATCAGGGTAACACTGAATTCAGAGAGAGGTTTTGGTCGTAGCTTTTTTGCAAACGGACGATTCAGTTAACTTAACTTCCGGACGTGTGTAATAGCCCTATAGGTCCAACTCTGTTAGGTAAATAAGTCGTCATTTTTTTCAATTATCTCATAGTTAGATAAATCCGTTTAAAACACCATTATTTTAGTTAAAAATCTGTAGAATTGGACATAGTTCAAAATTTAAAAAATACTTTTTACATCATAAACACGTTTCAGTTGGCAAATTACAATTATTTTATTTTTATATGGAGAATTTGAGTATGGTTCGGGAACGTGCTAAGACATGTCTTCGATAAATTGGGAAAAACACAACAACAGTACGTGGTTTCCCTGGAAAAACACAACAACAGTACGTGGTTTCCCTAACTGAAAGAAATTGCAGTATTGCGATAGGTTCGCCCTAGTGAACAAATTTACAAGATTTGTAACATCCCTAATTTTACTACATTGATATATAATTTGTTCAAAAACTAAATAAATTGCCGAACTTTACACAAACCGAATAACTGGCGTCTACTGTAGTTAAAAAATGGGGACTTAATACGTCTTTGTATAAAAAAATCAAGCAAGAGGCTTTTGCTAAGTAACTAGTACCTATCACTCTTAAGTGATGGAAGAAGAATTAGACGATTGGCTGGAGGAAAATTGAGAAGGCGTTTTAAAATATAGAAAGCTCAAAATTTGTACCCCAATGTATACCAAGTGTCAACTTAGAAAGTGAAAAAATTAAATGTAAAAATGAAAGACTATATTACTATACTATGGTTTGAAATTCGCGAAATAACTTTTATTACTCGCGATAAGTGTTCGAAAATTCTTATCCTCATCATCAGGCGTCATTACGTGGATTGTAAACTATATACCTACTTTCTTTCTAGTCTTTTCTAGAGCTGTGTCAATAAAGGTCAACAGTTAATCTTCAACAGTTGTTCTAATTTGTCACGTCAATACTGTTGAAATAAAAGTATATTTGCCCAATCCCACCAATTTTTACCTAGGAAGGAGAGCCCTAAGAAATTTCCATACAAAAAACAGGGATAATATTCTATTTATTGAATAAAAAAGATCAGATTCCAGCATCACCGGAACCTAATTCCATATGAAATGCAACATGCAACTCACCTACGTTAGGTGCCCAAATATCTCCGCCCAGGCTAGGTGAGTTGGATGTTGCATTTCATATGGAATTAGGCTCTGGTGATGCTGGAAGCTGTTGTTCTTTATTCAATAAATAGAATATTATCCCTGTTTTTGTATGGAAATTTCTTAGGGCTCTCCTTCCTAGGCTGGTGGGATTGGGCATTAGTCTGCTAACCTTAATCCACGCCAATTCCTGGAGTGAGTAAATATTCCAACCAAACGCACGTTATATTGTGAAGTCGCTGTGCTGAAGAATTATCAGCACGGATAGATTCGAACCCGCAGAGAAGACAATCATGTTCTTCAGGACAGAAAGGTTTGGCGTTCTGTCTTCTCTGCCTACCTCGCAAGGGAAGTTAATAGTTGGATAGACGTTTCCAAAATTGAATGCTAGCCGAAAGTACCCGATAGATCAATACATACCTCAAGGTATAAGGTATTTCCTATCAGGTCCGAATATTACAAATAGTGTTGGAACTTTGTGGAATTACAGTTATGCACTACAATTATTCCATGGGAACATTCTTCCAACTAACGAACAGAACGGAGCGGTCTAATATTTCACGGACAACTCCAAGTTTCCAGCTTCCAGGAGGTGTCTGTAAATAGTTGGAATACTGGATTATGTAGAATCTATAACCTCTCTCAACACTTCCTACAACCTACCTGCATACATACCTTGAGACTTAATATATTTATTACATTAAGAGTAAGCATATATCGTCATTTAAAAAAAAAAAGAGATTTTTCAGCCTTGGATCTCGACAACCTTACTAAATATGTTGAGTAAAAAAATAAGGTAGATACATTGAACCTTCCTCTAGGGAATGACTGTAACAGATTTTTCATAGATCGTTTAGATTTGTCAAAAAAAGAATGTGAAAAATACTTCTGAATTTTTTTTCAAACAGCAACTTGTTTCTCGAAAGTCGAAAATAAGTAGTATTTTTCTATCTATCTGTATTCTAATGCCGGGTTCATTGAAGGGTAGGCAGAGAGGACAGAGCTCCAGACTGCCCTATCCTTACACACACTCCTTGCCTCCGTCACATTCATACAATTTGTCATACACGCTCTCCGATTTCTTTTACTCAAAACGCGTCCGTCCTTGAGGATCGAAATAAAATGTAGTGTATGCTTTTACACACAAAGCATTCACTAGCTACCCCATTATTGGGATATACCATGATTGCGCAGTAGAAATTATAACTAAACAGAACACCTGAAATTATAGCAAAAAAATTACGTCCTTTGTGGTTAATAACCCTTCGAATTCCAACTGAACGGTTGTTAACCCTTTAAAACCCATGTGTATCGTTTGAAGTTTGAATATTATTTTTTGAACACACTTGGGATCTTTATACTAAATATACTAACTCAATCTACCTACGTAGAAATATAATAACATAACATTATGGTATAAGACGCCCAAACCGTTTTGATCTTATACTGTTGTGATGTATGGTATGGTAAAAGCAGTTGTTACTTAGCTATACGTGACTTAAAAAGGCGATTTGCGATAAACGAGTAATTTTATGGGAAAATAATTGTACGCGAAAGGCTATTTGGTGACTTGTATTAGCAATTTAATCAATTTACTATTTTTAACTGCATATATGTGTGCGATAACTGCAGATTATGACGGATTCGTTTAAATAGAAAGAGTCAACCAAATGTATCAATTGAAAATGAATCGATTCAATTATTGAAATTGTCACGTGGAAGAAGAATCATAGCAAACAAAGAAGAAAATTACATCCTGAAATTCAGAATTTTATTTACACAACAGAACTTTTACATAGACCACATTTGTTTGTAAGCATTTTCGTATATAAAAGATAGATTGGAACGAAGTTGCAACAATAAACAACTGCGCTATCCCTTATTTCATGACCGTTATACAGAAAGAACAACGAGATGGACTAAACTTGTTCAACGATTCTGAGTCCAATCAGTGAATCGATTGATTCGAAAGAATAAGAATAACTTTACATTAAGGACTCGATCAGCCCGCGACAAAGGCAAGACTTCCCGCTATAACCACAGTTCAAATGGCTCTATTTTATTCAAAACTAAGATTTTGCGAATTCATCATTCTACTCCATACGGCAGCACAGCTATTATTTATTTATTCATTTGATCCAGCTTCCACGCAACATAATTGCTTTAACATTTCACATTTAAATACTATGCACAACGTACTTCAATCATATTAAGTATAAGAAAGTAATAAAAAAAGTCACGTACAACAAATTAAAAAGGTAAACAACAATAATGACATTTCGTATAAACACAAATCTAATAAAAACGTATAAATAATATGCGTACAGCGATAACGCGTTAAACGCAGTAAGACTGTCCAAATGATATATTCCTATATTATGATATACATGGTACTCAATTACTGTATGAGAAGAAATTCTATAAATATGTTCCAGACATACCTACTCGTATTAGAGTTTGAGGATGTCGCCTAGTTGCTTTATTTGGATATTCTCAATGTACCTATCTACATGTCAAAGTATATTTTCAACACAATTTGTCGATAACTTGAGTTTTTTTCAGTCGCTAGAATTTATACTCGATAAAGTCCTATATCGATTATACTCGTATCTCACAGTAAGTAATTGGACAAGAAAACGCAAAAAATATACGATTTTTAATATTTTGGCTTACGGCCATCTATTCGTCTGCGAGTGATTGAATATACATGGCATTATGTAGTCTTATGTAAAATACAATATTTAGTACCTCCTATAGACTTTGATTTACCAGTGTCCTTCGTCAGGCCAATAAAAATTTGCTAGAAGTCATGATCGTCCACGTCACTCTTGGGCGACCACGCTTCCATACAACTCTTCATTTACCCAAATATATATTTTTACCCATCCTGTCATCATTCATTCTCTCAACATGCCCAAACCATAATCTCATTCATTTTCATTCTAGTCGCAACACCCGTCTTACAGTCACTCATTTCTCTAATGACCTCAGTATTTTCTTAAACATTCTTCTTGACGACCTCATTTCCACTACATTCAACCCTGATTAGCCCTTCTTCTATTCTCCTCTCACTAACATACATAAGTGACCAGATAGGTAACAAAAAAATATTTTTGGGACATAGTGTAGAAGATTGTGGTACATTTTACACAATAATATGTATGAAAAATTCTTAAATAAAAAGTAATTAAAAAATAGCGCCGCAGTCAATTTTTTTACGAAGCAATTGTATTTTGATGGATTTTTTATACTAATTTTAGAAAAGTATGAAATGATGAGAAAATGTGTCGTAATAATGTGATTTTTTGTGAGGTTTTATCATTTTCTATGAAAAAATATATAGGTAACTATTCCAATCTTTAGGGAGGGCAGCTGCCCCCCCTTCCCCCCCTGACGACGCCCATATGTTAACCAATATTATTAACCTTGCCATTAACACAGAAGTATATTTTTTATTCTAATTTTGAATAACTATAGATATACCTAATAGCTAGAGTAGCTGCAGGTAAAAATAAGTAGGTACCCAACGTCAAAAAAACTAATTCCATATTCATACCACGTGTTGTGACACGTGATTCTAGGACATCCGCTTCCTATACGCTATCTATACGATAATACATAGGCACACATACTAAAGTCTCACAGCTTTAAAAACACGTGACCGAACAAAAACCCATAAGAATATTGCTCAACACGAATAAATCCCAAAAAAGGCAAAAGCTCTTTAGAAATATGCCCAAGGAACAAAAGATACAATCTAATTGGATTTTGAAAATAAAATTAATTGCATCTATTAGCATACGATTTCTTTCATTGTATTAGAAACTAGCATAGATTTAAAAATAAACAAATAAATAGACGGATCTGAAATGGGATAGACAATAAAATAGTCAATATTTTATAAATAATTTTTCTACTGGAACCCAACTAGAAAGTTTGGGGTTTTTTGGCGTTGAGGAATATTTCTGAAAAGCGTTTGTCTTTTTTGGGATTGAATCATGTTGAGCAATACTTATGGGTTTTTCTCCGGGAACCTTGAAAACAATGTATTACACTTTGACTCTGTTGCATAATACAATTTGTATAAAATAAATAAATAAATATAGGATATATTGTTTACTTATGTAAGGATTGACAATGATAAATTACGGTGCTTATAGAAAACTCTTGAGAAGTTGGGAGCAGTGAAAAAGAGCAGTAACATTTCTAAACTGATATTTTTATAATAGATGGTGGAAGTATAGCGATTTTTATTATTTAAGACCGACATACACTTTTTGAAATAATTCGGGTTAATTGAATAACGCCGAAATAAATACAAGTTTTTTCTTAATTTTTCTGAGTTTGTCGCAACAATATACTATTCTGAATAATTTATTTCTTCTTCTTCTTTTTCTTGTATTAGGTCGGGTGACCTGTTTGTGACGGCGGTCTGTCCTAGGATGAGGAGATCCAGCTGTCCTTCCATATCTTGGGTGGCCTTCCGGGTAATCTTCTTCCAGTGGGGTTTTCCGTTTTGACTATCTTTGCAAGTGTGGTGTCAACCATTCGGTCAACATGGTCCCTCCAGAAGCGTCTTCTACTTCTCCCCGACCTAATCTAATTTATTTAATGTCACAATTTATTTTTTGTAAGGACGTCGCATCTTGCCTCAGTTACATAGCACATCACTGGGTAGACTATAAGTGTATCAAGCTAGAAGTTCTGGGTTTTCTCAATGCAATGGTGACGAGGGATAGATGGATTGAAATTGGTGAATGTTATTTAACCGTAAAGTGATCACATTAAGCCAACTGACAATCGGTTACAAGCCTGATAGAAAGTCCATCATTTGCTGTATATCCGTCTAAATAACTACTCGTTAACAACTTTTCCATTATATTTAGTGTTATTCTCGTTCTATGAATTGTAATAATATAAATAAATAAATAAATAGGTCGTCGGTAGCCTGGTTGGTAACGCGCTCGACTGTTAATCCAGTGGGCGCGGGTTCAATCCCCGTCTTACTCCACTTCACAACACAAGCTTTTAAGCTTTCTGTGAAGTGTACAAAGATGTATTTGGGTTTATTTCGATAAACCCAAATTCATTTATTAACAAAAAAAATCTTTATTAGTCACAGACCAAAATATAAATCCCATGAGACACAGTAGTATTTGGTAGTGTGCCAAAGGGTGGACTTATTGCAAAAGCAATGTCTTACAGTCAACCCGAATATAGAATTCCTAATTCCGTGATATGGTATTAATTGTTGGTGGGAGGGGGAGGGGGGCTAAATTAACAGCGATCCTTTAATTAAAACGCGCCTAGTTGTGAATATTATAATTCCAGCCAAACCAATACATAAATATATCTAAATCCAAACACAGGTTATTCCATATATTACAATATTATATAATATGTACCACAACATTATCCCATATTGTACACCATACACACTCACAGTCTAACGGCATGAAAGTGTATACACACGTATTACGAGTATATTAAAACTAGTGGGTACCCGTGAAGATTATTCACTTTTTTATTAACTGACTACTCATACTGCCACTCTACCACCTCCTTCAAAGTTCTTCGAAGGAACATATCAGAGAGGGTCTTGGTCTTACCTACTTTCCATATGTACTTGATTATTTCAAAATTATTTTCATTCATAATTTCATTAGTAGGTACAATTCGAAATTTCAAATTTTCATTCATAAAACTTCACGTTTAGACGTATTGGTAAACTTATATTTTTTGACCGATTTAAAGCACTGGTGGTATAGTGAATTAAAAAAAATTAATACATTCAAGCAAAAAACTGATATTAATTCCAATATTATTACAACTTGCCTATTCGATTCCATCAAGATATGCAAACATGCGAAACAAAAAGTGAGGCTTTGACGAAATAATTTAGCCACCCATGAACGCGTCGCTGCTTTAAATCTATCGTACATACATATTCATAGAACTTGCAAAATTTGCCAATGGCCCATCGTTACAAACATACATGATTTGGATTCTACCAGTATTATGTAATGGAATAATATTATAATGTAGGTATAGATTGTGTGGGTATATTAGATATAATATATTTCCCATTGTTTCCATGGGTTTATACTATACTAGCGCAGTACTATAAACCCGTCTCATATCAAGATCTTATATTATACATAGCAATGTATTAATAATGTTATATAATATTGTACTGTATGCTGATAGCAGTGGT
Organism: Ceraclea dissimilis; assembly: GCA_963576895.1. Taxonomy (NCBI): domain Eukaryota; kingdom Metazoa; phylum Arthropoda; class Insecta; order Trichoptera; family Leptoceridae; genus Ceraclea; species Ceraclea dissimilis. Next base: position 14,965,583 of record OY756373.1, read on the forward strand.
TGGCAACCCTAACACTTCTATCTTTCGTATACACATAGAGTTACCAGATGAAAAAATCAAAAGTCCGGAGAAAAGGCCTGATTTCCATAGAAAAGTCCTAAAATTTTATACATAGTTTGAGAATTTTCTATCAAACATATTATTACCGTTTTTGTACACTGCGGATCTAGCTGTGAAATTATTCGACGAAATTGCATCTCTGAATAGTTTTAACACCTCTTTACTATATGGTCAACAGTCTCGATCACTAAGTAAGTAGAATTAAAAAGGTCTAATTCTGTAACTTAGCAAACTAAAACAAGAGTGTTTTGAATTTATTTTGCTGTGAAATAAAAAGAACGTCTTATTTTAATTAGTACGCACTTAATTATTTACAAAATTAGACCTCACGTAGAATTAATAGCACAACAGTATTCAAAGTATAAACTAGAATTGTAACGCGATGTGAATTTAAAAAAAATATCCATCCAATCACGCCGTATCCCTTTCAGGGTATGCGGAGAGGTCAGAGCATCACACACTTATATCCTTACATACATATCTCGCTTCCACCACGTTAATACACCTACGATCGACTACTCTGCAATTTCTTCCACTCAATACGATTCCGTCTAATCTATTAGTATCTGGTCAATTTGTTGTGACTCTTGCGCGGCCACGTTACCCACACCTCTATTTCAGACTTTTTTGTCACTCTATCCCAGGCATTCTCTCCACATTCCCCAGTAGGTAGGTATATCTACACACAAAAACAAATGTAAATAAATTTAAATCAATTAAGCACAATTGTTACTAACATATGCACATATAAAGAAGCAAAACACACAAAATTCACCGTGTATGAAGAATTGACATCAAGAAATTTGACACTAAATACACCTACCTACATACGTTGCATTGTAACATAAACACAGTAATCTTATAGGACCTTTTAAAATAAACATATTTCTAAAAGGTTGCACACCCCTGCAGTACACAATATGAATACAAACTCCATAGTAGGTATATCCTGCCCCGCCTTGAGTTGGACATTTGGTTACAATATTCGCTGCCATCCACCGAGTCTCCGGTTTGTATCCCGGTTTTTTATATCACATAGTTTTATTTATTCTAAACGCATATTACTTACGACGAGAAAAGAAATAATGTAGGCACAGTGACGAAGAGTGGATTTCTGAAGGAGGGAAGCCGGAATTAACATTTTTTGTATAGCATTATCTCGGATTAGACATATTATTTTATCATCCTAAATCAAAAAAGTGACTTGATGGCAATCGTATTCTTAGAACCCTTCGCAACTGGAGGCGCACATAATCATTACATAGATTAAGAGTACGTAACCGACATTTCAAAAATTTCTAAGAACGGGAGACCTTATATCTCGACAACTGTTACTACATATGCTTTGGGACAAAATAGGGTAGATTGAGCGAACCTTTATCTAGGGAATAACCGTAAAAGTTTTTTGATTGAAGCGAAATTAAGCCCAAAAAATTGATAAAACGCTATTTTTGACATTTAATCATGCGATTTTTCACGCGATTTTGAACCTTATTGATGTGACAATACTTCGACGTTGCTAAACGATAAATAAATTGTATGATTTCAAGTAGTAATACATACTGTATAAGTAATACCTATGTCTCCTCAGTCCTCTATATTCTATAACATACTGTTGTATATTGTATCATGACCGTTAATCACAAGTTCAGAGTTCAAACTCGAGTCAGTTGGAATTCAAGACCCAAATAGATTACGTCAATACTGAATACATACAATGCTTATGTATTTATTAGCATATAACATATATCTACTGTAGTGTGGGTGTAGAGTTAAAGAAGGTCCGTCCACGTTAATTAATTCTTGCAAAAATTCTTCATCAGATTTTCATGGGAATCATTTTATGCGTTTTTTTTGTGTCTAAAATGGGGCTCAAATTAGTAGTTATGGATAATCCTGTAAGTTCTAATTTCAGTGACAAAAAGAGGAGGTATAAAGGATTGGGTGTAAGATTCTGTAGTCGATATCATGTATCAATATATGTAGTCAATAAAAGGATCACATTAAGCCAGCCGACGATCAGTCATAAGACTCATAAGTCTGATGGATAGTGCATCCTTTGCTGTATATCTGTTGAGATAACTACTTGTTAATGTTCTGAGTACTGAGCTGGAGACCCTACGAAAATAAACGAAGTGTAGGGAGACCACAAAGGAGATGGGCCGATGATATCATGGAGTCAGTGGACATGGGTGGAGGCAGAGCGCCCATAACAGAAAATTGTGGAAGAGACATGAAAAGGCCTGTATCCAGCAGTGGAGGAAAAGGCTGAAAAGAAGAAGAAGAATGTTCTATAGTTCCTACGACTGATTGCATAGGTACTCATATAGCACCCAACGATTATTTCATGGTGCTATAAAATAGTATATTATTACGATCTCCCACTGAGAGAAGAAGTCTTAACGTCTGTAAGGAAGGTCAGGGTCATGACAAGACTAGAGATAATAATGGAGATATAATGAATATCTAATATACAACACTACACTATGATACTATCCTATATTCTTATCCTATCATACCACCTTACACTATTATATTGTGACTAGTATAAAGTATGATAGCAACAACTGACTAACTTAAAACGAGTTTGTTATCAGAGATGTTGCTTGTATCGAAACAATATGATTATAATTTCATTGTAATGTATAATATTAATAAATATACTTAGCTGTAGGACGACCCCAAAAATGATGGGTAGATGATATAGTCTCAGTCACAGGAAGAAACTGGTTGAGCAAAGCTCAAAGTAGAATAATTTGGAAAACGTTAGATGAGGTCTATATCCAGCAGTGGAGGGATGGTTGAACAAGAAGAATAGATATACCTACAATATATCGGTGACGACGGTGACACAAAATAAATAGGTAATGAAAAAGTTATAATAAATAAATACCTAAATAAATTAATCTTTATTGGCCAGTAAATATGTATAGTATACAAACTGGGTAAATACAGAAAGAGGGTAAAATTTGTCGATGCGTTAGATTGCAATAGCAAATTAAAATAGCAATGGGCAGCTCATGTTGCCAGACAAGGAATAGACAGATGGGCACCGAGAGTTTTCAAGTGGAGACCACGGGACATGAAAAGAGGATTATAAAAATATTGTCGCGTCGTTAGAAAAGAAGAAAAGATTGGAAAGGAGAGAAGAAAGGAGAGATAATTATGTGGGTGAAAGAAGAGGTGTGTGATGAAACGCGGCCGTCCAAGAACCACTTGGCTGTACCATGTCAAGCATCAGATGCTCAAAAACGGACGTGTTTTAAGTAAAATGAATCTTAGAGTGTGCGTGAAGAATTGTATGAAGTTTATGTAAGGATAAGTCTGGCTTTTAGTTCCCACAGCCTACCCCGCAAGGGAATAGAATAGAACATAAAGATGGAACCTGATTTACGCGTGTAGAAATTACAAGACTACGCAAAACGTAGGCTTTTCAATTAACAAAATCCAGATACACGAAAATGTATGTAACCTTCACAGTGCCAAATATATATTAACAAAAATACCTGTACGTAGGAATTAACATAAATAAACATTAACACGATATTAAAACACGTAGGTGTGTATATTATTTTTAGAGGCTACACGAAACCGGTTTCCAAACGTCACAAATATTTTGTTTTTTTCGCATGAGTTTGCGCGTAAACAGAATAATCGTTAGACAATAAATTAATAAGATATTGACAACAACAATGTCAGATCAAAAGTAGAATTAAGGCTCGCGACCCAACTATGACGTTACGGTCATTTCCCACGGCATTAAGGTTCAAAATCCCATGTAAAAAATAGCGTTTTTTCCTTTTTTTGGGGTTAATTTCGCTTCAATCCAAAAACTTTTACGGCCATTCCCTAGATTTTACAGCATATTATCAAACAGCGACTTTCGGGAAACGAGTTGCTGTCTTTCGGAGAAAAGATCAGTGGTAGTCCTCACATTTTTTTTTAAATCTATAAGCATGAGATATAAAAAATATTTTACGGTTATTCCCTAGATATATATTCAATGTATCTACTCTATTTTTTCAAAAGCATATTTAGTAACAGTTGTCGAGATCCAAGGTCTCCCGTTTTCAGAAACTATTGAAATGTCAATATGCGTACACTTAATCTGATTAGGCGTCTGGGAGTCACGCCTTTATTTAGGCGCCGGCCGTCCATTTCATTCTTCAAACATGCATGCCATTAAACTTAAAACATTACAAGCAGACATAGCAATACATTGACTAACTTAACAAGATATTGTTGTCTGTCGATGGTATTTGTAAAATATTTCTCATTGCATATACGATGTCTGGTAAATAAAGCAAGATCAATCGAATTATCTTTGTGACTAAACACTACCCAAGAAACAATTTACCTCCTAGATTGGTCAAATTCGGGTTCTAGAACTGCTTTCTGGCTAAGTCTAGTAAGCATTAAATTCTGCTTGTAGCCAGCTACAGAACCTCCTGCAGTACAAAAGGGTCCACCCACACATGCCTACTCCATCAAGAGAGTAAGTACTCTTAGAATGGCAGTGTTACAACATCCGTCTTACATTCACTCATCTCTCTGATCACTTCATTTCTTATCCTATCTCTTAACTTTTTTCCACGCATTCTTCTTAACGATCTAAGATCATCTGTTTTGTCCTTCTTCTGCCATGCCCATGTCTCACTAGCATACATCAGTGTCGACCAGGCACCAATTTCAGCTCCATCTTCTTACAATATACGACAGTGCATTGAATCATCTGCATTGGGTAGGTACCAAACTATTGATAAAACACACACACACACTATTGAACACACATACACACACCATCACATCATTATGATGCCTGTAACTGACATACAATATAATATTAATTAGTACCTACTTTATACATTATCATCGTCTCCTTCACTCCCCGCAGTGTTTGTATAGCTCCGTCTCAAGTAGTATTGTCACCATGAAACATGCATTCATCTGTCATTTTGTTGTTTGGGATGTCACTCGGGCGTCCATTTTACCATCTAAGTTTTTTTAGATTTTTTATGTCAGATGTTCAAAACATTTGTAACGTGAAATAAATTATGGTAAGTATTTTTTAATAAGAATTTTGATTAAGAGTGTGCATACCGACATTTCAAAAATTTCTAAAAACGGGAGACCTTCTATCTCGACAACCGTTACTAAATATGCTTTGGAACAAAATAGGGTAGATGCATTGAACCTTTATCTAGGGAATAACCGTAATAGATTTTTTTATATATTGTATAGATTTCTCAAAAAAAAATTAAAAACACCTCTGACCTTTTTTCCGATAGACGGAAACTCGTTTCCCGAAAGTCGCGGAGTAATTTTTTTTCTTGTACTGATAATATGCATTAAAATCTAGGGAATAACCGTAAAAGTTTTTTGATAGACGCAAAATTAACCATAAAAAATTGAAAAAAACGCTATTTCTACCATTTTATCATGCGATTGTCACGCAATTTTGATTCCTGGTGCCACGCCCTTAATAGGCTTTCGCAGCGTGATGAATCCATATATTTGTTGGTTCTTCGGGTTTCCTTACTGCGTGTAGAGTGGTTGAACAACCACTCTATTGAATATCTCTGTTATTCAACCATTCTACACGCAGTAAGGAAACCCGAAGAAGCAACAAATATAAAGAATGTTGATTATGATATTATTAGGATGTGTGCGAAAGTGAGAGAGAAGGTAAGGATAAAGAGGATGAGGTTATTAGAGAGATACAAGTGATTTTAAGACGGGTGTAGTGACTAGAATGAAAGTGTACAAGGTTATATGAGATGAGATGGCTAGGACATGTAGAAACGATGGATGATATTTATATATTTTATTTATTCTTTATGTATACATTAGTGCCAATAGATTTTGAGCACATAACACAAAATCAATGAAAAAATGTTCACTAGGGCGAGCTTACCGTTACAATTGAAGTTAACACAAGCAACCAAAAAGGAAACAAGTAAACTATGAAAATAAAAACAAATGAAAGCGGATCCTAAACACTGATACATATACTCCTTAGGCACTGGCGTTTTTAATCTCTAAACGGCTCCAGAAAAGTTTTCATAATGATTATTGTTATTTACGGCACACAAAAACCGAGTGGCAAAGTTTTATGGGAACATCGAAATCGCGACGTAGCAGCTAGTTATTTAATTTCATGGTAATTTCTTTAAACAACAGTTGATAGCCCCTGTCGTAATGAGTTGCAGTCACAGAGACGTTGCATTATACTATAGACCAGTCTTTCCCAAAGTGGGCGATAACGCCCCCTTGTGGGCGCTGGGGGTTTTCAGGGGGGCGATAGAAGGCTCAGAGAAAATTAGGGGGCGTTAAGGCGATCTAGGGGGGCGATGGGAGACAAATCATGTCTACAAAAATTTGCTTTAAATCTTCATACAACGTAAACCAACGAGTCGGAGAATACAGTCCAATTTTCTTACCCATGAGATACCTCGTTAAAAGATACAACTCAGAAATAAAACCTTACTTCATTACCACATGGTTGTTGGTCATATGACACAAACTTTTTTTAAATGTTGCGAAAGTCCCCCAAACCCAATCGTTTCGTCAAAAAATTCGCCTGCGGCGCTATTTTGTTGTTCTTATCAATTAAAATATGTTTCCTCAATTTGCAAAAACTGTTTCAGATATGGTAATGTAGAGTTTACATTAAAAAATAAGGAGGGGGGTGGGGAGTAGATATTTTTTCATCTCATTGTGGGCGGTGGTCGAAATAAGTTTGAGGACCTATGCTATAGACTCCCACAATGTGTTATCATCTCATCATCATGTGTTATAGAGTCGCTCTGGTCTGGTGACAGTCATATTACTTTACTTTAAGATTGTATGTACAATCAATTACTACTATGTTCTGTCACTTGTATCATATCTATAGATGGAAATATCAGATCAGATCTATAATGATAGTGTTTAATTAAGGCACATTAGCATATTATATGCCTTTGCCTACATTCTAATGGTAGGTGGTAGAATCATCCCGAAAACACTGATGCTAGATTGATGTCAGATTGGAACCATTTGACTAACTGACAAGATTAAAATGTTGAAAGATAAGATCAATAATTATTAATGTATCAAAAACTTGTATCTTCTACGCATAGATGGGCCTTTTTTTCTCATTACTTATTTGTTTATTTCACAAAGCACACGGACAGACACTGAACATGAATTTAGACAAAAATAAACCAATACAATAATACAGAATCAAATCAATGCCCTATTACTGTGTACACAGAGTGAATTAAATGTAGGGCAGATTATTATCATTAAATATCAAAAAGAATTACAAGTAAGACTTGTGTATTACTAAGTTAATAAAAATCAAGTAAAACATAAACCTAACCTAACAACTGCAAGTACCAATCACAGGAATAAATGAGGAAAGGAGACTGGGGAAGTAGACACCAACAGGATTGTCAAAACGTCGATAGAAAGTCACTTTATGCACGGTTCGCCCGAAAATCAAGCAAAAGTGTCAAGTGTTCACCGTGGAAATCTTCAACAATAATTACTATTTAACGTGTTTTTGTTACTTGTACTTATGCCAGCAAGAAATAATTTCACGTCAAAAGTCAGAATCCTAAATTTTTAGTTATAACCAACATTGAGATTTTCAAATGTATTATCGACATTTGTGCACGATCTTTATTTTTTTTTTAAGTTTTACGTCAAAAGAGTACGTTACGTTGAATACGTGGTTGGCGAAGTTGGTTGAGGCGGCAGTCTCTCAAGCGGGAAGTACCAGATTCGAACCCCGGCGGTGGCGATGTATTGTACACTTTGCAATACAGGCTTTTAGCCTAGTGCACGGTGCACAGGAAAGTATTTGGGTTTGTTTATGCAAGCCCAGATCGTCTTTTATGTAAAAAATAAATAGTTTCGCCCCATTTTAAAGTGAAAGATCACAATACATATATATAAATCCTATAGAAAACAGGCGAAGCCTTTTATTGTGATAAATTTCTTTCGTAACAAGATAAAAAAAACAGGAAATATCAATTATGTATCTATCTAGGTACTAGGTATACACTCACATAAGCGTTAAACAAATTAATGAATTTAATATGCACGTCATACAGTCCCCTCCAGCATGTAATTTTAATTACAACATGCAGTCTAATCGAGTGAACACTTTATATATATAGCTCCTATAGTATTGTGTTTGTTTTATACATTAAATTCATTATATTATGCATGCATTATTTTATTACGGTACCTACTAGCTCATGTGCCTGACACACCCAATGGCATTCTTTTTATATGGGAGTAGATAAATACATATTTGTGTTGAAAGCTAGACTTATTCAATTAGTACTAGTTAGTCCAAAATAAGTAGTAATCGTATTTTTTATAATACCAAGATTTTATGACTTCTGCTGTCTTCCAAACGATACCAAGTATGCCCTTCTAAGGTGTTTGGGTTCTTTCATTTTGATGGCGCCTCCCAATTGACAGATTCAAAACTTGTAAAAAGATAAATGAGTTCTACTCGTGAAACACTTTCATGAGATACCAAACACGGCGGTATGCGGTGCCTGGATCCTCTCGATCGCTCGGTCTCTTCCAAGGCTTGAGCTGGACACAATTTCACTTACGATCTGGATATTTTTTCAGCGCCCTTTCATACGATACCACACATGACCTCACACGACCCTCGGATACCTCTGAAACGCTTTACATCTTTTTTATCTCAGGAGAAAGCTGATCAATTTTTGCACACAATCGTGTTGTCACCGAGTTTACGCACGTTTGCAAAGTTTCAGCTCCTTAAGTAGTCAGGAAGTGGTTGAAAAACCGATCACAAAATTTACGCACTGACTTGTAAAAATGGCTATTTAGACCTGCCATTGCGATTAAACCTTCAGTTCAATAAAAAAAATGCATTTGACATTTTTTGTAGAAAATTTAGTAAGGATTATTTTTGTCATTGACTACTTCCTCCTATCTCTTACCGTATTCCTTGAAAACGTCAAAATGCGAAAAACCACTTAAGGGGAGCAATTTAGTGGCGAGGAAAGATTTTGCTTGGAAAGCCTGTGGTGATGTATGACCCTATGTGGCCTATGCGTAACTTTTCATTTAAATCACATTTTGATTAAAAAAACAAATACTTAGGTCTATGTTTTGCGGCCAGATTTTAGGCTCTATAGACAATCTTGCATATTTTCACAACCCCATGTGAATAGTCACCAATCCCAATCAGAGTCACAACGAAATTCAGATTTGTTTTATTTTTATCATCACCAATTTACAAAATAACACGATCGTGGCAGGAAACGTTCCAAAGTGGGGGGACCACCACGTGGAGAGAATGAACGATTAATGAATAACATATGTACGTACTTACTAAAAAAGTTTATTTTATTGGTTAGACGTGACGATAGAAATGGGTAAAGTTGGTAGTACTGACTGAGTAAGTACATACAGTGCTACCAACATAACATGATTTAGTGATTATGAAACGGTATCCGTCTACTGGTATTTTTTATTTTTTTTAATGAATGTGAATTTGGGTTTTTGAAATAAACCCAAATACATCTTTGAACACTTTGCAGTAAGCTTGTGTTGTGCAGTGAGGTAAGTCAGAATCGGGGATCGAACCGCGCTCACTGTTTTACGGTCGATTGCGTTACCAACCAGGATACCGACCACCTCGTATATGTTTGTATATTATATACTTCATCCTAAATACATTGTAAAAAAAAAATAATCACGATTATTGGCCCATTCTGTTAAAAAAGAAGAACCTCATTAATTCTGACCAATTAAGTTAGACATTTTGATAAACAACGTAACAAACCAACAAGCAAAAAAAAAACAGCTGGCTATCAACCAATCGGAGCGCGGCATTTGTGGTTACAGAGGGTACCTATATTCAACAGTAGTTTTAGTAGATTATATAAATCTGAGACATAATTATATTATCTAATTGAAATTTAGCAATTGAAATGGGTTTATGATAAAACAGTATCTTCTTCTTCTTCTTGTTCAGCCATCCCTCCACTGCTGGATATAGGCCTCTTCTAACACTTTCCACGTTTTTCTACTTTGGGCTTTGCTCACCCAGTTCCTTCCTGCGACTGGGACTATATCGTCTACCCATCTCTTTTGGGGTCGTCCCAAAACAGTATACTGCCATTTTTATCTGTCACCTCAAGCAAATACGTGTGCAACCTTAAAGGTGCTGGAATATTTCGAAGTTATTAAAATTTGAAAAGGAAAATGTAGGCGCAGAAAACAAATACAATAACAACGACAATGACAGATGAAGTTAAATAAAAACGTGATAATAAGTATGTAATCGTTAAATCAAACTCGGGAAAGAAAATCAAACTGCAGAGTTTCCTAGAAGGATGCCTTGGAGGCTGGATGGATTTCCTAGGAGGCTTTGGACAGATAGAAGGAGCGTCGGAAGGCCACCAAAGAGATGGACCGACGGCACTATCCAAATCGCTGGAGGAACCTGGATGCGGAAGGGTCAGAACAGAGACGAGTGGAAACAGATGGAAGAGGCCCATATCCAGCTGTGGAGGGAAGAAGGCTGACGATGAAGAAGAAGAAGTTTGTAATGTAATAATAATTAATGTAGGTGCCTACCTAGATCTTAATTTTTTAATACTTTTTTTAGGCGGTGACCCACATACAATACGTATGATATGTAGTCGATATTAGGTGTGTAGGTACAGAACTAGATAAACTAAATATGGCTAAAGACTAAAATGGATTTAGACAACAATTCAAGTTGTATTATAACCTCCTACGTACGTGCCAGGAAGATGATTAGTTTTTACGAGTCGTCGTAACATTTACGACATGTTACATTGGATTCATTGGTTGAGCATGTATGGTATGGTAAGATTATTATACTGTATTGAATGTCTTACACGTGTACAATATAAACACGCGTGTTCGCGATTCTACAACAAATTAAACTGTATGGTACTATACGACGGAATTTCCGTTCTTTCTTACTAAAGGCGACTATTTAAGGATACAATCGCTAAGTTAGTATTTTGCGATTCCCGATTACAAATGAATTCCTTAGCGAAGGCGAATATCTTTGATACTGTCCTTAAGTTAACGTCGGGTATTTACTCTGGCGATACCTTAAATTTTTTTTTTTCATGTAAAATGAATCTGGGTTTATCGAAATAAACCCAAATAAATCTTTGTACTTGATGTCGGTTTTACGAGTTAAATTTGTAAGAAATGAATTAATTTTGCACATAAACGTAAGTAAAAAATATTAAATTACTTGTTTCTGCAATCGTATTATATCTTTTTGTCGTTAATTTAGCTTCATTTAAAAAATATTTTACAGACATTCCCTAGGTAAAGATTCATTGTACATATCTACCATATTTTTTTCCAATGCATATTTAGTAAGGTAGTCGAGATCCCGTTTTTTGAAATGTCAATATGCCTCTCTTAATTTGATGTCATGTAGCGGGCAATATCAAGTTTACGACAGTTTTCAAAGTGTTTAATCGTGTCAATGTCCATAATATCTAGTATTTAACTCAATACATCAACATTTTATGATTCTGCTATGGCTAAGTCTACCTAATTTACTTGTAAATTGCTTCTAATCCCATGTTTATAACGTTTGGATTTAACCGCTTCTACGTGAATGTTTTATATCTCATTTTGACAATTTTTATTTATCCACGAACTATTTTTCGTAGTATGTATTAACGTAGATATATCTATACATATAAAGTAAAGTCTGATTTTTGTATGGATTTTTGGTATTGGCATTTTACCATGGATTGCTGCGAAAATTTAGTGTAACATTTGCGATAATATAGGCTATATCCTAACGTCGCCGGTTTTTGGAGAAAAAGCTTTTCCTAGGAGATGCCATGATGATGGGGGGATTCAAGGATTGTGTGGGGTCGAGTGTGGTATCATATGAAAGGGCGATGGAAAAGAAATTCAAATCTTATGTCACATTTTGTCTCTGGAGACAATAATTTGTGAATACTAAAATTTGCGTTTATTCTCTCGGGCTTTTCTGAGTCATCGGCCGTGACAGAAGGTCTCTCAATTTGTTTCTCATCCATACTAAAGTACCTTCTCGTTCGTATTAAGTTCATAGTATTGTTATCTTTATGTGAGTGCTGCAATAGCCGACCACTATGATTTTGATAATACTATATCCCATTTCAAATATCGATTTCCGTTATAGTAATGTCAAATGTATGTAGTTATCATATGAGTATGTAATCTAATATTCTATGACCACTGATGGACACCTACGCTAATATTTTTAGGTTACTTTATATAAAAATAGTGGATATCTAAATACTTAACTATTTAGTTGAACTCTAAATACATTGTAATCTGATATTTTTATTTTATTGCATGTAATTTGATAAAAAATAAAATGGTTCTCATAAAGCGACACTGCCCATAAAACAGAAAAACTAAATATGAGATACCTACGGTTAAGTAATTCAAGTCGGTGGTCTTATGAATAAGTTCAAAAGCAGGGCTTGTCCGAATAATAACATTTTCCACGCCAACAAAGTACTACACTTTTCCTCTATTGCGGCCCCACCCGCAGCCGAGCTGAACTAAAAATATGCTTTTCTAGCGTTATGGATGTTCGGGTGATCTGATTTTCTGTCCTTCCTAAAATCCAAATAAAATCGGTACGTGACGAACAATGGTGTCATACTGACACAAAAATAATCGAACATTGTAAGTATTTGGGGTTAACTGTAAGATATTGCTTTTGCAATAAGTCCGCCTTTTGGCACACTGTATTGCCTTATTTTTGTTGTAACATATATTTACTGGCCAATAAAGTTTCATTTATTTATTTATTATTTTTGGATTTTATAAACGAAAATGTTGTTTTAGAGTATTCAATATTTGTTCACTATAACCGTGAAGCTTCTTCGTTATAGCCGAAGATGATTATCGTTCAAAATTAAAAATTTCAAACGAACGTCGGCAATTTGTTCACTATTGCCGAGATTTTACTATAGCCGTGATTGTTATATCCAAGTCCGACGTATTTACCTACTGATATCGCCCTCTGTCGGGATGTGTACCGTATTACGAAATATAGTGCTTTTTTAATCATACTAATGATTTCAATGTGTAAAACAATAATGGGATATTAAAAGTACTCCTATTAGAATTATTATGCGTCGCTTATTATAGCGAAATTAAAACGAATCATTAATAACATTTTATAACTCTATGTATTGTAAACTGTAACATATGGTGATAGTTAGTATTATGTACTAGCACCTACACGTGAAAATCCACAGAGGGTTGGTTGAAGACATTTCTTGTTGAAGCGCCGCGCCGCACAAAACACAGTAAACAATTGCTGAAAGAGAGTGAATCTTAGACGAATAATTTTCGATGATAGCTGAAGGAGCTGCGACAGTAACATGTATATATACGTATATATGTATATTATTATTATTATTTGTTATTGGGTAGGCAGCTTTCGCTGTTTTGACCCAAGTCCCAGTTAAGTTGTGTTTATATTATCTAGTCTATTCTTAAAGGTGTTGGTGGTAGGAGCAAGTAGCACTGACTCTGGCAACTGATTCCAAGCACTGACAGTTCTATTGGTCTAGAAGTGTTTCCGTGGGTTGGATGCGAGTCTTGTTGTTTTCAGTTTTAGCTGGTGTCCTCTCAGGTGCACATTAGAGTTCATAGTAAACATAGCCGGTAGAATCTCACAGGAATAATGGTTATGCAACACTTTGTACAATTCAACAAGATAATATACAACTTGGAAAAGTCGCCATGGTCCTGCGTTACATTCACACCCGGTTTCGACGAGAATTATTATGTAAGTAAGTTGATTACTCGTATTATATAATTCTTCGTATCCTTGCTACTTTTTTATTGTTTTTAATTACATATTACTGTCAGTACGTATATGTCGTGGTCCCATCGTAGAATTGGTCACATCATGATGTACCCAGTCATTTCATGAAATGGTGGCATTTCATGAAATGTAACATTATTGGTTGGCCACATCGTGATATGCTCAGATGTTCCCTGGACAGATCGATGAATAGTAATCGTTTGTCGATATTCCTAACTAAACGCTTGGTCACTTCATGATATGACCAAAATTCGACTAGCCATATCGTATAAGCATAGTTGCAGTAATTACCGCTGTGGCGCTGGCAGTGCTTCGCTTTGTTTTTGTTTACATCTCGTTGCAATGGCGGCAGAAAGCAATATCAATGTTTCGGTTTTACAAACGAATAATCAGTCAGTTGAAGAGGAAAATACAGTTAAATTTAATTACATGTTTTACTTTTTTAATAAAAAAACAATGAAAAGAAAAACCTAAGTATTTCAAATTACATTTTTATTATACCTATTATGGAGACCCTACATAACTGAGCTGTCAAATCGTCAAACGTTGTGTGTTGGACGATATGCCCGATATCGGTTGGTCATTTCATGAAATGACTGGGCACATCATGATATGACCAATTCTACGATGGGACCACGACATATACATGACGATAGTCTGTTGATGGTCTGTGTGTGAGAAATTAAAATTAAACCATTTGTTGTGTTATGTATGTGCATGAGAGACGTCATATTGTAGCCACATTTACAAGAATTTGCAACATGTTCATTCTGATAAAGTATGTACCTAAATTATCCGTATTATAGCTAAAAATCACACAAAGTATTTAACACTGCATTGTATATACTACGGAATATAGAAAAATCCAACGCTTTACAAGAATAATTAGTAAAAACAAAAATAATTCAAGTAAAAATTCACGTTGGTAGTTGTTAGGTATAATACAAAAATTGGGTACTTAGTGACCTCTCCTGCTAATAATAGATGGCGGGTGTAATGGTGTTACAAAAATACCTGTAATGTATTTAAAAAAGCGCTTAGATCGAATATCTAATACCTTTTTTGCGACGCTTTCCGATGCCAGACTATTAAAAAAACGTCGTAATAAAATGAACGTACCTAAAACGTTAAAACAAGAAGCAAAAAACGAATGATATTACTGGATGTAGTGTGGGTAAAATATACTAGTAAACGTAAGTATGCTCTTAATTTAAAATATCTATATAAATATAATGATTCATTATGTATGTCCTTGTGTCACGTTTGACTGCAGTGATATTAGCAACAATTCGCATCTAAAAAACTTTTTAAACGATAGTAAAAATATATAGAGGAGGGCAACAAACTGGAAGGACCAAGAAAGAGAAGACGGTCAAAGAAGTCCCTTGAGGAGACCATCAGAGGGGACATGGAACACCTGGAGCTTGCTCCAGAGGACTGCCTCGATCGGGGCAGATGGAGAGAGAGGATCCGAGCCCCCGACCCCAAATAAATGGGGTATGGTGCAGAGAAGAGAGAGAGTAAAAATATATAGCCAGAAAAGAAACATTTTTTTTACGTAGTCTTAGATAACTGTGATTTTCGATTATCGTTTTGCAGAGAAAACGCAACTATAATCGCATTCTGATTGGAATCTATCGCGCTAAAATTAAAACCGTTGTGGCTGAATTTAAAACAATCCAATATTTTTACGCTGTCGCTACTAAAAATAAGGAAAAACAAATTAGATTAAATTCGGCGTAAAAAATGCACCGACCAATCGGAGAGGCGACCTTAAACGACGTTCTATAAGTCGATTCTATTTTTGAAAAGAGCTTCACTTCACATATATACAATATTGTCTTTGAATAGATGTCGACTTTTAAAGATTTGAATTTGGAATATTATTTAAAACTATTCTATTCACTTGCTTTAGGTACGTTTTAAACGGAGAACGCTTCTATTAAGTCTGGTTCAGAAGATTGATGATGTTGTTTGGGTTGAAAGAGTGAAGAAGAGGTACCTACTCAGTACTTACTCACTGGCTGAGTGTGGCAGTGGGTAGATAGATAGATAAAGACCTGTTTACACGACATTAAATAATAATGGAACGAAAAGAGTATAGGTAGGAACTCTTTTATAGTTTGTTTTCGAGAACCAACCACTAAAAATAAGTTGTAAAGATTCTAGTTTTTGTTTCCCATCTAGATAATAAAGTTAAATGATGTTTAAGAGACGAAGAGGGAGACCAAAGCGTGGCGACGGTTTTTTTTTTTTTTTTTGGAGGCAGACAGAATCGCCGAGGGTGTTTTTTTTTTGGTACATACAGTATTCTTTAATAATTAGACGATTATTTTATCAATGTACTTACCTAGCTATCTCTTCAGACGGTGTCACTAACGGGGTAAGCAGAGAGGTCAGAACACCAGACTGCTGTATCCCTTACTTCTGTCACAATTTTGTCATACATATTCTACGATTCCTTATACGCAAAACGCATTCGTTCAACTTTGACATTTGGCCGCATGAAACATTCGAATCTCTACTTCTTGGTTTTCTCTAGGAAAATAATTATCGTATGCGATATTCAAAAATTTACTTGTTCATAAAGTAGTAGAAAATAACGTAATTATCGCATACGACAAATCTCTACTGATTCAAAAATGACATGACATGATCGACCCAGGTCTCAATTCAGTCTATTTTCTTCCAGCCAATGTTTCAAATACATAATTATCCTAAAAATTGTGAGATCCAAAATGTCACAAAAAGTGATAGAATAATTCGACGGTACATAATCCACTAACTTTCGTGTGTTCCTATGTGGAAAGTGAAAGAGTGAATCAGAATACATAGTAGTAAAACTTTGCTAATTTTGGAGCCGAATTTACTACATTTTGGCTGACAAAAATCGCACTCATTTATGATTTTATCAATTTTGCAATCTATATATGAACTAAACCCCCATCCCGTTTTGTTGAACAGAGGTCATAGACACAAACCCATACTACGAAACAATGTCTGGCAATGTCTCTCGAACGATCAAATTAATGAAAATATTTGAAATATTCTGTTTTTGAAAAAAGAACAGTGGCAAATTTAAATGACTAATGTCTATGTTCCATTAATTGAATCGCCACGTAGCGGCGGAGTGGTGCAATGCGGGCAAAAGGGGACAGGGTTTTTTTTGTTAATGAATTCCAAACATGTGGGCGAAACAATAATCATTATAATGAATTAAATCAATTAAGAGAATTACGTTCCATAATCAATTTTTATGTGCGGAAAGATAACAACGCCTTTTATACATATGACAGAGCCGATAAAAGCAATAACTGTTTTATCCACATTTCGAATTCCACATGCATAACCGGCTTTATGGGCTTTGTATCACAAATTGACAAATCGTGTACTTAGGTGTACCTATAAATATCTAACGGATTAATCCTTTTTTTGATACCACCACGACGTTCGTAGCTAATGACAAGTGTGTGGGTGTGCATTTTCAGTTCATTTTCGTTTCTTTAACATTCGATCATTTTAGGTTCGATCGCCGATACCCACCTACTCCACTTCACGACACAAGCTTTTCAAGCTTACTGTGAAGTATACAAAGATGTATTTGGATTTATTTCGATAAACCCAGATTCATTTAATAATAAAAAAAATGCTTCATTGTTGTTTTTTTATTTTTATTGTTATTTATATTTATATTTTTTACGATTTGCATTTGATATAGGTTTTTTACGATGTGTATTTGATATAGGTTTTATATTTTGCCTAATCCTGTTGGATTTACGAGTGTCCTATAAAATTAGAGAAACTGAAAATAAAAGGGACAAAATAACAACATTCAACGATTTTAGCGATGGTGTTAGCCACCCATTCTGAATGACTTTTTTAAGGTGCAACGAGACATCTATGTGATTGGATATCAATGGCGAAGTGTTGATGGAGGCCGGGACTAGCATTTTTATTACA
Organism: Ceraclea dissimilis; assembly: GCA_963576895.1. NCBI lineage: Eukaryota > Metazoa > Arthropoda > Insecta > Trichoptera > Leptoceridae > Ceraclea > Ceraclea dissimilis. Next base: position 14,983,479 of record OY756373.1, read on the forward strand.
TTATGTCAGATTAGACCTATTTTGTATCGTTCCAAAACAAGAACGTAACTCGATGGGAATCGTACTCTTAGAACTCTTTGCCACTGATGAGTAAAAACCCATGAGAATATTGCTCAACATGAATAAATCCCAAAAAAAGACGGAAACCCTTAAGAATTTTACTCAAAATGATAGTGTTTAAAAAAAAACGAAACGAAAAAATTCGTAGACATTTTCACAGACAATAAGCTATAATCGTATTCGTCCTTTTTTTAATCGGTTTTGAAATGATACTGAAGATCGTATAGACCTAAAAATAATTACTAAATTAGATCTAAGCCTACGTGACTTATCATCTTTTTCTTCTGCCTTATTCTTTAGTAGTAGGTTTATGATATAGAAACCTACTCATTGGGACAAAGCGTAGCAATGTGGGAGCTTTGGAAGTTCAAAAATACACCATGTGAGCTTAAATACGAACTGTGGTGTGTTGCGCAACAAATGAAATATCATTGGAACACTTTCAAAGTCTTGATGATTTTCGCTCTTTGCAGTCATAAAATTGGGAGTACCTATCTAGTAATTTTTGGCCCACTTTTCTGGCACCGTTTAACAACGGAAATTACCTTCAGGGCACCTTATATATTGGCTAAATATTGACGAATATAGAGGATTGTCGAAAAATATTTATTTAGATTCTTCAAGTGAACAAATACAGGAATATGTTAATATAGGTACGTAACAAGTAGTAGACGCTAATATCAGTAAGAAAAAAAAATTGACACTATATTACAGGGTCGCTAAGGATTAATTAGTAATAGGGGTTAGCTGGTAGAAATCGCGGGATTGCGATAAGCTCGTCCTAGTGAACAAATGTTATAAAATTCTCTATTTGTAATGTTAACACAGTTCTGTATTTTGATCGCTAAAAGTGTAAATAAATAAGTACCTAAATAAATTAAAAACAAAATTATATCTCTACCGATTTCCTATCATTTACTATAACTTATTATTTAGAATATTGTATTTATAATTCACAATTAAGCATACTGAGTAATTCGGTAATTGTAATGAAAACAGTACTAAATTAAATGCGACAGAATGTTCCAAAATTTCCCTTACATCCCCTATGACGTAATCCTTCACAAATATATGGAGATGGGGAGACTCACCTAATTGCACGAACATCTTTGGCCTGACATTTTCCTGCCAAGCTCCCTGGACATCCACGCCAAAGAAGAGAACGATGGACACCACCAGAAGACACAAGACACCTTCCATGGTCTTCATTCTTAATGACACAATAAAACACAAAACACACACAAACACTAGAAATCAAACGAAAAAACAAAAATCACATTCAACATTCTTTTATTTTATTTTATTTAAATATGGAACAATTATAAAAAAAACTGTGTTTTGTTTTATGTTATTATCAAAAACACAAATATTGCACGAAAAATGTGAAAATTCCACTGGCGTACATAGCGAACTTTTTTTTAGTGCAACGTGAAAACGAAAACACGAAAGCACATTCACTCGTATTTAGTAAAAACAAAATATGGTAATCGTGACGTCTCGCCGAGCTGTCATTCACTTATCAACATGTCAATAAGACATTCGCTAATCAAAATATTTAGTTTGACGTTTGCACATTGTCACTCATTATCATTAGAAACTGAAGAGATATGAATGGATTTTGCTTTCGTTTCGCTTCTGCTATGACATGTTCGATTGTTTCTAAATTCAAAAATGTTGCATTCATTTGTTTACCATTTAAAACAAAAGTTAAATGAGATGAAAATAATCGATATTTATTTCAAAAACACACACATTCCAAACATGAATCGATAATAATAGATTACACACCAAAACACGTGTCAATACATCACGCAACATTCACCGAATACACAATTTGATGTTTTGTAACGTATTCATATGTTTTTTTTAGTATTTTTAATTGGATTTTAATGAATTTTTATAACAAAAGCACAATAAGCTTTTCGTTGCGACACCGCGGTCCCTAGAGTCGAGAGAAAAAAAAACGAACGGCACATCAATACACCATTCGATCCCGGCCGCGCGGCGTAGACTGTCAGGCGACTCGTCTCTGCGGGTTACGATGATTGCCGAACACCAGCGTAAATAAACGATTATAGCCGAAAGCTCACGATTGAAGTCGGAGCTTTTCGAAGGGTAGCGGATATAAACGAAGTGACGTCAAATGCGCACGCATTGAAATGTGTGACGCCGCGCCCCGCCACTGTCGGCCATTGCACTTTGTTTGGGGGTGAATACTGCATCCAGTAGTAGAGTAGCTACACACAAAAAAAGGGTTATTTTCAAAACACAGCTGTTGTTGAAATCACGGCACATTTCATTACACCCATTTTTTTCTTATAATGCGTCAGTTCATATTTCAGATGACTTACGACATTCTATTTTCAAATCTTGTAAGATTCTATTCTTAATTTGAATATCGTCAACTTATTGGTTAAATGCACTAAGTCAAAAATGTCAACTTTGAGATAAATGTGCGTAATGTGGATTACCACACGATCATGTGTTTATAGTGTAGATATTTTTTTAATGCACCCAAAAACTGAGTACCCTATGATTATGAATGATTTAAAAACAGATGGATAACAACTTTTAAAAGCATTCTTCTTCTCAGCCTGAAACCGTCCTCTCCTGAACGTAGGCCTCCTCCATCTTTCTCCACTCCAGTCTATCCTGCGCCTTCTGCATCCATGTACCACTTGCATATTTGACATTGTCATCTCTCCAGCGGAGTTGATGTCATCCGGGGTTTCTTTGAGATGCTCTAGGGAGCCAGTATCATTACTCATCATTAACTCAATACATACGAAGGGAGCTTTGATGACTTCCTATACCTGAATGAGCCAGCGACTGAATATACATATTTATAAAGAACGTTTAATTTAATTTCTGACGACCAAGCTTGCTTGCGAAATTTATCATTGCCCAATGCCCAACCTTCAAACTTTTTCCTTTGAGGGATGTGATATACTTCTTTTGACCATACAATAAATAAATAAATTAACTCAAATCCGTAATGTTTTGACTTAGTGAGTTTAATCAATAGGCTGACGATATTAGAATGTTTTGACACACTGTGTTGCCATTACGCATACAGAAATGTCAGAAATGGGGAGTAGTGAACACTGAAGGAATAAGTATATAATATTAATGAGATAATAAAAAGCAGGTCAAAAGCATGATGTTCCAAGGACGGTTCCCAGTTTAAAGACGCAGTGAATCCAGCGGTTAATTTTTTGATGTTCCTTTTTACACAAAAAGCCAAAATAGATTTTGTCGCTTACTTTATTCATATATTGCGTTTACGCTTTCATACATAATTGAAGCGATAATATAACAAGAAGTTATCTAACAGATACACAGCAAAGGATGGACCTTCTATCAGGCTTATGACTGATCGTCGGCTGGCTTAATGTGATCACTTTACACTTAAGTAACATTCACCACCATGCACCAAGTAACTTTGACGATCAGTTACAAGCCTGATGGAAGGTCCATCGTTGCTGTGTATCTGTTGAGATATAACTACTTTTTATGTTTATTTTTTTACTTAGTGAGTTTTATCAATAGGGTGAGGATATTATAATGTTTTAACACACTGTGTTACCATTACGCATACATTCCGTCAGAAATGGGGAGTCGTGAACAGCTAAGTACTTCTATGTATAATAATATTTATTTATTTATTTATTTATTTATTTCCAATCATACACGGCTTTTTAGGCCATTAGTACAAAATATACGAGTATTATAACAATAAAAAAGTAAACCAAAATATAAACAAAAAAACACTTTAACACACATAATATGTGCATCCAAAACCTGTAATGAACTGGGTACATAATTACATTCAAATTGAGAATTAGGTGAGCGAACTCAAACATATAAACATGTCAAACAAAATAGGACACACAACGCAAATTTCAAATCATTCACGAAATATAAAATAAATTAGTCAATAATCACATAAAATAAATCAACCATATACCAACATATAAAAAATAAAATAATTCAAATAAATCCATCTATATCACATAAAATAAATCAGCCATATACCTACATATAAAAAATAAAATAATTCAATCGTAATCTTGACATAGAAAATAAAGTACCCGGTCATAGTAAAATCACATAAAATAAATCAGCCACATACCCACAAACAAAAAAAAAAAAAAAAAAACATTAATATTAATGAGATAATAAAAAGCAGGTCAAAGGTATGATGTACCAAGGACATGATATGATTAAACTTGAGCAGCTCGCGTGGCGCTCACATATTCTATTATTTATTACCTACACACACACGGAAACTTTTAAAAAAAAATGCTTTTTTTTTGGGAAGATAGCATAAATTAGATAAGTGTATAGTCATATATAATAATTACATAGTGGCTTTCGCTTAAGGGCTTATATCCACTGAGCAAAAATCGTTCTATTTTTGCTTCAACTTTTTCAAATTTTGCATGAGAATGTTAGCGCGAAATAAGAGTAACGTAAGCGACAATGTGAATTATACCTTTTTAAAAGAAACCTGGGAAGAAATTTAAAAATCTAAAACAGCCAATTTGTTAAGATTATTATTACCAGTATTTTGGCTGAATTATACTTTAATTTCTGAAAAACTGAAGGGAAAATCTTCAGATCCCCTGAAATTTAAAGGTACCTTAGGAATATTTTTTTATTCAAGGAATTTACAAATATTGTAATTCTAAAACAGTCGATCTGTAGTCCATACTTTCATCTATCACTGTCTTCAGTTTCAATACGATTCTCTCAGTATTGGATGAGAACGATTCAGGGCGTCGAAGCCCAATCACTGAATGAAAATACATTAACTAAAATAATATAATGTATTAAATTTTTTACTACACTTCTATTAACTTCATCTGCCTTTGTCTGTATCTATATTTTCCTCTTCAATTTTTCAATAACTTCCCAATGTCCCAGCACCATGAAATTTTGCACACATATTTAGAACTGTTTAAATATAAAAAAAAACACGTTTCAAAAAATCAGTTTTATTTATGTTTTTAAATACATAAAATAAAGTCGGTTTTTTGTAAGTGTTCGCATAACTCCTGCATTTACCGATGGATTACTACAAAAATTTAAAATAACAATTTCCATAATATATTGTATATGTTCTAAAGTCGCCGGTTTTTGGAGACAATCCTTTTCCTAAGAGATGCCATGATGATGAGGGGATCCAAGCGTTGCGTGGGGTCATGTATGGCATCATATGAAAGGGCGTTGGAAAAAAAAAGTTCAGATCTTAAGTCACATTTTGTCCAGCTCAAGCCTATAAAGTATGCCGAGTTGTTTTTTTTTTTCAAATTTGCCGTTTCGAAGCACGGGTAACTCAGCTAGTCAACTATAAACTACTCCTGAATATAGGTAACCTCTATAACGTCCAATGTCACGCACCAGTTGGTTGATAGCCAGCTGGTTCGTTTGCCTGTTAGTTATTTTTCAAACTGCCTTACTTGATTTGTCAGAAGTAATATAGTTTTTATAAATATTTTGCTTTTTTTTACAATATTGACAACATTTGTGAACGGATGTTATTGGTCTTGTGTATTGATATTTTTGTACTAATGTACCTGTCAATGTTTGTTTTTGTGACTGTATCTCTTCCATGTGTAATAAATAAATAAAAAATTTAAAAAACATTGGTTTCTATTCTGGGCCTTAATCCTGACATTCGTCCAGTGTAAATCAACCCCATTCAACTTTTATAAGTACGTAGTTTCACATATTTGTGCCATCTCATTATCAAAATTTGAGTTGCAACTTCCCCCATAGCTTCAAACATAGCGACGTCTCTGAATGGATGCATAGTTGAATTGGAATTATTATAATCTACTATGGCTTCTTTGACGATATCTTTCCAAGAACTTATATGATACTTAGTACTTATATGTAAAGGTACAAAAAGGATCGTTATAATCCATTCCTTTATAACTAAATTTTATAATGTTACAATATAATACAGTGACCGGACAAAAACCCACAGGAATATAACTTAATATGAATAAACCCCAAGAAAAGAACGAAAGACACACGGGATTATGCTCTACAGACAAAACCTCAAATCTAATAGGATTGTGAAATTATATAAACAAATTAAAAGGAATTAAAACCAAATATGCAGGTTATTTAAAAAAAATGATAACACGCTTTTTGATACCCTTTTTAACCTATAGCTGAACAAAATCTGACTTTGGGTATGAATTTCTTTACGACCCATGCGAGAATAAAAATAGCCCATATTTATATGCACTTAATATTTCTCTAGCGTAAAGTTTGGGCATTTTTCAGGTGATCAAATTTCTGTTTTTTTTTTTGGGGTTTATTTACCAGGGGCAATATTCTTATGGGTTTTTCTTCAGGGACCTCTTAACATATATAGGTAATGCTATAATCTTCTATTGTAAAACACTTTCTCAAAGGCTCCTGCGTATAACTTCTTCATGTGTCTACAATAATGGTGATATAAAAAGAGCAGTAACAGAACAGTGAAAAATCGCAGTAGGTATGTTATTTGAAAGAATAAGTCACATTTCATTTTTAATAAAAAGGATCTGGGCTTGCATACACAAACCCAAATACTTTCAAGCACACCTTGCACTAGTCTCTAAAAGCCTGTAAGTATTTCAAAGTGTGGAATACATCGCCAGCGTCGGGGTTTGAACCTGGCACCTCTCGCTTGAGAGACTGCTGCCTCAACCAACTGCGCCAACCATGTACTCTTTTTAATTATCAAATAATATTTTTTATAATGTTTTCTATATAATTTAAAAGAGCATAAACCAGAAAAGTTTTTACCTGATCTCTGAATTGTTAGACGTATTTTTAATTTATCTTGTAATTGAAATATAACTTATTTCTTGAAACTGTAATCCGATATTTTTAATCATTATTGTTTCTTCAAATAACAATGAATAATTATAGAACAAAGTGGGAATCTTTCCTTATGATGATGATATGGGGTAAAACTTGAGTAATTCAGCTATTTAAACTATAAAAAAGTTAAAAGGGGCAGCTACCGCCCCCCATAGAGATTGGAATAGGATTTTTTCATACTAAATAATGAAATTGTTTCTTGGTTTTTCGGGTGAACCGTGTATAGATAAACTTGATCGACGTTTCGACACTCTGTCAATCGCACACCGTGAAAACCTTCAACAATTACTAAATGGTGAAACCTCACAAAAAATCACATTACTTCCCACATTTTCTCATCATATCATATATTTTCTAAAATTAGTATGAAAATCGATCAGCTTCATAATAAAAATTAACCGCGGCGTTATATTTTATTACTTTATACATAACATTTTTCATACACATTATTTTGCAAAGTAGGTATTATATACATTTTCAAATAAACATCACGACCTTCCTCACTATGTCTCACACAAAAAAATTCGCCTGCGCCGCTGTTTACGCGTTTTTATATCAGTTTTTTTTTTTTTTTTTTATTGCCCTGTATATATCTACACAAGTAATCTTTATAGTAACGTTCAGCTCGCCCTAGTGATTATTTATTGTAATCTGAATGTATCATTTTGTCTGTCACCTGTTACTCGTGGACAAGTCTCCGGTAATAACACAAGTAATATGAAAGTACCACAATGTACACTAAAGCATATATTTGCTTGCGCTCATTCCTCTAAGACTTTTCACTTTTCCATCCTTTGAAGTATTTGTGTACAGAGAAACTTGGTACCAACAGTACACACACGTGGATCGTGAGGTTTTCATACTGTGACGAACTTTACGCCCGTCAAAAATGACAAACTCTTTTTTTTTAAACTCTTTCAAATTTATTAGATCCAATTCTATAACTCTTTTTGGGTTAGCTGGCAGAGATCGCAGCACTGCGATAAGATCGCCCTAGTGAACAAATGTAGCGATTTATATTCGAAATGTTTACATGTCTCTGCATCTTGTTCACCAAAGGTGTAAATAAATTAACAAACTTTTTGAACTGAAATAGTTAGTAATTTTTACTCGAATTATTTTTAATTTACTGGATAAAATTAGGCGAAGTGATGAACCTGACTAACTTTCATGTTTTAAAATAACGTTTTATAAATAATTGTTTTACATTTCGGGAGGGAAAGCCACCCCCACCCCCTCTACCCCTATATACGCTCTTGTTAAACAGTACCACAATTTTAAACTGTCACCGTGTATGCATACACAAACGTGTATGTGCATACACAAACGTGTGTGCACAATTTCAAGATGATAGGACGTTTGGAACGTTATTACAATTTGAAGAGGAATTGTAGATGCAGACAACAACAAAGACTATAAACCTATCTTTCTTCTTCTTTCACAGCCGTTTTAATTCTAATGCTGGACGTAGGCCTTCCCTTTGAAATTCCACAGATCCCTATCTTGGGCATGCTGTATCCACTTGTTTCCTGCGATTCTCGAATTAAATGAAACTTATATTTCTAATTATTTATTTTAAATTATTATTTTTATGAACAAAAATTTTCATTATTTTTGATTTACAAATTTTATTCTTGTAAAAAAAATACCACCCTCTCCCCACAGTTAGAAATGCAACAATACATGGGTACTTAATATACATGAAATTCGACAACACAGCCGTCGCTCCTCGTGGTGTAGTGGATATGATCCCTACTATGCGAGACGAAGGTCTGGGTTCGAATCCCAGCCGGGGTAAACTGAAATGGCGAATGTTTCTCGAGTGTAAAGCGATCACTTAAGCCAGCCGAGGTCGGTCGTAAGCCCGACAATGTTAAACCTTAATTCTTCTGCACTGTTGTGGGAAACTACAAAAATTTTCAGTTATTATGAGACAAAATTTAATTTTATATGTTGCAAGGATTTTCTTCTATGCATATAACTTTGTGTTCTGTTCCCGGTTTTTTAATAAAAGAATTGTAAGGGAGGGTATAAAGTTGGTAGGGGGGGGGGGGTCGTGAGGTGATAGGAAGTGGGGGGGTACGACGTGGAAGAATCTGAGGTATTGATGAAATATTTGGACGAAGGAAATTATTTGAGAAAAAACGGAATGAATTGAATGGGTATCTTTCATACTAAGGCTATTCATCTCCTCACAGTACACGACTATTAGACCGGTGTTTTAACGTTAAAAAAGGGGGTATAGCGTAGATAATTGTCGGAAAGCTGGTAACTATTTTAATCCCTTCATTAACATGCAAAGAAGGTTTCTTGAAGTTTGCACCAATTTTCCGCTTGTGCTAAGTACAGGGTGTCCCAAAAACAAAAAAAAAGTTGAACTTTTTTCAGTTTTTCATTAATAACTCCTAAAGGAAGCATTCTAGACAAATTGTGTTCTTCTGTGAATTAAAGTAGATAAAATTCTTCGTCTACTGAGCATTAATACTACTCTCTACTTTGAAAAATCACTGAGAAACAGCGATTTAAAATTGTAATGTTTTTCTCAACATATGACAATTTTCTTATTTTTCTTGAATCGTTGTTGAATATCTTCTAATCCAAGCTACTTACAGCAAATTTTAGTACATATGATTCAATGGCCGGTTAATTCTCTATAAACTGGCATTAAAATTTTACCTCTATATTAAATTGTTTAGGATGTAGAGGTATTTAAAGAGAGACGAGTGAAATAGAGAATTTTTTTAAATGATAGATTTCGGTATGTGAAAGGTAAGATAGACTTAATTTTGCAGCTCTCTCTTAATAACGTACAATTTTTTTAGTTAAAAACCCAAATTTCGCTATTGATACGCCACTGTGTAACAACTTATATCGAAAAGACTATTTTTTTTACCTTCATCAGTTTTACTAATATAACTCCTGAACGCTTGATGTTAGGGAAAAGATATTTTACTCAAAATATAATTCAAATTAATTTACTATAACTTGATTTCAAAATTAACTCTGTAACTTAAATAATAACTGAGTTACAGTGTTTGAAAAAAAGCATTACTAAAAAAATTAAATTGCCTCGGCTATTTTTGTTGAATAACTCCTGAACCGTGATATAGAGAAAAAGTTCAAGAGATTTAAATATAAGGTAAATAAATTTTCTATAACACACGCGTAATAAAATAACTTTAAAAGTTATAGTAAGAAAGTTATGGATGATCAAAGTCAATATTTTGTGTAACCATTCGACGCTTGTTTAGATATATTTCATACTATATGGCGAGCAGGTACTTTATTTTCATACTACACCGGCTCGGAGGTGCTTACCATGTGCTTACTAGGCAAATATAATTCATAAGCAAACGTCGAATGGTTACACAAAATATTGACTTTGATCATCCATAACTTTCTTACTATAACTTTTAAAGTTATTTTATTACGCTTGTGTTATAGAAAATTTATTCACCTTATATTTAAATCTCTTGAACCTTTTCTCTATATCACGGTTCAGGAGTTATTCAACAAAAATAGCCGAGGCAATTTAATTTTTTTAGTAATGCTGTTTTTCAAACACTGTAACTCAGTTATTATTTAAGTTACAGAGTCAATTTTGAAATCAAGTAGTAGCAAATTGGTTTTAGATAAATTATGAGTAAAATATTTTTTCCCTAACATCAACCGTTCAGGAGTTATATTAATAAAACTGATGAAGGTAAAAAAAATAGTCTTCACGATATAAGTTGTTACGCAGTGGCGTATCAATAGCGAAATTTAGGTTTTTAACTAAAAAAATTGTACGTTATTAAGAGAGAGCCGCAAAATTAAGTCTATCTTACCTTTCACATACCGAAATCTATCATTTAAAAAATTTCTCTATTTCACTCGTCTGTCTTTAAATACCTCTACATCCTAAACAATTTAATATAGAGGTAAAATTTTAATGCCAGTTTATAGAGAATTAACCGGCCATTGAATCATATGTACTAAAATTTGCTGTAAGTAGCTTGGATAATAAGATATTCAACAACGATTCAAGAAAAATAAGAAAATTGTCATATGTTGAGAAAAACATTACAATTTTAAATCGCTGTTTCTCAGTGATTTTTCAAAGTAGAGAGTAGTATTAATGCTCAGTAGACGAAGAATTTTATCTACTTTAATTCACAGGAGAACATAATTTGTCTAGAATGCTTCCTTTAGGAGTTATTAATCTAAAACTGAAAAAAGTTCAATTTTTTTTTTGTTTTTGGGACACCCTGTACTTAGCACAAGCGTAAAATTGGTGCAAACTTCAGGAAACCTTCTTTGCTTGTTAATGAAGAGATTAAAACAGTTTCCAGCTTTCCGACAATTATCTACGCTACAAAGCTAAATTTCCTGGGCTATATATCGATATTAGATAGGTATTATGTACTATAAATCCTATACGAATAGGTATATACCTGTTACAGGAAGAAAATCCAGGTATTGTTCAAAACGTTCGTTTATGCGTGACATACTCCTAGTCATGGGGGGGCAGATGCCCCCCAAGAGATTGGAATAGGTGTTTGCTTTTTCATACTAAATTATAAAACCTCTCATGTCTTAAATTTTCAAAAATCTGTATGAAAATCCATTAAAATGCATGTTGTTTCATAAAACATTTGGCCTGCGGCGCTATTTTTATATTGTTTCTTTTAAAAAAAACATTTTTCATGCATATTATTGTGCAAAGTATTATGTAAGTACATTTTCGAATAAACCAAACCACATCACGACCTCCTCAACGATGTCTCATAAAAAAAATTCGCCTGCGGCGCTATTTACACGTTTTTTGTGCTATATCAATCTTTTAATTTTTTTTTGCATCCCCTTCTAGCTCCGAGGCTGGCGACGGCCATGCTCGAGATGGCCGATAAAAATATGACCTATCGTTTTTTCATCGAAATGTTGTTTAAATGATAGCTTCACATCGCACTAGTAGTCCGAGAGCCCACTGCTTAATTTATGACGTATCTGTTTTTTGATCGAAATGTGGTACAAATGATAGCTTACCAATAGGGTTTCACATCGCACTAGGGTTGCCTATCAAAATCTTGCCGCAACCCCCCCTGCCCCCCCCCCCCGAAAAGGTCCCTCTTCGCGGTTTTTCGCATTTTGTAGGAATATGGTAAGAGATAGAAGAAAGTAGTCAAGGTCAAAAATAATCCTTGCTAAATTCTCTACAAAAATTGTAAGGCAATTTTTTCATAGGACTAGTAGTTTACCCGTAATGGCCGGTCAAATTCAACCACCCATTATCACTAACATTTTATGGAAAAAAACATTTGGCCTGCGGCGCTATATCGCTGATTATTTTATGAAAAACTAAATTTTAAGAATTTTCATCACTGAGTTTTATTGCAATTACTCCTAAATTTATTGATGTATGAAAATAAGTTATAGCTCGTTTTGTAGCTAAGACTATGGTAATTAATTCGTTCTTTGACTATTTTCCTGTAGCTCTTATCAATTTTCAACCAATTAAGTTTAAATTCATTTTTTTAGTTTTTTAAATGAATTTCGGTTTTGGACCGGCTATTGCGGGTAAACTGCTAGTTCTTCGAAAAAATTGACTTAACATTTTTTGTAGAGAATTTAGCAAGGATAATTTTTGTAATAATTAATATTCCTATAAAATGCGAAAAACCGCGAAGAGGGACCTTTTCGGGGGGGGCAGGGGGGGTTGCGGCAAGATTTTGATAGGCAACCCTAGTGCGATGTAAAACCCTATTGGTAAGCTATCATTTGTACCACATTTCGATCAAAAAACAGATACGTCATAAATTAAGCAGCGGGCTCTTGGACTATAGGGTTGCCTATCAAAATTTTGCCGCAATCGTGTGTTTCTCAGCGTAATGCCGAGCGAGGTAAGAAACTTTTGTCGTCGAATGTCTTCTTCTTTGCCCTCCCCTTTGTCCCATTTACTTGGCGTTGACTCTCCTAGTCCTCATCCTCCAAGTCCTTCTGTCCCCCGCATCCTCCGCACGAAGCCTCGCCTCCTTTGGGTCTCTTGTGATTATGGACATCCAAGTAGTCAGGGGTCTACCTGGTCTTCTGGGTCCTACTTCTTCCATTGTCCTTTTTATCGTGTAATCATGTGGCTTGTGTTTATCGTCGAATTTAGGGTCTGAAAATTTGTCACCCCAACTTTGGATCACGACTCATTGATTGAAAACCCCTGCTTTAAAAAGGGGTGGTGACATGATTGAATTATTTTGTGCATTTCCATGCTTTTTGATATAATTATTACATATCAAATAACTCTGTATAAAATGTAATGCATGTAATGGGAATAGAAGGGAAAGTAATATAGAAGTGAAAGGGTTTAAGGGAAGGGAACGGGAAATAGTAATAGCAATCCCTTCTGAATAATCACTTCCTGGATGATCTGATCAGGATGATGTCAGGAGAATTTAATACATTCCCCTGTACAGCAGAGGTGAATCAAGTATTTGACAGTGTGCTAGTGTGCACAAAATGTGGTCGCCAAGACAAAATTAAATTAAAATAATTGTGGCATACTTTTATGAAAAGAAATCGTAGTTCTACTCGTGAACCACTTTTATGGGACACCAAATACGGTGGTATGCGGTGTCCCATAAAATTTCGATGAAAAATGCGATTCTCCGGATCGCGCGGTGACTGTCGATGGCTTGATCCGGACAAAATCAGACATTCTTTACAAACCTTCTTTCATACTGTACCCTCTTCTTTACCTACTGATCCATTTCACGACTTTTCCAACATTGCAGGTTCTGCGGATCGCAAATTACCCCAAAATACCTACATATTTACTACACGAAACACAACACCCTATGTGTATAAGTACCTATCCAATTATTAGGTTCTACTAGTGCAACAACCACCCTTTACATTCTGATGATGGGCGCTCCTACAAAGGGAAAACGATATTAATATCACGTCATATTCTGTAGCTTGTATATTATTCTGTTTGATTGCAGTGTACTCCATGATCCTTTGGTCGTGTTGTAATATGTGTTGTCCTTCATAGTGGGATTATCTATCGTTAGCGTATCTAATCCAGTGGCGTAACTAGGGGGGGGGCGGAGGGGGCGGTCCGCCCCGGGCGGCGCTTTTCTGGGGGCGGCAAAATGGAACTGCATATATAAAAAAACATCTTGATAAAACACACAAATAAAAAAAATTCTGAATTTTCTAAAATTATTATGAAAATCCATTAAATTACGATTATTATACAAAAAATTTCGCCCGCGGCGCTACTTACGTGTTTAATTGTGTTACGTCTACATTAAAATTTTAGTTGCTCTTGCTTAGCTCAAAAAATGAAGGCACCCATGGTGAGGTACATATGTACTTGTATTGGTATTTTAGGGGGGAAGGGGCGGCATTTCAGAGTCCGCCCCGGGCGGCACTTATGCTAGTTACGCCACTGATCTAAGCCAAGCTTCAGGCCCTTCTGAAAAGTAATTTGTAATGGATCATATAGCTTGCACCTAAAATGAAAGTACATATATACTGCTTTTCAAGCAGTTCTAGGTTGTGAAGTCATTAAATCTTGTTATGTAAAAAAAAGTACAATTATTTATTTTGATGATCGAATTGACGTCGACAGTCAGAAAAATTCCGTATGTTTGTCAATCTTAGAAGCGGTGCATAAAACAAGTTCTTTTTTTACAGAAATGAGAAAAATTTCGATGTAAAAGTCAACCCTTCGTTTTTATTTATTGAGATACCTTGTAGAAAACCCGATATTATCACAAAAATCGAAAAATTGTGATATTCGAAAAACGTTTTGTTATTAATGAAACTATGACTCAATTGAAATCTGATTATAAAAAATAATATCTTTCCCATCATCGCACCCTCTTATGTGGCTACCACACGCTCGCCTACGCTCGTGTGAATGAGTAAAAAGACGTGAGGACGGGGTGATTGCCTTGGATTGTATACGTAATCGACGGTTAACGTCTTTTTACTCATTCACACAAAAAACGTCGAGGGTCGGCGAGCGTCTGGCGCCCGCATTAAGTATCATCTCGTCTGTACGTCACACACCCAGCACCTAAACACCCACACACCCACACCAATCTCACACCACACCACACCTCAAAAGGAACTATAATTTGTTATCATTATTCTTAGATCACAATAATGTGATAGATTCAACTAACTATACGTTATTATAAACAGTACAGATGCCTCGAGCGATATAACACGATAAAATTATTTCAAATTTCTGGGAGGGAATATTGACGTGGAATTGATAATACTTCGGTACAATTCTATGAGTTAATAAGTGAGCGTAACGAAAATAAGACTTTATTATTTCATAGCAAAAATATTTTAAAACACACTTTTGTTCGTAAATTAACAGAATTGGGGCTTTTTTTGTACAAGTCTAATAACAGAATAGTTTTTATTTTTTTGAGAACACAACAACACTCAGGTTTTCAGTAGTAAGGTTTTATAATATGTTACAAACATTCAGGTTTTCTGGCGCCAATTACAGTGTTCTTCATGCTATCAACTTATTTTCCATAGATTAGGAATACTATATTATTGCAATAAAATTGATAAAATGTGGATAACATTCGAAACCAAGAAAAAACCCTGAGGGGACGCATACATAGAGGTTTCGATAAGAAGACAGACTCAGACTCACAAACTCTGTCTTCTTATCGAAACCTCTATGTATGCGTTATGGAGAAAGACCATCATAGTATGAAAAAATATGGGGACCTAACTACACGCCATTAATACAAATTCCACGTACCTACGCTTATTGGTATAGAAGAAAATAAGTACATTAATTCTGACTAATTAAGTTAGAGACTCTGAAAAACAACCTAGGTATCAACCAATCGAAACGCGGCATCGGTAGTTATAGACATTGGGAAGTTATTAAAGTTTGAAAAAGAAAATATGGAAAAATGACATAGACTGGGTGTGCGTATAACATGGCATCTAAAAGGTTACGTTATGAAGGTTATCACCAGACCATTCATTACGACATCTCACGTAGATGAGGGATTACCATCTATTCTCCATATTGATTGATGTGCCAGACTCTCATAGGACACTCACAATAAACCTGAATACATAGAATATTAAAACTTTCGACGAATGGTTCTTGGTGGCAGTCCATTTTTAAAGGTAAAAAATGAAAGACTAGTCTATAGTTCCTTCTTATTCAGCCTCTCAGATCCATTGTTGGATACAGGCCTCCCCTTTGGTCTTCACAGCTCCCTGTCCTGTTCACATTTCTATACATCATCAGACCACCTTGCCTATGGTCTACCGACGCTTCTTCGACTTGTCCTTGGTCTATATCTTTTTAGTCCATCGGGAGTCTTGACATCAGCTGGCAACATGCCCAGCCATTTAAGGCGAGCGATCCATTCCGCCACATCCGTTTAAAATCCTCAAATTTTGACTTAATCAGTGCGACTAGTTTTCAAGGACTCAAACTCTCATCATCAGACGATTACAAGCAAAGTTTCAAAGGAGACTAGAAACTTGGCGAAGTACATCTAATGCTTATGCCTAGAAATAATCAAGTGTTCTTTTAACTTTTATTCCCTGCGAGCGTACACCTGGATTTTAAGCTGATGCAACCACTATTGCATATACGTTATTTTGCAATTGGAGTCATTTTTCTCTTGAACCGTAATAGATATTGGATTTTTCAATAGCTTATGTCCTCGCCAGGATTCTATTCTATCGCCACTTAAAGTACGAAGTCTGAAAATTCTCCCTTATAAAACTGATTTATAGACATGACTGGTAGCTTAATCGCAACTACAGTGGCAACACTTATAAAATTTCATTAGAAATGTCATCGTTGCCATCAAACTACAATTTAGTTCCAATTTAATCCAAGACCATCTCTTTCTTGAGAGGCTAATAAAATCAATGATCATTTTATCTATTTATATAAAAATACATTTCTATTTAATAAAACCATAATCCTATATTATGTTTGATAGTGGGTGTGGCGTTGGAGATAAACGCCTAAAATGAATAACGATATAAGTTCCAAAAATACTGATAATAAAATGCATCGCATCGTCTGAAATAATAATACCAACAACCGCTGAGCAATCAATAAAAACTTCGTCATGGTGATGCGGCAGATAGAAAAAAAAGCGATAAAAACAAGTATTAATCATGATATAAGGATGACTGCTGTATTCCCCTATGCGTCTACTACTAGTAGTTCCTATCTTACCCCCGCTCTGCCCCATCTTCCCCCCGTCTTGTCACGATATCCAGTTAATCAAGCGATAACGCCATCCAACGACAGAGTAAGCAACAATCACTCTGAGATGTTTGTGGGTGATGAAAGATGCAGGTGCCCTAAACCAGTTGACAATAAAGAAATTATGTTAATAGAAAAATTATCTCTTCGACAAAACTCGACGTAATGAAATAATTGTGAAGATTTGATTCGTAAAATTATTCAAGAACCCTTAATTATTTGTCGATCTATCTTCTGTAACCGCTTTCCTTGCAGTGTTGCAGAGAAAACAAACGCAACGCTTTTCTCACAATCATTTCACATTCTTTAATTAAAAATTCTGATTTTTAATTGACAGGCTGTTTACGTATCCGTGTGTTTAATAAAAAAAATGTTATTCGTTTTAATCTCTATAAACAATTGTGAATATTTAAACAGAAAAAAAACACAGTAAGATCAACGCTGTTTCAACGCCGCAAAAATCGTTGTTTTATCCCACTATTTTTTTGTTTTTTTTTTTTTTGTATAGATGGTAACTTGTTGTCGAAAACGTTCTAACATTATACTCAAATTAAGTTGTTAGTGGAAAAACTTTGTTTTTAGTTCTCATTTTTAATAATCAATTTGAAAAATAAATAAATTCGTCGATTTTAGGACAAAATTTTACTCTCTTATCCCAGCTGATATCTGCCTTCACGAGTCATAAAATTGGTTTCAATAATTAATGTTTATGCGTCCAATGATTGACAACCACTGCACTTACGCATAGAAATACCCAAACATACATTGAGGGGTACTACTCGTTTACGAACTTACCCTATTTTTCGGATAAACTAACCCCCACCCCACACCCTAACAACTGAAATTGGGGAAATTCTAGATGGAATTAGATACAGTATGCATTAGATATTCCATTACATAATACTGGTGGAATCCAAGTCCTGTATGTATGTAACTATTAGCCTTTTGGAAAATTTTGTAACTTTTAATAATATGTATGTAAATTTAAAGCAGCGACGCGTTCATGGGTGGCTAAAAATTTTCGTCGAAGTCTCACTTTTTATGAGTGAAAATTTGAAATATCGAATTGTGCCTTACCTAATGAAATTATACATTATATTACTAATGAAATTATGAATGAAAATAGTTTTGAAATATTTCTTTCGTGGAAATAATCGAGTAAGTACCTACATTTTATACAACGTGACAGAAAATTAAAATAGAATTCTCATACATACTATTTGGTATGTACCTACCTATACACGTAAAGATTGCAAATCGAACTATTTAAAGTACCCACCTTCTATATGTGTGTAAAGTACGTATGTATGTAGATCAAAATATATTTGATTAAGTACTTCAATAATCAAAGATGTATATAGACATGTAAGAGGAGTTTTGTGGCTTTCAGGGGTCGAAAGTCGTAAAAAAGTCGACAATATGAATCTGGTTTTACGACTTTCATGACGATATTGGAGAGACTGGGAAAAGACGGAGCCTTGCGATCTTCCTGTGTTTACTTGAGGAACTTTGAAGGGTGGAGTACTAATCTTCTTCTTTTTATGGGCCGCTAAACCTCACCTCCAGGTTCCGCAGCCATGTAATCGCATCGTCCGTCAATGGGTGGAGCTGCTCCAGTCCTTCATCGTAAGAATACAGAACACACTGGTTCACAATGTGTTCTGTTGTTTGCTCCTCGCCACACTCACACATAGCAGAGTCAGCTAGCCCCCATTGGTGAAGGTGGAATGCAGATGCAGTACAGCTAACGCCGCACCTAAGTCTATTGAGGGAGCTCCATAGCTTCCTAGGTAGTGTGGAATCAGGAGTACTAATAGATAGTGGTTACACAAAAACATATTTAGCCAAGCCTCCGTGAATTTTCACGGGTAGGTACCCACTAGTAATATTATAATGCCGCTTTCCTTTTTATTGCCCGCCCCGTTGCAAAACTAATAGAAACTAATTCAATGTATCTTTAAGACGGCGAAATTTAAAAAAAGGAAAAAATATGTAAATTGCAGTTTAATTCCTTTTTCCCCCCCACACTCGCAGATCGATCCATTATTCTGTGAGTAAGTGAATGAAAAAAAAACTTTTTTACGAAGTAAGAAGGTATTTTATTTTGCAATTAATTTTATTTTGCGAATGCCGAAGGATGATTTAATGTAAAGTTGAATTCTAAAAAACTTTTTATGTATGCCTTATATATATAATATGCCGTATAAACGCCTTATCGGCAAAAGATATCGGGAAACATGCACGACAAATTGCATGAATGTGTCGGAAGCAACGAGTGTGTGTCAGGATAGGGCGTTCTGTCCTCTCTGCGTACCCAGCAAAGCAAGAACCCTAATTTTAAAAAAAACTTTACAACACTGTAGTGTTTTTTTTTTGTCTGTGACAAAATCTTGCAATCGATTTTTCAACCACTTCTTGACTATTTGGAGACCTGAAACTTTTCAAACGTCCGTAAATTCGTTGACAACACGATTTTTTGTAAAAATGGATCACTTCCAGATAAAAAAATATGCATTTGTTTTCAGGGGGATCCAAGAGTCGTGTGGGGTCATGTGTAGTATAGTATAAAAGGAAGTTGAAAAAGGAATCCAAATCGTAAGTCAGTTTTTCTCCAGCTCAAGCCAAGGACCTAGACACCGAGTGATCGAGAGGATCCAGTCGCCGCATACTACCGCGTTTGGTATCTAACGAAAGTGCTTCACGAGTAGAACTCATATCTTTTTACAAACTTTCATTCTTGTCATGTCAATTCTTGGTAGGAGACGCCATTGGAACGAAGGATTCCAAGCGCCTTGGAAGGGAGTGTTTGGTATCGTTTAGAAGATCACGAAAAACAGTACTATTCTAAGTCATATTATCTTGTTTTTAAAAAAGATTACCATTACTTATTATAAATATGATGAACAAAACAGTAATCCATATTCTCATATGGCAAAGGTCTGAAACATATGACTTGGGTTTATGGATTGGATTTTCATCGTGCAAAAAAATCTACAGAATATAGTTTCATTTTATATTTATCTCATTTTTAATAAACTAGAGTACGAATTTGTGTGTAAAAAACATGAAGTTTTTTATTTAAAAATCATAAAGGTTGTTTAATAAGAAATTAGATATTCTATAAGCATAAGGTTTTTAAGAAAATCTCAAACATTTTTTTTTCTACATTTTTTCACAATACTTACAACACGATCTTCTGAAGAAAAAAACTTTATCTTTGGGTATAAAATGATTTGTATTAAATTTCAGCAAAACTCCGCCGAAAAATCTTATGTGTACAAGAACTCATGTAGAGTTTTTACTTATATCCTTATATTTTAGGGGTTCATATCCCTCTCCCCCCCCCCCCCCCCGAAATTCCTCAGCCAGCCCACCATTTTATATAATACCTATGTGAGAAATGAATCTCATTATAACTACATCATTTTGCATCATGTCATTAATTTTCAATAATAATTATGAAAATCCATTAAATCCCAGATGTCTCATAAAAAATTTTCGCCTGCGCCTGCGGCGCTAATCGTTTATCAAATTGTAGGACATAAATATATATCAGGATGCCTTACTATTAAAAATCAACCAGATTCATAAATTCACCCATTTTTGAATAAAAAATTGAAAAAAGTGTTTTGACAAAAGGTTTTTGATGGAAGTTCATTATAAATAGAATTTAAATGCAAAACAGTGTTAAGTTTCTTCCACGGACTTTGAATTTATTATATCTTCTTCTCTGGGTGCCATGTCAGGTCCCCCCGACGTCGGCTATCACTCTGGCGTAGGCCTCCCTGTCCTGTGCTAGCCGGGACAGCTCCCCCACCCTCTGGATTCGGGTCCATTGCCTTATATTTCTTAACCAGGACATTTGCCTTCTCCCCACGCCGCGACTTCCTTCAATTTTCCCCTCCATAATGATGTGAAGCAGATCGTATTTTTGGTTGCGGAGAATGTGTCCCAAGTATGCCATTTTTCTTGTCTTGATACTGGACAGCAATTCTCTGTTTGACCTTGCCCGTCGCAACACCTCAATGTTGGTGACCATATCAGTCCACGGGATGCGCAACATTCTGCGATGGAGCCACATTTCAAATGCCTCTATACGGTTCATTATGTTTGCTTTGAGGGTCCAAGTCTCTACTCCGTATAATAATATGGACCAGATGTAGCATTTGATCATTCTCTGCCTTAATTTTAGATTGATATTATCATTACAGAAGAATGGTCTCATATTGTTGAATGCAGCCCTCGCAATCTCTATTCTGCACCTCACTTCTTTTTCGGGATCCAAGTTATCTGTTATCACACTACCAAGGTACTTAAATGTGTGTACGCGTTCTATTTGTTTACCATTGAGCTGAAGAGTAGCACTATTGTGCGGTTGTCGGCTGAAAACCATGATGAATTTAGTTTTGGCCACGTTGATATTAAGGCCCATTTCGTCGCCTACTGCACTGATACGATATTTATTATATGGCGACTAGTTTTCGGACACTGTGTCCTTTGTTAAGCTACTATGCATTGGTGTACTCGTATAACTTTGTATTGGCCCGACGAAGGACAAGGAAGTGTCCGAACACTAGTCGCCTTTAATCAATTCAAAGTCAGTGTAAAAGACTGAACATCTGTTTTCCGTTTAAATTTTATGTGTAAAGATAGAATTGCTCTTGTTGTCCTCAATGCCTATCCAGCAAGCGATGCGTCGTGAGAGGATAGATAGATTGATAAATAGGAGATAGCATCACACATCTTTCTTCACTTCTTCTTTCACTACACACGCGGCTAGACTATGGAATAACCTTCCACTTCCTATCAGAATAACTCCAACTATTCTCTCTTTCAAAAGTAAACTGAGGCATCATTACCTTTCCATAAATAATCCATCTAACTGACACATATCTATTTATGTGTGTATTTTTATGTATGTATAAGTATTCTATATATTATTATTATGTTCATATTTATTTATATTTTTTCTTATTTTTCGTACACTTGTATGTAATGTCTATATCGAATGAATGTCACAAGTGGTTGGTTGGCAGACATTGCCTACGGCAATAAACCCGCCATTTGGAAGATATGTTTTCTTTTCAATAAAGATTTTATACGTTGAAGTATTCCCACAACAGTATAGAAGAATTAAGGATGAACATTGTCGGGCTTACGACCGACCTCGGCTGGCTTAAGTGATCACTTTACACTCGAGAAACATTCGCCATTTCAGTTCACCCCGGCTGGGATTCGAACCCATACCTTCGTCTCGCTTAGTAGGGATCATATCCACTACACCACGAAGAGCGACGGCTGTGTTGTCGAATTTCATGTACATTAAGTACCTATGTATTGTTGCATTTCTTACTGTTGAAGGGAGAGGGTGGTATTTTTTTTTTTTTTAGTGATAAGTGATCACTTAAGCCAGCCGAGGTCGGTCGTAAGCCCGACAATGTTCATCCTTAATTCTTCTATACTGTTGTGAGAATACTTCAATGTATTTACTACGGCTGTAGAAAAAATCCAACGCTTTACAAGAATAAAAATTTGTACAATCAAAAATAATTCAAGATTTTATTCATTTATTTATAGCATTTTTCCTTGGTTTCTTCAAAATTCCAGTATTGATTATTACTAGACCACAGATTGAACAACACCCTCTGCTGAATACATCAGTCCAGCATCGCAGTATGGCATACTTGATGATTTCCATCATGATGATGATTTGATGCCAATCCATTAATCATGTTAGTAGCAGTACCTACCCTAATACAATACAATGCACCCTTGTGGGGTAGCGCAAACAGCCAACATACCCATACAAGCTAAATAGATACTGAAATGTAGTCATAACGAAATCATGTCACAACTCAAAATTAAACAAAATTGAATGGGAATTTTTTTTATTTTTTTTATTTTATTGAAATTTTGACATTAATAACAATACATTTTTTTAGGTTCTACAGTGATTATCTTAAATAAGTATAATTACATTATACCCTCCCTTAAAAAGTGACACTTGTGTAAAGGGAGGGGAGCATGAAACATATTCCTAAATAATAATTCCAATAATTACAACTTATAAATACAACACTTCCAATCATATCAATATTTAACAACATACATAAGCAATAGATATAAAGATAGATAAATAAATCGAGTTTCAACGAAACCCTATTATTTCTTACGATAAGGAAGTCTTGGGTTTTGTACTCTTTGCCTACCCCACAGGGGTTAAGACGTGAGGGGATGGAATAGAATAGAACATCTAATATATAATTACATATTTGGGCTTAAGAAATGAAACCATTGAAACTAGTTAGCAAATAAATAAATAAATCTTCATAAGCCAAAAATCGTATCATGATACAAAAATAATCATATCGTGTCGCTATTCGATGTAAATTTTATGCTCAAAACCGAATCATTTCAAACTGAATCGTGTGAATTTATAAAAAAAAATTAAGTATGTTTAGTAAATACATATTTATGTTTAACATTTTGTATGGGACGGCGCCCCCCTATATCTATGTAAATATGAAATATGTAGCTATGTAAGCACGAGCCTCCACAGACTAATAAATAAAACGTTAAATATACGTAAACGTCTACGGGAGGCTCGTGCAGGAGATTGATTAAGTTTTCATATTCATTCATTGTAATATTGTATGTAAAACTCGTTTGTGTGGCGGCTACACCGCTCCGATGCGACTGTCATGTACGGCGGGTCGGAGCGAAATGTGTAGGGTAGCGGGGTGAAGTAATTACTTACGTCGGGCGCTCAGCGTTCCCGAACCCGCGCGCGCCGCCGTCACACGAACGAGATATATTCCCTACAATTTTCTTAATAAACATCATTCGCAATCAATCCGTCGTTTCGTCTCTACCACTTACCACTGCCTGCTCCGGACTTCTCTTGGATTCTCAACACTTTGGACCTTGCTGCATACCGGACTTGACTTTTGGATTACCTCGTACTGACCTTGGCTTGGATACCGGATTTACGCCCCACCATCCACCGACCTTTGGCTTGTACCAGGACATCGAGGCGATCACCTACCGCAGTTGCTACCTTCTACGTGTCTACTAGTAGATCGTACTAGCGAGAATCTACCGGCGTTGGTCCCATAGGGATTGACTAAAGGAGGCTCGTTAGTGCGTTTCGAACGATTCACAAAGGGGTAGTCGCTCGGGAAAGTGATCGTATAGCCGCTGTATAGCGCGCTATACGTCTCACATATTCGACGGAACGAAGCGTTTGCTCCCGCCACACCCCCTTCACCACAGCTACTACGGATCACACGTTGTCACGGCCAGCGCCTATTAACACAGCGAGATTTACATTGTTATTTTACAGTCTCAACACTACCTCACATCGCTGGTGCGGTACAAATTGGTCCTTCGAAGCCCTGATCCAGTGACGACATCAAGATGCCTACAACACGCTCTGGGAAGGGGAGCGGTCATTCATCACCGGCGCAGATTCGTGATGAAGATTTAAACGTCGCTTTTCCACCGAGGGGGGATGGCGACTCAAGTGACAGCAGCTCATCAAGCAGCACAAGGGAGAAGATACGGCGTATGGAACAAGAAAACGCCGAGCTGAGAAGGATGCTGAAGCAGCAACAAGAAGCGGCCGGTCCTTCAACGTCTTCACCCACCCTTGGCCGCGAGCAATTCACATTGGACTGGGTTACACAAGTCCTCCAGAAGGCGGCCATCCAGTCACCACCTGTCACAACACAGCATCAACTAGCTACGCTACCACAAGGAAGCGCGCCGCTACAAGCCGTGTCGCATCAACAAGTCGGACCTCTACAAGGTGCTTCACAACAACAAGGCGTGTCGCATCAACAGGCCCCGCCTCTACAAGGTGCTTCACAACAACAAGGCGTGTCGCATCAACAATATCAACAGGCCCTGCCTCTACAAGGTGCTTCACAACAACAAGGCGTGTCGCATCAACAATATCAACAGGCCCTACCTCAACAAGGTGCGTCGCTACAAAATGTCGCGTCTCAACAATTCGCGCCGCAACAGTTCGCGCCGCAACAACAATTCGCGCCGCAGCAGTTCCCGCAGCAACAATACCCGCATCAACAATACGGGCCGCCACAGCACGGGAACGCATACATGACGCCCGCATACCAGCCAAGCCGAGCTCTGATGACCTTCTCCGGTAACCCCCTAGAATGGCCGGCGTTCCGTGGTCAATTCTACGAGTCAACGAAGCTGTGCGGGATAGGGGAAGCAGAGAATCGCAACAGATTGCGATTATACCTAACAGGAGAGGCGCGCGTTCTATGCACGTCTATACTAGACTTCGGCGCTGAAGGTGAAGCAGTGGAAGCTACAATGGCGTTGTTGGAAAATAATTACGGGACAACAGATGAAGTAGTGCAAGCTTTAATAGCGAAAGTACGGAAGTTCCCACAGATGGTACAACGATACTCAATTGAGGAAGCCAAAGCATTCTACGCTCTACTGAAGAGCACCACAGCGAGTTTGTCCGGTCTAAAGAACCCTGAGTTGGACAAGCTAGCGCTGCGACTGGAGCTAGTACTAAAACTTCCTGAATGGCAATTTAGTGGGTGGTTTCATCAATATAATGAAGACGGCCCCGAAAGAACATTGGAAGACTTTGAAAAATGGTACACGCGACTCTACAAGGCCCTTCGGGCTGAAAGCACAACAACTCGCCACACCAGGACGAAGAACCGGAAGGATTGTGTCCTGACATTACACGAAGAGGAGGACGAGCTAGATGTTGTGCAAAGAAGCGAACCAAAGAGTGTGCAAAGTGTACCTAGAAGTGTAGTGTGTGTACTGTGCAAAGCCAGCCACGGGTTGATTAACTGTGGAGTGTACTTAAATAAAAATGTGTCTGGGCGTTGGTCCACAGTGAAAAGAGCGAAGTGTTGTTACGTTTGTCTCAAAGAGAGACACGGGAAGTGTAATAGTGTGTGCACCGTACGTGGATGTAAAAAACCTCACCACTGGACCCTACATAAAGATACACCAGAAACAAACATCCCAGAAGCAAGTAACAACAGCCCGGGGACTAGCGCCAACATCAACTACGTCCACGTAGTAGACACAGCTGCCACCATGCAGCAGACACCACCGGTTCTAATGAAAATACTGCCGGTGGTAGTACAAGGCCCTAACGGAGCGGTGACCCTACACGCCCTCCTAGATGAGGGCAGCGGAGTGAGCCTAATAGACGCCGGCATTGCCCGACAGATAGGCCTAGTAGGAAAGAATAGCCCGATAAGAATAGAAACATTAATGGAAAAGACGGCGCCGAGTGTGACTCACAGCGGGTCAAATTCACAGTCCGAGGAGACGGCGCCGCATATCCTGCTCGGGCAAATACAATTGAAGATTTCTCGCTGCCTATGCAGAAATATAAAAGAAGTCTTGAAGAACACGGGTTAGTGAAACCGCGGCTACTCATCGGCGCAGACAACGTGATGCTCGCCGTCACCCAAAGGGTGGAGGCACGCAAAGGAGACGCGCATATAATGTCTCGCACAGCCCTGGGCTGGGTCGCACACGGCGGTAGAAGACCCGACGATGAAGATGATATACAAACCGAGTATCCAGCCGTCAACACACTGTCGTCGTCAACAGATAATCCAGTGATCAAGACGGGCGATCAAGGCCTCACTGAGAATGCAAACGGCCGCCTCACACAAAGCGTCAAGAAGTCATTGATACATCGGAGCAACAAGACGACGTTCACCTCGGGAGAGGTGTATAGCCCGGCGCGAAGCGTGCCGTCTACATCGCTAGGTGCGGTGATAGACCCACACAAGCCGGGCGTACAATGCGTCAAGAGCGCATCGATACATCGGAGCGTCGAAAATACAATCACCTCAGGAGAGGTGTATCGCCCGGCGAGAAAAATGCAGTCTACACCGCTAGGTGCGGTGATAGACCCACACAAGCCGGGCGATCTACGCATCAAGGATGCGGCTCTTCCTCGTTACGAGGAACAAATCACCTCCGGAGAGGTGAACAGCCCGGCGCAAAGAGAGAAGTCAACACCGCCTGAAGTGTTGATAGACTCACACAAGCCGGGCGATCTACTCATCAAGAACGCAGCTTTACCTCAGTGCTGCGATGATAAACTCACCTCGGGAGAGGTGTCTTGCCCGGCGCGAAGCGTGCCGTCTACATCGCTAGGTGCGGTGATAGACGCACACAAGCCGGGCTGTCTGCCCATCAAGGATGCGGCCCTTCCTCGGTGCTCAGAGGATTTACTCACCTCAGGAGAGGTGTTTCATCCGGCGCAAAAATTGCCGTCTACTCCGCTAGCTACCATAATAGACGCACACAAGTCGGGTGAATTACGCGTCACAGACGTATCCAACCGCCAACAAACAGCGGTTACCAACACTCATCACTGCGAGTTACCAGTCACCTCCAACAAGGAGGCTCTCTCGTCACGAAGGATGCGGTCTCAGCAAACAACAGATGGAGATCCACATCCGACAGGAAGACTACAACTCATCAGCGAATCATCAGGCCGTCTGCAAACAGCGGCACTCATCACTCGTCACAACGAGAACTCAATCACCTCAGGCGAGGTGAACAGCCCGGCGCGAAGAGTGAAGTCGACACCGCCTGAAGTGGTGATAGACACACACAAGCCGGACGATCTACCCATCAAGGATGCGGCTTTTCCTCGGTGCTACGAGGATAATACTCACCCGGCGCGAACAATGCGGGCTCCACCGCTCATAGAAGTGGAAAGCGCATACAAGCCGGGTGAATTACGCGTCACAGACGCGTCAAACCGCCGACAAACAGCGGTACTCATCACTCGTCACAACGAGAACCCAATCACCTCAGGCGAGGTGATACGCCCGGCGCGAAGAATTCCGTCTACACCGCCTGTCGCGGTGGTAGACTCACACAAGTCGGGCGTACAACGCGTCAACCAAGACGTCCCATCATCTCACCCGGCGCGAATAATGCGGGCTCCACCGCTCTTAGAAGTGGAAAGCGCATACAAGCCGGGTGACCAACGCGTCGTAGACGCCAATATTCTCCGGTGCTGCGGAGATCTTCTCACCTCTGGCGAGGCGAATAGCCCGGCGCGAAGCATATGCCCTCCACATCAAAGAGGGCTACAGAAGCCGGGCAACCTACGCGTCAAGGACGCGATCTATCCTCGGAACCTCGAGGTACATATCACCTCTGGCGAGGTGACTACTCCGGCGGGAAGGAAGACGTCTCAACAAACCAATAAAGGTGGAGACTCGACTCGCAAATCGGACAACAAACACGTTATAGACGTTACCACAGCCCACCCGGCGCGAAGAATGTCAGCTCCACCATTCATTCAAGTGGAAAGCGCATACAAGCCGGGCGGTGCATGCGTCACGGACGCTTACTACTCTCACAACTGCGAGGATTACCTCACCTCAGGCGAGGATTTGTCGGCGAGAAGAATGCTGCCTTCACCAGTCATCAAGTTGAAGACCGCACCCCAGCCGAATATACCACGCGTCATGGACGCGGCCATTTCTCATCCCTGCGAGAATTACCTCACCTCAGGCGAGGATTTGTCGGCGAGAAGAATGCTGCCTTCACCAGTCATCAAGTTGGAGACCGCACCCCAGCCGAATATACCACGCGTCATGGACGCGGCCATTTCTCATCCCTGCGAGAATTACCTCACCTCAGGCGAGGATTTGTCGGCGAGAAGAATGCTGCCTTCACCAGTCATCAAGTTGAAGACCGCACCCCAGCCGAATATACCACGCGTCATGGACGCGGCCATTTCTCATCCCTGCGAGAATTACATCGCCTCCGGCGAGATGACACGCCCCTACAGAAGTATGCTGCCTTCATCAACTACCAGGATGAAGATCAGACACACAATGGGCGCGAAATACGTCATGGACGTCAGGAGATTGTTGCTGAACAAGAATCACGCCCGACGCAAAGGACTGGGTACCCTCCACTTGCGGAACACAAGACCCACGAGCCGGGCAGAATCAGCATCTCCGAAGAAAATTACTCTCACTACTACGAGAGCTCAACCACGGGTGGCAAGGAAACCTCCACAGCCGAGAAACACCTGGCCCGGAGGGCGGATCGCCGAAATCTTCCCTGCAAAGGACGGGCAAGTGCGGAGAGCCAAAGAAATCACCGCCAAAGGAACTTACACAAGACCAGCGGTGAGGATCATCCGCCTTCCCGTCGAAGAAGAAGCCAACCTGGGATAAAAGCTGAGGAAAGGCGCCGTCCCTACGAAGGCACCAGTAAGGGAGACCCTCACGGGGGGAGTGTATGGGACGGCGCCCCCCTATATCTATGTAAATATGAAATATGTAGCTATGTAAGCACGAGCCTCCACAGACTAATAAATAAAACGTTAAATATACGTAAACGTCTACGGGAGGCTCGTGCAGGAGATTGATTAAGTTTTCATATTCATTCATTGTAATATTGTATGTAAAACTCGTTTGTGTGGCGGCTACACCGCTCCGATGCGACTGTCATGTACGGCGGGTCGGAGCGAAATGTGTAGGGTAGCGGGGTGAAGTAATTACTTACGTCGGGCGCTCAGCGTTCCCGAACCCGCGCGCGCCGCCGTCACACGAACGAGATATATTCCCTACAATTTTCTTAATAAACATCATTCGCAATCAATCCGTCGTTTCGTCTCTACCACTTACCACTGCCTGCTCCGGACTTCTCTTGGATTCTCAACACTTTGGACCTTGCTGCATACCGGACTTGACTTTTGGATTACCTCGTACTGACCTTGGCTTGGATACCGGATTTACGCCCCACCATCCACCGACCTTTGGCTTGTACCAGGACATCGAGGCGATCACCTACCGCAGTTGCTACCTTCTACGTGTCTACTAGTAGATCGTACTAGCGAGAATCTACCGGCGTTGGTCCCATAGGGATTGACTAAAGGAGGCTCGTTAGTGCGTTTCGAACGATTCACAAAGGGGTAGTCGCTCGGGAAAGTGATCGTATAGCCGCTGTATAGCGCGCTATACGTCTCACATATTCGACGGAACGAAGCGTTTGCTCCCGCCACACCCCCTTCACCACAGCTACTACGGATCACACGTTGTCACGGCCAGCGCCTATTAACACAGCGAGATTTACATTGTTATTTTACAGTCTCAACACTACCTCACATCGCTGGTGCGGTACACATTTTGTGAACAAGAAATGGTAGTCAAGTCACCGCAAGGGACTCGACAAGGAAAAAAACGGACTAGTAAAAAAAAACAGTTTTTTTTTAACCATTATAGTACAAAAACTCTTATATATGTACTTTTTCCATTCGTAGTACAATGACCAAGTAAAACACGATGAATGGATACAATATTTTGCTATTTGAATCGAAAATCGTGAAAACCAGCGAAATGAAACTTGAATGAAAATTTTGATTAAGAACCTACTCAAGTTATTCTTAGGAAACACAATAAATAAAAATCAACATAGAAATCTAAAAAGGTAATTTTATCACTTTGATTTAAAAAAATAGAATGTTTTTTTAAGATGTGTCACTATTCTGTTGAACGTGCGTTATGTATTGCACGTACGTTCACTTTCTATTCCCTGCGTTGCACTGATTGAATTGTCAGCTGGAGGATTTAGATTTAATTACACATTCATTTATTTCCGTCCATCAAGCCGAATCATTCAAAGTCGGCGCGGTGATTTATAATGCAAGAGTATGGGCTATGGGGTAGCCAGGGAACTAACAATTATTCATTACACTACCTAATCGCATTCTATACGTGCCTCTGTACTTGTGTGTACTATATGTGTGAGTGTGTAGATGTGTGTGTGTGTGTGTGTGTGTGAGTGTGAATGTAAAGGGTAAATATCTATCGTCGCGCTGTATGTAAACGGGCTGTTTAAAACTGCTTCGGTCTACCTTGGCACCAGCTCATGCTCAGTTAGATAGATACTGTTTTATTTATATTTAAATAAGTACATCAGTGACTAATTCTTGATAGAACAATACGATACGCTAGGAAATATCTTTAAAAATCGCAGAAAACGTTCACCAGGGCGAACTAACTCCATATAAATCATTTATTTTACAAAATATAATATTTTTACGGAATTATTTTTGAAAATCACAATTTATGTTTTGTGACAACATCGAAACTTTTCTACGTGTCGTGGGTTTTTCCGCTACCAAGCGGAGCGCGGCAGTCCTAGAAGGTCACAACATTGTAGGCCCGGCACTAATAACACACCAAAAATTCAGAACAAGCGAACCTTTTGCAAGGCAAATGTCTAATTTCACTGGGGTAGTTAAATCTTTCGAGATAACTACTTATTCTGTACAAAAGTTCACAAAAAAATAATAACAAAAAAGATGGGCTCGTCCGGGATTTGAACCCGGGACCTCTCGCACCCAAAGCGAGAATCATACCCCTAGACCAACGAGCCACACGGAGATACCGCCGTAATACATAAATATAACCGGCACATAGATTAGCAATACGAATTAATGTGGCATACTTTCACTTTGTTTACGTCGCGCCGGCCGCAACTAGATTATTATATACAATATACATACATACTTATATAATATAGTTTATATATTACAGTATATTATATACGCACGTATATACATAATAGCTTGTCTATATACTGAGACATAGTACATATATATTTACATAATCGGGAATTATTGGTGAATTAGTCATACAAGAACACATTCATAGATAATAATTATCTACGATATGGTAAATCAGTAAGAGTGCACTTTTTCATTTTCAAATAAAAGCAACGTATTATTGAGAAAGTTGTGATATTTTTTATTGAGATTAAAGAAGACATGTTCCGATTTACTATGGAATAAAATATCCGGCAAATGACCCCCACGACTCTTTCAACAGGCCACTTCCATGACTTTTTCCCATACATGTGGCTGTATCTCACCGATGACGCATGGAACATGATACCCGAGTTCTTGTGGCCACAACTAAATGGCATGGATCTGGACGAAATGTGGTTAGCAAGACGGCGCTACCTGCCACACCGCGGATGAAACAATCGATTTATTGCAGCAACGATTTTCAGAACAAATTATCTCACTAAATTCTGATGTCAACTGGCCACCAAAATCATGCGATTTAACGCCGTGTAAATTTTTCTTTGGGGTTTTGTGAAATCTAGGGTTTCTGCGAGTAAACCAGAAACAATTCCTGAGCTCAAATCCGAGATCCAACGCGTCATCGGTGAGATACAGCCACATCACTGTGAAAAAATCATGGAAAATTTCATGCAAAGAATAATGGCCCGTTATAAGAGTCGTGGGGGTCATTTGCCGGATATTTTATTCCATACTAAATCGGAACATGTCTTCTTTAATCTCAATAAAAAATATCACAACTTTCTCAAAAATACGTTGCTTTTATTTGAAAATGAAAAAGTGCACTCTTACTGAGGCATCCTTTATGTAGTTTAAAATGCGGAGGCAAAACTTGCCAACGCTCTTCTCAGTATTATCAGTCTGCATATCATGTTGTCTATGCCCACCCCGCAAGGGATGTCGCGTGAGGTTATAGAATACAGAACAAATTATTATTTTTATTTTCAAATAAGTATGCGAAAGTGTTGAAAAGTCTGAATAAAAAATACGTGAGGCGGCCGTCAAACCTAATCCGAATCTGTGGCTGTTCATATATTTGTGATTTCATTATAAAGTCGAGTTTATGATTACAAGGGCACAGGGTCGTCGCTGGAGGTCGGCCGTACAACACCTTTGCCCGGCGCGACGTGTGAAACGTGTGTACTTTCTCATTCCTATTGTAATGTAATCCCTGGGTAAGTAGGGACAAGGAGATTACATACTCGTATGTGGGTGTTATTCAGCATTTTTTTGCTGACATGTTTCGGTGGATTATTTTCGAACATTGAATATGAAAAAGAATCACACTTGAATTTGTACAGTTCGGTCAGGAACCTATATATTAATTTCTCTGTTTTCTCAAATTTTATTTTTCATTTCAATTTTTTTGAAATTTTTCAAGTTTGTAATTTTATTTATCACCTGGGTTAGCTGTAAGAGATCTTACCTGAGATCCCACCGCTAAAGAGATACCCATCTGTTATTTAATCTAAATGTGACTTAAATGAAAATTTACATAGGGGGGCGTGCCAATTCTTAAACTGTCCACCCTATTTTTTTTTTTCAAAATAACTAAATTTTGACAGACCATTGCAGGTAAACTGCTAGTCTTACGAAAAATGTATAGAACATTCAAAATACATACCTCCATACCTTCTAAATCTTAGGTTCCCAACCCTTTAAGTCTCGTTACCCCTAGGCCTATCATGGAAATTGGTTTTACCCCCGCTCCAAAAATAAATGTTGTGTGGTGGGGGGGGGGGCAAAATATAAAGAATATTAGTCCCACAATAATCGCTATGAAAAAAATAGCGCCACAGACTTTTTTTTTCAAAATGAAAGAATTACTGGAACTAGATGTATTTGTCTAGTGGCTAACTGGAATTTCGGGGGAGGGGGATTTTAACCCCATGCCTACGGCCATGCTAACTACCCACGCCCAATAGCTGTTTTTGAAAAATATAATATCTTTCATCCAAATAAAATCCAGAGCAACGTTGCATCAGTATGATTGGTCAAGATTACTTATTACTGAGCTACGAGTTCTCAAAAATCATGTCTTCTCTCACAAAAAATTGCAATTTTCTTTATTCGTATTTCAGAGCAACTCAGGTTTTTCTGAATATTGCAAAACTATGATATTTTTGAACCATAACTTAATAGTTATGGTTCGTTATTGACAAAATCCATGATTCAGAAGCATCCATAGGTAAAATATACATTGTATATATAATGTATATTGTATATAGTCATGTTCAATATGTCGTGGATACAGTATGCAAGTCGCAATGCACCAATATGTACTGACATAAAATACAATATAATTGTATATGTATCTATTAAGTTGCAAATACAATAGCTGTATACTAACATCATACTGTGACCATTATACAAAAATAAATAAAAAAAGCTAAAAAAAACTGCTGATAATATTTTATTTTATTTGTTTTTAGTTTATTCACAATCGCCTGATGATCCTCGACTACTAGTCGCGAAAGCTAAAGTCAATTTTTTTGTGAATCTAAATATTTAGTTTTACATTTTTTCCTTAGAAAACTACTGTTTAATTTCCACTTATTAGTTATTAGTGTTATTACCAACTAGCTTTTGCGCCCGGCAGGCCTGCGTCTGTTTTTTTTTTATTAATGCAACCACTATTGCATGCATGTTACCCCACTAGCAATTTGATTATTTTAATAGCCTGTATCCTATCCAGGATTCTGTTTTATCGTTACTCAAAATATCTAGTCTGAGAGTTCTCCCGAGTAAAACTGATAGACATAGGCGATTTACTACCTATGCTACATTACTAAAATATTATAGTAAAACTGTTATTTTTTGCATATTTTTTTATATTTTTTCGCCGTGGAAATACACAGACTTTAGAATCGCTAATAGCGAAGCAAATTCGTCGTAATTTTATATGTGTACTGTTTTAATTTTTAGGTATGTTATTTGTATTGGTCCTATATTGAGGGATACAAAAATGTGAGTAATACAGGCTGCCGCGGCCAACTTGGTGACGAAAAAATCTGAGTACGCGCTACGCACTTAATTTGTCACAGAATTGGACCTAGCATTTGATTATTATTTAATCTTCTTCTTCCTCTTGTATTAGGTCGGGTGACCTGTTTGTGACGGCGGGCTGTCCTGGGATGAGGAGGTCCAGCTGTCCTTCTATCTCTTGGGTGGCCTTCCGGGTAATCTTCTACCAGTGGGATTTTCCGTCTTGACTACCTTTGCCAATCTGGTGTCATCCATTCGGTCGACATGGTCCCTCCAGAAGCGTCTTCTACTTCTCCCCCACATCGCAGACAGATCGTATAGTCTCATTTCTGATTCTATCTCTAAGTGTTCTGCCCGCGATGGATCGTAGGGTTTTCATTTCGGCTATTCTGAGAAGACTTTTTGTCCGGTTGGTATCGGCTCTCACTTCTATCCCATATGTCATGATGGGACGGACGCATGCATTGTATATTCGGACTTTGCTGGTAGTTAACATGTGTTTATTCCCCCATACAGTGTCCCGTAGGCAACCAGCCACGGCTGTTGCTTTATTAGTCTGATTTCTAACTTCATTATACAGGTCACTGTTGCTGGAGATTTCTGTACCTAAATAAGTAAACCGCATTATTATTTAATGATATAAAAATTTCCCATTTATTTACCTCTGACTGATGGTCACCCTATCGGCCTGTTGTGTATGCGGGTAGTATTGGAACAGTAAATATTGTACCAACAACTATAATATGTATTCAGACATTATCAATAGTGATGGCAATATTAAGTCTGCCGTGAATGCCCAATAAATTGTCCTACACGTAATCATTATATCCCAATAATTTGACATTCAAAATTTAATGAATTATGATCAAAGATTCTCGAGTGGCAACCTGGAACAAGCGTAAAAAGTAGCGTAGGAAGACCTCAGGCAAGATGGTCTGACGATGTGAGGTGAATCGCAGGAAGCATTTAACATTATTTTCTTTAATAAATGAATCTGGGTTTATTTTGATAATACGTCTTTGTATACTTCACAGAAAGCTTGCAAAGCTTGTGTCGTGAAGTGGAGTAGGTCGATATCGGGGATAGAACCCTCTCCCACTGGATTAACAATCGTGTGCGTTACCAACCAGGCTACCATTATTGGGATATATCGAAATGATTTATAGTTGAATGATTTATTTATTTACACTTTTATAGGCAAAATACGACTAGTAAATTCCTAGATGTTACAACATTTGTTCACTAGGGCGAGCTCATCACAATGCTGCGATCTCATACCAGAAACAGAAATCGATAGAAACAGATATCATTGCAATCACTACAAACAATTGTGTATATATAAAATACAAGTTTAGTTGTGTCTGTATGTTCGAGTCTATATTGGATATCAATATTATACTTGTACCATTTGTTATTAATAGTGCCCAAATTAAATTTTAAAAAATACAAGTACACATACATTAAAAAACTAATAAATAAATAGATATATGTTTATATCTATATGTATACATTACATATACACGCATAGCAGTGGCGTAAATAGGATTTCATTTCGGGGGGGAGGCGATCTAGTATTTGACTTTGGGGGGGGCCGAAAAACTCCTGTCAAAGGTTGAGACAGAAACGGGCAAAACCGCGAGCGTAGCCTGCTTCGAAGCTGGGGGTGGAGGCAACAAAAATTTGTACAAAGACGTATAGTAAAAGAAATATAAAAGCGTCGCAGGCGAACCTTTTTCGTGAATGTAAGTGAAAAAGTCGTGTTTTAGGTTGGTATTAATATTGTGGTCAGAAAATACAAAGAAAAGCGACACAGGAGAATTTTTTTTTGATTATGGGTGAAGTGATGAACTTGAGTAACTTTCATGTTTTAAAATAACGTTTTTTAAAGAATTATTCTACATTTAGGGTGCCCCCCCCCCCCCCTTATATACTCCACTGACGCATAGAAATATATATATCGTGCATATGACTACTTGATAACTTCATATACGGTGTATGAAAATTGTACACATTGTGTAAAATAATTCACAGTAGATTCCCTTTTATCTGGACTCGTTAAAAGACGATTTGACCGAAGCACGTTGAATTCTATAAATGTAGATATTTTCATAAATTAGCATTGGAAATATTATATGTTACGTTTACCTAAGAATTACATCTTTATCATATTTAAAGAAAATACATAAAATGGCTGTGCCATTAGAATACATCCCAATAAACCACTAAAACCACTGTGGAATACTACCAGCTATGTTCACCATGAGCTCTAATGTGCACCTGAGAGGACATCAACTGAAGCTATAGACAACATTATACCTACACATCCAACACACCACACAACCAATAGAGCTGGCAGTGTGAGGAATCACTTGTCAGAGCTCCCACCACCAACTCCTTCAACAATACACTGGATAAGGATATAAACACACACTGGATTGGGTTAATTCAGTGAAAACTGCCTGCTGGTGTCGTTTATCCTCATGACTGAGGGTCTTGACTCTCACTCCCGCAGTTGACAATTCTCCTCCATGAGCCTCCATGTCACTCGTATGTCACATTTTTTTTTTTATTCACAAAAACTTCTAGTTTTTCAAGGCATTCCTGATAACGCGTCACCTACTGTGAACAAAAGTTATTGAACCATTTTGTATTGAATAAACTATAGAGCAATGCAACCTACCGAAAATATATCGAAACATTCTTCCTTTCAGGTTATTCGGGTGTTGGCCGCGTGTCTGTTGATCTTGTCTAGCTTTCGGCAGCGATACTCCTGCCATCTTCAGGATGAAGTAGATTTTTCTATGTAAACGTCCGTCGAGTCATCAGTAATTTACTGCCGCAGCGTGAGCAGTGGTGTGTTGAAGGGTAAAGTTATTGTGATGTGTGAGTGTTACTGCCGCAGCGTGAGCAGCTGTGTGTTGAGTTGCGATGTTATGATGACGTGTGAGTGTTATGATGATCGTTCTGCGATGTGTCTTGTGGTGTAGTAAGTGTTGTTCGTGTATTGCGTTGTAGTATTGGTTTCCACGATGTTTTGATTTGTAAGCCGTCTCCTCTGTTGATGTTATGTGGATGTTTATATATCTCAATTGATTCTCTGACGAGTCGTGTGTAGTAAGTTCTTGGTTTGGCTAGTATTTGTGGTGTGTATGAAAACTTGTGTCCTGTGTCTATGTGATGTTCTGCTGTAGCTGACTGATCTGGATGTCCTAGTCGTGAAGCCCTCTCATGTTCTTTGATTCTATCTACTATGTGTCGTGATGTTTGTCCGATGTAGGTGGCGTCGCAGTCGTTGCAGTCCAGTTTGTATATTCCGTCGCTCTCTTTTTCGTATCTGTCCTTTGTTCTGCATAGCATGTTACGTATTTTATTCGGCGCTCCGTATATTGTTTTTATGTCGTATTTTGTTAATAAACGTCCGATCTTGTCAGTTGTTCCTTTAACATAGGGAAGTACTGCTGTATGTCTGGTTGATGTGTTGTTTTCCTTGTTGGCCGTCTTGTTTTTACATCTGTGGAATGATTTTGAGATGTCCTTCTTATTGTAGCCATTTTTCATCAGAGCTTCTTGTAACCCCTCCAACTCGTTGTTTAGATGTTCGTCTTCGCATATCCTTATGGCCCTGGTTGCTAGAGTTCTTATTATGCCCTGTTTCTGTGTAGGATGGTGATGTGAATCAGCGTGCAAGTATCTATTAGTATGGGTTGGTTTTCTATAAACCTTGTGGCCAAGTAATCCATCCTGTCTCCGACTCACTTCCACGTCTAAGAATGGAAGCACTCCGTCGTTCTCGATTTCCATGGTGAATCTGATGGCCGGATGAATCGAGTTGATGTGATCCAGGAAGTTGGGTAATGTATCTTGTCCGTGTTGCCAAATGACGAAGACATCGTCTACGTAACGTTTCCATACCCGCGGCCTGTGCGTTGTTGTCTCTAGTGCCTTCTTTTCGAAATGTTCCATAAATAAGTTCGCAATCACGGGTGAAATCGGTGATCCCATCGCAACTCCTTCTACTTGTTCG
The DNA here is from genome assembly GCA_963576895.1 of Ceraclea dissimilis. NCBI lineage: Eukaryota > Metazoa > Arthropoda > Insecta > Trichoptera > Leptoceridae > Ceraclea > Ceraclea dissimilis. Next base: position 15,022,320 of record OY756373.1, read on the forward strand.
TATATGATGTTGTTGAAAGAGAAATAACTTGATGTTAAGCAGTGTTTGAACAAGGCCAGTGTGTTTTCCGGGAAGATCCCTTCCAGTATCTTGAGCGTGTCGTCCAGTGGCACATTCGTGAACAATGATTCGACGTCGAAACTCACAAGAATGTCTTCCTTCGTTATTTGTTGCTCTTTCAGTATGTTAATGAAGTGTGTGGAGTCTTTGACGTATGATTCAGTCTTTCCGGTGTGTGACAGGAGTTTTCTTGATAAATCTTTGGCTAAGAGATAAGTAGGTGAGTTAATAGCACTCACTATCGGCCGCAGTGGTGTGTGCTGCTTGTGTACTTTCGGTAATCCGTATAACGCGGGCGTCTTCGGAGCTCTAACTATTAATCTGACTTGTTCTTCTTTTGGGATGGTGGACGATTTTATCAATTCTCTGGTCTTCCGGTTAATCTTATCAGTTGGATTGCGCGACAGTTTCTTGTATGTAGGACAGTTGACGAGATCTTCCAGTTTTTGTTTGTAATCAGTGGTGTCCATTACAACTGTAGAGTTTCCCTTGTCCGCGGGGAGAATGACGATGTCCTTGTTTTTCCTGAGTTCCGATAATGCGATCCTTTCTTGCCGAGTGAGGTTCGGTTTAGGTGGTGTAGATCTGCGTAATATGTGACAGGTTTCCTGGCGGACTTCCTCTGCAGTGACGGCGGGCAGTTTTCGTATCGCGACTTCTATGCCACATATAATATCTTCAACAGGGATACTGCGTGGCGAGACGGCGAAGTTTAAGCCTTTCGTCAGAACACTGACAGCGCTGTCGCTTAGTTGTGTGGTTGAGAGATTCTTCACGACCTTAGACGTGTCGAGAGTGTTGTTCGTAGAGCGGCTAGTGTGCGTTGTCAGGGCTGCGAATTTCTTCTTCTGGCGTTTGGTGTTGATTTCGATACCGAGAGATGTATTGTTGGCTGTTGCTCTATCGATAATTGTCCAGTCATCAGGATCTATTCTGTTGCTCAGTGATAGGTGTAGTTCGTAGAGCAGTCTTGATACGGTGTCTAGCTCCCGTCGTGTGTGGTGTATCTCCTCTCGTAATAGCGCTTCTTCTGTTCTGTTGATGATGTGATTGTACTTGTGTCGTGTTGAGGTCCGTCTTATATGTAGAAATTTCGGAGTGAGTTTCTTGTCTCTGCAACGTTGTAGGAAAGCTAAGTTGCACAGTAGTCGTCCTCGTTTGTCCCGTAGTTTGTCCAGTGTCTTTGATTGTCGAGTGATCTCCTCCCCGTAGAGGCTTGTCAAATGATGTTGTAGGTTTTCGCAGCATGGTATATATATTCTTCCTTTCAGGTTATTCGGGTGTTGGCCGCGTGTCTGTTGATCTTGTCTAGCTTTCGGCAGCGATACTCCTGCCATCTTCAGGATGAAGTAGATTTTTCTATGTAAACGTCCGTCGAGTCATCAGTAATTTACTGCCGCAGCGTGAGCAGTGGTGTGTTGAAGGGTAAAGTTATTGTGATGTGTGAGTGTTACTGCCGCAGCGTGAGCAGCTGTGTGTTGAGTTGCGATGTTATGATGACGTGTGAGTGTTATGATGATCGTTCTGCGATGTGTCTTGTGGTGTAGTAAGTGTTGTTCGTGTATTGCGTTGTAGTATTGGTTTCCACGATGTTATATGTGGCATAGAAGTCGCGATACGAAAACTGCCCGCCGTCACTGCAGAGGAAGTCCGCCAGGAAACCTGTCACATATTACGCAGATCTACACCACCTAAACCGAACCTCACTCGGCAAGAAAGGATCGCATTATCGGAACTCAGGAAAAACAAGGACATCGTCATTCTCCCCGCGGACAAGGGAAACTCTACAGTTGTAATGGACACCACTGATTACAAACAAAAACTGGAAGATCTCGTCAACTGTCCTACATACAAGAAACTGTCGCGCAATCCAACTGATAAGATTAACCGGAAGACCAGAGAATTGATAAAATCGTCCACCATCCCAAAAGAAGAACAAGTCAGATTAATAGTTAGAGCTCCGAAGACGCCCGCGTTATACGGATTACCGAAAGTACACAAGCAGCACACACCACTGCGGCCGATAGTGAGTGCTATTAACTCACCTACTTATCTCTTAGCCAAAGATTTATCAAGAAAACTCCTGTCACACACCGGAAAGACTGAATCATACGTCAAAGACTCCACACACTTCATTAACATACTGAAAGAGCAACAAATAACGAAGGAAGACATTCTTGTGAGTTTCGACGTCGAATCATTGTTCACGAATGTGCCACTGGACGACACGCTCAAGATACTGGAAGGGATCTTCCCGGAAAACACACTGGCCTTGTTCAAACACTGCTTAACATCAAGTTATTTCTCTTTCAACAACATCATATACGAACAAGTAGAAGGAGTTGCGATGGGATCACCGATTTCACCCGTGATTGCGAACTTATTTATGGAACATTTCGAAAAGAAGGCACTAGAGACAACAACGCACAGGCCGCGGGTATGGAAACGTTACGTAGACGATGTCTTCGTCATTTGGCAACACGGACAAGATACATTACCCAACTTCCTGGATCACATCAACTCGATTCATCCGGCCATCAGATTCACCATGGAAATCGAGAACGACGGAGTGCTTCCATTCTTAGACGTGGAAGTGAGTCGGAGACAGGATGGATTACTTGGCCACAAGGTTTATAGAAAACCAACCCATACTAATAGATACTTGCACGCTGATTCACATCACCATCCTACACAGAAACAGGGCATAATAAGAACTCTAGCAACCAGGGCCATAAGGATATGCGAAGACGAACATCTAAACAACGAGTTGGAGGGGTTACAAGAAGCTCTGATGAAAAATGGCTACAATAAGAAGGACATCTCAAAATCATTCCACAGATGTAAAAACAAGACGGCCAACAAGGAAAACAACACATCAACCAGACATACAGCAGTACTTCCCTATGTTAAAGGAACAACTGACAAGATCGGACGTTTATTAACAAAATACGACATAAAAACAATATACGGAGCGCCGAATAAAATACGTAACATGCTATGCAGAACAAAGGACAGATACGAAAAAGAGAGCGACGGAATATACAAACTGGACTGCAACGACTGCGACGCCACCTACATCGGACAAACATCACGACACATAGTAGATAGAATCAAAGAACATGAGAGGGCTTCACGACTAGGACATCCAGATCAGTCAGCTACAGCAGAACATCACATAGACACAGGACACAAGTTTTCATACACACCACAAATACTAGCCAAACCAAGAACTTACTACACACGACTCGTCAGAGAATCAATTGAGATATATAAACATCCACATAACATCAACAGAGGAGACGGCTTACAAATCAAAACATCGTGGAAACCAATACTACAACGCAATACACGAACAACACTTACTACACCACAAGACACATCGCAGAACGATCATCATAACACTCACACGTCATCATAACATCGCAACTCAACACACAGCTGCTCACGCTGCGGCAGTAACACTCACACATCACAATAACTTTACCCTTCAACACACCACTGCTCACGCTGCGGCAGTAAATTACTGATGACTCGACGGACGTTTACATAGAAAAATCTACTTCATCCTGAAGATGGCAGGAGTATCGCTGCCGAAAGCTAGACAAGATCAACAGACACGCGGCCAACACCCGAATAACCTGAAAGGAAGAATATATATACCATGCTGCGAAAACCTACAACATCATATCGAAACATAATTGGGAAAATGGGATACTTTCACCCATACGAAAGTAATTGCAAAATTAATATGCTGCATCAATAAATTATTTGTTGTTTTACGATTTACACTGTCTAAGATCCTGCCGCTAAAAATGTGACATCTGTTTTTTAATCGAAATGTGAATAAAGCGTCGAATGCGGCATCTGAATCCGAATCGTAGGACTAATTATTGTAGTTTTAACTATATATGTTTTTATGTATAGTATATGCATTCTGTATCTTGTTTATTATTTTTTTTATTCCGTTTTTATTTGTTTTTTGTCTCACATATGTATGTATCTTATATATTTTCTACTTCGTATATTTTTTTATTCAATTTCTTTTTTCTGTTTTTTCCTATATTTTTGTTCAATTTCTTTTTTGTTCAATTTCTTTTTACTGTTTTTTCCTATATTTTTGTTCAATTTCTTTTTTTTTCTGCTTTGTCCTGGGGTTAACTGGAAGAAATCGCAGTTCTGCGATAAGTTCGCCCTAGTGAACAACGTTTCATAATCTGTACTATGTCCATTTTGTATATTTATATGTGTTTGTTGTTTACTTTAAGTTTAAATAAATAAAATAAATAAAAAATGTTAACTTTACACATTCCAAATTTGTAAAAAGATATGAGTTCTTACACTTTTTTCCTCAACAGAGACGAGAGGCGTATTCTTAATTCACATAATGTAGCGTTATGCGGACTCCCTTGGGGAGGAAGCAGGATGTGTTAAAAGCTTGTGTCGTCAAGTGCATAATACGTCGTCAGCACAGAGGTTCGATCTCGCCATCTCCGGAATAGATGTCCGCACTACAACCGGTTGAACCAAACCGCGAAATATGTACTCATATAATAGGTGTACAATGTACGTACATGCTACATGCATATATATAGATGTAAAATCTACGTAATTTTTCCGCTATTTTCTCAAGATAAAATAAGAAAAAGGGGAAAATACATTTGTACATCGATAAACAAGTAGATTTAATATGTACGAGTCAAGTCAAATCATCCGACCCGGGATTATATTGTGGAGAATCACAACATATCTTCGCAACGAGGGAAAAATAATGCGAGAAAATCGATTCATATCCAATTTACAAAGCATTAGACATGCACCCTTGATTTTGAGGAAAAAAAACAAGATTATAAATTCCTACTACTACATACGTTAAGGGAAGGAATACGATGTTTCATTTCCCGCGGCGTTAAGGTTCAAAATCACATGCACAATCGCATGATCAAATGTTAAAATTGGGTTTTTTTTTTAACCTTTAGGGGCTGCATATTATATCTTGGATATAGGGTGGTCAACTAGTCGGGGAGGAGTTTATAGCGCCGCGCAAGCATGGCAAGATGAGTGAAATTCCCAGAATCCCGATCACAGAAACCTCGTCTAGGACCCCACAGTGAAACAGCCTGGTTTCGACCTGCCTCGCAAACTATGGACATCCCTAAATAGGATCCGAACTGGCCACGGGAGATGTGGACACCTCCTCCATAAATGGGGCAAGAGGGAATATCCCCAATGTCAGTACGGGCAGATAGAGACGGTGGATCACATTGTGGGGCACTGTCCCATCAAGAAGTTCGAGGGGGATATTTGGGAAATTCATGAGGTGACGCCAAGGGCAATTGAATATCTGAGAAATATTGACGCGGAGCTCTGACTCAGACTCCCAGATCATTTGTACAATGGTTGTATTCGCATACGAAAGAAGAAGAATGCATATTATCACTACGAAATATTTATTTTTCTTTGCGACCTTCGCTAAACAAGTTGCTGTCTTTAATTTTTTTGTGTCGAATCTATACAAGATATGAATAATCTTTCACGTTCATTCCCTAGATAAAGGTTCAATGTATCTACTCTATTTTTTCACAAAGCATATTTAGTAACGGTTGTCGAGATGCAATATCTTAAAAATCACTCTTTTTTTTAAATGACTACTCTTAAGAGTGGGAGTATTGAAGCACTCACCTATCCACGACTGACTGTATGAGAATGTTTAACACTCGAGGGTAAGGAGATGTAGAAATAAGGAAAAACAGACAGACATACCTTACACAACATTATATTATAATACGGCAATGTTTATTACTAGAAAAAATTAACCAGTGACATTCGCATTTTTAATGAAAGAATCAAAAATGTCGCAAAAAATTGAAGATCATAAGTAGCTCTATTTTTTTCTTGTGAAACACTATGGAAGCACATTTTCAACTATTGAGAGTATTTAGAGAACATCAAATATTGCCGAAATTAATTGCTCAATTTAATAACTGCGCAATTAATTGCTCCAGTTGGGGAAATACAAGTTGCCGAGCAATTACCTTTGTGGGGTATTCTGCCCTCATCCTGTCCTGTCCACGTGGTCTCTCCAATATCGTCGCTTTTTCCTACCCCGTCTCACGATATCTTCCATCTGACAGGTCTCTCTAATTTCTGTGTTCCTCACCCTGTCTCTGAGAGTTCTCCCTGCTATTGCTCTTATACCCGATCCCACCAACTTCAACCTAGGAAGCAGACCCCTAAGGAATTTCCATACAAAAACACAGATAATTTCAGTGATTTTATAATGATGTACAGAGTAGGGAGCAATAAATCCATACAAAATACAACATGCAGCTGTCCTACGTTAGGTGCCCAAATATCCTCGCCCAGAATCTCCCTCACTTAAGTAGCTGCATGTTGTATTTTGTATGGATTTATTGCTAACTACTCTGTACATCATTACAAAATCACTGAAATTATCTGTGTTTTTGTATGGAAATTCCTTAGGGGTTTCCATACAAAATTGGACGTACAAACATACAATCTAAATAAAATATTATAATTTCTTCTCTATCGATTAAAAGAGAGAGAAACGTACTTGAAATGCCAAGATTGCTTTTTTTCCTCTCGTTTAAATCATTTAGATTTAGACAGAGCTGGGCAGAAAAGCGTTAATCCGTTAATCGTTAATTAACGAAGTTAACATTTTGTTTAACGATTTAACGGTTACAGAGTTCAACCTAATGTCTAAAAAAATATTTTTAAATTTTCCGTAAAATGTTCGCTCCATTCTATTAAACTGCCACATAACAAACCCACTTTACGATCTAATAAAAAAAGAGCCGGAGCTCCCGATCGTATCCTATAAAATGAGCTTATTGACTTTCTCCGAGGGTCATTCCAGCTTCTTTTTGGGACACTCTCAATTTCCCAATAATAATTTACAATTTCCTAGAATTGGAATAAGACTTCTTTGACAAATATTGAAATATATTGATAACCAGAGCTGGGCAGAAAAGCGTTAATCCGTTAATCGTTAATTAACGAAGTTAACATTTTGGTTAACGATTTAACGCTTTTCTCACCTCTAAAAATTGTTAACGAATTATTATTTAACTTCCGTTACATTTTACTTCCGTTAATTAAGTCCGTTAATATTTGATTGTTTGTATAGACATCATCCACTGGCGGCGCTGGCATTAGATAATCCAAGGGTTGTATGGGGTTATGTGTGATATCGTATGTGGGTTGGGAGTTGGAAAAGAAATTTCACTTTGTTGGGATACATCGCGATAGTGTAAATGTGATAGTATAGTTGTACTACTGCAGTTCTATTTCATGCCATTTAACCGCGATTTTTTACATTAACGCTTTAAGGGCATGGCACCAGGAATGACGTCACAGTCTTTTCCCACGGCATTAAGGTTCAAAATTGCGTGACAATCGCATGATAAAATGGTAAAAATAGGGTTTTTTTTTTCATTTTTTGGGGTTAATTTTGCGTCTATCAAAAAACTTTTACGGTTATTCCCTAGATTTTAATGCATATTATCAGTATAAAAATAAAATTTTACTCCGCGACTTTCGGGAAACGAGTTTCCGTCTTTCGGAAAAAAGATGAGAGGTGTTTTTAAAAATATTTTTTGAGAAATCTATACAAGATAAAAAAATCTTTTACGGTTATTCCCTAGATATAGGTTCAATGCATCTACCCTATTTTGTTCCATAGCATATTTAGTAACGGTTGCCGAGATAGAAGGTCTCCCGTTTTAAGAAATTTTTGATGAGTCGGTATGCACACTCTTAATGAATTAACGTTAACTTCCGTTACATTTTTCAAAATGTAACGCTTTAACGATTAACGAAGTTAACTTTTTAGTTAACGGATTATCGATTAACGAAGTTGACTTTTTGATTAACGGTGCCCACCTCTGCATGTTATGTACACTGTTCTCCTTCCATCTTCTTTATCCATCCATCCATAATATTGAGATTTAACAAGTGTTTGTGAGAAGCAGAAAATTATGCAGATTTTAATACAAGATGCGCCCAAATTCTAGAAACCATTATTTTCGTCATCTTGAAAATAATGAGGGCAAGCTTTCCTGTGGGCAAAAGTGCAAGAAAAAAATAAACATAAGTACATAATTCTGTTCGTAACCGGGTATGAACGTAACGCATGATCGTGCGAGATTCTCCTACCTGTGACTGCAGAAAGCCAGTGCAATTCATCAAGTACATTGTCGAAGACTGTCCTCTGAGAGCATTCCCTGGAACGTATGCAGATCACCCAATGTCATTGAATGGCTTGGAAGCCTGGATATTGGTCTGTAGGGTACATGTCTCCTGTATGTAACAGATAGCATAATTCTCTTATCTTCTGACGTTGCCGCCCAACGCCGACGGTGGCAGAAGCCATACGAAATAATAATAATGATCGTGGCAATTTTGTGAGTTGTTGTTCATCCACACGCTTGGCGAGCGGCGGGCCAAGCGGATAACTCATGAGTAAGAAGGCGTGAACGGTCGGTTACTTACAAGAGCCAAGACAAACGCCCTATCCACACGCCATTTTACTTATGATCGATCACACGCTCGGCCCAGCGCTTGCCATGTGTGTGGTGTGGACATAAGAATATCTATGAAATCGAAAACATTTCGCGATTAGAGCGTCTCCAACTTTCGTCTAAAATTATTATTCTGCAAGATCTCAAAGTTAACTGTCTTCTTCTTCTTCTGCAGCCACTTAGGTCCATTGATGGACATAGGCCTCCCCTTTGGTCCTCCACAGCTTCCTGTCTTGGGCACACTGCATCCATTCACCACCGGCACATTTTCTGATATCGTCTGACCACCTTGCCTGGGGTCTGGTGCCGACGCTTCTTCGGCTTGTTCTTGCTCGTCATTCTATTATTTTTAGAATCTATATATATTTTTAATTGTACTTGTTCTTAGTCGCCAAGCGAGTTGCCTCCCCAATTACCAACAAAAAATCTAAGATGAAAACAATGAGGGAAACTGCGTTAAATCTAGGTAAAAAAAGCGTGCGAGAATTATAAGTGTTTGTGACACTTTGTCATTTTTGCTTACCCTGTAAAGAATGCACCGTGATTGCAAATGTTTTCTTCCAGATCTTATAAAGAGTTGACTGCAGAAAGTTGGAAAAAAAGACATTTAAAAATTCAAAGCAATCTTATCTACTTCCTGTATATTTTTCTATTATATGTACGAGTATTCTTTCTTTGTCTAAATGTTGAAGTCCAACTGTAGAATTGGACATACCGTGAAACGCCCGGCCAATGAAATATGACATTATGTATTTGTTGTGACAAGTATCGAATTGTATTTTTTTTTAAATAATGAATCTGGGTTTATCGAAATAAACCCAAATACACCTTTGTACACTTCACAGTAAGCTTGAAAAGCTTGTGTCGTGAGGTGGAGTAAGTCGGCATCGGGGATCGAACCCACGCCCACTGGATTAACAGTCGAGGGCGTTACTAACCAGGCTGCCGACCACCTCAGTTTTATTATGAGAACGTGAATAATATTAAAAACCAAGGAAGAGTCCTGTGGCCATTTCGTAAGAAGACAGCGTTATTGAGAGATGGGGTCGCTTTTAGTATGAAAAAATCATATCTTTTTTCCCAGAAGACGAAAAGAAAAAATACTTTTCCGTATTGCAAATATGGTTTTAAATATAGTGAATGAATTAAAATCTAATGAAATTAACCCCAATAAGTAAAAAATGATATTTTTAACATATTATCATGCGATTGTTCGTGCGATTTTGAACCTTAACGCCGGGGGAAATAAGCGCGACGTCATAGTTGGATCCCTAGACAGTATATTTATTTATTTCTCAAGAACACACACAGGCATTGAATACATATAAAAATAGTATGAATTGAAAAAGTACAATCTAAACAATGCCCTATTTAAGTTCATTATGAAATGGCCGGGCGCATCGTGATATGGCTAATTCTACGATTCGACTACGACATAGACACCCACCATCATATTTACAGCTGCACAATTCTTTAGACGACGTAAATCAAACCTGAATATTTTATCGGAATTCAAAAACAGAAAAAAGAAACGCATCTCTCTTCTTTTATAATATTTTTATATCTCCCTTGAGGAGAATAAAAAATGCACCACGCTTTTTATTTTATTCGACGTACAACAGCACCCCAGTGAGGTAAGGACGAATTCGTGAGCTTGCGATTTCATTTTAAAGTTTCAAACCTACAATATATTTCTTTAGGTTAAAATGAGTCGATAGCCTGGGTCGTAACGCACTCGACCGTTAATTCGGTGGGCGCAGGTTCGATCCCCTATGCTGCGACTTACTCTACTTCACAACACAAGCTTTCTTATTCAAGCACATGAGATTCATCTTAGGCTGGGGAGAAATTACAAATCATATTCATTTGAGATAATTTCTGATTGTAATAATAAGTTGTAAATAAGTTGCAACCTTTTAAATACTTTTTTTCCCCTAATAAACATTTTATTATTCCTCTGAAAATAAATTTGAGCACAAATTTATTTGCATGAATTCGTTAAATAAAAAAAATTAAAAATTTAGATGAACTTGTGACTTTTGTTTCAAACCTACAATATAATAGTTCTATTCTTTTTGTGGCAAAGCACCCGTTGTCGAGTGATACATGACACAATATATAATTCTTTAGCTTAAAATTTATACATCTAACTTAAGGGCTTGGTACCAAGAATGACGTCACAGTCATTTCCCACGGCATTAAGGTTTAAAATCGCGTGAACAGTCGCATGATAAAATAGTAAATATACATAATAAATTCTCGAGATATAAAGTCTCCCGTTTTTAGAAATTTTTGAAATGTCGGTATGCATAATCTTAATTTTTGAGTTTACTCAACGAATCTCAAGCATGTAACTATACATAATGTTAATTTGCCCAAGACACACACGTTGTGTAAACTTTATCCCATAGTTTATGAAATCAATTTAAAAATTTAGTAGATATAGGTATTATCTGGTTCATCTCAAGAATTTTGGGGTCTAAGGTTCCAATCCCAGCCACACCACTTTATTTATTAATTATTTTAAGATATTAGAAATACGATTTTTGTTTTTTTTTTCTATTTGAAATTATTGAAGAGTCCCTCTGAAATTTACTGAAACTTGCGAGTTCGTTAGTATAGATATAGGTAGTGGTTGGTTGGCAGACATTGTCTACGGCAATAAACCCGCCATTTGAAAATGATTTTTCCAATAAAGGTTTATTTATTTAATTTTAAAGAACACACGGCGCAAGGCCATTAATACATAAAGTTAACAGATGAAAATGAAAATATTAAATGAACACATGAAAAAAAAGTAACATATATCTCCCATCAAGAATCTTATAAAGAGCTCACGCATGCGCAGTAGTAACATGTGGTTTTCGCGCGTAAAACAAAATGTTGATGGGTATATTATTTATAGGTACTCTGCTTTCGGTGCTCATATGCATGTATTATCAGCCATATTGCTATCTGCTTGTTTTAAAAACACAAAATACAGGGTTCCATATAACAATATTAATAAACTGAGTCACAATACGAGCACATAAACCACGAGACCACAGCGCGCACAGAACTTGAATACTTTTGAATACTTCGAGACAACTTCGAGAATCGAGAACACTTTGCTATTTTGTGCGCGAAAACCATACCATGTGTTTGCTTGTCGTGCGCATGCGCGGTGAATATTTTTTTTTTTTACCTACTGCGCATGCGTGAGCTCTTTATAAGATTATTATTGAGAGATAAATGTAAAAAAGTATGGTAAAAAAACAAGCATTCAACAACTCGTTCATACATATCACACACATACAGACATAATAGCAATAATTATTTAATGCTATACAATTAAGTCGACAAGATTTTTAAAGCGAGACGCAGTGACTAGTGAATATTTTTTTAATATTCGGTCCCCTTTTTGTAAAATATATCAAAACCGATTTTGTTGCTTACATTATTAAGCGATATTGTAATGATTTTTACTCCGAACATATCGCCCCTTGACAGCGATTAAATAACACTATCATTTAAACAGGTACCCATACTCACCATAAAGTACTAAGTATTCAGTTGTATCTGTCTCGCTACTAGTAGCAGGAACATTTTGATAGGTGCAGTACTCATAAGTATTTTGTATCCAGTTCCGAGCCTAGACAAAATAGTGTTGTGTTGTGTATTGGTGATCACAACAGCAGTTATTATTACCGAGTAGTTGTATACAGTACTGCCTGGGTAGATACTCTGTAGTCACTATATGGAGTAGGTACTAACTACAGTGACGCAATGCAGAATATGGGTACTTACCTACTCAGTAAAATAGTAATTGAAAGATGTGGAGAACATTTTGTACCAATTTGTTAAAAAAAGTACTTACTCCTAGATCAACCGAGACCACACGCAATATTGTCATACAGGCCCGGCTCAACTGACATTTGACGATGATGACGTCACCAAGATTGGGAGAAAATGTATGGGAAAAAATATTCCGTAGCGTGTGTTTGTCACCGAGACAAGGTGTTTGTCACCGATACAAGGTGACGTCACCAATCAGGGTGAGGATGTTTCTCGTATGTCCAGGCTTGTATACTATCGTTGGCTTCGGATCAACTACGACCATTGTGAATACAGTTCTTGATACTGAAAACAATATGACAGAAATCCAACGGGGCTTTATGAGAAATAATCTATTTTTGTGAATTATATACAAAGAAAGTTCTAGAGTGGCGACCTAGAACAGGCAGAAGAAGTGTTGGTAGGCCTCAAGCACGGTGGTCGAATAATGTAAGGCGAGTTGCGGGAGGCGGTTGGATGCGGTCTGCCCAGGATAGGGAGCTGTGGAGATCAACGGGGGAAGCCTATGTCCAACACTGGGCGCGAGAAGGCTGAAAAGAAAGAAAAATAGATTAGTAATTGCTTGTTAATTATTTGTTATCCTCCTTGTAGCAGGGATATTGAAGGTGTCATTCCGAACGGTGTTGCTGGGGGGTGCCCTTCCGGCTAACCCTGGGGCCGTCTGAGTAACTTTGGGCTGAAAGAGCGAAAAAAATATTCGGGTGTGAGGTGGGACCTTCAATATAGTTATTGCTTTATTAATGCTTATTATTAACAAATTATCTTATTGCTCTTAATCTCCTGATCATCTAATGTAATAATTCTTAATTCTTCTTTCGTTGCTTCCTTCATTTTCCCTTCCATTCTTCCTCTTCTCTTCCCCTTCCCATGCTTCCTCCTTCCCTACCATAAATATTGTATATTGTCATGTTCATTTGGTTCCAAAATTTGGGGACTTTCCGGACTGGAGACCAGATGGTTGATCACCTCTTATAAGACTAGCCAATTCGATGATTCTCCTACATACTTAGATGCATCAATTATTTAATCCATGAAATCTTTGCAGTGATAATAACATAACCTAGCAACCAATGTGTTCATACATTTTATATCCGGGCATAACGGAACATCATATTTATACAAACACACATACAAACTTTACTATGTTAGTAGAATAGCAATCTAGCAACACTAGAATGGCAGATTTTACACCACTTTATTTTCTTAAACCACTTTATTTTATGTCGATAAAGCTTTTACACCGCTTCACACCACTTTATCTGTCGTAGTTCTTGGTGTCTGAGTCTACACTTTCCTCTTTAAATTTTGTCCCAGCACCATGTAATTTAGCACACACTTAAGTTAACATTACACACAATACGATTCAACAAGATAATACCAAATAATACACAGTTACATGGGCGTCGCTAGCCTCGGCAACGAATGTTGAAAAAAATAATGTAGCATAAAAAAAACGCGTAAATAGCGCTGCAGGAGATTTTTTTTTGTGAGACGTAGTGAAGAAGATCGTGATGTGGTTTGTTTATTTGAAAATGTATATAATACTTTGCTCAGCAACATGTATGAAAAGTTATTTTTTATAAAAAAAAGTATTAAATAATATCGCCGCAGGCAATTTTTTTATGAAACTGATGGATTAATTATGATACTAATTTTAGAAAATTTATGATTTGATGAAAAACTGTGTGGCAGTAATGTGATTTTTTGTGAGGTTTTATCATTTAGTGTGAAAAAATATATCCTACCTACTCAAATTTTTAACCCCCCCCCCCCCCTTGGCGACGCCCATGCACTGTAATAATAATTAAAATGAATACTCTTAATTAATGACCTTTTCCATTTAACCAAAATTTTATAATGATTGAAAATTCAGTTAGTATTTGCTTTAGGCGACAGTTTAAAACATTAGTAATGTTTTATGAAACGCGTTTAACCCTCTCACTACCAGAATATAATAGAGGGGTCATAGAATTTTTTTGTCTATGGATTTAATATATATATATATGAATTTAGAACAAAAAAAAAATTTTTCGTTTTTTCGTTTAGGACTTCGCCCCACGCCCTCCACGGAGGACACTCGTAGTTCTTTACTGGTAAAACATATTTAGTTATAGACAATAAACATTCTATAGTAAGTTTACCATGGATTAAGTATAAGACTTTGCTTCAAATGAATTTTATTTGTTTTTGCGTTCTGTCCTCCAGGAAGGACACTGGTAGTGAGAGGGTTAAATAGGTAAATTTTAATAACATGTTTATATTTATTTCTATGGTCAAATATGCTGTCGTCCTAAGAAAGCACCGGGTATAAACCCAAATGGTGAAACTGAGATAATCGCATAAAACATATTGCATCGCCCATATAACTCCATACATTTGCATGACATAGATGGCTTAAAAACAGGGGCTGCGTATGGAAACTCAGACTTTTTATGATTGAAATAGATGGATCTAAGGTTGAAATTCTCATTTCGATGAAAAACTCAAAATACCTAAATGTGGCGTATCCTTGGTTCTTGTTTAGGTCGGCAGTATTAACGTGACTTATTCTTATTTTTTTTAGTTTTTTTTACGACTACTTGTTCCGTTTAGTCTACATTGATGATAAAATTGTAAGTAAAACATCGAGATGTGCCATCCTAAAGTTACCACAAATACTTGATATTATGTTCCATGATGCACTCCAATCAATAGTCATAAAGGCTTGTTTATACTCGAATCTACTGCCAAGAAATTTACCAATGAGACATTAAAAATTCTCTATTACATATTTCATAAAGATCATAATATCGTTATTACAAAATGTAATATTGTTTATAACTTTCTTGATATAAAGCGTTGGAAGACCTCCCAAAAGGTGGTATGATGACCTAGTCCAGCAAGCCGGAAGAACGTGGATGCGGAGGGGGAGAAACAGAGATGAGTGGAAGGAAATGGAAAAAGGCCTACGTCCAGCAGTGGAGGGAGGAAAGCTGAGGAAGAAGAAGAAGAAGATAAAAAATATCAAATTTACCTGTAATTAAAATAAGTTACATATGGATAGAAAATCGCAATTATTTAGGC
Source organism: Ceraclea dissimilis (assembly GCA_963576895.1). Classification (NCBI taxonomy): domain Eukaryota; kingdom Metazoa; phylum Arthropoda; class Insecta; order Trichoptera; family Leptoceridae; genus Ceraclea; species Ceraclea dissimilis. Next base: position 15,037,817 of record OY756373.1, read on the forward strand.
TGGGTTTCCACCTGCAAAAAAACTTCTGCAAGAAGTTTAGTGTTGCACGCGTAATAAGTGATTTCCAGATACCCTGTAAATAATTAACAAAATAAATTTAACATAATACATCTAATGTTTTGAGAAATGAGAAAACTCAATAATTGTGGAATGCTACTGTTATTCCTATGGGCGTGGGCATGGGCGTCGTCAAGGGGGGTAGGCATTGGGATGGGTATATATTTTTTCATGCAAAATGATAAAACCTCACAAAAAATCACATTATTTCGACACATTCTCTCATCATGTCACACATTTTCTAAAATTAGTATAAAAAATCCATCAAAATACAACTGTTCGTAAAAAAATTGCCTATGGCGCTATTTTTTTTATTGCTTTTTATAAAAATCATTTTTCATGCAAATTATCATGTACATTTTCAGCTAAACCAAACCATATCATGATCTTCTACACTGTCTCACAAAAAAATTTCGTCTGCGGCGCTATTTACGCGTTTTTCATGCTGTATCTTTTTTTTTAATTTTTGTGGCCCCCTCCTTGCTCCGAGGCTGGCGACGCCCATGGATCAAGGTAATTAAAACGGTATTTATCCTACAAGCTTTTCTTATATTTAGGATTGCTAGAAGTGTAAGTTTTCAGTGTATAAATAAAAATATAGACATTCTTCTTCTAATGCATATTAAGGGCATGGCACCAGGAATGACGTCACAGTCTTTTCCCACGGCATTACGGTTCAAAATTGCGTGACAATCGCATGATAAAATGGTAAAAATTGCGTTTTTTTTTTCATTTTTTGGGGTTAATTTTGCGTCTATCAAAAAACTTTTACGATTATTCCCTAGATTTTAATGCATATTATAAGTTCAAAAAAAAATTACTCCGCGACTTTCGGGAAACGAGTTTCCGTCTTTCGGAAAAAAGATCAGAAGATCAGAGGTGTTTTTAATTTTTTTTTTTTCAGAAATCTATACAAGATATAAACAATCTTTTACGGTTTTTCCCTAGATAAAGGTTCAATGCATCTACCCTATTTTGTTTCAAAGCATATTTAGTAACGGTTGTCGAGATAGAAGGTCTCCCGTTTTAAGAAGTTTTCGAAATGACGGTATGCATACTCTTAATACTATTTAGCGAGTTTAAATAAATGAAGATTTTTAAACAAGTTTTCGACTTGACAATAAAATAAACAAAGAAATTTGTTTGAATATTCAAGAGATTAAACAATAAATTAACATAAGGAAAGAATCTTCAAGTCCCTTAGCATCTACTTAAAATGCTAATCGTAGTATTAAAGCTTGGACCCCAACTATGACGTCACGGTCATTCCCCGCGGCATTAAGGTTCAAAATCGCATGATAAAATGTCAAAAAACAGCTTTTTTTTCCTTTTTGAGGTTAATATCTAGTGAAGTTTAGACGTACGCAACCTAGAAGACTTAGTTTCAAGCCCTGATTGGTTCTGGTGTCCTTTAGGTGCCCGCTTAAATTAGACAGATCTGTTTAAAGTGCTTTCTCTAAAAAGAAAAAACATCCTCGTTGTAATAGCAACAGTGAAAACGCAAACATGCAGTTCACAAACAGTGGATTTCCAAAAAAAAATTATCCCTTGAAACCTGAGGCGTTGTGATTGGTCAGATGTTAACCAATAGGATCGAAGGAGCGTCAAGATAGCCCTGGTGTGAGATACAAGTCAAAAATAGGGTTAGACGGTTACTCCATTAATGTGACCATCGAATTCAAATTGCGATAGCTAGAAAACTGTATTAAATTCTCTAGTTATAGCATTTCATGTACGTGTATTAGATACCATACAAGATATCAGATGTACGTACGATGTACATACGATACAGTACGTGATATATGGAGATAGACTTGTATAGAATCTCGTGTCAGTTTGACCATGTTCTGTTCTCCCTTCGTTTACCTCCCTTACCCTTACCCCTCACCCCGGCCTGGTGCTTCAGGGTAATGAGCGCGACTAAAAACTGAAAAGGTAAATGTTAAGTCTCCATCACACGTGAAAGGAATAAATATTTTCTTATTATTTTTTAAGGAAATAAGTATATCTTTGCACAAGCAATAGCTTTAGAAGGAACCTGACCCACCCTGACGACGCGTAGTATTAAGAATCCCACTGTCTGTCATACAGATTTTACATCGATTTCTCATTGCCATAGATACTTGTCAACGGCGCGGTTGGAATTGATAGAAGAGAAGAAGAAGATGAAGAAGACGGACTACCTTCTTCTTCTTCATCATCAGCCTATCCCCGTTCACTCCTGAACAAAGGCCTCCTCAATTTGTCCTGAGCAGACTGCATTCAGGTTGCGCCGACATGTCGAACCAGTTCGTCTCTCCATCTCAGCTGTGGCCGTCCCACACTTATGTTCCCCTCTCAATTTTCAATCTCCAACTCATTATATTATACGCTTTTAAACCGCAATTGTAACTGTATATAATACTCCTTTTGCTAAAACATTCATGTAACTCAAAATTCAAATAAGTATTTCACACATTAAGCCATTGATTTCGATGATGCCCCCTATGCAGTATGTAATTACTCAATTATACCTATTAGCATTCTCCTTTCCTAACCTCAATACGTCAGCGAGTTCTTTTTATTTTATTTTTTTTACATGTGTATGAATCTTTACATGTATCTACTATTTCAAGTAGTAGAACATCAGAGTTCTACTGGCTCCAGTATGTAGTGGTTGTGTTTGTAATATGGCCCCAGCCTCGTTAGTTTTCTATGAACTGGAGTGGTTGGTTAGTCTTCTACTATGGGACGACTAGAACTAGTAGAACTAGATAATTCTACTCCCCTCTCTATCCATATGTATGTGTGTGTGTGTGTAAACTCATCAACATGGGCTAATCATAGAGCTGGGAAAATACCTCATAGCTGATGCTAGTAGAACATTCACAAACTCTTAAGTGGATTAGTTATGTAGCATGATAATATTAAGGATTTACTAACAAAAATATACTTTTGTTTTATTTTGATGTCAAAGCTAGTACACAAACCCGAGTATTCTTCTTCTTCTTCATCATCAGCCTTCCTCCCTCCACTGCTGGATATAGGCATCTTCCAACTGTTTCCACTCGTCTCTGTTTTGACCCTTCCGCATCCAGGTTCCTCCAGAGATTTGGACAATGTCGTCGGTCCATCTCTTTGGTGGCCTTCCGACGCTCCTTCTATCTGTCTAAGGCCTCCACTTCAATATTCGTAGCGCCCATCTGGTGTCACCCTGCCTGGCCATACTCGTATGTCCTGCCCATTACCACATAAGTTTTGACACACGGCTCATGATATCGCGGCAACTTTGGTTCTCCGTCTAATTTCTTCGTTTCTTATAACCTAACCCGAATACACTCCTGTACAATTCACAGTAAGATAAAAGCTTCTGTCGTGAAGTGTAGAATACATCATGATCTAAATTCGAACTCGGCACCTTCAGATTAAAAGTCCGCGCTTTATCCAACGAAAATATGTATGCAAATTTTCGACATTGCGAAATTATTTAAGTTAGAAGAAAAAAATGTAAATTCAGACAATTTAGACGCTAACAACGACGGATGAAGTTAATAAACGCATGGTAATGAACAATCAAGTCTCGGCGTTGTCGATGTATCCTGCACTTCACGACACAGGCTTTTCGCCAAGTGCAAACAGTATTTGAGTTCGTGTACGTACTAGTAGTCCAAGAGCCCGCTGCTTAATTTATGACGTATCTGTTTTTTGATCGAAATGTGGTATAAATGATAGCTTACCAATAGGGTATTACATCGCACTAGGGTTGCCTATCAAAATCCTGCCGCAACCCCCCCAGCCCCCCCCGAAAAGGTCCCTCTTCGCGGTTTTTCGCATTTTACAGGAATATGGTAAGAGATAGGAGAAAGTAGTCAATGACAAAAATTATCCTTGCTAAATTCTCTACAAAAAACGTTAAGTCTATTTTTTCGTAGAACTAGCAGTTTACCCACAATGGCCATTGTTTACCCACAATGGCCACAATGGTATTTAAGGTCTCCCATTTTTAGATTTTTTTGAAATGTCAATATTATACTATACTATACCCTCACGCCACCTCCCTTTCGGGGTAGGCAAAGAGAACGGATCTCCCGACTCTCCTATCCTGACACACACTTCGGGCTTCCGTCACATTCATGCAATTCCTCGTACACATTCTACGATTACTTTTACTCAAAACATGTCAATATTCATACTCTTAAAAATGAAATTCCATCATGATACATTGCATATCGATTGAAACGAAATCGATCCCAACGAAAATAAAGTCTTCTCTTTGCAATAGTGTTTACAATAATTCAACAAACTCATATATTTCCATACAAGTTTTGATAGGAGAGCTTTGTCTCATACAAATATAAATGTAAAGTGTACGTGGATGACATGATTTAACGCCGACATGTCTTGTGTGGAATTGATTCATAATATTGCAGAATATTACCCCACTAGAGGGCGTTAGTAGGAGGTTCGGTAAAATCGACTAAAACTATTTCGACTAATAGCTAATTCGACTACCTCTGAATTCAAGTAAAACTAATTCAACTACAGGGCGGGATATCGGATTATTAAAATGATTAATTGGAGGGTTGACCTGAAATATGTGTATGATATTTTTATTAATAATAATTAGAAATAATATCTGTCAATCCTCTGTGAGTGTCTCAATAAATAAATAAGTAAATAAAATAAATAAATATATGATGAAAAATCCTAGTAAGTAAAATAAGAATAGGGTGTCCGGTAAAACCGACTAAAACCATTTCGACTAATAGCTAATTCGACTACCTCCGAATTCTAATTCGACTAACGATCAATTCGACTGCAGGGGGGATGGTAGGGTGTCCGGTTAATTCGACTAAAACTAATTCCGCTATATAGGGATCAGTTCGACTAATAACTAATTCAGCTAATTTTATACAGCATTCTACACTACTTCCTTGCAGGATAGCCAGAGATAACAGAACACCACACTGGTCTATCCTTACACACACCTTGCTTCTGAGAAAATATAGTTTATTTAAAAAAGTTCTTCTAAAAAATAAATTAGTTATATATTAGAGCAAAGTGTCGAGTAGAGACCAGAAAAGCAGATCCCACCACCATGTGGGATTAATAATTGCTAAGGAGAAGAAGAAGATCTAAATAAATGAGTTTTAGTCGAATTTGTGTTAGTCGAATTTGCTATGAATCCTTAGTAGTATCGTCCTTGCAAGAAAATGACAAACCACAACGCTACAATATAAATTTATGGTGACACTGTGAGCCGAACAAATAGATGGGAAATTCCATGCTTTTTTACTTCTATTTTAACGTAGACAGTTCAATGTATTCTCTATTTTTATTTGCACGTCCAAACAATGGGGATATTTTAAAAAATATATTACTAGATAATTTTCTTAAATATGTTTGTGAGAAAAATCTCAACAGATTTACAGCGAACTTGTTATTTTGACTACGACATGTAGAAAATCCGATGTTTCCCTAGAAAAAAAGTGATAATTTAAAAAAATGTTACAGAGACTTGGGTAATAAACATGACTAAAAATAACAAGTCAGGGTTGAATGAAATGAGATCGTTGAGAGATATGACAACAGATGAGTTTATTAGAAAGAAGATTGACTGTAAAATGGGGTGAGTTAACTAAAATGAAAATGAATAAGCTTAGATTGTTTGGGTATGTTGAGAGAATGAATGACGAAGGTATGACTAAAACGATATATTTGGATGAATGAAGAGGCGTAAATATGACAGCCATCCGTGACTGACGTCTTGTGGACCAGATCCTCAAGGATAGATGCGTTTTGTGTAAAAAGAATCGAAGAGCATGTATGACAAATTGCATGAATGTGACGGAAGCATGTAGTGTGTGTAGGGATGAGGCAGTCTGGCACTCTTTCTTCTCTGCCCATCCCTAAAAGAAAACGGCATAAGGGGATAGAATAGATGAGAATTTTCTATTTATTCTTCTAGGTCGTTTTCCCTCCTGAATCCACCTTCCTTTGGCTAACCCTAGAGGAAACACTACTAAACACATGTTGTGTAGAGGTCAGTGACGAAGCGTCCTAAAAATACGATTCCCATCGAGTTACCGTTAGATCTAGAATGTTAAAATACAGACACGCACACACATAACCACGTCCGCTCGACATATAGCTCGACGATAGAACATAGGACAAATGATTCAGTCCTCAAAGAACTTAAAATAACGGAAGTGGAAAAAGAAGTCTTCCAGGCAAAAGAAGCAGAGGTAGATTTCCTCCAAGGTGGAGCGATCAGATTAAGGAAATGACCCGGCGAGACTTGTGCTCGGCGGTGCGGATTGCGGAGAACAGAGAGGACTGACCAAATCACGACCCTCAGCAATGAGGAAACAATGAAAGAAAGAAAAAACTGACATAATTGCATAAAAAATGTTACACGACTTTCTTTTTACAGAAATGGACGCTTTGCCACTGGTGGAGGTATTATACCCATACTACACATGTGGCTAATTGTAAAATAAGTGTGATTAATGAAAGGTACTGAGTTTTTATATAAAACGCATTACTTAATTAAATAATTATGCATCCCCTTCATGCGAGGTGGTTGTATATTACTTGTGTTTTGTAATTAAGAGGGTGAATACTGAATATTATACGTTAGGATTATTTTTATTTCATTCGAATGTAAATATTTTAAATTCTACATTGCACTGAAACACGTAATAAAATCTGCCCTTGTGTATAAAAACCCAAATACTTTCATCTACACTTAAGGCTCGTCGAACCCCACGGGACCCCAGCTATGACCCCACGGTCATTTCTCGCAGCATTAAGGTTCAAAATCGCATTAAAAAATGTTAAAAATAGTTTTTTTTTACATTTTGAGGTTAATTTCGCCCCATTCAAAAAACATTACTGTAATTTACTAGATTTGAATGCATTTTATCCATACCAAAAAATCTTTGTGATTTTCGGTAAACGAGTTTCTGTCTTTCATAAAAAAAATCAGGCATGTTTTTCACAATGTTTTTGAGCAACCCTAGATAAAGGTTCAATGTATCTACCCTATTTTTTTTTTCAAAGCATATAATATTTAGTAAGGTTGTCGAGATCTAAGCAGAGCCATACTAGAATGTATCTAAGGTGTCAAAACTCTTTTTTTTAATGTCATAATGCCTACTGTTAAACTTTCGACGTGCATACCATCATCAGGGAGATATATCAAATTTAATAAGGTTCAAGTTCATTTGTAAATTATTTAGAGATACAATAAAATAAATAAAAAATCAGGGAGGGTTGCCATGTAATAGAAAATTTAATATTTAATCTTGGATTTGGTTTTTAATAAAATGTCAAATATTACGTTATTCCTAGAAACCCTCATTTCTAGATTAAGCAGGTACCTGCCTACTTTATAAGAAAACACATACTTACATATTAAAGTTGGCGGTACAGAACAAATTTAAAAATTCTAAATTTGTAAAAACGCGGGGGTGAGAGGGTACCTGAGTCTAAAGCCCCATTTACACTTACTTATTAAATCTATTTTTGTGGATGGAATGGTGATACGAGTACCTTAGGGTAAGGTTCCACAAAACAGCGCTTTATAAATTGTAGAAAACAAGGGGAAAATATCAATCATGAATCATTGGGACCTTATTTTGCAGCCAAGGACTCTTTTTCAAAAAAAAATTTTTTTGGTCGGTTGCATTTCTTTTCCAACGCCCTTTCATACGATGCCAAACATGGCACTATGCGGTGACTGGATTCTCTCAATCCCTCAGTGTCTCCCGATAGGTCAAACTGGACTTAATATGACTTACGATCTGGATTTCTTTTCCAACGCCCTTTCATACGATACCACACATGACCTCTCAGTACCCTCGAATCCCCTGAAACGCCTTACAACTTTTTTGTCTCTGGAGAAACATGATCCAATTTTTTAATAAAATAGAATGTCTCCGCCTAATATTGGAGGGCAAGATAGAGGGAAGACGGGGAGTTGGCAGAAAACAGATGTCCTGGCTGCGCAACATTAGAGAATGGACCGGAATGAGGACGGTGGACGACAGGGAACTTTTCGCCATAGTGATCGCCGACGTTGGGGGGACCTGATATGGCACAAGAAGAAGAAGAAGAATGTCTCCCAGTTTACGTACGGTTGCAAATTTTCAGGTCCAAGTAGTCAGGAAGTAATTAAAATGTGTATAGAAAGATATAGACGTGTTAAATACCGTGCCAAATATAATAAAAGCGTGTAATAAAAATGGCTAACTACAAAAACGTATGCAATGGAGGTTGCATCAAACAAGAGAGATAAGTCTCTAGGTGGCGGTGAGCAGACCCAAAATTTAGGCGCAGGCCCTCCGAGCACAAAAGCTAGATCTGAAATAATGTGAATGGGGCCTTACTTGACTAGTATAGAGGGACCGGGAGGAGGAACGGAAAAACAAATATTAAAAAATTCTCTTTGACGGAAAAAAAGTTATGTTTTTTTTCATTAAAATGAAAAAATAAAATTGGGGAAAGGCGAAATTAAAAGGTTTTATTTTCTTTAAAGGCAACATTTAACCACATTATAAAAATAATATGAATACTTAAGTTACCTGAAAATTATACTTTCCCCTCACTTCTTTCTAACCTACGGGGGGTCGTCTTGGTATATAAAGACTGTTTGAAAACTTGATATTGAAACCTTACGCAAGTCTATACAATATATTATGAAATCCGTCATGTATACGATTCCTACGAAATGTATCACTCTTCTTCTTCTTCTTCTTACCAGCCCACTCCCGTCCACTCCTGGACGAAGCCTCCTCCATCTGCTTCCACGCCACTCTATCTTGGGCTCTCTGGATCCAGTTGACACCAACCTGTCTAGGTCGTCTTTCCATCGTGGTGGTAAGGTGGTTGATGTCGTTCACAGAGTTTCCAGTCAGAAATGGAGTTGGGCTGGTCATGTGGTCAGAACCACAGACTCTAGGCGGACAAAGAAAGTTCTGGAATGGCGACCTAGAACAGGCAGAAGAAGTGTTGGTAGGCTTCAAGAACGGTGGTAGGACGATGTAAGATGAGTTGCGAGACTATGCGGTGTGCCCAGGATAGGGAGCTGTGGAAATCAATGGGGGAGGCCTATGTTCAACAATGGACGCAGGGAGGCTGACATGATAATGATGATGATACCTTTGTTTCCACAAGCTGTGACATCATCAGTCTCTTATCTCACTTCCTTGGGGCTTGCTAATATTCACATGAGTGTCGGCTATTGGCTACGGCCACCGCCTCCTAGAGTAGGTACTTTGGCCGTGCTGTAACAGTTGGCAATATAGCATAATGATCAAAGAGGACCACCACTCCTGTCAAATCTTCTAGCAGAATATAATACGTGGTCCATCATACTCTGAACTGTTATTCCATACATTTCCTTAGCGACGGTGACGGCAACCTCGCCTAAACTTTTTATGTATTAATCCTACATCATGGCTAGAGAAAGAGAGAAATGTCAAGGTGGCGCTGCTGCGGCCAATCACTGTCCGCTTCTTTCTGAATGTTCCATATTGAAAATTTGAAGTAATTCTTATTTCGAAATCCTCATTAAGATTCAGTTAGTCTCTTGTTGCTATCGAACCACTTGTCAAGAAACGTAGGAAAGCTAAAGTGATGTATTGCCATGGCAGATAACTCGGCGGCCGCACAAATCCTTTTTCCTACGCGTCATCACTCAACTGGGAATCCACAGAAACAGCTTAACTATAAAAGAAATATAAAACAACTCTTTTTCGTCTCATGTGGAAACAATATCTCTCCATCATGGTGCAGGCTCAACCGATTCAGGACAGAAGTCGGCTGCTCGGCGGCAAACCTACACCAGTGGGGGATGATTGACTCCCCCACCTGCCCAATGTGCCCATGTGGGGAAACCCAGAGCATGGACCATATAATGGAGCAGTGCCCCCTATATTCCTTCGACGGGGGACTAAGTGAGCTGCATGACGCCTCGGAGGCGGCCGTACGATGGTTGGATGAGCTGGATGTGCAGGTTTAAGGCCGCAAGAAGAAGAAGAAGAAGATCTCTCCATCAATATCATGCAATTCAATGCTTATCTAATCAATAGGCAATGTTTCGATAGAGCCTATTACTAATTTCGATACAAGAATCTATGTGCCAAATCTCAAGTTCGTACAAGTCTGGTTTCCAAGATATTCGTACACTTACTCTAAAAAATATCAAACCCTATTTTTCACGCCCTTAGGGGCAGAATTTACAAAATTTCCTTATTATTTGAGCGTTTCAAATTAAAACCTACATGTCTTCAAAATTTCACTTCTCTAAGTTTGAGGCATTGGGTGTGGCATTGTGGATATTGGTGATAACTTATAAGTAAGGTGTAGTAATAGGATTGTATTATACATAAGTATCTTGTTATTGTGTTGTGTATGATAGTATGTATTATACATGTATATAAGATAATGTATATAGTAGAATTAGGATAGTACTGTTGCATATCTATTAAGATTATTTGTTTAGAGCACACGCCGACAAACTTGTCAGGTTTGGCGTGGCTTAATTGTTGTAATTTGTATATATTTTATGACTAATAAAAATATAAAAAAAAAAATATTAAAAAAATAAAAAATATTAAAAAAATGTGGATATTTCTGCCATATGTATTCTTCTATAAAAAAGCCTTATGACACATCTGTAAATGTGTGAGTCGCGAGTATTGTTAGTTACATGTTGGCAATATTAGATATTATGTATTCTAGGCATGAAGTATTTACATGGCCATTACAAATTCTACTTGAAGAAGATGGAGCTGGGGCCCTTGATCCGTTTATATATTCAACAAGAAAAACAACGGGAAATATCTTATGTAACCATCGAAAGGAATTACAATATCAACCATAGAAACATCGACGAGTACCCCGAAAACGTTAAGGTTCTAAATCGCATGATCAAATGTTAAAATTGGTTTCTTTTATTTTTAAATAATTTCTCTATATTAAAAAAAATTACTGTCATTCACTATATTTACTATCACTATGAAAAATATTTTTTCTTTACGACTCTCGGAAAACGAGTTGCTGTCCCTGAAAAAAAAATCAGAGGTATGTATATTGTAAGTACATTTTTTTAGGAGCCAAAACAAGATATAAAAGACCTTAAAGAAAGGCTCTTTTTTCACAAAACATATTTAGTAAAGCTGTCGAGATCCAAGGTCTGTAGCATCTTTTTTTTAAATAACGATATGCCTCTTTTTAGTATTTCTTCAAATAAGTTGTATTATAACAATCGTCTAAATCGTGTTTATGGTTAGGTCTAATAAGCATGAAATTTCGCTTATAGCCGGCTACAGAACCTCCTGTAGTACAAAAGGGCCCACGCGCCGCTGCATATACTCCATCAAAACCATTAGGCCATGACCACAGAATGGCACTAGCAAATGCTTTTTTAGAACCATGTAGCCACCGCCAGGATCTATTTATTACCATTCTGATAGTAATTCATCTTAGAATGGTTGTGGTGAATGCTAGTTTAGAACCTTGCAGCTTCCCAGGAGCTCTTTCATGTAAATCTATAACCATGGTCGTCGACAGGGGGCGTAGGGGGGGGGGAGAAATTGTAATAGGTATATATTTTTTAATACTCAATGATAAAACCTCATAAAAAATCACATTATTACCACACGTTTTCTCATCGTATCATAAATTTTCATGAAAATCTATCAAAACATAATTGTTTTATAAAAAAAAAATTGCCTGCGGCGCTATTTTTGCAACATTCTTGCAAAAGCAATTTTTCATGCATATTATTGTGCAAAGTTTTATACTCGTTTTCAAAATAAGCGAAACCACATCATGACCTTCTTTGCTATGTCTCACAAAAAAATTCTCCTATTTACGCTATATCAAATTTTTTCGTGCTATATCTAATTTTTAAATTTTTGCTGCTTCCACCCCTAGCTTCCACTTACGCGAATAAATTCTGACACAGATAAAAACGTATAAATATTTCATCGATATTTCCTTGGCATCCCTTAGAACCCCCAATCCTCCTTAAAGCCACATTCGAAATCATCTGTCTTTTCCCCCTCCCCCCCACTTTACTTATAAATCCCGCATATTATATCCACCATGTATGTGGGATAATTTCATAATAGTTGTTTTTTTAGTTCAACTCTTCGTAAATTATAATGTGTTCTGAAAATTTGTAAATCTCTGTGATATACATTCAGATTCAGATATATATTCAGATTCGTATTTTTTAGTTCATGCATACCTGCAGGTTTTCTTCTTTGTTTTTCTTTTTTTGATTTTTTGTGTTTGTTATATTGTAGGTAAAATATGGAATCTTTGTTGGTCTGTTTATAAGTGATATGTTAATTTATGTTATTTGTTGTTGTGACTGTTTGATTCCGTTAAGAAAATAAAATAAAATAAAAATAAAAATAGATTAGTATAGAATGTTGACGACATGGATTATCGTAACTGATGCAACGGATGACTTGTAACTTTAACACCTGACCTCTCACAATCTCAATATCTGACTCTGGTCTCTCCAATGCCATACACGATACGATACATATCGTTCTATTCTATTCTATCCTATCTTCTCAAGCCACGTCTCTTGCGGCCTGCGGGGTAGGCAGAGAGAACAGATCATCTGACTTTCCTATCCTTACACACACACACACTTCGTGCTGCATTCATACAATTTGTCAAACACAGTCTACGATTCCTTTTACTCAGAACACGTCCATCCTTAAGAATCTGGTCTGCACGGTCGAGCCATGTGGTCCTTGGATGGCCGCGATTCCTTACATCTCTTCTTTCTCCCAGATATATTTTCTTTGTTATCCTTTCATCATTCATTCTCTGTACATGCCCCAACCATGTCAACTTTTTCACTTTCATTTTAGGCACAACATCCGTTTTACATTCACTCAACTCTCTAATCACTTCATTTCTTATCCTATCTCTCAACGTTTCCTCACGCATTCAATTGTAATCTTCTTCTTCTTCTTCTTTCTCAGCCGTTTTAATTCCAATGCTGGACATAGGCCTCTCCTTTGACTTTCCACAGATCATTATCCTGGGCATGCTGCATCCACTTGCTTCCTGCGATTCGCCTCACATCGTCAGACCATCTTGTTTGAGGTCTTCCTACGCTCCTTTTGCTTGTTCTAGGTTGCCACTCGAGAATCTTTTTGGTCCATCTAGAATCTGAGCATCTGGCAACGTTATAAGCAGCTGCTTATAATTGTAATACGGAAAAATAATTCATTTTAAAAAATGTCCTATGGAACATACCTTATTGTATTTGGCCAGTGTGCCATCCCAACCACTCATGTATCTACTTATAAATAATAAAATAATATTGTATGTACGTAACGCAATATCTGCTTTGTTATGCGTAGTCATGAAGAATATTCAACGATGAATAATTAACTTCCAAATCAAAAATCAAACTGTCATAGCATTGACGTGTTTCATATTTGATGTTGTTTCCATCGATCGATCGCATCACGCATACTGTAGCACACGGTCGACGCCAGCCTCGGAGCTAGGGGGGGTAACAAAAATTAAAAAAACATATATTACATGAAAAACGCGTAAATAGCGCCGCAAGCGTGAGACATAGTGAGGAAGGTCGTGATGTGGTTTGGTTTATTTGAAAATGTGCCTACGTAATAATTTGCACAATTATTATTATTATTATTTCGTATGGCTTCTGCCACCGATGGGCGGCAACGTCAAAAGATAAGAGAATTATCTACATACAGGAGATCTATTACATACAGGATATCTGTTACATACAGGAGACATGCACCCTACAGAGCAACATCCAGGCTTCCAAGCCATTCACAATAATGTGTATGAAAAATGATTTTCATAAAGAATAATAAAAAAATAACGCCGCAGGCAATTTTTTTTATAAAACAATTGTATTATGATGGATTTTCTTACTAAATTTAGAAAATTTAGGACATGATGAGAAAATGTGTGGTTAATAATGTGATTTTTGTGAGATTTTATCGTTTAGTTTAGTATAAAAAAATATATAAGTACCTATTTTAATCTCTAACCTGCCCCCCCCCCCCCTTCCTGACGACGCCTATGGTGTAGCAATGCTTTCAGATTGTGAACGAGCAGAATTTGAATCACGGGGTGAATTTCCAGGAAAAATTGGAGTAGGCTGATGATGTAATAGCACCCATTCATATTAGGCGTAATTATTTATTTATTTATTTATTTATTTATTTATTTATTTATTTATTTATTTATTTATTTATTTATTTATTTATTTATTTATTTATTTATTTATTTATTTATTTATTTATTTATTTATTTATTTATTTATTTATTTATTTATTTATTTATTTATTTATTTATTTATTTATTTATTTATTTATTTATTTATTTATTTATTTATTTATTTATTTATTTATTTATTTATTTATTTATTTATTTATTTATTTATTTATTTATTTAATCACATGGGCACAAGCAGTTATAACAGCACATATCAACAATTAAACAAAAACAGAAAGCAAACCAGTGAAGGCCCGTCAATTTTACCAGAAAAACATTTCTAAGTTAAAACAAATTAAATTTAAGAAACTAGTTATAAGTAAAGAAATATTATATGTATGTATAGACAAAAAGAACAAATCAGGTAAAATGATATTCAATGATGTATGTACGATAAATTATAACCTACCTAACAAAGATAATTTTCATTGTACGCTGTTGCATATAAACAAAATCCATCAACAGAGTTGTCTTTCCGCGAATTAAAAAAAAATATTCTTGTGTTTTTATTATGCCTTGATTTTAGGTGTGATGCAATGCAACCACTATTGCATATATTATATGTATATCTTGTTCTGGAAATAAAGTCATTTTTCTCTTTAACCGTAAGAGGTTCCCGATTCCCGATTTCCAACGAGTTATCTTTCGATTTAGAATTTAAAAACTAATATTAATATCTGTTTATTATAATTGGTTTTATTATAAAATAATAATTTGTATTGGCAGTGATTGTGAATTCTACGAATTCGTAGAATAATAGTTTAAGGGCATGGCACCAAGAATGACGTCACAGTCTTTTCCCACGACATTAAGGTTCAAAATTGCGTGACAATCGCATGATAAAATGGTAAAAATATCGTTTTTTCCATTTTTTGGTATTAATTTTCCGTCTATCAAAAAACTTTTACGGTTATTCCCTAAATTTTAATGCATATTTTCAGTACAAGAAAAAAAAAATACTACGCGACTTTCGGGAAACGAGTTTCCGTCTTTCGGAAAAAAGGTCAGAGGTGTTTTTAAATATATTTTTTGCGAAATCTATACAAGATATAAAAAATCTTTTACGGTTATTCCCTAGATAAAGGTTCAATGCATCTACCCTATTTTGTTCCAAAGCATATTTAGTAACGGTTGTCGAGATAGGAGGTCTCCCGTTTTTAGAAATTTTTGAAATGTCGGTATGCACACTCTTAACAACAAACTTTTAGAATTTCGTCAGGTGAGTTTAATTGATGCCACAGGTCAGGAGCGAATATAGAATTTGATTTCGAGGATCATTGGGATGGAGCGGAGGAGGACTAGGCAGCAGGGACAAAGGGTCCTAAGAATATGATTTCCATCGAGTAATCTTTTTAATTTAGGATAAGAAATAATAGGTTTAATCTGACATATTGCAATAAAAAACATTTGTCTCGGCTTCTCTTCTACAGAAACTCACCCTTCGCCACTGGTAGGTAGGTAGGTACTGACTGAATAATTTTTCAGTATGACAACGTATGATGAGCCATACAGGGCAGGGGGTGGGATATCTGAGTAATAGTACTGAGTCACCCAGCTGACGTGTTATTATCAATATTCTAGCTGCTTTATACAAATATATATGTATTTATCCACCTAATGTACTATGAGTAACCAATTCACCATATAATCATAAATTCAAGAATCTATGCGTTATTACAGTATTATACAGTTTGCAAATCTAATTATTTTACCCACCAACCATTTAACGACGCAGATGAAACATACCTACATTGAATTAATATGGAAAGAGTTAGTACTTCTATCTGTCCCTTAACGCCGCATTTCTTGCAGGGTAGTTATAGAGGACATAACGCCAAACTCCTATCATTATGCTGGCGCCAGATGCTCGCCGACCCTCGACGACCTCGCCGTGAATGAGTAAAAAGGCGTGTGGTTGAAAATGTTTGTATTGACGTGTACGTAACCGACCGTTGACGCCTTTCTACTCATGAACACCGAGCCTTCACGACCCTACACGAGCATGTGGATGCAGCATAACACACACTCCTTACTTCCCTCGTATTCATGAAATGAAGTGTTCTTATAAAAACACTCTTCCGGAAAAAAATTACCTTATAGGTTCAGAATGGGTGGCGAGCGAAATTGATAAAAAGGATGTAGATATGTAGGTGCAAAATGTGTTATAGAAATTTCATCACCACCTGACTCTTACTTGAAATCGAGGGCCTATTTTACAGTGCTTTTTCTATTACTTGGCCGCCGGCGGACGTTATCTGCAAGTGGGGTTGCTGGATTGTATTGTTGGTAGCCCTGATTGCCGAATCTTGTCATCAGAGACCCTAAGTCTGTCAGTCGTCCGTAATTTTTCTCCATCGCATTTTTTACAATTAATCTATAATCCCAAAAACATGACAGTAGAGAAATAATTTTAAAGGTGAGAGAGTTTTGCGAGTTCACAAGTTTGGAAAACAATGTTGTCAGTTTATTATGACAATCCAAAAATTGACTAAGTAATTATTTTAAACAACATTTCTGAAATATATTTTAAAAGTAGCGACGAAGAAAATCCTCGAATATCGTTGATATTATTTCGCGAATTATTAAACTAAATAGAAAGTTTGCTTCTTTAGTTTTTACCCATAAAAGTGGACATTTACCACAGAATATGGATTGTATACGTGTTTTGTGGTAATCTCACGGGTTGCCTCAACTGTAATAATCATGTTATAAATTTATTCCACGAAATTATAGGTAATTTTAAGGTGTTTTCATAGCGGTAACTTATATTAGAATGATTGTTATTAAACGGAGCACCCCGTCGTATAGGGGAGTAGGTAAGTACTGCAGTGAGCTACCCAGGGGACTATAAATAATGGCTTAATTAGGAAATATAATGGATTACCACACGGCACGATTATGAAACCTTATAATAATATACTCTTTTCTGTCTCATTTTCATATTAACTCAACTCAGAAGGTACAATAGGTATAGAACTATAGAGCTAAAACTATTTTTCTATTTTTACCACGTTTTTATTTAACTTCATATGTCGTTGTTGATGTTGTGCACATACTGCACAGCACAATACACATAGCACTGCACATCACAATACATACATAGCACTGCACATCACAATACACATAGCACTGCACATCACAGCACATGTTGAACAAAATCTAGTATTCTTTGTACGATTAGGTATTTATTTCTAAAAATCATTGATTTATAAAAAAATGTGTAAGTACATTATTATTAGGAATTAGACGAATTGGTCATTAGACGAATTGATCGTTAGACGAATTGATTTTATACGAATTTACCGGACACCGTCGTTGTTTGGGTCTAAATGTTATTCATTTGTTTTATTTACAATTTCGGTGAACAAAATACAGACATACCTATGTTAAAATTACAAGTAATATTGCTCAATTCTGAGGGGAGAATTTACTTATATAATTTTATTCTTGTTTATTATTTGTATGATATATGTATCTTTGAGTTGAAAAAATAAATAAGTTATTATTATTAAATATATATATTTATAAGATTTGTTTACTAGGGCGGGCTGTTCACCACAATTTTCTCTTTACTTTTTTGTAATTTTTATAATTTTTGTGTTTTACAATTACTCATTACCCTTTTTCAGTTCCTTTGGGAAAATCTGTGATGCAACAATATCTAATATTATTCAGGTTAAGCAATTTTTTGCCTTATTCCGAAAACCTTAATTTTTTCAAAAAAAAAAAACCTGATACAGGGTGTTTGAAATGAACCTGTCTATACCATAGAGTACATCATTGTAATGCAAAATATTATTGTTGCATAAACGTGATTCAAATGCAAAAGTTATAAATAAGGGTACAAAATGTCCATTTGTGAGGTCCGTTCTGTCATCAATACTTGTATCATAAATTTGGCAACACGGCAGGCAATGTTTTACGTGTTTATTTGCTATGGAGTTATTCGCATATCAAGACAATCATACTCGGCCAGTGTAGGTAGATAATGTCCTGTCCGTATATCACATTTGGCAACGTAGCAATAATAATAGTCCTCGATGCTTCGTGAGTATCTGTGAAGATGGCGTTACACATAAAAAATATATCCTCAAAAGGGTCGGACGAACTTCTAAAAAATATTTTTATTTATTTATTTACACTTTTGATGAACAAGATACGGACATATGTAACATTAAAATAAAATAATAATATTTGTTCACTAGGTCGAGCTTATCACAGTACTGCGATCTCTGCCAGCTAACCACAGTTTTTAAATAATAATTTTTCTATTATAATGTATAATTTATTTCAAATATGAATGTTTGAACTTAAAAATCTATCCCAAATAATTTTATGAAAACTTACCTGCGGTGGCAATCAAGCCTGTTATTAGCAATCGTGTTTTTCATATTTTTATTTAAGGAAAGTTGATTAAAATATAAAAATTAGGTCAGACTTTTTCATTTACAAAAAAACATTCGCTCGCGGTTCTGTTTACTTATTTTTATGCCACATTTTTTATTGCCATGTGTGTGTATGCTAAAATATATAAAAATCGTCAGTGATCATATGGCAATAGGTCATAATTATGTCACGAAAAATCAAGTTTACAGAGAGAGAAAAAAGTGAATATTTATTACACGACGTTGTATAAAAAAAGGTATATTCCGATTGTATGAAATTCAGGGCTTTGTTTATGTGTGACATGATTTCTAAACGTATGTGGACCACTATTTGGATCATATTTAGCGGTTTTTTAGTTTTTTTTTTAATGGGACCTATTGTCACATATCACCAACGAAAATTTGATCATATCGTCAGTACAGAAATTCTATTCAGCTGAATCAACAATGTCTATAAAAAATATAAATTATAAAAATATTTCGTAAAATATTCGCTCCATTCTATTAAACTGCCACATAACAAACCCACTTTACGATCTAATAAAAAAAAGAGCCGGAGCTCCCGATCGTATCCTATAAAATGAGCTTATTGACTTTCTCCGAGGGTCATTCTAGCCTCTTTTTGGGACACTCTCAATTTCCCAATAATAATTTACAATTTCCTAGAATTGGAATAAGACTTCTGTGACAAATTTTTTATTCATTAAACAAACAGACAGTAATACAAAAAATCTTAAATCTTAAAAAATAGTAACTAGTTAAGTATACCAATAGATAAATATTGAAATATACTGATAACTTATAGAGTATTCTTAATTTAGGTGGGAAATCATTACTAGGCTCCCACTCTTTTTCTCTGTTTTTTCAAATGTCCTGTTAAAATTAGGTGCTCATAAAACTTTAATGAGATGTTCAGCGGTGAGGTTCACCCCCTATTTCGAATACAATTCTTTATCATAAACTCTCCTGCACACTTCACAGTAAGTTAAAATCTTGTGTCGTGAATTGCAGAATAGATAATTAACGCCTGGATTCGAGCCCGGTACCTCCCGCTTGGGAGACCAGTGCCCCAATCATATACTCGAAATTTTGTGTGATTCTGTATGTACGCAGCATTTTATGGTTACCCAAACAAAAATAAATTATTTTACCGAGTGACACATTCAACATGGTGAGATATTAAAACCATTTCCAGCTTTCCGATAATCATCTACGTTACAAACCGTATGTTTCCTGGACAAGAACAGCGCACGTATAATACAAAATCAAAACGAACTGTTCACTAGGGCGAACTTATCTCACTTTTATATAATTCGTCCAATCAGCCCCATTTTCTCAGCTTTCCAAGAGTTCAGACTGCTCCGCTGATCGGATAGTTTGTAATTTTTTTTTCGTTTGGTTAGCTTTTTTATTTCCCCTAGAAATGTAAACTTGCACACGTAGGTAGCTTAACTCGCAATTATGGGCCAATAGTTTTTATTTGAAAAATAAAAATTAAGCAGTGAATTATTTTTATATTGAATGCGGTCGAGAGATAAAATTTTAATTGCAGGTAGGTAAATGCAAAATGGAAAATTGATTTTTGAAAAATGTAAAAAGCAAACGAAATATTGACAATTAATTAGGTTGTCTAGTACTGAGTAGATACAGTCATACACTCAGCTAGTAGTTATTTTTAATGGGAATTTAACCGCACTTCTGTGGGCGAATGATTTAAAAAATCATTTGCAAATGTTAATTAGACAGGATAGTCTATCTATATACTCGTATATATTAAGAGTGTGCATACCGACATTTCAAAAATTTCGAAAAACGGGAGACCTTCTATCTCGACAACCGTCTCTAAATATGCTTTGGAACAAAATAGGTTAGATGCATTGAACCTTTATCTAGGGAATAACCGTAATAGATTTTTTATATCTTGTATAGATTTCCCAAAAAAAAATATTTAAATACACCTCTGACCTTTTTTCTGAAAGACGGAAACTCGTTTCCCGAAAGTCGCGGAGTAATTTTTTTTTCTTGTACTGATAATATGCATTAAAATCTAGAGAATAACCGTAAAAGTTTTTTGATAGACGCAAAACTAACCCCAAAAAATGGAAAAAAACGCTATTTTTACCATTTTATCATGCGATTGTCACGCAATTTTAATGCCGTGGGAAAAGACTGTGACGTCATTCCTGGTGCCAAGCCCTTAATAAGTATAAATAATATAGTTTCACTGAATACTGACTCACTCAGTGATTCTGTAACGCTGTAAGATGGCAGTTTGGGGGTGGTGAATTTTTCAAGTTATAATCTTTCAAATTTTCAGTGACACTAAGAGCCATGGAAAGGAGAATGCTGGGTATTTCACTGAGAGACAGGAAAACTAATGTATGGATCAGAGAGAAGACCAAAGTCTTTGATGTCGTTCACAGAGTTTCCAGTCAGAAATGGAGTTGGACTGGTCATGCGGCCAGGACTCTAGGTGGAAAAAAAGTTCTGGTGTGGCGACCTAGAACAGGCAGAAGAAGTGTTAGCAGGCCTCAAGCACGGTGGTCGGACGATTTAAGGCGAGTTGCGGGAGGCGGTTGGATGCGGTCTGCCCAGGATAGGGAGCTGTGGAGATCAATGGGGGAGGCCAATGTTCAACAATCGACACAAGGGGGCTGACATAATGATGATGATGTATCTTTTTACAGTTTGTTCCTCAACAGAAGTGAGAGGTATCTACATAATGTAGCATTATGGGAACTCCCTTGGGGAGGAAGCAGGTTGGGTGTTACGATGCTCACGACTTCGGCGAACGTCGTATGACCTGTCCTGCTTCCTCCCCAAGGGAGTTCACATAATGTTGCATTATGTAAATGTAAATGTAGATATCTCTCGCTTCTGTTGAGGAAAATACCGTAATTCGTTTCCATCTGCGCGTATCTCTCGAATAACTATTCATCGTTACTCAATCCGCTTCACGACACAAGCTTTTCAAGCTTACTGTGAAGTATACAAAGGTGTATTTGGGTTTGTTTCGACAAACCCAGATTCATTTATAAAAAAACTCTTTTTTTAATATGTATGAAATTTATAATAATCCGCGATAGCAACACTTCAAACTATCGTTGAAAATTAATTAGATACGTCGCGCGTCGATAAAAGTTTTTGCGTCCTCAAAACCAGCATATTCCAGTTCAGTGTAAATTCGTTATGAAACGAATTCGAACTATTCTCCTGAAAGAGAGAAAGAGCTCACTTGAGCTTCTAAGTAAAAAAAAAATGTAGGCAGGAGATTGCTCTTACAAAGCGAGTGCCGGGTAGTCACCTACTTGAGTAAAAAAATCAAGGGGGAGTGAAAAACGATGTTAAAAATCGGCGGCGTATGTCAATAGAAAGAAATGGGTATTGCTCATTTTAATGAGTGAAATGTTTACAATACTTGAATCTCTCAATACCGAACCCTACATCTTTTTGTATTCCCGTGGGTGTATAGAGAAAGACGATTGTGAAGATCAAAAGGTTTAAGAGAAAAGTGAAGAGATGAAGAAGCGATGCGATAAAATGTGAACGATGTGGAAGAGCCAAGGGAAATTAATGGAGAAATAATAATATTTCTTCACAGAAAACTGACCTTTTAGGTACGCATTATAATTTGCAATCATACGGAGTGTATTAAAGAGAAAATTGCAATATCTGACAAAACTTTGATCCACCTTATAGCGCAATTTTACAAGCATACCGACATTTTTTAAAACGAAACTTGAATTACATAGTAAGCAAATTACTTATATCCAGTATATATATATATATATATATGTTAGAAAAGTTTTTTCCGCAGAGATTAAAATGATCGGGAATGATACAATCAAGAAATTGCTTTTGGGTACTCTGCGTACCTTGGCCTTGAAAAAGGCCGTTGGTAGCCCGACGTTTCGGCTCGGTTGGACAAGCCATCGGCAGGGGCGGTAGGCGAGAGGTAGCGGCGTTGGGGTTAGACAGCGCAGAGACCTCTAGCGGGAGTCGAGAGAACGGGAATAGAACTACCTCGGTTCACGGCCGCAGCGTGTGCAGGTCGAATGAAACCGGGAGCGAAAAGCGATTACATTCATCTACTTTAAACACTGTTATACGCTATATAACACGTTGTTATGTCGCTCACCACCTGACAAATGGAAGAAGTGGATGAAATAAAAACATGCAAACGATATTACAACACCGATAACACATAACATCAATCTTGTATCGCGCTATGTAACAAAATCCTTGTATCATACCATGTTTCATGAACATATGAATGAGACAAAAAACACGTTAGCGACCCTACAACAGTAATAATACGTATAATCGGCATTGTATCACGTTGTGTAGCAGTAATTACATCATTCATCACTTCAAAAATAAAGAAAGTGAGCGAGACAAGCACGTGTCAGCGGTGTACAATGATAAAAGGAAAACAACGCGTTACGCATTGCGAGAGGCTATGCGTGCGCTTCTCCGGGTAGCAGTGGGTTGATGGGTGACGCTACTGTTAGTTTGTCGAGTGCGTGGGGGTTGGGGTGTAGAGATGAGATTCGAGGCTGTAGGGGTGGGAGTTAAAACCGTTGGGACGGGGGTTGTAGAAATATTAACGAGAGGTGGCGGTTTTAACTTCTGAATTACCGTTTGCCAAGCAAAGGGTAATCGCTTACTATCGTCTCGCGTGTTTAAATTGTAGTCTCGCTTGTGGATCTCAATTGCCTCGCGATAAACGCGCAAAGACTCATTATTGAGTTTGACAATTGTTCGAGCTGAGTCGAAATCGATCAAATGTCCTTCAGTCATTTGATGCATTGCCAATGTGGAAGAGGTTTTCTTTCCTTTGACATCTACTCTGTGTTCAGCTATTCTAGCTGACGTACGGCGGTTGGTTTTGCCGATATAGACTTTAGGACAAACTTTACAAGGGATCTGATAAACACCGTGTGACTCATTAGGCACGTGGTCTTTAACACTTCTCAGCATAGAGTCGATCTTTCGATGTGGAGCGAAAACGACTTTTATGTCGTGGCGACGTAAGATACGGCCAACACGATCCGTGGTACCGCGTACGTAAGGCAACTTCGCAAAGCCTCGAAACCGGGTGGTATTAGATTCGGTTGTCTGCTGATTCTGTCTATCGACAAACGCTTTGTTGATAGTTGAATCAGAGTATCCGTTGCTTTGCAAAGCCGTCCTTAGACGCGACAACTCCACTGACCGATGTTGATCGTCGGCGATCGTTTTCGACCTATGCGCGAGAGTGCTAACCACTCCTGAAAGTTGGGCGGGGTGATGGTGGGACGAAGCGTTGAGATATCGATCTGTGTGAGTCTTTTTTCGATAAACATCGAAAGACAGGAGGCCGTTGGGATTTTTCTTGACTAGAACATCAAGGAAAGGGAGACAATTGTTTTCTTCAACCTCCATCGTGAATTTGATAGTTTCACTGATAGAGTTGAGATAGTCGAGAAAAAGATTTAGTTCTTCTCGGCCATGAGGCCAAATGACGAACGTATCGTCAACGTAGCGTAGCCACAGATTGGGTTTAAGACGTGCATTTTCTAGCGCTCGATTTTCGAGGCCAGCCATGAAAATATTACAAACCGCTGGTGACAAGGGGGACCCCATTGGGGCTCCTAGTACCTGTTTGTAAAACTTTCCGTTGAAAGTGAAATAAGTGGTAGTTAGGCAGTGATTGATCAGGTCCAGTATGTCTGGAGAGGGATCCATTTCCTGATTAATGGATTCGATGGCTTCTGGGATGGGTACCATCGTAAAGAGGGAGGTTACGTCAAAACTGACTAACAGATCGGAGGGTTGCAGAACGATATCTCTAACGCGTTCGACGAAGTGGGAAGAGTTACGGACGTAAGATTCGCAACGTTCGGCTGCTGGTTGGATGATACGGGCTAGGAAACCAGCTAGCTTTTGGGTTGGGGAGTTTACAGAGCTTACGATGGGACGGAGGGGGACGTTGTCCTTATGTATTTTTGGTAAGCCGTACATTTTAGGACAGCGCGAAGATTTTTCCCTAGGAATGAGTTGGTTCTTCGTATCCTCATCAATGGATGAAGACGCTGAGATTTTAGACTTTGTAGTCTTCTCTAGGTAAGTGGTGGGATCGTTAGGATGAAGTTTATAAGCTTCATCCTGAAGAAGAAGGGACATTTTCCTGTTGTAGTCGGAGGTATTCATTACAACAGTGGAATTGCCTTTATCGGCTGAGAGAACGGTAAGGTTGGGATTGTTTCGTAGCTCTTTGAGCGCATTATTTTCAGCGCGAGAAATATTGGGAGGGGGTGGCTTAGCTGTGCGAATTACAGCACAGGTTTGCTGCCTAATCTCTTCTGCTTCGACCTTGTTGATATTACAGATGGCAGACTCGACATGCATAATAATGTCGTCAACGGGGATTTTTGGTGGAGAAACGGCGAAATTAAAACCCTTGGCGAGGACGGACCTCGTTGCATCGTCTAAAGGGGTGTCGGAGAGATTACATACGAGTGAATCGATGTTTAAAGATGGTTTGGAGCGATGAGAGGATTTCTCAGATAAACGAGCGAATTTGGACTTTTGACGATCGGTAGACAAGGTAGTGTTTTTCTCTGCTCGATTAGCGGTAACAGAGTCAACATGAGACCACCAATCCGGACGTAAGGTAGAAGATAACTGCATATGCAAGTCGAAGAGAGATTTGGTTACTTCATCGAGCTTCATACGTTTAAATTGTATTTCAGCTCTCAGTAAGGCCTTACTGAGAGCTGAAATACAATTTAAACGTATGAAGCTCGATGAAGTAACCAAATCTCTCTTCGACTTGCATATGCAGTTATCTTCTACCTTACGTCCGGATTGGTGGTCTCATGTTGACTCTGTTACCGCTAATCGAGCAGAGAAAAACACTACCTTGTCTACCGATCGTCAAAAGTCCAAATTCGCTCGTTTATCTGAGAAATCCTCTCATCGCTCCAAACCATCTTTAAACATCGATTCACTCGTATGTAATCTCTCCGACACCCCTTTAGACGATGCAACGAGGTCCGTCCTCGCCAAGGGTTTTAATTTCGCCGTTTCTCCACCAAAAATCCCCGTTGACGACATTATTATGCATGTCGAGTCTGCCATCTGTAATATCAACAAGGTCGAAGCAGAAGAGATTAGGCAGCAAACCTGTGCTGTAATTCGCACAGCTAAGCCACCCCCTCCCAATATTTCTCGCGCTGAAAATAATGCGCTCAAAGAGCTACGAAACAATCCCAACCTTACCGTTCTCTCAGCCGATAAAGGCAATTCCACTGTTGTAATGAATACCTCCGACTACAACAGGAAAATGTCCCTTCTTCTTCAGGATGAAGCTTATAAACTTCATCCTAACGATCCCACCACTTACCTAGAGAAGACTACAAAGTCTAAAATCTCAGCGTCTTCATCCATTGATGAGGATACGAAGAACCAACTCATTCCTAGGGAAAAATCTTCGCGCTGTCCTAAAATGTACGGCTTACCAAAAATACATAAGGACAACGTCCCCCTCCGTCCCATCGTAAGCTCTGTAAACTCCCCAACCCAAAAGCTAGCTGGTTTCCTAGCCCGTATCATCCAACCAGCAGCCGAACGTTGCGAATCTTACGTCCGTAACTCTTCCCACTTCGTCGAACGCGTTAGAGATATCGTTCTGCAACCCTCCGATCTGTTAGTCAGTTTTGACGTAACCTCCCTCTTTACGATGGTACCCATCCCAGAAGCCATCGAATCCATTAATCAGGAAATGGATCCCTCTCCAGACATACTGGACCTGATCAATCACTGCCTAACTACCACTTATTTCACTTTCAACGGAAAGTTTTACAAACAGGTACTAGGAGCCCCAATGGGGTCCCCCTTGTCACCAGCGGTTTGTAATATTTTCATGGCTGGCCTCGAAAATCGAGCGCTAGAAAATGCACGTCTTAAACCCAATCTGTGGCTACGCTACGTTGACGATACGTTCGTCATTTGGCCTCATGGCCGAGAAGAACTAAATCTTTTTCTCGACTATCTCAACTCTATCAGTGAAACTATCAAATTCACGATGGAGGTTGAAGAAAACAATTGTCTCCCTTTCCTTGATGTTCTAGTCAAGAAAAATCCCAACGGCCTCCTGTCTTTCGATGTTTATCGAAAAAAGACTCACACAGATCGATATCTCAACGCTTCGTCCCACCATCACCCCGCCCAACTTTCAGGAGTGGTTAGCACTCTCGCGCATAGGTCGAAAACGATCGCCGACGATCAACATCGGTCAGTGGAGTTGTCGCGTCTAAGGACGGCTTTGCAAAGCAACGGATACTCTGATTCAACTATCAACAAAGCGTTTGTCGATAGACAGAATCAGCAGACAACCGAATCTAATACCACCCGGTTTCGAGGCTTTGCGAAGTTGCCTTACGTACGCGGTACCACGGATCGTGTTGGCCGTATCTTACGTCGCCACGACATAAAAGTCGTTTTCGCTCCACATCGAAAGATCGACTCTATGCTGAGAAGTGTTAAAGACCACGTGCCTAATGAGTCACACGGTGTTTATCAGATCCCTTGTAAAGTTTGTCCTAAAGTCTATATCGGCAAAACCAACCGCCGTACGTCAGCTAGAATAGCTGAACACAGAGTAGATGTCAAAGGAAAGAAAACCTCTTCCACATTGGCAATGCATCAAATGACTGAAGGACATTTGATCGATTTCGACTCAGCTCGAACAATTGTCAAACTCAATAATGAGTCTTTGCGCGTTTATCGCGAGGCAATTGAGATCCACAAGCGAGACTACAATTTAAACACGCGAGACGATAGTAAGCGATTACCCTTTGCTTGGCAAACGGTAATTCAGAAGTTAAAACCGCCACCTCTCGTTAATATTTCTACAACCCCCGTCCCAACGGTTTTAACTCCCACCCCTACAGCCTCGAATCTCATCTCTACACCCCAACCCCCACGCACTCGACAAACTAACAGTAGCGTCACCCATCAACCCACTGCTACCCGGAGAAGCGCACGCATAGCCTCTCGCAATGCGTAACGCGTTGTTTTCCTTTTATCATTGTACACCGCTGACACGTGCTTGTCTCGCTCACTTTCTTTATTTTTGAAGTGATGAATGATGTAATTACTGCTACACAACGTGATACAATGCCGATTATACGTATTATTACTGTTGTAGGGTCGCTAACGTGTTTTTTGTCTCATTCATATGTTCATGAAACATGGTATGATACAAGGATTTTGTTACATAGCGCGATACAAGATTGATGTTATGTGTTATCGGTGTTGTAATATCGTTTGCATGTTTTTATTTCATCCACTTCTTCCATTTGTCAGGTGGTGAGCGACATAACAACGTGTTATATAGCGTATAACAGTGTTTAAAGTAGATGAATGTAATCGCTTTTCGCTCCCGGTTTCATTCGACCTGCACACGCTGCGGCCGTGAACCGAGGTAGTTCTATTCCCGTTCTCTCGACTCCCGCTAGAGGTCTCTGCGCTGTCTAACCCCAACGCCGCTACCTCTCGCCTACCGCCCCTGCCGATGGCTTGTCCAACCGAGCCGAAACGTCGGGCTACCAACGGCCTTTTTCAAGGCCAAGGTACGCAGAGTACCCAAAAGCAATTTCTTGATTGTATCATTCCCGATCATATATATATATACTTTAATACAAAGATTCGACAATACATTTACCTAAAATAGTTGTTCATATCCACCGAAGTGAACTGAAGTTTCGTAAATGTGTGCCACATCCACACAAGAAGTAAAATAACAGCTTTAATTGATTTTGAAATTCAGAAACATAAGTTTTAAGAGAAAGTGCGGCCGCCCGAGACTATCTGACCAGATCCTCAAGGATGGACGCGTTTTGAGTAAAAAGAATCGGAGAGCGTGTATGACAAAAAGCATGAATGTGACGGAGGGAGTGTGTGTAAGGATAGGGCTGTCTGGCGCTCTGTCCTCTCTGCCTACCCTGCAAGGGACATGGCGTGAGGGTTTAGATATATAGAAGTTTTATTCTATTTTTGTTATTACTTTCTTGTTATTGACATACTTTAGCTTCTAAATATGTGTGAAATTATTCGCTTAAACCCAAAAAATGGTCTCCTGTAAAATTTGGAAAGTGGCGCTTGACACAAACAAGAAACAGTGTGTACGACGAATTGCGCGGAAGTGACGGAAGCAATTTATGTGAGGCTAAGGAAATCTGTCATTCTGTTCTCCCTGACTACCCGCAAGAGACGCGACGTGAGGAGATAGAATTGGAAGGAGAGATTTTTTTTAATTTATAATTGAAATCTACACGGTGGAGTAGAATCCGTTAACCACATTGTCGAGGAATGGCTCACAAGGTTCAATGGCATAATGAAGACATTCACAACTTGTCTCCTGAAGCACTTCAATACCTGAGCTCTCACGATCTTAGTCTCTGACTCTGGTGTGAAAATGTAAAGTCACGTGAGCTTCGGATGAGATCGTTCATGGACGATTGGAGAGAGTTTTAAAGAGTGAGATGTTGTTTGGAACAATCACCCACATGCATTCTGTCTTCGGGCGATAATCGCCCGTTGAATCGTCGGGTGACAATTATTAAGGGCTTGGCACCAGGAATGACGTCACAGCCATTTCCCACGGCATTACGGTTCAAAATCGCGTGAACAATCGCATGATAAAATGGTAAAAATAGCGTTTTTTTGTGGTTAGTTTTGCGTCTATCAAAAAACTTTTACGGTTATTCCCTAGATTTTTAAGCATATTATCAGTACAAAAAAAAATTACCCCGCGACTTTCGGGAAACGAGTTTCCGTTTTTCGGAAAAAAAGATCAGAGGTGTTTTTAAATTATTTTTTTGATAAACCTATATATGATATAAAAAATCTTTTATGGTTATTCCCTAGATAAATGTTCAATGCATCTACCCTATTTTGTTTCAAAGCATATTTATTAACGGTTGTCAAGATACAAGGTCTCCCGTTTTTAAATTTTTTTGAAATCTCGGTGTGCATACTCTTAATGACAAAAAACGCAGCTTTGGATACAAAGTGCCATTTATGGTTATTCTGAAATGAATGCAAGCGATTGACTGATTAGAATCAAGTCAATTCAAGATGGCGGCAATTGGAATCTTAACAGATGGTTATTCTGAACGCGCATCCTATTGGATTGACTATTGCCGGGCTATTAGAATTATGATCCAATCATTAGAATTCTCGTCAAGTGCTTTGAAGGTGTTGACTGGATTGCAATAGGCTGATTTAATATGTTTTTGGTAGACTTTTTCTATTAAAAATGGCACAAAAGTATGAAACTTTGACAATTTTTATCCAGAAGGAACTTCTCGAATCTGAAAAGTCTATTTTATACTGACCAACGACGCGTATGTTGCGCGTATATTTCTAGGTTATGTCAACCAAATTTTGTTGCACGTATATGTGTGTATGTAGGATCTAGTATGTACCACAGAACCAGAACACTCACACTCTCTGGCGAGAAGTATGCACCTGCATAATAAAAAATTATAGAACATGCCAACAAATAGACAAAACCTGCGATCTCAGAAGATAGATTCATAGAAATCTATCGTGTTTAACAATAACAATTAACTAGTAACTATACACTCTTGTCTTCCATTGATTTTAACATTCGCACTGACATTCGAAATTATTTTAATCACTATTTCCGTCACTGGTGTAGACGTAGTATGCAACGCACGACGAAGGATACGAGTACCATAAAAGTTAAATAACTGAACGAAAGTAAACATCTGTAAAGGAGAATAACATTCACTTATCATAAAATCGAAACAACGAAAGCTTCTCCGCGCTATTTGGCGCCATTGTTGACACCACTTTGACATTTACAATGACAGATACGCCATAGAATATAGACGGGTCCACGCCTTGTCCACGCAGATTTTAGTCAATTCCAATTCATTGACCATAGACTATCTAATCGTCATTTCAGAATAACCAAAACAAGCGCTATTGCATTGCGATTAGAATGTCGAAGCCAGGTATGCATTGCAATTGGATGGACGGCAATCCAATAATAGAACTTTTCAGAATAACCATAATTGTAAGTCTCTCCAATGCCAAACGATGTACATACACTCGTATACAATATATTACTGAACATACATCGAATTTTTTGCAGTTAATTATAGCTTGTGGGCACAGAAAAATATATGAATAGTGTGAAACATAATCTAAATGAATGCCCAGAGATACGCTACAGAAGATTGGATAGGAATTGTATGTAGGGACATGGAGAGAGGAGGGGACCTAAAGAGGCGTTGGCGTTCTCTAAATCTCGAGGGTCTAAGGGACTGAGTTATTTTTGCAGAGGCGACACGTCATCAAGGTCCTTATCTTTATTGGAAATCTACCCCCAAGTAATATCAAGATACAGTTTTCGGAGGGTGGGATCTTCACACAAAAGACCACTAGAAATTCGTGGTAGATAAGATTGTTAACATACAATGTATATAAGTACTAAGTACGATATGTATATTGTATATGTCTAAAATTTAAACATGTCTATTATGAAGAACTTTTTGACAGCCCTGCGTGACAAAGCAATTCCAATTTAAGAGTAGGCATAGTGACATTTCTCAACGGGAGACCTTATGCCTCATCCACATGCTGGCCGAACTACCACGTTTTTTGTGTGAATGAGTAAAAAGACGTGCGGACGGGGTGATTGTCATAGATTGTATACGTAACGTAACCGACGATTAACGCCTTTTTACTCATGAACACAAAAAATATGGTAGCTCGGCCAGCATGTGGATGAGGCATTACATTCTCGACAACCTTACCGATTAATATATGCTTTGGAAAACATAGAGTAGATACGTTTAAACTTTATTTAGGGAATAACTGTAAAAGATTTTTTATATCTTGTAAGTTGTAAGTATAGATTTCTTGAAAAAAAATTGGAAAACACCTATGATCTTTTTTCCGAAAGACAGCAACTCGTTCCCCGAAAGTCGCAGATTTTTTTTTGTATTGATAATGAGTTTTGACACCCTGACACTACCAGTCATGACTTACTTCAATATCGTCCAATTCAATACGAAGATACAGTCACAAAATTCATATAACTACAAACACGAAAAAGCTGAAAAATTTTGTCATGTAAGTAATTTTCACGATATGTCATATTATCTGTAGTATTAAACGTGCCCGGAGATACATTTCTAGTAAGGGGAGACTTAATAACCTTACGTATGTAGGGGAACAGGGGGCAGAACCGGGTATGGGGGCAGAACCGGGTACCGTTGATATCTTCAATACCACAAGAATTCTGACCAGGGTCAAGCTGCCAAAATACACTTCAGGATGGTGTTAGTTGGTCTCCCAAATCTGACGGCTATGACTAAGTTCGTTTTCGAGGGAAAATTTTTTGAAAATATTTTTGCTGTTTTTGCCATTTTCTTAACCGTGACATGAATATTGAGTTTGCCTCCAGTTTACGTACGAATAAATATTAATTATTTTTAATACACAGAATATTAAATTGGTTATTTTTCTTCTGTTATTGATATTTTAAAATGCGTTTTACAACGCGTGTGCAAAAATACACGCATTAGTTTTAAGAGATGCGCGCGGGGCATAACCGGGTACCCAAAGGCGGGGCATAAACGGGTATACCTTAATAATACAATATTAATAATTATATATAATTTATTGAAAAAAAAAAGTTTTTTACTCCGTTTATTTTATATAATTATGTAAATAATGCATAAAAACTTAGAAAAACGACAGTAATAACGAATTTCCTATATTAAAATGTATTAGAAATGGCTTGCACGATGCTAATTTAAAAAATCAAATGTAAGAAAGAGGAAACTGAAAACAAAGGTTCTATGAATGCAGTTGACATTGTAAATGAATGTATATTATATACCAACGAAGAAATTACCTACCCACTACGATATTCTCCGTGTTTTCATGGTACCCGGTTTTGCCCCATAGGTTTTTCAAGGCCGTGTTTCATAGTACTTTTTATTTCATTACATAATTTAATTAATTTATATATTATTGTATTTATATATTTTTGTGTGTAAAGAAAACATTCCTATCTGTCATATCCAATGTTTATTTTGTGAAAAAAATACATGTGATTCGTAAACCGGCGTTTCTTCCTTAAGTACCCGGTTCTGCCCCCTGTTCCCCTACTTGTGCTGTAGGCCACTAGGATAGTAATATAGTACGTACGAGGATACACTTCCCTAAATATCGCTTTTTATGAGTTGTTTTGCCACCCTGTATTCTGCTGACACATCCAAATGTCTCCGAGATCTTTACACTCATCCTGTATAAGCCGTATTGTTAGTATTTTTGTCGCTTTGTTGTGTTATTAATTGAAGGGTTGGATTCTCAAAATGTCGAAATATTTGAAACAGAGGTATCGGTAGAGAAATGAATAGGTTACATTTCTAAAAAATCACATTATTACCATACATCGTTCTTCATCGTATAACATGATTTTTCAAAAATCGTCATGCGAATCTGTTAACTGTTTCCATTTTTTAAAAATGCCTGCGGCGCTATTGTTGTACTTAATATATTCTTTACATTTTTGCTCAAATATAATAAACAAGATCTTTATCTTGTGTTTCTTCACTCAATTTAAAAAGAAAATTAACCTATCTTCGCATAAATCCTGAATTTTCAAGCACGTTATGAGTCGGCAACCGGTGACAATCATTTACACAAGGCACACATTGTGTGAATTCTCAGTGTGTGGAATTAAATCATGTAACAAAATTATGTAGTATTTGGGTTTGGAAATTGGGTTAGCTGGTTCAAATCCCAGCAACTTCACAAACCTTATTTTGATATAGAACTTTTTCCTTCTTAATAATTGTAGAAGACAAACCTTGTCAGCTGGTTGTAAAAAAAGATAATATATCTGCCAGAAAAAAAAATACTTACAACTTACATATATCTGTACATTTTCTGATGCCTACGAATCGGTTAAGATTTCTTTTTCTTATTTAATAAGCAATTTGAGATTTTCTCATTAATTTAAGTGGGCAATTATATTTCTTCACAGAATCTCAGTGGAATATAATATGATTAAATTCCTTATATTGATCAACCGATTTCGCCAAAACTGTTTCATTATTGATTGTGGCAACACTGTATCAACGATTTCCCAGTAAACTTTCCCAACATTAGTTTGTTCAATGTACTAACGTCTGATACAGCAATCTGAACTCAATTTCCTATAGATTTTATAGCTATTATTGTTTAATTTAGTGCGGCAGGTTTATTGGATGAGCAATATTAATCTAGAACAGGGTTGGTAGATATCATGATAATTATATTCATTGATAATTATCCGATATTTATCCAATAATCTATCCAAAAGACTTTGACTTCATGAACCAAATAACGTACAGCCACTAGCGGATCCAGGGAGGGGCTAGGGGTCTAAAGCCCCCTCCCCCCATAAAACCATGAGTGACAGTACTTTATATACAAGTAGTTTCCGAAAAATCATATCGTTACCACACGTTTTCCCATGATACTCGTATCAAACATTTTTTTTAATTAGTAGATATGAAAATCCACTGAAGTGAATAAATAAATATTTACTAGCCATAGACCAAATATAAATGTCGGGATGTTTCCCTCGTGTCGTCTCAGGGTGTGACCGATCTACCTCCACTTTCTCTCCCGGATGTCTTCCGCAACCTGCCTCTGGTTCGTGGTCCACCATAGATCAACATTTATATTTGGTCTATGTCTTACAATCAAGTACAATTATTGTTTTACAAAAAAAATGATAATTATCATATGCAACCCTGATCTAGAGACGATTTGCAGGCGTATATCGTATGATATTGTTGCGCCGCATTGCGCTAATCAAATCCCACAAGACAAACAACTAACAACAATGAGTAGAGTAGTACCTTGTAGATTGTAGAACAATCGAGGATAACAACTCTCATACACAGTGTACAGTGTTTTACACTTTGAAAAGAATTCATTTCACATTGTACCTCACTACTGGACTACCGCCATCTGTTGGAAATTTCAATTCATTACCGATGCTTTTGTCAAAAGTTTCAAACTTTTATTTCTGTCCATGTTATTTGTATGCGAACCTTGCATACATTTTAATTTGATGTATTTTGTATGGTTTTCCAAATCTATTATTTCCGCGAAACGGTGTCTTTTCACTCTTTTTTTATTTTTTTCCGAATGTCCTGTAAGAATGTAAGAATGTATTAACAAAACTCTCATAAGACATTTCTCATATTTTTCTGAAATGAGGTTCGCCACCCATTTTGAATACACTACATATTGCATGTTTTCATATATACGCATACTTCATCTACTTCTTCAGCCCTGATCTCTCCCACTGCTGGAAAAAGTCTCCCCCAAAATTTTACATCGCTTTCTATCATTCGCCTTTCGACCCGCAGTCCACCCTATACCTAGGTAAT
This sequence comes from Ceraclea dissimilis, assembly GCA_963576895.1. Lineage (NCBI taxonomy): Eukaryota > Metazoa > Arthropoda > Insecta > Trichoptera > Leptoceridae > Ceraclea > Ceraclea dissimilis. Next base: position 15,073,005 of record OY756373.1, read on the forward strand.
CTACACATCTCTTCTGGGACTTACGACACCTCTTTTGTCTGCCCATAGTCTCCACTTTATAACTTTAGGTGTCCACCTACTATCATCTTGCCTTCCTATGTGCCCTGCCCATTGCCATTCCAGTCTAGCTGCACCCCGTTTTTTTATACCTTGATGCTATGTAGTATAGTGTGGTATAATGAATAATTGGTACCTACCAGAATGACCCCCATAAATCTCTGCGTTGAATTAAAAGCAAGTGGTCCAGTTTCCTGCAAATCATGGCGGAGATAAAAATATTGCATAATGCATAATTGAGATTTATTGTACCTACCTGCATCCACCACTTAGCAGCACACTCTCAACGCTCTCAACAATTAGTCCGCAGTTTGTAATCTGTGTATACATTACATACGAGTATACAGAACTATTCAGAAACATGAGGGTAGTTAGTATCTACTTTGCACTGGGGTGAAAAAATGAAAGTCATTCGATTCATTGGCCCAGTCATGGTATTTATTTATTTAAAACATCATACATATAAACATCTATCTATCTATTTATACCATCACGCCACGTCTCTTGCAGGGTAGGCAGAGAGGACAGAGCGCCAGACAGCCCTATCCTTGCACACACTCCTAGCCTCCGTCACATTCGTGCATGCAGCCATACACGCTCTCCGATTCCTTTTACTCAAAACGCGTCCATCCTTGAAGATCTGGTCGACATGATCGAACCAGGTCAGTCTCGGGCGGCCGCGCTTTTTCACCCCTCTTCGCTCACTCAAACATATATTTTTTGTCATCTTTCATTCTCTCAACATACCCAAACCATCTTAGTTTATTCACTTTCATTCTAGCTACAACACCATTCTTGCAATCACTAATTTCCCTAGTGACCTCAATTCTTATCTTATCTCTCAGCGTTTTCCCGCACATCCTTCATCCTTCTTAACGACCTCATTTCCACTGTATTCAACCTTCTTAAATTATTTGTAACGAGAAAATTTGAAAAAAAATAATTTCTATCCACTAGAATGCAAACGAGAAAGAGAATTGACTAAAATGTTCAAACCAATTGGATATTCAGCAATTCGTGTCGCCGACATCATGACTTCTTTCTATTGCACTCAATATCGTTGTCTCGCTTTAAATATTGCCGAAATAATTGCATCTTCCTCTTCTTCATTAGTCTTCTTCCCTCCACTGCTGGATATAGGCCTCTTTCAACTATTTCCACTATTTTCTGTTCTGACCCTTCCGCATCCAGGTTCCTCCAGCGATTTTGACAATGTCGTAAAAAAATATAAAATAAAGTAATTGCTATATATTGCCTAAATTATTTTAACCAATACGATTTGTACAAATTGCCGCAATTGTTGCTCGAAAAATAGCTCGTGTAAGAGCACCTTAGGAATGCATAATTAACATCTTGAGTAAAATTTCCCAAGAAATCGTGTAGATGCAAATTGTTATAGGGTAGGTACGTAGTTAATAAAAAGTAACTAAACATAAGGGGGGTGGTTGAGGTATGTAAGGGTAACTGTCTGATAAAGCAATCGTCTTCACTTGAAATGATTCGAGGTGGTTGGGTTAAATACATTGTGAATCTTAATGAACGGGGTAGTCAAGGGTTGAACGCAAGACAAACATTAAAAAGAAAGGGTGATGCATCTCAAATGCAAGTTTAGTTAGCAAATTTAGTTTTCTGCGGTGGAACAAAAAATATTGCAATAATGCAAAAACTTTAAGATGCTGTAAAATCTAAACCGTTAGAGATACAGCAAAAACATTGTATGGTTTCTTATATCAATTAATAGAACAAACGTGCCAAGTTTCATCAAAATCTGAAACGGTGGGTGTCAAAATCCTTTTTTTTTTATTTAGAATAACATTTGCGATAATATAAGCTATGTCATAAGGTCGCCGGTTTTTGGTGAAAAAGCTTTTCCTAGGAGATGCCATGATGATGAGGGGATCCGAGGGTTATATGGGGTCGTAATATAAAATAAATAAATAAAATAAATTCAGATCTTATGTCACATTTTGTCCAGCTCAAGCCTGTAAAGTATGCCGGGTTAGTTTGTCAAATTCGCCGTTGTGAAGCACGGTTAACTCAGCTAGTATATTATATACCAAAATATCATGTAGATTGTAAATACTTATAAAAGGAAATACTCGAAAAGTAGGTATAATAAATTCTCACATTCTCTACGCATTTCTCTTCATTTCTCAAAAGAAACGGTCAAGTATAGAAATTGAAAAGAACTGAGAAAAAAATAAAACAGCCGAAAAAAATATATAAAAATAAAATACAAAACACATAAAGGCCGAGTGAAATCTCCAGTAAGAATCATGAATTGAAATGTTGATAGGAGAGTAGAGGGAGAGAGGACAAGGGAGAGGGTGAGAGGATGTAAAATAAATAATACGGGGGGAGGGGCGGGGGGAGGGGAATGAGAAAATATTATGAAATGTGAAGAAAAAATATTAGGAATGTTGTACTTACTTACTTGCGTCTTAGTAGGGGAGGTGTTATGAACCCTCCATCCAAGAAACATTGAATCAAACTTGGAAACATTAAACGATTCTTATTAATAAGGACAATAGATAAATAGATAGATACTTTATTCAGTCATTTCAGTGCACTTACAAACATAGATGGGTATTTCAATTCAAAATATAGCGACATTTATTAATATGTAAATAGTTTGTCTACGTTTAAGAGCATAACCGTGGGTGAACTAGAGCTGGTTGCCCTGTATCTCACCACACGGTACTACACACGGTACAATAGGCACTAGTGGATCCAGGGGGGCTAGGGGGCTGAAGCCCCCTCCAAAACTATGATTGACAGTAATTTATTAACTAGTTTCCGAAGAATCACATTATTGCCACATCGTTTTCTCATCACGTCATGAATTTTGTAGAACTACTATATTGTTTGGTAAAAAAATTCGCCTGCGGCGCTTATTAAATCTGTTGCGTTTATCTTATCACTTACCGATTTTGCTAAAAAAAAATGTGTATTTCGTATCACTTCATCAAAATTGTGTATTTCGTATCACTTCATTAATTTTTCAAAAAAAAAATTACTGCGGTGCATTATTTAAACCCTGATAAATTATCTAAAATTGTATTTTCCTTGAGGCCCGTCGCTCATTTCTCGGCTATTAAGTCGGCTAAAAATAAATTGTGTATTTACCAAATAACATTTAAAAATAAACAAATGTCTTTTGCTAAACTAGGCGCGATTTTACAATTTATCAACAAACGTGAAAACAACCCAGGCGGGCTATTTTTTTATATTTTTCGGACCCGTAAAAACTCATTTAAATTGTTACATTAAAACGTAGTTGGATTATTGCTGTATCGTATACCAATGGTTGTCCGCACCATGAATATCTTACAAATATGTAAGTATGTGCTGACATTTCAGGATGTTAATATGAAAACAGGGCGAAGAAACATTATTTTATTATTTTTTCAGGAACCTTACTCAAACACCCAGTACTACACACTGTATTATGCTGTATTTATACGTACCTACAGGCAGTAGGCACCTACTGTACTCACCATTTTGTAATATGTAAGTTACAAAACTATGTCGGTACTATACCTAATGGTACTGTTTGAGATTGTGTGTATGTTACAATTCCCCTAATGATATGCCAGTGATACATGGACAATGGACATGACTGAAGAAGGCCGAATCAAGGTTGAATGCAGTAGAAATGAGGCCGTTGAGAAGAATGTGATATGAGAGATAGGATAAGGAATGAGGTTATCAGGGAGATGAGTGACTAAAAGACGGATGTTGTGATTAGAATGAAAGTTAACAAGCTTAGATAGTTTTGGCATATTGAGAGAATGAATGATGACTGGATGACCAAAAAGGTATAATAAATGTTACCACATTCTTCTCAACGACCTCCTTTCCACTGCATTCAACCCTGATTCTTCTTTCTTCGGGCATTTCCAAGTCTCATAATTGAAGACGGCATAATTATGCACACAATATTTTACTAGTTTCGTTTATTTCACATTCGTGCAATTTATCATACACCTTTTACGATTCCTTAATTATAGTTATCTTAATAATGACCAGTTTCTTCAGTGGCATTATTCATTATCAAACATTTTTTTTAACATTGTTTAGCATTTATCGGGATATACTAAAATAATATATATATTATATAATATATATTATATTTATGTACAGTACTTGCAGTATATCTATAATGTAACATGTATATGATGTTGAACTAGTATCAGCCAATAGATAGATACTATAATTGGCAATATAAAAAATGCATTGTATATTATTATTTTATAGTCCAGGTAATGGGTATTTTTACCTTACATTTTGTATAGTAGTTCTGGTTTTTGGATATGTTATAAAGGTCGGTCCTGTGATTAAGAATCCAAGTTTTCGACCTCCCAACCCTTGTGCGTTCACTAGGGCGAGCCAAAAAGTGTCGAAATTTCGGTCATTTTTCAGTTTATTGATCATAACTTTTTTACAATGCATTTTAGAGAAAAACATTGTACGTAAAAGTTGTAGAGTATTAAATTCCCTGCAACTTATGGGTACAAAGTTTTTTTGTAAAATCAATATACAAAGAGTTATGCGTTACCAAAATTTCAAATTTTTTCAAAAAAATGCACTTTTTTTACAATTATTTTCTTTATTTGAATATATTTCCTAAACGGTACATTTAAGAGAAAAGTGTTGTAAGTAAATGTTGTAGATCGTTCAATTTCCAATAAGTTTGATATCAAACATTTTTGTCTCGGACCAACCAAAATAGAGTTGTGATCTTCTGAAAAAATATAAGACGAACATTTTCGAAACTTTCAGTATAGTACGTATGACAATAGTAATCAGAAAAATGCAATTTAAGAAATTTTTTTTTTGATCTTATTAAGATTGGTGTCGTGGTTTAGAATCCAAGTTTTCGACCTCCTCACTCTTGTGTGTTCACTAGGGCGAGCCGAACACTGCCGATATTTCAGTCATTTTTCAGTTTATTGATCATTATTTTTTAATTATCCATCTTAGAGTAAAATATTGTATGTAATAATTGTACAGTATCAAATTTCCTGTAAATTAGGTTGGAAATATTTTCTTTGAAAAGCTATTATTTAAAGAATTATATGATAAAAAACATATTTTTATTAAGAAAAAAAACTTTTTTCACAATTTTTGAGTTTTTTTTCAGCACAATACGTTTTAGCGAAAAATGTTCTTAGAAAATATTGTAGAATATTAAATTTGCAACAAAAAATGATACCACACTTTTTTGACTTGGACTAATAATAAAGGAGATATGCTCTCCTGAAAATTTATTTAAGCTCAATATTTAATTTTCAGGACAGCATATCTCCTTTATTATTAGTCCAAGCCAAAAAAGTGTAGTATCATTTTTTGTTGCAAATTTAATATTCTACAATATTTGCTAAGAACATTTTTCGCTAAAACGTACCGTGCTGAAAAAAAACTCAAAAATCGTGAAAAAAATTTTTTTTTCTTAATAAAAATATGTTTGTTATTATATAATTCTTTAAATAAAAGCTTTTTAAAGAAAATATTTCCAACCTAATTTACAAGAAATTTAATACTGTACAATTATTACATACAATCTTTTACTCTAAGATGGATAATTAAAAAATAATGATCAATAAACTGAAAAATGACTGAAATATCGGCAGTGTTCGGCTCGCCCTAGTGAACACACAAGAGTGAGGAGGTCGAAAACTTGGATTCTAAACCACGACACCAATCTTAATAAGATCCAAAAAAAAAATTTCTTAAATTGCATTTTTCTGATTACTATTGTCATACGTACTATACTGAAAGTTTCGAAAATGTTCGTCTTATATTTTTTCAGAAGATCACAACTCTATTTTGGTTGGTCCGAGACAAAAATGTTTGATATCAAACTTATTGGAAATTGAACGATCTACAACATTTACTTACAACACTTTTCTCTAAAATGTACCGTTTAGGAAATATATTCAATTAAAGAAAATAATTGTAAAAAAAGTGCATTTTTTTTTAAAAAATTGTAATTTTGGTAACGCATAACTCCTTGTATATTGATTTTACAAAAAAACTTTGTAAACATAAGTTGCAGGGAATTTAATATTCTACAACTTTTACGTACAATGTTTTTCTCTAAAATGCATTGTAAAAAAGTTATGATAAATAAACTGAAAAATGATCGAAATTTTGACACTATTTGGCTCGCCCTAGTGAACGCACAAGGGTTGGGAGGTCGAAAACTTGGATTCTTAATCACAGGACCGACCTTTATAACATATCCAAAAACCAGAACTACTATGCAAAATGTAAGCTAAGGTATCATTTTTTGTATTCGTTTCTCGGAGTATTAGTGAAATATTTACAAAAGCTGTTGTATCTAATAAAATATTAAAATAAAAATAATAAAATAAAAAATATAGTATGGATGGTTGGTCATCTAGATATACCTACAATCTACATCTAATCTATATATATAAAGTAAAGTCTGATTTTTGTAAGTGTTTTTTTTTTCATTTTAAAATGGATAGCTGCGAAAATTTAGAATAACATTTGCGATGATACAAGCTGTGTCCCAACGTCGCCGGTTTTTGGACAAAAAGCTTTTCCTAGGAGATGCCATGATGATGAGGGGATTCAAGGGTTGTATAGGGTCGTGTGTGGTATCGTATGAACGGTCGCTGGAGAAGAAATTCAGATCATAAGTCACATTTTGTCCAGCTCAAGCCTATAAAATATTCCGGGTTAGTTTGACGAATTTGCCGTTCCGAAGCACGGGTAACTCAGTACATAATAATATAATTCATTCAGTCATACCTTAATGGCTGCATAGTGCGCACCTAGTGAGCGGAGTCTATCTGATCAAAACGCTTGATCGTCCAACTATGAAATCGAATAACCACAAATTACCTACTGCAGGACAGGTAAATATTTCTCTCCGCTTTATAGGAACCTATGTACTACCTACCACTATTACGAGTATATGTATATATTTTGTAGTATTGTAGGTACATAAATGTACCTATTGCTGTGTTAAGACGAGGAATATCCCCAAAACATTTCACGTGTACTTTTTCAACGAGCAAAATCACATGCACAATCGGATGTTCAAAGTTTAGAAATAGGGTTCTTAAAGTTTTTGAGGAAGATTTTCCGTTATTTAAAAAAAAGTTTGGGGTAGGTATTTGTTTTTATTAAATTTTACAGTAGAGAAAAGCTTTTTTTTTTAAAAAGCTTAAAGATTTTAATGCATATTATCACTCGCCGATAAGGACTTTTTTCCTTAAATATTTTTTTTATCTGCTTTCTATTCGAGATTTGAAAGAATTGTTTTTAGAAAATTTTCTCTTGAAAAATATAATTCTAAAGTTACCACTGAAATTTACTGGAACCAGAGATTATTTCCGTAGTTCATTAAAAATAAACCTATAATTTGGTTTGTAAAAAGTTTAATGTACCTATGACGTGGTGTCTTTCTAGTGGCTATTTTTTGCTATTCGGTCCCCTATTTATACAATAAGTCAAAATCGATTTTGCTGTTGTTATTTTGCGCTTACATTCTCATACAAAATCTGACAAAGTTGTATCTTTTATAGATTTTTTAATCAAAGCATGTCGCCCCTTAATGTGCGGTGTAGTTCGCATATTTCGGTGCAAGGCTGGCGGGTACTAACTGCTATTAGCAAGCCAGGAGATTAGAATAATGCGGGGAAATGGACTACCAGGAAAATCTATCCCCGAATCTATTTCAACTTAGGCAGCGAAAACAGTGCTAGAAATGGTCATAATATATACAATACGAGTAAATCCACTTCCATCCCTGGATATTTTAGAAACTTCAGTCATACATATGTCAACCAGTCTTTCACGCAAAAAGATAGTATTTATTTATTTAATTTATTTCACACAGCACACGGACAGACACTGAACATGAATTTAGACAAAAACAAATCGATACAATACAAAGAGTCAATTCAATGCCCTATTACTGTGTACACAGAGTAAGTTAAATGTAGGGTCAATTATTTATTTAACTTATCATTATATTATATCAAATAGAATTACAAGTAAGACTTATTACTAAGTTAATAGCTAATATTCGTACTTGTTCTTCCCTGTATTCATTTCGTAGGATGATCATTGGTCGCTAGTCTTACCGGCTTCTTCTTCTCTGAGTCGTCGACCTCAGGTCTAACTGTTTGCAACGAGCAGTCCCTTGTTCCCCATCCCGCCTCTTCCTCTTCCTTCTCCTGTGTGCATATGTATTTATTTATTTTTATTAAATGTTCTTATTTTTTATTTTTTATTTATCATATTATCTATTTGTATGTATTATGTGTGTATATTTATATGTATATATTATGTATTTGTATCTTTATATTTACGTACTTTATTATTATAGTACATATTTAAGTTTTTCTTTATTTTCTCGGGTTGACTGTAAGATATTGCTTTTGCAATAAGTCCGCCTTTTGGCACACTGTATTATCTTGTTTTGTTTTTGTTGTTACATATATTTACTGGCCAATAAAGTTTTATTTATTTATTTATTATTTATTAAGTTAGTAAAAATCAAGTAAAATATAAAACCTAACCTAACATCTGCAAGTACCAATCACAGGCTGTGAGAAGAGGATGACACATTGAAATAAAAATCGGTAGTTACGGCTTCCCTCCTACAGGAATCCACTCTTCGCCACTGAAGTATAGTAGGTATAGATGAAGGTAGCTTATGGAGTTACGTTGCGTCAGAAACACACACTCACCTATCACCATCCACTTGAAGCAATGAGAAACTTTAGCGCAAGTGGACTAGTTATACTCCAGTCTCCACTTCATTAGTGAGTGCAATACACTCGTCAAATCATCGATAATATAAATAAATAAATCTTTATTGGCCAAAAAAAATATGCATACCTAATTACAAAAATAAGACAACCGTAGTGTGCCAAAAGGTGGACTTATATACCTAATAATACGAGGGCTGTTTTTTACTACTAGTCCTCTACTACAAGAAAACATTGTAGAACATGTTTTGTAGAGAATTCAGAAAGGATTATTTTCGTTATTGACCATTTTCTCATATCACTTACCATATTTGTTAAAAATGCGAAAAACCGCGAAGGGGGACCTTTTCGGGGGACCAGGCAGGGTTGCGGCAGGATTTTGATAGGCAACCATAGTGCGATGTTTTAGCCTATTTGTAAGCTATCATTTAAACTACATTTATCAAATAACAGATGCGTCATATTTTTCATGGTCGTCTCTTGGGCAAGACTGTGGCAATACAGTTAGCATAAGTATTTACAACCATGCGTTTCAAACTCTTTCATACTATTTTTTTTTTACTTTCATCGTAACTGTATTTACATCCCTAAAACCCGTACTAACTTGTGTTTGTGCGAAATAAACTAGAAAAATAATAAAAATAGATTTACCTAGAGCAAGAAGCATGTAGGGTACACATAATATGAATTATGGTCAAAACATTTTTTATTTATCACTTGTACCTTTTTAATAAGAAATTATGCTCTGAAACACATTATGTAAAATGTATGAGAATAGAGGGAGGAATCTGAGACGACTAGATACAATATTTAGAGACATATTATGGTGTCTTATTAGATACTATCTTCGATGTTCATATTGTCTCAGGAGATTTAGTCATAATATTTGTTTTGTTTATTCGTTTTTTTTTATATAAAAGAATCTGGGTTTGCATGCACAAACTCAAATACTTGCCTGTACATCTTGCACTAGGCTGAAAGCCTGTATCGCAAAGTGTGGAATACATCGCCAGCACCGGGGTTTGAATCTGGCACCTCCCTGACCTGATTGTCGAACCTTGTCATAAGAGCTGTCAAAGGTCCGCAATATTGTAATATTGTATCTTTTACAAGTAACCTACAATGCCGAAAATATTACAGAGCGGCGCTAGAGAAATCACTTTAAAGACAAGATAGTTTTGCGAGTTAGAAAAAGAAAAAAATACACCGATAATCCCTTTAAACCGCCATCACAAGTTTGAAAAACAAAGTTGCCAGTTTATTCTGACAATCCGAAAATTGGCTAGTTTTTTTAACAACAGTTCTGAGATGTAATTTGAAAGTAGCGCAAAAATGTAACCATATCTTATTATCACATCAAGCAACATTAACCTTTAAGTATGGACGTGAAACTTTTTTTACACTAGCTTGGACACGGAGTCACACAGGCTCCTATATTCACAAGCAACTTTTCTTCAGAAAATTATTCTGAATTGCATTAAAATTGTATCTATGTCAAAATATGAGTTTCTAACAATAAAAAAATGTGTATATTTAATAAACATTTATAAAAAAATATAAGAAAATATAAAAAAAATAACAACTATGGCACTTTTTAGGCTATTTGGTCATAGGTTGTGTTTTTAACAATCTAATGTATCATAAACTACTTGTAGAGAAAAATTAACATTTTAATGTTAAATTCTAATATATTAGAAACAAAAAAACACGTAATAGTCATATCTAGTAACAAACAAAAAAATTTTGACAACACGTTAAACATGTTAATTTTATTGGCAGTCACTGCATAGCGGATGAGAACATTGCAGGCACACGGGCTTGCTGTATCCAATACAAGCATGGAGAGTCATTCTATGTTTTTTATCGGGACAAATTCTACATGCTCTTCTGGTTCCTTGAGTTAAGACGCCGAACTTATGACCGATATTATGGACCCCATTGCAAAATTAAAATGGCAGTGGGCTGAGCATATGGCTCGACAGGAGGATACTAGGTGGGCACCCAGAATCCTAAAGTGTAGGCCCTGGAGCAAAAGTAGAAGCGTCGGGAGACCTCCCAAAAGGTGGTCTGATGACCTAGTCCAGCAAGCCGGAAGAACCTGGATGCGGAGGGGGAGAAACAGAGATGAGTGGAAGGAAATGGAAGAGGCCTACGTCTAGCAGTGGAGGGAGGAAAGCTGAGGAAGAAGAAGAAGAAGAGTACTGGTTGTGCCTGAACATCATTTGCGACCATGTAATTGCCCAAAACTCGAGTAATCGTCGACCTGAGCTCTCGCGGCAAATTTGTGTCGATTACACGTCTTTGCATATGATTCAGCACGAGCGAACGAGGTAACATCTTGAGGAAATCTCTATTAGAACAATTTTCCTTAGCATGTTCTGCCATTTTGCACAAAAATCTAAAATAAAAATAAATCTGACTATAAATATTTTGTATGACAGCTATGGACATGGAGTCACACAGGCTCCGGTCAATTTTTCGATCTATATTACTTACCTACTATGCATCGCCCGATACGTCCTCCTTGCTTGGCGGTCATCTTTCCACTAAAACTGAAGCTACTGAGCCGCTGGGTCCCAAGAAAAGTGGGGAAGTATACGAAACGAAGAAACCCGAACTATCGCGGAGCCTGTGAGACTCCACATCCATACTTAAAGGTTAAACCAAGTTCGCTCCGTGAGTCTTCTGAAAAAAAAAATAGACATTAGTATAGATAAATATTTTTGTACGATGATTTTAATAAAATAAAAAAACACTGATTATAAACCCGATATATACTGAATGACTCTTCACTGAATCATTCACTCATCCAATTTTTAATTGGTTTCAAAAAAGAGGCACCGTTTTCCGTGATAAATATTTTTGTTTTATTATTTTTGTTAAAATTAATGAAGTTAATTTGATACGAGTAGGAGGGATGTATTCTGATAAATTATTTTTATTTTAACGTCACTGCTATTTTTTAAGGTCGAATATTTTACATTTTAAAATCCATGGTAACTGAACATGAGAATAAGTAATGATAAAAACAAATTTTAAAAACAAGGTTTTATGACTTCACATAGGAAAACTGTTTTTTGCGGTTTTCCAAACAATACCAAACACGCCCTTCCGTGGCGCTTGGATTCCTTCATTCCAATGGAACCTCCCACCAAGAAAAGACAAAATCAAAATTTGTAGTAGATGTGAGTTCTACTCGTGAAGCACTTTCGTGAGATACCAAACACGGCGGTGTGCGGTGACTGGATCCTCTCGATCCTGACAAAATCTGTCTTACAATCTGAATTTATTTTCCAACGCCCTTTCATACGATACCACACACCATCCCACACGACTCTTGGATCCCCTGAAACGCCTTATAACTATTTTGTCTCTGGAGAAAGATGATCCATTTTTGCACAAAATCATATTGTCACCGACTTTACGTACGTTTACAAAGTTTCAGGTCTCTAAGTAGCAGGCGCAAATCTACCTAAGAACACGATTCTCATCGAGTTACCTTTTGGATAAAATGATAGGTATAATAGTGTCTAATCTGACATAATTCCATAAGAAATGTTAGCCCCAGCTTCCCTTCTGCAGAAATCCACCCTTCGCCACTGCTAAGTTTTTACAAAGTGGCTTAAAAACAATTACAAATTTTCCAAACAAAGAAAATAAACTAGAATGGAGTTAAGTAAAATCTAATAATCTTGGAAAATATCAATAAATGTGGGATTTTAGTAATATACATTTTTTTTCCAATTTACAGTGTACCAAATTTAAAAAATTACGTACACCACTTTTCCAGCCAACTCAATTGGTAGGTAAATGATATTTTAACTAGGTGTACGTAAAACAGTTATACATTCATATGATTTTATTTTAATTATTCTCACAACGGTTCAAATGTATGAACTAATGGATTTTTACACAACGTAACTTTAATAATTGCTATAAAAAATATCATAAATTTACTTTATTTCATATATACATAACTAGTGCTGCTCACGAATTTACCCGGTGACATGAAAAGTAAGTAAATAGCGGAAGAGATACAAGGATATTCTGCACAACACGCTGAAGGATATAAAATCTCAAAGTGACTGGGAAAACTTGGTGGGTGATTGTGAAAACTGGCGAAGGATCATAAATAATTACACTGGCCCGCAAAACAGAACCACCCGCAGACCCGTCACAAATAAGGAGCAGCCTTGTCCAAAGTGTGACAGAGTGTGCATGTCCAGAATCGGCCTTCATAGTCACCTCCAATGGCATCATCGACAGAATCAGTAATAACGTGACAGCGATTCTTCGGAGCTAAAAACATGCTCGGCAACGGGCACACGGCTATTATTATTATAAGTAAAATCTTTATTAGCCAAAAAATGTTCACAAGTTATAAATAAATAAATAAAACTTTATTGAAAAAAAAAAGCTTTTTCGAATGGCGGGTTTATTGCCGTCAGCAATGTCTGCCAACCAAACACTTGTGACATCCATTTGAAGTAAAAAATACATACCTAATTAAGTGTATGAAAAAGAAGAAAAAAACAACTAAATGAGGGAAAAGGAAGGAAACACGGGATTGTCAGTTAGATGGATTGTTTATAGAAAGATAATAAGGCCTCAGTTTACTTTTGAAAGAGAGAATAGTTATATCTATCTCTAATTATCTATACTCTACGTCCCTTGCAAGGTAGGCAGAGAGGACAAAGCGCCAGACTGACTATCCTATGTGTGTAAACACATATATTTTTTTTAAATGAAACTGGGTTTACCGAAATAAACCCAAATACATCTTTGTACACTTCACAGAAAGCTTAAAAGCTTGTGTTGTGAAGTGGAGTAAGTCGGGGATTGAACCCGCGCCCACTGTATTAACAGTCGAGCGCGTTACCAACCAGGCTACCGACCACCTCTGCGTGATTATGATATGGTGATGATGATATGATTTGGAGAACATATATTTTTTGCCGAAATGTCAGAACGAAAGCTAACCAACTGCAGTAACCCTCTAATATGATCAGTAATTTGATTACAGGACTCCGAAAGAATGTCCCATAAAGGTGTGGGATCTCGTAGCTAGAACTAGTTCCTAGTTTATTGTGACTAGTTTATAATGCCGGGTAGTTGTTGTTGGTGTTATTCCAAATTGTTTCCGTCACATGCAGTCAGATTGGGGTGTGTGGGGGGAGTTGGATCAGGGGGGGCAGAGTCTGCCTCGTGGGACGGATGGGGGGTAGTGGAGGCCTATGCGACACCACTGCAACTGTGGGATGGGGCGCCTTAAATGATGAATCAAGTAATCTGCAAGTGTATCACAAGCAATGTTCCTTTTTAGAACCTTGAGGAGGCTACTAGATTTATTTATTTATTTAAATCCGATTACGATTCCATGTTGAATAGTTTTTGGAACTGTCAAATATAGATTATCAATCAGAGATCACTCGTTCTTTATGGGTGGAATGCCGATTAATTAAAAAGAAAATTAGGTTATCAGTCGCATAGTATTCACTTTTTTTTGTTAGGTCAGGGGACCGTTTATTCCCTGCGAGTAGAGTAGGTCTATTGTGACATCCTTCAATGTTACAACTCGTCTTCAAGACCGACCTGTCTCATGTAGCTCACCATCTCTCTTGATGCGAGTAGTCTTGCCTTCTCGGAGTCCAGTAGGGGCCCTCCAAGAAAGCGACTTCTTTTGTGAGCGAGTGCTAGTATTCACTTACTTGGTCTTTCGGGACCGAGCTGTTCAGGTATGCATGCAGTGGGAAAAAGATTTTTTATTTTATTTTATTTTTTTTTATTTTATTTTATTTTCTAAAGCACAGACAGTCTCACAAAAATCATATACAGTAGAACATTAACAGCAAGTGGACCAGTAAAGGCTCAAAAATTACCAATTTATACATATTTGACATGCATGCAAGAACAATAGTGAATAATATAATATATGGAAAGATCAGCATGCAATTAGAAAAAACAAAACATCAGACAAAGAAACACAATATAAATATTAATAAATAACAAATGAAATAAATAATCAAACAAACAAAATAAATAAGAAAATGAATAAATATATATTCCTAAATAAATAAAATAAAATATATAACTGAATGAATAAAATTATAAATAAATAGATGAATAAATAATAACAATGAACAATAAATAATAAATTAAGTTAAAGAGTCGTGCAATATATAAATAAGTATACTCCATACACATACAAACACACAAACACACACACACAAACACACACACAGATGTGAACAAAGATGTGAAATGTCTATGCAAGTTTTACAAACACCTGCTCTTACAAGTTACAAGACACTTTTTTTTTTAGGTGGGAC
Organism: Ceraclea dissimilis; assembly: GCA_963576895.1. Taxonomy (NCBI): domain Eukaryota; kingdom Metazoa; phylum Arthropoda; class Insecta; order Trichoptera; family Leptoceridae; genus Ceraclea; species Ceraclea dissimilis. The sequence continues at coordinate 15,088,141 of OY756373.1, forward strand.
CCTATGCTATAACTCGGGGAATAAAAAAATAACATAAGCATTTCATAACGTCACTGGTCTGATGTCTCAAAGTGGCTGATGAATAAAAATACCTACAGTCCGTCAAGAAAGAAATGGTTTCCGATAAGGGCACTGCATGTAGCTTTTTGACAACCACAGTGGCAACACTTGAAGAGTTTCAATAGAAATGTCATTGTTGCCAGCACATAAAAAATCCGAAGCCATCTCTTTCCTGAAAGAATAAGTTTTCTCTGCATATGACGTAGGTAAAAAATATCACCAGGGCATTGTACAAATAACGTATAGTCTAATTATTTTGGTCGCAATAACGTCACACGTGGCACACGTCGCGATTAAGAGGTTGAGAATCTGTGTGGGTGGTAACAACGAGTGCGGAAACAGGCATCCCCGGGGGTGGCGGAAACACCCGATCGATACTCGGCTCCCCATCCCCTTCCCAGCGCACCCCGCACCCCCCACACCCCTCGCCCACGTGATCCACAGCGCTAGTGGCCTATACCCATTATACCTACACACTTCATTCATTCATGATACCATACCGCATCATACTAATACATGTACACCAAACTCCAGATCAGAGTCACTGCTCTTTTTCACAATGCAGTAAAACGTAAGTGTGACAATAATGCCAGCGCCCAGTAGCAATAACATTATAGAATATGTTTACATAGAAATAGCATATTTGGCTTTGATTCCGGCACTATAACTGACACTATGACACATTCTCTATCAACTTCTCTACTTCTTCCTCTTTGAGAAGATCTTGGATCTGTTTAGTCAGTGCTCAAGTCTCGCTCCTGTGATGAAGAGGTCCAACTCCCTCTCCATTTTGTCGGTGGACGTCCTGGTGGTTGGCGTCCTTTAGGGATCTCTTGCATGACGAGCTTAGAAATTCTTGTGGGGTTTCCTTTCAACATGAACCTTCCAGAACCTCCTTATTTTCTTATTATCCTATCCCATCTCAATCAGCTGTGAATTAAAAAATGAGAAGGGACTGATGAAATTTAAAAAGCAGGTATGTTATTCCTGAATGGTCTGCAGAAACTTAATAAAGAAGATGACCAAATGGCTCCATTTAAAAAAATAATTCGTGTTTTTCGAGTTTACTGCTCAAGGCTGTAGGTATTGTTCGATCTAGGTCGACTTTTCGACGTTGCCTTTGATATCATCTTCAGGATGATGTACGTAATGTATACTTTATGGCAGTTAACGCCTCAATACTCAACAGATTACTCACCCGAAAATACTTACATATCCTCGACCTTCGTCGAGCTATACGCCTAGCGGAAAGTTCGAAAACACGAAGTAATTTTCAAATAACAGATTATTCTATACCTGTTACATTTCATTTTCACATGATTTTTTTATTCACAGCTACCAGGAATATTGCTACTGTTCTTTTTTAATGACGTTCTCATACATCTTTAAGATATACATAGTAGATCTATAGAAATGAGCTGAATGGACAAAATTGCGATATGCTGACAATAAGCTTATCACTGCCATCCTACAATTTTGATACCACCCTGTATTATATTATATTGTAACATCATGTTAATTATATTCTTAAATAATGATATCTACATATCTAAACATGCTGTATTCTCATCTGATATGGAATCTAATACTATTGTCGTAGTAACTTTTACAAGTACCAACGCATATCCGAGTCGACATAAATGTATGAATGTATTTTGTACATATTAGGTACACTGTAGTTATCCCAACAGATATACAGCGGAAAATGGACTTTCCAACAGGCTTACGCTGGTTTAATGTGATCGCTTTATCTTAAATAAATCTTTATTAGCCACAGACCAAATATAATAAATAACAAATCTTATTGGAAACAAAAGTATGCCAATAATACGCACAAGCAATAGCTTTAGAAGGAAGGTATATCGTATTAAATTGTGATTTGACCTGTATTGTTTATATTGAATTGTAATGTTTCTTAAACTGAAATAAAGCAATTTTTATTATTATTATTAAAGTATGCCAAAGGGCGGACTTATTCCAAAAGCAATGTCTTACAGTCAACCCGAGAAAAGAAAAGAAAACTTGAACATAGGTACTTAAATAATAATTAAAATAAGTAAATAAATAAATACATACAAACAAAATATATACATACACACAAACATACATACATACACACAAATATATGTAAATAAATAACATGCATATCACTTTATGAGGCAGAAGATAATTAGAGAGATGAGTGGATGTGAGAGTGTTGTGACTAGGATGAAAGTGAACAAGTTGAGATAATTTGGGCATGTGGAGAGAATGTCTGTATATAGAATGGCAGGTACTATTGTACAATTGGGGCCCCAACTATAGAAAAAATATAAATATTGTTGAGTTAGGTTTGTTAGGTTGTTTTTTTTTTTTTTCTCGCAAAAATCAAAAAAAAAACAACCTAACAAACCTAACTCAACAATATTGCTGGCGAATTATTTGCTTTTTCCATACTTCATATGTCACTTTTTGGTATATTTATGGTTGGGGCCCCAATTGTACAATAGTACCGAATGGCAAATGTGTTTAAGTGTGAAATCGAGTGTGTGCGGAAACGTAGTTTGTGACTGACTGGGACCCCAAAACTCTTGAGGTGAACCAGAAAATACCAACTTCGCTTCTTATTTCATACACTTTGAGAGATGACACAATATGTGTGCGTTGAGTAAATGATTGTCGTCGGTTGTGTAGTCGAGTAGTATGAAAATAATTTGATTAGGTACTTCGATAAATCAAAGGTTGTGTTCTAACTTAGAAATCATTTACACCTGTCTTTATGCAACCTGTGTGTAACGTAAAAGTAAGAACAAAAATATTTTATCTCTCTATATATCTATCTATACCCTCACGCCACGTCCCTTGTAGGGTAGGCAGAGAGGACAGAGCGCCAGACAGCCCTCTCCTTACACACACTCCTAGCTTTCGTCACATTCATACATGCAGTCATACACGCTCTCCGATTCCTTTTACTCAAAACGCGTCCATCCTTGAGCATCGTCGACATGATCGGACCATCGGTCAGTCTCGGGCGGCCGCACTTCCTCACCCCTCTTCGCTCATTCAAATATTTTATAAAGAATTTATTTTATGAATAAAACGTAATTAAATACTTAAGTTTTCACAAAGGATGTAGATTGTAGGTGCCTACTATGTATGAAAAATGAAAGCATTGATGCCAATAATCAAGATTTATTTCCTTGAAGATCGTTATGAAAATAGGTACTTGATAAAGCCCTGTTGAACTTTTTGAGGTCCGACGAAAAACCGGACTGCCCTTTGTCCGGTTTCCCAAGATTTTTTCGACCGGACAGATGTGATAAAAACCGGACCGTCCGGTCCTAAAACCGGACATCTGGCAACCCTAGCCTTAGCCTAATATAAATATGAGTCCTCCAAAGCTTTGATCTGATTATATTAGTCACAATAAGTTCTTCCACATATAACCAACAAAATATACCTAGAGTCAATATTGGGTATATGTTCATAGGTATTATTATTTACGTATTATTTATTATTCTACAGTCATGATGGGCTAGAAAGTAGAGAGAAGGATAGATATAATATGGAGTATGGAAATTATATGATTAGAGAGAGATGGGTAGGTTCCATAGAGGTGATATTATTATAGAGTGCAAGACTGCAGGGCAAAAACTTTTGCAATTTCGAAATGGCGACGTCACACTACAGTTTGTTCTGCAATATCCTAATATCTGTTAAACTTTAGTGACAGAGATACTAATGTCACGTGTTTTTAAATCGAATCTAAATAATAGTATGACATCAAGTAGTTATCTCAACAGATACACAGCAAAGGATGGACTTTGCATCAGGCTTATGACTGATCTTCGGCTGGCTTAATGTGATCATTTTACACTTAAGTAATATTCACCAATTCCAGTCCATCCACCCGCCGCGGCCGGGAATCGAACCCAGACCTCCAGCCTGACAAGCCGGTACTCTACTGCTGTGCTACGAAGGCTCACTTCATCAATTAGGCCCACGGTTTGAAATGATGTCTTTATTATTTTGAAAGTGACTCGAACGACTCGGCGAGGGTGACAATAACCCCCCCCCCTCCAGTGAAATGAATAGGTGTATAAATATGTAGTTACTTCTTCTTCTTCTTCTTCTTGTTCAGCCATCCCTCCACTGCTGGATATAGGCCTCTTCTAACACTTTCCACGTTTTTCTACTTTGGGCTTTGCTCACCCAGTTCCTTCCTGCGACTGGGACTATATCGTCTACCCATCTCTTTTGGGGTCGTAGTTACTACTTACCAATAATCATAAAACCTCACAAAAATCATTATACGAGTATTACCACATCGTTTTTTCATGATCATGATCATTAATTATCTAAAACTATTATGAAAATCCATCAAATTATAATAATTCTTTTATGCCTTTTTTACTGCGGCGTACTTATATATGTGAAATTTATATGGAAAAATTTATGCCTGCGGCGCTAATTACCTGGTAGACATTGTCGCGCCACATTATAGTAATCCAAAACGTTACTATATGAGGTACTTATCGGACCACCCTCGTACAACCAGGTTCTCTCTTCACCCTATCTCTTACCCGTTTTTTTCGTAAAATTTCCTTCATTCAATACGTTTTTATGTATACATATAACAATTTTGCACCTATCACACGACACTTTGGTGTGAAAGAGCAGCGAAATATGTAAGAAATATAAATTAACAGACTTTTTTCATTTCAGCTTGAAGCGTGCCACCGCCACCTTGACATTTCTCTCTTTCTCTAGCCATGATGTAGGATTAATACATAAAACATTATAGGCGAGGTTGCCGTCGCCATCGCTAAGGAAATGTATGGAATAACAGTCCCTTAACAACGAGTATGATGGACCACGTATTATATTCTGTTAGGAGATTTGACAGGAGTGGTGGTCCTGTTTGATCATTAAGCTATGTTGCCAACTATTACAGCATGGCTAGAGTACCTTCTCTAGGAGGCGGTGAGCGTGCGCATGCAGTAATAATACTTTTCAATATCTTGACATCAGTGTCTTTAGTAGTAAACTGAGAAGTGTATTGTCACCTTTCCCGCGAAAATTGCTAAACCAGAGGAAATTTAATTCCCATAATATTATATTTTATACATGGAGCGAGGGAACTGCCACGAGGCAAGTCAGGCAATTCGTAGGTACCGTACTCGCCTCGTATGTGGAGGTAGGTTATCTATGAGCAAAACAACTGATAATAATATATTCTATGAGCAAAACAACTGATAATAATATATTCTATGAGCAAAACAACTGATAATAATATATTCTATGAGCAAAACAACTGATAATAATATATTCTATGAGCAAAACAACTGATAATAATATATTCTATGAGCAAAACAACTGATAATAATATATTCTATGAGCAAAACAACTGATAATATATTCTATGAGCAAAACAACTGATGATAATATATTCTATGAGCAAAACAACTGATAATAATATATTCTATGAGCAAAACAACTGATAATAATATATTCTATGAGCAAAACAACTGATAATAATATATTCTATGAGCAAAACAACTGATAATATATTCTATGAGCAAATTGGAAGGTAAAAATGTGGATCACTTTAAATAAATTTGAAACCATGCAATGTCCATGAATTTAATTAGACCGTAGGCACTTTTCGTGTAGAGCTATTATCTATGTGGGGTTTTTTGTTATAAAATTTATGGGATTTGAGTTCCCGAGGACACTGGTTCGATCCCCAGTGACTTTCTCCACTTTATGAAACAAGCTGTTCAAGTTTACTGTGAAGTGTAGAAGGATATATTTGGGTTTATTTCGATGAGCTCAGATTAGTTCTTAAATTTTAAAAAAATTGCAAAAGAATTCTGCATACTGAGGTTTTTTCACCCTGAGCATATTTTATATGAGCTTTTTTCGAATGTTTATTTTTTTATTTTATCCAATTTTAATTCATATTCGTATTTTTTTGTGTACCTACAAGTGTATTAGAATTAGAACTCGTAACCAAATTAACAGTGGGCATACAACAAAGGTCATAAACGGCTTTTTTGCTGTGTGCACACAGCCCAGTGAACATTTCTTTCATCTGTAACTGGTTGATGAACAGGGGAACAGTTGACACCCCTTGAATCTGTGGTCTTCTGTCACGCGTACAAATGAAGAATCATACCATTGTACCTGCCTGAGTACCTAATATTTTCTGCGGTTTCTGTGGATTAAATACAATTTAGTGAATTATACCCAACATGTGACAATATGCGTCTCAAAAAGTAAGATTACTCAGCTAATACTAAAGATATCATCATAAAACTTGAAACAAAATGTTTTAGAGACTCTTCTTTTTTTCTTTCTCAGCAGTTTTAATCCCAATGCTGAACATAGGCCTTCCCTTTGACTTTCCACAGATCCCAATCCTGGGCATGCTGCATCCACTTGCTTTCTGCGATTCGCCTCACATCGTCAGACCATCTTGCCTGAGGTCTACGCTCCTTTTGCTTGTTCTAGGTTGCCACTCGAGAATCTTTTTGGTCCATCTAGAATCCGAGCGTCCGGCAACGTATTAAAAGAAAATTAGCAGTTAGAAAATTATTTTTTGTAAATTTTCATGATAAAAAATAATTCCAAATTTACCTCCGAAATTTACTGAAAATTGAGTTTATTCTCATAATTTGTTAGATATAATACTGTAATTTGGTTGATAAAATGTTTAAGGTAAGACGCAGTGATTTTAGCGTTTTTTTTTTATATTTCACCCCTTTTTGTACAGTAAGCCAAACTCGATTTTGTCACTTACGTTATTCTTATGTTGCCAACTGAATAATTCTCTCTCAGTCAGAACGAGGTATGGAAAATATTATTTTCCGAAATATACCAAAGAGTACGTATACCAGAAAAAATATACCAAAACGTAATACGTGCTGGCATTACTCTTCCTAATATGTATACTATCTTATGATGGCCTATGTTTGTAGATAGGTTATGTTGTTATTTTTTACCGGCCTATTCTGGCACCGGTCCAATAGCACGCGTGGGGTCAGTGCACCTGATGAACCCCCACCCTCTCGACTTTTCCTGGGTCTATAGTTTCACGGAACAATCGTCATATTCATCCAAATCCAAATCCAAGAATGAATGAATGAATGTTTTATTGTTGTTTATCGTCCTTAGACTGTATTGGACTCGTCGTTTTTACATAATTAGACATATAATAATTAAATGGAATAGTATTAATGCACAATATCAATTCTAAAGAGTGTAAAGGGCTCTGTTAGCATTTCGTCAGTGACAGTAACATAGTATGAACCAAGATAACTATATAATGAAAGTACAATAAACTATTTATGATGACGTTTATAATGTTTTATTTTCTAGATAAACATGCATGTTTTTAGAATAAAATAAAACAAAATATAACTAGAATGAAAGTGAACAAGTTGATATGGTTGGGACATGTTCAGAGGATGAATGATGAAAGGATAGCAAAGAAAATATACCTGGGAGAAAGAAGAGGTGTAAGGAAGCGCCGGTTGTCCAAGAACCACAGGACTTGACCGTGTAGACAAGATTCACAAGGATAGACGTGTTCTGAGTTAAAATGAATCGTAGTGTGTGTATGACAAATTAAATTAATGTGATAAAAGCAAGAAGTGTGTGTAAGGGTAGAAAAGTCTGGGGATCCGTTGTCTCTGCCTACCCTGCAAGGGATGTGGCGTGAGGAGACAGGATAGAATAGAAAAGAAATTATATGAAATAAAATCATATAAGAATCTGGACAGAATTATTAGGCAATCGTAAAAACATCTCTGTGTAAATTAAAAATGAAGTTAGGTGATTTGCAAATTAAGCCGACCTCATAATAACTCATATCTACTTTTATTTCACGAAATTCAGGAAGAGAAGTAAATTTGTCTTAATTTATCGCTTAGAAAAGTGTGTGATGTAGTGTTTGATAATAGGGTAATTCACAAAGCGGGCAATTAGGGCCAAAAGAAACACCTATTGACGTCACGAACCTCACGTGGCAAACGGTGAAAATGTGAACTGAAAAAAATCTTCAGTAACCTTACTTCTTCTTCAGCCCTCTGTCCTCCACTGCTGAATATAGGCCTCCTCCATTCCTTTCTGTTTGATTGCTGCTTGCAGACAGTTTTTTCCCCCCACAGCGGCTATGTCGTCGGCCAATCTTTTTTGGGGTCTTCCAACGCCTCTTTTATTCTCCCAAGGTCTCCATCTTAAGATTTTTACATTTTTACCTTACTTACGGAACTTTAATTTAAATATTGGTTTTTCACAATCGGGAAATTGAAAAACTAACAGTGAAAGAGTCATCCACTCTCCTCCTTGGAAATGAAAATTAGGACTCGAAATTTTCCTCCCCCCTCCCCCCATCCCGTACAACAGAATCTGAAAGTGAGGCTGATCTGCAAACGAAAACAGCATTCTGAAGTGGTTGGTAACGCACCCGACTGTTAATTGGGTGGTGTGGGTTCGAGCCCTGATTCAGACATACTTTCCTTCACTATAAAAGCTTTTAAACTCACTACTGTGAAGTGCTCAAAGATGTATTTGGGTTTATTTCGATAAACCCTTATTGAGTTTGGAAAAAATCGATTCGAATGGGTATAAAGTACTAGGGTATCCGGAACCGGTGTGTTTTTACAGAACCGGGATTTCGGTACCGGCCTTCAACGGAACCGGGAAATCCCGGTTCTTTCGGTACTAGGATACCAGCCTATGAAGGAAGTAGAAAGTGGTGCTACCAAATAATTAAAATGATTTTTAGGTACTGCAATGTGAATTTTTGCCTTAACTGGTTTGGGATTGGTGCGTCCACTCTACTATAAAAACTAACCGATATGATCATAATCATAAAGAAACACCTTACCAAAAAGATTATGTTTAAAAAATAAGACTTACTTTTGAGATGTCCGAATTTTGTAGTTTTCGATGACAAAACAACCGACCCCTTCCCCTGCTAACCGCATCACACCACGTCTGCAGAGCCCGCAGTCTGCACACGCCACATAAACCAAATTTTACGTTTTGAAGTCGAGTCCCGAAAGTACCGAAAGAACCGGGACATAGATTTTAAATCCCGGTTATTTGTAACCTAAAAAGAACCGGGAATTCCCGGTTCTTTCGGGACCGGGATTTCCCGGTTCTGAACACTATAAAGTACGTATTAATTGTTCTAGAACTTTTTTGAATTTAATGTCAAAATTATTTTCAAATAAGGAATTGCGATTGACAACTGGCGTCTATGAAGACAACTAATGCTTGCTGCGCTATGACGAGTGTTCTGTTAACTAAAAGTAAGTTACGATGGATAATAATTTAATCCGTGAAGGCGTCTGGGAAGTAATAAAACCTCCGAACCTGTGAAATTTATGTGGCTTTTCTTTTACCCTCATAGATTGTTTATACCTATAATTAATTCTTTTATTGATTTAAAATTTACACCAACGATTGTACAATATTTGTATGCATCTACTGGGACAGCCTTTTTGGTGTAGACAGAGAGACAGATTACCATGCATTCGACATATATGTACAGGATTCTATAGATTTAACTAGGTATGCACTTACAGTCTATCAAGAAGGAAATGGTTTTTGATGAGGGCGCTACATGTAGCTTTTGGCAACCGTATTGACAAAACTTGGAGAATTCCAATAGAAATGTTATTGTTGCCAGCAAACAAAACTGTAGTTCTACATTGATTCAAGACTATTTCTTTATTCACAGACTGTACGATTCAAAATATGGAGTAAAATCCTAGTGCTAGTAAAGCGCTAGGGAAAGTCAATTGGTAGATTGTATTATGTGTTCTAAAGACACGCAAAAATGTGGATTTGCTAAAACAACTGTCACTTTACTATTCCTTGGAAGAAGAATAAAGTAATAGACGGCAGATAGAGGAAAGAATCTGGGATTCCCAGAATTTAAAACCATCTTTTGAAGAACAAGAGAAGCATTAGTTCTAAGTATTTTCAACTATTTACAGAAACTGCCACCAGAGGGCAGTGTAACTGACCTTTACTTCTTCTCTCTGACACTTGACTGATTAGCGAATGATTTGAATTTTGGTATAAAAAATAAAATGAAAATCAGGTATAATTTAATTTGAATTTTATTATATTTAAATAAACATATTATTTACATAGTTAACAATCAATAACACACTTTGTGTTACTTTTATACATACATATTTCAAAGGAATGTAAGATATATATCTAATTTCTATAACACACTTTAAAACTGCCGGTACCTCATGGAAGACATCGTAAAAGGCCCCCAATATATACATAAATACATTATTCATACAATAACTAGTTAATATAATGCCTGCCAACAATCCTTCAGCCATATTTACATAAATAGCACATTCGATAATCCAAGAAATGTAGCAAGCAATGAAGAAATCCATGGAACTCAAATAGTAAATAGTAGATAGGATAAACCAGACAAGTAGGCAAACAAGTGCCTCCAACCAAAATATTGGTTTCCTGTGAAGTTAGCTGCACATCGTAGCAATTAATAAACGTGAAGTTTGCTGCACACACACACACTCATACACAACTTCTACTTTCTCGATACAACTTTTTTCTGCAACATAAAAATAAATATAACTAGTATCTACTTTAAAAAGCAGTGATACCAACAAACTTAATACTGCAAATGTAACAATAAAGGTTCACAGAGTTTGTCAAGAAAAAGACAGTCTTAAATTAATTCGGAACTACACTTTTGTTTGCTGGCAACAATGGCATTTTTATTAAAATTTGTTGCCAATATGGCTGCCAAATAGCTACAAGTAGCGCCCTCATCGAAAACCATCTCTTTCTCGACAAGACCGTTCAATTAACTGAAGAATGGAATTTGAAAATGGAATACAATACTAGCGCCATCTATTAGTAGGTAGCTGCGCATAATAAATTAAACGTCACCTCGCGTACTATTTCCATTTTTCTTTAACCTATAATAATATTCATTTGATATCACAACCTTATGATAATCAAACTTTACGATATGTGATTTACGACGGATGTTACTAAGGCCTCGTTGGGTTACGAGAATTGAGCATCAGTTGGTGTCCGGAGACGAAGAATGTAAGGAGGTACAGTCCACCGGCTATGAAACAGTTGTAGGCGTTCTGAAAAAATAATGAAAAACATATTTATTTCAAGTAAATTGAAGTAAATAGCAACCATTACTATAAAAAAACTAATTTCTATTCGTTTGGCACTCGTTTACTATAGTGACAATGTTTCACTTTTAAAATAGGACTAAAACATGTTTGTAGTAAAACTTTCAAAAGTAGTATGTCTAGTCGATTTGCAGCAGTGATTGGTAACTTATCATGTTTCGACTGTGGAATACATTTTATATTTATTTATTTGACTTATTTAACAAAATGGTGAATAACTTGGTGAACAAAATACAGAGATATGTTAACATTACAAATATAAATTATAATACTTGTTCATTAGGGCGACTTTATCGCAATGAGTATGCTTATATGAGTGGACAACAGATGGCACTAGCGGATCCAGGGGTATGTATGGTTCACCCCTACAAATTTTGTGGATTTTGTCCAAATATATGAAAATATGTTACCATAACCGTCATTTTTACACACAACTGCTTGTATTTTTGACAGAGATGGTAATTTAACCAACTGAGCAAATCATGCAGGCACTAGTCGCAATGTAAATAAATGGAGTTAGCTGGCAGAGATCGCAGCATTGCGATAAGCTCGCTCTAATGAACAAATGTTATAATTTACATTTGTAGAGTTTTCAAGTCTCTGTGCTTTTTTCAATGGAGATGTAAAATATAAATAAATAATCCCAACAAACTAAACAGAAGACAACATTAAAGATAAATAAAAAATACTTGAATTATGTTACCTGCGTGTATCTCTCATCCGCCATGTGATAGAACTCCTCCACACCATGGGCGTCCTTAATATCTTCTTCCAGGCCTAGTTCTTCCAGCAAACCAACACTTCTTACATAGAAGAAGATGCCCATTATGAACTGGAATACAAAACAATATAAAATGAAGACTATTAGAACTATTTGAGTGCTGCAGCCCCACTTTTTGTCAATATTTTTTTTTTATTTAAAGAAGTGCTATTTTATTTTTTATTTTATTTATTTTATTTTATTTTCTTAACGGAATCAAACAGTCACAACAACAAATAACATAAACGATATTATTTCACTCGACTAGACTGTGGGTGGGGCCGGACGAGGGCATAGAAAGTCAGAATGTGGTTTTTTAGAACGAATTTAGTAAATCTACAATGTTTTGGACTTGACATGTCACTCCTGTCAAAAGTTTATTGTGTTTTAAAATACCTTTTTTCAAACCCAGACCTCCAACCTGACAAGCCTGTATTCTACCGCTGTGATGGAAAGTTCATCCTTTATATACATATCTGTTGAGATAACTACTTGCTAAGGTAATTCTTGTTTCCTGACACCCAGGGGTGTACACCCATTCTGTCATGGTTCATTCTCTCCAAATGTCCCAATCATCTCATCTTGTTCACATTCATTTTTGACACCACTTCAATCTACCTTATCTTACAAAGTTTTCTTACGCATTCTCCTGTTTACTGCTTCCAATCTCTAAGATTATGGGTGTACAGAAACAAATAACCACCATTCTTAATTGATAAAATATTGTTTGACTGATTTATTTTTACAGATTGATACACAATATCGCCAATACTAAGTGGAGAATTTAATACTAAATCTCTTATCTATTCAACAGGTGTGTCCTTGACAAACTAAAATGATTAAGATGTTTTAACTAAATTCATATCCTAAAGATTGTTTTCTACGTCTTACTTTCGAGACAATGAAAAAAGCATTCACATTATACAATTCTCATGCAAAAAAAAGCATACTTTGGACGTATTTCAAAGATCACAACGAAAATTGTAAGAGATGGGCTCAAAAGAAAGTTTAAAAACTTGCTAAAAACTTTACTTACCAATTGAATTGTCCCCCAAATACTTATAATCAACCAACATATTGAGCATTTAGGGCCACAAAACTGTAAACCAGCCATTTTAAACTAAAATAAATGAAATTATAAACTAATAAAATGTAGGTGTTGTTAAAAACACACAGCAGTCAGCTGAAGAATTGAACAAATCATGTGACAAATCAGTGTTGCCAGATGAAAAAAATACGGGCATGACAGTTCTGCTAGAATAAATAACTGGACATTGTACTTTGCACCAAAAAAAATAACACCCACTTTTTATTAAATTGAAGTATTTAATTAAACAAATACATAATAGAAATTTGAAATATTTTAAAAGAGAAATTTTATACAACATAAATTTTACTTTCATAATTATTTTTTCATATGGCAACTTTAATTTGTTATCAGTGACGGTGTTGTGAACATTTGGTTGTTGAACAATTATTTTTCCTTGAAAATTTTTGGAGTTTTAAATTCATTTTATTTACCATAATATGAGCCGTCGCTTCTCGTGGTGTAGTGGATTAGATCCCTACTATGCGAGACGAAGGTCTGGGTTCCAATCCCAGCTGGGGCAAACTGAAATGGCGAATGTTTCTAGAGTGCAAAGTGATCACTTAAGCCAGCCGAGGTCGGTCGTAAGCCCGACAATGTTCATCCTTAATTCTTCCACAGTGTTGTAGGAATACTGCATTGTGTATATTACGGAATGTAGAAAAATCCAACGCTTTACAAGAATAATTTGAAAACCAAAAATAATTATGTTTTCCTATCTTTGTGTCCCTGGAGCGAGCATATTGACCAGAGACACTGAAGGATGGACATGTGTTAAGGGGTAGAAATTGCAAAGTACATACATAAGGAAGTATGTCCTCATGAATAAAAAAATATATAAATATTTTGAACTCTTTATTATATAATGATATACATAATACAACAGTTTGAACATTGCAACATAGGTATTTAGTCCACTATAAGCCAACATGACAGTAAATACAGATCTTCATAAATGAGATTGCAAAAGAATCAACTTTCTATTAAATTAATATACCTACATAACTAAACTGAGATTTTGGTACACTGTATGATGATGCCTAATTCACATTACACCAGTACTTTAGTCAACTAGCAATTAGTATCACTAATTTAGTTATTTTACATGTCTAAATTGAGAAAATTCAGCCGAGTCATTTCGTTCTAACAAAGGAGAATGCTCATTTAGTATTTTACCTATCAATTGAGTTACATTTCGTTTACGCCTGGTTTTTTTTAGCGTTCTGCTTTGAGTACTAAATTACTGGCATGGTGTAAACAAGATATATTAGTATGCTGTGTTTAAAATTCAATTAACTTAAAAATGGCAAACAATTTGACGATATTTTTTATAACATTTTGGTTATTTTAAGGAATGATATATTTTTTTATACAATTTAAAACAAAATTATACTTTGAAATGCACATTTTCTAATAAACCACACATAAAAACCTCAAATAATTCAAAAGCATTTAGAGGGAATTCTAAATTCGAACAACATATTTGACATTTCACATTCTGTTCTAAAATTTGAATTTGAATATAGCAATCAACGAAGAATACAGTGAAATCCTCTACATAGTAAGGAAGATGAAACTATGTATAGTAAAGTTTAAGTTGAAACACTTAGTAACTATATTACTACATAGAATATGTAGGATAATAATACTAATGTTATTTACATGCAAACAATGCTAATAAGTACTTCTTAAATATAATACAATATGATATATGTGAAACTTAGACATGTGCGCCGGCTGCAAAAAAGCCGGCGGCGGCGCCCATGTCTAAAATTGCCGGCGGCGGCGCCACGCCGGCGGCGTGGATCCAAAGTGGGGGGAAGCATTGGATTTTTTTGCAATATTGTTTTAAATGATTAAATACGTATGTGTGAAAAGGATAATGCTAAAATCGATTTATTTATTTTGAAAACTATAATTATTTCAATAATAAAGTGAAATAAAAGCTCATATTTGAAAAATAATGGAAAAATTCATTATTGCTTTTTTATGGTGCTGGAGGGCAGGTCAAAAAAAACAAATCCATAAAGTCAAACGCGTCAGAATGAGCCTAACTATGGGCAGTAGTGCAGTCGAACAGGTTTCTCATTTGGCAATATCTGGGCTGTTAGCTAAATGTTGGGTGGAATTCAAACTCTGAAATAAATTGCGATGACGAGGTCGACCTTCCACAAAATGCAAAACTCCTATGTAGCTGAGAACTACAGTTGAGCAAAAGCTGTAATATATATTGTGCTGTTGTTTGGAGTGGACGGGTAATTTAATAAAATTATGTAATTTAATAAAACTATCTTATTTGCGATGTTATTTTAGGTGTAAAAATAAGGATAATAATTATTCAATAAGCATAAATTGTGATGTTTTTAGACGAAAGGTGCATAAATTAATAATATCAACCAAAATACGTAATGCTTTCCGGTGGAAAAATAAATTACAATTTGAGAGTAGTCTGTAATCACAGTCCGAAAAACCACGTTAGGGGATAGTAATTTCTTATTTTATTATAACGCAGCCTTAGGTGAGCGAAATAATTGAATTTTAACCTTAAAATATCGAATTATAATCACATTTTGACACTTTGAAGATCGTAAGCGTCAAAAATTACCAAATGAGTATCGTTTTTGTCAAGAGAAAAGAAGTCATTACTATTTCCACAGTGTTGTGAATTCAAACTCTGAAATAAATTGCGATGACGAGGTCGACCTTCCACAAAATGCAAAACTCCTATGTAGCTGAGAAATACAGTTGGGCAAAAGCTGTAAAAACATACGTGTTATATGTCCTGTTGTTTGGATTGAAGGGTAATTTAATAAAATTATGTAATTTACCTAATAAAAGTATCATATTTGCGATGTGATTTTAGGCGTAAAAATAAGGATAATTATCAAATAAACATAAATTGTGGTGTTTTTAGTCGAAAGGTGGATAAATTAATAATGATATCAACCAAAATACGTAATGCTTACCGGTGGAAAGATAAAATACAATTTATTTATTTATTTTCAATCACATACGGCTTTTAAGGCCATTAGTACAAAATATACGAGCATTATAACAATAAAAAAGTAAATCAAAACATAAACAATTTGAGAGTAGTCTGTAATCACAGTCTGAGAAACCACGTTAGGGGATAGTAATTTCTTTTTTTATTATAGTGCCGCCTTAGGTGAGCGAAATAATTGGTTTTTAACCTTAAAATATCTAATTATAATCACATTTTGACACTTTGAAGATCGTAAACCTCAAAAATTACCAAATGAATATCGTTTTTTGTCAAGAGAAAAGAAGTCATTACTATTTCCACAGTACTGTATTGAAACAAATGAAATATAGCGAATATAGTCAAGTGGAATGAAAATAATTTTGATTACGTACTTCGATAATCAAAGGCTAAACTAATGAAAAAAAAGAACGGTTGACCGAAAAGATGAAAGGCCGCATATTTTGGTCAGATATTCTGTCAAAATTTACGTGGTTTAAAAAATTCAGCGTGGTATGATAAAATCGAACAAAAAACCATAAATTCTGATTTTTCCTTATAATTCCCAGTTACATAAAATAACGTTTGTTTTTTATTTAATTTCCACTATGAAGAACCAAACTATTAATGCCTGGTGGCCGTCAAAACTATAAATAAATAAATAAATCCCATCCTATTTCTTGTTTTAGAATCGAATAAATAAGACTCAGAAAATTCCCAATTTTTTTAATGCAAAACCAAATGAACGAAATATGTGAGACGCCGGAATGGGTTAACAATGCATTAAGTAGTTATTATTCGACATTTTATATAATTACTGAACCCTAGCGTCCCTACAGCTGAATGCTTCAATTTTATTACCTGGAAAAGTACTTATTTCGATTTCTGTATCAAGAAACACAAGATAAATATTTTTGGTCACACGGATCCCACGCCGCCGGCGTGAGCGTTTTAACCGGCGGCGGCGCGCCGACCATGATCAACGGCGGCGCGCCGGCGCGGCGCTCATGTCTAGTGAAACTATAAAAGATGTCATGGATTCGTGGATTTTAAACCATATACGGGTCGAGACCCGTTTAATATTATCATGGAGGCCAGGTCTAAGTGACATTTGGCGAACATGACGTCACAAAAGAGTGAAAAAAATGTATGGGAAAAAATATTACGTAGACCGAGTGCTGTCACCGAGACAAGGTGACGTCACATTAAGAGTTAGGTTGCCATGGTGATGTTATTTGTATGTCACGGCTTACATAATAACGACACCTTCGTATGGGTAATCACCAGAGATATTCAACTCTATGCTCTTTGCTGTTAAAACACTTTGATAGTTGCTTTTCCGCCAACGACAATATGATTAAATACGAGAAATAAATACAAAAACGTTAAATGAATATGACACAATATAATAAGACAATATTAATCTCAAACCATAAAGAGATTCATACAGTAATAAGTTACACACGTTACAAATACAATTTGTGACTTGTATTTCTAGAACGAGATTACAATGTATCTACACAAACATCGTGAAAACATTCGCAAAAGAGATTTCTAAACAAAATCATTTCATTGTAAGAAGATGGGCATAAATGACACCGTATTATCCATATCTTTGTCGTTGGTCCTTCGGGATTCCTTACTGCGTGTAGAATGGTTGAATAACCGAGCTTTGGGCAGCGATACTACTGCCATCTTCAGGATGAAGTAGTTTTTGTATGTAAAAGTCCGTCGAGGTATCAGTAATTTACTACCGCAGCGTCAGCAGCGTGACGTTATGGTGATGTGTGAGTGTTACTGCCGCAGTGCGATACTTCATCCTGAAGTAGGCAGTAGTATCGCTGCCGAAAACTCAGTTATTCAACCATTCTACATGTAGTAAGGAAACCCGAAGAACCGACAACGAAGATGTGAATTCATCACGCTGAGAAAGCCTACAAGATTATTTGACACCATATTAGTATGACAAAATAGACCCAATGTGTATAATGAATTAGGGCTATTTTTCCAAACACAAATGTCACGCACATCCCTTCTTTTTACAACGATCAAACAAACAACGAGATATTTTGCATTATACTATTGATGCGTATGTTTACATAGTAACAGATGAGCGACTGTTCATATAGAACTGGTGTCCGGATACTAGAAGCGTAAAGACGTACAGACAAGCGGCAATCCAGCAGTTGTAGGCGTTCTGAAACATAAATAAAAATATTAATAATTAATTACATGAATATCTCTCAGAGAACGTATGTGTAAGTTGTATAATATAAAAAAATGGCAATCACACAGTTAAACGGATATTTATTTATTTTACTTTTTTTTCCTTCTTTCTTTAAGGATCTGGGCTTGAATACACAAACCCAAATACTTTCCTGCATACCTTGAACTGGCTAAAAGCCTGTATCGCAAAGTGTGGAATACATCACCAATGCCGGAGTTTAAACCTGACACATCCCACTCGAGAGACTGTCGCCTCTGCCAACTGCGCCAACCATATTAACATAGCTGCTTTTGTTGCCATGTTAACATCTTAAAATGCAAAGTTTTACAATAGGAATTTCCACATTCTTAATTCGATTTACGTAAAATCGACAGATTGCTGCTTTTGATACTATGCTTAACTGATTAATTAAGTTTGATGTAATATGAATATATCCAACCTGATCATATCCTCTGTCGGCCTCCGTGTAGAACTCTTGTACTGTATCGTATTCTGCCTTAAGAGGAAGCTCCTCGAGCAGAGACACACTGCGCACGTAAAAGAAGATGCCCATCAGTAGCTGTCAACAAAATATGTTAAAATTAACCTCAAAATAGCACCACAAAGTGAAAGAATACTATCATAGCACATTGTCGAAGGCTGTCCTCTGAGAGCATTTCCTGGACCATATACAGATATCCACAATGCCACTCCCAATGCCCTTGAATGGCTTGGAAGCCTGGATGTTGCTCTGTAGGGTACATGTCTCCTGTATGTAACAGATAGCATAATTCTCTTATCTTCTGACGCTGCCCCCCCAAGGGTGAGAAATAATAAATCGAAATAATAATAATTATAAGACGTTTATAAGGAGATACTGCAAAGATGCGATGTTAAAGATTTGTGTAAGTGGTGTAAAGCATGTGAATTAGAGTCACAAAAACATATTGTCAAAATACACTCTACCACAATCAATATTTGATACAGTTCATATTTCTCTAGGGAGGCAGTTCACTAATTAGTCTGATCACACATTAACAATCACGATATTAATGTCATGAATCATTCTTTTGATTAATAACCACGATCAAATAACAGGAAAAATACAAATTTATGGTAAAAAAAATATGGACTATAATCCCTTGCTAAATTATGATACTATTTATCACATACCAGTTGTATGATTCCCCAAATACTGATGACGAGACCACACAGAGACAATTTGGGTCCGCAGATCTTCATTTTGAAATTATATTAGTTATCAAAAATGAAATAACAAATCACCAAATCGCTGAAAATATAGATTTCCTTCTGTCAGTCGCCCAATGTTCAAAGTGAGCTGTCAAAATGAAAATGTTGCCAGTAATAAAAAAATGTTTTAGCAGCTTTAGCAATCACTATTTTCAGTTCCCAATCCCATTTAATAATGCAATAAACGTGGATAGTGTATCATCTCGATATTTTAACCAACTTGCAAAATTATCGCTCAATCTCAATATCTTGTGTATTCTTGCGCTCTGGATAAAGATGGATAGCGTGCAAGTTACTATCTTATGTAAACAAACTGCATTTTTTACGCGTTTTACGTCAAACCACAGATGAAAATGTCTTTCGTCGACTTTCTTTTATCTTTGCTATTGTGAGAAATTTATGAATCATGGTGGACAGGCTGGGTTAGTTTCATGTTTTTTTATTATTTTTAACATGTTTATTTACGATATTTACTCTAAATTAAATGTTATTACAACTTAAAACATAGTTCGTTACAGTGTCGCATGATTATTTTAAGATTTCCGCGAGATGCGTTGTGAATACAAGCCTACGTATATTCGTGCAACTTTCGGATTTGACGTTTCTTAACTTATTAATAGTTTTAATTCGTTTCTTTTTAATTTTTAGTAAACAGCGAGGCAAATGCCAGAAGGATTAGCATGGTGGAGAGCTGCTTCGGCAGTTCAGGACAGGTAAAAACATTTTTTCAGTACATTTTAAAACACTTCTTAAACCCACTGAACTTGACAATGGTCTTCCCTACTATAATTACCCTAATTATACGTTGATAACGTTTCTAACAACTTGCTATCACAATATTTTTAAGTATTTACTAACTGCATATTAATTAACGAGGTTTATATCTGTGTTTAAACATATTATAGTTGGCAAAATGCTCATCAACAATGGTCCCTGTCAGCCTGGTCATAATTTGTTGTACATACCTACACAATCCTTATTTAAGATTTTGTTTAAATTCTAATGTAATGTAACTAAAATCGATATGAAATTAATATTTATACTTTATATAGAAAGGCACGTTTTTTACTGTTGTGCATTGTTCAAAAGTTTTGCACAATAGAAAATTAGCGAATCAGCACTTTGTATTGTTTGGTCTTGTCTATAACTACAAATTGATTCAAATGCTACCCCAATAAGCAGTCATACATGTTATGTGCACTTTAAAGACATGATACAGACAAATTTTCATCTAACCATCCTTACTTATTGGTTTATATTCATCATTAGGCCTTATTTAAGGCGCTTGGAATCATCAGGTTTACATATTGAACAAAATTTATACATTGCAAACTTATAAACAGTTACAGCAAAAGAAAGAATGGAAACAATAATTACGTGGTGACAAAACAAAATTACAAGGAAGGTGTGGATTAGTTCGATGCAGGTCTGGATGTAAATTGTCCAGAACTACATTATGTCAATGACAACATAATTTTATAAAGAAATCAGTATAGATAGAGATGCATCCACCTATGCGATCATCATAGGTTCAATTTACAAATGAAATCTTTTTGGCTTATTTTAGTATTTTGATCTATTCTAATGATGGTGATTATTTTTACCACTGAAGCCGAATTACTGTCCCTCATTGTAGGTGTTAAATCGACGCTGTTAACAGTGCTGGGGCAGCTCGTTAGAGAGATATTATGAGGGTAGTTGTTGTATGTTCATCCCTTGTTTATTGGTAATTTGATATATTTGAGTGTTCATATTTTTTGTATATGCCTGCACATTCTCCGGCGCAAAAGCCTAAAAGCTGTCGTGCCGGAGAGTGAAGTATTTTAGTTTCTAGAGATTGATTATAATAATAATTATTGTCCATATTCAGTTGATTCTATGTTTTAGAGCATGAGTGATCACTAAACAGCACTAATTATTACATTCAACTATTGTTTCTGTATTATAACTTTCACCCTTTAGATGTCATATACTTCATTACTATACAGGTTGCTTAGAAATCTAAAATGATTGATGGATAAGACTCAGACTGAGAAAAAAGTGAAAGCGCAAAAAATATGAATTAATAATACAGTGAAACTCGGATTTTAAGTTCCCGCATTTTACGTTTTCCCGGATTTAAAGTTTTTTTTTGTCGGTCCCGTTTCACCCCCATACGTTCCAGAACAAAAATTTCCCAAATTTTACGTCAGGCGCCCAAACAATTCCCGGATTATACGTTTTTTTCTCGGCCATAAAGTTGTACACGTAAAATTTAATTGTTTGTCAAAAAGTTGGACAAAAAATATTAGGCAAAGAAAGTGTGTAAAGTCACATTGCTACCTTTTTACTTAATGCCAACACTTCCACGTGGTGGGCGGTGTTATCTTATCTCCCCCTCATAACACCTCAGTACATCGCTACTTCTTGATGCGTGGGGTGATTTACAGAGAATGTCAACATGTGCAGCGCATAGTAACATGTTAATTTTAATCGCCGGAAGTGTTTAGTATAACTTTAATGTTTCAGTTTTTTATCCAGTTCATTGTAGTGCAACATACACATTACTCGTTTTATTTAGGTATTTAATATATACCTACCTACACGTGCGTATTATTCCAAACAGTGCTTTGTGATTTACTTCTCGCGAAATTTTTGGGCACCAATTTTGTTGAATTTGAAAAAAAAAACGATTCCTTTTTAATTTACATTAAGTTTGGTTGTTATTCCAATTTATATTTCCACAAATACAAATGTGTATTGTCAGCCTTAATAGGTGTTCAGAAGAAACTCGGGAAGGGCCCGACACACCATTTGATATTTGCAAAAGTTTTAACTAGGTCATTGGACATGTACCTAATGATAAACTCTGTCAAAATAAAAACCAACAACTAAAGTAAGTGACTTTTTGAAATCTAAAAGTAATAAATAGTTGTTTCAATGTTTACTCCGATATAAATTGGGTTGTGTACGAAGTGCTATTATTAGGTATTAGGTAATGTGAAATGCGCGGACCTACGTCATGTCGTGCGCATTTAATTACGTACTTATCCCGAGAATCAAATTTGTGACAAATATTCGACATCCACCTGGGTTGCTTCCGAAAAATCGCAAGTTTTCCTTATAAAATTATTCAGTTTATTTTAAAATTAAAAATTGGCGCGTAATTCAAATGTTCGTGTCGCGTAATTCTATTTTTTTCCTGTTTTCAGTTCTTTGGAATTTGAATTAACGGACTTTTATTGTATGGGGTATTTTCTGAAAATTCAATTCCTTCAATTTAGTTTTTTAGTGATATAATTCACTTTTGTTTCTTGTAAACATAATTACTGTCAAGAAATCACTCCTACTACATGACAATGAAGTTAACAGTGAAGGTAACTACGTTTTTATAGGACATACTAAAATATCATTTCCCACATTTTAAGTTTTCCCCTATTTTACGTTTTTTTCCGGTGGTCCCCAGAAAAACGTAAAATCCGAGTTTCACTGTATTTCGTTCATATCAGCAAAGTTAGGAGCGAATGGGGCGTCGGGAGATGTCGGATCCATGTCATAGTATAGTTTCGAGCAGTGCTTTAGATGCCAATAGGCGACATGATACTATTCAATGTTCCTCGGCCTATTTTGTTGTAGCCTAGTACGAAATATACTAAGAAAAATTATGCACGCGCGAGAGTCGTATTTTTTGGGGTTTTTTGAGGATGTGTAAATTTCTGCAACTCAGTAATCAGTAGGTATTTCCTGTAGCAGTGAACGTGTTACAGAGATGAAAACAAAGTTTAAGTATAAATCAGTTTGAAGTGAAGGCGAGATGCAAAATATTGAATGTCAGTATGCGAGTGTTAATTGTTCGAGTTTTTTGAATTACCAGTTCCATTGCTAGGAGGGAGACTATTACCTTAATTCTTGTTGGATTTTTAAATCATGACGTATTACGATGCCTTAAAACAATTATTGTATGATAGGAATTTATGATTGTATGATAAAAATTTACGATAGTTAGTATTGTTTATTGTTCTGTAATCATCCGTAGGCCCCATTTAGGGCACTTGGAATTGTCAGGTTTACGTATTTAACAAACATCACAAAACAAAACAAATTTTATAATGTAAGTGTATTTGTAATCCCCCTGTAGTGTAGCATAAATGTTACACACGAGGTCAATATCACATGGTGATTGTCACTGTGGTGACCTTTATTGTGTTATATTCATCTACACCATCACACACATACACACACACACTCTCTTCACCACATTACATTAGCACAGACACTCCATACTTAGTACCTTTACTGAGATTTGAGTCTAATCGCACATGCCAAAATGTGATTGTGATATAAGTCCAAACGAAATATGTACTTACCAGGTCCTTTCCGTATTCTATTCTATCATCTTACGCCGTGTCCCTAGCGGTTAGGCAGAGAGAACAACCCAAGATTTCTCTATCCTGACATACACTTCTTGCTTCCACCACAATCATGCAATTCATCATACACATTCTACAATTTATTTTACCCAAAACATGTCTGACCTTGCCGGGGTTCACTGATTGAATTATTGTGATTTTTTTTCGTGCTAAAAAGTAACCTAATGGTAGTAAACATATAGGAAACAAAACATGGTGATTGAATCAAGCCCAGTATCTTTGTGTCATATTACAAGATAACAACAAACAATATCCGCTTATCGGAAGCGAATTTATTAAGATTATAAATTAGTTTGAATTTGGATGATTAATAGTGAACTGAATGAAAATGCATATAAAATCATGACTCACATAATAATATTACACTATTGTATATTATAGTTCACACAGTGGACTCCGCTTTACACGTTCTGCTGCATAAATGTCTTTTAGTGGTGAATGATGTCATACAGAATGTTGATGTGAACCTTATACACTCAGTTCAGCACTTAGGGCTATCATACACGTCCGGAAGTTTAGTTAACTGAATCGACCGTTTACATAAAAACTCCGACCAAAACCTCTTTCTGATTTCAAAATCAGGGTAACAACTTCCAGACGTGTGTGGAGAGCCTTAATCTTGTTATCATTATGTACGTATGTCTCTGACAAGACACAATTTCAAATATAAATTTCAATTTCAAAATTCTTTTTATTTTTCTTCAATATTTTACACATACAAATATGGTTCCTTAAAACTATACATGTTTCGAGATACCTCCCCAATAGAGACAAGTCTCGTGTTTGGGGAGGGAACCCTTATGTACTCTGTTTTTCTGATATTTTATAATGAATTGTGATTTTGCATGATTCGAGACCGAATACAATTGATTACATTAAGCTGCAACCACTGTAGTATGCATCATTGGACCTGGCCATAATCTAATAGGGAAGTACATAAACATTAAATGTACTCACACACACATATTAATTACACATAATCACAATGTCACATCACACACACACACATGTATTTATATTTGCATCATACTATGCACTGCACAACTATACACTTACAGCAGAGCATCTATAATCCGAACACCAAAAATGTATACCCTGTTCGGATGTACGAAGCGTTCGGATTATAATATGTAGACATTTTGAAAGGCATTTTTCGAAATAAAACAAAAATATTTTACATTATAATGTATTTATTTAAGTATGTATGTTATATACAAGGCTATTAATCACAGTTTTTTAAGGAATCCCAATATAGTGCTTTGACGAGTAGTGTTTAGCGACATAGAAAATGCTTTATCCCTTGTGGCACTGCGAGACAGAAACTGTTAGAAACGGCTGTTGCGGGGTCGTTCGGATTATAGAGGAATTCCGATTAGCTGGGGTTCGGAATATCGTGGCTCTGCTGTATTCGACATTTAGCAATCATAACTTTTAACTAATGTTGTATCAAACGTAACTTAAATATATAAGTAACAAACATAATATATGGAAGAACTACTCGTCTCAAAATTATGCTAATTTATGAAAATGTTTATGCAAAAATGTAGAAAGTTATTTGTGAACTAGAACAGTAAACTAAATGAATTGAAATCTATAAAACAATCACAATTGACAATCGCAAATATTTTTAAGTGCATGTTTGGCACAGTTGGTTGCAGCTCGGACTTGTAATTAGGAGGTACCGGGTTAGAATCTCAGCGCTGACAATGTATTCTCCTCTTTACGACACAAACTTTTAGCTTACTGTGAAATATGCAGGAAAGTATCTGGGTTTGTGTATACAATGCCAGATCTTTTTTAAGAAAATAAATATTTCCTGTTCATTGTATTCTGCGAGTATATTATCCCTTGTGGGGTAGACAAAA
The DNA here is from genome assembly GCA_963576895.1 of Ceraclea dissimilis. NCBI lineage: Eukaryota > Metazoa > Arthropoda > Insecta > Trichoptera > Leptoceridae > Ceraclea > Ceraclea dissimilis. The sequence continues at coordinate 15,113,951 of OY756373.1, forward strand.
GGACAGAACACCACAAACTTGTATCCTTACAAGGATCTATTACATACACATAATTTATTTAAAAAAAAAGGATCTGAGTTTGCATACGCAAACCCAAATACTTTTCTGCACACCTTGCACTAGGTTAAAGCCTGTATCGCAAAGTGTGGAATACATTGTCACCGCCGGGGTTCGAACCTAGTGTCTCCCCCGCTTGAGAGACTGCAGCCTCAACCGACTGCGCCAACCATGTACTTGTCATTCGTCATACACGATCTACAATTTCTACGTCTTTAAGTATCCAGTCAATATATTCACTCAACTGGTTAATTATTTTCGCAGCCCCTGGCCGTACCCGGCAGAGTGCTGGTGGGCGAGGGCGTCCTCACGAAGATGTGCCGCAAGAAGCCCAAGGCCCGGCAGTTCTTCCTGTTCAACGACATACTCGTGTACGGCAACATCATCATGAACAAGAAGAAGTACAACAAGCAACACATCATACCCCTCGAGGAGGTCAAACTAGAGTCACTCAAGGATGATGGACGTGAGTATATTACCTACTTTATTTATTTCCACTGAATAATTTTTATATCATTAGGTTGTCCCCTACTGGGGACTGAGTCAAAACCATCGATATTTATACTATACTAGTTACTTGACTACGCTCTTAGCAACAAATCTGAAGCCGAGCAAAAAAATATTTATACGGAGCTTATCTAATTCCAAATGTCAAATTCCATACATTGTGCCTAATTGGAACTGTCAGATGGAAACAAATGCGTCGGATTACGCAACATTCATAGAAAAGGACTCCAGTTAGTAATCAAGTTATTATAGGTCAAAACACAAAACGTGACGGAAACATTGGCGTTTTACACATTGTTTCCATGGTGACAACATTATCACCATGGCAACAATGCGTAAAACGCCAACATTCCTGTCACATTTCGTGGTTTGACTCAGGCCCCTGGCTGGATCATTCCTTTTGGTAACAAGTACTAGTTATCTCGACAGGTATACAGTATAGGATGGACTTTCCATCAGGCTTACGACTGATCGTCGACTGGATTAATTTGATCACTTTCTTGAAAGTCTTGGAATTATGATTCAGACACATGGGAAGGATGAACAATGATAGAATGATAAAGAGAATATGAAAGAAGTGTAGATAAATGTTGTAGTCCAAGAATTACATGACGAAACTGTGTCGATGAATTGCAAGAATGCAGCTACAGAAGCATGAATTTTATCTAGATAGGGCAGCCTTGGCATTCTGTTCTCTCTGCCTACCCCACTATGAATAGAAAAGGTCTTTGTATAGAAGACAGAGGTGATCTCAGTGCCCTTGTTTCGTCACTAAACAGCTCTGTATAAGTCAGCCAGTAGTAGTAATAATGATAAGTGGTTTTTACAATTGATCAGTCTTGTAAATAAGAGTAAATTACTACATGCTAATGTATATTGTAGTATGGTGCTAGGTAGTGATATCCCAGAGATTTGCAAGCCAGTACAATTTTCTTATCATATATGACTGTACCGTATCATTACAATGCCGTACATTTATACACGTTTGTGTACACAGTGTATGTACAGCAGAGCCTCGATAATTCAAACCCCAGCTAATCCGAACGCCTCTATAATCCAAACGACCCCGCAACCGCCGTTTCTCATAGTCTCTGTCTCAAATTAAGGGATAAAGCATTTTCTATGTCGCTATTTCGCTAAACACTACTCGTCAAAGCACTATATTGGGATTCCTTAAAAAATTGTGATTAATAGCCTTGTATCTAACATACATACTTAAATAAATACATTATAATGTAAAATATTTTTTGTTTTATTTGGAACAATAGCTTTCGAAATGTCTACATACTATGATCCAAACGCTTTGTACATCCGAACAGGGTAAATTTTCGGTGTTCGGATTATAGAGGCTCTGCTGTATGTATGGGAGTTCATTCATACTTTGTACCGAGTACATAATGACCGCAAGCAAACCCCAGGGTGTGGTTACTGGTTAAATCCGGGCTTATTGGGAAATGCCAAAATACTTTTCCTGTGCACTTTGCACTGAACTAAAATCTCATGTCGTGAAGTACATACATAGCATTGTTTACAACTTTTTCCTTATTACACTTTGTCCATTAACATTCCTTAATGGAATTTTGAGAGGTCACAAAGCCCTGCTTCTCGGAATGCATATTACTATTATGTATTAGTTGTTATCAGCCAGGCAGCTATGGTGATATGTCTGATCTCACAACAGTATTCACTCATTCAGTCTGTCAACTCTATTGTTTAAATACATTCACACAATTTGTGCAACAACAAGCTCCATACCATCCTCCATACATACACAACTCTATTGGATAAGAAATGCTTCCAGAGATTCTGCTTGAGACTGAATTTGTTTACCTGTTTATTGAAGAACATAAAAAACCCTCTCGTTTTGTTTTCCAGTGTTCCGCAATGGATGGCTCATAAAAACAGCCACCAAATCTTTTGCCGTGTATGCGGCAACCTCCACAGAGAAGGAAGAGTGGATGGCCCATATAGAAAAATGTATAGAAGATCTACTAAGGAAGAGTAAGTTGTATTTTCTCTCTACATATTCCATGAATTTTAAAGGGAAATGGTGAATTTTTTTGTGTATATGCACCGAGGAAAAACGTTCAATATCGCTTCAAATTTTGTATGAAAGTGTTAGCCCGAAATAAGAATAACGTAAGCGACAATGTGAATTATACCTTTATAAAAAGAATCTGGGAACAAATTTAAAAATCTGCGACAGTCAACTTGTCAACCTTATAATTACCAGTATTATGGCTAAATTATACTTTTACATCTGAAAAACTGACGAGTAATGGATTTTTCCCGTATATTTCCTGTACTTTCAGAATAGTTTTTCTTTTGAGGAATTTCCAAGTATTGTAATTCTAGGACAGTCAACTTGTAGTCAATACTTCCATCTATCACTGTCTTCAGTTTTGTGACGATGCTTTCAGTATTGGCGGCATATGGCTTGTTAAATAATGTGTTGTTTTATCCCATAGGTGGTAAAAAAGCTGTGGAAGTCCACGCAGCTGTTTGGGTCCCAGATAACGATGCACCAGTTTGTATGCACTGCAAGAAAACACAGTTCACGGTTATCAATCGTAGGGTGAGTACCATTCAATCCAGAAATGCACAGATCTCGCTTGAATTTATCCAGAATAAATAGTATGTCTGATACTTCTCTTCAAAAAAAACCTTAATGAATGTAACTTTGAAAGTAGCTGGCGGAGATCACAGCATTGCGATAAGCTGCTAATGTTGCTAATGTTGTGGTGTCTGTTAGTCGTAGTAATAATAACAAATGGAGAATTGGAAGTGGTCGGTAACTTGGATGCGGATTCGATCCCCGATACCGACTTAATCCACTTCCCAATACATGCTTACTGCAAAGTGTACAAAGAAGTACTATTTGGGTTTATTTCGATAAACCCAGTTTAAAGAAATATTATGTAGCTATTTTTTAGATTGTGTCCATTCGCAAGGGCACATACTAACTTAAGATATTTTGTTTCCTTAAATGATCGGTCGTAATTCTAATAGTTATTGATCTTATACTGTGCATCAGTTGAGATGTCTGCATACATATTCGTTAAAAGTATAAATTCGAATGTAATATATAAAAATACAATTTGTGTTTCAATAAAAATTTATTTTGTCTTGTTTCAGCACCACTGCCGTTCGTGCGGCTCCGTAGTCTGTGGTCCCTGTTCGTCTAAACGCATCCTTCTTCCAAACCAGTCCAGTAAGCCGCTGCGCGTCTGCCTTCAATGCCACGACCGCGTGTCCCGGGAGAGACAGAGAGCGGCGGCGCCCGTACAGTCCAACGTGGAGACTCCCGAGAGGGCGCAGCAGGCGCTGAGGAACCAGGCCGCCTCTCCGGAGGCTGGCTCCGGCGGAGATTCTTCGGGTGACGATGACAGCGATGACGATGACGAACATAGAACCAACCAGGAAAATCATGATGAAGTAAGTTGGATTCAGTGCTTCTGATAGTATTCATAGTTTGTTTCCATGGACAAACTTATGTTGCAGGGTAGTGGGAATGTTTTTTTTTATTATTGTTGTAAGACATTGTATGACTGGCAGTGGCCAAGAGTGGATTTTTGTCAAAGGGAAGCCGGGACCAACATTTTTTACTGCATTATGTCAGATTAGTCCTATTATTTTGTCATCCTGAATAAAAAAGGAAACTCGATGGGTATTGTACTGATGAATAGTGTTGTGGCAAGAACCAAAGAGATGGTTTGGACATGATAAAAGAATGAGTAATGACAGGATGACAAAACGTGATTGTACAAGAATAATCCAGATTTATCATAAGAAAAATGAACGAATGCATGACGAATCGCATGAATGTGACGACGGTAGCAAGAAGGGTGCTTAAGGATAAGTATATGCAAACCCTGCAAAGGATACGGCTTAGTGTATAGTGTGTTTAGTGAATTAGTCAATAACACGATGTTGTATCCCTCCACAGAGTTTTAAAACCCATTATGGAAACAAAATAGAAAACACAGCTTTAGAGCAAACTTGTCTACCCTGCAAATGATACTCTGCACATTGGAAAGGTTTGGCGACAATAATCTGATTTACGCTCGTATTATAGACCTCTTATTCATTGCGCTACGATTTTGACTCATTTTTCCGATAATTTTGTGCCCCATACGTTTTTTAACCCCCGCCTTTTTCGCAGTCCTCGAATAAGACTTAATGGATGCTCAGTTTTTTTTACGTTTTTTTTAATTAGTGTGCTTGTATTTTCCATTTTATTTTAACTAAATTAATATGAAGCGTAACTCCGTAACCTGTAACGTTTTTCATAAAAGTATCTGGGCTTGCACACACAAACCCAAATACATCACAGTAAGCGAAAAGCTTGTGTCGTGAAATGAAGAATACATCGTCAGTGCCGGGAATTAAACTTGGTGTTACAGAGTTACGCTTCAATCTAATTTCCTAGTTAATTTAGTGTAGGACCATAGTAAAAACATCATCCTATCGTAATTATTGACGTAATCTTCTTTGAAGTATTTGTATCTCTCATTTCTTTCATAATTTTAATTAGCTTTCATTGCTTAACTGATGGTGTGCTACAATATTACAAATCGTAATAAAAATTACGTGACGACCGTCAGTCAAGCTTTAGAAGTATTTTAAATCTGTATCACTGAATTGTGTTCACTCATTCATACTAAATCTTGCACATGTTTGATACTTTGTTTTTTTATTCCAACGTTTCGGCAAAGCCTTAACGTTGTACAATAGCTAAGTGTTTTGCCGAAATGTCGTAACTTTTATTAAATAATCCGTTAGCAAGAGTTTGCTGTTAATTGTTTTTCCAGAGTGTTTTTTTTTTAATTTTTTTACTTAAACCTAGTAAAACGTTTATCGATATTTCTTTTTCTTTGTAACCATGTGACGATTGTACTGTTTTAATTAATTTACGCTTGTTTATTTATTTCAGCCAACGTTTTACGGTGACAGTGAAAAGACTGAAGGTAACTCCCACCCCTCCTAAATAATATAAGGTGCTCCCCTCATTAAACATACAAACATATATATTATTACCTGCTGACGACATCGAGCAACGTGCGTAACTCTTACGCACATACTTCTGACGTCCAAGAGAATTCGGCGTAGCGTGCGGATTTTATATTGTGTACTACAACTGTGCATTGTCTAAGGCCTATTAAAGTTTATTTTATCATTATTATTATTATTGTAATTGAAATGAAACCTTTCCTTTGGTGGACAATTCAACAAAATTGAATGCAACAATTGTTTTTTGACTAATCATTCATTGAATTAACTATCCTTGCACAAGTCAATATTAAGAAGTTTTGATTAAATGTACCAACAAACTTGTTGGCGATTAAAAAACATTACTGACAATTCAATTGGTGGGTGGACTTATGCACATGATCACAGGTGATGTTATGTTTTTTTTATACAGTGTGTGAAATTTACTCGTTTGTCACACGACAAATTAAAAGCATTCTTTTGTTTACGTAAATCATTAACTGACTCGAAACCGTCATCTACTTACGCAGCTATTAAATATTTATAAATTCTCTTGTAAGTCGTCTGTAAATGCTATGGGCCGACATTGATGTGTTTTTGTTTTTTTTACTTGTTTTCGTCACTTGTTTACATTTATATATGGTGCTTACGATTATGGCGTAACTGGGTGACGAAGTTTAGTACATTGTCCACAAAATGAAAGATTTTGTTAATGATTATTGTTATTTTTATCTGTATTATTGGATATGATAATATATTATATTATTTTTAATTAATACTTTTATTTGTAATCGTGTTTGCTCCCCCATACCCCCCCCTCCCTCCCCCCAATTAATTTAATTATTAAACTTTTAAAAAAAAGGGTGTCGTCTTCCAGATGTATATATTTTAAAAAGGCCACCTCCAAATTTGTTGATTTTCGGTCATGCATTAGTAAAACTTTTTTCATGTTTTTGAACTCTGTATCACCCCGTATAATATTTTACATCCAGAAGACATCACCCTGTACTACATAATAATTTATTTGTATAGACAATCTATTGTTGAAAAAGATCTTAAGTTTACAATAGTGTAAAAATAGTCAAATATTCTTGTACTCATATTTTAGATAGTTTTTTTTCTTCACATCAGAATGTTGTACATTTATCTGAGAATAACAAGGTTGTAACTGACAAGACAAAAATGTTGAGAAAAATTCAATCAAAGTTAAAAACTAAATCAAAGAAAATTTAATCAATTTAAGAAAAACTACCACACTTTAAGGTCTTTTTTTAAAATGTAACTCATAGATTATGTTGGCTAGAGAGTTTTTACATAAAAAGTCATAACCTCAAAATTTGCTAGTCAGGACCTTGTTACTTTCAGGTGACGATGTTGACATTGTAATTTTTTTGTTTACGTATCATGACATTGAAATAGCGTATATTGCTTTCATTTCTGAATATTTCTTGATTCGAGTAACAGAATTTATTTCTTACTTGTTTTCGTCACTTACGATTGTGGCGTAACTGGGTGACGATGTTTAGTACATAGAATTTTATTCACAAGTCCGTAATATGCTGCAGGCATATGCAAATGATGGAGTGTTTTTTTTTTATAAATAATGACAACATGTAATTGGCCTTTAGCCAGTGACATGTGTTGAAAAAAATCTATGTAAAATTTGCCGTATATGGCATATAAAATAATAATGTTGCCAACTGCCTTCAAAAAGAGTAAAAATCAACTATCAGTACAAAAAACATAGCAATAAGCTTTTCTCTCTCCTTCTATTAAAAGTAGAATTCTTTCCATTTTCAAAATTAAGTATGGTTCTATTTTTGAAATTATTGTATAAATTTTAATCTTTTGTTAATAACGCATACAAATTTGTATGTGGACCAAACATTCTAAAATCAAATAATGGGTTTATAAACTGCCAAACTCTGTCACTAGGGGCGCTAGTTGTCGTATGATTGAGTCACTTGATGCTGACGTAATATTATTAATATGCAGGCCCAGGTCTAAGTGACGTAAGAAGCTGATGACATCACATAAGATGGTAAGAAATGTATGGGTAAAAATATTCCATAGAACAAGTGTTTATCACTAAGACAAGGTGACTTCACGATAGTGGGTGGTTGTCATGGTGATGTTATTTGAGTGTCACAGCTTACATTTTGTTTCATCCGTCTTGTCACACTTTTTGTATAGAATTACTATGTAGCCAGTGGCCAAGTTATACGAAACAAGGAGTATGTAGCCAGTGGCAAAGTTATATGAAACAAGGAGTAGATATAAAGTCGTAATCCGTGGAACCACTGTAATTCTATGGTTATAATGTTTAACATAGACCTTTCATTTCAATGGACTCTTAGCCTGAGCTGGAACGGTAACAAATTAGGGTGTAAACATCGTTTGTATTGGAAGGGTCACGAAACCGTTGGCAAGAAAGTTGGCAAATTTGTATTTTATCACTACATATAACCGATAACTACCGTCCCATATATCTTCTCTTTACCAAAAATAACCCTTACTTCACATCAACTTAAAAAAATGCTGAGTTAAACAACGCCAAAAAGCTTCTGCCAACGATCAGCTGATGCGATGTTTCCACCTTTCAAATGTTCACGCTGACAGTCCAAAAACTGAGAAGGTGCCTACTTTCCGTTGCGCCCTCTTTGGTGACTTAAGGTTTATGAGCCCATTACATATAAAAATCTTCTCTCCCATAGACAAATGTGTGCTATTATTAAAGATACTATTTCTAAGTACTATTTAACATGTTTTAGATTATAACAGAAGTCTAAAGATTGTTTGTCTTTTATTATTCTTATAAATTCTAATAGACAATAAATAAATAAATTTAAAAAAACTTTGTACATTTTTTTAAAATGCTTTACTCCTGTGAGATAGTATTATCTATTCACTATGTCTTGGCAGTCGGCGGAAGTTAGCTGCAAGTGTAGTTCAAGATTGTATTGTTGGTAGCCCTGATTGCCGAATCTTGTCATAAGAGCTGTCAAAGGCCTGTAATATTCCCACATTGTATATTGTACAAGTAACCTACAATGCCGAAAATATTACAGAGCGGCGCTAGAGAAATCATTTTAAAGGCAAGATAGTTTTGCGAGTTGGATAAAGAAAAAAATACTCCGATAATCCCTTTAAACCTCCATCACAAGTTTGAAAAACTAAGTTGCCAGTTTATTCTAACGATCCGAAAATTGGCTAGTTTTTTTAAACAACAGTTCTGAAATATAATTTGAAAGTAGCGAAAAAATGTAACTATATCTTATTATCACATCAAGCAACACTAAACCACGTATGCTCCGTGAGACTTCTGACAAAAAATAGACTTTACCAGCTATGTTCAGCATGAGCTCTAATGTGCACCTGAGAGGACATCAACTGAAGCTATAGACAACATTATACCTACACATCCAACACACCACACAACCAATAGAGCTGGCAGTGTGAGGAATCACTTGTCAGAGCTCCCACCACCAACTCCTTACATACAAGAATACACTGGATAAGAATATAAAGAATAAACTGAGACAGTATAATATTCAACAGATTTAATATAAAAATAAACTTTTTACAAGTGTTTTCTTCAATAATAATATAGCAACAAAAACAGGATTAATTCAAGCTAGGTGGTTACGACATGGTCGTGTTCGAACAGACAAGATACATTCAGGAGGTTAACACGTTGACCGCCATCAGTTGTTCACAACCGGACAGTGTCCGACACCTATTTTTAGTTCATTTCTGCCGCCCACATGAGAGATTTCAATTATTTTTATATCATGTATAAGGTGCACGGCATGACGCTCTAATATTTGTCAGCAAAAACTGTGAAAATAGGGTGGACTGCCTAATTAAAAAAAAACAGAATGTCAAAATATTTCTAAGCGAATTCCATAGTCGAAACCATCCAGCATGAATTTAAATGCATACATACATCTATGTACATAATATTTATTCACAAAAAATATGATATTCTTAAAATTAACGGCGATTTACGGAAAGTTATACTCTTAATATTCCGAATTGATTCAGAAAGCACGGAAATGCATACAATTTAACTATTCTCCACACCATACTCAGATTCAGGCTGAGTCAACTCTGGTTTTGGTACTTGCCAACAAGCATATTGTGTAGTTGGTAATACATCGCTGGACTTTTCGATGATAATCATGGTATTGCCTGGGCAGCTCAGCGGGGAATGCGTAAGGGATATATATTGCATCTTTCACTCTTTCACGATCTTATGGGATTTGTATGACAGACGCAAAAAATAGAATTACTGATTATGAAAATAATTCCGAAATCTTAACATTACAGTATTAAGAACATAAATGTATTATTATGTTATCATGCAATATTTTTATTGGTGAATTAATATTTATTTCTTTTTAAGAAACCAGATTTCGAGTAATATTATACAAGTCTTTCGAGTAACATTTTGCAAGCTGGCAATACAACGCCAATGCCGTTTGTAAACATCACGCGGCCATATTTTTTTACTGTTTCTGTCGCGTCGCCTTTCCAAAATTTGTTTCGTGATCGGTATTATTACATTGTTTTGAACTAGGTTTGTGTAAAATATAAACTCCTTTTTTGTGTTTTTGCGAGACATATATGATTCGTCATTTCGGGATCCTGTGTTTGGGAGAAATATACGTACTCGTTTGTGTGTGAGAAATGGAGACTAATTCTATGATGGAGACTTGTTCTATATTCAATTATTGTCGAGACCAGAGACTCGTGTAACTTGTTTTGTGTTATAGTTTTAAAGAAATATTCTGGATTTCACAGACTTTAGGTTCGGAAAAGCCATCTGTGACAAATGTTGTATGAGAAATGTTGACACGCGACTGCAATATTTACTTACTGAAATTCCTCAATCAAAAAGTTGGTGAAACGCTCTGATAGACTCATTATTTCGTATTATTTTTGTTAATGGTTATTTTGAACATCTTTTTTAATTGTCTCTACGTAATGTTTATACAATATGTGTGTATTATTTACTTACAATAAATGCCAATGTCATACTACCTACTGCTGCATTTTAATTCTTTGGTTATTATACTTATTTCCAAAGGGTTAGTGCGCATTAATGATTAAATAGTTGTATTGTAGTGTAAAAATGGGATATATGGATATGTCCCGCTTTTGTATTAGAGTACAACTATTTTTAATCGCTAATGCGTATTGATCCATATAAAACCTCAATAATCGATTTATCAAGGCGCCATTGTTTATGTGGGCATGAAATGAATGAGAGAGAAAGCTAGATGAGATCTGTCATTTTCGTGTTTGCATATATTTTCTATGAAGTTGGCATTCTTCTCTCGTTAGAGAGTATATGTGTTCTGTGCTCAGATTAATCTGATCTTCAGATCAACTCTCAGATTATCAATCTGATTTTTTTAAGACGGCTAGCCACTCATGTACGGAAATTTAGAATCTTAATATTCAGTTAATTGAATGTCAGTACGTGTGTGACCGCCCTAACAATTTTTACATGATTGAAAATCTATTGCAAAAAAAAAAACTTCTTACTTAAAATAAATAAGTAACAACACATAAATAATATACATATCACAAATTATTTTCTTTTCCTATGTCCTTATAACACTGCAATATTTGCTTTCTACGATTTTAGACATTAAGTCATTCATTGTTTATCAATATTAGCCGCGAGTTCGAACCATTGCCTCAAAGCGTCGCTTAGGACAGAAGGCAAGGCTGCGATGTCTCTGAGGATCAGATAGAACGGGAAAGGGAATGAGTCTAAATACGGCTTCAGGTCCTTGAGCGTGTACGTCTGCGGGTCGAACACTGGAGTGCGGATGTCCAAAATTGAGTCCTGAAATAATACAGAAAGATATTAGACTGACGGTACATGGTGGAAGTCCATTCTTAAAGGTAAACCGCAATGATTTTTAGTAAAGGCTAGCAAACACTGGTCACGTGTGTTATCTTTTTTTGGTTAACCAATAGAAAACAAATCAGAAGTGGGATAGACCGATTCCCTGCTGACCTGACAAAAGTGCCGTGTTCGCGTGGCGGGTGTACAAAACGTGAAAAGACAATTAAGACTATAAAACTGTGTGTAAATCGTGAAAAGACATTTAAGACTATAAAATTGTGTTAAAAGGTTCGCGCAACATTAATTTGTGCCGTGTGTAAACGCGCGTCGAGTGATTTTGGGAAAAACTTAAAACTGCGGGTTTGATTTGACGGGCATTACAATCTTTGGGCGGGCATACCGGAAAACGCGCAAGTTTCAACGTAGTGTGCGCGGGTGTGAGAGACTTTCGGCAGCAAACTGTGATAATAATTATTAGCGATGAATCAAGACGACGCCCCCTCTTACACCAGGGCACAGATTGAAGAAATTATCGGGGTAAACGCGAGCTACGCGGGAGGGAGTTCGACGAACGCGCGAAATAACATAAACGATAACAACATGGCGGGAGGCGACACTGGCGGGAACGCCATGCTCAATGTACTGTTGCAACAGCAGAAAGTGTTAATGGATCTGCTTGGTGAGCGGTCAAAAACCTTCAACATTATGCCAAATTTTGACCAGCAAATACCCAATTTCAATGGGAAAGACGGAGAACTGGCGGCGGACGCTTGGCTGCGGTCTATCAACGGTGCGGCAAAACTACAAAGCTGGCCAGACAGTTTCAAACTGGAATCGGCGAGGGCGCACATTATCGGCGCCGCGAAGTTCTGGCTAGGCGGCCGAAACTTCACCACGTGGGCGGAGTTCGAGGAAGAGTTTACTGCAACTTTCGTCAGCCGAAAAAGCACAGTCGACAGATGGAAGGCCGCAAACGCGAGGGTCCAGAAGAAACTTGAAGATGTGGCGGATTATTTCCACGAGAAATCATACCTATGTCGGGCGTTGCACATGGAATTTGACGAGTTCAAAACGATGTTGGTGGAGGGACTATGGTCCAAGGAGCTGGCCATGCACGTTCTTGCGCGGCATCACGTGGACGAGAGAAGCTTGTTTGCAGACATAGAAAAATTTCTAAGCACGAATGCCAGCAGAGCGGAGAGGTTCCGGGAAAGACCACGCGGAGAGGCCCCCGCACCAGAAAGGAATGAGTCCTATGACAGAAAACGCGGAGAGGCTTATGCACCAGAAAGGAAGGAGTTCTATGACAGAAAACGCGGAGAGGCTTATGCACCAGAAAGGAAGGAGTTCTATGACAGAAAACGCGGAGTGGCTTACGCACCAGAAAGGAAGGAGTTCGACAACAGGGAATACAAGGCAAAGGCTGATCGACCTCCAGCTCGCCACCGAGAAAACTCCTCTCAAGTGAGGTGCTACAACTGCGGAGATGGTGGCCACATATCTCGAGACTGCCCTACACCAAGAAATAGGAACATCTGCTATAGCTGCAAAGAACCAGGGCACTTTCAAACAGACTGCCCCAAGAAGAAGACTCAAGTCATGGTGTCAAGCTCACAGGCCAAGACTTCGAAGGAGAAGTACATAAAGAAGACAACCATAAGAGGCAAATCCGTGGAGAGTTTTGTTGACACGGGCAGCAGCGATTGCCTTATTAAATCTACGGTGGCTCTGCGTCTTCAGTGTAATGTTCAGCTGGGAGACATTCCAATCTATGGCATAGGAGGGCAAGGAAGCAGCTGTCAATCTGTCGGCACAACAATTGAAGATGTGGAGGTGGATGGCATCGTTGTGCAAGGCGTAAATCTTATAGTTGTACCAGATGAATGTCAACCATATGACATGATCATTGGTAGGACGTGGACAGACGCGCCCAGCATCGCATTCCTCAAGGTGGATAATGTGCTGAAGTTCGGACTCAGTGAGCAGTTCAAGGAGCTTGATATGGAGAATTACACTAGACATCAGGCGGTAACAATACAAAGTTCAACGAGTGTGAGTCCACATGAGACGTGTATCGTAAATGCACAAGTGAACAACATGTGTGTACGAGTCCCAGTGCGCAATCAGGGTGATAAAGATGTTCTTCTGAAGAGTGGAGAAGTCATAGGGAAAGTACGAGTACCACAACCCCCAGAGGACCAGGAGTATATGAGAAAGGACTCAATCGAGATGAAAGACCTTAATATCTCTAATGATCTGTCTCTTGAGGACAGCGCATCACTGTTGGAGCTTGTAAATGAGTTCAGGGGCTGCTTTGCATTTCATATCTCGGAAATCGGCTGTACAGATAAACATGAGATGGATATCGTATTAAAACCTGACAGCCGAGCAATATGTTCAAGACCCTACAAGGCGCCGTGGGGAGAAAGGCAGAAGATTTCTACGATCATCAGAGAGTGGAGAGAGCAAGGCATCATAGAGGATACCAAGTCACCCTACGGAAGCCCAGTGTTATTGGTGACCAAGAAATCTGGAGAAGCAAGACTCGTTGTTGATTATCGGAAACTCAACCAGACCACAGTGAAACAATCATTTCCGTTACCCCATATGGATGATCTGTTCGAGCGAATGAGTGGTTGCAAGCTATTCACCGTCTTGGATCTGGCCCATGGCTTTCTACAACTGCCACTATCAGAGAAAGCAAAGGAGAAAACGGCCTTCGTTACACCAGATGAGACCGGACAATTTACAAAGATGGTATTCGGTCTGATGAATGCACCGTACGAGTTCAGTAGATTGATGCATAATGTTCTAGGTCCCCTGAAGAACACAGTTGCAATATGTTACATGGATGACATTTTGGTTCCGGCAAGAGACTTCAATGAGATGAAGGGAAGATTAAGACAGGTTTTCACTGCGCTAAAGGAGGCGAATCTCACATTAAAGCCATCAAAATGTGTGTTCGCTATGCCTAAAGTGACATACCTAGGATACGAAGTATCGGAGAATGGAGTTCAGCCAGGTGCAGACAAGCTGAGGGCAATTGCTGATTTCCCAACCCCAAGAAACGTTCACGAGGTCAGAAGGTTTATTGGCCTGACGGGATTCTTCAGGCGTTTTATTAAAAACTATGCAAGGATAGCCGAACCCATCACTAACCTGACCAAGAAAGGGTATGGATTCATCTGGCAAGAAAAGGAAGAAAAAGCATTTGAAGAGCTGAAAAACCACCTGATGAGTGAGCCGGTGCTGCAAATATTTGATCCAAAACGTTACACCGAACTTCACACAGATGCTTCGGCAAGTGGCTTGGGAGGTGTGTTGCTACAACGAGGCGATGATGGAGCAATGCATCTAGTATACTGCATTAGCAAAAAGACAACAGACGTGGAGAAAGCATACCATTCTAGTAAATTAGAATTAATGGCGATTGTATGGTGCCTGGACCGTCTGAGATCAATGTTGATAGGAATCCATGTAGTCGTAGTAACAGACTGTCAAGCATTGGTGTACATGAATACTGCCCGGACCACAAATTCACAGATTACTCGTTGGTTCGATTTGTTACAAGAATACGATTTGGAAGTACGACATCGCCCAGGCGAGAAGATGTCCCATGTGGATGCCCTGAGCAGGTCACCTGTAGGCGAATCAGGTGACACACTTGAACAAATTGTGGAGTCGAGACTCGAACTCTTCTTGGCGATGGAAGAAGAGGAATACGTACTGGCGTTACAAAATGCAGATACAGAGGCAAGGGAAATCATAGAAAAGCTTGCTCAAAAACCAGGAGACACAGAACTGAGATACAAGTTAGTGAATGGCGTCCTCTACAGAAGACAGACGGACAAAGATGGGAAGGAGAAGCTTTTGTGGTTCGTTCCCAAAATCATGAGGAAGGGCATCGTCATCAGATTTCATGACATGCAAGGCCACTTCTCTGTTGACAGAACGATACACAAAATTCAACAGAATTATTATTTCCCGAAGATGAGGAGATATGTAAAAGTGCACATAAGGTGCTGTGCAGAATGTACACTCTACAAAACACCGCGAGGGAAGAAGGCCGGCGAGCTGCACCCCATCGCACCAGGAAGCAGACCTTTTGAAGTGGTCCACGTGGACCATCTCGGACCATTTGTCAAAAGTTCAAGAGGGAACAGTTTTCTTCTAGTACTGGTAGACAACCTAACGAAATTCACAAAATTGTTTCCTACCAGGGATACATCGACTAGTCAAGTACTGAAAAACTTGAAGAAATTTGCAATAATGTACGGTTTATCCAGTAGAATGATAACAGACAGAGGATCCTGTTTTACGTCAAAACAGTTTGAAGAGTACTGCACAACTAATGGGATCAAACACAGTCTCATCTCAGTGCGACATCCGCAGGCGAACGGACAAGTAGAGCGGGTAAACGCCACTATCGTACCAGTGGTGCAATCCTGCATGATCTCGGAGAAGTCCTGGGATGGCAGAATAGAAGAGGTTGAGTGTCATCTTAACAACACACTCAATAAGTCCATTGATAAGACCCCATTTCAGGCGCTTTTTGGATATGTTCCACACTTGACTGATGGAGTGATAAGGCAACTTGTAGAGCAGGAGACGGAGTATGTGGATCCAGCAGGATCACACCAAGGCTTGAGAGACCGAATATTGGCAGAACAAGCAAAGTGGAAGGTTTCTTACGACAGAAGACACTTTGGGGGTCTAAAATACGAGGCTGGGGAGATCGTGTTTCTTAGAAGGCAACCAGTACATACCGGCGAGTCCACCAAACTCCAGCCGAAATATCGAGGACCCCTGGTGGTCACCAAAGTCCTCCCCGGAGACACATATCGGCTGGCGGCACTAAGGAGGGAAGGTGGCAAGATGTATGCCACCACAGCTCATGTATCGAACTTAAAGAGTTTTGGTGCCCCAAGTGCCCAAGATGTTCTAGACCATTGCTCTAGTGAGTCAGGGGATGAGACGGACGACCAAGAAGTTCAAGATGAGGATCAGGAGATGATGAGCAACCGACCCCAGCGACAGAGGAGATTACCGGGCCATCTGAAAGACTTCATCTTATGATTTAATCTTTTTATTGAAAATTTTGTTGTATGTTTTGTTTTGGGGTAATATGTATGTTGGTATATGAGACAGGATATGTGAACGGGGTGTAAAAGGACTCAGGTTGGCCGGATGTTATCACATTTTTGTATGGATGTATGAAAGTCAGGTGAAGTATGCGGAAGGTGGTATGACAGAAGGGTATGGTGAGAGAGAGAGAGAGAAGTACGAGTATGAGATAGTGTGATGAAAAGAAGCGAAGTGAAAGAGATAGAGAGATGTAGTATGAACTTGGGGCAGTCGTGTTGTAGGGATTGATCAAGGCGGATCGCCCCTGTAAATGATCTGGTGTATTTTTATATAGTTGTACCGTTGTGAACAAAGAAAGTTAAATAAAAGTGTTTGTAAACGAAAAGAACTCTATTATTGTTTAACCGAAAGAAAACACGTGTAATAAAGTCTTTACATGGATTTTCAAACGAGAAAACGATACTGCCTGCAAATGAGAAAGAATTTTCATGATGTCTGCGACACGAATTGCTGAATATCCAATCGGTTTGAACATTTCAGTCCATTCTCTTTCTCGTTTGCACGCAATATATCCGAAATAATTGCTATACTATATTGCTAAATAATGTTGATGGATACGATTTGTACGAGTTTCCGTAATTCTTACTTGAAAAAGTGCATCCTTAGTAACATCCCCTAGATACTAAAACTAAGAGAGACAGAACAATATAACGTACCTTGCAATCAGGATTGTCCACTATTAAGTACACCATGAACACGCCTTGCTGTCTCGCTCTTCTCACAGCTTGAATAACTTTCGCTTCTCCTTCTGAGAAAATCCCTCTACCGTCGCTCACGATTAGCAACAACTTGGCATTGGGTACATTACTCACTTTACATTGCTCTTCGAACATTGCCGATGCAAAATCAACTAATTTGGCTATCTTTGTTTTGGTCTGTTTGAAAGTCAAATTTTGTAACAGTTTACATCCGGAACTTTCGGTGAATTGGTCGCCGAACGAGTGAAGTATTTGAGGATCTTCTCCGAAACTTAATACGGCGAGTTCTCCAGCTTCGAGTAAGTTTAATGCCTGCGATACGAGAGCCAAACTCTCGAAGGCCAATTCCTTAGAACTGTTATCACACATGGAACTAGAATCGTCTATCGCTACGGCAATGTGATATTCTCTACGTGCCGGCCGGGTTCTTCTCAACCAGATGCGATCTTTTCTAAAGTGCGATGCTATGTAGGGAATGACACGACGCATGTTGATACGGCGTCCGGTTCTGTAGTCACCTGAAATCAATTATAATAAAACATTAGATAAAAAAGGACAATTATTTGGCATTGGGTAGGCAGCTTTCGCTGATCTGATTATATGCGCATATCCAGTGTATTGTTGAAGGAGTTGGTGGTGGTCACTCTGACAAGTGATTCCTCACACTGCCAGCTCTATTGGTTGTGTGGTGTGTTGGATGTGTAGGTATAATGTTGTCTATAGCTTCAGTTGATGTCCTCTCAGGTGCACATTTGAGCTCATGGTGAACATAGCCGGTAGTAGTATCTCACAGGAGTAGTGCTCGTACACCTTGTATATCTCAATAAGATCCCCCCGATCACATCTCTCCTACAATGTTGTTAAATTCCTTCGGCTGAGCCAGATATTCGAGAGACGATTATGTAAAATGAATAAAACTAACCAGCAAGTCGACTCAGTCCCGTTGGTTCCAACACGAGTCTCAACCTCTCGGTCAAGAGTCTGGCTTGTGCGGCCGTGTGTCCCCACAGCTGATGCCAGGCGGCTCTCTGATCGTCTCCACCCTGCGCCATGGTGCCCATACCTTGCAGAGACTGTCGCACGTCTGCGATAGTGACTCCCGATGACTCCACACTGCTGAAGGGTACACGGACTATATCCATTCTGTAAAAATAACATGATGAATAATTTGAACAATGTGCTTATCAAAGTACATGGTTAGAATGTAGACTTCTAGGCCAATCTAGGGATGCCAGGTTCGAATCATTCCACGTTCTTAACTGAATTTACTCAAAATAGACAATTGGCATTTTTTTTTGTTACTTAACTTAAAATGACACCGAGCAATATTACAGCTTTTGCATTGCTCGATGTAAACAATTACAACACATCATGACATAATATATCACAAACAAATTCAACTACAACAATACTACACTTACAAACAATGATACTATAACAATGAACAATGACACTATACTACATATTATCAGATGCTGATCCACATGTCTGGTGAACTCATTATAAGTTACCCTAAACATGTCGACCCACTGTGCCAGTTCATTCAAATAACAGACGGTCTTGCTGACCGGAGCATTAACCATAATGTTAGTTCTGCCCGTAGGAGAACAACACGAGCGAATGTAAACGAGCATATGAGTTGGATACGTAAAAATTGATTTCGGCCAATATTGTTGAGTTTTGTATGATCCCGTGAATAAGTTTATAGAAGTGCGTACAAACGTACTCTTTCCCTCTTTTTTTATTATACAACTCATTTTGCAGTTAACAACCTGTCATAAGTTCTATATACAGGGTGATTGGTTCCGCTATTCAGATATTTTGAGAGGTGATAGAGGGTGTTCTAAAACGTAGATCTGCCAAAGGGATGTCATCCCAATTGTTAAGGGTTGCGGAGTTACACCCTTTTAAAAAAATTCCACCCCCGACATCGACCACCATCACATTTCACTGAATAACTCTGATACTATGAGTCCAAAATTAATAAAACAATATTTTTTTGTTTCGTAATAAAACAAGCTTTTAATTGATGTCAAAAATATTTAATAATAAAAAAGTTTATTAACAGTGAAAATTTTAAGTATTATTTTTGTTGGTGCTAACATGAAAATTTATCAACTGTCAATTGGAAGTAAAAATTTCACATTGAAGATAATAATTTTGGAATTTAATTTAGTATAAATATTCGTACAAGAATCAGAAGAAAGCTCTTAGATATAGAAGATGTGTGGATTACTAAAAAAATATTATGAAAGAAGATAATTATATGATGGAGAAAGAAGATATTCAGAAGGTTTATGATGGATAGTACAATTACAACACCGTCGACACGTGTTGGCTTGGGCCAAGTAGCACATAGTGTTACACCAGGCCCCGCTGCAAGTGGTCCTGTGCGCCGCATGCGTTGGACAAGAGAAATAAATCTCAACGTCATGCGCGCGTATTATAGAGCTACAGAGGGAGAAACCTTCAGAACGGGATACCGCCAACGGTTATCCCGTGAATGGTCCCTGCTGGAGCCCACCATCGTTGTAAGTGAACAACGATTGGCTGATCAGGTTCGTGTAATAGTTAGGAATAAATTATTATCCGATCCTGATCTTGAGACTCTTAAGTCAGAATATCTTCATTCTATTGGGACTGCTTCTGATGATATTGTTGTTGGACATTCAGAAAATCGTACAGATTTTCAGGATGAAACACATTCACTTTTATCGGAGGCTGTCCTAGAGAATGAAGATTTCCCTACAATACAGTACAACATAATCAGAAGCAAATATGAAGAGATAATTTTGATGTATGGTAATATTGATCCTATTTTGCGACCTCGTTTACCTAAATTTCCAAATATACCAAAATTTCATAAAATTATACGTGATGTTAATAGATTTATTATAGATGAATTAATAAATAGTCAAAATTTAACTGATACACATAAGATTATATATTGTGCTGCAGCAACATGCTGTCATTTAGCTGGATTAAAATTACAACAAAATTCTCCTATACAGAATAATAATTCAACTAATAATTATTGGCAAAAGAGAATAGAATCACGAATTAATAAAATAAGATCATATTTGGGACATCTTTATTCTTATAAATCTGGAAATAATAGACAAAGAATTATAAAATCAATAGAAAAAATTTTTGATGTTCCGAATATTAATGTGATTAGAAATTTAGACACAAAAATAGTAGAGAAAATTGATGAATTCAAACAAAGAATTTTGGCATTAAGCAAAAGGATCCGACGATTCAAAAAACGAGTACTAAGACGCAAACAAAATTATCTCTTCATTAATAAACAAAAGAAGTTTTATGAAAATATTGAAGGCAAAAATTGTTCCATAAATTCAGTTCCAAATCAAAATGAAATGACTGCATTTTGGTCAGATCTTTGGTCTACAGCTGTTGAACATAATGCAGAAGCTAATTGGATACAACAAATTGAAATAGAATCGTCTGAATTACCAGATATGACAGATTTAGATATAAATTCTGATGACATAACTATTGCAATTAAACATACACCAAATTGGAAATCTCCAGGAATAGATGGTATTCAAAATTTTTGGTTAAAATATTTTACAAATTCTCATGGTACACTGGCTACACAATTTCAATTGGCAATAGAAAATTGTAATCTCCCAAATTTTTTTACAAAAGGTATAACTTATATGATTCCAAAAATTAATAATGCATCTCAACCCAATCAATTTAGGCCAATAACTTGTTTACCAACAATCTATAAATTACTTACTTCTGTTTTGGCAAATAAAATCAAAAATCATTCTGTGACCAACAACATTTTATCGGTCAGGCAAAATGGCTGTAGACAGGGATCTCGTGGAACCAAAGAATTGCTTCTGATTGATAGTGTTATTTGCGAGCAAGTGAAGCACAAAAAACGTAACCTTTCGATGGCGTGGATAGATTATAAAAAAGCGTTTGATTCGGTACCTCATTCTTGGTTAATAAAAATTTTGGAAATTTACAAAATTGATGTTAAAATTATTAATTTCTTAAAATATTGCATGTCTAATTGGAAAACAAAAATATCTATTTCAACGCCATCGGAAGGTTATGTTAGTGATTCGATTGACATAAATAGAGGAATATTCCAAGGTGATAGTCTGAGTCCGCTTTGGTTCTGTATTGCATTGAATCCCTTAAGTGCATTGATTGAAAATTCTCAATGTGGTTATCAGCTCAAAAGGGGTGGTTGTAAATTTTCTCATCTTTTTTATATGGACGACTTAAAATTATTTTCATCAAATTTAAATAATCTCAATAAATTAATTTCAGTAACAAAGGATTTTAGTGATACAATCAAAATGGAATTTGGTATGGATAAATGTGCAATAATTAATGTTAAAAAAGGGGTTATCGAACAAACAAATGAAGTGATTAATAACACAGTAAATTTACCAAATCTTACATTAAATGAAACCTATAAATATTTGGGAATAAATGAATCACTGGGTTTTGATCATGTATTTTTAAAAAATAATGTAAAAGCGCGTTTCATCTCTAGATGCAAATTAATTTTTAAATCACTTCTTTCTGGACATAATAAAATTAGGGCAATTAATTCATGGGCAATTCCAGTAATTTTGTATTCATTTGGTATTTTAAAATGGAACCAAACGGAATTAGACACACTAGACAGAAAGGTGCGTACTACAATGACAAGATATCGAATTCATCACCCTAGATCCTCCATGATGAGACTTTACCTTCCTCGCAAAAATGGTGGCAGAGGATTACTTAATTTAAAGAATTTACATAATAATGAGGTAGAGTCTTTAAAGAGATTTTTTGTAACTCATAGGAGTAAAGTAGGCTATGAGGACTTGATAGATTGTGATTTGAGGTACACACCTTTATGTCTCTCGAATCCTGGTGCTTCACTACCGACAATGTCAGTTGAAAATCGAGTAGACATATGGAAAAGTAAATCTCTTCATGGCCGTTTTCACCAAGTTCTGACATCTACAAATGTATGTTTTGAAGACTCAATCAATTGGTTAAGGTTTGGTGATCTATTTGGTGAAACCGAAGGTTTTGTTTGTGCAATACAGGATCAAGTCATTGTAACAAATAACTATGCAAAATTCATTATGAAACAACCAAATATAATTGATAAATGTAGGGCTTGTGGTCAGATGGGAGAGACATTACGACATATTATGTCGGGGTGTTCTCTTTTGTGTGGCACTGAATATTTGCAGAGACATGACCAGGTTGCCAAAATAGTTCACCAAAGATTGGCTTTAAAATACGGTTTACTCGATGAAGAAACTGAATATTATAAATATCAACCATTGTCGGTGCTTGAAAATAGCATTGTTAAGTTGTACTGGGATCGACCAATACAAACCGATCGTACAATTCCAGCTAATCGACCGGATATTGTATTGGTTGATCGTAGGGGAAAAAAGACCTATATTGTGGATATCACTATACCACATGATGAAAATCTCCATAAGGCTGAGCAAGACAAGATTACCAAATATCTTGATCTTGCTCATGAAATTATGGAGATGTGGAGAACACCTTCCACTGTCATCATTCCTATAGTGATGTCCACAAATGGTGTCATTCCTAAGAGTCTCAAAGTAAATCTTGAGAAGCTTGGATTGCATGGTGGGCTTCAATACGCCATGCAGAAGGCTGTCCTATCATCTTGCAGGATTGTTAGAAGGTTCCTCTCTCTATAGCTCTTAAAAACTCTCTCATGATAAGTGCATTCTAGTGCACATCGTGGGAGAGGGGGACATCCATTAGTATGGTAAAATGTTTTTAGTTCTATGTGATGTGTTTGTTTATTTAAAATTTTGTATTAATATTATTACCTATTATTTATTTTATATTTTTGTAATTTTTTATTTTAACATGTTTTTATATATTATTTGGTTTAAACGAATGTATTATATAGAGCTGAAAAATTTTGTATACTATTGTGTTAATAAAGTTGATTTGGAAATAATAATAACTTTGCTAAAATTAAACACAAAAACAAAATTTCATTTTTTTTTTGTTGAAAGTTTTGACATCTTTTAATTTTTTTCCATAAAAACTATAATTAACTAGTACTTTTTTTTCTTTTAATAAATACATTAGACCCTTGTGAATAAAAATGCTGAACATTATCTATCCATATTTTGAACCAGTTTTTCAAAATCTTCGATTTTGTAAGTACATATTCAATAAAATATTACTTCTTCGCTACTTACTACCTCTTTAAGTAGGTACGTAGTACTTAAAGAGGTATAATCAGTGATGGTGGTCGATGTCGGGGGTGGAATTTTTTTAAAAGGGTGTAACTCCGCAACCCTTAACAATTGGGATGACATCCCTTTGGCAGATCTACGTTTTAGAACACCCGCTATCACCTCTCAAAATATCTGAATAGCGGAACCAATCACCCTGTATAAGTCCATCTTATGGCATACGAATATAAATTGATGTAGAATATATTGCCAACACTGAAATTTGAACTCACAATAACTTCCCATGTAAGCATTCTGGTCGCATTTCGGCCGCCGTTACCGCACCGCAACCAGATTATGTATGCGGCTCGGTAACGGCATTGGGATTGCAACCACAATGGTTACATGGGCTACTGAATGTATTACTAACTGTGTATGGTACGATGTATCTGCCCCCCTCTCCACTCCGTGTGTGGAGACCACTTCCCCCTCCACTTCCATCCCCATCTCCCCTGTGGCCTCCTCCCCCCCTTTATTCTCCTCCGCACTCTTCTGTTGTTTGTTCTTCTTCTCTTTCTTGTCTTCGCCCACCTTCTCCGGTTCCAATTTGTCAAGTGCCTCATCGATCTGAAAAATAAATATTTTTTTGTGTGAAACATTGGATTTTCTACATGTAGTTGAAATAACAAGTACTAGTTATGAACTGGAATTGGTAAAGTGATCACATTAAACCAGCTGACAACCAGTCACAAGCCTGATGGAAAGTCCATCCTCTGCTGTATATCTGTTGAGATAACTACTGTGATAGGACCATAGTAAGCAAACATGTGAAAATTTGCGTCCAGGAAAAGTAAGACTACTCAGCTAATACTAAAGATATCATCCTAAGACTTAAAACATGGACAAATGAGAATATGTTTTAGTAACTCAAGCAGTTAGAAATTTAATTTTTGTAAATTCTCTGTATAAAAAATAATTCCAAATTTACCTCTGAAGTTTACTGAAACTCGAGATTATTCATGTACTTTGTTATGCTACATATAATGCTATAATTTGGTTGATAAAATGTTTGAAGTAAGACGCAGTGACTCCAGTGAATATTTTTTTGATATTCAGTCCCCTTTTTATACAATATGCCAAAATAGATTTCGTCACATATTCTCATATTTACATGAATTCACCCTATTACAACATTAAAGAATTGTTAACATAGACTACATACTTCAATGTCCTGGTTTTCGTCATCCATCGCGACGTCCTCTTCAGGATCCAAATCCTCACCCTCCTGGTCAGGCTCATTAGGCACTGGTTGACTCTCTGCTTGTTCTTTGGTAGCCGCATCTATCGCCTGAAACAATCAAATTGTTTTAACATCAACTCTCTAGAATAAATTTGAAAATGAATCTTTCTATTGATCCGTCTGAAAGTACAAAGTTGGCGCAGAATATATACGGAATTTAAAACACTTCGTGATAGCAGGGGCCAGAGTCAAAACGCAAAAAATGACGAAAACATTGGCGTTTTACGCGTTGTTACCATGGTGATAACGTTGTTTCCATTGTGATAACATTATACGAGGTGGTCGGTAGCCTGGTTGGTAACGCACTTGACTGTTAATCCGGCGGACGCGGGTTCAATCCCGATGCTGACTTACTCCACTTCACAACACAAGCTTTTTAAGCTTTCTGTGAAGTGTGCAAGGATGTATTTGGGTTTATTTCATAGACGGCTTGTGAACAAATGTATCATTTCTCTTTGAATTTAAATTACGGGGGCTTCCATCTTTACCTGAATTCTGTACAACCATTAATATCTATAGGGGACAATATCTATAAAACAATAAGTGAAGTGTAAACAATAAATTAACTTGTATCTGCGTGCATTATGCAGGTAGTATTAGGGCTGCCACCTCTCCGGGTTTGACCCGGAGTCTACGGGTTTGAGTGGTGTTCTCCGGGCTCCGGGTTAGCATAGTGTATCTCCGGGTCGGAAATTTTTGTCAGGACTAAAAAAAAAAAAGATAAATACCCGGGGTCCCGGTCCCCCCCCATAGAAAAACCGGGTCTCCGGGTCAGCATACTAAATCTGCGGGTTTGGAATTATGGTGTTGACAAAAAAAAAAAAAAAAAAAGTCAACTATGGTCACAAATTCGTTTTTTCCGAATCTCCGGGCCTACGCTCTTACAAAGGTGGCAGCCCTAGGTAGTATTACCAAAAATTGCCATGTAAATAAACTGTATAATATTTCTGTTCACTCTACGTCCCTGCACATCTCCTAGTCCCAGGTACCTAGGGCACTGAATGGAATAATGACTTATCATACCTGCACATCATTCTCCTTGGCCTGCTTAATATGTTGATACAGATCAGCCTCCTGCTCTGGATCATTATTCTCTCCAGCACCATCTTCCTGATCTTCCTCCTCATCCTGTTGTTGATCTTCCTTCATATTCTTATCTTGCATATTCAACATCTTCATTTTTTTCTTGGCTGGCTCTTTCGTTTCACCTGAAAATACCATATTTATTTATTTATTTGTTTACACTTTTGGTGAACAAGATGCAGAGATATGTTAACATCACAAGCATTAGATACTATAACATTTGTTCACTAGGGCGAGATTATTGCAATTTTTTTAATAAATATAATAAAATCTGGGTTCATCAAAATAAAAAGAGAAAGCTCGAAAAGCTTGTGCTGTAAAGTGGAGTAAGTTGGAGATTGAACCCGCGCCCACTGGATTAACAGTCGAGCGCGTAACCAACCAGGCTACTGACCACCACCAATGCTGCAATCTCTGCCAACTAACCTCAATCTTATCTATGTATCTGTTTCTTCATGCCACATCCCTTGCGGGGAAGGCAGAGAGGAGAGAATGCAATGCTCTCCTATCCTTGCTTCCGTCACACTTGTGCAATTTGTCATACATGCTCTGCGATTCCTTTTACTCAAAGCGTATCCTTCCTTGAGGAGCTAGTCGACACAATAAGTCCAAGTTGGTCTTATGTCTTTTTGGTTTTACTATCATCATTCATTCTCTCAACAAGCCCAAACCATCTTAACTTATTCACATTCATTCTGAACAAGATAATACCAATCTGATTTAATCACTAACCTAATGCCCTGTCCTGCTCAGTACTTCCCGGCTTATTCCTCTTATCCTTTCTCTTCTCCTCCTTCTGTCTTCTCTCTGCAGCGCTGCCTTTGGGCCGGTCCTCTCGATCTCCCTTGTGTCCCTTCTGATTCTCACTCAACTCCGACTGCCCAACACCTTCCTTCTCCTCACCGTCTTGTTCTTGAGACTGCTCCTGTTAAATTAAATCAAAAAATCCATATAACAAATTTTTGTGTATCATCCTGAGATATGTATGCTAGTGAGACTTGGACGTGGATGTAGAAGGACGAATAAGGGTTGATTGCAGTGGAAATGAGGTCGTTAAGAAGAATGTGTGGGAAAACACTGAGAGTTTAAATAAGGAATGAGGTTATTAAAGAAATGAGCGATTGCAAAACAGGTGTTGTAACTACAATGAACGTGAATAAACTAAGCCGGTTTGAGCATGTGAAGAGAATGAACGACGACAGGATGCCTAAAAGATATACTTGGGTGAGCAAAGAAGTGTGAGGAAATGCGGCCGCCCGAGACTGACCTGATCCGATCATGTTGACCAGATCCTCAAGGATGGACATGTTTTGGGAAAAAGTAATTGTAGAGTGTGTATGACAAATTGCATGAGTGTGATGGAGGCAAAGAGTGCGTTTAAGGATGGGAAAGTCTGGCGATCTGTTCTCTCTGCCTACCCCGCAAGGGATGGGGCGTGAGGGGATAGAATAGAAGCGAATGACAAATCAGAGGATACTAAACAATACTAGTGGAAATGACAACCAAAAAGTTTAGATTCAAAATCCTACTTACATAGGGAGCTGCCTGATCTTCTTTATCAATCTGAGGGTTGGTTTGCGTCATATCTTTAGATCCCTTCTCCATGGCTGAATTCTCCACATTATCCTCACAACTCGGCTTATCCTTGGAAGGACTAGCGTCTTCATTCTCGGCTTTCTTTTCATTATCCTCCGCTTTCTTTTCATTTTCATCCTCAATCTCGTTCTGTTCTACATTTTCATCGGGAATCTGTTGAGGTTTCTCGTCCTTGTCTTTCAAATCATCGGGCAGATCTTCCGTATCGGGATTGTCTTCATCTACTTTGTCGGCATCACCTTAAAAAAAAAAAAAATACTCTTTATTGTACAAATAATGTTTCGGCAGTTATTTAAACGGCGGACTTATTGCCTAGTGGCAATTTTTACCAGTCAACCCAAAACAGTAAGCATTGTATGACAATCATATTATAGAACTGGAGGGGTACTCTTAATACAGTGAATACATATCGAATACACAATGAATACATACATACACAATGAATGCACAAATATGTATATAATTAATACATACATACGCAGTGAATACGTACATATATACACAATGAATACATAAATATTATACTATAATGAATACAAACATAATGAATACATAAATACATACACAATGAATACATACAAGCATAATGAATACATACACAATGAATACATACAAACATAATGAATACATAAATACATACACAATGAATACATACAAGCATAATGAATACATAAATACATACACAATGAATACATAAATACATACACAATGAATACATACAAGCATAATGAATACATACACAATGAATACATACTAACATAATGAATACATAAATACATACGCAATGAATATGTAAATATATACACAATAAATACATATAATAAATACCTTCATCTTTAGCTTCTTCTTCTTGAGTTTTCTCCACATCATCCACATCCATATTATCATCACCACCCTGTTCTTCGTCCGATGAATCATCCTCCATCCCGTCACCTTTGTCTTTCCCGTCCTTCTTCCCGTCATCTTCACCCTGCTTGTCTTCCTCCTTGTCCTGCTCCGGTGTCTCCTGTTTCTTATCGTTCATCACATCAATCTCAAATGGATTATCACCATCCTCCTCCTAAAACAATTCAACAATACATTTTACAGTTTTTCTTCCAGTGAAGCGAGAGATATCTACATTCAATATAGCATTAAGTGAACTCCTTTTGGGAGAGGGCAGGATGGGTGTCCTAACGCCCTCAAGTTGACTTTTTGCATAGTTTATTGTCTTAATTACACACCATACTTTATTCAAACTCCTCCCCTTTTCACAATCACACCCACATAATTCTGGCCCCTCCCCTTTTTGTAATAATTACCAAGCCCATTTTATTATAGCTCCGCCCATTTAAAAGTCATCCCCTATTACGTACCTTGTCTTCATCTTTATCTCCAGGCTCATCAATGTTGAGATCTTCTGGGAGGTCCATTGGTTCCGGCTCTGGGAGTGGCTTCTGATTTCCATGGTAAGGATCCACCTAGAAGATTACAACAAAGACTATAAATAAACGGTAAACACAGGACATAAAAGCACAACTCTAGAAGCTTAGATGGTTTGAGTATGTTGAGAGAATGACCAATGACAGGATAACAAAAGGAAGTTTGGCCGTCCGAGAATGAATTGGACCGAACATGTCGACCAGACAGATGCGTTTTGAATAAAAGAAATCGGAGAGCGAGTATGAAAAATTGCATGAATGTGATAGAAGCAAGGAGTGTGTCTGGCATTCTGTCCTCTCGGCCTACCCCGATGAATATTTGTACCCCGATTTGAGGTGGTCGGTAGCCTGGTTGGTAACGCGCTCGACTGTTAATCCAGTGGGCGCGGGTTCAATCCCCGACTTACTCCACTTCACAACACAAGCTTTTAAGCTTTCTGTGAAGTATACAAAATGTATTTGGGTTTATTTCGATAAACCCAGATTCATTTTAATTACAAAAAAAAAAGATTCTAGAAGCTTCTGTCTCCTACCTGATCATCATCATATTCCGGTTCCTCCATCTCGTTGATATCTTTTTTCTTCTCCTTCCTATCCTTCTCTTCCCCTAAATTATCCTCTTCCTGCTGTCCGTCCTCCTTGGCCCCCACCTGCTGGTCTCCCATGGGCTTCCCGTCTCCCTTCTCCTCCTTGTCCTGCTTCTTGTCCTTCTGATCGTCCCCGTCTTCTTCCTCTTCTTCGTCATCGGAACCCCAGATTTGCTGATCCAATCTACAATAAAATAAACCAAAATGTAGTTATCTAAACTCAACAGATATACAGCGAAAGATGGACTATTCATCGGGCTTATGAGTGATGGTCGGCTGGTTTAATGTGATCACTTTACACTTAAGTAACATTTACCAATTGATCCCACTCTATACATCCGTTGTGGCCGGGAATCGAACCCAGATCTCCAACCTAACACGCTGGTATTTTACCTGCTGTACTATGAAGGCTGTTACAAATTCTTTGATGTTTGAGGATCTGGTCGACGTAGTCGGTCCAGGTTAACCTCGGACGGCCCCTCTTCCTCAGACCTTTTCGTTCACCCAAAATATATCTTTTTAGTCACCCTGTCGTCATTCATTCTCTCAACATGCCCAAACCACCGTAGTATATTCACCCAGAAATCCCAGGATGTTGATACTTACTTATCGACTCCGGTCTCCGTCTCTCCCATCTGCTTATCAGCATCATCATCCTCTGATTCCTCGTCCGACCCCTCCTTGGGCTCTACGTCCTGGAGATGAGACTCAAAGTCATCCGTCATGTCTATACCCTTCTCCTCTTCCTTGCAATCTCGCTTGTCTTCCTTCTTTTCCTCGCCAGGCATTCGGGCGTCGTCCAATTGATCCTTGAAGGAAAATTGCGTTAATAAAATTACAACTTGCGATATTAACTGATTCAAATGAACATAAACACCGTAAAATTTTGTAAGGCTGCATAGGTAATAAATTTCCTATGTCCAGGAATCAGTTTTACACGGAAGAACTCTCACACTACATATTTTGAATAACAATAGAGCAGAATACTGGCTAGGACATAGGCTATTAAAAAATCAAATACGTATTACGGTTATGGAGAAATATGACTTTATATGCAATGGTGATTTCACCAAATATAAAAAAATCTGGAAAGAAATCTCTGAGACGTACTAAATTCTGAGTCACATTTTAACATTAGTATTACAATAAACTGCCACCAAGAAACTTTGAACATTCTTAAATATTGTACCTGATTTTCTATCCTCTCCGAGACATCTTTCTCCCCTTCTCCGTCAGCCAATCCCATCCCTCCCGACATCTTCCCCTGGCCTTCCCCTTCACCAGCTTCTTCTCCAAACTCCGATGGAGTGCAGAATCTAAAAAGCAATTCAAGATTTTTAAAATGCACAATTCAACATCTGAGAAAAACAAGGTTTCTGGTTTCAAGACAGTTTGGTGTCCTGTCCTCTCTGCCAACCCTACAAAGGATGCAGTTTGAAGGGGTAGATAGTTGGATTTAAAAAATATGTATAAGTTCAGCAACTGTAGTAAAATTATGTTAACTTTTGGTTAAACAATAATAGAGTTCTTTTCGTTTACAAACACTTTTATTTAACTTTCTTTGTTCACAACGGTACAACTATATAAAAATACACCAGATCATTTACAGGGGCGATCCGCCTTGATCAACACCTACTTCACGACCACAGAACACATATCTCTATCTCTTTCACTTCGCTTCTTTTCATCACACTATCTCATACTCGTACTTCTCTCTCTCTCTCTCACCATACCCTTCTGTCATACCACCTTCCGCATACTTCACTTGACTTTCATACATCCATACAAAAATGTGATAACATCCGGCCAACCTGAGTCCCTTTACACCCCGTTCACATATCCTGTCTCATATACCAACATACATATTACCCCAAAACAAAACATACAACAAAATTTTCAATAAAAAGATTAAATCATAAGATGAAGTCTTTCAGATGGCCCGGTAATCTCCTCTGTCGCTGGGGTCGGTTGCTCATCATCTCCTGATCCTCATCTTGAACTTCTTGGTCGTCCGTCTCATCCCCTGACTCACTAGAGCAGTGGTCTAGAACATCTTGGGCACTTGGGGCACCAAAACTCTTTAAGTTCGATACATGAGCTGTGGTGGCATACATCTTGCCACCTTCCCTCCTTAGTGCCGCCAGCCGATATGTGTCTCCGGGGAGGACTTCGGTGACCACCAGGGGTCCTCGATATTTCGGCTGGAGTTTGGTGGACTCGCCGGTATGTACTGGTTGCCTTCTAAGAAACACGATCTCCCCAGCCTCGTATTTTAGACCCCCAAAGTGTCTTCTGTCGTAAGACACCTTCCACTTTGCTTGTTCTGCCAATATTCGGTCTCTCAAGCCTTGGTGTGATCCTGCTGGATCCACATACTCCGTCTCCTGCTCTACAAGTTGCCTTATCACTCCATCAGTCAAGTGTGGAACATATCCAAAAAGCGCCTGAAATGGGGTCTTATCAATGGACTTATTGAGTGTGTTGTTAAGATGACACTCAACCTCTTCTATTCTGCCATCCCAGGACTTCTCCGAGATCATGCAGGATTGCACCACTGGTACGATAGTGGCGTTTACCCGCTCTACTTGTCCGTTCGCCTGCGGATGTCGCACTGAGATGAGACTGTGTTTGATCCCATTAGTTGTGCAGTACTCTTCAAACTGTTTTGACGTAAAACAGGATCCTCTGTCTGTTATCATTCTACTGGATAAACCGTACATTATTGCAAATTTCTTCAAGTTTTTCAGTACTTGACTAGTCGATGTATCCCTGGTAGGAAACAATTTTGTGAATTTCGTTAGGTTGTCTACCAGTACTAGAAGAAAACTGTTCCCTCTTGAACTTTTGACAAATGGTCCGAGATGGTCCACGTGGACCACTTCAAAAGGTCTGCTTCCTGGTGCGATGGGGTGCAGCTCGCCGGCCTTCTTCCCTCGCGGTGTTTTGTAGAGTGTACATTCTGCACAGCACCTTATGTGCACTTTTACATATCTCCTCATCTTCGGGAAATAATAATTCTGTTGAATTTTGTGTATCGTTCTGTCAACAGAGAAGTGGCCTTGCATGTCATGAAATCTGATGACGATGCCCTTCCTCATGATTTTGGGAACGAACCACAAAAGCTTCTCCTTCCCATCTTTGTCCGTCTGTCTTCTGTAGAGGACGCCATTCACTAACTTGTATCTCAGTTCTGTGTCTCCTGGTTTTTGAGCAAGCTTTTCTATGATTTCCCTTGCCTCTGTATCTGCATTTTGTAACGCCAGTACGTATTCCTCTTCTTCCATCGCCAAGAAGAGTTCGAGTCTCGACTCCACAATTTGTTCAAGTGTGTCACCTGATTCGCCTACAGGTGACCTGCTCAGGGCATCCACATGGGACATCTTCTCGCCTGGGCGATGTCGTACTTCCAAATCGTATTCTTGTAACAAATCGAACCAACGAGTAATCTGTGAATTTGTGGTCCGGGCAGTATTCATGTACACCAATGCTTGACAGTCTGTTACTACGACTACATGGATTCCTATCAACATTGATCTCAGACGGTCCAGGCACCATACAATCGCCATTAATTCTAATTTACTAGAATGGTATGCTTTCTCCACGTCTGTTGTCTTTTTGCTAATGCAGTATACTAGATGCATTGCTCCATCATCGCCTCGTTGTAGCAACACACCTCCCAAGCCACTTGCCGAAGCATCTGTGTGAAGTTCGGTGTAACGTTTTGGATCAAATATTTGCAGCACCGGCTCACTCATCAGGTGGTTTTTCAGCTCTTCAAATGCTTTTTCTTCCTTTTCTTGCCAGATGAATCCATACCCTTTCTTGGTCAGGTTAGTGATGGGTTCGGCTATCCTTGCATAGTTTTTAATAAAACGCCTGAAGAATCCCGTCAGGCCAATAAACCTTCTGACCTCGTGAACGTTTCTTGGGGTTGGGAAATCAGCAATTGCCCTCAGCTTGTCTGCACCTGGCTGAACTCCATTCTCCGATACTTCGTATCCTAGGTATGTCACTTTAGGCATAGCGAACACACATTTTGATGGCTTTAATGTGAGATTCGCCTCCTTTAGCGCAGTGAAAACCTGTCTTAATCTTCCCTTCATCTCATTGAAGTCTCTTGCCGGAACCAAAATGTCATCCATGTAACATATTGCAACTGTTTTCTTCAGGGGACCTAGAACATTATGCATCAATCTACTGAACTCGTACGGTGCATTCATCAGACCGAATACCATCTTTGTAAATTGTCCGGTCTCATCTGGTGTAACGAAGGCCGTTTTCTCCTTTGCTTTCTCTGATAGTGGCAGTTGTAGAAAGCCATGGGCCAGATCCAAGACGGTGAATAGCTTGCAACCACTCATTCGCTCGAACAGATCATCCATATGGGGTAACGGAAATGATTGTTTCACTGTGGTCTGGTTGAGTTTCCGATAATCAACAACGAGTCTTGCTTCTCCAGATTTCTTGGTCACCAATAACACTGGGCTTCCGTAGGGTGACTTGGTATCCTCTATGATGCCTTGCTCTCTCCACTCTCTGATGATCGTAGAAATCTTCTGCCTTTCTCCCCACGGCGCCTTGTAGGGTCTTGAACATATTGCTCGGCTGTCAGGTTTTAATACGATATCCATCTCATGTTTATCTGTACAGCCGATTTCCGAGATATGAAATGCAAAGCAGCCCCTGAACTCATTTACAAGCTCCAACAGTGATGCGCTGTCCTCAAGAGATAGATCATTAGAGATATTAAGGTATTTCATCTCGATTGAGTCCTTTCTCATATACTCCTGGTCCTCTGGGGGTTGTGGTACTCGTACTTTCCCTATGACTTCTCCACTCTTCAGAAGAACATCTTTATCACCCTGATTGCGCACTGGGACTCGTACACACATGTTGTTCACTTGTGCATTTACGATACACGTCTCATGTGGACTCACACTCGTTGAACTTTGTATTGTTACCGCCTGATGTCTAGTGTAATTCTCCATATCAAGCTCCTTGAACTGCTCACTGAGTCCGAACTTCAGCACATTATCCACCTTGAGGAATGCGATGCTGGGCGCGTCTGTCCACGTCCTACCAATGATCATGTCATATGGTTGACATTCATCTGGTACAACTATAAGCTTTACGCCTTGCACAATGATGCCATCCACCTCCACATCTTCAATTGTTGTGCCGACAGATTGACAGCTGCTTCCTTGCCCTCCTATGCCATAGATTGGAATGTCTCCCAGCTGAACATTACACTGAAGACGCAGAGCCACCGTAGATTTAATAAGGCAATCGCTGCTGCCCGTGTCAACAAAACTCTCCACGGATTTGCCTCTTATGGTTGTCTTCTTTATGTACTTCTCCTTCGAAGTCTTGGCCTGTGAGCTTGACACCATGACTTGAGTCTTCTTCTTGGGGCAGTCTGTTTGAAAGTGCCCTGGTTCTTTGCAGCTATAGCAGATGTTCCTATTTCTTGGTGTAGGGCAGTCCCGAGATATGTGGCCACCATCTCCGCAGTTGTAGCACCTCACTTGAGAGGAGTTTTCTCGGTGGCGAGCTGGAGGTCGATCAGCCTTTGCCTTGTATTCCCTGTTGTCGAACTCCTTCCTTTCTGGTGCGTAAGCCACTCCGCGTTTTCTGTCATAGAACTCCTTCCTTTCTGGTGCATAAGCCTCTCCGCGTTTTCTGTCATAGGACTCATTCCTTTCTGGTGCGGGGGCCTCTCCGCGTGGTCTTTCCCGGAACCTCTCCGCTCTGCTGGCATTCGTGCTTAGAAATTTTTCTATGTCTGCAAACAAGCTTCTCTCGTCCACGTGATGCCGCGCAAGAACGTGCATGGCCAGCTCCTTGGACCATAGTCCCTCCACCAACATCGTTTTGAACTCGTCAAATTCCATGTGCAACGCCCGACATAGGTATGATTTCTCGTGGAAATAATCCGCCACATCTTCAAGTTTCTTCTGGACCCTCGCGTTTGCGGCCTTCCATCTGTCGACTGTGCTTTTTCGGCTGACGAAAGTTGCAGTAAACTCTTCTTCGAACTCCGCCCACGTGGTGAAGTTTCGGCCGCCTAGCCAGAACTTCGCGGCGCCGATAATGTGCGCCCTCGCCGATTCCAGTTTGAAACTGTCTGGCCAGCTTTGTAGTTTTGCCGCACCGTTGATAGACCGCAGCCAAGCGTCCGCCGCCAGTTCTCCGTCTTTCCCATTGAAATTGGGTATTTGCTGGTCAAAATTTGGCATAATGTTGAAGGTTTTTGACCGCTCACCAAGCAGATCCATTAACACTTTCTGCTGTTGCAACAGTACATTGAGCATGGCGTTCCCGCCAGTGTCGCCTCCCGCCATGTTGTTATCGTTTATGTTATTTCGCGCGTTCGTCGAACTCCCTCCCGCGTAGCTCGCGTTTACCCCGATAATTTCTTCAATCTGTGCCCTGGTGTAAGAGGGGGCGTCGTCTTGATTCATCGCTAATAATTATTATCACAGTTTTCTGCCGAAAGTCTCTCACACCCGCGCACACTACGTTGAAACTTGCGCGTTTTCCGGTAAGCCCGCCCAAAGATTGTAATGCCCGTCAAATCAAACACGCAGTTTTAAGTTTTTCCCAAAATCACTCGACGCGCGTTTACACACGGCACAAATTAATGTTGCGCGAACCTTTTAACACAATTTTATAGTCTTAAATGTCTTTTCACGATTTACACACAGTTTTATAGTCTTAATTGTCTTTTCACGTTTTGTACACCCGCCACGCGAACACGGCACTTTTGTCAGGTCAGCAGGGAATCGGTCTATCCCACTTCTGATTTGTTAACTTTTGGTTAAACAATAATAGAGTTCTTTTCGTTTACAAACACTTTTATTTAACTTTCTTTGTTCACAACGGTACAACTATATAAAAATACACCAGATCATTTACAGGGGCGATCCGCCTTGATCAACACCTACTTCACGACCACAGAACACATATCTCTATCTCTTTCACTTCGCTTCTTTTCATCACACTATCTCATACTCGTACTTCTCTCTCTCTCTCTCACCATACCCTTCTGTCATACCACCTTCCGCATACTTCACTTGACTTTCATACATCCATACAAAAATGTGATAACAATTATTTCAAACTGTCGAACGCAGTCATAAAATTTGACCGAGAAGGGATGACTACCTGCTTTATTCGCACCTTATGGCTCTGGCATAAGTGCGAATCTTTCACACTTTTATGACTGCGTTCGACAGTTTGAAATAATTTTACTTTAACTTACCCTTTTGTCGTTAATTCGGTGAAAATGTTCAGCAGCACCGAAAGCATCTTACACGAAACCCTGTGCGTCGCCACTTGCTGAGTTACAAAGAACTGGGACATTAAAGTCATCTGCTCCAATAACGGAATACACTTCGACATCTGTTTCTTGAATACGGCTCCATTATCTTCAGCACGTTCTATGACGCGAACTAAAACGGTGATCGCGGAATCGATTCTATTTATAATCTGCGGCAAATTCAAATTCGAAATGTCGCCTTTCATATTTTCAATCAACTCTTTACGAAG
The DNA here is from genome assembly GCA_963576895.1 of Ceraclea dissimilis. Classification (NCBI taxonomy): domain Eukaryota; kingdom Metazoa; phylum Arthropoda; class Insecta; order Trichoptera; family Leptoceridae; genus Ceraclea; species Ceraclea dissimilis. The sequence continues at coordinate 15,150,957 of OY756373.1, forward strand.
GTGTTCTTGAATAATTTGTTCATCCTGTTCGTCTTCTTCTACATTAGGACCTTCCTTCGTAACATCGTTCTGCACTGTTTCAATTTTGCCGTCTTTTTCTTTATCGTTCACGGTATATTTTTTATAAATTTCCTGCATCGTGTACAAGACGAAACTGACAAGACTCTCGACTTTAAGAGCGAAATTTTCAGCGTCTTTATTCGAATCGGCGTCCGTTTGGCGTCGCATCAACGAATCAACATTCAATTCGAGAGATTTCTCATTCAAATATCGTTCCAAACATTGAAGACTGTTTACGATCGGATTGTCGTGACGTCCCACATTAAAAGCTGATATCAAATCTTGTAGTTTGATCGTAAGATCGTCGATAATTTTGACAGCGTCTTTAATAGAATGGACTTGCGAATGCGACATGACATCGTTATTCAACAACTTTGACGTCTTTTTGTAACAATAAACCATCGGCAATACTGGACTTAATTTGTTTAATATATTAATCTGTTTATTACACGTCGTAATGATGTTTTTGACTCTGTCGTACGCTTCGGTCCATGCGGCGTCGTTTCTGAAGCATTTCACTAACGGAGAATCGCTCAACGCTGAATCGAAAGCTATTTCTTGCATTTGATTGTCTATTTCGCTACTGGTCTGACGAGGACAAGCCTTCAACACTATCTTAAACTGTTCCATCGTCTGCAAGACATTTGAGTACACGTCTTTCAACGTCTCTAGTTGTGTATTGAGTTGATTCTGATCAGGTATAGCATCCTCGGATTCGCACAACGCTGCGATCTGACTGACTTGATTTCGCAGAATACACAAATATCTTGTACTTTTCGCAAGACGTACTTTTTGGTCTTGTACCATCAGCTGTAAAAGAAAATGTTAATTTGTAAGAATGAATAGTACTAACAACATACAAAAATACTAAATTAAGACATTAAGGCAATCATTTACACAAGGCGCACCCTCTCTTAAAGTGCACGAAATCTAATAGTGAAGTTAGTATATCTGGTTCACCTCGAGAATTTGGGGTCGTCATTTCAAATCCCAACACAAACCATTTTTTTAGGGACCATTTTTGCCTTGACAACAGTAGACTAACCTTTTTAGCTGGTAGAAATTACCGTAAGGTATGTATGTAAATTAAAATAATTGTTGCTTGATTTTTCTGGTGGACCGTGTGTAGATAAACTTGATCAACGTTTTGACACTCCTACTGGTGTCTTCTTATTCCGAAGTGTTAAAACACACACGATTCACCCGAAAAACCAAGCAACAATGTCAATCACACACCGTGAAAACCTTCAACATTTACAAATTATAATAATATTTACCATGAAGTGTATTGAGAATCCCTTACACCTCTCGACATTCTGCAGTCCTAGGTCAGCCGCTGGGGACTGCAGGGCTTGCACTAGGCCTCCCAGCCTGGCGACACAGCGCTGGTAATACAAGTCACTACCCTCCCACACTGATAGCAACACTGTATCACTGCGTCTGCAAAATAAACAACAGAAATTAGTAGTGAACTACCACTCGCATAAAGGGCTTACAGTCTGATTTGGGATATACCTAAGTTCTTTAGGTATGGAACTGGATTTATCTGTACCTATTGCACAGACGGAATTACATTAAGTTTTTTCCTCAACAGAGATGAGAGGCATCTTCATTCACATAATGCAGCGTTATGTGAACTCCCTTGGGGAGGAAGCAGGATGGGTGTTCCGACGCTTACAGTCTATCGAGAAAGAGACGGTCTCAGACTAAGTATAGTATAGACTGGTCGACATGTTTTGTATAAATAGTGGCAGACATTTGGTTATGAAAAAGGCAGAGACTGTACTTCCCGCAAATGCCACAGCAATTGCTAGGAATCCCATACATTCTGAATAATCGTTAGGTTGGCAACTTTGTGGCAACATAATAATGACATTCCTCCTCCCACTCCCTCGTTCATAGTGTATTTTTAGTAGCAGTTAAAAGGAGATAGCACGAGTCTACTCGTGCAGGGCTAAACCATGTCATCTCTATACTATAATTACTCTGAGCTCTCAGATCAATTGAGAACTACAATTTTGTTTGCTGGCAACAATGATATTTCTATTGAAATTCTACAAGTGTTGCCACTACGGTCAATAAATTAATAAATCACTCCAAACAAAATCTTGAAAAAAATGATACGCAAGCCACTATGATACAGAAGTAAAATGAACAATGCTACAAATAAAAAAATACTTCTAAATAAAAGCATGCAGTTACTTTAAACACTTCTACTATAGTCTATGGTTTCTACTAGCGTAATGAATTACTTATGAATTAATGTAAGAATACCTAAAAGCCACACTCAGCTTCTCAGCGTTGGAATCATTCCTGGCAAAACAAATAACAATTCATCTGATGAGTTTAAAAACACAAGAAAAACAAAATGTACATTCTTCATTCTGTTGTTATTATTAAATAAAGTGTGCTGTGATAAAAACACTGAGCAATATAAGAGAGATGAGTGTCATTGAAAGAAGAAAGCTGTCTGAGGACTGACCCTCATGTATCCTAGTGCTGCTCAGAGGACATTGAAACACAGAGTGACAAGATTGAATGTGCATAAGCTTAGATGGTTTGGGCATGTTGAGAGAATGAATGATGAGAAGATGACTAAAAAGATATACATAGTATATATAGTGAAAGAAAAGGTATTAGGAAGCGCGGTCATCCGAGGCCTGGAGTAATTGTGTCAGCTACATCATCAAGGACGGACACATTTTGAGTAAAAGGAATCGGAGAGTGCATATGACAAATTGCATGCATGTGACTAAAGCAAGGAGTGTGTGCAGGTATATGGCGATCTGATGTTTAGTCATCTCTGTCTGCCCCACAAAGGATGCGGCATGACGGGATAGATAGACAGATGTTTGATAACTTACTTATTCTTGAGATAGTCAAACGCCACCTTGATGTTGACAGGCGGCACTAGGAAGTCCAGGATCATTCCGTTCCTCACAGTAAACTCCACGAGACCGGTCCTGTATGAGACTCCAATCTTTATGAGAGCCTTGAACAAATCTGCCAAACCCTTCTTCTTCTGTTGTAAGAAGTTCTTAGCTTGAGATTTCTGCTTGGGTTTTGGCAAATCTGGGGAAATCTGTAAAACAAAAAATTTAATATTAACGCCAAATTATTTCTCGAGATTTTTTGATATTTTTTCGAGTCTCCCCTAAAAGTCAGGTATTCATAAAATTCCCATAAGACATTTCACATATTTTTCAGCAATGACTTTCATATCAACCCATTTTTTTATTTATTTATAAATTTATTCATTTTTCCACCTTATAATTACCAATATTATGGCTAAATTATACTTCTACATCTGAAAAACTGAACGGATAATGGATAATTCCTGTAAATTTCAGGGGTACTTCCGGAATATTTATTTATTCAAATAATTTCCAAATATTGTAATTCTAGGACAGTCAACTTGTAGTCAATACTTTCATCTATCACTGTCTTCATTTTCAAGACAATGCTTTTAGTATTGGCTGAGAAATACAGAGTCTTACGGTAAGTTAAATATTTGTTTACCTCCAATTCCCGGAGACATTTGGACGTATCAATGATGGTGGTCACCAGTCCATCCAGACTCTGCACCAGCACGGGATACGGTGAGGTGAGGAACGTCTCCTTGCAGATCTTCTGAGCCTTGCTGAGGAGGGAGAGCATCTGAGGAAGCAGCACCACCTTTCCGGACACGCTCGTCACGGTCTCAGTGTCTTCGGAGAAGTATTTCTATACAACAAAACAAACAGGAACAATGAACAGAATACAACACATACTACCTTTACTATGAATTTTTGTATATAATTTCGTGAGATCCCGGGTCGTACAATAGACCCCCACCCTTTTTTGTTTTTTTTTACGAATGTCCTGAAAAAGTCAGCTGTTCGTAAAACTACTGTACCATCATAGTATATCCCAATAATGGGGTAACCACAAAATGTTTTTATCTGAGCTTGCGTCGTACACAAACCCAAATACTTTCGAGCACACTTCACAGAAAGCTAAAAGCTTGCGTTGTGAAGTGCAGAATACATCTTCGGCACTAATATTTGAACCCTGCACCTTAGGGTGTTTCATTTTCCAAAAATGTTTATTTTGGGATGAATTCGGTTACAGTCCGAGTCTATGTTATGTAAAAACTATTTATGCCAAACTTCAAGAAGATTGGATAATATTTAGAGGTGGCACACTTTGATCACGTTTATCTCATGAAGTTCATAGTAATTAGTAGTACTGATGGCCTTCTCATGTACTTCTTTCATCTCTTTGGGCTACAATATAAGCGATATGTGTTTTAATACTACAACATCTAATACAGAACTTATCCAAATGACATGAATTAAAAGACAATTCGGTCGGACATTCATGTGGTTGGCTTGCCATCTTCACACCAATGAACTAATATTGAAAGGAGTGAACACTCAAAAAATATTAAAAATATTTAAAAAAAAAAAAGTGGTGGCATATTCTACAACTCGGAGATATCACAGAAAGTTCAGTTTGAATAATACCTTAACGTTTCTGAGTGGAACGATGTACTGTTGAGGATCCACCATGTAGTAATAATGTGTAGCGGTTGCTCCCCTCTTGGGGCGATCCCAGATACCAACTGGTTCAGTGCCCTGCTCAGACGATCTGTCCGCCATCAGGAAGGTGGATGCACTGATTTTCAGTATTTCCTGAAAATAGATAAAATATTATGGTACAATAGTAAAAATGGTTAGATCAACTTTTTCAAATGCTGTACATGTAAGCGCAAAATAAGAATAACATAAGCGACAAAATCTATTTTGGGTTTTTGTATAAAAAGGGGACAGAATATCAATAAAAAACATTTTATCAACCAAATTACAGTATTATATCTAACAAACTACAGGAATAATCTCAAGTTTCAGGAAATTTCAGAGGTAACTTTAGAATTATTTTTTGTCAAGAGAATTTACAGAAATTATATTTCTGACCACTAGAGTCACTAAAATATACTATGTATTCTCATTTATCAGTGTTTCAAGTTTTAGGTTGAAAGCATATTTAGTAATAAGGCTGTCGAGATGCAAGGTCCAAAAAATCTCTTTTTTTTAATGACGATATGCCTCCTCTCAATTCCTCTCACCTCAAACTCCTTGATATGTTTCCTGACGATCCTGTGCGACTTCCCCACCAGCTCCTTGACGGCCCAGTAGCTGAGGTCTCTCTCCCAGGCGCAGATCTTCACAAAGTCCTTGAGCTTCTTCTCAATGGGGGTCCGCTTGTCTTTGATCGCCTGACTGATCTGAGCAGAGAACTGTGTATAGAACTTGTGCAAGTTCCAGAGAATGCACAGCACTTGATCTAAAAGGCAAAAAAAAATATTATAGAGACTTAAATGTCGAGAATGATTATTGTTTTATTTTGTTAAAATCCTAACAGTAGTTCATCAGATATTGTCCAAAAATCTAAATAATAAATTTTCATACTTTTCAATTTTGAAAAGGCCATAATTCCAAAATGGTTGATTTTAGGTTTTTAGTTTTCGCCCTATATCACTCCTCAAGAAATTTTACACAAGGAAGGAAACACCCTGTATGACATCTATGTATCTACGCTAAAATCTGAATCGACAAAAGCAGAATGCAAATTGAAAAAACAATATCTATAAAAATTTCTCGTAACAGAAAAGTAATAAGATGGTTTGGGCATGTTGAGAGAATGAAAGATGACAGGATGACAAAAAAAGATATATTTGAGTGTGCGAAGAGGGGTGAGGAAGCGCGGCCGCTCGAGACTGACCTGATCCGATCATGTCGACCAGATCCTCAAGGATGGACGCGTTTTGAGTAGAAGGAATGTGACGGAGGCTAGGAGTGTGTGTAATGATAGGGATGTCTGGCGCTCTGTACTCTTTGTCTACCCTGCAAGGGACGTGGCGTAAGGATATAGGTACATAGAAAGTAATATAATTACCTCTTCTGTTAGACGATGGCAAATGTACAACGTGACAGTGGAATGTGTACAGCATCTCAAGTCTTTTATGAAACTCTCCAAGCGAGGATTTCTCCATAAAGTGTTGCATGGCTAAAATAAACTGCTGAGCGGTCATTATATCACTAGATTCGCCGGCTGTATTGTCAGCTGTGCTCGGAGCATTACCACTCATGGGCTTCTCGTTGATATAACATTCTACTAGCGTATAGATGTGGAACCACCACTTGTCTGCTTCTGCCTGACACCTGAAATTACAAATAATATTTTTTATCATTCCTTGCAGGGTAAGCAGAGGACACCCTCCTTACTTCAGACATACTCATGCAAATTGACATGGACAACACAACTGTCCTTAAGGACCTACATATCCTAGCCATCTCAACTTGTTCGCTTTCAATCTAGTTCCAACATCCATTTTGCAGTAACTCATTTCTTGCTAGACTGGCCTATCCCTACACACTCATGCAATTTGTCATACACACTCTCCTATTCCTTTTACTCAAAACATGACCATCCTCGAGTATCTCGTCGACATGATTGGTCCAGGTATTTTCTATCACACTGACATCTTTTTAGTCATATTATCATCATTCATTCTCGCAACATGTCCAAACCATCCCAACATGTTAATTTTCATTCTACTAGTTACAACATCCATCTTACAATCGCTCATCTCTCTAATACTAAGCCTACACAGATATTGATATAGATAGATAATGGAGAAGTCTGTGAATTTGACATGTTATAGCCAGTGAAATTGAGGTTAGCTGGCAGAGAGTGCAGCACTGCGATAAGCTCACCCCAGTGAACAAATGTTATAACATATTTCTAGTGTCCGACCGAAACTGGTTTTTATGACCGAAACCGAAACCGAATTTCGGCAACGGTCTCAGTTTCGGCCGAAACCGAAACTTTCTTACAAGAACATGTTTTGAGGGAAAAATAAAGAAAACATTATTATAATCAGTCAGACTTTACTTTTTTACTTTTAAATCACATAACTATGCAGTCTTCGATATTTTCACTTATTGATAATCAACATAACAACCCCTTTTTTAAGAAAATATTATTGATTGCGCCTTAAAAATACTTAAAATAGGTGAGGTGTTTATTTGAGTAGGTAGATTCATCCTTTGAATATTATTCTTTTTTTTTTTAATATTAAACATAAAATTACTTATTTAAGTTGTTACCTAACATCACAATACGAATATGTACTTTAATATTTGAATTATTAACAAAACAAAATAAATCACTTGTATCTTAAGAACAAATTAACAATAATTAATAAACTTAATTCGTCATTTTGTATGACACTTCTTCAGTAAGAAAAAACAAAAACCAAACGACTTAATTATAAACGAATGCAAAGGGCGAGACTAGGTACTAATGCTTAAGTAGGTATCTGAAATGGTTATTTATTTATTAGTATTTATAATTAAACAATCTTATATTGTAGGTAAGAAACAATAGTTTTTCAGCATTTTCTCCTAGCAGGTTGCTCCTTCTGTCAGAATAAATTTGTCCAGCAGCACTAAATAGTTGTTCGCTGGAAACACTCTGTTGTTATATTGAATTATTTTTTATGTTTGCTACCTATTCTTATGAATGTATATGGTATAGCCTATATCACGTAATCACGTAATAAAACTTACCAAATTCAAAATAAATCACACGACACAAACAAAACGTCACAAACACAAACAAAACAAAACGACCTGCAAACGCTTGCCAGTCGCGACATGAATACACTTCATCGCGTCACAACGCGCCGAACATGACCGATCACAGCGCGAAAACTCCCGAATGCAGTTTCGGTTTCGGTCGTAGTTTCGGCAGGTTTGCCACCGAAACCGAAACTAAACCGAAACCCGTTTTTTTGCCGAAACTCGACCAAATCCGAAACCGAACATTCGGTCGGACACTACATATTTCTGTATTTTGTTCACATAAAATGTAAATAAATAAGATGTTACATATTTCCATACTTGATATAGGAGTGATTGAGTGAATTCTTCCAACTATTCAGCTCCAGCCTCCTCCAGGAGATGATGTGTTGCGCCACGGTGAGACTGATATCAATCATCGTGTTGCCCTTGTGTGCCGACTTGTTCCACTCCTCTATCTTATCCCGGAGAAGTTCCAGACCAGTAAGGAACCTGGCCACTGGACTGGTGAGGGGGAAGTCTAGTATTCTGTTCACTACAGTCATTATCTGGAATATAAAATAATCAATTATAATAAATACAAGAAAAAGTAAAGGAAATTATTCAATAAACAGTAAAGGAAATTATCAAACAAAAAGTTAAGGAAGTTATCCAACAAATAGTGAACAAAATTATCCAACAAAAAGTAGAGAAAATATCCCAGCAAAAAGTAAAGGATGTTATCGAACTAAAAGTAAAAGAAATTCCCAATAAAAAGTTAACGAAATTATCAACAAAAAGTAAACTAAATTCCCCAACAAAAAGTAAAGGAAACTATCCAACAAAAAGTAAACTAAATTGCCCAGCAAAAAGTAAAGAAAATTATCCAATAAAAAGCTAAGAAAATTATCCAACAAAGAGTGAAGAAAATTATTTAAGAAAAAGTTAGGAATATTATCCAACAAACTGTATCCAACAAAGGAAATTATCCGACAAGAAGTAAACTAAATCATCGTACTTACATCATTCAATGTTGGAAAATCAGGCCACTCCTTCAATAAGTTCAATGTTGTTGTGGTCACCAGTTGCAGTGTGGGTAAACATTTCTTAGTCTCAGACACCCAGGGGTCGTGGTAGAAGTTAGGGCTCGAGTCTGCTGCTCCGGTCTTCTTGTAATTTAAATCTGTAAGACAAAATTTAAATAAAAATTGTCACTGGCTGTTCCAAATTGCGGTAAATGATTTATCTATTTATCTATCGTACCATACAGCATTCCTAATGGGGTAGACATAGAAGACAGAATGCTAGACGTCCCTAACCTTACACACACTCCTTGCTTCCGTCAAATTTATGTAATTTGTCATACACAACGATTTCTTTTATTCAAAACGCATCATTCATTCTCGCAACATGCCTAAACCATCTAAACTGATTCACTTTCGTTCTAGTCACTTCACCCGTCTTACATTCACTCGTCTAATGACCGAATTTTTCATCCGATCTCCCAATGTTTGTGACGGTATATGTGCACCTGAGAGGACATCAACTGAAGCTATAGACAACATTATACCTACACATCCAACACACCAAAACACAACCAATAGAGCTGGCAGTGTGAGGAATCACTTGTCAGAGCTCCCACCACCAACTCCTTCAAGAATACACTGGATAATTGCATATAAACACATACTAACTGGGATTTGAGTCAAATCAATACCAAAAATTAGTAAGCCACAAACCTAAATAATCTTCGCCATCCACAGTACTTCTCGTATGAGCCACGAACACCAAAAGACTCGGAAGAACGTTAGCGTCGAGCGATTCATTCAACCCTCGACTAATCTGATCCAGAATATCAGAGAACGTATTATATCTCTCCAATAATGGCGACAAATGATCGCTGGTTACATTTACGTTAGTCCCCGATGGAGTCAACCATTCACTGCTCGTGTACGCGTTCACTAATTGTGAATGCAACGTCGACACTTCCGTAATATCTGACGACGTTATTAAAATGTCGCCGTCTGCGCTCGACGCAATCGTTTTACTGTTCTTCTCCAGTAAAGCTTTGTTTTGTTCCAACACGTTCATTTTAAAGTCGGCAAAGTCTAAATCAGAGAAGGACGGGAACATTTCTTTGATTTCGTCTTCGAATTGTTCTTCTTCCGTTTTGTCGTCGCATCTCGTTCTAAAAACAAATCAATTTTTTAAATTTAGAATCAAAAGATAACAAAATTCGAAGCCGTGACACTCAAATAACATCACCATGGCTACACTATCGTGACGTCACCTTGTCCTGGTGATAAACATTTGGTCTATGGAATATTTTCCCCCATACATTTCTTACCATCTTATGCGACGTCATCAGCTTCTTATGTCACATAGACCTGGCCTGTACGTTAATACTATAACGTCGGTCTCGATAAAATTATTGACCAGAGACAATAAAAGAAACAAATGAACTCACTTGTTGACATAAAGTAGGTCCTCTTCTAATTTCTTTTTGTCCAACGCTTGTTGTTGTTTTTGCCACGTGGCGACCATTTCGTTCAGAATGGAACATAATGCCTCCCACGATGATCTTTCTAGACAACCTCGGGTCACACAGGCAGTGTGAATGTCTTTTAGACTTACTTTCAGGAGCCTGAAAAAACATGTTACAATAAATAATTTAATATTCCCAATATAAATGCCTAATGTTCCCAGAATAAATAGTTAATGTTCGCAGTATAAATGACTAATGTTCCTTAAATAAATAGCTAATGTTCCTAGAATAAATGACTAATGCTCCCAGTATAAAATCGAAATGTTTCTAAAATTAATAACTGATGTTCCACGAATAAATTACTAATGATCCCAGTACAAATGGCTAATGTTCCCAGTATAAATGACTAATATTCTCAGAATAAATGGCTAATGTTCCAAGAATAAATGACTAATGTTCTCAGAATAAATGGCTAATGTTCCCAGAATAAATGGCTAATGTTCCCAGAAGAAATTATTAATGTTCCCAGTATAGATGACTGATGATCCCAGTATAAATGACTAATGTTCTCAGAATAAATGGCTAATGTTCCCAGTATAAATGACTAATGCTCCCAGTATAAATAGTATATTCGAGAGATAGTCATTCTTACCTGTAGCATTCCATTTTGTCGACATTATTTTCCAAAGTGTTGAAAGTTTTAAGGAAATCTGCAAAAGTTTTCGACAGCAGTAGATCATCTTTGAATATGACAGTTTTGGATCTATCGTTTACAACAGGGAATCTAATGAGATCTTCGATCCATCCGTTCACATTTCCACAATCGCTCTTTCCATGTTTAATCATTAGCGACATTTTTATTATGGCGTTTTTTAGAATCCCAACACCGTACGACAATTGAGTGATGACATTTAGGAATGATTTCGTCATATCGGGAAAGACTGACGAATAATTCTTGTGAATCTTGTTGTAGAAACTCGACATGGACATCTGCCACGATGAACATTCTCTGACGACGTCATTAGCACTATTCAATATTGATAATGACTTACTACTATTGTAAGTGTTTTTGCATATAATTTCATACAGCGCCTCAGAGATTTGTGATAAATGTTTGTAGTGATTTGTCACGACACTTGGCGACGCTAGTGAGAAGATGAAATGTTGGTAATCCTGCAAATAAGAAATACAATTAAGGTATGGTGTCGTTCGGCTTCAGTGCCCTGAATTGTTCTCAGCCAATACTGAGAGAATCATCTTGAAACTGAAGGCAGTGATAGATAAAAGTATGGACTACAGATTGACTGTTTTGAAATTACAATATTTGGAAATTCCTTGAATAAAAAAATATCCCAAAAGTACCCTTGAAATTTACGGGATCTGAGGATTTTCCGTTCAGTTTTCTAATTTGTATTCAATGTCTGTAAGTGTGCCTTATTAATAAATAAATAAATAGCAATAATATTTACCTTTGACAGATTAACAAACGGCGGTTCAGATGGACGATATGTGAATCCTTTATTCAACACGTTAACCATATTGTTTGTAGTGTCCTTTAATTTCATCAAATGGGAACAATGCGGATGTGCTGTCTCCAATTTAGCGTACAAATGATCTTTATTCAACGACACACTATTACCGTCGTTTGAACAAATCGTCTTGGGGATAAATTCGCTAGAATCGTTCCACGAAACAATCGCTTCTGTTTCCAATTTTGAAATGGGAACAATTCCACCAATCACGTTACGTAATAAATGAAGATCGAGTAGATTTTCGATTGTTTTGACGTCTTCGTGTACATATTCTAATTTCAAAGCGTTTTTCTTAATAGGATCCATTGTTCCTATATCGGAGAGTAACGTCATATTGCTAGAAGCGTAGAGGATCCATGCTTTTCCTGTTGAGAGTGTAATGGACATCGTTTGAGCGAAATCGTTTTTATTTTCGTTTAGATTTGTTAATTTCGCTTGAATATTTTTAATCAACTTGACGCCATTCTCTAAGCACTGGACAATGTGATCTTTTATCGTAGTCTTGTCGACATTTAGATGATTCTTTTTCGAATTGTGCGTTTCGTGAATCATTTTAACACAATTTTTAACACACAACTCTAATTCATAATATTTATCAATGTCGTTGATATCTTTTCTCATGAGCGCACACTGCAGAGAAAGTGCCATTCTTTCGAAGTTAACGACAATCGTTTTTGCATCCAAAATACTGAAACAGAAGAAAATTTTTGTTAAAATTAAAGCATTAGTAAACATAATTTTAAATTCGTCATCGAGTTTATTTTTTATGGGGCAGTCCGTCATTTTTCACAGGTTTAAGCTAATAAGAGTGGAATTCGTATAAGAATGCGCCGAATTTTCTTAAAACGTCATTATTTCGTGAATTTTTATAAAAAGTATTATTTTATTTCTATCCCTAGTTTAAAAAACGACTGTTAATAAAAATACCTTTTAACAAAGTGCCCCACATCATTTGAATTTTTGGCGCATTCTTATACGAGTTCCACTCTACACAGAACAATTTGAAAACGAATATACATACTGCTGTTTAATGTCCGTGGCATTACTTGTAATCATATTCCTCCAGAGTAATTTGTGAAGGACGTCCAATTGTCTGGACCTCCCTTGCCAACCAGTCAGAGAGGAAACATTCATACAAGAATCTGGAACCTCTGTAAAAATAACAGAATTGTAACATAATAAAACAGTATTGCAATGTAAAAACAGAGTATTGTAATGTAAAAAAAAACAGTATTTTAATGTAAAAAACATTATTGTAATGTAAAAACACAGTATTCTAATGTAAAAACACAGTACTGTAATGTAAAAGAACAGTATTCTAATGTAAAAACAGAGTATTATAATGTAAAAACACTGTATTGTAATGTAAAAACACAGTATTATAATGTAAAAAAAACAGTATTGCAATGTCAAAATAAATGTATTTTATGTAAAAAAACAATAAAATAAACAAAACAAAATAAATAAATAAATTTTACCTTTTTGTTTAACTTCTTGCGTTTGATAAACAAGCTTCACAGTGTTGTACGTCAAATGTGGAAAATCTAACGGCAACGTATCAACTCTGACTTCATGTTCCACGAACACGGACTTGTCCACGGGAGCCAAATCTTTAGCAGACCATTTCAACCAACGTGACGGATTCGTAGAAGGCGACAGCTCCGTATAACCGGATATCAAGTCCCAAATCTCGGAAGAATTCTCGATTAGTCTAGAATTGTAAACAATATACCTATTTAACACAACTGATGCATGTTTTCAATACGGTAGTATCGTCTGTCAAGAAATAGATGGTTTTTGATGAGGGAGCTACTTGTAGCTTTTTGGCAACCATTACAGCAACATTTGTACAATTTCAATAGAAATGTCATTGTTGCCAGCAAATAAAATTGCAGTTCCCATTTAATCCGAGACCATCTCTTTCCGGACAGGGAGACGAGTGACTGTTAGACAGGTGTAGTGACTAGGATGATAATTGACTAGCTTAGATGGTTTGGACATATTGAGAGAATGAATGAGGATAGAGTGACCAAAAAGATATGAGTGAAAGAAGAGTTGTGAGGAAGTGTAGCCATCCAAGACCGAACTGATCGTGTCGACCAGATCCTCGAAGATGGGACACATTACATATATGACAAATTGCAGCGGAAGATAAGGCGGTCATTCTGTTCTCTCTGTCAACCCCGTAAAGAATATGGGGTGAAATGAGATAAAATAGATAGACAATAGATTTTTATTATTGTTAGTATACTTACATTTCCAAATTTTCTTTTAGAGTCCCGTCATCGAAAAGCGCTTCATCCGAGAGTAAACTGTGTAATTTCAAAGGTAAGGCTGGAACAGTATCCAATACATACGATAATAACTTGAATAACTTATGAACGTGAACATTTCCAACATTAACATTGTCCAAATGATAAACAGTGTTCTTCGTATTCCTCAATAATTCGTTAAACAATTTCAACTTATAAACGTTGACAATTTTCAACACCAGATATTCTTTTATCGGCCATAGTTGTATTTCATAACTTAGCTGATTTATTTCCGCATTCTTCTCGTCAATTTCCGAATCTTTGGTTTCCTCCAAATCATTTGTCGACAATTCCATTAAATTATTCTGATTCAAATCTTCGTTCAGTCTCTTATACAAATTTTCGTTGGGAAACGTAAATGTCGTACGAATATTTTGAAACGTATTTCTCGCACTCTTCAATTTTCCATTCAAAATGTTTTTAACGTCCGTTGCGGATATTTTCGTTTTATCGTGACTCAAAATTGATACTTCGTCGATGAAATTATCTCTCATTTGACACATTTTGTACACGTTTTCATCGGGATACGGTGTCGGATGGCCCATGATTTTTTTCAAATGTTTTGCTAAGGGTCTCAATGGTGAATGATGCTCCACAACGCTTCTGTCGATCGTCTCGACAATTTTAAACAAATCTGTCATTTGGCTCGAACATATTTCGTATATTGGTTTTAAGAGATATTTCGTTAACCATTTGTAATGAATATTCATCGATACGACAATTTCTTCTCTTATTGTTGTAGTTATTTTGGAGCCTTTTTTCATTTTCACGAACAAAGGTTCGTTACAGATTTTGAAAAATCTATTCCTCCAATTGAACAAAAGAATAAACGTACACCACTGTTTGTTTGTAAGGTCTAAATCACTATGACTGAAGACGTTTAAAATTGTTTTATCGATTGCGACGATTAATTTCGAACACAATTTTAATAACGGTAACACTGAAAATTCGCTCATCTGTCCTGATTCAACTTTCAAGGAATATTCAAGTGCCGTGATCGTTTTAGCACTATTTCTGTATAACACATCTTGAGAAGAAACATTAGCTAAGTAGTATAAACAAATTGACGTTCTGTTTGATATATTCGTATCGATCAAATCATCGTTTCGCAACTCCGGTAGAAACTGCAAATCCCACGGATAATCTAATGATCCCTTATCTTCTTGCACTCTCTGATATAAAAATTCGTTCAAATTTGTGATCCACGATAACAGTTTTTCCGACACATCCACGTGTGCTAATAAATTATTGATGTATTCGTACCTCATGTTAACGTCATTCTGTCTACTGACGTGGTAAAAATAATACAATAGCAAAGATATTTTCGATAAGTTCTCATAATCGAACTTTTGCATTGCCATGTCTAAAAACATACCGTCAGATTTAACAACTTCTATGGACGAATTCCTATACAGTTTTAATGACGAATATGTGTGTTCCGAAATCAAATTACAATCGTTCGTATTATTTTTCAATGCCTTTTCGACGAATTCTTCCAACGCTGTCAACATTTCGTTCTTGTATTCGGCGACAGTCTTCTGCATGCTGATAAAGTCTGAACTGACTCTAGACTTAATGTAGACGTCGGAAAAACTCTTAACGATGGAATTTGCGACGAGTTCCCCGCGTAATATTTGTTGATTTGCCAAGAACGCCGATTGAAGTAGGTGAATTTGTGATGGCTTCACATAACCTAAAAAATTAAATAAAAAAATTGCAATACAACAGCACCAACTTACAGTCTGTCACAAAAGAGATGGTCTCGGATTATTTGGGAACCACAATTTTGCTTGCTGGCAACAATGACATCAAAAAGCTATATCTTTCTGGACAGACTGTATTTTTATTTTATATTAGAATATTTTGTAGATAACAAAATAATTACTTGATATAAATGAGCACATAATTTCGTGCGCCATCTTGAATAGTTTGTGATGTTGAACTGGCAACCCCGTATGAGCCAACATGGCCGACAAGTCAAGGTCAGGGATTGCCTCAATGGACGACACATCCTGATGTTCTTCAGCTCCCAAAATGTAAATCTCTACCCCACGATTACGCATAGCCCTAGAAAAATAAAAAAGAAGACAATAGTATCAAAAACAGGATTTGTCGATCTTGCGTAAACTGAGTTGAGAAAGTGGAAATGTTACTATTTATTTATTGTTTAAACGGCCTCAAGCCTTTGGAAAACTTACAATACAAATCAGATATATCAATGCAATCATGGTACATAGTCAAGCAATACACAGTAACAACAGACAAAAGAATCACAATTAAAACAATATACAAACATAAAAAAAAAACTAGACATTGTAAGATATTATTAACATGGCAACAAAAAGCAGCCATAATACATATAAATATTTCATATAAAAAGTAACTTGGTTTCAAATACACCAATCTGCAATATATGAGAGGCAAGAATAGAGGCCTGAATGCGATCAACTGTTTTTTGACTCAATATAGCACAAAAAATCAAAGAAAGATCATTGCTAGGTTATAAAGGAAGGATTTGGGCTTACACGTACAAATGTAAAATACTTTTTTACACCAAGAGAAAGACAATTCTGTCTCAATGAAACACAAACCTCGAGATTTCCCCATTCTTGGGGTCCATGGTGAAGAACATCCTAAAATCCGGATGAGGCTTGATGATGTTCATAGCTCCGCCCCTCTCCGGGATACTGAGTACTCCATTAGGCTCCAACAGGCCATTGAATCTGTCCAACACGGCCGAAGAACAGAGGTTCACATTGTCAACCAGGAGCCAACTGCCGTTGAGCAAACACTGGAAAATAAAAAAACACATTGTATAGTCTGTCCGAGATGATTTTCGATGAGGGCGCAGAGATGAGAGTTAACATTTTTTTTTTCTTTTTTAAAAGAAAAGGATCTGGGCTTGTAGACTAGTCCTGTATCGCAAAGTGTGGAATACATCGCCAGCGCCGGGGTTTGAACCTGACACCTCCCACTTGAGAGACTGCCGCCTCAACCAACTGCGCCAACCATGTACTCGATCCAAAATTACAAGTAATACATTAGTAGAGACCGGATTATATGCATTTGCATATGCATTTGCATATTTTGGCATTATTTCAAGGTTTTGCATATTTTGACCAAAATGTACTGATCATGCATATTTGGGTATATTTTATAAAATTTTAACTGTATTTGTAAAATATAAACGTCTTCAAAAAAATGTTGGTGTCTAGTTGAAAATGCAGTAGGTAAATAAATTGGATTAACAAAAAAATATATGCCTATTCGTATTTTTTTTTTTGAAAAAACAAACAAGGTTTTATGACTTCACATCGTAGAACTGTTTTTCATGGTCTTCCAAACAATACCAAACGTAAATGAAAAAAAAAAAAAAACTTGTAGAAACGTTAATTTGTTGTATTTATTTAAATTAATGTTGCATATTTGGGTACTTTTTGATGATTTTGATGCATATTTCAAACATTTTAAGTTGCATATAATCCGGTCTCTATACATTAGTATTAACATTTGTTCACCAGGGCGAGCTTCTCGCAATACTGCGAACTCTGCCAGCTATCCCAATTACACCACGAATATTGTTAAAAGAAGTAGTGTGTCTAAACGATACCTTAACGAGCAACGAGTCGACCCACTCGAACTTCCCTCCAGCATTGATACTTCCTTCCTTCACAACCATCTCCTTGATGTGACGCAACCTCTCTGACAGTCCTCGGATTTCGTCCTGCTTATCTCGGCTCAGGGTCATCAGCTCGTTCAAAACATCCTGGAGACACTTCTCTTTTTCTACGCATAATTTCACTTCTTCTTCCATCGTATGCTCAGCGTCAGAATCTAAACGAGAAAATAACAAAAATTGCAATGTTTCGGCAAAAATGTTGTTTGCTGTCTTGGTTCCGACCCTTATGTATGCTAGTGAAACTTGGACATGGCTGAAGAAGCGCGACTCAGGGTTGAATGCAGTGGAAATGAGATCATTGAGAAGAATGTGTGGAGAGATAGGATAAGGAAAAAAGTTAATAACACAGAGATGAGTGACTGTAAGACGGGTGTAGTGACTAGAATGAAAGTGAATAAGCTTAGATGGTTTGGGTGTGTTGAGAGAATGAACGACGAGGCGTAAATATCACGGCCATCCGAGACTGACTTAAATCAGTTATGTCGATCAGAACCTCAAGGACAGACTAGTTTTGAGTAAAAGGAATCGGAGAGAGTGTACGACAATTTGAATTAATGTGACGGAAGCAAGAGTGTGTAAGGGAATAGAATATAAGGAAGACCTCAGGCAAGATGGTCTGACGATGTGAGGTGAATCGCAGGAAGCAAATGGATGCAGCATGCCCAGGATAGGGATCTGTGGAAAGTCAAAGGGGAGGCCTATGTCCAGCATTGGAATTAAAACGGCTGAGAAAGAAGAAGAATGTTGCTTACTTTGATATCCTAAAAATTTGTACACTTCTAATTTGTCTAATATCTTGATGGCGTTTGAGAAATCCTTATTTAGGAGTAATATCTGATGTGTCTCATACACCAACTTTTCCACTCTTAGCGACACATCTTCCAAATGACGATTGTAGTCTGTCTGCTCGAAGCCTCCCAATAGGTCGGAGGTGTCCATGGCTGAGACAACAGGGAGAATGTTCAATTCCTTGCCAATCAGCTGAGCTAATGTTTGAATGCAGCCATTCTTACCACTGGACGCTGGGCCAACCTGTAACAATACGTAATGTAGATGTGTATGAGAATCTTAACATATTTGTTAGTAATGTATTCTGTCGTCCAATGTGCTAAGGAGTGCTACATCTTATTGTCCAATGTGCTAAGGAGTGCTACATCTTATTGTCCAATGTGCTAAGGAGTGCTACAACTCATTGTCCAATGTGCTAAGGAGTGCTATAACTTATTGTCCAATGTGCTAAGGAGTAAAAGGTCTTATTGTCCAATTGATTGTAAAATAAATAAATGTGCTAAGGAGTGAAAGGTCTTATCGTCCAATGTTCTAAGGAGTGCTACATATTATTGTCCAATGTGCTAAGGAGTAATAGAAAAGACACTACTTACCAGTATAGCCAGCCAGTTCATGTTGACACACTGAATCAAGGACTTGAGCACAGGCAGCTGATTTCTCAACACCAACATATCATCCGACACAATCTTACTAACACACGACACATTTCTCTCGATTGTCACGTCGCCGATGTGAACGTGTGTCTCGGTTATATAAAATGTCGGATGTTCACTGCTCAAGGGATACTCGGGATAAAATATCTCCTTATAAATCGTCTTAACTCTGTCTTTATCCAAAGCAGTTCTCATTCTGTCTATGTATAAAAGATGAGCCAATCTTCCAGGATTCAATTCTTTACAAATATTACCATCAATCTGATCTTCGTTAATACCGCTCATTAATCCGTCACACCATCGCTGTATATCTCTCAAATTCAGTTCCCAAGGACTGCCACGGTGTCCCCAAATAAGCTCCGAAGTCTCTTTCATAATCTTCGAATTCATGCCGATCATTTTGTGTAAAACGTCCCCGGGTATCGTAGGATATTGGGACGAAGTTATGAATATCAAATCTTCGTCTAATAAAGTGTCGACATACACTTGAGTGAACCTGTTAAGAAACGATTTAGGCAAACCTCGTCTCGATCCTCCTTGTCTGAGAGGATTTTGACATGCGAAGATTCTCGTTTCATTCTTGACTGTGAACGTTTTACCCAATTCCGGTATAAACACTTCTCCTCGATGATCTAGACAAGCGTTGAGACCTTCTAATACCGGCTGCGGTGCGAGATTCAGTTCGTCCAGTAGAATCCAATCTCCATTCTGTAGAGCTGTTAAGAATGCCCCTTCCTGCCATGCGAACGTACCTTCGGGCGTTGGTAAATCGGCTCCGAATAAATCACTGATATCCTAAAAGAAAAATGTGATATAAACGTGATGACTGAAGAGTTAAAAAAACGGAATAAATGCGGCGAAGACGAGGTTATTGTCATGTATAGAAAAACAATGAGACATGGGGTAAGAAATATGGTAATTAATAAAGATGTGTGGATGCAGGACGAATGTTGTAAATAGGATGAAAGTTAACAAGCTGAGATGGTTTGGACACATGGAGAGAATGTCTTACGATAGAATGACATAAGTCTAGAAGAGGAGGTGTGAGGAAACATAGTCATTCAAGAATCAGCTACTCGAGGACGAACATATGTTGAGTGGGAAAAATTGCATGACAATGTGATGGAAAAGAGACGTATATGTAAGGATAAAAGTGTGTGGTGCTCTCTCTGCCTACCGCAAGGTATACGGCGTAATAGGATAGATATATAGATAGATTAAAAAGCTAAGTGAACTAAATATATGCACGAAAACAGTGATCGTAATTGTATTCATACTTACAGTTTGGTCACTCAAATTCATCCGAAGCACTCTGTGTCCAGACACTTTGGCCAGGGCTGTCACGAGGCTTGTTTTCCCAACACCTGGACTCCCTTCTAACAGTATGGGCTTGTTCAGTTGCAGACCTCGAAGCAATCTCATCGTATTGACACCAGTAGTCGGAGCTGTGAAACTGAAGTCCACAGACTGAAATTTCGGTTTAGATGAGGTGTCATTTAGGATGCAATCGCCGTACGGAATGTAGAAAGGATCTATGCCGAATTTATCGTCCAATCTCTTAGCGAGGACTTTCGGATTTCTTTCAAGCAACATGGCTTTCAAATTATCAATCTTTTTGGTCGATCCACAACTTTTAATTTGTCCCAACAAAAATTCCAATGCTGTCTTTCTCGTCTCGTTCAACACTTGAATACTCTCTGCTCCAGAGATTCCGCTACCAAAACAGTCCAAGAATATCAAACTTGCTCCGTGAACGTAAGCTTCACTTACGTCAATATTACTGTTTTCGACGGCGGTGTTAATAAAATGAACCCACGAAAGTAAATCTCTTATACTGCAAGGAAAACGTTCACCGACTTTCGTTGCTTTAAACCAAACGACGAAATCGAGGATGCAACATCCTATGCCAGATGTATTATCACTATTTTTAGTTAATTTTATATTTTTGTGAACGCTTCGTTCGATGACTTGAACTAGATCGTTTCTCGATGTAATATGATCGCACCAAATCTCCGTGAATCGATTCCTCAACGCCGGAGACAATTCTTTCTTCCCGTAATCGCCACCAGGATTCATAGTTCCGATGAAATGGAAATTCTCGTGAGCCGTTACTATGCAAGTGGAATTGTCTTCCATATCAATACCTTTCTCAGCTAACAACAATTGTCGTTCAGTTTCGAGTAGAGAATTCAGTCGTTCCAAAACGCTATCGTCAGCTAAAGATATTTCGTCCGCCAAAAACAAATGTCCAGTTTTCATCGCTTCTATCAAAGGCCCGTCAACCCATTCGAATAATTTCCCGTCGTCGTTATAATTTCTCACAGGTCTGAGTCCTCCTAAGAAATCCGCACCTTCTGTGTGCATGTGACAATTGACGGAAAAAAGTTTACAATTTCTTAAAGCGGCTAAAACTTGACAAACTGTCGTTTTACCGCACCCTGTTTCTCCGACTAACAAAACTGGTTCGTTGAACGTAAAAGACTTAGCGATTAAAACGGCAAGTCGTCTCATATTCAACGTCCAAACGACGTGACTAAATTCTTCTACGTCTGTATTGAGAATCTTTTCTAGGATATCTCGAGTTACCGCAGACGTTTTCTCAGATAACGAGAACAAATGTTCCGGATCTACAGTCCTCTTTATATGCTTCTGCAACACTTCTTGAATGATGACGCGTTCCTCCGATTGTCTCACTCGACCAGCGAGTACTAAATAACCTTCGTCCGCGATATGTTGATCCCAATCATAATATTTCCCTTTGGCACTATTATCGTCCGCAGCCGCTTTGTATCTTTGTCCCCATCTGAACAAATCTCTCAACGTTATGAATCCTTCCTTGCCTTGCACGGCCGCCGAACCTCTTCTCCTAGCCTGCAGTTCTGCCATGACGGATATAATCTTCTTGCAATAAGAAGGAGGCATGTGACATCTCTCGTGGAGAATCGTCTCTAATTCCTGACGAGGTATTTCGTCGAAATGTAATTCGACAAAACGATTTCTAAACGCACGAGACAACAACTTACGACCACCATACAAACCTGGTGGATTTTGTGTAGCAAAGAGCATGAAATTTGGATCGGCACGGACGACTTGTTGCGTTTCAGGAATAAACAGTTCTCGATTATCGTCTAAAACTCGGTTGAGCGCTTCTAAGACATCGCTCGGAGCTAAATTTAATTCGTCTAATATGATCCAATGTCCTTTTCGCATTGCTTCGACCAACACTCCCTCTCTGAACACAAGTTTTCCATTAGCGTCCGTAGCGTACGAGCCGATATATTCTTGCAGATCTGTATGTTGATGGTTATTGATTCTAACGCAGTGATTCCCCGAGACTTTCGCTATGTACGTGATGAGAGAAGTCTTTCCGACGGACGTATCTCCTTGCAACAAGATGGGCAGTTTCCCTATCGAAATGATTCTGACGAGATCTCTTAGATTCTTCCTGACCGAGGGTGTCAGGATGTAGTCTTCAGGGATTTTGGGTTTAACTTTGCCTTGACAGATCCAATAGCCCTCAAAGTTGATGAAATGTTCGCCCTTTTCGCCTTTGGGTTCGGGTATCGGTTGATTCAGTACACTCTTAAGATTCTTCTTGCCCAATACAGCACTGAAAGAATAAAACCGATAGTAAAAACTGCAAATCACATTTTGACTAATAGTGTATTAAGAACTAACTAAATCTTATGAATGTTCGAGTGTCATTATGCATGATCAATAAATTCTTAAAAAACACACAAGCCCAAACACATTCCTATACACTGTACACTAAGCTAAAATAAATAAAACATTGGCAACGCTGGGATTTGACTCTGGCATCTCCCACTTGGGAGAGCCAATCTC
This sequence comes from Ceraclea dissimilis, assembly GCA_963576895.1. NCBI lineage: Eukaryota > Metazoa > Arthropoda > Insecta > Trichoptera > Leptoceridae > Ceraclea > Ceraclea dissimilis. Next base: position 15,173,914 of record OY756373.1, read on the forward strand.
CAGCTATATTTATTTATTTATTCATTCATATACGGCGTAAGCCATTTACATACAACAGACAAACATATCATTACAACAAAACCATCAAAATAATCAAATTCAAACAATAACACCCAAGTAATTACAAAAAAAAACAATCTTCGATTCAAATATGTGAACAAAAAATATTAAGTAAGTATAGTAATAAGTAATAAGTAGTAAGTATATACAAGTTATCAATTTATTCCTGGGAAAGATCTGTAAATTCTTGGGAATCAACAGATTACAAAAAAATAATCAATAAACTCCTGGGAAGACCAATAAATTCTCAAAAAAACAATATTTTCAATGTACAATAAGCGGTAAATTCCTAGGAATGTATTGGTCAATAGGATATAGACTACATAATTTTAAAAATCGTAACTTACTTTGCAATCATACTCTGCACCTTAGGATGAGAGACACTGTCTAATTGTGTGAGAAAACTGAGGCACGTAGCTTCGTACAGGGAGCGTGTGACCGTACCACACCTGGCTGCACCCACAGAGGATAGGGCACGGCACAATGTACGCAGGGAGAAGTGGGGACACTGACCTGAAATATACATTCATAAAATACTACCACTGCTTCACGGTTTCACGTTACGACAATCAAATGTCATTGAAAATGAAAATATATACAATCCGTCAAGGAAGAGATGGTCGGATTAATTGATAACTGTTTGTCCGCTAGGGCTGCCACAATGGTTGCCAGAAAACTACAATAAAAAGTTCCATCTCTTTTCTGCCGGACTGTAGTTTCACATTGGTCTCAAATATGTAATATAAAAAATATTTCTGTAAATTGTTCCTTTTCTAAAATTTATGATTCAAAATGTTGCCACATGCTTAAAAAAATTTACTAATTAATATCTTTCTTACCGGTTCCGTCCGTAAGAGTCAGTTTTGCCTCCTTCCTGATGCTGATGTAGAACTTGTAAATGGATTCCAATATCGTGAGTGGAACGGATAAGTCTTTCAAATAATCTCCGACTAAGAGTAACAAATCGTTCTTCTCGGTCAATTCGTCGACAAAGAACTCCGTGAAACGATTCCTAAGTCCGGCGGGAAGATCTCGTTTGCCGACGTCAGTAGCTGGATTCATGCACGCAAACAAAATAAAATCCTTGTGTCGTTCGATCGCTTTGTTGTCTCCGCGTTCCAACAAACTGATAGAACTATCACGTCCTTCTAAAAGTCCCGACAGACATTCTAAAGTTTCGGCCGATGCCAAATTGATTTCGTCAAGTAACACCCAATATCCTTTTCTCAAAGCTCGAACGAGGGATCCTTCGATAAACGAAAACGCCAATGACGTTTCAGATTTAAGCTGCAATTCTAATTTAGTCAATTTATGTCCAAGATTCCTCCATCGTTTCAACAGTTCACTCTTTTTCGCTTCGTTCGAAGAATCTGTCGAGTCGGTATTTCCTGATTTGCGATTCTCTTCGGATAATCGTCTCACAGCAGCCCCTTGACTCTGTTTCATCAACGTCAATAACGTTTTCCAATCACCTGATTCAAAAGTCACAGCAATGTATTCTAAATATTTACCGTTTTTTGTTACATTAAAATAAGTCCTAAATAATGTTTCAAACTCGTTTCTTATAGGAGATATTATCAACTTCAAATCGACAGGCTTATATCCTCCGAGGAGATCGGCAGAATCTGATTGTTGATTCATGTTTATGACAATTAATTTATTCCCCGTTTCCTTCGCTAAATATTGAACTGTCGACGTTTTTCCTGTACCAGTTTCTCCGACTAGCAACACTGGCTCATTTGCGTTAACACAGCAAGCAATCCTTTCCAAAAGACAAGTTGACGATCTCGTGAACGAAAACGTTACTTTCTTCCCTTGCAAATTGATCGAAGAGAGTGGAATTTCTTTACGATGTACGACGGCTCTTCCAATCTGTATCGTACTCGGTTGTAAACTCATATTAGGTTTGTACGAATTACAATAATATTCCGCTTTCGTTTCGACGATTCCCAAATAAGCTCCAATCGCTTTGGAAAGAGGAACTCTAGAACTCTTATCCGGTACAGAACAAGCGAATATATCTATGGCATCTTGAAGTACTTTTAAACCAGAATCGTGACTAGAAACGTCAAAATTTATAACGGCTCTCGAACACCATTTAATCAAATCTCTCGTTGAAATAAGCCTGCCACTTCCGGCGGCTAATATCTCCGAAGTTTCAATGAGGAGTGTTCTGACTAAAGGGGCGTGATTCGGTTCATTCTCGACATTATGTAACGAAGACTGGTGACTTCCGGCGGAGAACAACATAAAAACGTCCACCATTCTCGAGGATATTGTTTTCAGTTTAGGATAAAGTGTTTCTATTATCGTGACGAGTTCTTGTCTCGATAGAGGTTCTATGTTGATTTGCGTCCAATGTTTCTGTAACAAAGCGCTGGCGTTCGAACTCTGTTTTGGTCCGATTGAAGACGTGATCGTCCTGAAAACAGATTCAATATAATTCGTATAAAACTCTGTATCGCTTCACTTTCATTCAAGTGTAATGAGTTGAATTGTGTGACTAACCTCTGAGTGACGAACAATTGGAATCCCGGAGAGACTGGAATAGCATCTCTATATCCCGGAACGGAGAGGACATTCCTCTCTAGCAGGGAACTGACGACCGAGGCTACATCTATAGCTGCACAATCTATGTCCTCTAAAAGCAGCCACTGACCTTGTTGCACGGCCTAAAAACAAAGATAAACTATCTCTTAAAATAGGTGATCGTGGGTTTGAAACTTTGTGGAATTGTATACGTACGAAATCTTAATTTGTTTGCTAACATAAGTTTACTGAAAAGTAGCAATATTATTTAGTACTATATTTTCCGGTACAAATGCAGTAGAAATGAGGTCTTTGAGAAGAATATGCGGGAAAACACTGAGATACGATAAGGAATGCGGTTATTAGAGAGATGTGTGGATGTAAAACGGGTGTACCTAATGACTAGAATGAAAGTCAATAAGCAGACGGTTTGGATATGTTGGGAGAATGAACGAGGAATGACCTAAAATATATTAGTGAAAAAAGAGGTGCAAGAAAGCAAGCTCGTTCGTGACTGACCTGAACTGATCATGTCGGCCAGATCCTCAAGAACAGACACATTTTGAGTAAAAGAAATCTGAGAGCGTGTACGAGAAATTGCATGAATATGACGGAAGCAAGGAGTGTGTGCAAGAATAGAGCATACTGTCCTGTCTGCGTATCCCACAAGGGAGGCGGCATGAGGAGATAAGATTATATTTCCATAAATACGAAGATCGTAAAGTTACCTGTGTGAGAACACCGGGCTGCCATACAAATTCTCCAGGAACGTCGGTACATCTGTACGTCCCTAACAAAGTCCTGGAATCTGTCTGATCTCCCAGTTGCACCTTTCTCAAGCAGTTCTCTGTTCGACCGGTCACGGCTGCTAAATGTTCTACCAGAGTCGTCTTGCCGCAGCCTACTGGACCGACGAGACATGTCGCCTTACCTAAAAAACATAATTAATAATTTGTATAAAATGGAAATGAACAAGTTGAGATGGTCGGGACATGTAGAGAGAATGAATGACGAAAGATAACAAAGAAAATATACCTGGGAGAAAAAAGAGGTACCACATGGCTTGACCATGCAGACCAGGTTCTCAAGGACGGACGTGTTCTGAATAAAAGGAATCGTATGAAGAATAGCATGAATGTGATGGAAGCTAGAAGTGTGTGCGTAAGGATAGGAAGGTCTGGCGATATGTTCTCTATGCCTACAGAGCAAGGGATGCGACGTGAGAGAACAGAATAGAATAAAAACATTTCTTCTGGTCCCGAGAACTTCACTATCCTAAGATCTTGACTTGTACAATATTGATTTTTAATTTTTAGTTACCTGTAGCGACTGACAATGCCAAACTTCTCAAATTATCTTGCGTTGATTTCACCGGAACCAAAAGCCCTTCCTGCTTTTTCTCCACGTCATAAACCGGCAGCAGTATCCCAGCCACATTAACGACATGTTCGTTCGTAGTAATGGAGTCTAGGCATTCACTAGATAACAAATCGTGTGCGAGGATTTTATTCATGAGCGAGTCTTTAGAGCACTCGTAATGCAGCATACATTTCATTGTGTCGGCTTTGTTTAATACATTGCTTTCTAATTGACGGGATCTGACTTCGGACATTCCAGATAAGATCGCTATGCACTTACACGTAACCCTAAAATATAAGAAGTAATCGTCAAATACATTTTAAGAACCATGTTTATATTTCTTCACATAAAAATTAAATTACATAATTAAAATTTAACAGTTGAAACAATACTATAACAGTAAATTAAGGACCGAACGCTACACAGCCTTTCATTACACACTCTTTGCTTCTGTCACATTCAAGCAATTTGTCACACATGCCTTCCATTTTCTTTTACTTCTTGAGGATCTAGTCAACATGATCGGTCCAGTACTGGAACTTTCTAAAGGTTTCTCACCCGAAACACGCAGATAAAATGCACACGAAAAACAACCTTATGTATATCGTCATAAGGGTCATTTTCCTAAAACATTTTATCTGCGTGTTTAGGGCGAGAAAGCTTACAAAGTACCCCCCCAGGTCAGTCTCAGACAGACACGCTTCTTCAGACCACTTCTCTTACTCGTATACATCTTTTTGGTCATCCCGTCATCATTCATTCTCTCAGCATACCCTGTACATCTAAAGTTATTCACTTTCATTCAAGTCACAACAACTGTCTTACAGTCACTCATATCTCTCATTTCTTATCCGATCTCTCAGTGTTTATCCACACATTCTTCTGGAGAGAGACCGGAGTAGGGCAAGCAAAATACCACAGACCATCCGTGATTTAAGTTATGAGGAGAGGCTCACCAGACTGGGGCTCACGACACTTATAGCCAGGCGATCTAGAGGTGACCTTATCGAGACATATAAGATTATGAATGGCTACTATGATGTTCCCGATATCAGCTCCATCTACACCCTGAATACCAATACCCATTTGAGAGGACATTCTATGAAGCTCACCAAGGAACAATTTCACGGTAATCCGAAAAAGAATTTTATTTGCAATAGAGTGGTGAATATGTGGAACCGTTTACCCGAAAATGTGATACCAAGCACCATCAGTGAACGTTTTTACAGATAGCACAAACATTGATTTGGGCCCATCAGCCTAGGTCCGACCAAAAATTAATAATAATAATAATCAGTATGCAACGTGTTAATGCCCTTAGAATAGATACTCACCATTTGACCATTGGCTCTGTACTGTGGATATATTTGGATATGAAGGAAGACCACTTCCACTTGTGTCTGAATATATTGGGAGCCACAGCCAGGAATGAATAACAGCACTCCGCCACATCCACGTCATAATTCCTATTGTCTCCTGTATTCAGTCTTCGCCTCTTGGAGCTCAGCTGGACCTCGTCCAAATAATGAAATGGAGAAGGATTGTCGTGGAAGTATTGCAAGGAATATCTGAAAAAATATATCGACATTAAGGAACCTATATAAAAGTGGTAAGAACTATTGAACATTGAGCCCCTTCTGTAATCTATGACGAATCTATGGTGGACTATTGGCTGTCCCCAATTCCATGAAATCTGGTTATATCAGTGATTTTTGCGACTCATTATGTATAATCAGTGTGGAAATTACCTTTGGAATGTAACCTATGTAATTAAATGGTAAATTAGCGTACTTTACATCAAGAAAAATTGTGTAGACCTAGCGGAAAGGCTAGTAGCGAAAATAGCGGCGGTAAAGTTTTGTCTATGGTTTTATTTGCTAAGTCTTCCTACATTTATATAGGTTCCCTACGTTGAAAAATTGGTCCCCATTTTTTTTCTAATATCCTGAAAAGTCTGGCATATGTAATACTTTCATAGTCATAAAAAAATTCCAGGGATCAAGTGTTTATCATCAGGACAAGTGTGATGTCACAAAAGTGGGTGGTTGCCATAGTGATGTTATTTGGGTTGGCTTAAAGTTTAACTTACTGCAAGACATCAGGATGCACGTGAATCAACTTCCCCAATACGAGACAATTCATCAAATGGCTCCTCTTTTCATCTTCTGTTGGAGATTCACATCCAGACCTCTTCAGGGGAATCAGGTGACTTATCATCTGCAGTACCAACTTGGGAAAGCATTTCGCTACGACTTCTGTGAATTCCAGGTCATGCAGAAGATTGGCAATATCCTGAACAATATTTTTCACATCTTTTGTTTGGATTTTAGCCTAAAACAGAAGATTTCAAATTTCATAAACCAATGTTCGCTAGAGGAACCATGCGAAAAATTGCGTCAGGAATATTAATATTTCTCAGCTAATACTGAATATATCACTCTAAGACTTAAAACATGGATAAATGAGAATGTGTTTTAGTGACTCTAGAAGTAAGAAATAAGATTTATGACAATTTTCTCAATAAAAAATTATTCCAAAGTTACCACTGAAATTTACTGAAACTTGAGATTAATCCTGCGGTTTGTTAGATATAGCGCTGTAATTTTGTTGATATAATGTTTAAGGTACGATGAAGTGACTCCTGGGAATGTATTTTTAATAAAATAATAAGTGTACATCAGTTAATTACACAGCATACAAAAAGTACGTAAATATTACTGTTTGCTAATTTATTCGAATTTTCCTGAATATCCATAAAATTACGCTTCTGTCTTTCGGATAAAATATTCTGAACATTGGATAGCACTTCTAAATGCAAAAAAAGTTCATTTCGTTGCTGAATTACAACACGTTTGGGAAAAATCGTAACCACAAAATAAAAACATTGACTTGTGCAAACCTTAATTCTTTGACAAAGATTCCGAATGCTTGCATCATGAGGAATTCTGCTTTCTAAACTTGAAAGTCCCCTGGATATATATTCACACTCGTTATTTTGAATCCCAATCATTTTAATTTGTAAATTAACTAAAGTCTACAAATAAAAATCACAACATTCAAACCACACGTGAATCCCGAGCACATGTTGTCAACCATAGAGAAATTGTATGAATGTTAATGTCAAATACTTGTCAATTACGGAGGAGCCATATTTTGTTCTCCGAAAGTGAACCCAATTTTTAGAAAAACAGAATGAGAACAGGTAACTCGGAGAACGTAATTTACTGTTGGGAAGTACCCACTCTACCCATGGGAGTCCTAATCTAGGGAGATAACACTGAAATTTTAGTCCTATAGATTTAGAAAAAAATCACGTACCGACAGAGCACTGCGAAATGGAGCGAAGAGGGTCGGAATGTACCTAGGTAGAGAGTTTGGTTTATTTTTTTTAATAAAAGTAATAAGAAAATTACACAAGAAAATAGGATGTTGAAAATGCGTGTGCCAAAAAAGAGCCCCAAACATTTCGTAGAAAAATGTTAGCACCTAGTGCCACGAGCGAAGTTTTTATCATAGGTAGGTACCTAAGACATAATAGGTATAGGTAGGTAGGTACCTATCATAATAAATTTAGAAAATTAATTTGTTTGAAATCTATTTTTTTTACACGCTTTTATTATATTTGGCACGGTATTATTATTTTTTAACACGTCTATATGTATCGATGCAAATTTTAATAACTTTCTGACTAAGTATTTGGAGACCTGAAAATTTTTAGTTTATCACCATTTTTAATAAATTTAGGTTACCTCCTTACACTTCAACACTCTCTTAATTATTGTAAAGTTGGTATTCCTGTCTTGATTTCCTTGACCTTCGGTATTGTCCGGTCGAACTTCGTACTTTTTCGTAGATGTTTTTAGTTTTTTTTCTTAGTTCGGGTCATGTTCGGGTAATCGGGTATCTTCGGCTTCCCTTTCGATCGAACGCGTTCGGCGTTCGTCTGTCGACGCCATTTTGTAATTTCGACTTGTTCTGGTAACGCGTTGGCATTTGTATTGCGTGTTAATTTCGTAGTATATAATACAATAATATCAAAGTTTGTGTAAACAGTTTTAATTATGGGTGTAGAATACCTTTTGGTAGCGGAGGAGGAGAACGACGACTCCATCGAGCTTCCATTGGAGAAAGATGGGACGATGTTGCTTACTACGGTAAAGGGAGTGTTCCCTGGGGCCTGTGGAATGAAGTTTAGAAATCTTGAAACAAATGCGATTCGTGGAGTCCGTCTCGTGGATAATGTGCTGCATCCTCCCAATGAGGGATGGGATCCTAAGATGGTTTATATCTGCGTGTTCCCTTTAAAGAGGAAAATGGACGATTCCGCTGATTCCGACAGATCTGTCAAGACGAAACGATTAGAGAAGAAATTGACGTGTTCCGATTTGATTTGCCTCGGACTCCCGTGGAAATCTACCGAAGACTCAGTGCGAGAGTACTTCGAACAGTTCGGAGAAGTGGTGATGGTACAATTAAAAAAGGACTCTTCTGGTAGTTTTAAAGGGTTTGGTTTCATTCGTTTCGGTACCTACGCGTCACAAATGAGGGCCCTCGCCCAGAGGCACAACATAGATGGCAGGTGGGTGGATGTACGCATCCCCAACAGTAAGGAGGGCCTGGTCCCACAGATGCCTTGCAAGGTGTTCGTAGGCCGCTGTACTGAGGACATCACATCAGAGGACCTCAAGGATTATTTCTCAGAGTTTGGTGAAGTCACTGACGTATTTGTTCCACGCCCCTTCAGAGCTTTTGCTTTTGTTACATTCTTAGATCCTGAAGTTGCTCAAAGTCTTTGTGGAGAAGATCATGTAATAAAAGGTGTTTCAGTTTCTGTGTCGAGTGCCGCCCCCAAAGTGAAGGGAAAGGCTGCGTTCCGGGGCCCGGGGGCAGGCAACAGTGGTAACTGGAGTGGACGGGGAAGTAACTCTTCTAACAATCCTAACTTTGACTCGCTCAATTTACAAAATTTGGGTATAAATTCTAATGGTCCACCATCGGGTAATGTTAATGTACCAATCAGTCTAGTCGCTGCGGCTCTCAACGCCGGATTATTAGGACCAAACGGTCAGCAGGGGGGTCCTAACTGGCAACCCAATTGGCAAAACGCCCCACCGGGGGGACAGGGGAAAAATTGGAACAATCAGAACTGGAATAGCCAGGGGTGGGGCGGGCAAGGTCAGGGAGGGAATAAGAGTTGGGGCGGGCAGGGAGGTAACGGTGGGGGATCGTGGTCGCAGCCCGCGCAGGGCAGTTGGCAACAATCGGGTCCCGCACCCCCCCACTGGAACAACAATAAGACATGAAGTTGTCAATACTATTACTACTACTATTAATTAATTAATATAGAAATACAACAGACATCATAACATAACACATACACACTCTTATGTTCTCACGCATGAGATTCTAATAATAATTGACTTTTGCATCTGTTTATTCCCAGTCTTCTTTTCTGTTAATAATCATAATCCTGTGTAATTTTTCACAACTGTCCTGTGTCTGTATTAGTATGTACATAATTGTGTGAATGTAAGATGAGAGACTGATATATTACCTACAATACAATATTCAGATATTTCATTTACAACAACTGTCCTGTCTCTGTATTAGTATGTACATAATTGTGTGAATGTAAGATGAGAGACTGATATATTACCTACAATACAATATTCAGATATTTCATTTACAACAACTGTCCTGTCTCTGTATTAGTATGTACATAATTGTGTGAATGTAAGATGAGAGACTGATATATTACCTACAATACAATATTCAGATATTTCATTTACAACAACTGTCCTGTCTCTGTATTAGTATGTACATAATTGTGTGAATGTAAGATGAGAGACTGATATATTACCTACAATACAATATTCAGATATTTCATTTACAACAACTGTCCTGTCTCTGTATTAGTATGTACATAATTGTGTGAATGTAAGATGAGAGACTGATATATTACCTACAATACAATATTCAGATATTTCATTTACAACAACTGTCCTGTGTCTGTATTAGTATGTACATAATTGTGTGAATGTAAGATGAGAGACTGATATATTACCTACAATACAATATTCAGATATTTCATTTACAACAACTGTCCTGTGTCTGTATTAGTATGTACATAATTGTGTGAATGTAAGATGAGAGACTGATATATTACCTACAATACAATATTCAGATATTTCATTTACAACAACTGTCCTGTCTCTGTATTAGTATGTACATAATTGTGTGAATGTAAGATGAGAGACTGATATATTACCTACAATACAATATTCAGATATTTCATTTACAACAACTGTCCTGTCTCTGTATTAGTATGTACATAATTGTGTGAATGTAAGATGAGAGACTGATATATTACCTACAATACAATATTCAGATATTTCATTTACAACAACTGTCCTGTGTCTGTATTAGTATGTACATAATTGTGTGAATGTAAGATGAGAGACTGATATATTACCTACAATACAATATTCAGATATTTCATTTACAACAACTGTCCTGTGTCTGTATTAGTATGTACATAATTGTGTGAATGTAAGATGAGAGACTGATATATTACCTACAATACAATATTCAGATATTTCATTTACAACAACTGTCCTGTGTCTGTATTAGTATGTACATAATTGTGTGAATGTAAGATGAGAGACTGATATATTACCTACAATACAATATTCAGATATTTCATTTACAACAACTGTCCTGTCTCTGTATTAGTATGTACATAATTGTGTGAATGTAAGATGAGAGACTGATATATTACCTACAATACAATATTCAGATATTTCATTTACCGTGGCCGGAAAATAACGCACATGAAAAAAACGCATATGAAAAAATCTCATAAGAATATAGCGCATATGAAAAAAGCGCATATGAAAATAACGCAGTATGAAATTAACGCAGTATGAAATTAGCGCATGGTGAAATTACCTCAGTATGAAATTAACGCAGGGTGAAAAAAACGCAGCATGAAAAAATCCCATAAGAAAATATCTCAGTATGAAAATATCTCATAAGAAAAAAACTCATATAGAAAATAGCGCCATATGAAAAAAGCTCATAGTCTAGTATTAAATTTGGATTCTCTCTGATTCTAAATTATTGAATTACTAGCAAGGTTAACTCGATGCCTCGCTCATTAAATATACGCTTTACGAGAAGATTTTTTAACGATCTTTGGGATAATTGAAATATTTCCTTAACCCTCTTAATGTTGTTCTGATTTCATGGTTTTCGGGCTAACCGTGTATAAATTGGCTTTTACTCGACGCTTCTACATTCCTGTTGATGTGCTCTGAAGAAGAAGATACTAGCATGAGTGTCGATGAAAAGTCAATCTACACATGATTCGCCCGCTTCATCAATTACTTACTCTTCATGTAGGTAGTTATGGTGTCAGGCGTTACCTTCTGTATTGTAAAATTACATATTATTTTCGGTTTTCTTGTCAAACAGAATATAAAATACAAACAGGTACGTATTTTATTTATGTTCTATGTTAGTAAGGAAAATGAATTTATTATTTTCTTGTATAGAGTAGTACTATATTTTTACTAATGCAGATACCTGTCCTCGTTAGGAGAAAAATAAATAAATGTTGGGGTTAACTGGAAGATATCGCATTTCTCCTATAAGTTCGCCCTAGTGAACAATGCTTTATAATCTGTGGTATGTTCATTTTTATATTTATGTGTATACTTTGTTCACTTAAAAAATAAACAAATATATGTGAAAAATTAAAAAGTATGTAAATTTACAAATAAATGTAAAAAAGTGAAAAAGTATGCAAATTTACAGTAATGTTTTTCAACACCTTTTATTTGGAGGAAATAATATTATAAGGATTTCATGACAGGGAAAGTTAAGATAATACATAAAAATTAAAACCTCATTACACAACTCCTTGAACAGATTCATAATACATATTTCTTAGTATCAGTAATATGGTGCTGTTGGATTTCCCGATCGAAAGTTGTGGGGTAGTCTGTTACGTATTTTGGGATGCTGAATCCGAATCCGAGGTTTACCAACAAAATTTCTTGATTGAACATGGCGGAAATTTAAATTTTCTGGCGAATTCTGCATTTGAACTTAAAATCCATCAACTTTTTGTAGGTCATATTTTTATCATCCAAAAGAAGTTAATAAAATAGCTAGGTTGTATATAAAATATTAGGACTGAAGTATTTACATCGCAGCACAGTTCATCACAGATCAGCACAGCACACAGCGCACAACTGCGTATAGCACAGCACACACCACAGTGCACAACACAGCACGGTATTTATTTCTTTAAACCGTTGATGTAAAAAAAAATGTGTAAGTACACGATTGTTATTTTAGATAGACGAATTGATTTTAGACAAATGGGTTTTAGACGAATTTACTGGACACCCTAAAATATTCATCAATTCATCACGAACTACTGTTTTAAAAACTGCATCCATTAGATTAAGTATAATTGTTTCATAAAAAGACAACAACTTTCTTTCGAGGAGCTGTTCCGTGTCAAAATCATGTCTGAACGACTTGGGCTATTTAAAAATTAGAACCATAACAAACACCTATTATGTTTTATACATTTAGCAATTTACCATTACAGCCAAGGCAAGACAGGGCCAGAGCCGTCGCTTGTGTGCAAAAGCAAAAAATGTCACGGCCCCTATTCTCATTTATTTTAGATATATGGGTGAATTTAGGAACCTAGCCTAGCCATAGTAAGCATAACGTTGTATTATTTGAGGAAAACGAGTGCGGAGCTAGCACCAACTGCGAAAATTGCTTTGCTAGAACATGCAGAACCGACGGTCGTGAAGTAAATTTAAAATACTGTTTTTCTTGAAATAAAAAGTGTTATAAACAATGCATCAGATAGTGACGATGCGATTAGCGCCGCAGTATTTTTTTATGAAACAATCGCAATATAATGGATACGGTTATTAACAGTACCTAACTTGTGATGAATACTTTCCTGCCTGCGACCGCCCCTTGTATAAGCTGCCTGAGTTTATATAACCATCCATCTATTATTGACGATAATAAAATAATAAACAGATTAAAATAAAGGTTACATCAGGTACATTATTTCTACGGTTCACATATTGTTATAAGGTAAATTAGGAAATACCATATTTTCAGAAAGACAGTATATTATTTTTTCAAATAATAATGCATGGCAGCAATTATCAAATCACTCTTAAATTCAGTAAAGCTTGATATATAGGCTTAGAGTAATTATAGGATTTCTCTGTGTACATAGGTAAGGTTCCAATATATTGTTTTGTAGGTAATGTTTATCTATCACAAACACATTTTTAAATAATTATATAATTGTCATTTAGAAGACATTGTAATAGAGTAGAAAGAATAACACGAGTAGATACTTAATTTAATACACATTTCAATCATGGTACGGGCTCATGCTCAGTTAGGTAGATCACGCCGTATACCATGTGCTTCTTATTTATATTCAAATAAATAAAAATATCCTTTTATGTTAAGTATATGAAAAAATATCCCATTACAGTAAAACGTATCTAATGAGCGAGGCATCGAGGCAACCATGCTAATAATTCAATAATTTAGAATCAGAGAGAATCCAAATTTAATACTAGACTATGAGCTTTTTTCATATGGCGCTATTTTCTATATGAGTTTTTTTCTTATGAGATATTTTCATACTGAGATATTTTCTTATGGGATTTTTTCATGCTGCGTTTTTTTCACCCTGCGTTAATTTCATACTGAGGTAATTTCACTATGCGCTAATTTCATACTGCGTTAATTTCATACTGCGTTATTTTCATATGCGCTTTTTTCATATGCGCTATATTCTTATGAGATTTTTTCATATGCGTTTTTTTCATGTGCGTTATTTTCAGGTAACCTTCATTTACATCAGCAAACACGTATTGAAACAGAGATCTCTTTGTTCTCATCAACATATATGATTATATCACAAAAAATACATGCAATGTTTTCTTGGCTCCATTGCCAAATAATACATTATTCTCTTGTTCGTTTGAAAGTCATTTGTTATTTTTCATCTCCCGTGATGACAAAAGTTTTAAAATTCGTTATTTCACGCGTGTATTTGTATTAGAATCTTATACATGAGATAGTATAAAGTTTCTTCACATTTTTGTTATGAATTTGGTTTCGCCATTCGTAATCAGGATAGTTTTCTTTTTGTATTCTCTTTGTAGTGTTGTATATGTGTATGGGAGTGATTTAATTTTCTATCTTCGTTTAATATCCAAAGAATTTATTATTAATAATATTAAATACAGGAATCGCCAAATGAATATATAACGATATCATCGTTGTGTAGAATGCTACTTTGTCAATTTATCTAATAATCGCTACAAAGGTTTCTACGTTTTAAATACTATTTCCATGTCAATTCACAAATCATATATTTTGACAAACAAATAATCTATCGTAATCATAGTTGAGGACAGATAGGCACTACCTCAAATGTTAGCCACTTTAAAAGAAATTCGGATTTACTACCAATAGCTGTATAGTTTAATTTTGACTTGGGCCGACTTGGATACATTAAGGTAATTGGTATTATGCGTACATTTTATAGTTATAATTGGGTAGTTTTTTATGATTAATCGGATATTTTGTTTAATCACATTTGATAATTTGTGGCAGGCAGGTAAAATTTTATTTAGGTACATAAGATTATACCTAATTGAAAACATTGATGATTGTAGAACAAAAGTTACAGCTGTTGGCGGTATTTGAATGATCTATCTACCATTGCAGGAAGGAGATATACGATTGAAACATTGTTTTCCGATGTTTTATATTTGCGTGTCTCTATTGTGCTTTGGTGGATAACAGATTATAATATTATGATGTTGTTGGCTCCGTGTATGTATCGGGAAGTATGTATTTTGATTTGGGTTTTTCCCGTTAATCGCTACTGTTCAATGTATGAATATTACATTACCAATTATCGTTAATAGTGAGTTACTAGTTGTGTGTGACATTTTTATGTAAAATTAATTATGCAAGATGATTATAGTAATTACTAGTTGCATACATACGTATATTGTTTATGTAGGCATGATTACGACAAACTGGTTGAATAACTTCACGAATGGTCCACTGTGTCTGTTGATCGTGAAGGATTATGTATGTCATTGCAAGAGCATTCAGTATATTTAAGGATATGTGTTGTATGAAGTATATTTCAATGTAAAGCTATGTCTATATAATATATGACAGATGTTATGTCAGGGAGAATGCTGTTGTTTATCATATTAATGTTTGTTACAAGACATTCAATGTTTTTTTCCCGTAATAAATAAAGGTGACTTGTGTGAAACGTGGACGAATGTTTTTATTTTGTTTGTTTTACCTACAATGTTGTATCTTTATTATTATTATTATTATGGAAGTTTCAGTCTTTCTCGTGTTTTGTTTGTTACAAAGTTCAGCTGATGATGATGATATTGGAACAGAATGGAGAATTTAATTAAGTATTTATTGTGAGTTGAAAATCTAAATGTTCTGTGATGAAGGAAGCATGATGCACACTCAAGTCTGTTGGCATATGCAAGCAAGATATCGTAATTTACTAACATTTAGAGAGGAAGAACACAATCAACTCGCTACTTATCTATCAAATAGGTCTGAGAGACTGGTATACTGTCGAATGAACTACAATTCTGTATAAGACAAAGCAGTTACGCTTATCTGCAATTTTGTTGGTATGTTGAAGCAATGGTTTTGGTTAATTTATACACAGATTGCTGCTTTCGTGTTTGTAAGATAGAATAACTCCAGATTTCGCCAACTTCTTAGACGAGGAATAGCGGAGATAGGAGCAACTTATCATTTTTCATTCAAAATTTGTTCTAGGTGGCTCCTATCTCCGCTATTCCTCGCCTAAAATGTTTGTGAAATCCAGAACAAGACTCCTTTTTGCGATTCGTAACTTTGAATCTTTTGAGCGAACATCTGTTACCGTTTGAGAGATTTGATTATGAAATGATGTATTGTAAAAAGTATGTCTTTCTGCAGTAACACAGTATGAGTCTACTAAAAAGATAAGATGTAATGTAAGTATGAATAATCTGTAAGAGAGACATTGAGGTGGTAGCCAGAGTGCTGTCGTGAGGTGCAAGATATAATGGGTGAGCTGCCGGAGAGATCTGTACAATATTAACAAGTGGTAAGGATTGTCTTTTATGTTGTGTCGTGTTTGTATTGTGTGGACCGCCGTACATTAATTGTGAGAGGTGATAGAAGGATGTAACTCGGTCCTATAGTAATACAACTATAAGGCCGACCTTCTCCCCGTACATATTTGTATGGGGAGAAGGTTGGTCTTATAGTATATATATTTGTATGGAGAGAAGGTCGGTATAATAAGATGAAGCCTGTGTCACGTTTGGTGTGACTTATATCAGAACAGAAAATATTAAGAGTTTGTTGTGAACCACATAGTTCACATTGCTCTTTAGTCAGTTTTATGTAAAACTAGGTTTATTGGTTACTGTGGAATGGTTCTTAAAAAACAAACTACCTCCGCCCCTTTAGCTTTAATAACTTGACTTTTTTTGAGAATGGAACTATAAATTTTAGTTTTTTGTAAAGAATAATTTTTCTGGAAATTCCTGCAAATTTAATTTTTACCTAATTAAGAGACACTTAAAAAACATCCCCGTTATTGAAGCCCACTTTTTTCAAAGCCCAAGCTTTTAATGAAAATTTGGGAAAACAGCCAAACATCTTATTACAAATTTCAATAGAAGCATCTATGTGCCAAATCTCAAGTTCGTACCACATCTGGTTTCCGAGATATGTTCGGAAAAACTTTCAATCCTAATTTCACATCCTTGGGGGCGGAATTTCCAAAAATCCTTTCTTAGTGGAAGGTTTTGAATTAAACCCTACCTTTCTTCAAAATTTTTCTAAGATTAGCCTTTTAGGCTCTGTGTTGAGTGAGTATGTCAGTCAGGCTCTCAGTTTGTTAGTTGAGATAAAAATTCAATACTGGCTCGGGGAGGGGGGCATAGTAGATAAATAAATCTTTTTTGCAAAAGCAATATAGCAACTGAACACAAGAATTACTTTGGGAATAGTAAGATTAGATACTTGTTAAGTCCTCACACTCATTTGTTATCCATCTTCTTTTTGCCGAGGGAGATATATTGCATGAATTTGTAATTTTTTTTCAGCACATCTTCAGACTGCATAAAGAATGTGATTCTTATTCCAAGTTACCAATCTGTGATATTGAATGTACCTGGTACTGTAAGTATTTATATCAATTTTTTACAATAAATTATTAGTTTTACAAATCTGTGTTTCAATTTTTTACCTTCTCTTTATATCCAAACCAAATGTTAAGATTCAGTATACAGAGCCAACAAGTCCGGTTTCTTCGAGAGAGCTTTCTCTGTCGCGGGACCAGTTACCTGGAATAGACTGTCGGACGAACTCCGAAAAGACCAGCCCATCACCAGCTTCAGGAGCAAGCTGAAAACCGAAAGTTTTAAGACTAGCTTCTCGCGCCCTTGAGATGGAACACATTGAACGGCGCCAAAAAGCCATCCATCATCATTGAATGAAATCAGCTAGAAAGATTAGTAGTTCACTTTCACGACAGTGGTTTGCAAGTTTTCTGTCTACTTTGTAAAAGGGAAATCTGTTCTGCCTAGTTTTGTAGGTATTACTGTCTTGTAGACGTGTTTGTGGGACGTTCTCCAGTGGAGCACACATCGACTATCCGCGTTTGCCCAAGTTGGCGGTAGGTATTTATTCAAATAGCCCGGGTTTGTCAGGGGAAGCCCTCCCTTGTCAAAGTTTTCTTACACTGGCAACATTATCCTACTTGGAACTACCAAAGACAATTTGATTTGAAATCTATGGAACAATGTAAATGGCGGGATTTTCCAACTTGTTGACTTTTCGAGTTTCAACTGTCAAAATGCGCGTCAAGTAAATAAGTTGCTTGTGAAAAGTAATGAATTGGAAAACAATTAAATTAATTCATAAAATACCGAGAAAAGTGTTGAATTCAACGATGGAGTCACAAAAGAATAAGAAAATGTTGGATATAATAGAAACAATTGAAGAATCTCGGTACGATTTAACCTATGAAGACATTGCTCATCTGAAGATATCCTTTTTGTTTTGCCTTCATTTTTGTTAGGTTACGACAAAATATGCGTTAGATTTTGTTTATTGAGTAAAATAGGTATTAATTTATTTAGAATGAAAATTTACTGCACCCCCACTATCGTACATATAGAACCCATTTGAGTATTTCCCAACAACCCTCAAACTTTTCAAGTTTATAATTTGTAATTAAAATGAATTTAGTCGCTTTTAATTCACATAATTATTGTCATAATCAATTTTTGTGTAATTATTAGTTTAGTGGATGGGTTTATTAGTCAGAATGAAGTAATAATTATAAGATTTCCTTAACTTCAATACACGACACAGTAAATGCTAACCGCACCATGGACCTGCGTCTGAATGACATCAGACGCTGTGTAGAAGAGACCCTAGAAAGGGTGGGCAGCTCCCCGGCCACTGAAGGAGTTATTAATATTATATTGGGAACATCATCACAACTTATGAAACAGGTACAACTACTCTCAATATGAAATACAACATCAGTGGATCAAGTTTCAATTTGCACCATAGGGTTAGTGTGTGGGTTGCACCCACTGACCTGGTTGTGACAATTTCGATGTTCACATGCTTGGGAAAAATCAACGAAAAACAAAAATGTTCATTTTCTTATGGTAATATATCTACACCCTCACTCCACGTCCCTTGCAGGGTAGGCAGAGAGGACAGCGCCAGACAGCCCTATCCTTACACACACTCCTAGCTTCCGTCACATTCATGAAATCTGCCATACACGCTCTCCGATTCCTTTTACTCAAAACGCATCCATCCCTTAGGATCAGGTCGACATGATCGGACCAGGCAAGTCTCAGACGGCTGCGTTTCCCCACACCACTTCGTTCGCTCAGATATATCTTGTCATCCTTCATTCTCTCATATATAGGCTCTTAACTACAGATTGTAACTCTGTTTATATTTCATTGCAGATATTACAGATGATATCACAGATCCTCCAGGTGTGTGACTTTGAGACATTCTCCGTGGATGTAGAAGTGAAATTAACTACAAACATATTCTATTGTATGGACATTATGGACTCACTAGTCTTATTCCTGAAGTTTGTCATCAAGAAGTCTTTATTTGATCTCCATATTGTTAATGATTTACCGCTGAAGATTGCCACAGTGTTGTTGGATGTATTCTCTCATTGTAAAAGCAGGTTCGTATTTTCTCCCTATAGGTTACTCAATTATCTTTTGAATTTATTGTTAGGTATCATTCTTCAAATTTCACCTGCTAGTTTTAAATGTTTTCTAACTTTAAATACTGTGAATATTTTTTTTTATTAATATTATTGACTTTATTGTAAGGGTTGTTTAAATGTTTACATATTTGGTACAGCAATGTCAATTAAATGAGTGATTTTATTTTATAAGTATTATTACTACAATTTTTTCATATTATTATTAATTTTGGGCAGGCTGATGGGCCCAAATCAATATCCGTGTTATCCGTCGTTCTGAGAAAGTCATCCACTCTGTTCTTAAAAACGTTAACTGATGGTGCTTGTAACACATTTTTGGGTAAACGGTTCCACATATTCACCACTGTATTGCAAATAAAGTTTTTTCTGGGATTACTGTGAAACCGTCCCTTGGTGAGCTTCATAGAATGTCCTCTCAAATGGGTATTGGTATTCAGGGTGTAAATGGAGCTGATATGGGGAACATCATAGTAACCATTCATAATCTTATATGTCTCGATTAGGTCTCCGCTAGATCGCCCGCCTTTAAGTGTCGTGAGCCCCAGTCTGGTGAGCCTCCTCATAACTTGAGTCATGGGTGGTCTGTGGTATTTTCATATGTTAATAAATAAGATGTTATATTATTTATATTTCAGTGAATCATTATATTCCACATACTTCCATCAGACTGGTAGTAAGATAACATTAATGTTTAAGAAATGCCACGAGTTACAACTGCAGTACTTGGTTGTAATTACAGAATATTTACATTTTGATCTTACGCAAGATAATCATATGGAGTTGATTCTACAAGGTAAAATATTGGAATATTATATGTACCGTCATATTTACAAAATATAGCTCTAAATATGTAGTAAAACTGCCCAAAAAATGCAGTAATAAATTCATACCAGTATAGACAAAAAATGACCAAAATATGTCAATAGGTATTTCACACATTAAGCCATTGATTTAGATGATGCCACCTATGCAGTATTTAATTACTCATTTTTACCTATCATTTGAGTTACATTTACTTGCACCGGGCCTGGGTTTTCTGAGGAAGCCCTATACTTTAAACTTCATGTCCCTAATAGAAATCAAACTTGTAAGTTTAGTAAATCAGCAGATTTTTAGACATTTATAGTAAAAATTGAAACAGCATGGTCAAATCAAGTAACCCCCGTTACAGTACTAAGTTGTAAATTTTCAGTAAATGCCCATATTTAACATGCTGTTTAGTATGTGATGGTAAGGTTTGTATAAAATGGTGGGTGTTTTGAAATAGACATTCAAATGCGTAAAATGTAACCCCCGTAGTTTATGAATTCGCCCATTTGTTATTCGTCTTCTGAAACATAAATTTTCAGTTTTGTATATTTAAATTAATATTTTTTGTTTAGTTTTAGACATTCTAATAGACATTGGAGAAGTGGTGATTGTGTTGGACGTGAAGACTATGGCGGAACATTGGAAGGGCTACTCCAAACTCTGTGAGAAATACTCGGAGTGGCTGAGAGACAAAGACATCCACATTAAAGCCACTACACTGCTCTCCTCTCAAATACAAGATGGATTACAATCTATAGTCAACAATGAAGTTCAGGACCCCAAGAACGTGACGCGGTGTCTGAAGTCAAGTAACTTCATGTTGAAGTTGATGTTTAAATTGTGTGAGATGTTTGGTGGTTCTATTGCAAGGGATTCCAGACATATTCTACAACTACTGTCTTCTGTGCAACAGTAATTATATATTTTTATTATTAGGTATACTTTATCTTTGTAATTTGCGTGAATGTTAAATACATCTTTGTACACTTCACAGAAAGCATGTGCTGTGAAGTGAAGTAAGTCGGGGATTGAATCCCGCACCCGCCAGATTAACAGTCAAGCGCGTGACCACCTCAAATTATTAGAGTAGTATCAGATTGCATATTTAGTTTTTAATTATGATACTACTTTTATACCTCTACCAGGTCCTAAAGATTTGTATAATGAGGTTTCTAGTAAGAATTTTCGTCTTTAGGACCTGGTGGAGGTCTAAAGGTAGTATCATAATTAAAAACTAAATATCCGGTCTGTAACTACATTTCGTTTCATCCGTCTTGTCACACTTTAGAATTACTATGTAGCCAGTGGCCAAGTTATATGAAACAAGGAGTACTCATTAATACCAAAATTTTGACGCTTCTTTTCTGGATTTCACCAACTTTTAACTCACCTAAGAAGCTGGTGAAATCCAGCACATGTGTCCCAATATTCGTAAAAAAAAACTACCATACAATGACGGAGCACCCTAGCAAGCTTACAGACTAGTTATCTGTAGTCATCTCAACAGATATACAGCAAAGGACGAACTTTCCATCAGCCTTATGACTGATTGTCGGCTGTCTGTGATAAAAAAAAATTGTGACAGTAAAAAAATATTTCTTGGTGTTTATTTTATGAATAGTATTTTTGCAGGAACTCCCCTCCGCACTTGACTCACTTGGGGACAAGCAGAGCCCTAATTGAGGAGATACGCTCCCATATTACTGTAGGGGCTGAGCCCCTGTTACACTGTATGATACAGTATCAGGCCTTTAAGCAGGTGAATTATTACTTGAATTATTGTTGGTTTACAAATTATCTTTGTAAAGCGTTGGATTTTTTTACATTCCGTAGTATATACAATGCAGTATTCCTACAACAGTGTAGAAGAATTAAGGATGAACATTGTCGGGCTTACGACCGACCTCGGCTGGCTTAAGTGATCACTTTACACTCGAGAAACATTCGCCATTTCGGTTCACCCCGGCTGGGATTCGAACCCAGATCTTCGTCTCGCATAGTAGGGATCTTATCCACTACACCACGAAGAGCGACGGCTGTCTCGTCGAATTATGTTTAACCTATGTATTGTTGCCATTCATACTGTTTAACCACCGCCTCCTAGAAATGTACTCTACTAGCCATGCTGTAACAGTTGGCAACATAGCATAATGATCAAACAGGACCACCACTCCTGTCAAATCTCCTAACAGAATATAATATGTGGTCCGTTATACTCATTGTTAAGGGACTGTTATTCCATACATTTCCTTAGTGACGGTGATGGCAACCTCGCCTATAATGTTTTATGTATTAATCCTACATCATGGCTAGAGAAAGAGAGAAATGTCAAGGTGGCGCTGGTTTAACCCATCAAACCCAATTTTTGTTTGAGTTAATTTGACGATATTAAATTTTGAATTTGTTTTTTAGTGTTTTTTAGTTTACACTAACGCACAGTTTGACTCCTCAACTCAACTGGGAGACATATTGCTGATTGTTTGCATAATGAAGACTTTACTGAGCAGTTCTGAGGAAGTCAGGGACAGCCGGACAACATCAACTGATACTGAATGCAATATCATTTGTGTTCTTCTCAATATGGTGTCATTGTGTAAGATGAATTAATTCATTTTTTTAATACATTTTAATTAAAGGCTAAATGTTTGTTCGCTTTGGTGTTAGATTCCTATATAATTACAAAGTTTCATACAAGTTTCACTTCTAATCAATTGAGTGTTTCTATTTTATTTTTGTTTGTAGTTCAGTGTGTCACTCGGGATACAACGATATTGCGTGCAAATGTGAAAGAGAATTGACTAAAATGGCTGAACCGATTGGATATCCAGCAATTCGTTTCGCTGTGATAATTCTTGATAATTATAAGAATGATAATTCTCTTTCCCGTTTGTACGCAATATCATTGTCTCTTTTTAAATATTGCCAAATTATTTTAATCAACACGATTTTTTCAATAAAAAATGAATTTGGGCTTATTGAAATAAACCCAAATACACCTTTGTACACTTCACAGTAAGCTTGAAAAACTTGTGTCGTGAAGTGGAGTAGGTCGGCATCGGGGATTAACAGTCCAGCGCATTACCAACTAGGCTACCGACCACCTCAAAATTGTACGAGTTGCCGCAATTATTGCTTGAAAAATACCTCGTGTAAACGCACCTTTAAAGTTTGTTGTTTTTTCAAATAATGTATTGTGTTTAATTTGCAGGCCACACAGACTATTTAAAAGGTTTAAAGTTTGATTGTAATGACTCCAAGGGCAGCACTGTGTCTCTGTATGATTATATGTTGTGTCACTGTGCTGCTCTGGTTGTCTCCTGTAAGGATATATCTCGTGTGGAGGAGGCCATGCTGGCGGTGGTCCTGCAGGACAATGTGTGGGGGGCACTATTCGCCATGGATTTGTGGATGATCGTAGCAAGGTAAATAAAATAAATAAAATCTTTATTGATAAGAAAACATATCTTCCAAATGGCAGGTTTATTGCCGTAGGCAATGTCTGCCAACCAACCACTTTTGACATTCATTTGATATAGACATTACATACAAGTGTATGAAAAATAAGAAAAAATATAAATAAATACTTACGGTACGTATGGTATACAGTTTTTTTTTAATGAATCAGGATTTATCGAAATATACCCAAATACATCTTTGTACACTTCACAGAAAGCTTAAGAGCTTGTGTTGTGAAGTGGAGTAAGTCGGGGATTGAACCCGCGATTTATTGTAGGTACAGGTTGCATAGTGAACAACAAATTCTTTTCGATTTCCTGTTTTCGAATTTGTATCTTTATAGACATTATTATTATTACATTTCAGATACAGTTCCACAAACCTACGACTAGATCACGTGACTTACCTGATGGAAATATACAATGAGTTTAATAATGATGGGATCTTCCATCAGACGCCTCAGAAGTCCTATTTATCTCATCTTTTACGAAGTCTCTTCTCTCTGCTACCGAATAAACTCATCTCTCAAGTTGCCGACAAGTTTCCGATCCTCGAGTACCCTCAGGTCTGGACGGCTATAGGGCTCTATCAGTTACCCTCCAACTGTAAGATGAATGTAGAAGAGATTGTTGTTGCTTGTAATTCGGCAATCAATGGAGTCTTGTCTGGGAGTACAGTTGAAGAAACAGATTATTATAAAATGGTAACCGTTTATTTTAATTTATAACTAGTGTTCAAAAGCTCGCTGAAACAACAGAATTTCAGATTTAAGGGCCTATATGCACTGAGCGAAAATCGTTCTATTTCTGCTTCAAATTTTGTATGAGAATGTTAGCGCGAAATAAGAATAACATAAGCGACAATGTGAATTATACATTTTTAAAAGAAGCCCGGAAAGAAATTTAATAATCTAAAACAGCCGATTTGTTAAGATTATACATAATTACCAGTATTTTGGCTAAACTATACTTTTATATCTGAAAAACTGAACGGAAAATCCTCAGATCCCGTAAATTTCAGGGGTACTTGCGGAATATTTTTTTATTCAAGGAATTTCCAAATCTTGCAATTCTAAAACAGCCGATCTGTAGTCAATACTTTCATCTATCACTGTCTTCAGTTTCAAGATGATTCTCTCAGTATTGGCTGAGAACAATTCAGGGCACTGAAGTCCAATGACAGCATATAGGACCTTAACAACACATTGCGCGTGGCATTTTATTAAAATGATAATCATTTAATTTTTCAGTTAAACTATTTGAATCTTGTTGCTACAATACAAGAAGATGCCTTGAATAATTTTACCGACTTACTGGACTCTGTGACTTCAGCCTGGCAGGTGCTGAGCTCCAGAGGGGACCTCGAAGACCTTCTGTCAGACAAGGAGACCACCATGGAGGGTTCACATTGGGTTGATATTTATTTCATGTCACTCTGCGATATCACCAGCAATCTTCTGCAGATGTTTTCTTATCAACAATTGATAACGGTAAAATATTGCACTTAATACTACATAAGATCATGTTTAATTTGGGAAATATTTTGTCTAACGATTGAATCTCCTCTCCAAATTAAAATAACACAATTAAATTCAGTAACTACGCAGCTCTGCATAAACATATTTCTTTCATGCAGCGTCCCTTGTAGAGTAGCCAGAGAGATCAGATTGTTTAGGGGTTCTTGAACAGCAGTTTTGCCATACACCTTTTTTTTCACCCATGTATATTTTCTCTGTTAACCTTTCATCATTTATCCTCGTTACATGTCCCAACCATGTCAGCTAGTTTACTTTTACTCTAGATGCAACAATCACTCATCTCTCTACGCTTCATTTCTTATCCTACTTCTCCACAAATTCTTCCCAACTATCACATCTACGCCTGATCGGTTATTCTTCAGCCATATTAATTTTAAACAAGTGAACAGTACATGCAAGTTATTTCTGTAATTCTTTATTTCAGATTCTACAAGTGATTGCATCGTACATACGCAAGACACAATCGTGCAACAAAATATCTACTTTAAATCTTTTAAAATCAGTCACACACCTCAAAATCATCAACGATAACGCGGGAAACAATATTATTCATCTCGTTGCGAAGTTGTTTGAAGATTTATTGCAAGATTTGAACCCTGTCGTGCGAATACAAAGTATGGAAGTATTTTCGTACTTTGCGACCAACACTCAGAACGAAAAAATAGTTAGCGAAACGGTCAAAGGAAATGCCGTTTTGAAAGAACAAGTTTCAAATTTCTTTTTGAAGAAAGTCGATGCGAATAATTTGAAATTTACTTGTAGTTATAATAAATTTATTCATAAATGTGTCAAAGATTCGGTGTTCAATTCGCCGAGCCCCGATTTTGATTTTGGCGATGTTGACAATTTGTTTGAGGATAGCGACAACGAGGCTCCCAACAAACGGATGAAGCTGGAAGCAAGTCCAGACGATGAAACGATACAAAGTATTTTGAGTAGAATGCTAGAAGATGCTAATGCCGTATTGAATTATAAGGAGAGAATAAATAAAAGTGAAGAATTTAAACTTAAGTTGAATAATATTAGTGAAACTTTAAATAATTGTATTAACAAATAGTTAAATTTGCCGCCTGTTATGTTCATGTTATATGGAATGTCATTATTACTCAAATAAATTATTTATTTTTTTAATTCTTAATGTTTTCTAACGAATGTATTACCTAGTTCTATCTGTCCCATTACACCGTCCCAAAACGTCCCCTGCCCCGAAACACAATTTATTTTCAACCTAGTTCCTGCGATATCAAAAGTCCATCACACCGTAAACAGGACATACTTCAACACCGTCATCCTGTTAGCATTTAGAATGCTGCCAGAGGTGGGGGCCTTAGAACCTGACATTGCCTGGGGCCTCTGGATGTCCTAATCCCCCACTGTCAATAGCAGCAACTCATCATGGGAATAAGGTCGGACAGAGTGAATTGAAACCAGTCTTTTAAGTCAAGTCCTCAGGGTCCTTTATTTTTGCTGCCCCTAGCTCGGTCGAATAGTTTTGTAATTAGTCTTTAAGTTATTTGTTATCCTCCTTGTAGCAGAGATATTGAAGGTGTCATTCCGGATGGTGTTGCTAACCTTGGGGCCGTCTAAGTAACTTTGGGCTGAAAGAGCGAATAAAAAGGCGCCTGTTTGGGTGTGTGGAGAGACCTTCGATATAAATGTGAATAAAAACATAATAAAAGTTATATTTCCGTTTATTCGAAGAAAAAACAGTATTTATACAAAATTATTGAAATCCTAAAACATAAAATAATAATATTATCTAGTATTGTATATAATAATATCATAAAATAAAATAAACATTAGAGGAAGTACAATATATAATACTATTAGAATATTACAAAACAAACAAACTAACACACATCCCACATAATTACATCATATACTCAATATTACTTAATATAAAATACAAATTAAAATACCATACAATAAAATAATTGAAATATTACAAACTAAATTCATACAAAGTATAATTTATTACTTATTGTAATTAATACAAGATTTCCTTATTTCACTGTAACCTGTTGTTTCATTATTCATAATAATAGTAGTAGGTAGTACATACATACAATAGTACATCATATCAAAAACATAATCATCTACATGATACGTTAACAATATCAAAGTGGTTGGAAAGATGTATCGACTTCGATACACAATGCCAATGTCAATCTTTGAGAATAGTATATTACAAATATATCGAAATTTGCGTTACGAGTACAATGGATTTTGTGTGAAGATAAGAGCCAATTGTCATAATTTTTATACAAAATTTGTGATAGGTGGTGAAATCCAGCATTTATCGCACAATTCTTAACACAAGCTTGATGTTAATTCTTGTCAGTTGCTTCCATTCAGATGAAAGCTGGGGAGGCCTGCTCCCGCTTGAAGAAGTTAACAGTACTAGTATGAAATTACTTAGGCCAGAGCCATGAGTGTGAATAAAGAAGGTAGTCGTCCCTTCTCATGACTACATTCGCCAGTTTAAAATAATTTCATCATACGACTCCATATTCACTGTGTTTCTTCAGGTTTAAAACGAAACAAATAAAGAAGACGCATTTAAAAAGCTGGAGAAAGGCAAAACAAACATGGATTCATCTTGCCGTGAGTGAACTTCGACTCAAGATGGATACCTAACACAATCAACAAGACAAGAAATTTACTACAATTCCAACCACATTGACAATGAAACATACGACAGTTGCACAATTATAATTGAAAAACAATATTTCAGCTACTTACGTAACTACATATTAAATGTTAGAAGACATCCTTATAATCTAAATGTCTTTGTGAGTCCCATCTTGTAGGGAACACACGCCTGTAATCATTATTCAACAAACAATACAGTAGTAACTCAGCACAAAGCAGAAACACACTACGTAAAGAAGTTATGTTAGTAAGACAACAAATAGTGTTTAAAACAGAATGAGATATGTACTTGAGGAATTAAAATTTTGAGGTGGTCGGTACCCCGGTTGGTAACAAGCTCGACTGTTAATCCAGTGGGCGTGGGTTCAATCCCCGATGCCGACCTACTCCACTTCTTTTCAAGCTTACTGTGAAGTGTACAAAGGTCTATTTGGGTTTATTTCCATAAACCCAGATACATTAAAATAAAAATATATAAAAACTGATTATTTCTGGATTCCACCAACTTTTTAGGTGAGGAATAGCGGAGATACGAGCCACCTAGCACAAATTTTGTATGAAAAATTATGATAAGTGGCTCCTGGAGATAGGAGCCACCTGGCGCAATTTTTTTATGAAAAATAATGATAAGTGGCTCCTATCTCCGCTATTCCCAGATACAAAGTTTGTGAAATCCAGCATAATGTTGGATTTCACCAACTTTTCAAAGACTTACAAACTCAATGTGCAACATTACTCTAATATTAGGTAGAAGAATAATCATACAATTCTCAAATAAAAGCAAATATAATGTGATGAGTATTATGTATTAATTAATTCACTTCTATTGTATCGTGCACATTCAAAGACAGAAAAATAATCTTTAGTCTATTATTCTACATAGAGAAAATATCTGTACACTGTGTTAGTAATTGGAAAGAAATTAGAAACATCTAGAAGACTTGATCTTTCTAAACTTGGTCCTACCATAAGAACTTGAGAGAAAATCAAAGATTTATTCTAAAAAAGAACTAGAAATTTTTAAGAAGTTATACGACAATCAATTCAAACAGATAGGAATTTCATAATGGCAAACATGTGCGCTTACATTACAATTACAAAACAAAGCATCTAGAAGTGGAATACTGCGATACACAACATCTAGAATCTGTACAATGACAAACATATGTACAAGCAGTATAACATCTATAGCACTCCGTATCCAACATGGAATCAATCTACAATCATTGAAATCAACATTAAAATGGCATAACATTGAATCACGTTAATGTCAAACGATAAAATAGTATACATAAGAGTTCAAATTGATAAAATTATGAAACACATTACATGCATTACGTAATAAAGTTAATAATTCAATGTTAACGCATTCGCCTCGAGTAAACTCAATGCAAACGACAAACCATAACGAGCGGTATGTATTACTATTGTAGATTATTAAACTACATATGGAGTTTACAGCGATTTGTGGAATTTATTGATAAGTGATTAAAAAACAATAATGTATTTGTTCTCCGTATTAAAAGAATACATAAGCATATGAGTGTTGTTAATTGTTATACAATGTGCGTCATATACTTGATATTGCATTAAGACAATATCTCCGTATAATAATACAAAAACAATAACGATATTAGTAATACGCTTATTGCCTTCTAGAGACATACATAGTAGTAGTAGTATTGGCAAATACACTTACACACGATACAAAGCTTAAGATCAAATTTGGTTAATATCACCATATCAGTTTACCCAAATTATCTAAACAGGTTCGCTGCTCAAGTCAAAACCTTTTCGGGAATATCTACTATTGCCAGCGAACGCGTTTATCAATCTTCTATATAAAATTATATGTATAAAAAAAGATAATTAAATATCAGTCCGACATATAAAAGGTTTGGCAACACTAAATAGTACAACAAAATTAGAAGTACATAGTATATTGCTTTCACATGATATCAAAATTGTTTTACGATCGTTTCGCCTCTAGTGGCTAATTGTAAAAATGTTCTAGCACAGCGTATAGGATATAAAAATTAGAGGAAGACGTATAGATAGCCGATTAAGGTGAGCAGATTGTAAAATAAACAATTAAAATTGAAGAAGTTGTGGGGAACATATCTGCCATCTACATAACGATACTCAGTTACTGTAATTCACTTTTAACTGTGCCAGCGCCACCTTGACATATCTCTTTTTCTCTAGCCATGATGTAGGATTAATATATAAAACATTATAGGCGAGGTTGCCGTCATCGTCGCTAAGGAAATGTATGGAATAACAGTCCCTTAACAACGAGTATGACAGACCACGCATTATATTCTGTTAGGAGATTTGACAGGAGAGGTGGTCCTCTTTGATCATTATGCTATGTTGCCAACAGCACGGCTAGAGTACCTACTCCAGGAGGCGCTGACTGTGCTAATCGATTCACAACAATAGTATGAACATTTGGAAACTAGAATGTTTTTTTCTTGAAACAAAGAGTGTTATCATCATTAGATGGCAGATATACAAAAACAATTCTATTAGTTTTGACTTAAACTTTGTTTTAAATAAGACATTATTAGTATTTATAATAAATATTAGTTTCGGCAAGTTTTGAGTTTAAATTATGGGCCTTCATACAATAAATACGATAAAACATTGCTTATCAAAAAAAGACTCTTAAAATTCAATAAACATACATATGTATTGCACTCAATAGATATGCACAATAGTTTTCAGTTAATGTTGTTCCTTCCAGAATGAATTGGAATGAAGCGAAGTTAAAGCTCTATTACAAACATTACATGCGTTTAAAAAAAGGTAAAAAGTATATAATAATGTTATAAAAATAAGATTGCATACACGGAGCACAACGCCGCATAGAAACATTTGAATTTAAAATTTTACAACAGAACAAAATGCAAAACGATTTTGTTTCATTTAAAGACGCATCAACTGTGAACTGGCAACACTTTCTAATTGCTATAAAAATCATTTACGATTGCCAGTTCACAGCTAATATAGCGAACGAGTAAATATGTTATGCTTAAATACGTACACGACATGATAAATATTGTTTCGAATGCCATTTCTTCATAAAAGAGGGTGATTATTTGATACTTCTAGTATTATCTCTCGTTTACATTGGTAATTTGCATGATACATTTCTAAATGTTAGACCAATTCAAACTGTTTATCAGTATTTTTATTGAGGTTAGTCAGATAATGATTTCGATACACGCAGAACATACACGCAGAACATACACAATATATTGTAGAATATTAATACTGGTCAACAGACATATTTAAAGTTTAGATGCTTCGGCTAGGAAATAAATTCATTTCATACGCCTCAATGATCTCAACCGATCTCACGTTGACGAATAAAAGATGGCATAAGTGTGGTTATTATTACTGTTATGTAACCCAGTACAAGTGACTTTATATGACTGGTTAATTACATAGATTAGATATATCCCAATTGTGTTATGAGTTGGCCAGTATTAATACAAATGACAATGTGTACGTAGAATGTACAATTTAATATGTAGCACTGAATACTATCTATCACTAATTCTCTAGTGATTATACAGCGATGGTTATTACCCTCAAACAACATCTCTAAATATACAAAAAATTCAGTTCTTTTACACATTTTATCTTAGCATTTAATTTAAATTATTCGCTAATATAATAATAATAATAATAATTAATGATGATGATGATCAATGATCAGATTCAAATTCACCCTAAATAATAATGTTTATATAAAATAAGACGTTCGTTCACTGAGCATCCATACATTCCTACTCCCTGACTGTCTCGCAGTGGAATGCTAGAATTTGAATTTGTTCATTTTATAAAATTTAATTTATTATTATTTATTATTACATGACTACTGATAATATGTACAACTTATTAATTTTAATTTATTTATTTATTTATATTTATTACTCAACAATACAATGCGTATTCATCATTCATTATTATATATATAATAATATAATATTAATACAAAACATCCATCAAAGGATTTTTCAATTTTTTAAATTATTTTTTAACACGTATGCCAATCCCTACCAATGCCCAAATTTTCTAAATTCATTTTTTTTATATAACGACGCCCCTATTTGCCTCTTAATCTCTTCTCCTCGACGATTCGCCTTTTTCGACAGATTTATAATTTGGACGACGACAAACTTATTGCATTTTATTGATATTTTTGTATTTCCCACTCGCTCGCTTCCAACATCCACCAGATATTTCTCAGATTACATTTCACCGGTTGTATATTTATTAATTTTTGTAAAAAAGTCTCACGTAAAGTCTCGTTTAATTATTTATCGTATTGTATAAATATTCATTAACAGTACTTCAAATTATACGAGTAATATAAAATAATTCGGAAGCGTTGATAAAACAACAACTAAAATATTTAAACATTAAAGACCACATTGATTGTTTTGAATCCAAATCTATGCCAACCCATGTTTCACAACTAACTTTTGTGTAAAAAGATGAGATTGATTGTAGGGAACCTATATAAATGTAGGAAGATTTAACAGATAAAGCCATAGAGAAAACTTGACCGCCGCCATTGCTGCTACTAGCCTTTCCGCTAGGCATAAGCCATTTTTTCTCGATATAAAGTACGCTAATTTACCATTTAATTACATAGGTTATATTCCAAAGGTAATTTCCACACTGAAATATCACTAGGTTTCATGCAATTGTGGACAACCAATATGACACACAATCATATGTTTGTAGCGCCAATGGCATCCACCACAGATTTGTCATAGATACTAATAGAAGGGGCTCAATTTTCAATAGTTCTTCCCACCTTTATATAGGTTCCGTAATTGATAGTACGGCCGTAACATTTGGAACTTTTATGGCCATCGAATATTATTTACATGGGTACAGCATACATTTAGGAATCAACGGATAAAAATCTTATTTTTTTAACATACATACTACAACCATCTCAAATACATAAGTTTGATCTTAAATATGTAATTGTATTTAGATACAAATATACATGTAGTAACAGCTGACTTACTTTTATTATTTGTGCGTTGCAATTTGTTAAGATATTATTGTTGTATATTGAGATAGTAAGTATATCTGTGAAGAAGTGATTAATACAATAAATCATTTCCTAGTTATACAAAATGAACTTTCCCTCATACACACACACAGCTATAGTAACTATGTTAAAAGTTTTGGTTGTAATCAGATTTTCAGGTGTGAGTCGACTGTAAATGCAAACGTATTGCCATTGTTTGGATTAAACCTGAAAAATTGATAGCAACACTAAATAAAACAGATGATGGAACATCCAACATCCGGTACGAATGTATTGAATGATAAGTTTATTTTGGCAGTATTACATTTTCTATATTATCAACTATGCGTTTACTTAAGATCATTAAAACATTATAGTTTATCAATACTTTTCCTATTTTCTCTCTACTTTTAAACACTTTCTCTAAACGATTCAACATCGAAATACTTAAATTCAAACTGCGTAATATTAATAATTCTTATTTCGCTTACCGCTCATGGAATTTCTTAAAGTATTACCATCTAGAAATTTAGCGCTCGACTATTCCGTAAAGGTATTCTCAGTTACTCGACAATAATATCTTTGGCATTATTTAAATTGAAATATTGTGTGATCGTATCGGGACAATAACTATTTATTAGTGAGCGCCAAACGTATAATAATGTATAAGGTATGTAATACAATATGATGGATGCACTAGGAATGGTTGAATGAAGAGGGAAAGGTGTAACGATGTGGAATATAAGGTAATGTTGGAAAGACGATGACTTGTGATATATTATGGAACGATGAAACGTGAATGTAGTACGACATTCTCTCACCGACACACCAAACACGTGCGCACTAGGGGAATGAAAACTACCAAGACTCGTGTGAGTCTGTATGAAACAACTGCATTTACAAATTATTATAATGATTGTAATCGATGCAAAGGCTCCAGCCATAAGTCCATAAGAAGCAAATATGTTTAACTTTCAACCACCGCAATACACAACTGATATAGTCTCACAGAATAAAATCATATACAAGTTCTCATGACATATTCAATTATTTAAGTGGAATTGTATACGGAAACCAAATCGTCTAAAATTCACTACACACATGAAGAATCCAGTAACACATCACTATGTCATGAAACAATACACGTATTATGTACATATTGCGGAAATCTACGTAAAATATTATATAGAGAGAAATATGTTTGGTTGGTCAATATGTCACGAGAAGAATGATAGCAAATATGATTTTAGGCCATAAGTCTATACGGGGGCAACTGTTCCCCTTGCTGAGAAGCGGGAACTTGCCCTTGTGCTTGTGGTTGTTGTCCCTGCGCCGTATGCCTCTGCACATGATGCACCTGTTGTTGCTGCTGCTGCTGGTGTTGTTGCAACTGTTGCTGCAAGTGTTGCAGCTGTTGTTGCTGCTGCAACTGCTGTTGTAATTGTTGTTGCAAATGCTGCTGTTGTTGTATGTGTTGCTGCTGCATGTGTTGCTGTTGTAGATGCTGTTGCTGCAGATGGTGTTGCTGCATGTGTTGGTGATGTTGTTGCAGGTGCAGGTGTTGCTGCAGGTGGTGGTGTTGTTGCACGTGGTGGTGCTGCTGGTGGTGGTGGTGACGGTGGTGGCGCTGCTGCGGTGTGGCGACCGGAGCGGGGACGCACCTAGGGGGCGGGCCTGGCAGGGAGGGCTTGTCTCAGTAGGCCGAAGCTTCCTTATACTCGCTGCCCTCCAAGGTGAAGAAGTCCTCCAACTTCCACTGGAGGGTCTCGAAGGTAGGCCTCTTCACAGGATCCTTGTTCCAACACTCTAGCATGATTTCATACAAGGCGGCGGGACAGCCGGGTGGACATGGCATTCTGTATCCGTGATCCACTTGGTGAAGGACTTCAGCATTAGTCATGCCTGAAACAAAATAATAATTCATTTAAACTCAACTTACATTATAACACAAACATAATCCCAAAGTAAATAAAGCAATGCAAGTTACATACCTGGATATGGTATTCTACCAAAGGTGACAAGCTCAGTGAGTAAGATACCAAAGGACCAGACATCAGACTTAATGGAGAATTTGCTGTAGTTAGCAGCCTCGGGGGCAGTCCATTTGATGGGGAACCTAGCTCCTACACGAGCCTCATATTCATCCTCCTATCAACAGAAAACAATTACATTAATAAATACATTTGAAACATATAATTCAAGTCACTTTATTTGAGAAGTATTATCGCAATATTACCTTAATTAGCCTGGCTAAACCAAAGTCAGCAATCTTGACTATGTTGCTATCAGCCACAAGGACATTTCTGGCTGCCAAATCTCTGTGGATGTAATTCTGTGACTCCAGATAGGCCATGCCTGCAGCTATCTGTGCCGACATGTCTATAAGCTGGGGTAACTTGAGGGTGTGTCCTTTACCTAATGACAATATCAACATTAGTTTCAATCAATAAATAAAACATGTAGTTGTAGAACATTATTACGTGATGTGATAAATACCTTGTAAGAAGTCTAATAAGGATCCATTCTTCATAAGCTCAGTGATGATATAGATAGGTTCCTCCAGGGTGCAGACAGCATACAGCTGAATCAACTTGGGATGCCTCAGCTTCTTCATGATTTGTGCTTCTGCTAAGAAATCCTTGGGGTCCATGGTCCCTGACTTGAGCGTCTTGATGGCTACCGGAGTTGTGTTATTCCACAGGCCCTCCCATACCTCTCCAAACTGTCCATGACCCAGCTTCCTGACAAACTTGAGTGACGACCTGTCAATCTCCCACTGGTCTCTGGTGCGGTGGGATAAGCCTTCTGTCACAGGCTTCTCTACCTGTTGGATAAATACAATACAACATAACATTAAACAACTGATTATAATTTTCTCTCTACTCTAGAAACAGGGAAAATAAATTCTTTGACTAAATGGATAAATCACATCCTACAACTGTGTACTACGATTGGAGATGAGATGTTATTGAGGGTGTATATTTCTAGGATGTAATTACCACAAGTTGTCATGTGTTACCTACTGGTAAAAAAAGTTATTTACAATGCAATCATACTGTGAACAAAGCTACATTTGAATCATTGCAAACTACAATTTAAAAATCACATCACAGTCATACATTGTGTTATCTAAAATGTTGATAAACTTCTATGAAGTCATGTGTGTGTAAAAATGCATAAAGGTACATATATGTTTCATTATATGTATGTATAAATATATAAAGTTGTGTGTAACTAGTATATGTGTATGTATGTGTGTACCTAAGCAAATAATACCACTATTCTATTAGTACATTGACTCATAGATAAAAAATAATATAATAGAAACTACATAATGTGTATTGGAGATACATTCTGGTTATTATTATGAATTAATTCACTTGTCATATAATACTCAATAATTATTACACATATTATGTTATAATGAGTAATCTGATATTGAAATACTAGAGAGATATTACCTCAGGGCGATATTACTAATCACTTAGATAATAACAAATAAGTCTATATTGTTATAGAAAATAAGAAAGAATTGAAATGAACTTATTATATAATGAATAATATGTATCCAATTGTGTGAATGCATAGGAATTGGGAATACGTACCTATAATATTGAAAATGTATTACATATACCTACATTACCTACACATGATTTATACAGGTTGTCCCAGAAAGAACGACCAAGCGGAAGTCCAGAGATAGAGCACCTCTGGTGGTACCTAAATACCCCAATTTATTTTTCGAGTTATGATTTTTTTCGTATTTTTTTGTCAAACCCTGACTTGCAAGACATTATTGGTCACAGAGACGCCAATTATTAAGATACATCCTTGATATTTTTTCCGAAATAGGCGAATAGCTGACGTAAAAGCATTTGTAGGTGTACCTGATACCATCGTGCCATAAAAAAATGTTGAATCTCAAAACTAGCCACAATCACAAAATCCCTGTACATACAAATACGGCAGAATAATGCAGGATATAGATTACCTACATTTCCAATTACTGTTTATTAACATTGAAATAAATTTATGATGAAAAATAAACAATAATTTCTAATAATCACTTTTGTTTGGAGCAATTAGTGTGTTGAATCTAATCATAATACAATCAAACATCATCTACTTTATCTAACAATCACAAGTCGAGATAAAACAATGACGAATATTACATTACAATCAGATATTTGTATAATATGACTATGTATGTATTTAACCATCAGCTCTAATGTACGCACTACACCAAACTCCCTGGTCTGAAATTTAAAAAAGCTAGTATATCTCCTAGTCCTGTATTGGTAATTTGGTTTTTTAATCCAAAAAGACTAGCATTACACTGCACTAAGAAACAGCGAAATAACGAAATCTTGCAAAAATGCAAAAGAAATTTCAGAAGCCGACGCTTTCTGCTGACCCTTAAGATTATTGAAGTACCTAATCAAATTATTTTTCGTGCCGACCTAATCATTTCAAAGTCGTAAAGATAGTACCCCATCTATCTACTCAATAGCGGACAGGAGTGTAGCAAAGTTTTACCAAATAAATACGTAGTATAATATAACAAAAGTGTTATCTACATCTACGTGAGGTTAGGTATATTATATGTACTTAAGTACAGGGGTGGGAAAACCCTTGAGTCGTGATACAAGTGAGTCATTCTCAGAAGCGCCGACATTATTTGCGTGAAACTTCACAGTTATCGATCCTCGGCTGAGCTCCAAGTTTACGAGTTTTATCATACGTACAGATATAAAATACACACAACATGATACTATGAATAAAAGCTAGTTTACAAAGATCCACTTTTTCGTCATTATGATATTACAAGCGAATTATTTCAAATCTGTTCTCCGACATAGGATGGTTCTCTTAAAACTGATTACAAGTTTCACAATTCATTCCTTAGAAAGAATATTATGATATGAAAGTAACACAGATACCGTTTTATCCTTTTATTATTGAAGTACCTAATCAAATTAATTTCGTACTAGTTTTTTCGAATTACAAACGGTTTGCAAGAGGTTAGAGTCTGTTGTACATTTGTTATCAGCTTTAAAATCACACGTAGACAATGGATGTAAAATCATATCTCTGTACCTGGGAGGTCAACTGCTCTATGTCTTAAATTACACTTTTTCACTATGGCGGTTTGAAGTTTTTTAGCCAAGTTTTGGTTAGAATATACTACTGTTTTCTTTTACTATTTGCAAGAACCTTTGCTTTGGTAATAATATTTTCAAGAGTGTATATACCAAAAAAAAGAGCACAGCGTTTTTAACTCAAAACCCCCAAAAGTCGACTCGGAGTAGTTGACTTCCCAGGTATAGATATTATGTATTGTATGTACTATCTATTTTATAGGTCGATGAACTGTATGCGTCATATACATACATATAAAAACGAATCCAAAAAGTTGGATGGGATAAAGAGATACACTACTACATCGCATAACAAAAATTGTATCCAAAAAGGTGAAGAAAGAAAGGTGACAAACTGAAGGAAATATGCAGCGTACAGACTACAACTATATAACTAAGTAGGGGATGGTTTGATGATGAATATATGAATATGACACATACCTCGTCTCCATACTGCAGAATGGATGTGTGAAAATAAATAAACAGATACAAATGAATCTACATACATACAAATATGAAATGGCAGGCAGAGCGACATACATTATATACCTACCGATGCAATGGTCAGTGCTAAATAACAATACAAGTAGAATGATAATCTCGATGTTTTAGAACGTCGCTACTTGTGGAAGTCCATTTTTAAGAAAAAAATGAAAAACTAAATATTTAGTTTACAATCCACAAAAAACATGACTTAAGCTTTCTCGACTAGTATTCGAAGATTTGCACCCTCATCATCAGGCGATTGTGAATAAAGAAATCTTATCTGTATGTTCACAATCGCCTGATGATGATGGTGCAAATCCTCGAATATTACTCGCGGAGGCTAAGTCATTTTTTGTCATCTAAACATTTAGTTTTTCATTTATACCTTAACAGTAGAGTGGATGATAATATCGATTTGAATCGTATGTCATATATACAAAAAACCCAAAAACTTATAATCATTATGAAGATTGATCAGACGACGAGAAGTGTTTAATTGCTACTTAGTGAACTTACAGATAAGACTGATGACGGAATTAACCAATTAAACAAATTGCTGGAAGGTTTAACGAGTAGGTATTATGAAAGGGACTAAATCAAAGCATACCGCGAGTCCTCAAGAAAATCACATTTAAGACAAATAAATTTAGTGATCTGTGTAGTAAAGTGCCGATAACATCGTCCAGATTTGAAGTCCGCGCTTTAACCAACTCCGTCAACCATAAGAAATACAGTATTAGTACAAAAGCATCAAGTTACAACAAACTAAATAATATTTCCAGACATTCATAAGCAAAGCTAAAGATAAGGTATTTGACAAAACAAGAAAGCATGAAAATAATATGAGGAGATTGCCAAATACTGTAGTCCATTCCAAATGAATTATGAAACAGAGATATACATATGGCTATCTGCAAGATATGTGGCTGATATTTTGAAAACGAATTTTATTCGGAAACTAGGTCACAGTGCATTGTGATAAAATATTTATATTTCCATCTAGGCCAACTACAGTTTGGCGGAAAATAAAATAACTCAGTTTTTGTCCGTACATAATAGTAAATGGGAACCAGCGCCGTCGTGACATAAACCTCGCTCTTTTCATTTACATTTTTTCGAGTAAGAATTAGATGTTCGTCAAATATCAGTAAAGTATTTCACACAAAGAGTATGAAACCGATCTATTAGGATACTTTGTGTACCTTCTTATTTAACTCTTTCATGCATCGATCTTGTAGTAAAAACAGATGTGGTTGTAATAAAATTAGTTTATTGATTGTGTGAACGTAAAGGTTACATGTATTTCTATTAATAACTCGAAACGTTATGACGACATTTTGTAGAATGATTGTTCTATCTGCTGCCATATTCTGCAGGCAATATCGTCTTACAGTTTCCACGTTACCCAATGGAGCAGTACAATGTATATAACATACACTAATCTAGTAACACTCTCATATAACACACACGACATTGAACTTGGGGTAATGTTTCCTATTATCAAATGACGCCTCTGCACTACGCGGTCTATGTAATCAATCAATCGCGTGGAACTATAAGAATAATGTATCAATGCAGTAATATTCATACGCATTATCTATTCCTGTATTGAAAAACGGCCAAATACCCTAAAACTAACTAACTAAACTAACAGAGGAATCTATTTGCCAAATCTAAAGTTCGTACCACTCACAGTTTCCGAGATATTCATGTACTAAAAAAAAACTTTCAGCCCTATTTTTACCCCCTTAGAAGCACAATTTTTAAAAATCCCTCCTTAGCGAACAATTCGTATTAAAATCTATCTCTCTCTTTTAAATTTCACTTCTCTAGGATTAGTAGATGGGGCTGCGTGTGGATGAGTGAGTATTCAGTTTAGAAATAAATATTAGGTAATACGATCGTCAATTAGGAACACTTAATAACATAACAACTGAATGAGGAATAGCTGTCAAGGCGCACTTACATACATACATGGAATATGCCACAAAATATAAGCAAGAAAATCTACTTACAATTTATGAAAAGAATATTTACAACCAAAGAGATGAATGAAACTAATTTCAACATGAAGATGATTGAAGTATGGAATGTATAAAGAGTTGACTATGAACTTTGAATAGGAATAATATGACATAGAATATTATATGAATAACTCACCTGAACACAAGGCTTATTGAGGCTGACACATAATCCATCTGCATCTTTACTATAATGTTCTACCAACTCTTGTAAGGTTCTGAAGGTCGTCCGTCTGGCGATGAAGAAACCTCCCTCGTCCAGCTGTCGTATTCGGTAATGTTTCACCGTATCGCCATCGCGGACTGCAAAACACGAGACACAGACGGTGTAGACGCTTGGTATACAGGTGTTGTAGAGTTTGCATAAAACATTAGGAGTAATGTAAGTTACTTACCTGATAAGGAGAAATCATTGTGCCTGCTCTCTGAATCACGAATGAGAAAAGCTCCGTGTTCATTCTCGGGAAGCAATAGTTTCTTCTCGGCTTCGATCCTCTTGATCCTTCGGAAGTACCATCTGTAACAAACAAAGAGGAATGTGAATAAATCATCATGTTGTACTCTACAGATTATGCAGACAGTTCACCTGAAGGGACATTGGTATATCTCATACA
Source organism: Ceraclea dissimilis (assembly GCA_963576895.1). NCBI lineage: Eukaryota > Metazoa > Arthropoda > Insecta > Trichoptera > Leptoceridae > Ceraclea > Ceraclea dissimilis. Next base: position 15,215,014 of record OY756373.1, read on the forward strand.
TTCGGTAATTATATAGTTAACTAAATATGTCAGTTATACAGAAAGATATAAAACCGAGAGTTTTGTTGGAAACAACTAAAAACAGTCTAGATTCAATAATAAGAAAACACCGATAACGCACATATTGCTATTTTAGTAACAATTTAATGGCGGCACACGCGATCGTATTTTTAAAACACAAAACTATATAATGGTATAATTAATCTAAATTCCCTCACTGAGTTCTAAGTGTCTAGTGATAATATAAACCTACCTGATACGAACATTGGTAATTAACTTCTGATATCCTGGCTACAACGAATGAACTCATATCGTAGTGGAATTATAATGACAGGTATGTGGTTTCACTACACGCGACAACACCAATTCTAATAATAAAATTAATGACGACAGGTATTTAGGCACCTGAGTATAATCGTTACAAATAGTGCGAAATATTTAACATTTTCACACCATGCAGGTATAATTACCTACTAATGGATGCATCTAATATTGAACAGAGTATTGATTCATATATACATAATATGTTAATATGTGTAATTGTGTATACCTACCAGAAACACAGATAAATTCAAACAAAGTGCTTAGAAAGATACGTAGGACGTTATAATCCACGTATCCGTGTGAGGTACTTGTTTTTTACCGAGAAAAATCCGATAAAATCAATAAAAAAGATTTTATCAAAAAAAGTACAAGGTACCTACTTAATTAATTCACGTATAGGTACGTGTAAGGTACATGTTTATTACTTTTAAAAAACACGATAAAATCAATAAAGAAGACTATATCAAAAATACAAGCTCTCTATCTAATTAATACACGTATAGGAACATGTTTATTACTTTAAAAAACACGATAAAATCAATAAAAAAGATTTTATCAAAAAATACAAGCACCCTACATAATTAAAGATGAGATAAATATTATGACGATATACATTTACAATAAAATCCTATTATTATTTCAAGTTTACAGTGAAACGCAACAGACAATAGATATGGCGCATTGCTTTCAGCAAAACAAATCCTACACGACGAGAGAGAATTACAATTGTGAAATTATATCAATACATTACACGTGGAGGGTAACAAGATAGAAGATAATAAGTAGTTATATCTCAACGGATATACAGAAAAAGATGAACCTTCTGATCTGACCTGATCGTTTATGATATAACTACTTGTTATTTTCAACTACGACATGTAGAAAATTCCGATGGGTCTCACAAAAATATAAAATTGTGATTCCAAAATCAGATAGAAGATTATCTAAGTTTCAAGTAGGACATTATAGGGACTATTGTCTTATCATGTTACAGCGAAACCCAATGACATTAAGTCATTACGTGTACCTATTAACTAGGTAGGTAAGGCATTCTAAGTATCTCACTGGGTGGTGTGGTAATAAAGTAATATGGCGAGGGATAATAACAATACGAGCTGATTTTCATTCGCTATTGTTTATCACAATTGCGTACCTAGATGGGTAGTACATGGCAGTACTGAGTACATGGTATGATTAATCGGAAGGGAATGTATTGTATAATGGTCACTGCTCACATTATTAGGTATATAATACAGTAGGTTAATTAAACAGCAATGCTGTGATTGTCCAACTACAGTCGATATGAAATAAATTCAGAAAGTCAAAGATTGTCATTAATGGCTTTGTAGACTTTCACGGTCCTTGTTAATCTCTTCTCCATTCTTCTCGGGTGTACCGTGTGTAGATTGTCGATGTTGTCGAACTATCGCCCTACTTGCTGAGGCCATCTTCAGTGCTGAACTAAAATAGTCCTGAAGATGGCCTCAGCAAGTAGGCCGAAACTCGACAATCTACACACAGTACACCCGAGAAGAATGGAGAAGAGATTGTCATTGACAATTATTATCAAATAGGAGAAGATTTTGTAGAGCATGTCATGGGAAAATCTAGCATACCTAATATTCACCAAATTCAACAGCGCAGTCCGAATTTAATGTCTCAGGCATGTATTCCATACAGAGAAAAATCTGCAGCACAAGAGACAAAGTAGTTATACAATGAATAATGTATCACCCATAATGTGGGAATTTCTAATGGTTAATTGAATAAGTAAATCAATTGATTATCTCGCAACTAAACTACATCACGTTAGATAATATTTCATAATTGTTGATTGCGTATAATTTATTATAAACATATTATTACATACAAATACACCACACCATACACCATATAGCACAGTTCAGTAATCAACCACCAATGCAGTTTGCAATGTTATACGTAATATTGTTTCAATGTCATTCTGTTGCTACACGCAGCATACAGATAATAATTTAGTCTCTGCGCCTTTCACCACAGAACACATATACTAACAATATGAATGCATGTGTAACGCGTTCAAATCTCTGAACAAAGTAAATGTAACTTTTTGTGTGATAATATAGGTACTTTTTTAGTATGCAACAAAATCTGTAATGTTTCTCCTACGACTGTATTACGTATGTAGGTATTAGGTATAATATGTAATGTAATGTGACACAGAGGAGAATCTCCCAATAAGCCACCATTGTCACGGACAACAAACTAATAAAATCAAATTAAGTGGCGATTGTTGTGGAGGTGATTTGTATTGTGTGTGCAGTCTCTGATGAGTAAGATATTATAATGTAACGTAGGTTGGAACGAAAGCTCTAATCATATCATCATAATATTTAGTTTATTTATTGGATTTGAGAATAATATGTTTCCTATAAATACTAAATATCACGCACCACTTACAACTGGCATGGCGCATGATAAACAAGACACTGTAGTGACCGAAGTTTTTATAGTTTCTAAGAAGTTGATTGTTTCATTGCTAACAAAACGTTTACACCGCAAATAATAAACAAACAAATCATACATCAACACGACCAACATTTCCTATCTGAGGTTAATGAAACTTTGTACGAGTCTGATGCGGTGTTAGGTTAATGTATGGAAATCTAGAGGGCAAACTGATGTAGACCGTGCCCTGCCTAATCGTTAGATTTCCTACATTTAAACATTTATTCCATAAATATGACGAATCCTCGAGATCCATACAATATTTCTAAATGAAAACTTTCTGTGTGACTTGTGGCGCTATAGACTGGCACTGTACAAACTGCATCGATCATAATCTAGTTGGCGGCGCCAAAATAACATTGCAAGAGTGTTAACAAGTCGACTAACTGGTAACTAGACTTATTATGAATTAATATGGAATTAACAACTACACCCGGTGAACTCAAATCACAATCATTCATAGGTAAATAAAGCAATGTTATTTTCTACTTATTTTCTGAAGACAATTAATTAAAATAATTGCATATATTCAATCAAAAAAAGAAGTCGGAGACTGCGGTAGGAATGTCAGGATATTATGGTAGAGGATACAGGATACCTACAATATTATAATATGTATAAAGATATGTGTGGCTAATTAATGGTGATGCAGGTTTCTAATGTGCAATTATAAAGTAGTTAGCTGGGAGAATGCCTCCACTTAATTATTCCCCCATATAGTAAACTCTAATAATAACATTATAACTTCTGTAATATTAACTTTCCTACCAGATGTTAATTAGATTGTGATAAAATGCATTTTTAAGGACACACAGTTGGCTCGACTGGTTGGAGCCGACGATGCATTTTCACGATAGAAGATTAAGAGCAAAGATAAACTTTTACTCAAGAAGAAAAACTGTTTTTTATATCATTAAAAGTATGAACAAAAATCATATACAGTATTTGATTTAAAATCTTTTAAATTTGAATCAAATCAATCGAAATAGATACACCACACATACCTGTACACATTACACACACATACCTGTACACGATACACACACATACACACTCAAAGACATCAGATATAATAAAACAATGTCGGCATCATCTTAGGATAGATTTCCAACAATGAAATTCAATTATCATGAAGTAGATTAAATATTAATGTGCAAGTAAGGTAGATTAAGATTTTGAATAGATATCGGTACATGTAAGTCGATATCAAATAAGCCACCATAATATCTAAATTTGATGTGATTTTGATGATAATATACGATAACTAATCAATCAAATGTGTGATGCTATAAAAGATAATATGTTACTGAGAAACGAAGCGCATACAAAACAAAGAAATGCAACCATATTATATTGTCACTCTAATGTTTTTATACCTACATCATGTAATATGTGGGTGGCCTTAAGTAAAAACAACAATGGACTCAGCGACCTCCAGAAATCCAGAATGGTTTATCAAAGTTCATGACCGGATACTTGCGAAACGCAATAGATGTTCTCCCCTCGTATATCATCAACTTGACAATAGGCGAAACGTGTCAATGCTTCAAGGAGATACGAGAGAAAATTAATTAACATCACGCAATACGCAACGTCAAACAGAATTAAAGTTAATTATATTACTGTTGATTACGTAAACTAAATGTAGAGCATTCTAATGAAGTATGCAAAGGATGAGATGACAACTACTATGTTTCACTTGCCTTCGAGATGGCGTGTACAATCATTTTGGAGTAAACAGGAAGTGAAGAAATAATAAATAACTTGCGTCGCACGGATCCGCGTTCAATGTACTAAAAAGGACAATACATAACCGTTACATTCCGTACGACAAGATAATATATGAATTGTATTCTAATAGTCACACTAATGCGGTTTCTTCAATGGTTCGGGTAGTGGATTCTCGCTAGATCCTCACCTCAAGTCACGTCACCTTACTTCGCCAATATTTAAGTAAATGTTCGTGTGAATCTTGCGGTCAGCTAACATAATATTATGATGATGTATGGTGAATGAATGATTAGCATTCATCAGCCCGCTTCTGTACTCAGTGCCCAGTGCTGTGGCTGTGAGGGATTTATGCTCATACATTCACTATGTGTAGTGTACCTATTGTATAATTATAAACACAAATAGTTGTTACATTATTAACATCAGTGATAGCATTGGCATCATATTATCACATAGTTATACATCTAGTTTCATTCAGCAGACATATTATAGGAAGGATATAACACAATGACAATTACGCAACGTGCGTAAATATTTCATTATGGGTCAAACAATAATCTAATAACTGGATTTGTAACAAATAAACCCACACATCTACTTAATATTATTATATCTACATCCATACATCATATAGTAATTCACTTGCATTGCGTAAAATATCTGCATCAGACAGTACTGAGTACAACAATACAATATTACTGCAATACACGGAATACAATAAACACACTACACCTAATTGGACAATAGATTGAATATTGGATGGTGATAATGTATGTAATGTATTTCTTGTTGATCAAAAATCTATCATTTGAATTCAGCCTGCGTATACTTTATTACAACCGTGAGATACGTTTATGTGTTGTACAGTGGACTGTACATATCCTATACTCAGTACTCACACAGTAACAATAAAGTCTATCAAATCAATTATTTACGAAACTGCCCGTCGAGTCCAACATTTCAGTGGCACATGCGAGACGAATGTTATTCTCGAAACTCTATAATATTATGGGAGCACACACTTGAGCTGTTTTGAAAGTGATAATGAAAATACTATATGGAATAGTTTACCTGAATTATCTAATAATTGAAAGAACAATGTTATTCGCTAAGTTGCAGAAATTATTAACATAACACTATCGAGTGAAGTGTGTGAAACCGGTCACGCCCCATCACAAGGCTGTATGCACTCAGCACTGTGTAGTGTAGTGTGTACAGTATGTACATTGTACAAGCCCTATGTGATGTGAATAGAAATGATGGATGTGGTGAATACAGTTGCGTTAGTGGCCTATCGATTATGTGGAAACGGCCATTCTACATGTTAATGACGGCTATAATAATATTCCCAGAGACAAACAGGAAATCCTCAAACAAATGGCCCAAGAACAAGAACAACAATGTATAACACGCAGTGCAAGTACATTTATACAACAGTAACACACTCAGAAGATAAACTCAGTAAGACTACACTTCTAATATTGTCGATACGAGTATTCAGTTTTACATCTATTGTTGATTGATATTGAAACCATTGGTTCGATATTACGTACGTTATTTTCTGCTTTGAATTTTACTATCAGTTTCCTAGTTCTGTCTGTATATAGTTAAGAGTGCCGAGAGTGTATGATGTATAGATATATGCAGGCCTAGTCTGGTAGGCATAACACTTACGTGTTGCATATTATTAGTTGAATATATAGTGGATGCTGGATGCAGCGTCTAATACACACGCAGATAAGTGATATAATTACAAAACTACTTTTCAACATGAGTTGCGTTTGTGTGTGAGTGAATATAAATAGACAGCGGGTCTATAAATAGTAGTCAATCCATAGTAAAGCTCACAAATAGAACTTGAATATCTAGCTAGATAGAGTAACTATGTACTTACTTAAATGATAATGTGCAGGCTAGGTACCTCTGCCCCCATAAGCTGTAAGACTTTATCTATTACGTGCTATTTAACTGAATGTACCAATTTGCTCTAGCAATTGGACATCTCTAAATTTTCATTTAGGTAACAAAGCTACGCCAACTGCATAAGCATAGGTACAATATAACAATAGTAGTAGCAGATATTATACAAGTTATGTATAATAGGACCGGCATGAGATGAGAGCGATGCGTCTGGTGAACTTGGTGTTGAAGATAATAATTAGGTAGGTAGGTACTCCGCAGCCCGCACTTTATGTAGTCCATTGATCAGATGATCTTTTTGTCGACTTTCTAAATACATAATGTTACCACAACTTGTAACTCAACAAGTGTAATTTGCACAACACTCGTTATCTCAATATTATGATTGGAGAATTATTTGTACATTACATACCTACTTACATATCTCCACATAATAATACACCTCTCAGTACTACACATAGTACACCGAACTTGGAATAGTTAGGTAGATGTTACCTATTGTGAATGAAATAAGAATATCATCCATCCATACACACGCCTTGATTAGTTATTTGAGACAAGAACTTTAAGAAACCTGGATTTTCTTACGAGTGTAAAGATTGATTGCTTTATCACTTGTTAGTTGCTACGTATAAATTTAAATCTCATAAGAATATTTTCTCGGGTTGACTATAAGCATAGGTGGGCACCGTTAACCAAAAAGTTAACTTCGTTAATCGATAATCCGTTAACAAAAAAGTTAACTTCGTTAATCGTTAAAGCGTTAACTTTTGAAAAATGTAACGGAAGTTAACGTTAATCCGTTAAAGCGTTAATTTAAAAAATCGCGGTATAATGTCGTGTAATAATAGTACCTCCTACAACTGTCACACTTTTACGATGTTTCCCAACAATGGGGGTACATAAACAAGTGCAACGTGCCAACAACAAATAAAACATTCAGAGTGGGTGGCGAGCCTTATTATTGAATAAGAAGTATAATGTTTTATTACGCCCGCCGAAGGGCGTTGCCAGCTTCAGAGGTTGAAAATGTGATATAGCATGTAAATAGCGCCGTAGGCAAACTTTTTTTTTTGTGAGACAGAGTGAAGAAGGTCTTGATGTACTTTGGTTTATTTTTTTTAAATGATTTATTTTTTCATTAGACGTACCTTAAAGAGGTCGTGATATACCTAAATCTTGTTTATTTTCGTGAAATAAAAAATCTAATACGGGGTAAAGAATATGTATCACAAGAATATGTATATGTATTAGCGCCGCAGGCAATTTTTTTATGAAACAATTATTTTAATAGATTTTTATACCATTCTTTAGTAAATATATGATATGATCAGAAAACGTGTGGTAGTATCATTTAGTACGAAAAGGTAAAATAATGAATTAGATTTTATGCCATTTTACGTATTCGACATTCGATTTTAACCAAACAAATAGCTGATATTATAGCTAACGTTTGGCGAGTTTATTGAAAAATGCAATTTCTTCCAACCAACCACCCAACATCACGTTGAGTACACTCCGATTACAATAATATTGGATTGGATTCCCTAACGCCAGCGCCGCCATCTAATGATATCAATGCAGACAATCGAATATTAAAGGACTAAATTAACGGAAGTAAAATGTAACGGAAGTTAAATAGTCCGTTAACGATTTTTGGAGGTGAGAAAAGCGTTAAATCGTTAACCAAAATGTTAACTTCGTTAATTAACGATTAACGGATTAACGCTTTTCTGCCCAGCTCTGACTATAAGATATTGCTTTTAAGAGTGTGCATACCGACATTCCAAAACATTCTAAAAATGGGAGACCTTCTATCGCGACAACCGTTACTAAATATGCTTTGGAACAAAATAGGGTAGATGCATTGAATCTTTATCTAGGGAATAACCGTAATATATTTTTTATATCTTGTATAGATTTCGCAAAATAAATATTTAAAAACACCTCTGACCTTTTTTCCGAAAGACGGAAACTCGTTTCCCAAAAGTCGCGCAGTATTTTTTTTTCTTGTACTGATAATATGCATTAAAATCTAGGGAATAACCGTAAAAGTTTTTTGATAGACGCAAAATTAACCCCAAAAAATGAAAAAAAAAAAACGCTATTTTTACCATTTTATCATGCGATTGTCACGCAATTTTGAACCTTAATGCCGTGGGAAAAGACTGTGACGTCATTCCTGGTGCCATGCCCTTAATAAGTCTATTGTTTTTTTTTTGCCACTAAAGATTTATGAATAGCGGCTAATTACCCAAACATTTTGAAAATGAGAAATAAATAATTATAAGTAATCAGGTACGAATTTAAAAAAATAAACACATTATTGTAAACATACCGAGATGACCATATTCTCCTTTTGTTTTCTAATATAGAATTTCTGTTCCACAAATCTGAAGTTTCAAAATCCTCGATTCGCATATTTCATACCAAGAGCTGAAGAAATAATTATGATCATAATGAAACCTATTACATACACTTAACACAATCATCAACATTAACGTTCGATAAAATAGTTGATTCAATATGATTTTGTACTTAATGTCGATTCACTGACATCTTATTAATTTAACTATCGACTTATTAGGATTTCTGATGTTTACTAAGTATTTATAATTTAGGTAGCTCCTCGACAATTATTAAACAATCATTTAACTTGCTTTCATTTTCTAATTTGCTACACATTTTGCACTTTTAAAAATAAATTAACAATTAATTGCTACGAGAGGCGCAACTTCGGTGCCGATAATAAAAATAACTATCGTACAATTAAAATCACCGTGAGAACGTGTGAAGCTAAGTGAGTAGTAATATCAATCAAAATATTGTTTTTTTTAAGCGTGATTAAAATATACGTAGATATATTCAGGACTGATAAGATTGTAGAGCAATCAATGATGATAAAGATTTAGTGAACGGCACACTAAAGGTAGAGGATCATGGGCGTCGCCAGCCTCGGAACTAGGGCGGAGGGGCAACAAAAACTTAAAAATTAGACACAGAACGAAAAACGAGTAAACAGTGCCGCAGGCTATAATTTTTAAAGAGGTGTGTTAATGTAATGATTTGAAGGTGTGTGGAATAGTATGGCATAGTATTGTAGTATGTTGTCAAGTGATGAACCTGGTGTCTTTCTATAGAAGGTGATCTATACGGCTGTAATGTAAGAAGCAAACGGCGATGTTAGTAGCTAAGCAGGCAATGAAACAATGTATTTGTTGAACGGATTTTCATACAAATTTTAGAATTTTTTGATATGATGAGAAAACGTGTGGTAATAATGTGTTTTTTGTGAGAATGAAAAAGTATATACCTATTCCAATCTCTAGGGGGACAGGTCCCCCTTGCCCCCCGTGATGACGCCCATGTGGAGGATATTGGTATTATGTTGAGAATATTGGCAATTAGGACGCAGTAGATAACAAGGGAAGGTATTAACGGATTATTCTATACAAATTACGAGTATATATTTTGACTGAGAGATTACCTGAATATGGCGTGTGGCCTGCGAGTGTGACATACATATTTAATCAAAACTTAATCTATAAATAAAACAGATATTGCAATAACAATCGGACGAATAGTTCCCAGACACATGGCTAGTCGCCTGATTAAAATAATGGGGTTAATTAGAAACGATTGCAGCGGAGATAAGGCCGCCCTAGTGAACAATAAATCTGTATTATGGATCTAATGTAATTGCATCTATTTACAATGTTCACTTGAGTAATAAATGAAATAAACACATAAAAGTAATGTTTTTATTCTGTTCCTTCCCAGAATCCCTAAAAAAGTACTATCTACATGTTTGAAAACTGACAAATAATGATTAGAAACATTATGATGGCTGGTTACAGGTAAGTTTCCGCTATTAGGATGATGTATCTACAAAACAATAGCGTGTTATTCTGGCTAATAATGTCATTAAGTGGGTAATAATGGTTCGGCCATCGTATCGCGTGACAAATCATAACAATGCAAGTAACTTATTACTTCTGGTAAGTCATGTTATAATAAACAGCAAGACATGAGCAAGACATAATGCAATCCTACACAAGGTTGTCTCAATGCGACTCAATGCAAAACTGAAAATATTTCGTCTCTCAAAATCGTTAAATCACTCCGACACCGACGTGCCACGGTGCATGGTGGACCAAAGAACATATTGAGGTTTTCTGTATCTTTTGGAATACATAATACACCAAATTTTGTAAAATAAAAACACTGTTTTACTTCAATTATTTTATTGAGTACACCCCCAAAGATCTTTCAAAGCTTATAGCATCATCTTCGGTGGCTTTTTATTAATTCATGCTCTGAAAGATCTTTGGGTGTGTACTCAATAAACTAGTGGAAGTAAAACAGTGTTTTTATTTTACAAAATTTGTTAAAATGTACTTCCACAACGTTAATCTTCAAACAATCGCTAAGATATAATACAGTTTACTAATCACTTACAGATCTCATTATGTAATCATTAAACGTAAACAAATAATATTCAAGAAACCATCCAGGGAAGTTGCACTGTAATAAATATTTAGCAGGTGTCATTGTGAATAGTATGTGAGCAAACCAATTTACTCTACGTGGACGAGGAATTGAGTTTAATAAGCGATAACTTTCTATCTTTCGGAAATTCCAAGAAAATCAACATCATCAGGCGTGGCGCCATTTGTGAAACCATCACTCTGCCTGACGACTGGCAAGGTACCATGCACGCCTCGACGTAATTAACGATAATTATTAATATTTTCCACACTGTATGGACTCTACAACTGTCGCTCATTTACGAGATGAACCTTCATCCAAAAAGTTTTTGGTTCAATATTTAAGCAGTTAGGATTATTATTTCACACATTTTCTAAAAAAAATTCGCCTGCGGCGCAATTCTGGGTTACATTTATTTTAAGAAAATAAATCAAACGACCTTGACTACATGACCCTTTTCACTTAGTCTCAAAAAAAGTCGCCTGCGGCGCTGTTCACATTTGTAATACCACAAGGTCATATTTGCATGAAAAAAATGAAAAAAAGAATGAGTTTTTTATGGGGGGGGGGGGGGGCGGCAAATTTTGCTTCCGCCCCGGGCGGCACAAACCCACGCTACGCCACTGGTGTAGGTACTTAGTGTATGCAAAGTATTAAATGCCCGCGGCCCTTCGAAGCCCAGATTCTTTTGGAAAGTGTAACACAAAAACGGCAATAAAATTATATCAAGATTCCTACGCATGAAACAATTAATTCATTCGCTTACAATCAATGGAACATGAAAATAATCTCATAAGCGCACACCAAAGATCACCGTTTTAGTTGCTCAAGTACTGTAGTATCAAAAGCTTCCCGTTGCAAAGAAAATGATCTGCAATGGGAACTACCCACTTACTGTGGTCCAAATAAGTCTCACAACAATAGAGGAGTTTGTATGTACATATTATTTATCTTCATACAGACAAAATAGTAATAGTTGCTACCGATGGATTATGTTAACAGTTTGTATTAAAGTCAGCAATAAATAGACACTTCTATGCAGGAAAAGTGTCAGTCGGCAGCAGTAGAGAATGTAGGTAGCATAATATGTATTATGTATATTGAAATGCTGTAATAATGAAATAGGTAATTCCTATGACATTTTACAAGAATATAATTAATAATGCATGATTTGTAAGTCGGTACAGACTGATACAGATGTTGTGAATTAATTAATATAAGTATTATTATCTGTATCTCTACTTGGTATGAGAGTAAGCCACGTGTTAGGATTAGAAGTGTGTACGTACATTGTACAAATGTACAACATAGCATTAATACTATATGAGCCATACTTATTTCGTGTGAATGTTAGTTGGGTATGATTTGCAATTGAGGAGATGGAATAATATTTGAATGAGTAAGGTTACAATATGAAGTGCAGATATGACGTATGTAGTTGTTACTTGTTAGCCATGGTGATAGACTCTCAATACCTAACCCAATAACTCGCGTGTTTTGGTGTCATCTTATATAGCGAATGTTATTATTTGAATATGAATGTAAATTGAGGGAGATCTCGAGTGTCATCTTCGCATTAAATGCTTTCACTTTTGTATTATGTAAAATATTCTATAAGAAATGTAAATACATTATAGCACACCTATAATAATACAATCGTGATAGTAATTCATTGACGGTTGCAAAGAAAAAATCGATCCCACGCTAGCATTACACTGTGCTTTAGCATTTTGCAAGTCAGTGTTTCAGAACTGATACAAGTTACAAGAGGAGTAGGAAAACGAGATAAAATTAATAAATTCTTATTAAAAAATATTCACATTGGCTCATCACATCACACGTAATTTAATCACGATGTATAGATGTCGTAGTTATTGGTTTAAGATTGATCAAATATGCTAAAATATAATTATGTTAGTAATGAGTATAATAAGTGATGAAACAAGGAAGGAATGGGAAAATGTCACCAAAAATCTACGAATAAAATTAACAATATGTAGGTATATTTTATCATCGTTATTTGATCGTCATTAATAAGCGTAGGTCAGTTCTGTAAAAGGCCTTCAAATGACGTCGGTTTGTCGAACATACACAGAGATCCATTCAATAATTTTTAAGTCGGGAAAATCCCACCTGAATTTTCATTACGCATTACCTACTCACACAACAGTGTGTCCCTGAACTGAAATTGGTTTTAATTTCATTGAAACGATGTGCCTAATATTCGTTGTGCACGGCAAGCAAAATATAACGTTTCCTGTCACGTGAGATGAATTTTACACAAAAGTTAATTAAACATTTGCATAGAAATCTGTTAAAAAACTGTGATACAAATCGATGATCTTCTACAAGAAATAAAATTTGTATTGAATTATATAAATGCTGTAATACAATTTAGTAATTGGTAATTAACACACTTGTACTCTTCCTTTTAGGTTGTTCGGGTGTTGGCTGCGTGTCTGTTGATTTTCTCGAGCTTTCGAACATCCGAACAACCTAGAAGGAAGAGTATATACACCATGCTGCAAAAACCTACAACACCATTTAACACATTTGTTATTATAAATATAATGTCATTCATTATCTATTTTGGGACAATAATTTAGAAACGCACTTTTGTTTACACGTGTGTAAAACGCAGATACCTACAGCTAAACACTCGCACACCTGTTGTTGGGGTACTGTGGAAATTGTCATGGATGAATTGGTGCGAAGAAAATTTAAAATCGATTGACACAAGTATCTATACTCAAATGTTATAAATCTACATACACCTAATAATTTATGAATATTACTATTACGCTTCTACATTCATAAATTATTTATCAATACACTCGTACGAGTATTTCAGGGATACGGTTAGACAACTAAATAGTTAACCCTGTCTAAATATAATTACACACCAGCTGTAACAGCATAGGGAATACCCAACAAGTAAACACAATCATGTGACAATCTTATGTAATTAATCTAATATCACAATATAGTTCATACAATATGTATGTATTGCTTGAGTTGAAGACTTCAATACAATATTGTCTCATAAGCAATACTGAAGCTTGTTACTCATTAATAATAGATCCATTCATTGGTATTGCGTAACGCTTGTGCGTCGGCGTAATGCACATAATATTATAACATACAATATATTAATATTGTACACTGCTGCCGTAATGAAATCATATTATTGCAAAAATCTCTGAACCTTCTAGAACTTGTGAAGCGTGCAACAGAACTCTCTCGTGTCCTTTACTGATATTATTGTTCAACGCCACAATTAATTCACTGCACAATACTCGTAATTCCTACATACAATAATCATTATGAAATCTTTTCTTATAGATGCGTAGGTTTAACAAACGATTGAGTGAAAATCAGAACACAACTCCTTGAAGTCCATACAACGTATAGTCCTAAGCATCTATCCATCCATGCAACAATAAATGTGGCAGGATAATATGTATTAAGTACATCGTGTTCCCATATCCTGGGAATACCTGAAAATTACTGGTGGTAGTTAGATCGTTATCCATATTTAAAATTCGACGAATGAAAAGTGGAGTCAAGAATCAAGGTAACAACAATATTAAATAGGTACATTATTTGTTGTCAGCAGCAGTATGAAAGTATAATACATACAGTATACACCTATCGAATACATATGGGTACCTAGTACGTCAAGTAGGTGAGACGGTCAGCTGTAGACCAATTGCGTCACATAAATCTCAGGCAGACACGGCTAGATCTGAATAGATAACACACAAAATATAGATAAGTACGTGTACATATACAACTGCTACATATTATTCGGATAGGTACTTACTACCTAGTGATAATATTCAGATCAACAACTCGATCGTTGGCCCTACCCAAGATCAAGATTGTCATATATCATGTAACGAGGCGTAGCGAGGTCTCTGATCCCTGATCTTGAATTGAATAGTACATATAAGATCCGTCATATTACCTACAGTGATTTCAGTAACGCAGGTGGCTACCTTTTCCATTGATTTTCATTTTCTATCACACTTTTATAATTGCAGGGATGTTTGGGAAACGAAACAAGGAACTAATGATTACCTCGGGTAAGTAGAATGGGTACCTTACCGAATGGGTAAGATACTCGGATCTCGAACTGTGTACGCATGTATCCTTCTCGAGTAATAGGAAGGAAGGGAAACATTACAAAGTACGCACAGTACATATAGAGAGTAGTAGGTCTTGTAATATGTAATAGACTGGTATGACAAGTTCAATGTTATATTTAGTTTGACATTTTCCGTATGAATTCAATCTATACTACTTGTGTGTTTAGGTACCTGCTTATAAAAAGTAGGCTATTCAAATTAACTCTACCATCCGTATCATAATGTACCTACCTACTGATGTGTCTCAGCTCAACTGTCTTGTAAACCATTCACACCACACACCGACAATACTAGAACTGTCCTTTGCTATACTTTATTAAAACAACGAGTCTTCAGAAATCTTAGGTATTTTAGGCAGGTGACTTGTTTTGTGGCCCATGAGAGATATTACGCTTGAAATTGTAGCGAATATCTTATGATAAATACTACATATATACAAATCGAATAGCCTAACAACGCTACACATCAAATTCGTAAAACAAAGAAAACATCAATAGAATTCGCTAGTTCTTTTGATACAAAACAATAATAATATAGAAGAGTAGGTAATAATTCAATGCTGAAGTTAGCGAAGAGAACACATTCATATAATATCAGTCTAGTATCGTTATATGAGAAGGAGTTCAACGAAGGAACGGCCCGAAACCCCTTCCAGGAAATTGCGAAACAGGTTTGCGAGCCTCGAACGACAGGAAGGTTTTACTCGTATAATTACAAGGTGCATTGTATTGTATAAATAAATAAGAAGAAGAAGCCAGCAGACAGCAGGCTCTCTATATTTAGTTACATTATTGTTTATTAGCTGAATATTCTTTAAGATATGGGGACGTTGTTGTATCTCACCATCAACATTGCGATAACGAATAAATTGGATGTCTCGCGGACAATCGAAATAAATACATACAATGCTTCATACACAGGCGCGGGCGCATATAATACAATGTATCATATCACTTCTTCCGAGAATAACGCAGGACATTAGTTATGACTTTAATACGTCCATAAATTTAAAAGGACACAAATGATAAATTGAAACGAATTCATAAATAAAAAGCGAACATAATCTTCTTCTTACTCGGATAATATGTAAATTACAATACCTATACAAAATACTTGCGTGAAATTTTCGTTCAAGCGCACCCAGCAATGGTGAAATGTAAAAACAAGAGAATCAAATCAACACATGACGTATCGAAACGGAATGTGCCATTTATCTATAGATATTTTTTCAACAAAATAGCGTTAATGAAACAGTTGGCGTGTTTGGACAAAAGCGGAACACTGAAAGTAACAGACTCCGCATAGTATATTATTTGATTATAAAGTACGCATTACACATAGCATGATAATATTGTAATAATAATATTATACCTAACCACAGAGTAGGTACGTATATTACCCCTCTAATTTGTGATTTATATATTATCAACACGAACAATAACAAAAAACAACAGTAGTATTTTAACAATCCTTACAAAATC
The DNA here is from genome assembly GCA_963576895.1 of Ceraclea dissimilis. NCBI lineage: Eukaryota > Metazoa > Arthropoda > Insecta > Trichoptera > Leptoceridae > Ceraclea > Ceraclea dissimilis. The sequence goes on from OY756373.1 coordinate 15,231,593, forward strand.
GCCTCTCATTATAGGCAAAAAATTCTATTTTCTTCTCGCATACTTATAATATCATTTCAATATCAGAGCTAAACAACAATAAGGATTTGGTTCAGAAGTAAAGAATCATAAACAACGGTAAAACCTATTTTACACATAATGTACATTATGGATGTTGAGAGAGGACAAAGGTGACAGATGTGGCCCAAAAAACAGCCTCACTAAAATGGAACTGGGCTTGACATGTAATCAGAACAACAGATGAGCGGTGGACCACAAAAACCTTGGAGTGGCGACCGAGAACCGGAAGCAGAAATTCAGGAAGATTACAATCAAGATGGTCCGATGACATAAAGACAGTGGCACAGGATATCTGCTGACAGGGAGCCGTGGATGTCGGGAAGGGAGGCCTACGTCCAATACTGGACTACAAAAGATTGATGATGGATGTTGAAGGAGTTGGGATGAGTTAAAATCTTTAAAAACATTACAATTTCTTTATGTTACCGAAGAGAACGTTAAAAGGCAGAAGCAAACAAAGAAGACAGTAAACAAACTGTCAAAGAACAACCGATTTTCTGTATTTATTATTAGACTTTCTTATAAGATACCACAAATAATACAAGACAAGTAGATAAATTGTAAATGTCGGTAGTAACCTGAAGAGGTTCATTAGCATTTGAAATGTATTACTATATCTACTGGTATCAGCTGGGCTGTTGCCATGCCATGCGACTTACACAAGTTGTTCATAACCATAACATAGGTTATGTGGATATCATTATACCTACTGATGGGCAATATTACACCCATTATAGACACAATACATGTCTTAGCTAAATTCATTTAAAACATTAGAGAATGCACCGCTTGCTAAATAACTTAATGCAACAATTTAGATGTCCAACGTTCAACGAATGAACAAAAAATACAAAACACAACTGAGAAAAATGGCAGTTGTAAAACAGTTACAAATAATGGCAATACAGATTCACGACCAAATTATGAGGTATAGAATATGAAACAAATAAAATATGACATGAATATAATAATATGGCTAACACAACAATAAAATGATAATGTGACAGTTATTGTGGTTTAGCACAGGTGAGGTGACTCATCAAAGTATCTATCGCATCACGATGTTATTTTATTAATATGTCAACCAATAGGTATGGTTACTACATAACTGGATAGTCAAATGCTTCTAATGCTCCATACTCTCACACACAATATTCCGAAGTAATGAAAAAAGAGAACAAGGCACGGTGAACAAGGCATTCAAGAAAATAACACATCAATCCCTAACTGTAGAAACATTACTTACATTAGATAGATAAAATAAAAATAAAAATAAACAGTAATACTTACGGTAATGTAGTTAGTTTGACATAAGGGTCAGACGACACAGAAGCACAGTGGTCTGATGAAGTTGTTGATGTTGTCGATGTACCAGATAATCTTCTGGCCGTTCTAGTTAAAACGCTCCGTTGTTTTTTGAGTCTCTTGTCTGATTTAAGTGCAAGTAAATGTCTCTTAACAATGTGATGCCATTTGGACCGTGCGGGTGAAGTGTCGCTGGCTGCGTCTTCCTTACAGCACGATAATCCGTCACTGTGTCTTCTAGCCGCTTCGGATTCTAAGAATCTCTCGTTGGCTTTCAACGGTAAACTTTTTCTTCTCAGTTCTGGCAAAATATCTTCATCCAAATTCGAATGATCTGAGATCCATTTTGTCACAAAATCTGCTTTATCACCACACCCCAAACGATCAGTATTCACATATTTAGGGTTATATTCGATACGATCCAAACTAACCCATTGACTAGATTTTGGTTTCGATTTAAATATCACATCATTCTCTGGATCGTCGTTTTCCAAAGAACCTATCGACGAAACGGATCTCTTTTTCCGCGGCATGTATGGTTTGCGAGTCACAAATGCCTTAGGAGCTTCCACTGGGAGTGATGTCGGCGCGTCTTCCGTCGTTTCCTCTTCTAAGTTATTCTCTAATGTTGGCGTTAAGTTATCAATATTAGCGTAAGTACTATCAGAACACGTCGAGTCTACACTTAACCTCGGTGGAGACAACGCGAACGTGCTCATTTTTCTAATCCTAATATCACATTTACGAGGTCCCTCTTCCGGCAGTGTTGGAGGTTCCTTGTGTGTATCGTTAACACTGTTAACAGTGAGATCATTCGTTTTATGGACGTCGCTGAGAAATACACATGGCACTTCAAGCTGTTGAGAGACCTTACGTGGACGCTCTTCTCCATTTTCGATATTCTTGGAATCGTCACAGTCTGGATCTTCGGAGATGGCACAAGTGTCTGGCCCTGCGGGTAGAACGAGACGTCTCGTAGCTATCAACCGCAGGAAGTCCGTCACAGCGGCTAGATGAGCCCCGGTCACCGCACCCTGAAGCCTCACAGCCGACACCTGATGAGGAATCAGCTGATTGTCCCTAACGCACCACACTACGGGTAGCGCGCTCTTTGTTCCCTCGGACACCATAATGACAGCTTCGTATATTGAGACGATTATTTCCTTAAATAATTTACTTAACAATTTAAACAAATAAATAATTATCTAACAGTCACATTAGAAATATGTCATGGAACTGTACGTTTACTACTTAATTCATAAATTATCTCGTCCATGCGAATGTAACAACTTCGACACATGTCTCCTTGGATGGGAGATAATATTATTTATAAGAGTCCTTGCAATGTTACGCGAGAGAAAAGTGGAAGGTACATGACGGTACACAAGGGGATTAAACCACAAATGGAAAACTCTAAGGTTTGTCTGGTTATTTATTCTCAGTTAAGATATGTAAAAATAATCATGAGATGGTATTTTGAGAAAGTATGACCGGCTACAATAAATAATACAAGTTCGATATATCGACTGTCTACAGAGACAGATTTTATAAGCAATTGATCCAATGATAAAGTACCGTTTCGGATTCAAGTGAGATCGATAGATCGCGTGAGTAGTTTACGTACGGTGAGCGTGCGGTTGCCTGGTCCGCGTCGATGAATAGACTGTCAATGGTACTTGTTGCTTAGCCGCGGATAGCCATCCACTTATTGCAGGCGAGGGGGAAGGCGGACGGTGATGAACTTTGCAATACGACCAGTGCATCTCTTCTCCGTAAGTAGCACCCAATACCCATGCCTTGCAATCTTATCTCATACCAGCACCATACAGTATAAACTATAAAAGGACAAAAATTGTAGGCACGCACAATATGTATTACTATCGTTACAATCCACGAATATCGACAAACCAGAACTTATTGAAGCTGTTTAAAATCCTTTAAAAAAATCAGCGAAAATAGCAAGCAGCTTAAAACCTACTACAATAATGTTAGGATATATTTATGGGAGCGAAGTATTTTAGTATAATGAGGTGGATATAACATTTGTTAGTCTAGAATAGGAACTGTGGGAAGTACCAGAAAGTACCTGCAGAGTAGTTTTATTGTTTGTCGTTGGCAAATATAGGTCGTAGACAAGTTGTTTAATTTAGTTTAGTTGAGGTAAACAAGATAATAAACTAACTAGGATGAGTAAAGATAGTGTTTTCTATTGTGTGTTTACGAACTATTGACCCCTTTGTGTGCAGTGGTTGGTAAATAGTCAACTATACGATGCATGCAGCATTACAATAGTGCGTGCGTTCCACTCTCCAATCCAACCAGCTTTATACCAGTTTGTTTTCATAATATTGTATTCCTCTACAACTGACGTACGATTCTAACACTCCACTAACCAAAAAGATAATAAATACTACTTACTAAAATGATTCTAATGTTGTAAAAGGGCAGACTAATTGCAAACATAAAAAGTAAATAAATAATTAGGTAGCTATGCGTCGATTGACGTAGCGTAGATGCATCAAACAAGTTCGTAAACAATTTCGTGGTTTATATAACTAAAAAACCACAATGCAAACCTTGAATGCACCCGAGCATAAATTGTACAAGATGGGTAACTACCACATAACTTCAATTACACACAAAACCATTAGCTCCGAGATGATTGGCCAGGCAGGAGCATGTTGCCATGACCCCACTGCGCTAATGAGAATTGAACGAAATATTGCTCAATAGTGTTTGCATACAACATTATATCACCAGATATTGTCTTACAGAAACTTTCATTCACTACATCATCGGGCGCTAATTGATAAATCGCGACATTTTTGAAAAAAAATTCAGCTCTTCAGTAACTTAAATGCAAAGACTACTGTCACTTCCTTTCTCCATTTTCCTTCCTATTCCTGGATCCATTCCTATCCTATTTCTTATATTATATATCTTTCTCCTATATATTATGTAAACTTATAATTATGTCGATAAAACGAAGAATACTTTAATTGGCGATATAAACTGTGAATATATATAACAACTCATATTATGTACTTAGCTGTTGTATTCTCTAAATAAATAAAATAAAAAAAAAACATTCTGAATGATTCTATAAAGCACCTCCCTTCAGTCTGTTTTTTACCCAAATAGGTATGTAAATAAACTTGCCATGTACCAATCTTGCACGTACAATAAAAATAGTTAATGCAAGGAATAAAATCGCTGAATGATTCCACGTTGCACTTAATACAGAAATTGATAAGTAACTGTCTAATTAAAACATTGATACACTGATAAAAGAGTAGTTATGGAAAAAAATACAATAATTATTTAGCAACGATGGTGGACAAATAATAATTAAGAGAGCGCATAATGTAAGTACATATTATTAGCTGGAGTGATTTCATAGAAACAATATAATTAGAAGTTACCAATCATAATATTATGATTGTGAATATTGGCGCCACGACAGTATATTATGAACCTAATACCTGTTCTAATATAAAATTGCTTATTATAAGCGCATACATCAAGTTACATGTACATGTAATAGTGATACCTACAAGATAATATTATGCGGGTTTACATAAATATACAAACCCAGATCGATCCAGAAAAGAAAAAAAAACACGCACTGGTAAGTTTCAGTAAGGATACCCTTCGGACAAAATATTGTTACGAAGGTTTTCACTCCAACCTCCAACCAACAGAACTTAATACCGTGTCTACTCAAATCAACACTGTAAAACACAAAACTTTTTAAAACCAACAATGTTGACTGTTGAGTTATATACGTACTTACCCTTACTTGGCGATAAGAACCTACTACATCAGGTATGTATATTAATTATTATTGTAAATAACAAACAGATGGAAATTTCTCAGTAATTAAAAGAAAACTCAATGACTAATTGCTGGTCGACAACATCATGTCAGGTCTGCCTAACATATACGGACCTCCATGCAGAATATTTGATCTAATACCGATTTGATCCGTGGTAACTATTTGATAAAAATGATCCTGCACTCAAATCAACTGTCTTCAGAAGGAATCCAACCTCCTACGCTTGAGTCTTTCTCTGGACCTTCTACTAGGAACGTCAAGCTGTCGTTGGGCCTTCTTTCCCACATTCTCTGTTGTCTGCAATATCTAGACTTATTTCCTGTTTCGACTACAATACAATAGTTCCAACTCCAGCCTACACAGAAATGCAATATTGATAATGTGTGCAAATGTACACAAGTGTGTATAATTAATATTCTCTCCAATACCCCTTAATATATTTCCCAGGTATTATGCAACACTAGCTTGCATTATAATGAATGGCAACTAGAATAACATTACTAGGTAGGTACCGGGTACCTAATCTTTTATAGGTGCAACATGTATTTCGCGATCTACTTACAAAATAGTCGAATATATTGACTTGATATTCCACAAATCCTTCAATAGTATAAGAATAAGACAGTAACATTTTTGAGTTTCTACTTGAGCAAGGCTTAAAATATTCCAGTCGCTTGGAAGATTTTTGTGATAGTGACAATGTATGGGATGAGGTGAGGCAGGACATGAGAGAGAGAGAGTGACGTTGTACCGGAGGATGCGCAAGATAGAGCAAAGTGGCGACAAAACACCAGAAAAGCAGGCCCTACCACCATGTGGGATTAATAATTGCTAAGGAAAAGAAGAAGACAATACATGAACCATAATACAAGAAAATGTACATATTGGTAGTATTATTACTTATACCCGCAATTTTAAAACAAATGACTTTGTGCAATATATAGTAATTTCATATTTTATTATACCTAGTACATTCTGATGATTATAACATCAGATCAGAATGACTCATCATGATATGAAAACATATTTCATTCATGCATGTGTGCTAAACAAATCTAATCAATGAATGTCATCATATAATATAACGATATCGTGCAGTAGTATTGTCATCATGATACCCACGTGTAGGCACTAGGCAGGCACCTTACTTACCAAATGGTAACTTATTAGGTACCTTTATTACTAATTAAAAACATGACCAACTCCTGAAACACAATTGAAGAAATTACCTAAATAATCGTAGTTGTTAATAGAACACTGCGCTGACTGTACAGTACGCGGCGTACGCCTAGTATAGGTGGTATGGTGATGTGATGGTGGAGCACGGGTAGGTAGTAATGCAATGTAACGATGTTGAGCATAGATTGATTGGTCTAAGTATGTGGCCGGTGAGTCGCCAATCTTAATTAACATAATCGTAATAATTATTATTACGATTCTAGAATCACTTTCTATTTTCTATTAACTAGGTCTCCGATAAACAGCGCCACACCGCCCGGTGCGTGCGTGCAACACTTTTATTTTGTACTGCACTCCAGAAAGACACTAGATATTCATTAATGCAATTATTCCCTTACATCATTATCATTTACTGCGATTAACTCAATCGATCTATTACTTTTCAACACCGCATTTTTGACTACCGATTGATTCATCCCTCGCTTCAATCACATTCATGGGGCGTACAGGCTCTACGTTTTTTTTTTCAGTCAAAAATAACCGTGTCTTTTAGTGGAATTGGATCGACTTAGTATAATAAGCTGATCGTTTTGAAGAGCCACGTTTCTTTGAACCCTTCCGTTCAATATCATTATTCATTATAGTCGTTCATCATTCACCCATACATAAAAATTTTAGTCTTTTTTTCACATTCATTTGGAATCTCCCAATAAGTCGTCGCCGCTAACAAACATATATCTCTGAAACTTATCCCACATTCATATTCGACTAAATACTAATTAGCAGGTAACATAGAGTGATAATACAGTAGTATCTAACTGATTACGGAGAATAGCGTAACAAAGCGTCGTAATATCACATCTTACGAGAATGTAAGAGATTAACTATGTAACAATTCGCTAATCCGATTAAATACATCTCATGTAGGCGCAGGCTTCGGTAATATGATTGGTGAAGGAATATAGCAAATACATGACATAAGTGGTTCCAGCTTACTAGATAATATATCTCAAGTATCAAGTTACAAACGTGTTGATGGATGCAAATAGAAACATCGCTTTACTAACTGGTTCACATCCGATAAGGCGATAAAAACGCATTTATATTAACTAGGCAGTTACCATAAAGTAGGCGCTTCATAGTAAGAAAAGCAATAACAAAGTCTTAAGAAAAACGCAAGTTCATCATTATCAAAACTACAATAATTTACCACAGTATGCATCATTTTAAAAGCAACACAACACATTATCAAAATAGTAACAAGTCCATAAATAAGGCAATTTACATAATAATGTCCATAAAAACATCAAAGCGTGTCACGGATTCTGATTGTACAACGGGTGTTAATGAAAATTATACAGACTACGGGTATTTTTGATAAAAAAAAGAGAGGAATGGAAGGGTACCTAGTAAAGCACATGTGTACGCGAGGTAAAAATAATTATGATTAGAGAACACGACAGAAAAAACGATGAACTATGTTACATAAATTAATAAGGGACAGAAAGATACTCGGCAAAGTTAAGGACATCATTAATAGGTATGGATATTTTGTGCCGAGGTTCCTTATGTTCTTGTATCAAATACAAAAGATCGTCTCGTTCTTTATACTCTGAGACTGAGATTGAGGGTTGCCCTCTTTGCCATCAGTTCCCATTGTCTACTCAAGGTAGTTGAATATCATCATAATAGTGTGCATACACAAGATACTTAGTCATGTATGGACTACATAATTGAGTCAAGGGCTAACGTTATACGTATTACAATTAGGGCAGGCATAATAACTACATAAGGTAATAATATTACGCAACTGTTGATGTGTAGTGATGGGCAGGATTCTCTATTATTATATGGGTGATCTTCACGTGTCACCTCGGTTTGAGTAGTAAAACGTAGACGTGTCCGGCCGTAGACCACGTGTCAAGGGATAAAGGACAAGGGTATTGGGACCTTGGACTAACTCAATAAAGGGCATTCGAGTTGTTAAATGTGAATGTGACAGTTATAATCATAATAAATAATCAGAAGATCTAATCAATCGACTAATAAGTGTGGCTGGTGTATTTGCTACTAAACGGGCCCCTAAATTGTCCGATTGTTATTATTATCCAATATAATTCTAATTTACACAATGTGAGGTAATCAACAACAAATGTGCAATATGTTGTCGAAGGATCTGCGACACGTGTATTTTCACATTACGAAAATTGGGATTTCACGACGTCATAAGTCAGAGAAAAGATTCAACTGGTCGCAACACGACCTTTTATTCTAAGAAACAGTATCTCTCATCTGATCATGTTATCACAAGTTGAGGGATTTCCATTATTACAACACTTGAATTCCAAATAAATGATGAAAATATGTAACACAAGATTTTACATTAAACTAATATTAAAACTGTTGAAATTCCTGAATTAATTACGCACGCACAAACGCAGAACCAACTTGAGCTATAAAATACAAAATATTTTTCCCTCACATTACCAAGAAGAGCAAACTGTGCTAAGGTCAAATATTATTCATTGAGTGGGTATATATTTTATTACAGAATGCGAACAGTTTGCCAAGCATTACTAATATAAGAACATTGTCGATGGCGATATTAAGGAAAAAAACAATGTTTCCGAGGTTTATTACTGATTAGTATGTAATGTAATAGATACCTACTGATTACTGTATGGATCACTTCACACTTTACTACAAGTATGCTATGCAAGGATCGATGAATTACAAATAAACATTCATTATATTTATCAATTGCCACGGTAGATGCGGATACTTGGTCCATAAATGGGGCAAGAGAGACCATCCTCTTTGTGAATGTGGCCAGATTGAGACTATTGACCATATAGCAGAGAGGTGTCCTGACAAGAAGTTAACAGGGGTTCTTGAGGAAATCCATAAGGTGACGCCAAGAGCAGTAGATTACATGCAGAATATTGACGCGGAGCTATGACTCCAAGATAACTTGTACAATGGTCGTGTGCATACGAAAGAAAGAATTTGATCAAAAAGAGGAGTAGTGTCTGCTTGGTGACCTGGCTAACCCTCATCTCGACGTGACTCGAAAATAAAAAAAAAAATACATAATAGCTTTAACATAACGTAACTTAATTTTCCATCTATTTTGTTCAATGTTTTGATTACCCATCTACTGTAAAAAAGACAAAAAACGTTTGTACGATTTGGTACCTGTGTCCTATAGAATTACAATACTCATGAACGTTTAACTTTCAAAATAAAACAAGAACAACAATTTTGTAAAAAATATTCAAAGGGAGTGTTTTGGAGACGACTGACAAAGTACATAAATAAAATATTTTACCCATTTCTCTTTAAATGTCACATAATTTACAACGGGTAGATACAAACTAGTAAATCTATATTTATAAAGAAATAAAGTTAATGTACTAGAAGTGACTAGATCCATATAAAGAATAATATTAACTATACGTAATTGTTAATTATTATAACTGGTCAACTAAAAATATCATAACGTGATTGGATGAAAATAAAAAGAGAGAACACGTTTGATGCAATTATTGTGTGGTATGCAACATTTGTATATGAAACCATCATGAGTGGTGTGAAAATGGGGTTATGTCCTGTCAATATATCGTTTATTCAGGATGTATCGATAATAATAATATATAGATGTAATGAAAGTCTACATACATATATACGAGACGTGGCAATACTATCGCAGACAAACAAATTACATAATATTCACTAGGTGATGTGAAATCATTGATGATGTTCAAATTACAAAATAACCTCAAATTCTCTACGAGCGCTACCATCTTAATTATTATCTGTTTGCGTCACACTATCTACACTAGTTTTGCAAATACATTTTTAAATTTGCGATTCTAATTCGTATACAAAATGAAGTAATGTGTTACAGTTACGCTATTCTGTATTAAATTCTCCACAGCTTTACTGTCGCAGCCTAATAATACTTCATTACAAAAAGTAACTTATGTGTCACCAGCGATCGTTACCTAAGGCAGATTGTATATAAATGTTGAAGTAGGAATTGTAGATTAGAGATATTTTATTATACGACATGTCTCTTTGATATGAATTACTCGTTTGTCATCTTGCTTCCTTGCAAGCATAATATGTAGTATGTACCATAACATAATAACATAATAGTGCCAACATAATCCAATGTAGATATTAGATAGAAGAGATCGCATGGCACATAACAGGAATTAAACTAAAGTGGTTCCACTCCTCACGAGGTATGAGGTACACCGCCACGCCACCGCGTCGCATCGCACCGTTTAGCAACAAGGCGACCTTCATCAAGGACGTTCATCGACTGATGCGATCAAAATGGTCGTGTCGTAGAATAATTAACGGAAAACTATCGTGACAATTCTATAACCGATTCTACAGGCAAATTAAAAAAAAACTATTTACACATACATAAATATTTTTAACTATTTTTTTGTTGCCTAATTTCAACTTTGCCACCCTAACTGCACTGGGAAAAATTATTGTGATTATACGAAAAAGATAACAAAATACGATGTAATGCACGTATTTCTACATCGATTGCGCAGTATAGTAGGTAAAATTAATGAGATAGAGAGGTTTTAGTAGTCAATTTAGAAATGGGGAAAATAATGAAAAGAGCGGGAGCTTTTTCATAGAGCGACGCTGACGCCGACGCCCGGAATGGGAACTCGGGTGACTACAAGTTACATAGAGAATGAGGATATACATTAGTCAATACACACAAACACATACAAAACGTATGAGAAGTACCCGTAGGTACAGACTGCACAGGTCCTGTATACTACGTAAGGATAATGAGAGTGGCAGTGGATATAGGATGTAGAATAATGTATGTAATGTGCAGTACCTAGCTACATATTGCGGAGTTCTGCAGTGGATAGGTATGAAGGTACACGATGAAGGGAGATAGCGCAGATACATACGTGAAGACGTTGACCCGACATTCTCCTTACAGACGGACTTGCCCGAAATAAATCGCCAAACACCACCAGGTACGGGAGAAAGCTGATTGAAAAATAATATAATCGATACGAGAGTAATGTAGGTAGTAGGTACTCGGTGGTCTGAGACCTGAGATGATGCATCAGCAAATTTTATTACAAGGCCTTGGAGAGTAATTAATTTAATATTTACAATAAATTTTATACTAGGTATGCCATATTCTCGCACACTGTTGACTGTCTCCAATCAAGTGCATCATACCGGATGAAAAATAAATTTACAGGATTGTTTTTAATCAAGTAATCGAGACAAACAGATTATTTACCTAATTGTGTGTAGGTATAGGAAATATGTATACCTATTAAGGACTCTGCCAAATTAAATGAAGTAAATGGGATGTACGTAAAATATATCCATTTATACAATGGCATGCGACGAATGAATCACAATCTTTACCGAACGAGAGACATGTAATTCTCGTATGCAACTTTCTGACTGCACCGATATTGATAAACGATCAATAAAATCATTTAATTTTTAGCGAGACGTTGTCGCGTCATGTTAACCGTAAAAAGGGTCATAGTCTTTTATTTTATTATCATCTTTGTCTCGTAGATGTAAAAGTACCGTAGATAATAAGAATATAAAGTCGATTGTCTGCCTTCGATAAAAAAGTACCGTAAGTAAGTGAAACAGGTTCTCCCTTAGAATATCATCATTATATTGATTAATATCACAATCACACCCATTCTGTCTTCTGCATAATATATCACATCACAATAGTAGGGAACTTCAATCAAAACACTGTGAATAATATGAAAGCAAATCATTAGTACCTTACCTACAAGCAGTAATAAAGAAATTATTAAATTATCGTCAGTTACTCTTAATTTCCACGAACTAAAAAAAGTGGGCGCCACATTGGTAGATGAGTTGATATACTCACTTCTCTGTTGTCTGTAGTATAAATGGTAATGAATGTTGAAACATTTTTCCTCTTGCAATTTCACACGGTGTGTCATTAACGAGATATATAATATCGATCTAAGAACAACACTGCATGTGTTAATAAATAACTGATCTCGTGGACCAGTGGAGCCCAAGACATATCTACAGTATAGTAAGTTATGGTATAAAAATATTCGAGGAGAATGCTTATTTGAGGATTTTGATGAATACGACAACATTGTTAATTAATAGTAACTTGCCTATATGGGTGTAACACCAAGAATATTGTGCACGCGACTGTATAATTAACAGTAAGGTATTATATTTCGTAGGTCGTTCATCTAGAAAATTACGCAACGAATATCAAAACATTCTATGATCGATATCAGTTAGTGAATGTCAATACTAATTCTATCACAAATTACTCTTAGCAATTAAATGTACTTAATCCAAGTTCAATATGAATGCCAGAGACAGCTTAGTTGTTAATTAAATAAAGCTATGAATTTTTCCGATAGAATGTGACAAAAATGACCATACAAAACATGCTCTGAAAATTCAAGGGGTCAAAAACCACGTCGGTCAATGAGCTTAAATTGCATGTACCACAATAATACATCTCCAGTGCAGACGGAGCGTAAAAAAAGAAAAGTACAAGGATCTTACTGAGCACAAAATACATATACCTACGTAAGTCTAGTGCTAAACCGTCGGCGTCGCTCGGAGATTTGAGATACTTTCAAAATATGATAAATGAAAGGGGAAACGATAAACGGTTCCAATTAAAATATACAAATAAATGCGCTGACGAATGTGACAATAAAATTGATAATCCAAACGCTATATTATTAAATCGATATTCTGATTAGTCGTAAATCTACATCGAGAGAGAAAATTTTAGCTTACGAAACACAAATTGTAAAACAGAATGTGCTATAAAGATTTTACGATTGAAGCAAAATATTGTTTGATAATAAAATGAATATGTTTCAAGGTCGCCAGAATTTAGCACTGTTTCCTTATGTCACGAAATTATTAATTTGGAGTTTAACGCTCTGAATATCTAATAACAACACTTTTCCTTGGCATAGGAAATCTAATGAACTCACTGAGTAACCAATAATATGCAAATGAAGATCATAATAAAATGTTATGGTGTCGGTTCTATTGCGGGCACGATTCAGGAAAGAATATTGCGAACCTTGGACGTGAGATATTGCCAAATTGCACGCCCTGTTACTCCATAAACGTTAATTATTAGTTTTTTGACACCATTAAGGGGTCATGAACCGAGACGTATGAAAACGATTTGAACAGAATCAAACCTTCGAATTGGGAGGAAAAATAACAATATCCGTATTTGTTACGCTTCATACAAACATGAACATGAATATTTCAGTCTGTGGGAAAACACCTTAGTATATAATTATTATCTGTGAGTGTGTCGTTTATAAACAACAAGATCGCATAATCATTATTATGTAAGTTTTGATAAAAAGAGATAAATCTGGTATACCGTTCAACCCAGGACTTGTACTAATGTTGTTTAGTATTTATATTGATTGGCGTGTATATGGTATTGAGCGACTAGCAGACGTGAAGCCAAAGTGTGATTCATCATCTGATATTGTAGGTATGGGTATGGAGTGCAGATAGTTGCATTAGATAGCACACCACAATAAAGGTAAACGGACAACTTGCAACAACTCAAGAGGCGACACACAGGCACCTAAGATCTATCTAATACACTAGTTGTACATATATTATTATATGGACAAGCAATGTGAAATGTGCAAGGTTCAGTTCACACATATCCAATCCTGTGAATTTGCTAATTAATACTAGTGTGTTCGTTGTTATCATTACTGATTTTAAAATTAATATATTCGTTTGCGTAATTATAATATTCGGAAAATACATAAACAATTCGTTCGGCGACATTTTGTAGGTATAACACTTTTATTTCCTAAATTAATTGATGATAACATGTATCTATTAGCGTTTATATGTATAACAAAAAACATTATTGCTGGATTTCACCAACTTCTTAGTTGAGGAATAGCGAAGATAGGAGCCACCTAGCACAAATTTTTGTATAAAGAATATTGATAAATGGTTCCTATTACCGCTATTCCTCACCTAAGAAGTTGGTGAAATCCAGCATATGTGTCCTAAATATTAACAACTGTAACAACAAAATAACAATAATTTCGCATGCTTAGAAAAATAATTAATTAATTTAAACGAATATACTGAAGTGTGAATGTTTAAATTGATCGAACCGCACAGGTTCAGCTCAGCAGCACCTACAGTCTACACCTACATACATTTGTTCCTCTACCTAATAATGAATCAATGTTCATAATCTGTGAGTTCTGTGATTCAATTGGCAAATCTCAGTTCTCCATTCCATAATAATACACGTGCAGCAATATGATGTTTTGTTAATCAGGTGACTAGTATTTGATGCGATGCATGTCGAGATATGAGATATATACAAGGAACAAGTAAACAAACAGCACAATATTGTATTGTACTGATTAAATCTGTTTTGTTGATACGAGTTGTGTACAATAACAATATTGATATGAACCACGTACCCCACGCCACGAATTATTATAGAAACGAGAAGTGGGCTAAATCATCAATCAGGTCCCCTTCTTTCACATTGTGTCACAAAGAAGAATGTGTGTATACGAACAAGGAGCAATATATCAACTAAGGGATGAATAGACTAATGGAGTAATTAAAATACTCTCAGAGAAACACTGCTATGTATACCTAGATAGAAAGATTTTGGAAGAAATTGCCACTTCTGTGATTACAGATGAAGTTCATGTCGAAGGAAAATCTACATTTTAAGTATTTTTTCGGGAACTGATTTTCGTATTGTGTAATGAAACTAATATTAATTAATAATAGAGGCACAGTTGGTATTAAGATAGAATATTGCATACAATACAACTGCGAGTTAGTTTATAGGATGTAATGCAATGCAATAATGACAGTTGTGATTGGTATGTCAGAGATGTAGGTAATTAGTTAGCAGAATGATTAGCTCATGTTATGTCATATCAGGTACGGATCACTCTGGACAACCTACCAGCTACCTAATAACAATTATCACATTCCTCATGTTGACTACCTAATATTACCATTCCGTGTAAACCTCAACTCAAAGCCCCTATGTAAACTGAGGAAACTACAGAAATTCTTCGACTACATGGCGAGTTTTACATTGCTGCACGAAATTCCAGTAACATGCTTACAGTTTTTCATCATTTTCTTTAATTCCAATATCTTCGATGTAGTATAATGGTACCTGCTCACATATTTGCAAATAGCCACAAGACACCAGACAGGTATAGTAATTATTTCCCTATAGATAGTTAGGTAGGTACTGCTACAATGTCTCCATTCCACTAAGGAATCTTATGTAATTGTCCCGTTTCCACGGACATTCTGGAAGGAATGCGCTACAGCTTATCGTGGAATTACGCAACAGGTCAAGGGAAATAACCTTAAAGGCAAATAATATGTGAAATAAAAACTATCGTGCTGCCCGACTGAATAATAAATAGGCTAGAATGAATCCGCCATTGCTAACCCTTAATATCTCATTGAAAGATCAATCTACTTACTAATAAAATTTTGATACAACAATCTCTACACACGATAAACGTAGCACGTAGTTTTTGCCATTTATTGATAAAGCAAAATGAAAATTTCCCGTACTGATTGATGACGATTGTCCGAAAGTCAAATTGCTGTGAACCGGTTCGCGAAATCAATAAGACTAAAGAAATAAAAGTCGAATGATGCATAGACTATACACGGTTTAAGTATAATATTCATAAGCAGCTGGGTATAGAGATCTCACGATCCAGGCTCATACTGCAAATTCATAAAGAAAATCTAACGTTCAACTAATCTAGATGGAAACAATGATTGAAAAACTATTTTTAATTGGATTACTAGGGATTAGCACATATGCATGACTTGTATGTATGTGCATTGTAGTTACAGACTCATCCTCAGAGTAACATAGTATATGTAGATATGACACGGTTAAGCCCTGGATGAGTAGACTCGTGCTACCTCCCTTTAACTACTACTAAAAATACAGTATGAGCAGGAGACAAACGTAAGTTTCACGAGTTGATTTCAGATCATCCCTTGTTCCAGCAAATCTGAGGGAGATCGGAGTAGTTGGGGAATGTCATACTTCAGTCTCTACCACTTTCTATGTGTTCTGTCAGCCTCTGCCATTTTCTGTGTACGACACTTCATACCTGTTGTCCAGTCCACTGAGTGGGTACATACCTCACATAAGTCTATGGACTCATCTAAACACGTATGACACGTCTGAAGTAAATTACTCTACAGAAAACTACAACAGGTGTATCGTGTACCCCTAGTTGGTGACAAATCAACACTGTGTCCTAAATTTTCCTTACACTGTGCACGACATGACATAGATAGTACTGTACCTGATGCGGTGTGCAAACATGAAGGAAGAGTTTTACAAGTGTTTGATAACAATCTTGTTGTGACAATGTTAACAATATGCATGGAGTTAAAGCTCAGAACAGTATAAACAATAATATGTATAAGCATGTGGATAGTCGGTACTACAATATGTGTGAGAGAATACAACAGAGAATAAATTGTACTGTGCAGTTATGTCAATGTTTAGATCTGACTGTTGATTTTAATGCATCTCCTATTTATAAAGACAATGTACTGTACTCATTTCACTGTAAGCCTATCTATATACAGATACTGTGCCGTTATTTAGTTAACAATTATTATAAATCTAAAGATAATTATCCATCAAGTAAAACCACACATCCATCCACCAGTTAGAGCAGTAGGCGCCTGTACAAAAGTATCAGTTTATTCTATTCAATGGCTGTGCCAATGACATTGATTCCTATATAAACTCAACAACAATCATCGTATGATACCAAATGCAACAAGCATCATTCTCTCACAATATTTTATAAGGAAAATATAATCTAAAAATCTAAGAATATAAATAAACATGAGACATACCAAAGTCAAACTAGAAATTAGTTGTTTATTGTAAAAGTCAGCAGGAAACTTACCTAGAACAAAAGAAAAAAAACATTAGTAAACATTATCTTCATACACTTATGACACCATTGTTTAAACATCACAAAAACACACTAACACAGAGTAATGCAAGAAGTACAGCAGGTGATTGTAAAGCTTTAACGAAATGTCTATATGATTTTCTTCTGAAACATTCAATCGACATGTTATACATTTCTGAGAAGACAGTAGCCCAGATAAAGCGGCGGACGGCGCCCTCCGTGTGTATCCGTGTCGCCGAAGTAATTTATTAATGCTATGGTTAAAAGTAAATTACGTTTCACAAAAAAGTTCTGTGTCAATCAAATGAGTGCAGCAATAATTGGCACTCTTTCTTAGACCTATTCCGGGTCAAATCAACACAATTTTATAGCAAAATTTACCTCACCATCTCAGATTTTCATGAAATTTGGCACATTTGTACTATTGATAGAGATATGGAAAAATACCAAATTACATTGCAATATGTGAACTCGTTCCTGAATTACAGCTATGTAAAGTGCTGAAAAAATGGACGAAAAGACCGCGACCATCTATTTTTGAAGTGCTCTAGGAGCTCTTCTAATTGAGCTAGAGAGCTGGGAGAAGTGTCATTTTATAGCATTTTTAATGGCCTTTTGAATGATATACAACATGATGTGGGGTGCGCAACATTTTTTTTTTGAAAATTTTATTTTAAAAATTTAAATTTAAATATTTCTGAAAGTACATATTTTAAAAATTTCAAATTAATTCCATAAATAGTTTATATTTACACAAATCATCTGGCAAAATTTGGATTTGGGACGGCAATGGGTTCACTGTTAAAAAAAATTAAAACTGTTGCATCGTTCATTAATTCCCTGTACAATACAAGGAAAAAGAGGAATCGTTAGTACGGAGTCATGGGTTTTTGGTATATTTAGGTTGGTGGGGTAGTGGAGAATTCAATTTTAGACACATTTCCTCCCCCAGCCCCCCTCCCCCCCGCCACCATTAAGAAACCTTCTAAAATCAACGTTTTTTTTATATTATGCGATATAACTTTATTGATTCACATTTTAGGGCAAAATATATGTATGCCGATTTAAAAATCATTAAATATCCTGCAGATTTTCAATAGAAAATTTTGCTCTAAAATAAATAGCAGGGGAGCTATCAAGCTCAAAAACTTGCCAAAATTTGTATTTATGTAGGTACTAGTATATTAATTATTTAGTTTCTTGGCATTATATATCATGATAACTTCCGTTATTCAGGCATGTAGCTAGGCCTTTAGGAGCCCTTGGAGCAAAAATTACATTTGGGGCCCCTATATTTTTTAATGTTTAAACAATGTAAATGTGAGGAAAAAGGTTGGCCTAGTTAGGTTTATTCTTAATTTTATCAGTTATTCTTACAATATTAGGGGCCCCAATTGTTATTTTTGTCCCTGGGCCCCTAAAGGCCTAGCTATGAGCCCTTATAACGAAGTTTTCATGTGATGTATATAATGGCAAGAAACTCAAAATTTGGCCAGCTTTTGAGCTTGATAGCTCCCCTGCTATTTATTTTAGAGCAAAATTTTCTATTGAAAATCTGCAGGATATTTAATGATTTTTAAATCGGCATACATATATTTTGCCCTAAAATGTGAATCAATAAAGTTATATCGCATAATATAAAAAAAAAGCGTTGATTTTAGAAGGTTTCTTAATGGTGGCGGGGGGGGGGGGCTGGGGGAGGAAATGTGTCTAAAATTGAATTCTCCACTACCCCACCAACCTAAATATACCAAAAACCCATGACTCCGTACTAACGATTCCTCTGTTTCCTTGTATTATACAGGGAATTAATAAACGATGCAACAGTTTTAATTTTTTTTAACAGTGAACCCATTGCCGTCCCAAATCCAAATTTTGCCAGATGATTTGTGTAAATATAAACTATTTATGGAATTAATTTGAAATTTTTAAAATATGTACTTTCAGAAATATTTAAATTTAAATTTTTAAAGTAAAATTTTCAAAAAAAAAATGTTGCGCACCCCACATCATGTTGTATATCATTCAAAAGGCCATTAAAAATGCTATAAAATGACACTTCTCCCAGCTCTCTAGCTCAATTAGAAGAGCTCCTAGAGCACTTCAAAAATAGATGGTCGCGGTCTTTTCGTCCATTTTTTCAGCACTTTACATAGCTGTAATTCAGGAACGAGTTCACATATTGCAATGTAATTTGGTATTTTTCCATATCTCTATCAATAGTACAAATGTGCCAAATTTCATGAAAATCTGAGATGGTGAGGTTCAAAGAGTGTGTTGATTTGACCCGGAATTGGTCCTTAGTATAGGTTGGTATATTATGTACTAGGCGTTTCCTCTTGTGCGACGGAAGACCATAGTGACTAGTCTAGAGAAGTGCAGTCGTAGAGGCAATCGTAGCTGTTTACAAGAAAATGTAAAAAAATAAATATTTTGTCATTTTTGCTCATTGACCTGTATCATAGAATATTCGTTGTAGGAAAACCAATTATAAACTTGCGACAAAGGAGGTACATCCATTTTACTGACTTTTCATTAGGTTTCAATGCATTTTTAACATTATTTGTCTTGTCGTTAATAAGAAGGTACCTGGTACCTACCTGCAGTCTCCAGTACTAAGACAACACACGCAGACTGGTAAGACAAAACTTTCTAAGACGTCATTATTGAACAAGCTAATTGGCACTTGTTTTGCTTGATGACTATTAAAATTGGCGACATGTTTCTGCCGATCTATTTATAGTGTATGGCAGGCAGGTAGGTACCACCTGTACATCTAACTATTTGCACTCTCAGTCTCCACCTTAGATACGCCAGCCACCTATCCACCATAGAGAGGAATCTGACCGAGACTGGGTACCAACACACCATAGATACTCGTACCTAACGACTATGCATAGTTAGGTAACAATAACTAACTACCCAGTAGAAGCAAATACCAGCTAACTAAACTAATACACGACTCTAGTATCTGTAAACCTATTATCGCAAGTACAGTCTATCTTGCCTACCGGAGATCACTGATTAAGCTCGATTAGATACAACACTAAACAAACACTGCTTCTACAACTTTTATCTCTCTACCTCTAACATAACGCCAGATATTGTGACTACAAAATGTACAATTAAATATTTATGGTTATTAACACAGCTTGACTGACACACAAGAAATAGACCACGATATTAGATAATTGTAATATGTTTTTATTAAATTGATCCCTTGCTCCACCAACACACAAGGGACCTGAACATCGTCAAATATTATTGATGTAAATTGGACACATCGTCAGTCACAACATTTTGCAAAATAAGAAAAGAAAGACCAATGGGTGGATTTATTACAGAAGCAATATCTTCAAGTTAAAGCAGTGAATAAATAATAATATTATATTGCAAAAGATTTGAAATGACTGTCGCATAATAAAATTATCAGAATGAGTAAAAAGGTAAGAGTTGTATTTATTATTGCAATAATCAAACATCACGAGATTTATTACTGACGTACGTGAGATTTTATGGCACTTTTTATAAGAAATTCTACATAAGCAGAGTTGAGGTACTTCGACAAGAATTCCACCTTCCATGTTATCACTGATATGACTTGACTACTTATCTAGAGATAGACCAACCAACCAACCTAGTACTTATTGAGACACAGTAATCATTGATTTAGCAACGTTTAGTAATAGGTCTAATTAGATTGAGAATATCACAAGTAAATAAAAATGAACTGAGACTATTGGGTTACTAGTACTGATGAGAAATAAATATTCAGGAGAGCGAGTCAATAGTTCAATAAACCTATGTATATTAATTCATATTACATCAAAAGGCGATGGTTTTGCCTTAACCTGGAAACTCAGAACCACTACCAGGAGCGTAGGAAGACCACCACTACGATGGAGAGACGACCTAGTCAATTAAGTGTATTGGTGCCAACTGGATCAAGAGAGCCTAGGATAGAGCGGTGTGGAAGCAGATGGAGGAGGCATTCGTCCAGGAGTGGACGGGAGTAGGCTGAAGAAGAAGAATACATCACGATGCGATGTGGACAAGAGATTTGCGCTGGTGTCAAATAGTGAGATTATATTTCGTGTTTTACCAGCGTCATCTTCATCTTCTTTCTATCTTTTATACATCTTTAGTTCTGTCATTAGTAAATGATCTTGTTTGGGCAAGGTCAAAGAAAATAAAAGGTAAACATTTGCGGCAAATAATGCAACAAGATAATTATTAACAAATGCAATGCAGTATTATGAATGTGTGTGTCTAAAATCTAAATAAATACAACTAGAGTAATATAATAAATAAGAAAATAATAAGTGCCAATCACTCAATGTGGCTCTCTCACTTACAGAAATCAATAGGAAACAATAGACATATTCAGACGGCGTAAGGTGAATAATTAAAATACATTTGCATACATTTCCTGTCTCTGCATATATACTCGTAATACATAATATCAATATGTAATAATATTATAGTAGTCCATTATAATAGGTCCCACATACACTGTCTTGCAGTACACTGCACACTGCATACACCACAGAGATATTACTTGCACACTTGTATAATGTAACTAATGTGACACGAAACCAAGATCATTCATCAATCATTGTGACTCGATTAAGGAATGAAATGACAGACACGGTTCGCAACGTCAATATAATTAATCAAATATTAATTTGGTATGTTTTATGATCAAAATTTCACATTCAATCGGCAGTTATACATAATGATATAGAAATTATTCATATATTCACTAGTATCAATCTTCTTGCAAAATCGGAAGCCCCGAACACGAGATGAATTTGTTCATTGACACTACTCGTAAAGTCACAGTATTTACTTAATCTTTGCGGTAAAATAAAACTAATACCCCATATGGTGTAGCGGGTGTCGGCAAAATGGCTAGAGGAAATATGCAGTTACCTTATTCAATAAAGTAATTTGCACATTAAAGTAATATTGTTAGCTCATCGAATTATTCTCAGTGCGTAGCGACTGGTTCGATGACCCTCTCTCTTTTCAATACTGAACTGACATAATGCCGAATGCAACTTCATAATAACATTATAGAATCTTCTAGTGGTTATCTTCCAGTACCTTCTACTAAAATTCAGATGGAAACTTTATCCTATACGACAACCAGTACTAAAATATCACATAAAAGTATTTGAAAATGTTTTATAACCTACAATGATAGTTGATAAATCATAAACAGTTGACAAGTCACAGTCCGCAACAATCAATGGTATAATATTATGATATGATACATAATAAAAAGATACCAAACAAGGAATATTTCTCCCACACTTTATCCCGAAGTGGAATATAATCAATAACAATCAATCATTTGAAATAACACCACAACAAACTACTTTTCACAGCTAATGGTGTACTCTACTATGCCTAATATGGAAGGTCTTCAAACAATGCATCGATACTACATTATGTTATGTGAAACATTAGCTCGGTGGATATTATATCTTTCGGCTTTTTTCAAACAGATGGACGAGTGAGAACACTACCACTGTTATTGCATCAAAGATCAAACTATTCCTGACTCCAAACTGATAAACGATAATTTATTATTATTATGCATAACAGTGTGTAAACTGGGGCTAGACATATCAACAATTAAAACAATTTCAAAAAACGGGAGACTTTAGATCTCGACAACCTTACTGAATAGCTTTAAAAAAATACTGTAGATACATTAAACCTTTATCTAGTAAATGACCATAAAAGATTTTAGAAAGGAGCGAAATTAACCCCAAATAGTTTTAATAACGAGATTTTTTTCATGCAATTGTTCATGCCATTTTGAACCTTAATGCCTCGGGAAATGACCGTGACGTCATAAGGGGTCCGAGCTTTAAAAATCCTAGAACCAAATTATATACGTTGAGAGTTTAGACAATGTTTACTTCCGATTTACCTGCCGCGCTGCTATCAAGTTGCTAATACTATACGACATATTGATAATGTCTATTATCCAAGCTTAAGTCCATCCAACAAACCTTGATATGACAAATTAGTATTCTAACAAACATCATAGTGAGTCGACCATTGTTATTACAAATGTCTAATTAACTCGACACCCATTACGTGCGACTTCATTCTAATGACATATCAATAATCCGCAACACCACTACACCTTAACATAACAACATCGTGAAAAATGTCCTCGTCCAACTGAACATCCAATACCTATTGCGAATCAAATTTGTGTTAGTTAGACCACACCGTTCATTGATCTTAGTAGATGACATTCAAAGAGTGGCCCAGTGGTACAATAATCTCTAGGCATAGACACAAGGTAGACTATAATCAAAAGTGTTATAACTAATGCGGCTATTTGCAAATTTCGTGATATTATTGTTGTTTATCGTCCTTAAGCTGTATTGGACTCGTCAGTTTTACATAATTAGACATATAATAATTAAATGGAATAGTAATAATGCACAATATCAATGCTAAAGAGTGTAAAGGGCTCTGTTAGCATTTTCTGAGAGACAGTAACATAGTATGAACCAAGATAACTATATAATGAAAGTACAATAAACAATTTATGATATAGTCAGTTCAATGCTGGAGTGCATGTAAATGGTTCATTTCAGCATTTCGTCGACAGAGTAAAACGATTTTTCAACCAGGTACGTTTTCACTGCTCCCCCAAATTTACTATCACTCAGAGACTTTATTTCGTCAGGCAACTTGTTGAACAGGCGCACACTACATTACATTCACTCCTGAAAAAACACATTATAGGCACGTAACTGAGAGAACATACAAATTATAGTGACAATCCTCGTATTAAGTTGGCTTGGCTTGTATATGAGATTGTTACACCCTCCCGTTGTTGTATAATAACATTTAGCTGGACACGGGACACCTTACGATATTATGTACTGTACAGTGTACATAAATAAGACTTGACTAAAAATTTCAAATTTATTGCTCGCCATCACGCCATGGGACCTCGCGAGAGGTTAAGGAGGTCTTTCAACTTTGTTGTTGAGGAGAAAATTTCAAATCCGGATCTAATTTCGAGGAAAGTCTTGCGATAAATAAATCCTAATTAACCGAAACTTTCGAGTCGTTCACAGTGGACGAAATTAATTATGATAGAAATAAACTTGTACAAAACCGTTAATTTACTAGGAAACATAAACTTTCGTGTATAAATTCTGTAATATAAAAGTAGGTTGAACCAAACGCGAAAAAAATATTTTCGTTTATTTGACGATACCGGGAAATGTAACAAATATGGAACCTCTACATCTAAATGTATAAATCAATTTGGGGACATGACATAATAAACACACTTAAGCATCTCCAATTGTTACTATAAAAATGTATAGAAAATCTAGTTAAAAATTGGTGTTATTCAGAGGTGCAAACTCGCATTCCATCCATCACTGACGTGTCAAACAAATTATAAGCCATTAAAAATAATATGAATGTAGATCGGGTAGTCGATACTCGTATGTATGTTTCGTTTTCGGAAATATCAGTTAAATAAATAAATACGTCTACAATACAAACTACACACAAATATGTAAAATAAACATTAATCGACGCTTTCATTTGGTACTTCATACCTACATACATTCGAGAAGAATCGGCGAGACAACATGCAGCGAATGGCGCTTACATTCCAAGACAACCACCAACGTAATATATCATTACCTTATACAATTACATACATTACTACTGTACTGTGATATCAGAGACCAAACTGCAGGTGAATGTTGCGTGAATGAAACACCAAAGCAGAAGAAATTCATTATGTATAACTAAACACCTTATATCAAAAACTGCATAGTCTAATTGTGAGACTAATGTAATAGGTATTGTGCTGGTGTGATGTATTAGATATCCTGTGTCCTAGTATAAAAGTGCACTAAGTATCGCAGTCCTTTACTTATATAATTATTGTTATGCAGAGTGCACCTACGTAGAATACATAAATCAGAGCATTGTACGCATCTTATTTAATATTATGTTATTGGGAATCTGCATATTACATATTAGTCGGTCTCCGTATATTATGGTCTCACTCGAGCTGCACTTCCTGTCGGGCGGGCGAACCGTACAGGCGACCTTGCGGCGCCATCAGCCACCATCCACCCGACAGAAGAAGAAAGTTACATATTATCTCTAGTACCCGACATACCAACATTACCAACAACACAAACAGAGGAAAACACTCAACCATTATATGAACCAATCACACGATAAACACTAGCAATTATATTATCGTTAGGTTCGTACATAATTAACATGGATTGATTTCCTACCATTTATATTTATACTGTTCATAACACATTAATTACAATCTATGAACCATTCAGATTTATACCACGATTCCACGACTGCGGACCTGGCGGACATTCCATGTTTTGTTATTACTCAATATTAATTTTATACTTATCCCAGTGAGATTCCTAGCTCTATGTATGTACTATGAAGTTAGGTTGTTTATAGCACCTTGACTTACTCAGCAAACAATTACTGTTAATTTGAAGTAGGTACATGAACATTCTTCGATTTCTGAAGCCATAATAAAAGGATCTTACACGAGACGCAGTGATCAGCGCAAATCATGCAGTTTATATATATGTAACGTAATAATAAAACCAGAGAAATTATATGACAATAATAAATGATGACTAATCAACTTTCTATAGTATGTGTGTGTGTGTCTGTAACTGTAATCTATACGTTAAAATAATTTACTTTTTCCTTATAAGTAATTGGCACTTGTATGAAAATTACTTCAACTAAAGGTACACTACGAAGATGGCAAACGAATGCCCAGGTGTAAGACATATTGATCATGTTTGAGTCGTAATAAGTTGAAAGGTAATTAGGAACAAAGAAAAATGCCAATCAGCAAACTTATTTACTGAAGTTTTCAGTGTTACACATTTTGTATACTAACCACAAGTAGTCTGTATACTGATCTTAAGATGCCACATTCCGTTATCAAAAGGTAGAAAAACAAATTCCACAGAATGTTGCCCGTCAAGAAAGCAATTCTTTGCTTGATTTCGTTATGACGTGTGGATATTGAGTACTGGGTGGGTACTACGGTACTACGGTACTTTCAATATAAGATTGCATGGAAAGTTGGCGCCACTAATAAATTATATTTATATGGATGATCAATTAAGCTAAATAAAATCAAATAAAGGGCGTAAATAATGTCGAATGTTCGGTGAGTTATTAAACAATAAATAATGTGAAAATATGTGACCCCTTTCACTGGGCGGTTCTAGGGCAATGGCAATATTCTCATCTCATCTCATCATACCCATTACATTACCCACACAACACGACGCCTCCCCTTTAGGACGCCACAGTCCGCAGTCCGCACTGCAGTAGTGAAAAGATAGTAACATAATAGTACCTCTTAATAAAAACTCTTACCTATACGAGTGACCGTTGCATCGAATTAAAATCGTAATATTTTTATATTATTATAATTTCACCGCGTAATTGAAAGTACAGTAGACTTCTGGTTAACGTAAGATAGAATTACAATTCCGTAGACATGGGGGCGTAGAGCTAGAAGGTATAAGTATTAAATTATTGTTATAGAACTTATTGCGAAGAATGAGGACTTCGCCATATTACACCAGACATCAAGAATACATGATAGGGTAATAGAAAAAAAGAAGGCACAAGAAGGTATTGGTAATGGATCAGGGAATGCAAAAGTCGCAAAAGCTGGGATGAATACAAATACTAAATTTTGTACAACATAGGAACACGCCATAACATTAAAAAAAAACGATAATGTCAATTTTTGCTCTCTAAAATTATACAAGAAATACCAAACATTAAAACTGAGTAGTGTGCATATTGAACAATTTATCATCGGTTTATTTTCGTACTTCTTGGGTACATAATAAAGCTTCCCGTACATAATACTGCTGATATATATAGGCCTGAATTACCATAACGACATTCCGAGTTTCACAAGGAAGAGATGTGAAGCCAAATATTTTTTCACATTACATCACAGGTAGGTGGACGATGGTTGAATAATTGGGAATACGTATATTCTGTACCTGCGAGCCACGGGAGAAATTCCATATAAGTCGAAAGCAATTAACATAACAAGACTGCAATGATTTTAAACGAGAAAAGTAAAAGATGTCTGGTCCGAAATTATTCACATCTATGTAGGTACGTATTTTTATAACGATTGACAACTTGGAGTATATCTACAGAATAACAAAATTATTATCACCAAGGGTTAACTAGTAGAAATCTCGACCCTCGATAAGTCCGTTTAAGTGAGCAGTCACTTCTTAGATTTGCTGTTGTATTTTTATCTGATTGTTCACTTGAAGGCAAATATATTTCATGAGAACAAAATAGGGAAATATGTTAAAATTTCACACAATAAGTTACTATTACATGTGTACACTAGGGTGAGCTTACAGTGAAGCTGCGATCTCCTCCAGCTATCCCCAAAATACATAAATTACAATCGTAGAACGTTGTTTCAGGCAACACTCATAGATTTCAGCTTCAGCTTGGAACGTTCATATCTGTATAAGTCCCTCATTGGTAAGTATATTGATTTAGTTAAGATTGAGACGAGTGCAGTATATGTAGGCAAGTATAGTATTTATACCAGATAATGCAACACTAACTGTAACGAAGTAACGTGGCGCCACAGCGCGTTATATACGAGTCCAAAACAATTTGAGTGTTGTGTTGGTGCATGCTCTGATGTATTATCTTCGGCCCAGATCAACAATTTTATTATGTTACATACGTTCAGGTACTGGTACTTGGTAGCAATGCATTAACACATAACGATAAACCATTTAAACACAATCACACAGTACTGGCTGCTGTACCTACCCGGTACTGAAGATTCGAGATGCAGGTAGCTTCATATAAGCTTATAAATTCTTATATATTTGTATGTCAATAAAACATTTAAATGTAAATTGAGTTGAAAACAAGAGACCATAATTAATTGTAAGTATGTAAATTCACATAAAAATTTAATTGAAGCTTTTTACACCTGAAAATATGCTATCGCAATAACTATACGATAAATTTCGTTTCGAATACATGATATGGTTGGCTTGGCACAAGTCATAACAATATGTGAAAGGTAATGTTCGAATCTCAATGCTGACCGTATAGATGTATTCTGTGACCTTTTTATGTTACATATTGTACCTAAATAACACTAATTTTCATTAGTTTCGCTCTACGAGAAAAACAGAACACACTGTCCAGTTGTATCAATCCCCGAGGATTATATTGTAATGAAAGGCAATTATTTGTACTATATTACCTGTACGTTTAATTGTGACTTTAATGGGGAGTTCACATGCGTTGATCTCACTTACATAGAATTACCAACTTTCGTGACGCATTGTCCAGAGTTAATTAATTACATATTTAAAAATTTCTTTTTCCATACTATAAAAAAGGTTTGGTTCCATTATTTCCACTTAAGTATTGAGAAATGATATTATTTAATTCTTATACCAGAAGATTAGGTTAATTTCTATTCCAATCTATTCCTGAATGGTCAGATAAAAAATGTACCACAACCTAGTTGGATAAAGAACTTAGAAGCTGTAAAATGTATTGTGAGAAGCCTATATTTACGAATCTAATTCTGTATACTAAGGGTTTCAGATGAATAGACCTTACAATATCTCGAAACCGACCTTATTTAGAGTCCAGGGTATCGTGATCTACATGTAGTAATTCTTTAGAAGTATCTAGTCTGAGGTAGTTGGTAGATATTTACACGAAATTAATAATGTGTTCATACAAAAAGGCACATCTAATGAAGATATGTAATTAATTTACAACACAGGTTCACTCCTAGTTGCTATGCAACTACTAGTGCAGCAATCGAGTACCTACTAACAAAATAAATCACATAGCGATACAGAGGTTGCATAAAACTCAGGCGTTTGTAGCAAATTTTCATCATCAAATGGGTAGTGCATTTGATTATTTTCTTCTTTCTCAGCCGTTTTAATTCCAATGCTGAATATACGCTTCCCCTTTGACATTCCACAGATCCCTATCCTGGGCATGCTGCATCCATTTGCTTCCTGCGATTCACCTCACATCGTCAGACCATCTCGCCAGATGCCAATGCTCCTCATGCTTGTTCTAGGTAGAATTTGAGCGTCTGGCAACGTGTCCTGCCCAACTCCATTTTAAGGCTCGTTTTACCACGTCGGTGACCTTGTATTCCTCTCGTATCCATTAATTTTCCGTCTGTCCATTCATTTGTCCGTTTGTTAATGAAAATAAATTTATTTTTAAAGATATTTTAGGGTGGTCGGTTTTATAATATTTTAGCAAATTACTGGAAGCGATCATAACACTTGTGCAGCGTCTCGCCTACAATTGAGGAGAACTGAAGAAACACGGGCATTATTGCTGATATTGTCTAAACATATTTTTAGACCATTTTGTACATACAGGTTTGAAATTACGATACGTAGCGAACGCGCTACTTGCTCTGAAAAATTTCCATACTTTTGTAAATATTAACATCATACGCCACTACGAAAAATTCCGTACATTCTTGTATACGCTACACAACTCCAAAGAAACTCTCTACATACATAACATGATACGCATTATGTTAATCTGCTCGCGAATTACAATAGTATTGATTTAATTAACACTAATTACCTACATATGTATCAGTTGGCTACTTTATACACGGTGTAACACAACCGGTGGATCAACCGAAGCAGGATGATAGAGGACCTTAATACCTATCGATTTAACCCCCATGTATGTTCAGCGATTTTTTGTAGTTTTCGAGTTATGAATGTTTTTCTTATTTTTTTTCCAAACCCCGACTTGCAAGACGTTATTGGTCACAGAGACGCCAATTATTAAGATACATACTTGATTTTTTTCTAGAATAAGTGAATAGTGTGCCTTCCAGATACAAAAAGAATTATGGGCCAACCTGATACCATAACCCTATAAAAAAATATTGAATCTCAAAATTAGTCACAATTGAAAATTTTAATAAATGTTTGAGGACGATTTAAAAGAAATAATCATAGAATAATTTTTTTTTGAATTTTTTCAAAAACTTGCCAATTTTATAAAGTATCTACCCTGTAAATTTCATTGAGCTATCTTTACAGGTTCATACCTAAAAATTGATCCAAAGCCGTTAGGGCGGTAACTCACGAAAATAAATTTTGATGATTCTCCATACTAAATGTATGAGAAGATAATTTCCCTAAAAAAATATAAATTTATACCTACTATTTTCATCTACGCATTAGATTTCGACTACAAGATAAAAAAATCGAGTATGAAAATAGTAGGTATAAATTTATGATTTTTTAGGGAAATTTTCTTCTCATACATTTAGTATGGAGAATCATCAAAATTTATTGTCGTGAGTTACCGCCCTAACGGCTTTGGATCAATTTTTAGGTATGAACCTGTAAAGATAGCTCAATGAAATTTACAGGGTAGATACTTTATAAAATTGGCAAGTTTTTGAAAAAATTCAAAAAAAAATTATTCTATGATTATTTCTTTTAAATCGTCCTCAAACATTTATTAAAATTTTCAATTGTGACTAATTTTGAGATTCAATATTTTTTTATAGGGTTATGGTATCAGGTTGGCCCATAATTCTTTTTGTATCTGGAAGGCACACTATTCACTTATTCTAGAAAAAAATCAAGTATGTATCTTAATAATTGGCGTCTCTGTGACCAATAACGTCTTGCAAGTCGGGGTTTGGAAAAAAAATAAGAAAAACATTCATAACTCGAAAACTACAAAAAATCGCTGAACATACATGGGGGTTAAATCGATAGGTATTAAGGTCCTCTATCATCCTGCTTCGGTTGATCCACCGGTTGTGTTACACCGTGTATACTCTTTAATTCTAGTTTAGTTAACAACGGTGTCATCAGTCAATATTTAATCACGTCACAAACACAATGTTTCTGCAGTTGTAAAAAGATTTTTTATGTTTACCATTGGGTACACATTGAATGTTATTGAAACATAATATTTCAGAAAAGAGTAAAGACGAGAAGGGGAGAATGGGAGATAACGATAGGTCGTCGTCCTGAGGTGTAAAGGACTTACAGACGTTCCATAGTAGGTATGTTCGTATACATTACAGATAGCCCCCGCCGGAGCAGGGGTAGTATTGAAGATACGTGATATACATAATATATACAAACTCTCTATAAATCGTGCATGACTTAAAAGAATGAAGCTGTCGAGATAATAATTTTCTAATGGTTGCAAACAAAATGTCTGAGATTTCATTGGCTTGAAACTTATTTGGATTACCTATGAGCAAATAAAATACCTTGATCATTATAGTTATTTCATTGTGCCCGAAAAGATATTGTTTCATTTATAAATTCTTAAATTTATGGAAACTTTATGAAGATTGAACATGCATTGTAGTCGTTTAGTCTGACAAAGTTAGAAATGGGTTTATACTTTTAATCCCAGTTTATTAATCAAAGTGCAGGTGGCGGACCTACGAGCTTTCTTTAGCTCACTGTCAAGTGTATTAGGGTTTGCACATAAAAACCCAGATTCTTCTTTCAGATGTCGAATTGTTTCTAATCATTCATGCACGCATTGTATTTTTCTAAACATAAATCTCGAAGAATATAATGGTCAAGACGCCGAACTCTTGCACTATTCACTAGCCAGGTGTACCTCCCTACCTAGTACCCACACACATATATACGTATGCAGTCCCCTACTAAATAAATAGACCCTAGAATCTTTCATGATACTGCTAAATGATTCAGGCATGTGGGAATGTTATTCAGAACTATTTTGTGTGAGTGCATGGATATATGAAACGTTCACATCAATCCCTAATCGTGCTTCACTATTGAATTCAGATATTCTCATGTATGGATGGTATTTTGCTTTTCGCATACTTAAGAACGTTTTTATTTATCAGACGTATCTTTCGAACGAAACACTAAGGATGTTTTGAAGGAAATTTTAATATTTTCGTGAATGAATCTGTAATAGTAATACTAAAGATTCATTCACAATGTAGTAATAATTGATTACTACATACGACATAATAATATGACAATCTTTACGTAACACCGCAGCCGTTCTGACTCGCTCCTATTGACGTAGCGTAGACATTATGATGTTCATATTATGCAACATAGTATACGATACAACAATGACCAAGCAAGAGCAGTGCAACATTGTTATGAATAGTTGCTACAGATTTTTCTAAGCACGCATGGAGTTTGACACAGATCATCCCATCTACGATAATAAATACAAGACTTCGTTAGGAGAGTGGCAGAAGTCGTTACTCTTAATTTTGTTCATAACTATTGACCTACTATACTGACCAACTATTGTGAAAATTATGATGAATCAGATTGATGCATAAAGATTAGCAGGCATTCATTTGATAATGATAAACGTAGAGAAATCATCATTGCAATAAAATGTTGGGTATGCGTGCTAATACTTAATGCCGTATCGGCCGACGATTTCTTTTGTTGCAGTAAAATCTGTTCGATATAAAATGGTAAAATATTACATAAATATACAGTATTAGTTATACACCTAGATATTGAACATTATATGCACATCGTAAAGATAATATTGTGTATGGGTGGTGGCTTGTAAAGTACATTGTAGGCGAAAGACGAGACTATAATAATATAATTTGACAATCTCAAACATCTAGTCGCGAATACTATCTCTCTGTATCTTATTATAAGCTCTATATAGCAAATAATAAAGCACAAATGATTCTATGACATCTAGCATTGCAGTATTGTGTGTAGGTATTTGATAATGCTTTGTAATTTGATATTGAATCCTGGAGGATAATAGGAACGTATAATGCATGTTACGTATAATGAATTATAACAGTTAATTATCCACAATCTCATTATCCTTTTATGATTGATTTATGTGTCGATACCGTTGCATGTCTAAATATAGACTGACAATACATTATTTATTGTATCATGTCTTCATTATCAAAATATACCTATTGTCTACGGAACAACGGATTCAATAATGTTGAATCAATTAAATTATATTTGCGTTCAAATCTTCAGTAATATTCGTAGGATCTAAGGTTATTATGGTGCGGTATGTACATATTATAGTTTGTGTAACTTCGGAGTCGTATTATTTTAGAGTCCTACGACGAACGAGTCGTCCAATAAAAACTTCTGTATAGTTACGACTTACGAGTAATACGTGCTGAACGTCAAATAAGGTGAAAAGAAAAGTAAACGACCAAGTTTTCCAATATCCACCATACGAGGGTGGAAAAGCAAACATCGCACAGTTCAACAAAAGTGAGAAGGAAGCTTGCCAAATTCATATTTGTGTATTATAAGATGTAATACGTGGGTGACATCTTTATAACGAAAATAAAATGAATAAAATAGATGTTACATCTTTTATATTGAAGAAGTGAACGTTGAACACAACGCATTATAAATAAATCATGAAAACGAGTCAATCCATCAATCGGATGACGTGTCTACAGCAGCGGTTCCTAAATTGTGTTCCGCGGAACCCTGGGGTTCCGCGGAAGGGTCACAGGGGTTCCGAGAGTTTTCGAAGAATCACAGTATTACCACATCATTTTGCCATCATGTTATGAATTTTCTAACACTACTACATTGTTTGGTAAAAAAATTTCGCCTGCGGCGCTAATTAGGCCTGTTATGTTTATCTTGTCACTCCTCCGATTTTTCTAAAAAAATTCGCCTGCGGCGACAACAAGATCTGCCGTGTGTTTCATATCACTTCATCCATTTTCCTGAAAAAATTTCGCCTGCGGCGCATTATTCTGACTCTAAATGTATAATCTAAAACTGTACTTTACTTGCTGCGGGCCGTCGCTCATTTATAATTTAAAATGGCTTGCCCGATGGCAAAAGTTTGCCCAAAGGCCTGCTATATAGAGGCACGCAGGTTCATTATTTCACAAACTTTCTATTTTCGCTATTTTCTTTGATGAAATTTTTATTTAAAGAAAAATAAATCAATAGATATGTATGGGTATCGTGACCCTCTTCACTCAATCCCAAAAAAAGTCGCCTGCGGCGCTATTCACACTCTTTATACCTCAAGGTCTTATTTGCATGTGACGACCTTCAGCCCCCCCCCCCCCCCCAAATTGAATCCTGGATCTGCCACTGTGTTAAAATGTAATTTTTGTCAATTTGATTTTTTTTTGTCGAGATAGGGTTCCCCCAAAAAAAAGTAGATCAATTAGGGTTCCGTAGCCAAAAAGAATTGGGAACCGCTGGTCTACAGCGTTTTGCAATCCTAATTTTAAATATTCCAGATGAATAGAGATCTACAGTATTATTTTCAGTATGATCTAAACATTGGATAATCATATCGTACACGCATATACATCGCAAACACAAGAGGGTGTCCACTGTCCAGTGACTTCGACTAATTTTATGCTACTTTATAATTTAGCAAATAAACTGAGTATCAAAAACCGAGGTGTTTATCTCAGTTCATACCTTAATCTACTAAATTGAAAAATGATGTACCGTACGCGTAGCCTGAGTAAAATAAAACCGTGTAACAAAAATACTGAATACTAAACGATAAACCGCATACACTTGCCTACAAACAATCGTGTTGTTATTAAACTAAGTACATACAGAAAATATGTTCAGCGCTTAAATTTTCACAACAGACAATGTTTTATATTACAGCATACAAATACATTATCCTCGCTGAAATAAAAACATGTTGCTAAAAAAAACATTGAAAATATTATCATATAAAAATCCACCTACTGAAGCAATCAGTCAATGATTCAATCAACTCAGTAGTCGTTATAAAGTGGTGTCATAAAAATTAATAGACCTACAATTCATCCAGTGAACATAGAGTTAGCCTCCCATGGTCCATACAGAG
The DNA here is from genome assembly GCA_963576895.1 of Ceraclea dissimilis. Classification (NCBI taxonomy): domain Eukaryota; kingdom Metazoa; phylum Arthropoda; class Insecta; order Trichoptera; family Leptoceridae; genus Ceraclea; species Ceraclea dissimilis. Next base: position 15,266,963 of record OY756373.1, read on the forward strand.
TATGTACTAGTAACTTGACTACTGAAGGTAGTAACTGAGCAGTATATGAGATAGATTGATGTCTCTAGCGTATGCACACTGCGGCTGAATAATTATATTTTCAAACCGGAATATTTAATTTATAAATACCTAATAGATGTATAATATGTAATTCTAGGTAACACACATTAGCCCTGCATATCAACAAACAGCAGTCTTCTATAATAATATGTATTGAACGAACGTGAAACCAAATATACCTAATATAAAAAATAATCCAGTAGGAATCCCCTTCTGTCCCCTATGTACACAACTTCAGGCGAGCCTAGCTTTCGAGCTAATATGGGACATACATGCTACTGGCTATACGCGTACCATACAGAGAGGAAGGAACGCCAGACTGCCCCATCCGTACACACACGTCTTGCTTCCGTCACAACCATTTATTAATTTAATTTTCCATTACATTTGTAAAATGGGTTACACATAATATGGAATATGTATGTTTGCAGGTTTTCGTAAGTGTTGATAGCTCTACAAACACAGCAGTGATTGTGAATAATAAAAATACACCGCCGCCTTGCAGCGTTGTTATGTGCCTTAACACCTCGAGGACGCTGTACACCAAGATGTGATTTTTTTAACATAATGCTACCTACCTATTATATGTATAATTTAGAATATGATGTTAGGTGGCAGAGATCGTAGCATTGCGATAAGCTCACCCTAGTGAACAAATGTTGTGATTTATATTTGTAATCTTAACATATCTCTGTATTTTGTTCAGCAAAAAAAAATCTTTGTAGGAACTTCAGTGAATAGTAGAAACAGAGTTCGACAATTTCATCTACGAGTATATAGAATCTAGATTCCAGTATGTTGTACAGTACAGTGTACACCCACCGTGGAAAAGAATTATTCAACTGGGACCACGATAATACATTGTCGGATAAGCATACTCGTAGCATGGTTACGTGGATGGACAAATGAAATAATTAGCTCAATTACCTGCGAAGTATCATTCGGTTTAGCTATGATGTTCAATGAGGTACCAAGCTATTTTGTTAACAATAACTTTCAACTACATATCGCCATTGTGTGATATATTATATAGAGTATTCTATTGTTGTCGTGTAATTTGTAAATTCGGCGGGTGACCGCACGCTTTGCTCTCATTGGAGAATTAGTTTCGGATAATGTTGCATAATACATATTTCGCATAGCTATACTGAATACTGCAGGCCAGTGGAGCAACTATGCTAACTAAATACATATCTATTGTTAATATATATGTATGTACTTGTTTATGTACCTGGTCCGGTTGTAATTTAAGCGAATTAATAAAAGAACAGACAGTATCTACATAAACAAATCTATGTAAGTAATGACTATCACTCTTATGCTGGATTTACCGACTTTTTAAGTGAGGAATAGCGGAGATAGGAGCCACCTAGCACAAATTATGTATGAAAAATAATGATATAAAGAAAAAAATGACTATACAGAAGAGAATGACGCAACCGCAGTCTATGAAGAATCCTGCCCATATGCCATACGAAAAGTAAAGTAAGTATAGATGGCCCCTATCTCCCCTATTCCTCATCCAAGAAGTTGGTGAAATCCAGCATTAATATTGTATTGAAATACATAATTTTAATTAACCTATGTGAGGTGTCTTAAGCCTCTTGCTTGCTGCGAGTATGTAACATAGTATTACATATTTATAAGTGTGTTGAATAATAATATGCATATTAACGGTACTATATTGTATGTAACTTGGCAGGCAGTTTATATACAGTTTCCTATTTTAAAGGATTTCCGACAAGCCTCAAGTGCCTGCATGTGTATATTTTGTATTGTACATTATTCGCCTATACCTCGCCGTATTGTGTATGTGATGCTTCACTGAACCACGCCATAATAATAAAAATAGACGTTACTTACCTAGCTATTGGTTAAATATATAGGCAGGTATTATTCAATTAATTAATAGAAATTTGGATTATCCTTGGCCTGGCAATATTCTTTAATATTATTAATGTAGATCACTCACAGGTAATCGGGTAAATTTTATCGATTAATTAATTTTATTATTTTGTGTAATACAAGTGTAATATTGTCAACACTTGACACATTGACTGTGTGCTAAGAGCAAATGTTTATTATTACAAACAAAAGGAATAGATTGACTCTACATCTCTAGTGTCTACACAACAATTATCTTATAGAGCAATATCCAGCTTAATCTAACTGACGTATACTTTATGTTAAGCGAGACTCGGAGAAATGCAATATATTTAGCTTAGTTTGTAATATATTTATTCGTAGACTTTGCAAATGCGCAACTATGTTCTGGAGTTGACTTATTTTCTCAACTGACGATGTCACCCTAATACGGCGGTTGAAGCTAAACGATAATATCTAATTGTGTAGATGCGGGTTTATAATATTAACTAGTAGTAATGATGAGGTTCACGTGCAATTCGGGTGTTAGTGTATCGGCGCTATACAGTCTACATACACTGACGTAACATAGTTGTAAAAAGTAAATCATGACAAGAAATCTTCATTAGATAATTATATCAGATAAAATATTGAGAAGAGAATACTAAAATTGCCTAACCGAATATATACGCATCTAATCAAAAGTAATTTATTAGAGAAAATCACGCAAATCATTTGCGATATTTCTTTATTCAAGAACCCATAACCATCCATCACGGTTTTACAATAATAACAATAACATGATAAAATTTCTAAACAGAACTACACAGCAAAAACACTGACAGTTCAGTCTTTGCAATTTCATTGAAATAACAATACAACGTCTGAGTAACAAGCGAGTAACATCAACATAGAGATAGAGAGAGATTACAATTAATAAATTAATAATTACAATTATGATGTAAATTATGCATCTGATGAATTACCTACACCAAGACCATAAATAAAAATAGAAACACCGAGTGTGAATTATTAAATTGTATGCAAAGCCGAAGACAATAGGTACACTACATAATTGCATCGTGTGAACAAACATGAGACAGGCAAAACATTCACGAATATATTATTATTATATCCATTACTATTTATTTATTGTCTGTAACGGAGACTTTGATATTGCTCGACGTAATGTATACCTCAAATATCAATAAACCAATATACCACCGGAGGATATTTCAAGAAAACTATGTACAAATATGTACTACGCACATAGTACACGTTCGTTAGCTGAAAGAAATCCCGACACTGCACCTCGATAAGCTCCCCCTAGTAAACATTTGGAGAAATATTAATTTAATTAAACCAAAGGTATAAAGAATAAGTACCTTAAAATACAATTTTGTGACTCGAAAATAATAAAAATTGTGTTGGTGATCTACAATATGATACATATGATCTATGTATATTTATCCAAATACACAGACATACGAGTACATAACATGCTATACTCTATTTTAGCACGAGGAATAATGCAATTACGAATTGGGGGCGAATAGAGAAATCGGCATCACGCTGAGCAGGGTAATTTCTAACTAAATTAATTTGCTATGTATCAATAGCCTAATCATAGTAATCATACACGCAAATGTGAACGTATTAACCCAAGGCCCTGGATGGAAGTACAATGCGATAATATTAAAATGAAAGAAAGCTCACGGAGAAAATTGTATTATTGTCCTCATGATGAATTATCAAGTCTGATTAATAAAATATCACTTTTACGATAATCTATCCATTCAGCATCATATTATATCATTACGTTCCGCATAAAATAACATTATAATAATAATGTATGCGTCCAAAATGTTGAAGACGAATGTTGTATTCGGGCGATTACTAATAAAAATACAATAATGATTTCCGAATACTTCATCATTATTAGTATGTCGTGTTATTTTATCAGGACGTCATGATAACTGTATTACAAATTGTTCTTACCTACTTTTTATCATGACAAGACTCATATTATGTCGTTCCGTAACGATGAATTATCAGGATTTCTAGTAAAATTATTCGGACAGGAAATGTTATGTTTTAGTGACGTATTTCCTAATACTATATTATGCCATTTTCATCATAGTTTATCAGGCAACATTATCATGATATACGCATAACCAAATATTATTCTTGTGTTTGTTCCCTGCAGTATTCATTCTATCGTTTTTTCTCGATCTATCGGTCGTCTTCGTGTGCACTGTGCAGTGAATGTACATAATTTATGTACTTTATACTATATATTGGGATTTTTTAAGAAGTTTAGTGCTTGATTTTATCCCTTGAAGGCTGTAGCATCTCATTATTCAGCTTCTCAGAAGGTGAGTTTTGTGTGTTTCTTTTTTAAATTTGTGTGTCTGTTTAAGGACCATTATAAAAAATTACTTATATGTATAAATACATAGTGTAACCCTATATAACGTGTCTACTACTACTATACCCTCACGCCACGTCCCTTGCAGGGTAGGCAGAGAGGACAGAGTGCCAGACATCCCTATCCTTACACACACTCTTAGCTTCCGTCACACTCATCTAATTAAACGTATCTAATTCCTGTTATATGTTTCTTGCAGAGGAAAAACCACGAAATGATTTTAAATTGAAAAGTGCAGACTCGTACGAGAGTCTCTGGGCAGAGAGTATGGTCGTCTACGATATTTATATGATGGAATGAATGCTTCAGCAGCATCGCTTTATCCAGCTCCAGAAGGTCAGTATTGTGTGCATGTTATTTTGTATGTGTGTTTAAGAACCTCTATGAGAATTTATTTAACCTTACCTAAGTATATAACCAACTAATTCATATTGTTATCTCTTACTTCCAGAGGATACATAACCCACTATTGTTGGATTTTGAGAAGGACGCAATCACCATACTTAAAGCTGGTTGGCAGAGATTGCGTTGTGAAATATTTTGTTTATTTATTTTACATACTTAATTTATTTTATTCATTTAATGTTAGGTATGCATCTACCTTCTATGTATGAGTGTAATATGATAGGTATATAAGGTCGATTTACTAGTACATATTTATATACCAAGGACTACATAACAATTTACGTATTTTAGGTGTTATATACCTTGTGTATAGGTGTATTATATGTTAGGTATTTAAGCTCAATTTGCTAGTATTTATGTACCAACGACTATATTAAATGTATTTTAGGTATTATATACCTTGTGTATAGGTGTATTATATGTTAGGTATATAAGCTCAATTTGCTAGTATTTATGTACCAACGACTATATTAAATGTATTTTAGGTATTATATACCTTGTATATAGGTGTATTATATGCTTGGTATATAAGGTTGATATGAAGATATTTATACACCAAGGACCATTATGTGTGTAGGTATATTCACCCCGCTCAAGCGTTCAGTTGCTTATGGGGTGCAGTAGTATTGTATATAATCGTGTACATAGTTTTATATATTATATACGTGTATTTATTTTTCTTCGTTTTTAATGAAAATAAATTCAAATAATTGTAACTTTAATATTTGCTTTTATATTTCATGTCACCTCAAAATCGAAACACATACCTTCACCAATTAAAAAAACAAGCACTAATTATGTACTTACCTATATTCTTATTATTCTGTTATAATTTTCTAAAATCCTTTATGCGATGCCGTTGTGTTAGTTACCTTCTATTTGCTGATAAACCACACCTTGAAACCCCAATATTCTATCAGTACGTATGATAGAATATTAGGGCTTCTTAGAGGTTATCAGTAAGTAGAACATAATCAACATGACAGCACGCATAAATTATTAGCGCAATACTAACAAACTATCAAGAAAACTTAATAAAGCATTCGTATGAGAGCGAATAATCTATTGACACCTACCGTCAAATTATCAGGAAGACTTGCTATCTTATTCGTATGAGAGCGAATAACCTATAAGTACTTACTGTAAAGTTATCAGGAAGAAATGTCAACTTATTCGTATGAGAACGTATAGTATATCAGTAAGTACTGTGAAATTAACAGGAAGAAATGTCAACTTATTCGTATGAGAATGTATAGTATATCAGTACGTACTGTGAAATTAACAAGAAGAAATGTCAACTTATTCGTATGAGAATGTATAGTATATCAGTACGTACTGTGAAATTAACAAGAAGAAATGTCAACTTATTCGTATGAGAATGTATAGTGTATCAGTACGTACTGTGAAATTAACAAGAAGAAATGTCAACTTATTCGTATGAGAATGTATAGTATATCAGTACGTACTGTGAAGTTATCAGGAAGCGGCGGCCTAATATTATAACAGGCCGCCGCTTCCTGATAACTTATAAGTAAGAACTGCAATCCCTTTTTTATCTTGAATTCCGAATAAAATGTGAGGAATTCCGCATAAATTCACAATGCCTGTTTTCTCAGTGCTGTATTTAGTATATCCCACAGACTCTGATTTATTCGGTTCGACCTGTATCGCGAGGAATTAGAAAACCTCAACATTTCTTTCCATGCCCAGCTCCGTATTCATTCTACTCCAGATGTTAGGCGACATGGGATAATTTTATCTTGTGGCAGGCTTTTGAGATATCCAGTATTATTACGGCACAGTATCTAGTCATGAAATTCAATATAGTAAATATTCACAGAGGTAGAACGACAGGTATTCTTATATTATAATATATGTACTTATGTAAACTTCCAAGGTCGTTAAGGCGGCCAATCAAATCCGCCACCAGTTTATTGTGTTCGTGCACAATGTAGTTACAATTATTCTACAGCAGCAGAGTCTAGCGCAAAGTAGAAGCTCACGTAGAATTATAATATCTTGGTACATATATATTATACGACATACCACCTGAACCCATTTATCATTCAATAACTATACTACGAGTCCAATTTTTTAATACCACTTTAAATGGAAAACAATGCGGTATTTTGGACACATCATGGATGGTGCAATTACTACATAATCAGGAGAATAACATAAGCTACAACATGGAGCGAGATTATTTATCGCATTTTGCAATAATTGCTGCTATTACACTAACAGGACAACAAGAAGAAATGCGTCAACGCTTTTAAACAATGAAATCCGCGAGCTTTGAAAAAGTGACAAGGCACAAGATTTTTCATACTGTCAGTTTTTGCAAACAGTAATGAATGAAAAATTAGAGTATTTTAAAATTGCTGTTTCTTTAATTACTGTTTGATGAAATTGCCGACCTATGTTAAATAATAATATCAATAATGATATCAGTATCATAGCAGGTAGATTGTGAACAGGGACGGTAGGAGTCGCGGTCCAACACAGCTGATGAGATAGAGATACTATTCTCTAGAACTATCCTGTTTCTCACATATTTCTACAGGTAGATAGGTACATACATGACTGAGGGTTTGATGTAATAATGAATTCAAAAAGACCGCACACTAACAAAAAATCCAGCGCTCGTATATACATACCACACAATAATCGTGATAAAAATAGACTAGGTAGCATAAAAAAGCGAGGCTCTATCTAAATGAGTTAATCATATTACGTACTGAACGTGTTTCCTTGGGATCCTTTCAACAACCAACCTAATCTAACACACATACTTACCTGATGATAATGGATAATTAATTTATAATCACTTTGTAGTACTAAGGCTTCAACTTACTATATTACTATGTAGTTAATACTTCGTCCTTTATCGTTTCTCACTGGAAACTGAAATACAAAAAAGTTACGACCTTCGCCATTTAAAGCTGTTTCGTAGACGATGCAGTTTGCTAGTTAGACGATTAGTCTTGATCCTCCGTTCATTGGGAAATTGGGTTCAATCGGAGAAATCCACGCGAATATGACGTCAAGGATACTAGAATATAAGACTTCGTCTCGAAACAACTTAATTATGTTATTTTACTACTAACGATGACGCATATTGACTTGATAGAAAAATTCCATGAACCAATGCCTGGAATTGCCGACGCATGAAAATGCAGAATATTACTATGAACTTCGAGGAAAAATAGAAGTTTTCCTTATACTCAATGCCAGTGAGAAAACTATAGATTATTTGCGTACATTAATACAATTAGTATAAACAAAAATATGATTATAGATGTACGAGTTAATAGTAACATAGAATGGTCTTCTGTCTGGTTACTAGTCTGCGGTTAGAGGCTAACGAGTATCAAGTCTTTCTAAGTAAAACGTGTTACATACATACACATAGTAGGTGTAAATAATATAGATAATAATATTATTATATTGATACCAATATTAAGTGATGTGGTGGTAATACGAAAGCGTTTCGCCGGAAGCCGATTGCAAATAACATAACATTACCAACTAAACTAACTGCCAGTGAACATGATCATAAAGTTGTACAATATACTATAACACTAACTAGCACCTTATTAAAACAATACAGAGCAAGGATATTTCGTCAATTTTCACACATATTGACGGTAGATACGCATAATAATATAATTAGATGAAAAGTATAAATCAAACAGACACATTCAAAATGGACAGTGATTCTCCGATTGCGAACCTATCTTACTATGTTTTTAACACCTCGTTTGCCCTCACTAGACTGGTCTGGATTTTTTGTATAAAATGGATCTGGGTTTGTGTACAATACTTTACTGTACACTTCCAATAAGCTGGGAATATACGTGGAATGCTGAATACTCGCCAATGCCGGGAAAAGAACCCTCCTTCCCCCTTGGAAAACTAGCAACTGCGCCAACCACGTATGCATAATATTTCCCGCATAATACGCAGAATATTGTAAAATAAAATGATATTGACTGATTTATGGACAATTCCTCCACACAAATCATAATCCGTAGCCATGTTTTAGTTTCACCCAACTTTATTAGGAGACTGTAAAATTTACGAAGCACGTCATGAAAGGAAACTGGTACACACAGACAGAGCAGCCATAATGCAATAAAACCAAATACAAGCGTAGGAATACGAGGTAATTAAATATCTACCTATTGTACAACACAACATTATATGATTAGATTATAGTCATTATACAATATTATAATGATCAATACATTCCCATAAATTAATTACAAACGTACAATGGCTGAATTGCCGAATCTGCAATAACTAATCTATTGGAAATCAAATAATGTTGAACGCTTCTAACTAAACACCTGAAGTTGATGAATAGGCAAATACATAATTCAATTTAATCAAACTCATTATAAGTACAATCATAATAAATGATTCGGTGTTCTCAAATTTAATAGACATATAACTATGAAGGTATGACATAAAGATATTGATCGAATTGTGGATTGGCATTAAGCTACTGTTTAATACAAGTGTATCTCTAATTAATGCACATGCAATAAAAATATTAGGTATTCTATTCAATCCCCCCCCCCCACGTCACATCCCTTGCGGGGTAGGCAAAGAAAAAAGATCGCCAGACTTTCCCATCCTTACACACATCGGGCTTTCGTCACATTCATGCAATTCGTCATACGCACTCTACGATTCGCTTTACTCAGAACACGTCTGTCCTTGAGAACCTGATCTACATAGTCAAGTCATGTGGTTCTTGGGTGGACGCGCTACCTCTTCTTTCACCCAGGTATATTTTCTTCGTTATCCTTTCATCGTTCATTCTCTCTAAAGATTAAGGTAGGTATGTGGTATATCTTATTTTATAGCGCATACAACTTCCGAGTCAACTCAAAGTTTGTGGACAAGTCACTCTTAAGGTAACCAAACGAAAATCCTGCGTAATATTCAATCTCTGTGAAAATGCATTTCCTCCATTCAGATTTTCATGTCGAAAGAGTGTTAAATAAATTACTGTCAAAATCACATACAGTAATAGTACAATACTTATATGTATAGTGAATATACGTAGGATAGGTATAATTAATAATATATGGTAAAAATTTCATGTTATTGTTATTCAGAACTATTTTGTGTGAGTGCATGGATATATGAAACGTTCACATCAATCCCTAATCGTGCTTCACTATTGAATTCAGATATTCTCATGTATGGATGGTATTTTGCTTTTCGCATACTTAAGAACGTTTTTATTTATCAGACGTATCTTTCGAACGAAACACTAAGGATGTTTTGAAGGAAATTTTAATATTTTCGTGAATGAATCTGTAATAGTAATACTAAAGATTCATTCACAATGTAGTAATAATTGATTACTACATACGACATAATAATATGACAATCTTTACGTAACACCGCAGCCGTTCTGACTCGCTCCTATTGACGTAGCGTAGACATTATGATGTTCATATTATGCAACATAGTATACGATACAACAATGACCAAGCAAGAGCAGTGCAACATTGTTATGAATAGTTGCTACAGATTTTTCTAAGCACGCATGGAGTTTGACACAGATCATCCCATCTACGATAATAAATACAAGACTTCGTTAGGAGAGTGGCAGAAGTCGTTACTCTTAATTTTGTTCATAACTATTGACCTACTATACTGACCAACTATTGTGAAAATTATGATGAATCAGATTGATGCATAAAGATTAGCAGGCATTCATTTGATAATGATAAACGTAGAGAAATCATCATTGCAATAAAATGTTGGGTATGCGTGCTAATACTTAATGCCGTATCGGCCGACGATTTCTTTTGTTGCAGTAAAATCTGTTCGATATAAAATGGTAAAATATTACATAAATATACAGTATTAGTTATACACCTAGATATTGAACATTATATGCACATCGTAAAGATAATATTGTGTATGGGTGGTGGCTTGTAAAGTACATTGTAGGCGAAAGACGAGACTATAATAATATAATTTGACAATCTCAAACATCTAGTCGCGAATACTATCTCTCTGTATCTTATTATAAGCTCTATATAGCAAATAATAAAGCACAAATGATTCTATGACATCTAGCATTGCAGTATTGTGTGTAGGTATTTGATAATGCTTTGTAATTTGATATTGAATCCTGGAGGATAATAGGAACGTATAATGCATGTTACGTATAATGAATTATAACAGTTAATTATCCACAATCTCATTATCCTTTTATGATTGATTTATGTGTCGATACCGTTGCATGTCTAAATATAGACTGACAATACATTATTTATTGTATCATGTCTTCATTATCAAAATATACCTATTGTCTACGGAACAACGGATTCAATAATGTTGAATCAATTAAATTATATTTGCGTTCAAATCTTCAGTAATATTCGTAGGATCTAAGGTTATTATGGTGCGGTATGTACATATTATAGTTTGTGTAACTTCGGAGTCGTATTATTTTAGAGTCCTACGACGAACGAGTCGTCCAATAAAAACTTCTGTATAGTTACGACTTACGAGTAATACGTGCTGAACGTCAAATAAGGTGAAAAGAAAAGTAAACGACCAAGTTTTCCAATATCCACCATACGAGGGTGGAAAAGCAAACATCGCACAGTTCAACAAAAGTGAGAAGGAAGCTTGCCAAATTCATATTTGTGTATTATAAGATGTAATACGTGGGTGACATCTTTATAACGAAAATAAAATGAATAAAATAGATGTTACATCTTTTATATTGAAGAAGTGAACGTTGAACACAACGCATTATAAATAAATCATGAAAACGAGTCAATCCATCAATCGGATGACGTGTCTACAGCAGCGGTTCCTAAATTGTGTTCCGCGGAACCCTGGGGTTCCGCGGAAGGGTCACAGGGGTTCCGAGAGTTTTCGAAGAATCACAGTATTACCACATCATTTTGCCATCATGTTATGAATTTTCTAACACTACTACATTGTTTGGTAAAAAAATTTCGCCTGCGGCGCTAATTAGGCCTGTTATGTTTATCTTGTCACTCCTCCGATTTTTCTAAAAAAATTCGCCTGCGGCGACAACAAGATCTGCCGTGTGTTTCATATCACTTCATCCATTTTCCTGAAAAAATTTCGCCTGCGGCGCATTATTCTGACTCTAAATGTATAATCTAAAACTGTACTTTACTTGCTGCGGGCCGTCGCTCATTTATAATTTAAAATGGCTTGCCCGATGGCAAAAGTTTGCCCAAAGGCCTGCTATATAGAGGCACGCAGGTTCATTATTTCACAAACTTTCTATTTTCGCTATTTTCTTTGATGAAATTTTTATTTAAAGAAAAATAAATCAATAGATATGTATGGGTATCGTGACCCTCTTCACTCAATCCCAAAAAAAGTCGCCTGCGGCGCTATTCACACTCTTTATACCTCAAGGTCTTATTTGCATGTGACGACCTTCAGCCCCCCCCCCCCCCCCAAATTGAATCCTGGATCTGCCACTGTGTTAAAATGTAATTTTTGTCAATTTGATTTTTTTTTGTCGAGATAGGGTTCCCCCAAAAAAAAGTAGATCAATTAGGGTTCCGTAGCCAAAAAGAATTGGGAACCGCTGGTCTACAGCGTTTTGCAATCCTAATTTTAAATATTCCAGATGAATAGAGATCTACAGTATTATTTTCAGTATGATCTAAACATTGGATAATCATATCGTACACGCATATACATCGCAAACACAAGAGGGTGTCCACTGTCCAGTGACTTCGACTAATTTTATGCTACTTTATAATTTAGCAAATAAACTGAGTATCAAAAACCGAGGTGTTTATCTCAGTTCATACCTTAATCTACTAAATTGAAAAATGATGTACCGTACGCGTAGCCTGAGTAAAATAAAACCGTGTAACAAAAATACTGAATACTAAACGATAAACCGCATACACTTGCCTACAAACAATCGTGTTGTTATTAAACTAAGTACATACAGAAAATATGTTCAGCGCTTAAATTTTCACAACAGACAATGTTTTATATTACAGCATACAAATACATTATCCTCGCTGAAATAAAAACATGTTGCTAAAAAAAACATTGAAAATATTATCATATAAAAATCCACCTACTGAAGCAATCAGTCAATGATTCAATCAACTCAGTAGTCGTTATAAAGTGGTGTCATAAAAATTAATAGACCTACAATTCATCCAGTGAACATAGAGTTAGCCTCCCATGGTCCATACAGAGTATGTACTAGTAACTTGACTACTGAAGGTAGTAACTGAGCAGTATATGAGATAGATTGATGTCTCTAGCGTATGCACACTGCGGCTGAATAATTATATTTTCAAACCGGAATATTTAATTTATAAATACCTAATAGATGTATAATATGTAATTCTAGGTAACACACATTAGCCCTGCATATCAACAAACAGCAGTCTTCTATAATAATATGTATTGAACGAACGTGAAACCAAATATACCTAATATAAAAAATAATCCAGTAGGAATCCCCTTCTGTCCCCTATGTACACAACTTCAGGCGAGCCTAGCTTTCGAGCTAATATGGGACATACATGCTACTGGCTATACGCGTACCATACAGAGAGGAAGGAACGCCAGACTGCCCCATCCGTACACACACGTCTTGCTTCCGTCACAACCATTTATTAATTTAATTTTCCATTACATTTGTAAAATGGGTTACACATAATATGGAATATGTATGTTTGCAGGTTTTCGTAAGTGTTGATAGCTCTACAAACACAGCAGTGATTGTGAATAATAAAAATACACCGCCGCCTTGCAGCGTTGTTATGTGCCTTAACACCTCGAGGACGCTGTACACCAAGATGTGATTTTTTTAACATAATGCTACCTACCTATTATATGTATAATTTAGAATATGATGTTAGGTGGCAGAGATCGTAGCATTGCGATAAGCTCACCCTAGTGAACAAATGTTGTGATTTATATTTGTAATCTTAACATATCTCTGTATTTTGTTCAGCAAAAAAAAATCTTTGTAGGAACTTCAGTGAATAGTAGAAACAGAGTTCGACAATTTCATCTACGAGTATATAGAATCTAGATTCCAGTATGTTGTACAGTACAGTGTACACCCACCGTGGAAAAGAATTATTCAACTGGGACCACGATAATACATTGTCGGATAAGCATACTCGTAGCATGGTTACGTGGATGGACAAATGAAATAATTAGCTCAATTACCTGCGAAGTATCATTCGGTTTAGCTATGATGTTCAATGAGGTACCAAGCTATTTTGTTAACAATAACTTTCAACTACATATCGCCATTGTGTGATATATTATATAGAGTATTCTATTGTTGTCGTGTAATTTGTAAATTCGGCGGGTGACCGCACGCTTTGCTCTCATTGGAGAATTAGTTTCGGATAATGTTGCATAATACATATTTCGCATAGCTATACTGAATACTGCAGGCCAGTGGAGCAACTATGCTAACTAAATACATATCTATTGTTAATATATATGTATGTACTTGTTTATGTACCTGGTCCGGTTGTAATTTAAGCGAATTAATAAAAGAACAGACAGTATCTACATAAACAAATCTATGTAAGTAATGACTATCACTCTTATGCTGGATTTACCGACTTTTTAAGTGAGGAATAGCGGAGATAGGAGCCACCTAGCACAAATTATGTATGAAAAATAATGATATAAAGAAAAAAATGACTATACAGAAGAGAATGACGCAACCGCAGTCTATGAAGAATCCTGCCCATATGCCATACGAAAAGTAAAGTAAGTATAGATGGCCCCTATCTCCCCTATTCCTCATCCAAGAAGTTGGTGAAATCCAGCATTAATATTGTATTGAAATACATAATTTTAATTAACCTATGTGAGGTGTCTTAAGCCTCTTGCTTGCTGCGAGTATGTAACATAGTATTACATATTTATAAGTGTGTTGAATAATAATATGCATATTAACGGTACTATATTGTATGTAACTTGGCAGGCAGTTTATATACAGTTTCCTATTTTAAAGGATTTCCGACAAGCCTCAAGTGCCTGCATGTGTATATTTTGTATTGTACATTATTCGCCTATACCTCGCCGTATTGTGTATGTGATGCTTCACTGAACCACGCCATAATAATAAAAATAGACGTTACTTACCTAGCTATTGGTTAAATATATAGGCAGGTATTATTCAATTAATTAATAGAAATTTGGATTATCCTTGGCCTGGCAATATTCTTTAATATTATTAATGTAGATCACTCACAGGTAATCGGGTAAATTTTATCGATTAATTAATTTTATTATTTTGTGTAATACAAGTGTAATATTGTCAACACTTGACACATTGACTGTGTGCTAAGAGCAAATGTTTATTATTACAAACAAAAGGAATAGATTGACTCTACATCTCTAGTGTCTACACAACAATTATCTTATAGAGCAATATCCAGCTTAATCTAACTGACGTATACTTTATGTTAAGCGAGACTCGGAGAAATGCAATATATTTAGCTTAGTTTGTAATATATTTATTCGTAGACTTTGCAAATGCGCAACTATGTTCTGGAGTTGACTTATTTTCTCAACTGACGATGTCACCCTAATACGGCGGTTGAAGCTAAACGATAATATCTAATTGTGTAGATGCGGGTTTATAATATTAACTAGTAGTAATGATGAGGTTCACGTGCAATTCGGGTGTTAGTGTATCGGCGCTATACAGTCTACATACACTGACGTAACATAGTTGTAAAAAGTAAATCATGACAAGAAATCTTCATTAGATAATTATATCAGATAAAATATTGAGAAGAGAATACTAAAATTGCCTAACCGAATATATACGCATCTAATCAAAAGTAATTTATTAGAGAAAATCACGCAAATCATTTGCGATATTTCTTTATTCAAGAACCCATAACCATCCATCACGGTTTTACAATAATAACAATAACATGATAAAATTTCTAAACAGAACTACACAGCAAAAACACTGACAGTTCAGTCTTTGCAATTTCATTGAAATAACAATACAACGTCTGAGTAACAAGCGAGTAACATCAACATAGAGATAGAGAGAGATTACAATTAATAAATTAATAATTACAATTATGATGTAAATTATGCATCTGATGAATTACCTACACCAAGACCATAAATAAAAATAGAAACACCGAGTGTGAATTATTAAATTGTATGCAAAGCCGAAGACAATAGGTACACTACATAATTGCATCGTGTGAACAAACATGAGACAGGCAAAACATTCACGAATATATTATTATTATATCCATTACTATTTATTTATTGTCTGTAACGGAGACTTTGATATTGCTCGACGTAATGTATACCTCAAATATCAATAAACCAATATACCACCGGAGGATATTTCAAGAAAACTATGTACAAATATGTACTACGCACATAGTACACGTTCGTTAGCTGAAAGAAATCCCGACACTGCACCTCGATAAGCTCCCCCTAGTAAACATTTGGAGAAATATTAATTTAATTAAACCAAAGGTATAAAGAATAAGTACCTTAAAATACAATTTTGTGACTCGAAAATAATAAAAATTGTGTTGGTGATCTACAATATGATACATATGATCTATGTATATTTATCCAAATACACAGACATACGAGTACATAACATGCTATACTCTATTTTAGCACGAGGAATAATGCAATTACGAATTGGGGGCGAATAGAGAAATCGGCATCACGCTGAGCAGGGTAATTTCTAACTAAATTAATTTGCTATGTATCAATAGCCTAATCATAGTAATCATACACGCAAATGTGAACGTATTAACCCAAGGCCCTGGATGGAAGTACAATGCGATAATATTAAAATGAAAGAAAGCTCACGGAGAAAATTGTATTATTGTCCTCATGATGAATTATCAAGTCTGATTAATAAAATATCACTTTTACGATAATCTATCCATTCAGCATCATATTATATCATTACGTTCCGCATAAAATAACATTATAATAATAATGTATGCGTCCAAAATGTTGAAGACGAATGTTGTATTCGGGCGATTACTAATAAAAATACAATAATGATTTCCGAATACTTCATCATTATTAGTATGTCGTGTTATTTTATCAGGACGTCATGATAACTGTATTACAAATTGTTCTTACCTACTTTTTATCATGACAAGACTCATATTATGTCGTTCCGTAACGATGAATTATCAGGATTTCTAGTAAAATTATTCGGACAGGAAATGTTATGTTTTAGTGACGTATTTCCTAATACTATATTATGCCATTTTCATCATAGTTTATCAGGCAACATTATCATGATATACGCATAACCAAATATTATTCTTGTGTTTGTTCCCTGCAGTATTCATTCTATCGTTTTTTCTCGATCTATCGGTCGTCTTCGTGTGCACTGTGCAGTGAATGTACATAATTTATGTACTTTATACTATATATTGGGATTTTTTAAGAAGTTTAGTGCTTGATTTTATCCCTTGAAGGCTGTAGCATCTCATTATTCAGCTTCTCAGAAGGTGAGTTTTGTGTGTTTCTTTTTTAAATTTGTGTGTCTGTTTAAGGACCATTATAAAAAATTACTTATATGTATAAATACATAGTGTAACCCTATATAACGTGTCTACTACTACTATACCCTCACGCCACGTCCCTTGCAGGGTAGGCAGAGAGGACAGAGTGCCAGACATCCCTATCCTTACACACACTCTTAGCTTCCGTCACACTCATCTAATTAAACGTATCTAATTCCTGTTATATGTTTCTTGCAGAGGAAAAACCACGAAATGATTTTAAATTGAAAAGTGCAGACTCGTACGAGAGTCTCTGGGCAGAGAGTATGGTCGTCTACGATATTTATATGATGGAATGAATGCTTCAGCAGCATCGCTTTATCCAGCTCCAGAAGGTCAGTATTGTGTGCATGTTATTTTGTATGTGTGTTTAAGAACCTCTATGAGAATTTATTTAACCTTACCTAAGTATATAACCAACTAATTCATATTGTTATCTCTTACTTCCAGAGGATACATAACCCACTATTGTTGGATTTTGAGAAGGACGCAATCACCATACTTAAAGCTGGTTGGCAGAGATTGCGTTGTGAAATATTTTGTTTATTTATTTTACATACTTAATTTATTTTATTCATTTAATGTTAGGTATGCATCTACCTTCTATGTATGAGTGTAATATGATAGGTATATAAGGTCGATTTACTAGTACATATTTATATACCAAGGACTACATAACAATTTACGTATTTTAGGTGTTATATACCTTGTGTATAGGTGTATTATATGTTAGGTATTTAAGCTCAATTTGCTAGTATTTATGTACCAACGACTATATTAAATGTATTTTAGGTATTATATACCTTGTGTATAGGTGTATTATATGTTAGGTATATAAGCTCAATTTGCTAGTATTTATGTACCAACGACTATATTAAATGTATTTTAGGTATTATATACCTTGTATATAGGTGTATTATATGCTTGGTATATAAGGTTGATATGAAGATATTTATACACCAAGGACCATTATGTGTGTAGGTATATTCACCCCGCTCAAGCGTTCAGTTGCTTATGGGGTGCAGTAGTATTGTATATAATCGTGTACATAGTTTTATATATTATATACGTGTATTTATTTTTCTTCGTTTTTAATGAAAATAAATTCAAATAATTGTAACTTTAATATTTGCTTTTATATTTCATGTCACCTCAAAATCGAAACACATACCTTCACCAATTAAAAAAACAAGCACTAATTATGTACTTACCTATATTCTTATTATTCTGTTATAATTTTCTAAAATCCTTTATGCGATGCCGTTGTGTTAGTTACCTTCTATTTGCTGATAAACCACACCTTGAAACCCCAATATTCTATCAGTACGTATGATAGAATATTAGGGCTTCTTAGAGGTTATCAGTAAGTAGAACATAATCAACATGACAGCACGCATAAATTATTAGCGCAATACTAACAAACTATCAAGAAAACTTAATAAAGCATTCGTATGAGAGCGAATAATCTATTGACACCTACCGTCAAATTATCAGGAAGACTTGCTATCTTATTCGTATGAGAGCGAATAACCTATAAGTACTTACTGTAAAGTTATCAGGAAGAAATGTCAACTTATTCGTATGAGAACGTATAGTATATCAGTAAGTACTGTGAAATTAACAGGAAGAAATGTCAACTTATTCGTATGAGAATGTATAGTATATCAGTACGTACTGTGAAATTAACAAGAAGAAATGTCAACTTATTCGTATGAGAATGTATAGTATATCAGTACGTACTGTGAAATTAACAAGAAGAAATGTCAACTTATTCGTATGAGAATGTATAGTGTATCAGTACGTACTGTGAAATTAACAAGAAGAAATGTCAACTTATTCGTATGAGAATGTATAGTATATCAGTACGTACTGTGAAGTTATCAGGAAGCGGCGGCCTAATATTATAACAGGCCGCCGCTTCCTGATAACTTATAAGTAAGAACTGCAATCCCTTTTTTATCTTGAATTCCGAATAAAATGTGAGGAATTCCGCATAAATTCACAATGCCTGTTTTCTCAGTGCTGTATTTAGTATATCCCACAGACTCTGATTTATTCGGTTCGACCTGTATCGCGAGGAATTAGAAAACCTCAACATTTCTTTCCATGCCCAGCTCCGTATTCATTCTACTCCAGATGTTAGGCGACATGGGATAATTTTATCTTGTGGCAGGCTTTTGAGATATCCAGTATTATTACGGCACAGTATCTAGTCATGAAATTCAATATAGTAAATATTCACAGAGGTAGAACGACAGGTATTCTTATATTATAATATATGTACTTATGTAAACTTCCAAGGTCGTTAAGGCGGCCAATCAAATCCGCCACCAGTTTATTGTGTTCGTGCACAATGTAGTTACAATTATTCTACAGCAGCAGAGTCTAGCGCAAAGTAGAAGCTCACGTAGAATTATAATATCTTGGTACATATATATTATACGACATACCACCTGAACCCATTTATCATTCAATAACTATACTACGAGTCCAATTTTTTAATACCACTTTAAATGGAAAACAATGCGGTATTTTGGACACATCATGGATGGTGCAATTACTACATAATCAGGAGAATAACATAAGCTACAACATGGAGCGAGATTATTTATCGCATTTTGCAATAATTGCTGCTATTACACTAACAGGACAACAAGAAGAAATGCGTCAACGCTTTTAAACAATGAAATCCGCGAGCTTTGAAAAAGTGACAAGGCACAAGATTTTTCATACTGTCAGTTTTTGCAAACAGTAATGAATGAAAAATTAGAGTATTTTAAAATTGCTGTTTCTTTAATTACTGTTTGATGAAATTGCCGACCTATGTTAAATAATAATATCAATAATGATATCAGTATCATAGCAGGTAGATTGTGAACAGGGACGGTAGGAGTCGCGGTCCAACACAGCTGATGAGATAGAGATACTATTCTCTAGAACTATCCTGTTTCTCACATATTTCTACAGGTAGATAGGTACATACATGACTGAGGGTTTGATGTAATAATGAATTCAAAAAGACCGCACACTAACAAAAAATCCAGCGCTCGTATATACATACCACACAATAATCGTGATAAAAATAGACTAGGTAGCATAAAAAAGCGAGGCTCTATCTAAATGAGTTAATCATATTACGTACTGAACGTGTTTCCTTGGGATCCTTTCAACAACCAACCTAATCTAACACACATACTTACCTGATGATAATGGATAATTAATTTATAATCACTTTGTAGTACTAAGGCTTCAACTTACTATATTACTATGTAGTTAATACTTCGTCCTTTATCGTTTCTCACTGGAAACTGAAATACAAAAAAGTTACGACCTTCGCCATTTAAAGCTGTTTCGTAGACGATGCAGTTTGCTAGTTAGACGATTAGTCTTGATCCTCCGTTCATTGGGAAATTGGGTTCAATCGGAGAAATCCACGCGAATATGACGTCAAGGATACTAGAATATAAGACTTCGTCTCGAAACAACTTAATTATGTTATTTTACTACTAACGATGACGCATATTGACTTGATAGAAAAATTCCATGAACCAATGCCTGGAATTGCCGACGCATGAAAATGCAGAATATTACTATGAACTTCGAGGAAAAATAGAAGTTTTCCTTATACTCAATGCCAGTGAGA
The DNA here is from genome assembly GCA_963576895.1 of Ceraclea dissimilis. Taxonomy (NCBI): domain Eukaryota; kingdom Metazoa; phylum Arthropoda; class Insecta; order Trichoptera; family Leptoceridae; genus Ceraclea; species Ceraclea dissimilis. The sequence continues at coordinate 15,287,952 of OY756373.1, forward strand.
AAACTATAGATTATTTGCGTACATTAATACAATTAGTATAAACAAAAATATGATTATAGATGTACGAGTTAATAGTAACATAGAATGGTCTTCTGTCTGGTTACTAGTCTGCGGTTAGAGGCTAACGAGTATCAAGTCTTTCTAAGTAAAACGTGTTACATACATACACATAGTAGGTGTAAATAATATAGATAATAATATTATTATATTGATACCAATATTAAGTGATGTGGTGGTAATACGAAAGCGTTTCGCCGGAAGCCGATTGCAAATAACATAACATTACCAACTAAACTAACTGCCAGTGAACATGATCATAAAGTTGTACAATATACTATAACACTAACTAGCACCTTATTAAAACAATACAGAGCAAGGATATTTCGTCAATTTTCACACATATTGACGGTAGATACGCATAATAATATAATTAGATGAAAAGTATAAATCAAACAGACACATTCAAAATGGACAGTGATTCTCCGATTGCGAACCTATCTTACTATGTTTTTAACACCTCGTTTGCCCTCACTAGACTGGTCTGGATTTTTTGTATAAAATGGATCTGGGTTTGTGTACAATACTTTACTGTACACTTCCAATAAGCTGGGAATATACGTGGAATGCTGAATACTCGCCAATGCCGGGAAAAGAACCCTCCTTCCCCCTTGGAAAACTAGCAACTGCGCCAACCACGTATGCATAATATTTCCCGCATAATACGCAGAATATTGTAAAATAAAATGATATTGACTGATTTATGGACAATTCCTCCACACAAATCATAATCCGTAGCCATGTTTTAGTTTCACCCAACTTTATTAGGAGACTGTAAAATTTACGAAGCACGTCATGAAAGGAAACTGGTACACACAGACAGAGCAGCCATAATGCAATAAAACCAAATACAAGCGTAGGAATACGAGGTAATTAAATATCTACCTATTGTACAACACAACATTATATGATTAGATTATAGTCATTATACAATATTATAATGATCAATACATTCCCATAAATTAATTACAAACGTACAATGGCTGAATTGCCGAATCTGCAATAACTAATCTATTGGAAATCAAATAATGTTGAACGCTTCTAACTAAACACCTGAAGTTGATGAATAGGCAAATACATAATTCAATTTAATCAAACTCATTATAAGTACAATCATAATAAATGATTCGGTGTTCTCAAATTTAATAGACATATAACTATGAAGGTATGACATAAAGATATTGATCGAATTGTGGATTGGCATTAAGCTACTGTTTAATACAAGTGTATCTCTAATTAATGCACATGCAATAAAAATATTAGGTATTCTATTCAATCCCCCCCCCCCACGTCACATCCCTTGCGGGGTAGGCAAAGAAAAAAGATCGCCAGACTTTCCCATCCTTACACACATCGGGCTTTCGTCACATTCATGCAATTCGTCATACGCACTCTACGATTCGCTTTACTCAGAACACGTCTGTCCTTGAGAACCTGATCTACATAGTCAAGTCATGTGGTTCTTGGGTGGACGCGCTACCTCTTCTTTCACCCAGGTATATTTTCTTCGTTATCCTTTCATCGTTCATTCTCTCTAAAGATTAAGGTAGGTATGTGGTATATCTTATTTTATAGCGCATACAACTTCCGAGTCAACTCAAAGTTTGTGGACAAGTCACTCTTAAGGTAACCAAACGAAAATCCTGCGTAATATTCAATCTCTGTGAAAATGCATTTCCTCCATTCAGATTTTCATGTCGAAAGAGTGTTAAATAAATTACTGTCAAAATCACATACAGTAATAGTACAATACTTATATGTATAGTGAATATACGTAGGATAGGTATAATTAATAATATATGGTAAAAATTTCACTTGTACAATAAATCGTTAACAAGATATGTAATTAGTCTGCATGCAATTTGTGACCCATTGATCTCGATTCGGCCGACACGGAATTCGAACTCAAATCAGCTTCAGCTTCTAAGCGCTCACCTACAGTGCGTACTACGTATTTTAATGAATATAAGATATGTGGATAATGGATGTGTAATGTGATAGTTTATTATACCTACACCAAGTCTAGTATATACCAAGAACCAATAAGTATGTTAATATACTCACAGGCCAGGTACTACTACACGCCAGAGGGGCGGGGACTGTCCATCTATCAAAAATATTTCGGATACCATAAAAACTCCCATAGACAGGTGTTATGGTTATGTTAAGAAGAATCAAAACAAACCCAACTAAATTCAATCTAATCTCGGAAGGATGAAAGTCAATGATGAAAATAAAAATAAATACTTGTAGGTATTTTGAACAGATTCAATTCTTCGTGGAATCTCACATTACTGAACACAATTTTTAGTCAAGCTCTAGTTTAGCTCTTTCACGTTTTCGCCTAGGGTTTTTAAATTAACGTATTATATGTAAAGTTATTTACAGCGCTAGGCTAAACTAAGCATAATTACATAGATTCTCTATATTTGCATTAGGATGAGACACAAATATTTTTACATATGGATAGCATGTCTATGTACCTCTACATGTATTTTATCAAACATATTTTTTGTGCTCTGATTGTGTACATAATATTATCAACAGCTGGTTATTGAATAACATCATAAGATAGCAGGCTATAATGATACAATACACATTATACATACATACGCAACAAGAATCAATTATTAAAATTGCCAAATTTCATCAGAGAGAAGATTGTTGTGTGAAAGTGAAAATCATTAGCAAGACAAAGCATAATATACATGAATTATAATTAATTTCTATTGAATATACTTTATACTTGATACCTACATTATTATGCTCGCAATTACCTCCCATTTTATTTAAAAATAAATTATTGAATTATCGTACGTACAGATATACTGCAATCAGACCTGAATTAATTAGTATTAGATTAGGTATATACAAACGATCGGCAGAGTCTGGGTGGGTAAATAATCTTATGAAGGTGTCACTTTGTAGCAGGGTTGGCAATTATCAGATATTTATCCAATAATGTACCCAAAAGCGAAAGTAATTATCGTCCCTAATGTTTCAATATTCCTTCATTTGTTACTAATGATACACTGCTTACAAATCATTCATTCAATAATTAAAATGCATAAACGACATTGAATTTTCCTCTTGAAAAACGATTACTATAATTATCCTGATAATTAACCCTGCTTTGTAGCATAGTTTAGAACACAAAAGACATTGCAATAATTGTCATTGCAGAGACGGCTTCAAATTTATCCCTTAGAGAATTTTATACTACAGTTTGACTTTCTGCATATTATGTGCACCTTTTGCTTCCTATTTGTTTTGTTGAACATAATGCCACTCCAACTTGTGAAATGGCTGAGATCACTCGCAGACGAGTGGATAGACGTAAAGTATGATAGAATAGAATAGAATGTAACAGTGTTATTGGTATTGCAAGTACCTATAATAAAAGCGTTTAGATTCTTACGCCTACAAAATAGTACCGCAATACTGGATCATATTACTAGGCAAATTTTGGTCTTCTATTTTCCATCTATATTGCACTGAATAAGCTGAAAACTGGCATAAATAACTATTCACACTGCAGATAACAGACAATACCATCACACCATACATTACATCAATTGCTTAACTTTCTAATTAAATGGTTATCTATACAGTACTCCTACAACTAACTGATAAATTATGTGTGTATGTATGTGTGTATCTCAATTAATACAACATTATGCATATACATACATATAATATATACAACAATAGCTACAATGCAACAACAAATTAAATAATTTTACTCAGTTATACTGACATAAAACACTTTCCTTGCTTAATTATAAAATTAAACATTCAAATTGTTACACATATATGTATGAATATATCTACATGGTGAAGTGATACATACATATAGTATATTATACAACATACATACACAGTACATCAATGTTATATTAGGTGTATATGAATGAAGATAAGATAACAAACCAAAAGGTTTAATTTTTTTTATTATTTTTACATTAAATCATTACTGACAAGCAAAACAGCAAAGGCTCCAGACTCAACAGATTACATTACAAAGTTTGAGAAAACGACAGAAAAATATAAAAAGATGAAACACACTAATGTGCAAAAAGAAAGAAAAATTTAATTTGGTTACACGAAATTGAATAAAATACCGAATTTCAAAATTGTAAAAAAAATGATAGATATACAAACGGTATGTTGGAGTCGTTGGAGATAAGTACAGATGATATGGCAAGTATAATAATGAAACAAATATGTAAGTCAAATCAGTAAAGTCGGGTAAATAAGATCAAATTATGAAATAGCTTTGTAGATTTTCACGATCTTGTTAATCTCTTCTCCGTTCTTCTCAGGTATACCGTGTGCAGATTGTTGATGTTGCCGAGCTGCATTAGTCCTGAAAATGGCCCCATCAAGTGGGTGGAAAGCTCGAGAACATCGACAATCTAGACACGGTACACCCGAAAAAATGGAAACGAAATCATGAAATGTCTGTCAATAAATTAAGCACAGCAGTCAATCATATTAATAACTTTGAAATGTCAATATTAAAATTTTAATAGACTATCAAATATAAGTTCGATGAGATAACAATAATAAGATATAAATAATGTGAGATAACAATATAATACTAAGGAGGTTATGTTTGCATTACAAATTCCTCAACTGCAATGAAATCAGAATGTGATGTTTGCTAAAACTATATAGATTATGATAAAAGTGTACCTACTACTATAGTATAATGGTGTAACCCAATAATGGGGTAACCAGTTATAAGACATGTACACAACATTCTATCTCCGCAAAATTAAGGCAACATTCAGTAGGTTGTGAAACTTATTGCTGAAAAAAATGACAAAATGTCTTATGGAAGTTTATGGACACTTTCAACTCTTACTTCTTAAAATGTATACAAAAAGTGGGGGCCAATTCTACAACCTGTCTTAAGGTCCCATATGCACTGAGGAAAAAACGTTCTACTATCGCTTCAACTTTTTCAAATTTTGTATGCGAGTGTTAGCCCAAAATAAGAATAACGTACGAGACAGCGTGAATTATACCTTTATGAAAAGAGCCTGGGAACAAATGAATAAATCTATGACAGTCAACATGTTAACCTTACAATTACCAATATTTTGACTAAATTATTCTTTTACATCCGAAAAAATTAATGAGTTTTGATGGATTCTTCCCGTAAATTTCAGGGGTACTTTTGGAATTATATTTTGTTTAAGGAATTTCCAAATACTGTAATTCTAAGACAGTCAACTTGTAGTCAATACTTCCATCTATCACTGTCTTCAGTTTTTAGACGATGCTCTCAGTATTGGTTGAGTAAACAAGTAAATGCCAAATGATAGCATATAGCCTCTCAGTCTTCATAACAATAATATTCTTTTCCTATATTAATGTTTAGTTATTACTTATTAGTTTTAATAAATAATCATAATCAACCTTGGAAATATGAAAATATTCTAACAATATATTATGTAGGTAATTAAAATTAAAATAATTACTCCTCGCTAATGAAGCTAGTCTTATTATGGAGTAACTTTATTATAGAAATACTAGATACATCATCGTGTAACATTCTGAATCAATTGAAATAAAAAATAATAATCTTCACATCCAGCGCAAGCCAAATAAACGAAGTTAGCAAAAATCTATGAATAGCGTTTTGTCTTACTGCTTTTGGTACAATAGTAATTTTTCCTGATTCTATATATCCAAAAGAAAGCAGGGAAAGTTACGGCAAATTGACGCAATATTATTTGTGAACTATTTACGTCCAAACAAGTTCACCACTATCGCAACAATCAAACTTTATGCCTCATCCACACGTTTGCAGAGCGTCGTCAAATTTTGTGTTTATGAGTTAAAAGACGTTAACGGTTGGTTACCTAGATTAGCCAAGGCAAACCAAGCCCCATCCACATGTCTTTTTACTCATGAGCACAAAACTTGTCAAGAGTGTGGTGCTGACATTACACCTGGGCACCGATTACATGCTCTCTGTCTATCCCAGGTGATATGTCAAAATAATATTGAGAGCGTGCACTTGGATGAAGAAGTTTTAGGATTGGAGTTAATTTGTAACAAATGGACGATAATTTGTGAAAACGAAAAGAGGTATCAATTTGTCATTAAAATTAACGATTTTAAGCAAACCAAATCATTTTAATAATGATGTATTAAAATCGAATCTATACCGAAGACCCGCTACAGCAAAATGCAGCGAAATGACCACCTTCGATAGATCCTGGATGAATATTAATCGCTCGTCCAACAACTTTTTTTACATGAATTCTGCAGTGAAATACGTCACTCAAATACACCCTCTGAGTCAACGTTTCTGTACATTTTCTATTGTAACTTCAAAAAATCCTTTTATAAAAGCAATTTACAATGCCTATATCATTTAAACATTTTTCCCAATGCAATAGTCTCATATTTTACGCTCCTTCCTCCAAGATATTGACTCTAATATTAAAGTGAAACAAAAGTCATATTCATCCAAAACAAATGAACAGCAAAGTACTTCAGATTCAGGGTTCAATTGTTAACCAAAATGAAGGAAGATGCTACAAGTTAAAACTTTATAGATGGGAGGAATGTGTAGGATCAACAATGGGTGTAAAAATAAACACCTAATCTAAAAATAGAGAAAAGTGAAGGTACTTACGGTTCAGCTTCAATAGATTGTAGCCTGGCCACATAGTTGGAGGGGATGTAACCCTCTTGCTTTGTTTTCTTACTGCGGGCCAACCACCAGTCTCCCTGTGTGTCATTCAATATTTCCAAATGTTCTCCTTTTCGGAAACTCAGGTCCTCGTCCGTCCTCGCGTCATAATCATACAGAGCTACGAATATCCTGTTGGGAACATCGGTCTCCGTATTCTGACTCACTCCGGCCCTGGCAGGGTCCGGCGGAGGCGTGGGAACTGGAGTGTGCTGGAAGGACGGGGCTTCCTCCAAAGGATTCACTCTTTCATTCTTATCCTTACCCTCCTTCTCAGCGGGACTGCTAAAACAATTCCCCATTTTGTGTAATTTAGGTGAGGCCGTCTCCTACAGACAACACAACACAAACTTTTCCCGGTTCACAAACAACAACACGGTCAATTGAAAACGAGCGAAACGTTTTTCATTGTCTTTTGCACATTCCCGTTGCACAATCGCGGACCTTTCTTCGATTTAACGTAAACAAACATGGAAATATTGCAATAAAATAACACAACTGGCAGCCATATCAGTTCTGCCCAAAGACTATATTGCCATATGACTAAATCACCTTCGCTTTCATTGATGAAATCATTGTGAAGTAGGTACCTCCGGGGAATATTTTTATAATAAGTTAGATATTCGGAAAAGTTATTGTTTTATTGAATCACATATTTGTATAATGGAAAATTAAATGTGTTTGTTTTCGTCACAATCATATCTTTTTTGTAGTAAAATCCGAAAAACACAAAGTAAGTCTGCAAAACATATGTTTATTTTTCATTATAGCAACATATCACATGCCTTTCATTTTCATGTGAAACAACATAACAATTTCACATTCATTGTTATAATGTTGGCATCATTTTCCAGCAAACAGCAGCTGTCAAATTGATTTGTCCGTGGATGTAACGTCAAAATATTGTTGTTTTCTCGATTCGTATTGTCGGTATTATTGTAAAAGCGTAAATTATTTACATTAATTATAATGTAATTGAGTATTTATACAGTGAACCAAACAATGGAGGAGCCAATATCGGAAGACGGAGAAGTGTTAATGGAATGGGCTCCTTACAGCAACTTGATAAGTCAAATCCCCCTGAAAGTTCAGTCGGGAATATTTGCACAAGATTTAAATCTAACATGTGTAGATGCTACAAATGAATATATTGCCCTCGGGACTAATGTAGGACTGGTGTTTTGGTATGGTAGACGAAAAGGGGATATGCAGAGGCTGAGATGTGAGGTAAGAGGTCCTGAAAGTATTGATCCCAATCCACAAAAATTGGTCCAGCACTCTTTCAGTGATTGAAGATAATATGACATAATTGAAAAGGGAACTAGTATCTAGAATCAGATTTTAACTAGACAATTGTGTAAGACTCAGGTTGAATTGTTTTTACATAAAACTAAATTACCTACTAGAACTGCGTTTAGTTTTCTCTAATTTATTTTATCTGTATGAAATAGATTTAATTTGTATTACAATTTTTATTACAGAATTCCAGCAGCGGTATTACTTTTGTGAAGATTGTGTCAACTGTTGACTTCATGGTGGCAGCCGGAAATAAACATGGACAAGTCTCTGTTTTTCAAATTCCCAAAGAGCATCCGGATTCAGTACCAGATTCACTGAAACCAAAGGCGCCTCGGCAGGTGGAAAGGTTTGTTTCATATTGTTATATTTTCATTATTATTGTTTAACCCACCACTCCACCAACTGGACCACCCATGTACTCAAAAATTCTTCTTCTTTCTCAGCCGTTTTAATTCCAATGCTGGACAAAGGCCTCCCCTTTGACTTTCCACAGATCCCTATCCTGGGCATGCTGCACCCACTTGCTTCCTGCGATTCGCCTCACATCGTCTTCTTCCTACGCTCCGTTTGCTTGTTCTAGTTTGCCACTTGACAATCTTTTTGGCTCATCTAGAATCTGAACGTCTGGCAACGTGTCCTGCCCAACTCCGTTTTAAGGCAGCTGCTCGTTTTACCACGTCGGTGACCTTGGGTTCCTCTCGTATCCATTCATTTGTCCGTCTCGAAGATTACATTTCGTAAATTTCTACTTGAGATAGACACTTATCTGCTTAGGTGTTTATTACACAAACAATATTCTTATCAATAATTCGTCATCTTTTAATAACACCCCGAGATATTTGTTTCCGTTATCATTGTTTACAAAACATTCTCTGATATTGTTCATTAAGAATAAAAACATATCATTATCTATATTCTATACAAAGACCTTTCAAAAATATATTTTCTAGCCAGATATAGTTTTATCACATTGTTGCTATCTAAAGTTTTCATCATATCGCAATAATTAGAAAGTACATGGTTGGCGCAGTTGGTCGAGTCTCTTTAGCGGGAGGTGCCAGGTTCAAACCCCGGCACTGGCAGTGTATTCCACACTTTGCGATACAGGCTTTTAGCCTAGTGCAAGGTGTGCAGGAAAGTACTATTTGGGTTTATACTTTAAAAAAACCCAGATACTTTAAAAAAAATACATCTCTCGTTTCCGTAACATTCGTCACGCATGCTCTGCAATTTCTCCCATTCAAAACGTAGCCGTCCTTGCAGTATTTAGTCACTCAAGGCAACTCTCGGATGACTATGTTTCCTCACACCTTCTGTTTTAAATTTATAGGTATATATTCTTTTCCATTTTATCCTCAGACTTTCTCTCCACATCTCCAAACCATCTCAACTCGTGTTTAATTAACTAATTAATTTTTTGTGTAGGTATGATGACAATATGAATATATTAACCCTATTCTCTTATCTTCACATTGTCTGTGAAATATTTCTTGTTTTTATCATAGGTATTTTAATTATTTGTTTATTTTATAAATGATAAACTTCTACTTTACATATAGTATCACCTACATTGTCATGTTGTAGACCTACAATATGTTATTCTAATATAGAAATATATGTTTGCATATTATCGTGTATGCTATTACGATAACTTGTCACTATTATAATTACTTTTCATTTTATATAAAATGTCTAGGATTAGCATTTTCAGTTGAATCCATTGCAATTTATTTTCTGTGTATGTAGTATTGGTTTGAATATCCCCATAAACACCAAACGAGACACCTTATTCTTTCTAAAAAAAGTTTGAGGACCCCTGAATTAAACTTTGACACCAATTTTTTCTCCTACTAAACAGTACATAAAAAAATATAAAACAAAAAACAAAATTCTATTCTACTCTAGCCTATCCCCTCACGCCGTATCTCTTGCAGGGTAGGCAGAGAGAAGAGATCGCCAGACTTTCCTGTCCTTACACACACTTCCTGCTTCTGTCACGTTCGCGCAATTTGTCTTACACACTCTACGATTCCTTTTATTCAGAACACGTCCATCCTTGAGCATCTGATCTACATGGTCAAGCCATTCGGATGTTGGACGGTCGTATTTCCATACACCTCTTCTTTGTCCCATGTTTATTTTCTTTCGTTGTTCATTCACAAGATAATACACATTATAATAATAATAAATGATGTTCACTAGGGCGAGTTTATCGCTAAACAGCGATCTCTTCCAGCTAACCCAATTAAGGACTCTTGTAATAATGTCTTAATATTCCAATTTCAGATATACCGTGGGAGACCTCCATCATTCGGAGATAACGTACATAGAATGGTCTAAGAACGGAATGAGATTGTTCTCGGGAGACAAGAACGGACTGGTCGTGATGACTGAAATAGATTTCTACATGCATTTGTGTAAATCCTCGGAGATTATAAACGAGACGTACGAGATTGTGCAAATAAGCTATTACCAAAACTACCTGCTGGTGTCCAGTGTGTTCCGGAGCATCATCTGTCATAAGAAGGAGTTGGGCAAGTGGGAAGTCAACCAGGTGGGGAAAAGAGACAGAAAAAGGTATGATTTTTTTTTTCTTTATAAAAAATGAACCTGGGTTTATTGAAATATACCCAAATACACCTTTGCACACTTCACAGTAAGCTTGAAAAGCTTGTGTCGTGAGGTGGAGTAGGTCGGCATTGTGGGTCGAAATTAATCGTCAATTATTGAACCAACTAAAAGTGAGACATTTGTATGTTGAAATTTTTAATATTTCATTAGGGCGCCGTGTTCTGTGAATTAGCTTTGACTCCATAAATTTTTCTCAGCCAATACTGAGAGCATCGTCTCGAAACTGAAGACAGTGTTAGATAAAAGTATGGACTACAGGTTGACTGTTCTGTTGTAAACAATTGCCTACTCAAGCTTGGCTCAATCTCAGGGCAGTACTCAAGTACTCACTATGAATTCAGCCCGTAGTTTGTTCTATTACAATTGCTTTTAATGTGTTTTATCTTGTATGTATGTTTTTCAGTCTCTCAAAGCTGGGTGGAATATTTCACTTTAATTATGAGAAACCCATTGATGTGAACATTTACTGTGCTCGCCCTGGACTTAGAGTTTGGACTTCTGATAAGCAGGGCAATGTACTACAAACATTATTATTCAAGGTAATTGTAACATCCTTATGCCATCTGTTTTTGGAGAGTATTGTATTCTGTCCCCTCATGCCGCATCCATTGCGGGGTAGGCAGAGAGAACAGATCACCAGACTACTTTCCTATCCTTACATACACTTCGTGCTTCCGTTGCATTAAATCGGTTTGTCACGCACACTCCACGATTCCTTTTACTCAAAACACGTCCGTCCTTGAGAATCTGGTCTACACGGTCAAGCCATGTGGTTCTTGGACGGCAGTATTTCTTGACACCTCTTCTTTCTCCCAGGCGTATTTTCCTCGTTATCCTTTCATCATTCATTCTCTCTACATGTCTCAACTTGTTCACTTTCATTTTAGTCACAACACCCGCTTTATATTCAGTCGACTCTGATCACTTTGTTTCTTATCCTATCTCTCAACGTTTTTCCACACATTCTTCCCGACAGGAATATACCGTGTTCCAAATCATTGTGTGTATTGAACCTCAAAAATTTTTGAAGTGAATCAAATATGTCTACTAATTTTGCTATTAGATTTCAAACACTCTTAGAGAGTTTAACAATGTATGCCTGGTGTAAATGATTATTATCCGATGTATGTGACGTTCGATTCCATTGACAGTGCTGCCAGCCTGTTCCCTGAGTTCCTCCAGTGGCTGGAGGCACTTGATGTCAGACTTTAACAATGTGACAATACTTCGATGGTGCCAAACGATAAATAAATAAATCTGTTGTTTACTCATCTTAACATTGTTTCTTTTCTCGGGCTGACTGTAAGATATTGGTATTGCAATAAGTCCGCCTTTTGGCATACTATAATTGTATTGTTTTTGTAACTATGTATATTTTCTCTGGCCAATAAAGATTTATTTATTTATTTATTGTTTTCTCAATTTTCGCAGGAAGCCATTGCAAATCCGATTAGCCAAGTTGAACTATTGAATCCCACACAAAAGAAGAAAGCTAAATCACAGAAAGATGCCAGCTTTGGTCCTCTGTACATCTATAAAGACAAATACTTAGTTACTTACCATGATGACTTACTCTATGTCGTTAATCCTACTACTCTAGTCGCCGTCGCAACTATGGACAACCTTAGAAGGTATCGTAGACATTATCCCTTAAACCTTTGTATCCAAATTGCTGATGTTAAGGCCTATCCACGGTACTCTCTGTTGAGCAATCTTATTAAACAGTTGTCTTGTCTCTTCGGCCTTACTAGGGTCGCCAGATTTCTCACAAATCAAACCGGGACAACCCCTCCCCCCCCCCCCATCGAAGAAAAAGTTTTTTGATACATTTTCCATCATTGGGGGAGGGGGGGGGCGAAAATGTCAGGGCCCACTCCTATTCTTATCCAGTTTTTTGTCCAGCAAGCACATCTGGCTGATCTGGCAACCCTAGTCCTCACTCGCACTTCATAGTTACGTCACTGGGGAGAAGTTTCAAATTGAAAATTTTACGAACCGCTAATGCGTAACCTTTCTATGTAGTAGTTCCCTACTTTATAATAAACTGTCAAAAATATGTACCACAAAATGATAAAAATCGTAAGACTATACCTAGGCTTTACTCAAAACCTCGCTGCTGTTTGTGATGTGATTAATACGATATTATTGTTTGCAGCATTTTATCCATCGCTGTGAATAAGAACGAGATCTTTATATTGGAGGGTGACAGAAGTCTAATTAGAATATCACACGAACCAGACTCCCAAGTGGACTCCCCAGGTTTGTCCAAGAAACTGTAGTACAATCTAATTAGTATATCTTTATGTTAGTATCCTTACTAAATGTATTAATACTGTTGTATTTACTTTCCACTCCTAAGTATTGTGTTTGATATTTTATTTATTGTGAAGGTGCTCTCGTCCGAGCAATTTTTTGAGCAATAATTGCGGCAACTCGTATTGATTAAGATTATTTCGCAATATTAAAGCAAAACAACGATATTGCGTGAAAACCCGAAAGAGAATTGACTATAATGACCAAACTAATAATTCTCTTTCTCGTTTTCATGCATTATTGCTGTCTCGCTTTAGATATTGCCGAAATAATATATATATATATATATATTGCGAAATAATGTTAATCAAACGTGTTACCGTAATTATTGCTTGAAAAATTGCTCGTGTAAGCGCACCTTTATTATTAGCGTAAAACCAATGCATGATTCTTTTAACTTATATCTATGCTTGGCACGTAAGAGTATTTTTATAGCTAATTTCATTGCTTGACTATTATAGAAACGTAGTGCAACTTTAGATATTATTTTTTATTATAATTTGATTGGCCCTTACACACTAGGGTAACCAATAAGTGCCGTGTGTGGCTATAGATTATCTTGATTATAAGTATTGTGCTGTAGATACTTAAGAAATTAGTGGTAGATTGGTAGAAATTACCTGACAATGCAACACATATTTTGTGTTATGAACATGCTCCGAGGATGCAACACTGTTAATATAATTCCCTTTACGAATGCATGAGCTTACTTTTGTTTGTTTTTGAAAATTATAAAATAAATTGAAGGAAAGCGTGTATTGTATTGTCTGTAAACCCAACTGTACTTGTTATTGTTTGCTACGTAATATTTATCCATTACTATTAAATTTATTGGTACAAGTCTCGATAAGCAACGTACTACTAATGCCAACTAGTGGTGAATCAAGGCACTACAATCACACCTGTTGTCTATGGAAAAGGACAGCCAGTTTGGAAGTTCTTTTTTTGAAAAAATCCTACAGTGTTTTTATTTTAATATGCCTGCTGTCTACATAGTAATTGTATGGAAAAATGAGACAAGTATTAATAAATGCAGTATAAAAAGGTTTGCTTACGCATGTACCGTCCCACCCACAGCCAAGCCGAGCAAAAAAACCTTTTAAGCGCTTAAAAAAACAGTCTGGCTAACTGTCATTTTCCGTAGACAACAGATGCGATGGTATTCTAGTACCTTTACCTACCACTAGTTGGCATTAGTGGTATGTTACTCATCGAGACTTGTACCAATGTATCTTTTTTGACTTATTGTTTTGCTATATATTATTATATTATAATTTACGCATGTTAATTATATTTTTAAATATACAGAGTATTTACATTACAAAGATTGTTATTTTATTTTTCTCAGATGAAAATTTGATGTCGAAATCCCTAACGAACCCACTCAGAACTGCCGTAAATACGTTGAGAGAATTCACTACGTCAGAAGTACAAATACACTTCTCCGATATGACGGAGCAGTGCAATAGTTTAGTGAACGCTCTGAAAGAAAGTACTTTATCACAAGAGTCTCTCGACGTTAGTAGAGCTGAAGAATGCTTAGAGTTACCGAGGATTAAACAGTTACCTCCCGACATTAATACGAATCTATTAGACAAACTTGTAGATAATTTTATGGGCGGTAGAGACGGAATACTCGACGATGGAATAGATCCAAATAATGACAACATAGCTAACGAATTGGCGAGTATTAACAATGAAAATCAACCGTCTATGACAGACAGTGCGTACGATAATGAAGTTATGTACCGTACGAAGAAAAGTAAACGTAATAATCTCATTGAATTGGACGCCGAGAACTGTGCGACGTTCGTTCTGCCAGAATCTCATAAGAATAAAGCGGTATTTAGCGACTGCTGTAAGAATAATGAGACTGTAATGTCGGAACAGCCGACGAGTAAAATGACTGAAGTTTTAAGAGAACGAATGAGGTAAGATTCAACTATTGTTATTATATAGAGTTTGGACAAATTTAACAATTTGTAGATTAGGAAAAGTGCAATACATTTCTTAGTATTTGATGACTTAAGACTCTGTCATAGGCAAGAACGTCATACGTCAAAGGGTTTAAAACTGGAACAAGTGCGATAAACATCTAGTATTGCTCATATAATTAAACAGGGGTTGCATATGGGAACTCAGTTTATGATTAACACAGATGGGTCTGAGGTTGAAATAAGCATTCCGATAAAAAACTCTGAAGTTGGGTGATGCGCGGTTCTCGCACATGACGGCAGAAGAATTTGGTAATTTCTACCAGATAACAACGTCTGTCTACTACTGTCGAGACGAAAAAGAGTCCGTAAAAAAAAGTTTGTGGGTTTATGGGCTCTAAATGGGTCTTGAATCCATGTAAATTTGTCAATATGATCTGCTTGAAAGTTTTTTTCGAAATTTAGAAAATTGGAAATTCCAAGAAATTTGCCGAATTGTTTAATTGAATAGGCGCACACTTTGGGAACCACTGATCTAATCTACATACATACATCTTCTTCCCCGTCTATCCTTAATTGGGTCGGGGGCCCAAAGCATCTGCATATCTTCTCCAGAGGCCCCTGTCACTCGCAGCTTCCAGGACCTCTGGCCACTCCAACCACAGTCTCTCCTCGCACAACTTTGTCACCTGCTTCTGCCAGCTATTTCTGGGGCGGCCCACCGGTTTTCTGCCTGCGCCCTCGGCTACCAGAGCTTTTAATGGAAGCCGCTCCTCTGGCATCCGAACGACGTGTCCTAGCCATCTCAGCTGAGACCTCTCTATGAAGAGGAGTGTGGGTTCCACCTCGAGAGCCTCCCGAACATACTCGTTCCTTATACGGTCCTGCCACTCCTCTGAGGTACCTCATCTCAGCTGCCTGAACTCTTGACCTTACATTCTCGTGAAGCATCCATATCTGGTGACCAAAGGTGAGTATTGGTCTATATATAGATTTAAATATTGTGATTTTTGTTTTCTGACTCAATTCCTCTAGTGATCACTGGGTTTTTTAGTGCTTTCAATATGTTGCCTGCTGCTGTGATTCTCTTGTTTATACAGGCTTCTTGACGTCCGTTTGCCGTGAACTCCACCCCAAGATACTTGAATGTATTGGTCTGCTTTAGCTGAGTGTTCTTTACAAACACTGCGCAGTCCTCCTCTTGGCGACTTATAACCATTACTTCTGACTTGGGCGCGCTGATACTCATTCCAGCACTGGATGTCTCTGACTCGAACTTTTCCAGCCATTCCTGCATACCACTCTGTGTCGACGTTAATCTAACAATATCATCAGCGAATAACAGGGTCTTCACCTTCAAGTTACCCACTGTTATTTGATCAGCAGTGTCACTTCTTCTATTGATGAAGTCCATATATATTGTGAACAGGATTGGGGACAGGGGGCAGCCTTGTCTGAGCCCTGCACTTAGGTGGAACTCATCGGATAGTTTACCACATACTCTCACCCTACTAACACAGTCCACGTACAAAGATTTAAACGCACTGAGCAGCCTCCCTCTTATCTCATAAGATTGCAGGACGTCCCACAACATGTTGCGGGGTACCATATCGTAAGCTTTCTCTAGGTCGATAAAACCCGCGTATACTGGGTTATTATATTCCCAGCTCTTGTGTATTACTTGGCTCAGAGTGAATAAGTGGTCTGTTATCCCTCTACCTTGTCTAAACCAGCACTGCTCCTCCTGTATCCTGTGTTCCACCATATTACGGCATCTTCTGTCTAGTATTTTTGCATATAATTTTCCCAGTTGACTCAACAGTGTTATTCCTCTGTAGTTAGCGCATTCCTTCTGGTCGCCTTTCTTAAATATGGGGATGATAATCCCTTCTTTCCAATCTCTAGGTACTTCGCCATTTTCCCAAGCAATGTTAAAGATCCTACATAGCCAAAGAATACCTCCTTCATTCAACAGCTTGAGAACATCTGACTTGATCTCGTCAACACCCTAATCTATAACTGTTAAATTATTTTTTCTAGCAAATCGTTGACGTTAAGTCCCGAAGCAATTGAGAAAGACATCAGAGACAAAGAAGAAATATTGGCTAAACTACTTGACTTGGAACCAGTGACAAAAAGCAACAAAAAACCTCCTTCACCCGACTTGCTATATCTCAACACCAAGAACAACATTCCTGCCAAACCAAATAGTATGTTTGTCGTGTTGAACGACACAAAAACGACAGTGTCACCAGGGAAGAAAATATCCTCGGAAAAAATATCGGGGAAATTTGTTAAACAGCCATCGGAAGAGAAACCTATTTCGCCACCAGAGTGCGTCTCAATACCAAACGTATGGAATTTAAAGGAGATACAAATAGAACACATTCCGAATTCGCCAAAGAGAGGGAAAATTTCAAATCCACGAAAGAACGTTGAGACTGCAGAAGAAATGGACGACTGGGAGTTTGTTTGAGTCAATTTGGTTGTACATTTTTTAGTTTTATTTTGAAAGGTGCTTTTTTTTAGTGATATGCTTAACGTACAAAATACTACTTTTTATTTAACAAAATCATGTTTATATTAATATCAAATGTTTTAATGCTTCACTGTTGCACGGATCACCGGTATTATGGATCAGGGAATTCCCGCATTCCTAAATATAAGGAGTAGTAACGGTAGTTATTTAACAAAAATTGTCCTTAAAAATATGGTTTTGCGAACAAAAACGATACTACGCAACCGTTGGGAATGACACGGGACAAGAGGAGTCTTGTGGCTTTGACGGGTAGGTACCAACTAAAAAAGTTGACGATGTGAATCTAGTTTTACGACATTCATGACGATATTGGAGAAACGGGGAAAAGGTGTGTTCTCTCAAGGAACTTTGAAGGGTTGAGTAGTAATAGTGGTTACACAAAAACATATTTAACCTAGGGAACCTGTATAAATGTAGGAAGTCCTAACGGATAAAGCCATGCTAATTTACCATTTGATTACACAGCTTATATTCCAAAGGTAATTTCCACACTGATTGTACATAATGAGTCGCAAAAATCACTGAAATATCACCAGGATTAATGCAATTGTGGACAACCAACATGACACGCAATCATATGTTTACATCGTAAATGGCGTCCACCATAGATTTGTCATAGATATAGAAGGGGCTCAATGTTCAATAGTTCTTCCCATCTTTATATACGTTCCTTAATTTAACCAACCCTCAGTGAATTTTCACGGGTAGGTACCCACTAGTTTATGATATTATACCCAATTTTTTATATCACATTAGTGCTGCATCGTAATTTATGAGTAAATAATTTGATCACCAAACAGCGCCAAAATCCTCAGCCATTGTGTTTGCCGTAATTGTATGTGATATTTTTAGTTTTTAAATTACTATTAGATAGGTATAATTTAAGTTAATATCATAAACATAAATACATTTAATTTTATTCGTAAATGATATCATCAGTACTTTGTCAATTCTCACATTTTAATCTCTTGAAACTTGTCTAAGAGAATCTCACACTTTTTTTTCGTAAAAGTCATCCAGTGATAGTGCTTCTAGTCAACGAAGTTACAACTTGATACAATATTTCATATTTTATTTATCGTGTGGTCAAAAGAAGTATATCACATCCCTCAAATATTTCATAATAAATGGACAAAACGCCGGGAAATTGAAAATAAAATAAAAATCTATCGTTGAGATGGTTGGGAAATGTATAGAGGATGAATGGTGAAAGTATACCAAAAGAAATATACCTGGGAGAAAGAAGAGGTGTAAGGAAGTGCGGCCGTCCAAGAACTACATGGCTTAACCGTGTCGATCAAGTTTTCAAGGGCGGACGTGTTTTGAGTAAAAGGAATCGTAGAGTGTGTATTTGCATGAATGTGACGAAAGCAGAAGTGTGTGTGAGGATAGAAAAGTCTGGCCAGCTGTGCTCAATACCAATAGTAACTATAAGAAGTCACTCAATAAGCAATATAAGCTTTTATATCTTAAATTTACAGTACGATATATTGCACGAATGTGACAGAGGCTAGGAGTGTGTGTAGGGATAGGGCAGTCTGGGGCTCTGCCCTCTGTCTACCCTGCAAGGGACGCGGCGTGAGGAGATAGATAGATCTTAAAGTATTTGATGTTATGTAGATAGTACCGCATTGTAATAAAATGTTTACTTATAGAATAAATAAATAATAGTACGTCTGAAAGTAGTGATGTTATCTGCTTACTGAAAAAAGTAGATATTTAAACACATAAAGACATGATGATTTCATAAGTCAAACGGAGTGGGAAGGGAGGCGTGACCGGACAAAAACCCGTAAGAATGTTGCTCAATATGAATAAATCCCAAAAAAGACAAAAGCCCTTTAGAAATATGCTCAAGGGACAAAAGCTCAAATCTAATTGGATTTTTAAAATACAATCATGTATTTGTATCTATTAGCATACGATCTCTTTCAGTGTGTAAGAAACTAGCATAGATTAGAAAATAAATAAATAAATAAGCGGATCTAAAATGGGATAGACAATAAACTAGTCAACATTTTATAAATAATTCATCTACTGGAATCCAACTAAAAGTTTGGGCTTTTATCCGTTGAGAATATTTCTGAAGGGCTTTTGTCTTTTTTGGGATTTATTCATACTAAGCAATATTCTTATGGGTTTTTCCCTGGGAACCGAAGGGAAGATGTCCAAGTGTGCAATAATTAGATAGTTTTATATATCTTTTAGACGTAAAGCAATATTTATGTAAAATCGACAATTTTTCCGCCAACAAATGTAAGAATTTCTACTTTGCTTTTGTATTAAAGCTTGACCCAACCCAACTATGACGTCACGGTCATTTTCCACGGCATTAAGGTTAAAAATTGCGTGACATAATGTAAAAAAATGTTTTTTTTTTTTTTAACTTTTATGGGGTTAATTTTGTTTTTTAAAAAAAAACTTTTACAGTCATTCCCTGGATTTTAATGCTTATTGTCAATATGAAAAAGAACTTTTTCTTCGTGACTTTCGGGAAAAATGTTGCTGTTCTCTGAAAAAAATTCAGAGGTTTGTTTTATCACAATTGTTTTTTGAGAAATCTATACAAGATATAAAAAGTCTTTTACTGTCATTCCCTAGATAAAAGTTTAGTGTATCTGCCCTATTTTTTCCAAAGCGTACATATTTAGTACGCTTGTCGAGATCTAAGGCCTCAAAAATTTATTTTTCTTTTTTGAAATAACAATATGCCGACATCACAAATTGTTCTGTTGAGGAGTATTTATGCATTTTATTTATTTACTTACCTGTATTAAACATTATCCAAAATTTATTTTTTTGTTTGCATAAATTTGTGTTTGTATTGATTGCCATAAAAATATTTCAGTCACTGAAAAATATATTTACTATAAATCACATATACCTAATTATTTTATGTCGCATTGTACTGTTATTATTTTTTATTAAAAAGCTTTGAATAATTCTGTTTTTTTTTCTTGTTCAATTTCCTTTGTAAGTTGTGTGTTTGTTTAAGTAAGAGTTATGACAATCGTGCTGGTCATATTGTCTGCAATCCAAACGATAAATGGGCGACTTTGGCAGTAAACCTCAGGAGACCATATGATATTAGTATTTGCTATTACCAGAGAAGCAGTTATGGTGATATGTCTGATCTCACAACAGTATTCACTCATTCAGTCTGTCAAGTCCATTGTTTAAATACATTCACACTTTGTGCAACAACAAGCTCCATACCTGAGTCCATACATACACAACTCTATTGGATAAAAAATGTTATCAGCCAGGCAGCTATGGTGATATGTCTGATCTCACAACAGTATTCACTCATTCAGTCTGTCAAGTCCATTGTTTAAATACATTCACACTTTGTGCAACAACAAGCTCCATACCTGAGTCCATACATACATAACTCTATTGGATAAGAAATGTTATCAGCCAGGCAGCTATGGTGATATGTCTGATCTCACAACAGTATTCACTCATTCAGTCTGTCAAGTCCATTGTTTAAATACATTCACACTTTGTGCAACAACAAGCTCCATACCTGAGTCCATACATACACAACTCTATTGGATAAGAAATGTTATCAGCCAGGCAGCTATGGTGATATGTCTGATCTCACAACAGTATTGACTCATTCAGTCTGTCAAGTCCATTGTTTAAATACATTCACACTTTGTGCAACAACAAGCTCCATACCATCCTCCATACATACACAACTCTATTGGATGAGAAATGCATCCAGGGATTCTGCTTGAAACTGTGTTTGTTTAGCTTCAAACCGTGACCTTCTAAATTTTGGCGTTTGCAAAAAACTATGTATTGCGAAAGATGCCGGAACAGAATGGATGCAAATGGTCCAAGGCCTATAGGTATGTGGGAGTAAGAAAATAATAAACGTTTTATTGCAAATATCGCTTACAAATAATGTATTTATTGATAATTCTGATAATTACAGTAACTGCAGTAGTAGGAATATTACATTAAATGAACTTTGTAATTATTACACTTACTTTGTAATTATTACACTTACAATAAGAATATAACAACCATCATTGATTACATTACAATAATATCATTAGAAAGATACAAATACTATTATGTACGTACCTACTGTAAATATATACGAATCATATAGCATCAAAAACAGCAAACTGATCTCGGACTGATTTGGAGTAAACTGAAAAAACGTTTTATCGAAATTGCTGTTGTTGCCTCTCATATATTGCAGATTGGTGTATTTGAAACCAAGTGACTTTTTATATGAAATATTTATATGGGTTATGGCTGCTTTTGTTGCCATGTTAATATCTTACAATGTGTAGTTTTACAATAGGAACATTTTCACGTTTACGCAGAATTGCTATTTTTGACACTCTGCGACTCGTATATTTTATATGCGTTGTCCTTATAAAATGTATTAAATCTTACCTAACACAATTATATACACAAAATACGCAATCATTTACACACAAAAGGCGATGTACAGTACGAGATGGGACAGATATAAACATAGTTACAAGACGGGAACACAGCTGATTCAATTTAAGCATATTTTATTAAACATTTTCGTATGAAATTTTAAATTGTAGAGTAGAATTCGTATAAGAATGCGCCGAGAATTCAAACAAACGTCATTATTTTGTGAATTTTTATAAAAAGTATTATTTTATTTCAATCCTTAGTTTAAAAAATTACTGTTAATAAAAATACCTTTTAACAAAGTGCCTCACATTATTTGAATTCTCAGCGCATTCTTATACGAAATTCCACTTTTTTTTCTACCATACATTCAAATGCTGTGCCGAGATAAATAAATGAAGAAAAAATTACACTTAAAACAAAACTGAATCAATTCAAGTCTATGTCAGGAGTGGGATTTTACATAAAAAAAAAGGAAAATAATTGTGTAAAGTTGGTTGAAGCGGCAGTCTCTCAAGTGGGAGGTGCCAGGTTCAAACCCCGGCGATGGCGATGTATTCCACACTTTGCGATACAGGCTTTTAGCCTAGTGCAAGGTATGCAGGATAGTATGGAAACCCAGATCCTTTTTGACAAAAAAAAAGTTATGATTTCATTTTTCGGAGTATATATATTGCAATCTGTAAAATCCTTCCATGGGTGGAATTCGAACCCCGTACCATTGTACACGGAACTGCGGATTTAATCGTAATCGCGTACTTTCCTGCCTTCAGATAGAGGCAGTGGGAAAAATATCGCAGATTTATACAAAGAAAATTGCAGTTAAAACACGTGACACTTAAAAAAAATCAACTTCAGATAATTTGCAAATTTTGATGTACGAAATTTACATTTTAAGTCCCGTAATCTAATTGATAGTCATCAGTAACGCAACGATATCTCAACATATCCTATTATATAATATTAGATTCAATGCATCATAGTACTCTCCTGACACATTGTAGTCTTATTGTAAAGGTTTAACGTTAATGTACTTAAAAATACTGGAATAGACTTCTGTCTGTGCAGATGTAACTCCACGAGATCGCTGATTTGTGTCGCATATTCAGTCTGTATCATCTCTATTTCACCCTCGCCCGTAATCTTAAACGATAAATAATCATTCTCCGATTCGGCGTAAACGTTTGTCAATCTGAAACAAGAAACATATAAATTATCACATTAAACTCGATATTTTGAACACACACACACATGTCGCAATCAAAATCAACTTCAGAAAAAAATAAAAAACTAAATATTTAGATTAAAATCCACAAAAAATTATTAGCTTCCGCAACTAGTATTCGAGAATTTGCACCCTCATCATCATGAGGATTGTGAATTTATTACTTTATTCACAATCGCCTGATGATGAGGGTGCAAATCCTTGAATACTAGTCATGAAAACTAGTCATTTTTTTGTGGATTTTAATCTAAATATTTGGTTTTTAATTTTTTTCTGTAAAATGGACTTCCACCAAGTACCAACGGTCGAAAACATAGAGATTATAAAATCGACTTCGTCCGAGGAGTCAAACATAATATGTATACGAGGAGAACCAAATCCTAGTTAGTATGTGTTTATATGCGCATATCCAGTGTATTGTTGAAGGAGTTGGTGGTGGGAGCTCTGACAAGTGATTCCTCACACTGCCAGCTCTATTGGTTGTGTGGTGTGTTGGATGTGTAGGTATAATGTTGTCTATAGCTTCAGTTGATGTCCTCTCAGGTGCACATTAGAGCTCATGGTGAACATAGCTGGTAGTATCTCACAAGACTACCTAGTGCTCATACATACACACACAGTAAATCTAAATGTTATAAGTCTGTACAGAGTTTATTACTTACTTATAATTATTAGGACTAGGACGATCCATGGTATACCCCAGGAGCATGTAGAATGCATTTCTATATTCATCTACCGAACTCGTAAATATTTCTTTTAATCTGAAACACAACGGGTAACAATTATAATCAATTACTAGATAGACAAATAAAGTTCTGGAGTGGTGACCTAGAACAGGCAGAAGAAGTGTTGGTAAGCCTCAAGTACGGTGGTCGGACGATGTAAGGCGAGTTGCGGAAGGCGGTCGGATGCAGTCTGCCCAGGATAGGGAGCTGTGGAGATTAATGGGGGAGGCCTATGTTCAACAATGGATGCAGGGAGGCTGACATGACTTCATCATCAGCCTTAATGACACAGAACGGATAGAATACCAGTGTGTTAGGCTGGAGGTCTGGGTTTAAATCCCGGGCGCGGCAGATGGATAAGACAGGAATTGGTGAATGTTACTTAAGCGTAAAGAGATCACATTAAACCAGTCAACGATCAGTCACAAGCCTTTCCTGTATATCCACTGTGATAACTACTTATTATTTGAACTACAACATGAAGAAAATCCAATGTTTCTATAAAAATATTACCTTTGATGCATTAATTTACTAGACTCCAGTTCACTTTTAAGTTGCTGTATCTCCTGTATTGTAGTGGTAGCTCCCCCTCTTATGCTCTCTGATAGCCTCTGTGTCAACTCCAATTCATTAGCCTCCAGTTTCTTACGCAGCATTATAATCTACAATAATGACAATTGAATTAAACATCCCATAATGGTTAACACTTTAGAATAGCTGGAGAATTTCTCGAGCAATAATTGCCGGCAACTTGTACTGATCAACATGGAACAATAATTTCGCCAATGTTTAAGGCAAAACAATGATATTCAGTGCAAACGAGAAAGAAAATTCACTAAAATTTTCAAACTGATGGGATATTCAGCAATTGCTGTCGCCGACATGAAGAAATATTGCCGAAATAATTGCTCCACTTAATTGCTGCATGTTGCCATAAATTGCTTGATGTTTTCTTGACGCATTCTCGACCAGAATTTCCGGGAGTGGAGCAATTTATTTGCTCGTGTAAGCGAACCTATAGACAACGTATTGGATTATAATGATTACCTCTGCATGGGCTTTGTCCAGTTCAATTTTGAGATTGTCCTGTATCATCGTGAAAGGATTTTGTGCCAAATGGAATAACTGAAATATGAAAACAATAATCATTCAACATTTTTCTTTGGCCAATAAATATTTATTTTTTAAATTAGAAGGGTGATGGAAACGAGATGTGTGTAAGGATACAAGCGTGTGGCACTCTGTCCTCTCTACCTGTACTGCAAGACATTACGGCGTGATAGATAGACCAAAGAATATAATTTAGAATAGAAGTGTTTACCTTTGTTTTGATGCCCTCACTCTCCTTGATGGCGTGCTGCTCTAACTGTACCTCCAACTCGTTCTTCCTGCCTCTCAGCTTATCATTCTCCATCCTGAGATTACTCACTTCATCCTTGAGCCTAGACAACTGATCTTGTATGGCTGGGGAAGCATCGCCTTCTACAAATTATACACAATATTAAACTGTTGGCCCAGTTGGTTGGAGACAGATTTTCTAATTACTCTTTGCTTTAGTTTACAATGAAGTCTGCAGGAGAAAGTATTGGGGTTTGCGTAAAGTACGAGTTCAAATTCTTTTACATTGAGGTTATCTGGCAGAGATTGCAGCACTGCGATAAGCTCGCCCTAGTGAACAAATGTTATGATTTATATTCGTGATGCTAACATATGTCTGTATCTTGTTCAGCAAAAGTGTAAATAAAATAAAATTCGGGTAAACGGTTCCACATATTCGCCACTCTATTGCAAATAAAATTCTTTCTCAGATTACTGTGAAACCGTCCCTTGGCATGATAACCGGCAAATGTTATGTGTTTTTACACAAACAGCATTTGCCGGTTACTCGATTTTTAGAATAAATTTTAATAGTAGTAGTGGTGATATTTTTTTATGAAAGATGAAGAGCGATATTGAAATAGAAACTCACTGAGTACGGACATGTCCAGTTCCATCTTGGCCACCAGGTCCCTGTATCCTTGCAGAGCCTTTTCCAATCCGTCTATCCTGCTCGCGCCCAGGGCCCCAGCACCCATGTGCCGCCCCTGATCTCCCCCAAGCGATACTGTCAGTTCCTTCTCATAGCAGTCCAACTGGTGTCTATAGCTGTCTCTCTCTCTTGATACTAAAACCAAAACAAGGTTTACATTTGTTAACATTAGTGAAGAAAGGTTTGCATTTGATAACAGTAGAGGGAGGAGAAAGGTTTGCATTTGATAATAGTAGAGGGAGGAGAAAGGTTTGCATTTGATAATAGTAGAGGGAGGAGAAAGGTTTGCATTTGATAATAGTAGAGGGAGGAGAAAGGTTTGCATTTGATAATAGTAGAGGGAGGAGAAAGGTTTGCATTTGATAACAGTACAGGAGAAAAGTTTGCATTTGATAACAGTAAATGAGAAAGATTTGCATTTTTGATAACAATAAAGGAGAAAGGTTAGCATTTGATAACAGACAGGTAACATGAATTCAGCAATAAGGTTCAGCATCCATTCTTAAAGTCTCCCTTAGGGTACAAGGCGGGAATAGTATCATAAAAGGTATTAGTATTTCCGTTTATGGTATAAATAAAATAAATATTAAATTACCCAACAATAACTTCTTTTGTATTCTGTGTATGAGACTCTGCTGTGTCTTCTGAATGTTCTGCAAGTCTGTCAGTTTAGTAACGGCCTTGTCTCTCTCATGAGCTGCTGTGATCAACTCCTGCGATATACAAACAATAAAATATATTCATAAATTCATTTTACATAGTTCAGCCATAATTTGATAATAAAATGGAGTTACTATATCTTACGTCTTTAGCCCTAGCCAACTGTGATTCAATCTCCATCTTCTGTGTTGTGAGTGTGAGATCTCTCTCCTGCAGTTTCTCAATCATCTCACTCAGCATCATGGGCTTACTGACTTCGTGTCTCACTGCCAGGGCGCGCCACTCTTCCAATTCCTTCTCTACCTCACTGCACCTGGCCTGGAAATTGATACAAAATTACTATTCATTTCCATCTACATACATATCTATTTATCTCTTTACATTGCATCCCTTGCGTGGTAAATACGAGAATGGTAGACACAGAATGCCAGACTGCCCTCTTCTTAACAAACTCCTTGCTTCTGTCACAGACGTTCTCCTATACCTTTTACTCAAATAGCGTCCGTGATATGATCAATCCAGGTCCTCTTCTTTCACTCATAAATACCTTTTTGGTCACATCATCATCATTCATTCTCTCAACATACCCAAACCACCAAAGCTTATTCACTTTCGTCCTAGTTACTACACCTGTCTTACAGAAACTCATCTCTCTAGTAACATCATTCCTTATCCTATCTCATTGTTTTTGTAATAAGTCCGCCTTTTAGCACACTGCTATTGTTTTGTAACTCTGCATAATTTTTTTATTTATTATTTATTTATCTCTCAATGTTTTCCCACACACTCTTCTCAATGATCTAATTCTCACTGCATTCAACCATGATTCATCCTTCTGCCATTCTAACACATTAAAAATGAAATCTTTCAGACATTTTCTACTTGATACTATGCTGCGTGACTACAAGAAATAGTATTGATTACCTGAACTACTTCGAGATCCTGATGTACGGGTTGCAAGGAGGCAAGCTTAGTTTGCAACACATGAACTTGTTCCTCTAACAGCTGACACTGATGAGCTGTACTTCTTAGACTTCTTACTTCACTCCGTAAGCTGGCCAATTCACGTTCTAGTGCAGGCATAGCGGCTAAACGCTTCTGGGATGCCTGAGGAATAATCAATATATGTAATACATAATATAATAACACATTAAACAGGATGAGCTAAATTATACAAGTGATTGGGAGTCTGCTGTATAGAGACAAGAGGAAATCTTGGAGATTCAATTCAACAATTACAAAAAAAAGCAGGAATTACAAAAATACAAAAAGAAGTGTCCAGAGGTCCTGGAAGCTGCAAGTGACAGGGGCCTCTTCCGAAGATACACAGATGCTTTGAGCCCCGACCCAACCAAGGATAGAAGGGGAAGAAGATGTATGTATGACCAGTGACAGAAGTTCATAATAAGTTACCTTGGCTTGTTGCAACCACACATTATAAGATTCCTTGTCTGTCTCCAGCTCCCTCAGCCTTTGTTCCGTCTTCTTGAGAGTCACAGACTGCATGTCCAGCTCCATCTGTAGTTTGGCAGATTTCTCCATTTCAGCCGCAGCCTTTTCGTGACCCACTTTATAACGTTCCGCATCCTTCTGTGATGCTTCTAAAGCCTACAAATAAAGTCATCTATCAAACATAGAAATTTGAAGCCATAATATTATTAATTCTGGGATTTTTAAATGTGGTGCAGTGAGGTTATTGAGAAGAATGTGTGGAAAAGTGAACGCTGAGGGATAGGGTAATAAAGAGAAGTGGGTGAATGCAAGAGGAGTGTTGTGACTAGGATGAAAGTTAACAAGTTGAGATGGTTTGAGCATGTGGAAAGAATGTGGACAGGTATGAGGATGAAAAATCATATAAAAATGGAATACAGGATGCGAGGAAATGTGGTCGTTCAAGAATCACCTGGAGTAAACTTATTAACCAGATACTCAAGGATGGATGCGCGATGAGTCCGGGAGATATCGCAGACCGTATATACCGAATATTACGAACATGATGGAAGCGAGAGATGAATATACAGATACAAGTGTGTAGAGCTCTGTCATCTCTGCCTATCCTGCAGGGGATGCAATAGGATGATACACTATTCGACAGACCTGTTCCATTTCTTCAACATTCTTCTTCATCTCCACAACTTGTCCATTTCCTGCATAAGTGGCTTCTATCACCTTCACTCGTAACTCAGATATCTCTTTAGACATTTGCTGCTTCTCTTTGTCGGCTGTCGATGCCATCTCTGTTATCTTTTTTGCCATCTGTAAGAAATTATTAAAAATATTACTACTGTACTGTTGTAGATTGGAACTTTGTAACCAAACGTACGTAAAATTTTACACAAAACTGTTAACTACAAAATAATGACTAAAAGAACATGCAAAACATACAAGGTTTTAAACAATATATAAATAAAAAAATCCTTATTGGCTTAAGAAAGATATGCATAGTTACAGAAACAAGAAAATGGTAGTGTGCCAAAAGGCAGACTTATTGCAAAAGCAATATCTTACAGTCAACCCGAGTGTAGGTCACGTTAGAATATTAGGTGTTTTGTAGTCACGAGAAAAAAGTTAATCTGGGTTTATCGAAATAAACCCAAATACATCTTCGCACACTTCACAGAAAGCTTTAAAAGCTTGTGTTGTGAAGTGGAGTAGGTCGGGGTGTGAACCCGCGCCCACTGGATTAACAGTCGAGCGCGTTACCAACCAGGCTGCCGACCACCTCTTACTTTCAAATAATAAATAATATAGGTTTTCACTCGACAACGACTATATGCGAATTGCCCTACTGATCGAAGACTTTGTTTGTTTGTTTTAACATTACCTTAGAAATTTGTTCCCTATGTTGTGCCTCCCTCTCCCTCAGCACTTGCACTCTCTCCCCGAGCTCAGCGACAGTCCGCTCTTTGCTCTTCTTCTCCTCTACCATTCCTTTTCTTTCTGCGTCAAATAATACTTCCATTTCTTTCCGTACATTGTGTTGCTGAGATATCTGAGACTCTAATCGTGTAATCTGTAATAAGGACAATAAGTTAGTAGATAGTTATGTTGTTATTTATTTATTTATTTCATAAGTACAACACAGACACTGAATACACATAGAAATAGAAAGGACATGGAGTATTTATATAGTTCAAACAGCGACCTAATTAGTTTGTACAAGTTTAGTCAGTATATATCATCAATAAGTAAGAAATTAGAAGCTAATCTATTACTATTACTATTTTCAATAAGTAAGAAATTAGAAGCTAATCTATTACTATTACTATTTTCAATAAGTAAGAAATTAGAAGCTAATCTATTACTATTACTATTTTCAATAAGTAAGAAATTAGAAGCTAATCTATTACTATTACTATTTTTTATTGAGTAGGCAGCTTTCTCCGGCAAGAGGACACTTCGACCGCTAAAGCACAGCGTGCGACCGAGATCTTCTCACCCCTGAAGAAGCCCAGCCACAGAAGATGGGCGAAACGTTGGGAATGACACATCACCGAATAGACCACGACCATATAGCCCGGATAATCCAGCTACTATGAACATGTATATACATGCTACTTACTCGAAAATGCAGGATACGTTGAAATAAATGAAGACAAACTCAAGTATTTGCCAATATTTAACCTAAATAAAGTTTGTGTAAAAACAAGCAAGCATTCCTCTTTACACAATTACCTATCTATTAACAATGGCCTAGCGGCCTAATGGCCTATAATAAAAAATAAAGCGTAAAAAGTACCTGTAACTGCGCTTCAATGAGTTCTCCCTTAACTCTCCTGACTTCCCAGGGAGACGAGGGAACTGAAGAGTTATCATTTGACTCAGACTCCACTCTGTTTCTCTTTGGGGTTATATCGGTGTCAAATAATCCTTTCCTCTTAATATTATTGAATCCTGTAAATGAATAGACGGGGGCAAAATTACAACATACTGTGGAAACCTCGATGGGGAACAGGCAAGAATATCGATTAATTCTTTGCAATAGGGATTTGGAGCGAAAACACTGGCGTGAAACTTTAAGCCCAAGTCCAAATGCTGGAGGGAACCATGGATGATACAGCAACAATGACCAGTGAATCCCCCAGACTACCTTCTTCTGAGTTCAATATGAAATTACTATATGTAAATAAAATAGTAGCATTGATTCAGTTTAAGTGTGGTATTAATTAAAGCGTAGTATATGTGTTTCTTGTTTTTACTAACCTTCATTCATAGTTGAATCGTTAAAATTTAGTTTAGTAGCCGCGGTAGAAACGCTGGCTTTGGGCGAATTTGAACTAACCGCTTTGCGATATGGCCTCAACAGATCGAGGAACAACGTCCTGTCTTCATTTTCAGACATTTTGTCTATTTTAACTGAGCAATCGTCGAATTATCGAGGCAAACATCTAAATGAAAACACCAAAAACAGTAAAAATGGACGCACGCGTCAACGTATGTCACTTGAGTATTTTTTCTATGGCCGAACAGGTAAGACAACATAACAACTTTGGTATAACCATCGACATAATATATTAACCATAGAGATAGGAATAGTTAGAGTGTTTGACAACCTGCGCAGTAGACAGTTTCGTAGGCCAACATCTTGTATGGGGCGGCCACGTGGAGTGGGGCAAAACGTATTTTTATGTACTAATATTTGTACGAAATTTGAACTCCCCTCAGCGATAATCCGTGATTTTACTATTAAAAATCAATTATTTGCCTCTTTATCAATAGTACTGGACTGTCCATACAAACCCACTCCTCAAACGTGTTTCTTTTGCCACACTCCATGTGATAGATGTTGGCTTATGCGCAGAACACCAAAATAGAAACCTGTGACACTCTGATATATGGTATCTCTATGATATTAACACATACACAGACATAATGTACTTAATATGTAATCTCTTTGGGTATAACAATATGAGAGTGGAAGGAGGTAACCCACAAATTTCTTATTTACACCATTTGAACGTTTTTAAGCGTAAAAACAACACGAAATTTAGTATGTAGGTAGGCATATCGCTTAATGTAACTTTTTTGTTTTAATGTTTCAAAAAGCGTGAAAGTTCCAGCGAAGTTCCAGCTTACATTTTTAATATTTCATAGACAATATTTTCATTATGGCAGCATGGCGGGATAATCTTTAAATCTTTTATCTGTGGCAAAATCTGTGGTATTATTGCTGTGGCGGCTTTGGCTTTTCGTGTTGTCAGATTTGTTTTTATTTTTGCAAGGTTTAAATGTGTTTATTGTAACAATATCGCAAAAAATGGATAATCCAGATCCTTCGGCGGACGCTGAAGAGGCTCCTCAAGTGGAAATAGAAGTCGATCCATTCGAAAGTATCATGGAAAATGTCGTTGTGGGAACCATATCTTTGATGGAGCCCGAGAGCAAAAAGGAAGAGATAGTTGAAGACACTGTGGAAGTAAAGAAAGAACCCGTTTCAGAAACCCCTGGTATTACAGAAGACAAACCCAAGAAGAAGCGTGGGAGACCTAGGAGGGGTAGGGCCTACAGCAATGGAAGTTCTAGCTCAGAAGATGATCTGCCCTTGAGTAAGCGGAAGAGGTCTGGCTCAGAGG
Organism: Ceraclea dissimilis; assembly: GCA_963576895.1. Lineage (NCBI taxonomy): Eukaryota > Metazoa > Arthropoda > Insecta > Trichoptera > Leptoceridae > Ceraclea > Ceraclea dissimilis. The sequence goes on from OY756373.1 coordinate 15,320,050, forward strand.
CTAGTGGAGTGAAAAGTGAGTGTAGTCAAGAGGAAACAGGTACATCTCGTAGAAGCCACAGGTCCACACGACCGAGCTCGTTTATAACAAAATATGACACAGGATCAGGCAGTGAAGATGAAAAGTACCATTACAAAGGAAATCATCTCTCAGATGATGAATATACACCCGCTAAAGAGCCTGGCAAAGGGAAAAGGAAGAAGAGGTTCGACTCTAGTGGAGCTCCCATTAATGGAAATGCCGTCAAGAATTTGCTAGGAGATCTGGATGCGTCAGAAGATCCAATGGGTCTGGATAATATTAAGATTGAATCTGTGAGCAGTATAGCTGATACTGTTATTAAACCCGTACCTAAGAAAACTATTACGCCATTCAAATCACAACACACGGATGCGGCTTCATTATTCCTCACACAAGTTATGAGATCAGCTTCCAATTTAGGAACCTTTGTGCAAAATAAATCTGAAGAATTCATATCGGAGAGACTGACATCAGGATTTGTAACAGACACTGACAAATTACAATTTTGTATGGAAAAATCTTTTAAATTACTAGACTTAATTAAAAGCAATTTAAAAGTCATTGATTTAGATCTAAAACAAAAGTACGTCGAGTTCATAAAACAACATAAACTAGAGAAAGCCATAATGCAAGATAAGAGTACCACCAAATTCTTAGCGGAACATAAAATCGTTTTCAATAAAAATGGAACAATGTCTTGTCCGGAGGCAGGAGGCGGTAGTGACAGTGATTGTGAGATAGTAGCCGAGATACCCTCGACACCCAAGAAGTCTCTGGATATTCTGAGAAGAGTGGAAAGAAACGGAATCTCATGGAAGGCTCAGCGAGGCAGCGTATCCAGCGAATGCAGCGACGGGAGCACCAAAATACAAATACCGGGACGTAACACTATATTCCTAAACAAAAACATTAAAGTGAAAAAGGTCAAACCGAAAACCCCAGAGTTCGAGTCGTTTTTTCGGGAGGATGGCCGAACACTGAAACCACCTGACGATAGGCGAAACTTCAAAACTAAATATAAAATAAAAAACTTAGAAAAAACTACATTGATATTAGGATGGTTAGATTTAGCATATCGTAAAGTAAGCAAACAATTTTTTGATATCATTAAGGAATTTGAAAGACGCAAGCACTACGACAGTTGTAGCGATTTGGGGGAATCCTGTTCGGACGGAGAATTGGAAAACGAACACGATGACGAAGGAATTTATTGTAATTTAGAAACAAATAATGATGTTGTATTTCCAAAGACATTGTCAAAAATGTGTATCGATGAAATCAATAAAGCAATCCAACCCTCGTGCATCGTCTCATATGAAATGTTAGAAGAACAATACAGGAGAAGTATAATGTCTTTGAAGAAATATTATTCGTTTGCTGACGAAATATTCTTGGACGATTACGTAACCGTGACACCTGATACGCTGTTGAAACTTTGCATGGATAAAATCAATAACACGGAGAATATCGACAATTTGGTAAACAAAGAACGCAATGCGAAAGAGAATACTCGACAATTATTTACTGAAACGTGCGTTCCTATAAACGAGGCACGGTCGGATTTGGAAACACTTGTTGATTCGAATATCGCAGTTGAGAAATCATGCGTACCGACGGATTTCATTGAAGACACACATATGTCTGATGCCAACATTTCGAATATGGAACAGTCATGTGTGGGAAGTGAGGGACTAGTATCAAAGAGTATTGGAGACGGATCTGAACCAGAAAAGACTTTGTCGACAACTATTGAGAGTTCGTTGTCAACTGTTGAAGTAGCACTCTTAAAAGATGGTGAAATCTCAGAAAAATGTTTACTTAAAGAGAATAATGCTCATTTGGTGGCTAAGGAAATGGTACTTCAAGATAAAACTAGGAAAGAAACTGTTTCGTCTAATGAATATTCTGAAGAAACAATTTTGCCAGATAAATCTTCCAAAGAAATGGTTTTACTAGGTGAGACCTCCGTAGAAACAATTGTTCCTGACAAATCTGAAGAATCGGTTGTGCCAGAAAAATCTTGTGATAAATCTAATTCAGCAGGCAAGTCCTCTAAAGAAACAGATTCACCAGTCGTCCTAGGTGAACCTTCTAAACAAACAGTTTTACCAGATAAAAGTTCCGATGAAAGAGTTTTATCAGACAAAAGTTCTGACAAAACAATTTTACCAGATAAATGTTCTGAAGAAACAACTTTACCAGATAAATGTTCTGAAGAAACAACTTTACCAGATAAATGTTCTGAAGAAACAACTTTACCAGATAAATGTTCTGAAGAAACAACTTTACCAGATAAATGTTCTGAAGAAACAACTTTACCAGATAAATGTTCTGAAGAAACAACTTTACCAGATAAATGTTCTGAAGAAACAACTTTACCAGATAAATCGACCCAAGAAACAGTTTTACCAGATAAAGGTTCCAATGAGACGGTCATACCCGATAAAGGTTCCGAAGAATCAATTTTACCAGATAAAGTTTCCGAAGAAACAATTTTACCAGATAGAACTTCCGAAGAAACAATTTTACCAGACAAATCTACGGAAGCCACAGTTGTACAGGATGAATCATCCCCAGTTTTACTAGATAAAGATTCTGTGTCAGCTGCTAAAGAAACAGAACGTGAAAATAATACAGACCCAGCATTATGTGACACAATTAAAAAGGAATTTACGGAAGATGCACAAGATGGTGGTAATTTCGAGTCCTTACTGGAGAATACTGACGACACACAAATCAAATGTGAAAATATCGTCGTAAAACCCGACATACCGTCAGCAGACGACGATGATGATGACGGGTTTTACAACGAAGAATTTGGCGAAGAGATTCCTTTAGGAGAAGATAAACTTTTAACGTCTTCGGACGGGGAAGACCCCATGCTGCAAGTCGCACACGAAGTCTACAGCAAGATGGATCGCGACAAGTATACGAAGAAATCCAAGAAGGCCCTCGAAGACTTACTAGAGAGCAGCTCCAGCGATGGCGGCAAGTTAACGGGTCGTAAGAAAAAGAAAAAACTTGTTAAGAAGGCTCCGAAAAAGAAGGATTCGAAGAAACCCGAATCTAAAGTTGCCACTCCCGGTAAAGATAAGAGCAACCTCGGCGATGATGTGAACAGAAATGAACCGTACGATGTTGACGGGTGGACCATATATAATTATATGAAGGACGATGTGAAACTCAGTATGAAATGCAAAGTAAATTTGCAGAGGTTGCCGTGGACCCATTTGCAACCGTTTCAGGAGTTTATTCAGAATGCTCGGGAGGATATCGAGATTGATAGGTAAGTTTTAATATACTCATTGTACTTCTTCAGCCCTGGTATCTCCACTGCTGGATATAGGCCACTTTCGAACATTTCCACTCTTTTCTGTTCTTCTCTTTCTCACCCTCTAAGTCTATACAAGATCAAGAAAAAAAATTAAAGAATCTTAAAGTTAGAAACCTGTATTTATTAGTATATCGTGATAGAGTTGGCAAATCTCATTATTTTATCCATACATCAATATTTTGACTTACGTAGACTTAGCATGGAACGTATAGTTAAGTCCCCATATATTGGCACATTCTCTCGATATCGCTGTCTTCTTACAGAAACAATGTACCCAGGACTTTTCTTTAATTTTGCATGTTATTCATGATCCATCAATTGTAATACTTATTTCTATGGTTTGAATATATCACAGTTGTCTTAAAACTTTTGTTTAATTATTCTATTGTAATTCACGTTGATATCAAATTTCTAGGTTGTTGGACTTTTCAACATTGGCTCCCCGATCAAAGACGAAATCGTCAGCAAATGACGAAACCACCGAATCAACAAACGCTACCAAAGTAGATAACTCTAAGAAAACCAGAGAGAAATCAGCCAAAAGCGGTGGAGATAAACTGATTGATTTGATCACATCGGGAATCGTTGACGACTCACATGACAGCGGTAGTGACGGTACGGAAAACAGCGAGGAATTATTTGACGACGAAGCAAGCGCACTAATACAGAGTGTAGTCGACAATACCGTCGTAGAAATTGATGGACAAAATAGTGACGTAAGTTTCTGTTATAATATATAATATTTGAGTGATTATAAAACAGGTGGGACTAGAATGAAAATGAACGAGTTGAGATGGTTGGGACATGTAGAGAGGATGAATGATAAAGAAAATATATTGGTTTATTGGTCTTAAATCATTCGTAGGCCTTATTAAAGGCACTTGGAATCGTCAGGTTTACATATTGAACAAAATTTATACATTGCAAACTTATAAACTGGAATGTTATAAACAGTTACAGCAAAAAAAATAATGGAAACAATTATTACATGGTGACAAAACAAAATTATAAAAAAGGTGTGGATTAGTTCGATGCAGGTCTGGATGTAAATTGTCCAGAACTACATTACGTCAATGACAATATAATTTTATAAACAAATCAGTATAGATATAATATTATTCAACGCAGGTTTCGATGATACTCGGACGAAAGAACAGGTATAAGCAAGCGTGGCTGTCCAAGAACCCTTTGGCTCGATTATATTGACCAGATACTCAAAGATAAATGTGTTTTTAGAAAAATGAGTTGTATGGTGAATTGCTTGAATGTGATGGAACCAAGAAATATGTGTTAGAACAGGAAAATCTGATGTTCTGTTTTCTCTGCTTACACCGCAAGGGACACAGTGTGGTCATTTTTATTCTAGAAATATATTTTACGGTATTGCAATAATTCTAATTTTATTTCAGTCGTTTCTACATTCACTGGGTCTCAGACCTCCTGCCGAACTACCCGAAGAATCGCTCGAAGACCTTGCCAGAAAACACCACGAGAAGAGCAACCTGTCTGCTAAGAATCTCCTCGTTTTATCTTCTTCGGACGAATCGGAAAACGAAAACCTAACACCGACCAGCAAAGCCAAGAGAAAAGTTAAACCAAAAGTTGCCAAAGAAAAGTCTTCGGAAGTTGTGAAGAAATCCACTCCGTCAAAGAGTGGTACTAATAAAGAAAAGACGAAATCTTCAAATTACGATTTAGTTAATATTTTAATAAGCTCCAGTGATGATGGGATGTCGGGAGACGAAGCAACTAAAAGGGATAAAACGCTTAAGGCTCGTGAAACCATGTTGGAAAAAATACTTAGAACTCCAGCTAAAGAGCCCACCGTTTCACGCAGTGCTGATACTCCGTCTAAGGAATCGACTTCTTTTAGTCACGTAAGTTAATTTAAGTTAATTTCTTCTTCGTGTAACATTATCACGTTGCATGCTAATGATGCAGATCTGCTCCATAGTATACTTTGACACAGTGCTTTTGTTGCAAATATGCGACATACTTTCTTACTTTACGTGTCCGGGTGGGTCACACCCTGCCACCCCAATATGCGGCGACATACATCGCCTTGTCATTCCCTAGAATCAGGTCCCCAGGGGTGCAGCTCTCTCCCATCAGGGGACATATTAGTAGGTGGCTGTTGTCCTGGGTCGCTCCGCAGTCACAGAGGATGTTGTCATCAGGTAGGTACCCCCAACATTGGAGATTCTTTTTACATCGCGTAACATGATACTATTCAATGTTCCTCGGCTTATTTTGTTGTAGCGTAGTACGAAATATACTAAAAAATAAAGTAGCATACGAAAATCATACTTTTTGGGGTTTATCAGATTACGACGATTTGTACATAGTACCTTGGTGCATATGTTCAGCTCTTTAATTTCACTTTTATATGAAGTCTTTGAGTTGAAACGTTCTTGAAATGGAAAACTATGATTACGTTTGTTTTAGGTAACGTCGGCCTCTCACCATTCTGCCAAAGAAGTCGCACATCCCAAGGATAAAAAGAGGAAGCGAAAGAAGAAGTTTAAAATAATCACAGAGTCGGACGAGGAAAGGAGGAAGTTCCAGAAGAAACGTAATAGGATTGTCAGAAGAGAGACTAAGATAGACAAGGAGAGGTAAGGACTATACTGTTATCTGTTTACTGGCAGCCGGCAGACGTTAGCTGAAAGTGGAGTTCAAGATTGAATTGTTGGTAGCCCTGATTGTCGAATCTTGTCATAAGAGCTGTCAAAGGTCGCAATATTCTCACATTGTATCTTTTACAAGTAACATACAATGCCGAAAATATTACAGAGCAGCGCTAGAGAAATCATTTTAAAGGCAAGATTGTTTTGCAAGTTGGAAAAAAGAAAAATACTACTCCAATAATCCCTTTAAACCGCCATCTCAAGTTTGAAAAACAATGTTGCCAGTTTACTCTCCAACTTTTTAAACAACAGTTCTGAAAAATAATTTGAAAGTAACGAAGAAATGTAACCATATCTTATCAGATTAAGCAACACTAAACCAAGTTTGCTCCAGGGGACTTCTGTCCAGAAATAGATTATAAATTACTTGTAATCACCAATTGGTCTCACTAATAATTTCCATGTTTCCAGGCAAGTGAACGAGAGTAGTGAAGATAGCAGTGTGCTCACCATGAGCTCAGTAGATTCCGATTTCTCAAATGATGATAACTTGAACACTTATGAGCCGAGCTTCCACAGACCAAATGCCAACACTGAATACTTCACACCGATTATAAAAAGGTAAACGTTTGTGCCATTTTTTGGTCAAGTATATTCGTAATTTTTTTGCGTATTCACCTGTTGCCACCCGCTGTCTGCGTCTATATTTTCCTCTTTAAACATCGCAATGTCCCGGAACCTCGAAATTTTGCATACTTACATGTTTGTTTTAGGTGACTACCGTAGTATTGTTTTTTTTACATTATTTTTTTGCGCACTCACACCATTAAATACCATCCATATAAAAACATCCACAACATTATGTTTGTACAAACCTTTAAATGACATTCAGAATGGGTGGTGAAAAGGATGAAATCTTATGAAAGTTTTACGAACACTTCATTCTTACAAGACACTCAAAATAATACACGAAAAAGTGTGGGCCAATTTTGCAATTTTGAAAACCTTACAGGGCGTCTATATTGGGTTAGCCGGAAGAGATCTCTGTATAGAGATAAGCTCTCCCTAGTTAGCATTACTCATTATTGTAGATTATTATTATCTTGTTATTTTTTTATGCAATGTTAATAAATAAATAAAACTTTGGTGGACAAAATAAGAGAAAAATACAATAGTTAGAGAACAATGGTTCCAAAAGGCAGGCTTGTTACAAATGCAACCAACCCAGATGTTCACTAAAAGAATAAGTAAAGAAATAAATCAATCTATTGTAGCTAATATTTTGTAATGGTTGTGGTTTGTTTGCAGAGAACCAGGTGTAGAGCACGCGGCCAGAACTCCTCGAACTCCCAAGAATCGTCCTGTTCACACTCAGCAAGAGTTGAGTGACGAAGCTGGAGAGGGCTCCAGGACTCCCACGACTAATCAAGGAGAAGGGGACGACAGTGCCAACACACCCAAAGGAAGGAAGAAAATTAGAGAGGTATATAATGGTTCCTAATGAATGTGAATTACAGTGAGATGGTTTGGACATGTAGAGAGGATGGATAAAAGGATGGTAATAAAGAAAATGCACTTGGATGAAAGAACAGGTATAAGGAAGCGTGGCTATATTCAAGAACTGCTTGGCTAGACTGATGGATGTTTTGAGTAAAAGGAATCGTATATTGTGTGGCAAATTGCATGAATGTGACAGAAGCAAGATTAGTATATAAGGACATTTTGTGAACGTTGAGGGTTGTATTAAATCAGGAAGGGGTTTGTCGGGTGGAGCCCTTCTGGCAAACCCTGAGCCCTCCCTAGAACTGTTTTTGTACAAATATTGGATGACATAGGAACTAGCGTTCTTTCATCCAGGGTAAGTGGGAGGGAGCAACCTTTAACAGGAGAAGCAAGAAGTGTGTAAGGATATGAACGTCTGGTGATCTGCTCTCTGCCTACTCGCAAGGGATGCAGCCTGAGGGGATAGGATAGAAAAAAATATATGTATTTAATGTAAGTGTGTGTTTCTAACTGTAAACGAACTTGATGTTTTAGATGTTGGGTGACGACTGTCTTTTGGATACAACGAAACTTGCCGCTAAAGAAGAGGAAGAACGTTTACGAAGACTTTCTCAAAAGAATACACAATTGGTGAGTACTGTGCATCAAGTGTTTCAAGATATACGCCGATATATGAGTCGCATGGTATAACAGCAATCTATCAATTTGGTGTAAATTCGGTTAAGAACATGGAAATGTTGCTATTCTAAAACCACACATTGTAAGATATTAGCATGGCAACGAAAGCAGCCGTAACCATATAAATATTTCCAACCAACCAATCTGCAGTATATTATTATAATAAATTTTTGGGCAAGTAGCCTATGCTGATGGGCCCAAATCAATGTCTGTGCCATCCGTCGTTCTGAGAAAGTCATCCAATCTGTTCTTAAAACGTTCACTGTTTGGTGCTTATATCACATTTTCGGGTAAACGGTTCCTCATATTCACCACTCTATTGCAAATGAAATTCTTTCTGGGATTACTGTGAAACCGTTTATAGAATGTCCTCTCAAATGGGTAGATATGATAGTCAAGAACGACGATTTAGATAAAACGTTTTTCAATTTACTCCGAATCAGTCCAAGATGAGATTGCTGTCTTTTTTTTATGAAGATGGTTGAATTCCCATTTTTGTTTCAGTCTGAAATATTTTGTTCACCGAACAAGGAATCTCCGGATGACGTCCGTCAGACTCTTGTACTGGATGCCGATATGGAGACCAAAGTGCCACTGTTGTCTGTGAATCCTGCCCTAGTCAGAATTATGAAGGAACATCAGGTGACTAAATTTAATCACTCTCGCTCGATATGTTTTACAATCCTTTCTTTAAGGCCCTGTATGCTGTCATTGGGCTTCGGCACCCTGAATTGCACTCAGCCAATACTGAGGGAATCGTCTTAAAACTGAAGGCATTGATTGTATGAACAAAAGCGGACTGTATTGCGAACAATAGTAAAAACAAAGTAAAAAAAAAAAATATGAAAGTATGGACTACAGATCGGCTGTTTTAGAATTACGGGATTTGGAAATTCCTTGAATAGAAAAATATTCCTAAAGTACCCCTAAAATTTACGGGATCTGAAGATTACCATTCAATTTTTCAAATATAAAAGTATAATTTAGCCAAAATGCTGGTGAATATAATCTTAACAATTTGGCTGTTTTAGATTTTTAAATTTCTTCTCAGGTTCTTTTTAAAAAGGTATAATTCATATTGTCGCTTACTTACGCTCTTATTTCGCGCTAACATTCTCATACAAAATTTGAAAAAGTTGAAGCGAAAATAGAACGATTTTTGAGAATAGAATTTGATAACATTTTTTCATTGTTTTAGATTGATGGAGTGCGCTTTATGTGGGACACATGTTTCGAGTCGGTTAAAATGGTTAAGGACGGTGCACAAGGAGGTGGATGCATCCTGGCTCACTGCATGGGTCTCGGAAAATCCCTTCAAGTCGTCTCTCTCATACACACTTTGCTATCCTCGAATCTTCCATTTCGCACGGTGCTCATCTGCTGTCCCCTATCGACGGTTCTGAATTGGGCCGATGAGTTTAAAAAGTGGCTGCGAAAAATCGACTGCGCCAAATCGATCAAAATCTACGAACTCTCCAAATTTAAAAAACACTACGAAAGGAGTTTCCATCTGGAGGATTGGCACAGAACCGGGGGCGTATTCATCATGGGATACGAAATGTTTCGTCTCTTGACCAATTTAAAAGAATCGCCCGACTGTAAGGCTCATGTCATCAAGAAAATCAGCGCTACGTTGTTGAATCCCGGACCCGATATAGTCGTGTGCGATGAGGGACATTTGTTAAAGAACGATAACACAACCCTTGCTAGAGTTATGAATAAGATACGCAGTAGAAGGAGGATCGTTCTAACCGGCACGCCTTTACAAAATAATTTAAAAGAATATTACTGTATGGTTAACTTCGTGAAACCAAACTTATTGGGATCTCGGAAGGAGTATTTTAATAGGTATTATACATTTCACAAACTAATACACGCACACTAAACTATTTAAATGTCTGCCATCTATCGTAGAATGTTCTCCCCATATTTATACTGTTCTTTTATTTATGTTACTTTTTTGAATTTTTATTTTAGATTCGAAAACCCTATCCTTAATGGCCAACATCGAGATTCGAGCGTACACGATATTAAAATCATGAAAAAGAGATCCCACGTTCTTCATAAAATGTTAGAGGGTTGTGTACAAAGGAAGGAAGCTACTTTGTTGTATAAATATTTACCGAGAAAACGCGAATTCGTGTTGCTCGTTACGCTGTCCGATTGCCAAGCTAAAATATATCGGCATTATTTGAGTAAATACGCCAACGGTTTCACCGCTAGAGGGGCACCGTTACTCAAAGACTTCCACACGTTACAAAAGGTTTGGACGCATCCGAGAACTTTACACAAGTTCTTCATCAAATCTCGAGAGAACAAAATACGAAACAGACCGAAGGAGAAAGTGGAATTCACTGTGGATTCGGATGGAGTGATTTGTTTGGAAGACGTCGGTGATGTAGCGGAAGAGACTCTTGCAGCACCGGACGATACAGATTGGTGGATGGATTATATCACGAAAGAAGGAATGGAAAGTCTAGAATGTTCGCCGAAATTCACAGTCGCTCTGCAGTTGTTGGACGAATGTATACAAGCTGGGGATAAAATGTAAGTAAGACCTGCAATAAATTAATACTGTTTTCGAATTATTATGAGGTTGTGATCGAGGTGTTGTTTCCCTGACTTTTCTCTCACAGATGGCTTTGTAGATTTTCACGGTCCTTGTTAATATCTTCTCCAATCTTCTCGAGTGTACCGTGTGTAAATTATCGATGTTGTCGAGCACTACATTAGTCCTGAAGATGACCTCAGCAAGTAGACCGAAAGCTCGACAACATCGACAATCTACACATGGTACACCCGAGAAGAATGGAGAAGATATTTTTCTCCCACTCACTCTTTCTCTCCTACCTTGTGAGCCTATCTGTCCTACTCCTGCTTCCTTACTTCCTGGTAGACAGAGAGGATAGAGCGCCGCACACTTATCCGTACATACATTTCTCGCTTCCATCACATTAACGACATTGATTGTCACACACACACTGCAGTTTCTCTTGCTCGACGTTTGTGCATCATTGGACCTATATCTAGATGTTTCTCCTCTCACCATTCACTCCACATGCCCAAACCATCTCAACTCGTTAATTTTCATCCTATTTGCAACACTCATCCTGCATCCACTTGCATTTTTTACTGTATTTATTGTGTTTCAGGCTACTCTTCAGTACATCACTCTTTACCTTAGACGCCATGGAGTTCTTCCTGAGAAAGAACAAGGAATGGATACTGGGAAGGAACTATTACAGACTTGATGGTTCCGTTACGTTGGAAAACAGACAGAAGTGGTGTCGGAACTTTAACTCAGAACGAAATAGGGATGTCAAGTGAGTCGTAGAATATTCTATCCATCTAGCCCCCCACACCCTGTCTGTTAAGGGGTAGGCAGAGAGGACAGAACACCAGACTGCCGTATCTCTACACACACTTCTTGCTTCCGTCACACTCATGGAATTTGTCACACATGCTCTACCCATGTGACCATTCTGGTTGCAATCCAGTCACCGTTACCATACCGCAATGAGATTATGGCAACTGGATTACAACACAATTGTTACATGGGTTGGTGTCCTTTACTCAAAATGCATTCATAGGAATTGGTCGACACGATCGGTTTAGATCCGTCTCGGACGGCCACACTTCCTCACACCTTTTCCTTCACTTATCTTTTTAGTTATCCTGTCATCGTTCATTCTCTCAACATGCCCTAACTGAAATGTTTTTTGTAAAATTCCCTGCTATTCATTCTCTCATGATTTGATTACATAAATTTGTTTTATTTATTAGATTATTCCTGATATCCACTCGAGCCGGAGGCCTAGGCATCAATATGATAGCAGCCAACAGAGTAATCATCATGGATGTCTCGTGGAACCCCTCGCACGACATACAGTCCATATTCCGAGTCTACAGGTTCGGACAGAAGAAAGATTGCTACATCTACAGGCTGGTTGCCATGGTAAATACAGAGTACAATATAATCTATTTATGTTTTTCCACACATTCTTCGTCTTATTTCTAACCTGGGTTACCCGTGCTTCGCAACGGCAAATTTGACAAAACAACCCGGCATATTTTATTAGCTTGAGCTGGACAAAATGTGACTTAATACCTGAGTTTATTTTCCAATGCCTTTTTACACAATACCACACACGACCCCACACAACCCTTGGATCCCTTCATCATCATGGCATCTCCTAGGATAAGCTTTTTCTCCAAAAATCGGCGACATAAGGACACGGATTATGTTATCGCAAATGTTATTCTAAATTTTTGCAGCAATCCATTGTAAAATGCGGGAGTTATGCGAACACTTACAAAAATCAGACTTTATTTTATATATGTAAAATGAGCCTTATTTGTTTTGTTTGCAGGGCACAATGGAAGAAAAGATTTACGAGCGCTCCGTGACAAAACAAGCCATCTCCTGTAGAGTGGTGGACGAGCAGCAAATAGATAGACATTACAATACTGCGGAGCTCTCTGAACTCTACACGTAAGTAACCACTTAGAGTAGTCTCAACCAGCACTTACATAAGCTGTATAAGACAAGATAATACTAACTTTGTTTTGACGCATTGAGTAATATAAGAGAACTATAATATGACAATTTTACCTACCAATAAAATTAGTATTATATCATCCTGAGACGTCCCAAGTCCCTTTGAGAGAGCATCTCCTTGTTTTGCTACTTCAGGCGCGCCTATGGTCAGTCACATACGTTATTTCCTCAATTTCTCTATTCCTTTTCTTCTCAGGCCGGCGTCTATGCCTCATGCATTTTATCATTGCATTTCTCACCAGGCAGAGATTGCCTGGACTTGGGACGTCTCAGGATGATATAATACTAATTTTATTGGTAGGTAAAATTGTCATATTATATATCCGTTCGACGTCCCAAGTCCCTTTGAGATGTGTTTGTTATCGTCTGGTGAGGCATAGACGCAATGTGATGTTAGTGATCTGTTGGTGTGAATAGTCTCGTCACAGTCTCTGAAACCTGGGACGAAGCAATTTCTTTCCGGTAAAACCGGCTGAAAGTGTTTTCACTTCTCCAATTTCCTCTGGCTAGGATTTCTTCTACTGGTGACTGTTCAATCCAGCTGAGGGATGCTACAGCGGAACGAATACTACCCGGCGAGGCAAGAATGTTGGCTTCTTTGAACACGGTTTTTAGCCAGCCCCCTATAACTGTTGCTGAGGCTCTTTTAGGCTCTCCACAGGTAGTAATGAATAATTCCGTTATATCTCCTCGTCTATCTTTGGATGCTGCCAATAATGTTTTCAACCAGAAGATCGGGTCGGTAGCTTTGTCATCCCCCTTAGAAAACCGCCATCCTGACTGTCTGTAACTCGCGGTATCCGTCTTTGATCCAAATGCTGGCCAGAAGATTGTAACCTCCCCTTTGTCTTCCATATGTTCTGAGGTAACTTTCAGCAGTGTAAGATCGTGTACCCTTCTGCCCGACGCTAGGAGAAACAGTATTGCCGTACGGCGGGAAGCTTCAAACAAGGATATATCCTTTTCCAATCTATTCGACTTCAACCAGTCAACCAAAAGTGTAGGGTCCCATGTAAAGGACTTGTTTGATTTTGGTTTTGTCAAAGAGATCGACTTCAATATTCTCTTAATCATAGGGTCCGAAGCTAAGTTCTTAGCTGGGTCACTGAAGGTACAGATTACAGATTTATGGAGTAAAATAGATCTATACGCCAGTTTCTCTTTTAAATGTAACCTGGCGAGGAATTTTGCAACTTCACTTCCCGAGGGTGTAGTCCAGTTTACTCCATTTTTTAGTGACCACGCTTTCCATCTGCGCCAGGCCGGTGCGTATGTTTTGAGGGTTGACTCTCTCCAGCTGTTACAGAACAATTTTCTCTCTTCCAAAGACCATGTATCTAGATGTTCGCTCCACCACCAACCTTCCACACCTGAAGTTTCAAATCTCTCACCTGTGGTGGTGGTAGATTTGTGGCTACGTCTTTGAGAATCAACTCTAGGTCCTTTATAGTTACCGGAGGGTGGGACGCCCGACTCTTCAAGTCCGTCTTCCAGAAGGACTTCGGCCAATTGGGTGCTACTAGAAGGTATTCTCCCCTCGCTTTCTTCAGATGATTGAGGACCCGGGGGATCAGACAAGGTGGAGGGAACACCCATGCTAGGTGATAATCCCACTGCCGACTGAAGGCGTTGTGAAATACCGCGTTGTGATCCTTGCAATCTAGGCTCACATATTGCTCGGTGATGTGACATCTTTCTGAGGCGAAAAGATCTATGAGAGGAGTTCCCAGCTTGGCAAAAATCCTTGTCAACGCACTCTCCTCCAGGTACCACTCTGATAGCCCTTTTCCTCGTGATAGGTGATCTGCGAGACAGTTGTAACGACCGGGGAGGTATTGCGCTGTCAGCCTTATGTTTGATTGTTTCAAGAACATGAACAATTGAAGCGTCAGTTCCTGTAGGTGGGGGGATTTTGTGCCCCCTTCGTTTCGAATGTAAGACACTACTGTGCGATTGTCTGTCTGAAGGAGGATGTGTGAACCCTTTAGAGATTGATCGTGTGACGATAGTGCAGCTAGCACTGCGTACATTTCCTTTCTGTTGCTGTGCCACTGGAGTTGTGCTGTGGACCACAACCCCGCCAAGGGGTGGTCGTCTAAGAGCGCCCCCCATCCTGTGTCGGCCGCATCTGTTGTCGTGAAATGATCCACCGGTGGGGGATGAATGGTGGAGGAGGCACTGAGCGCAGCGCTCCACCAGAGAAGATCCCCTTGTACCCTTTGTGAGAGGGCCCTCTTCAGAAGAGGGTGTGCTCCTCTCAAGCAACGGCTTTCTCTCTGCATCAGTCTGCAATGAAGCCTTCCCTGAGGAATGGCAAAGTTTGCGAAGTTTAGACGTCCCAAAAGGCTCTGGGCTTGTTTGAGAGTCCAACTTCCTCTCTCCAGGGTACTGCGAAGGGCTAAGCAAAGGCTTGAGCGCTTCTTTGGAGAGAGAGACTTGCGATTCTGGTGAGTGTCCCAAGTAATGCCTAGGTACTCCAGTATCTGTGTTGGAATCAGTATAGATTTCTGAATGTTCACACACCACCCTAAGTCTTGCAGGAGCTTGATTGCCATAGTTGTCTGTGCTGCAAGTACTTCTCTCGATTCGTTTGCCAACAGGAAATCGTCTAGGTAAACAATGTTTCGAACTCCTTTTTTCCGGAGTGTCTCCGCTATCCAGTTTGTGATAATGGTGAACATCCTTGGGGCTGATGACAGACCAAAGGGGAGAACTGTCATCTGTAGAAGTTGCCCGTTGTATACCAGTCTTAGAAAGGGTCTGTGACTGTGAGCTATGGGGACGTGAAAGTAAGCCTGACAAATGTCTAACTTTACCATCCAGTCCCCTTGTTGTAGAAAGTCCGGAACTCTGTAGAGGTTTATCAGGGAGAAGGGTTTTGCCTGTACATAGTCGTTTAGGCCTTGTAGATTGAAGACCGGCCGTTTTGTGCCGTCCGACTTCTGGATGAGGAACATTCTCGATAAGAAACTGGACGTGTGATCGGCCCGTTCGAGAACCCCTTCGTTCATCATCTTCTCTATTTCCGTGGACATCTCCTTTGTGGCCTTCGTCTCGTACCTCTTTGCCCACTGGCCGTGGAGAGGTATCAAAGGGGGTTTCTTTACAAACGGTATCCGAGCACCTGAAATCATCCTCACTACTGTCTTTGGTGCACCCGCTTGTAACCAGGATCTCCGAAAATCTCGGAGCTGGCCCCCTTTGAAAGTCTTGTTGTCACGGCTTCCTTCTCGAGCGACTCCTATTGTGTCGATCGCTCTTGGGTCTGTTGGGCCCCGGGGCGTTGCCCCCTCTACGAAAGGGCTTTTCTTTCTTGGCCTTTTTATATGTGCGAAAAGGCCTATCCATCTCTTCTGGGCCTTTTCTCGGCCGTTTCTGTGCCCTTGGGAGTAGAGGCTGTGGGGTGTGTGCCGAAGTGGATGGCTCAACCAGCTGCAGCTTCTCCGTCTGTGTCGCTTCGAATAAGTGATGGAGGGAGGGTGGTATCTTCCTCAGCTTGGCCTCTAGGCATCCGTCTGGGATGTTACGAAGGACCGCCTCCCTCCTCAGCTTCACGCACTCTGTCCTCTTTCCGCAGACCATCTGGAGGATGTCCTTGGACACAGCACTGTGGGGTGATCCCACACCAAAAGCTTCGGAGAACTTCTGGTGCAAAGCTGCACCGTCAACAGCCGTCCCCGGCTTTGCCGCCCAGTCTATTATCTCCTGCAGGGACTGGGTGAGGGCCTGCTTCTGGCGGATCAAGGCCTTGGTGACCGCCGCAAGGGTCCTCTCCATCTGGGCCAGCCTGACATCCCTGTCATACCTTTTCAGGTCCTCGTTCGTAGAGCACTCTACGAAGCCTGGTCTAGATATGTAGGGCTTCTGTGCCTCTACATACCTGATGTCTTCCCACGTCTCCTTTCCCAACATCTGAATTTCTTGGAGGACCTGGAGGTCCGCCTCTTCTGATGGTGGTATAAGTGGCTCCTTCGCCACAGTAACAAACCCACCCAAATCGAGTTTAGTGGGCGTCATCTGTTGCGGCGGTGCCAATTCCACCCCGAAGCTCTGGGATGTTGACGGGATAGCCGCCGTCATCCCAACCGTCGCCGTATTGCCTCCCAGTAGGGCCGATTGCCGGCCGCCGATTATGTGATCGGTCAAGATCTTCACCTGGTCGATTAATGCGTCGACTCTGGGGTCGGCAACGACGCCGTAACAGCTTCTCTCTTCGTCTTCGGACGAGTTCGAATGAAAGCTTTCGTCCATTGTCAGTGAATAATCGCGTACACTTGTGTACTTACAAGTACCACTAAAGTAATTTACGCACTAAAAAACAGTCTGTATCTGTGACTAAAACTAACTTAGAGCTAAAACAGTCAATTTCTGTGAACTAAAACGAACTTATATACGAAAAACAGTCAATTTCTGCACTTAACCCTAAGAAAGTATGTCACTGACGCTACTCGAAAAACAAAGTCAATATTAAGGTTATACAAAAACTAAAAGTGTCTCTATCACGCGTATGGACTGACCACAAAATTTCCGTGGAAAAAAATGCGAAAAGCAGACAAGTTTCGTGCTTAAAACCCGCTTTTTGAACACGAAACCGTTAGCGCAACCGTCAGTTTGCGAAAACAATGACGCAATGATAAAATGGCGGCGTAATAAACACGCCTCAGCTGTCATGAGGCATAGACGCCGGCCTGAGAAGAAAAGGAATAGAGAAATTGAGGAAATAACGTATGTGACTGACCATAGGCGCGCCTGAAGTAGCAAAACAAGGAGATGCTCTCTCAAAGGGACTTGGGACTTCGAACGGATATATAATAGAGTTTATGTACTCCCAAAGGGTTGGCCCAAAGTTTATTTCTTCTTTATAACACCTTAAGGATTAATAATAGCCTTATGACAATGATTAATAGTGATAAATAGGCTTTTAAGAGTTATAGTAGCATCCAGTAGGGCCACTATATTACTACATTTTACAGTCTTATTTATTTATACTTTACAACAAAGTACAGAAGCAAGCAATACAAAACAGTGACATTTGTTCACTAGGGCAAGGTTATTGCAATGCTGCGATCTCTTCCAGCTAAACCCATGGCATAATGCTGGTAATCTCTCTTATTGTCTTCCACTTATGGGTCTATAAAGGCGGTAGTATGGAAATGGTGAACACCCAAGGCTGGATAGTTGGTGTTATATCGGAGTTATAGCTGGTTACAATGCTTCTTATATTTTGTGTATTAGTTATTAAGTACTAATTTTATCACATTGTATTTTCACAGTTTTAACCCAGTCCCATCTGGACCACAGCCAGTTCCGAGTATTCCTTCGGACGACGTTTTAGCCGCCGTATTGGCTTCCTCCATCACAGCCAGCACAGCACACAGGAGCGGGGAGGAGACTGAGAGAGAGGGTCCAGTCAAGATGCCGATGGTGTGGAGTCTCCACGAACACGACTCCCTGCTGAGAGATCTCAGGGACGAACAACTGCCCGAAGAGGAGAGGGCCGCGGCCTGGTTGGAATATCAAGCTGAGAGGGAACAGCAGAGTAAGGAAATGTGTTTATGTATTTATGTTCAGGATTCTTGCGAGGCCGTCGCCATATTGTTCATGGAGGCCGGGCCCAACTGACATTTGACGATGATTACACCATCAAAATTGAATGGGAAAAAATATTCCGTAGTCCAAGTGTTTGTCACCGATACAAGGTGACGTCACCACTCGTGGCGGTGATGGAATTCGAGGATGTAGGCTTGTACTCTACTATCGCAGGCTTCGTTCTTGATTTGTAGATATTTTTTTTGTTATGAGTTTCACGGCACTGCCCTGCTATGTTGTGCAAATATTGTTTATTGTTTCACATGTTCAGTAACTAATTTCACTCTGAACACTCTCTCGCTCTCAGCACGTTCACTCAAGTGCTGAAAACATGATTTTAATATTTGTGTGTTGTGATTTGTTTCCAGAAAAACAAAAAGAGAAAGACAAAGCCAAGCAGATGTCAGCAACTAATTGTATTCTACCAGACAGACAACTACCAGAGATGCATCCATTGGGATCTAGGTAACTTACAAAACATATTATACTGCATAGAGATATACCGGAGCTAAAAACCCTTGCTGTCCATAATATGTCCTGTTCTGAAAATTTCCAATAGATGGCGAATGTGTCGTTTGACCATTTTTAATTTTCGAAAATGTTCATCAAAATTATAGCTTTTCTAAGATATGCAGAATTATGTAGTATCGAGTGTTCTAAGTGGAAGGAATCGTAGAGTGTGTATGACGAATTGCATGAATGCGACGGAAGCACGAAGTGTAAGGATAGAAAAGTCTGGCGATCTGTTCTCTCTGCTTACCCCGCAAAGGGATAGAGTAGAATTTATTCTATTCTATCGCCTCACGCCGCGTCCCTGGAAAGAAGGGGTCACTATTTAGTATGAAAAAATATGAAGACTAAAGTCTAAAGTCTTCATATTTTTTCATACTAGATAGTGACCCTTTCTTTCCATATCACAATCTTCTTACCGAAACTTCCACGTATGTATGACTAACTTTTTCATCACTGCGCCAGGACTTTTCCGTGATGTTGAATATTATTCACATTGATCATTTTGAAAACCAGAAGGTTAATTACATAGATATTGTTATTTCCAGATACAAGCAACCCTCTTACGCAGAATTGATTAAGAAGTGCATGCAATTGAACAACAACATATTCCACGGCCTGTCGTCTAACAACATCAGCGTATCCATGGACCCCAATGGCCCCATGAGAGCTCCGGCCCGACTTCCCACAGCTAGAATGCTGGCCTCCCAACCGAGCACATACACGTTGGGAAGCTACTCGACCATGCTGCCACTCAACGAGCCCGACAGAGTTGTCCCAAGTAACAGTAATCACAGTAGTACTAGTAGTCAGTATGGGGTACAGAGTACGAGTTACGCACTACCACTGGGCGGTGATACGAGTCACGTGTCGTACAATGATTCCTATTCTAAATTTATCGCAGATTCAGGACCACGGACGCCCATGCCACAAATTTCACACGTGTAAGTACATCGACGATTTATATGTGTATTTGGCTTTGAATTTTTCTTTTGTTTATTAACACTTTTGGTGGACAAAATACAGAGATGTGTCAACATTACAAAGCCTTGTAGGCTTTTGCAGCATGATGAATCCATATCTTCGTTGTTAGTTCTTCAGGTTTCCTTACTTCTTATAGAGTGGTTGAATAACCGAGCTTTCGGAAGCGGTACTACCGCCATCTTCAGGGTGAAGTAGTTTTTGTATGTAAAAGTCCTTCGAGTTATCAATAATTTAAGTAATTAAACCCGAAGAACCAACAACGAAGATATGGATAAAATATAGCGTTTGTTCACTAGGGCGAACTTATCGCGATTATTTTAACCTCTAAATTATTTTTAACATCAATTTGTCATTGATTTCTTTCAGGCAAGGAAACTGGGTGGTCCCCAGTTCGTTATCGGAACTGTACAAATCTCAGGATCAGCTCCTGCAAAGTTTACCACCACCAATTCCCTCTACTTCGACTGCCGCCCCAGTGCGAACTTACAAAAACAAGAAAAGCACCACACGTAAGAAACGAAAGACCCCCAAAAAGAAAACTCCGGCGGCAAGTTCCTCACACGTTGATAATTACCCGAAGAGGACTTTAGACTTTGATGACGTCGTGTATATTCCTCCGATCATTAATGGTTACAATTCCTCGGATGCAGAGTCCATCGTGCCTGACCGGAACGGTAAGTCCATTTCTCATATTTTTGGGGTAGTTAGGGAGAGTAGAACGCCAAGATGCCCTATCCTTACACACTCCTTGCTTCCTTCACATATATGCAATTCCGCGGCATCGACCAAACGGTTTCTAAAGGATGGACAGGTTTAGAATGAAGCGAATCTGAGAATGGTATGTGCGGAGGCTTTCACTGGCGGAGTTTTCATCCCCAAGCGACCATAAGACTACGGCCTCCAAGCCCGGAAAATATACATAACTTAAGATATGAATCTGAGAATGTTTAAGACAAATTGCTCGAGCACGACGGAAGCGAAGAGTGTGGGTAAAGATTGGGAAGTTTGGTATTTTGTCCTTTCTGCCTACCTTGCAAGGGATGTGGTGTGATAGTAGATAGATAAAAAATTACAGTTTTTTCCTCAACAGAGACGAGAGGCATCTTCATTCACATAATGTAGCGTCGCCTCTGTTGAGGAAAAAACTAATGTATTTCCGTCTGTGCAATGTAGATAAATTCCTGTTCCATACCTAAAATAATTCAAATCAGACAAAAAATTGTCTGTATCAATTATGTTAGCCGGATTCTTTAAAACGGAATCATAGAGGATGCATGACTGAGTTGAAAATTATGAGAAACTATCTGATGTGACAGAATCGTATTGTGTGGCGCTTGCTCACCTTTCTCTACCCCAATAAGGGTACAAGGTGATGTTATAGATTTAATTAATTAGAATCATCTTTCTTTTCAGATTCTCCGATCGTGACAATCGAGTTGGACTAACATTGAATAGTATTAGTATTTAGAAAACATTGTGATTTAGGAAGGTCTTGTTATTAATGTTTAGTGTATTTACATAGATTTACCATTTCAAACAAACATTTTACATAATAACTGTAATGTCAAATCTCCTTTTTTGTGAATGTTGCTGTCCTCTTTATGATATTATTGCCGTTATGAAAAAAAACAACTAATTTTATGTTTGAATGGTGATTTATTTATTGAGAAAATTTATGTTACCCTTTATTTTATTTTTAAGATGTTAGATTAAGGCAGCTTACGTAACTCAACGTTTTCACAAATCCATCCAATAGTGGAAGTAATATTCTCATTATTGCATAAGAGTGTACTTTCATAAATGGAATGGAATAATTCCACCAATAATAATAAATGAAAGTAACATTCTCTTTGGATAAATTTGAAATTTCAAAAATGGAATGGAAATATTCATCCAATAAGAATAATGAAAGTAACATTCTCTTTGGATAAATTTCAAATTTCGTAAATGGAATGGAAATATTCATCCAATAATAATAACGAAAGTAACATTCTCTTTAGATAAATGTGAAATTTCATAAATGGAATGAATAAGTTTATGCAATAAGAATAATGAAAGTAACATTCTCTTTGGATAAATTTCAAATTTCATAAATGGAATGGATAAGGTCATCCAATAAGAATAGTGAAAGTAACATTCTCTTTGGATAAATTTCGTAAATGGAATGGAGGATTTCATATTGTTTTTTTTTCATACAACATTCAATTTAATTACTAAACATAGAAAAATATAAGAGTTACGTTTACTGAGGGCTGCCAAGATTTTTCTACTATTTTTTTTATATATCTGACAAATTTATTATCATTAATGATATAATATAACAAATTTATTCATATTGTTGTTATGTATTAGAAGATATCAGTGTACAAAATTTTTCAGTAAGTGCGTTTGATAGAACGCAAGTCATTCTTATTACTATTAAATACCTATTAGTTTTAAGTTTAATCTGTCGGAACTAAAGGTACTTTTACAAAAGCAATTTTCCGAGCAATAATTGCGGCAACTCGTACAAATCCTCCATTACCATTATTTCGCAATATATGGCAATTGTTTTGGCAATATTAAAGCAAGAAAACGATATTGCCTGCAAACGAGAAAAAGAATTGTCGTAATGTCAGCGACACGACGAACTGCTGATTATCCAATCTGTTCTGTCATTTTAGTCAATTCTCTCTCATTTGCACGCAATATCGTTGTCCAGCTTTAATATTGCCGAAATAATTGCTGTATATTGCAAAATTACGCTAATCTATGCGAAATTACGCTAATCTATATGATTTGTACGAGTTGCCGCAATTATTCCTCAAAAAATTGCTCGTGTAGGAGCACCTTTAGGTGATAGTTAAGGATTATTGGTGTTAGCACACCTATACATGTATGATATTAGTTTTAAGCATAACTTGGTTATATTCTGTGAAAATATTTTATCAATAAGAAAAAACGGTTTCAAAATGTCATGTGGCTACCTATATTTTTTTGTTAACTATCTATGCTCACGTGGCACAGAATATATTGTATGATTTTTGTGTTTTCTGTTCATTTACTGAGTGCTTTCCGAGCTGTATATACTATGATGCATATGCGATAGATGTTACATTGTAATGTTAAGACATCAATTTATATTACAATATTATTCTAACTCTTCTCCATTTTAAAGTAATTTGTAGGAATTACATATATTTTTTATTTCAAAATACTTTTGTGTTTTATTTATTCACCCAATCTTTTTAGAGTATGAAATTTTAAACGCAGCTCCAGTATTTTGAATTGGAACCCGTATATAAACTCTCCGATCAGCAGGGCATTTAGTCTTCACAAAGAAATGATAGAGTCAAGAATTTTTTGTAGTTTTGGATATTTTTTGCGTGTTTCATCAATTGTAATAACATATACTAGTAATCGTGTTGGATGCTATCTTCCACTGTATATCGTCTTGGAGGATGAATAACATAATCAGGACCTTTTTTTTGGGTTTGTATACCCAAAGACTTTCTTGCAAACTTAAAACTTGTGTCGTCGAGTTCAGAATACATGGTCACGAAGACATAGATCTGAACCAGGCACCTCCAGAGTGATAGTCCAGGCTCCAATCAACTGCGCCCACTCAATGTGTTTCGTAGCATAAATAAAACAACTATGGGATGTTTATAAACATGTAGGATATATTAGGTATGATAATATGTATAAAGATTTATGTAACAAAATATAATGTGAATTACATACATATACATGTTACATTCTATAGTACAAACTAATGCCATGCAAAATATAGTATAGTTGTTCAGCTCAGATTGAACTAAATCGGCTACAACCGAAGTCAGTACCTGAATTTTGTATCTATAGGTATTTAAAATCTTCCACAATGTCCACAGTTGAATTTTCCACAATGTACCAATTTTTCTACACTATCGCCATCTGTTGAGAACTGACTGAAACATTTTTTATAATAACTACTACGGAATATGCAGTACTTTTGAGATCCAATGCCGTGAATTAAATTGTGAATGGAATAACACAATATAAAATTATAATGGCATAGGTTTATAAATATATAACACACAATAACACATTTTCCTAATAAATAATATAATATTTATATTTGATAATTCCTATACAATGTAAAGAAATACATGGGAACAATATCACATAATAACTATAAAAGATAATAATTCTTACAATCAATGGTGGTGAAAAAGAGATAACTTACATATGTTAAAAAAACTGTCAGCCAAAGAATCTTCGAAAAAACCGCCTCCAACATACATATGTTATATGAAAACATCATAATTGAAACATTATCAAATGCAATTTGGCTTTGAAAGTAAGATTCTTTTTACACTGAAAAAAATCAAGTGCCGTTTTTTGTTTTTCTCAAATATTTTTAACTCTTCTTCTCCAGTTACGATTGGTTCGCAACAAAGCCCCATGTCTCCTTCTCCACTCATCCCTGTCCTGTGCCATTATTTTTAACTCTTTATCTGAGTCGAAGCCCATATCCTGGCACAGGTCGTCCAGGTATTCTTTCCTTGATTGTCCTCTGTAGTTTTTCCCCTCGTTTATTCCTTCAATTAATTAGTAGAAAAGTGGATTATTGACACAACGGACGGTAGAAGTCCGTCTGTCAGTTGGTGACCGGAGGACAACTAATAGTAGCTAATTCTTTTTTTATTCACTGAGTAACTTAACTCTTTTTCACCACAAATAGTAGATCAACATAATATAATATAGAAAAATATAACAGGATCAATTATATTAAAGAATGTCTATCACAGAAAATTACATGAAAACATTACACAATATAATTAATAATTATAGACAACATACTTTAAACTAATGAGAGGTTTACATATGGAAAGGGACTGAGTCTGATTTGTACTATTGTTTTGATTGGATGAAATTGTGCAAGAAATGTAAAAAAATATAAAATCATTGATTGAGGGGATCTTATTGATTATAATGTATGAGCACTAGGTACTCCTGTGAGATACTACCAGCTATGTTCACCATGAGCTCTAATGTGCACCTGAGAGGACATCAACTGAAGCTACAGACAACATTATACCTACACATCCAACACACCACACAACCAATAGAGCTGGCAGTGTGAGGAATCACTTGTCAGAGCTCCCACCACCAACTCCTTCAACAATACACTGGATATGCGCATATAAACATAATTTAACTCTGAATTGAGACCAATCAATTAATGCTGCCTATCCAGTACTATATTTTTGTCAATTTTGAATTTGGTTACTGTGAAGTGTGCATGAAAGTTTTTTTGAGTTTGTAAATGTACGTCCAAAACTTGAGATGCTATAAATGACTGAAAGAAATGAAAACAATCACACAATAGTGGTGCAGTCTAATACAAAACATACTAAAATAATCTCAAAATGTGTTTTCACACTGCTTAAATTCTCACTAGAAATACTCACACAAAATAATGTTATTTTCACTAATACAATAATGACAAATCATATTCCAGTAAAACTTGTGAAAATATAATGTCCTTTGCTACCTTAGAGTAATTATTTGAGACCGGATTATATGCAATTGCATATTTACAAATGCATTTGCATATTTTGCCAATTTATTCAGGATTTTCTAAATCTACTAATCGTGTGTACATATTTGTGTTTATTTTCTGAAATTTTACTGTATTTGTATAATTTTTACGTTTTCAAAAACAAAAATGTCGGTATCTGGTTGAAAACGTAGCAGGTAAATAAAGTAATTTAATTGAAAAATAAGTATCTAATCGTAATTTTTCTTTTAAAAACAAGATTTTATGACTTCACATCCTAGAACCGTTTTTCGCGGTCTTCCAAACGATACCAAACATAAATGAAATAAAAATATAGTTAAAAAAAGTCTTGTATTAACGTTAATTTGTTGTATTTATTGAAATTAATGTTGCATATTTTGGTATTTTTTGGTGATTTTGTTGCATTTCGAGCATTTATGATGCATATTTAATCCATTTTAAGTTGCATATAATCCGGTCACTAGTAATTATAGTACAGAGATGACATGGTTAAGCCCTGCATTAGTACACTCGTGCTATCTCCCTTTAACTGCTACTAAAATACGCTATGAAAAAGAGACAAACATAAATTTCACTAGTTGATTAAAATCATGCCCTGTCCCAACGAATCTGTTATGTTGTCAGCATGTCTCTACCACTTTTGTATGTGTTTTGTCGGTCTTTACCACTTTTCATACAAAAAATGCATGGGACACTGGGAACACCTGTCGACCAGTCTATCCTATATTTAGTCTGAGTTTGCTACCGTGTATACTTAATATGAAAACTATTGCACAGACAATTCATAAACTTAACAAATTAATATGATCTATCAAGAAAGACATGGTCTGGAAATACAATTTTGTTTGCTGGAAACAATGAGATTAACATTGAAATTCTACAATTTTTAACCATCTCTTTCTTGTCGGATTGTACATTAATGCATATCTGCACCAGAAACTATAAAAATATATGTTATTTAAAATATGTAGAAATTGTTACAATAAAAATAAATGTATTCTACTATTTTCTGATATAATTATAACACAAAGAAATAATTTACAAATACAGACAAAAGAAAAAAAACAATTTGTTCCACTATATGACTAGGACAATAAAATTACTAGAAAACTTGAATCAATTAATATAGTGAAGGGATGTAGCATAACCGACTGGTAAATTCAACACATAATTACGTAGTATTCCTACAACAGTGTAGAAGAATTAAGGATGAACATTGTTAGGCTTACGATCGACCTCGGCCAGCTTAAGTGACCACTTTACCCTCGAGAAACATTCGCCATTTCAGTTTACCCCGGCTGGGATTCGAACCCAGACCTTCATCTCGCATAGTAGGTATTTATTATCCACTACACCACGAGGAGTGACAGGTGTATTGTCGAATTCCATGTACATTAAGTACCCACGTATTGTTGCCATTCTCACTGTTGAAGGGTTTGAATCCCAGCCAGGGTGAACTGAAATGGCAAATGTTTCTTGAGTATACAGTGATCACTTAAGCCAGTCGAGGTCGGTCGTAAGCCCGACAATGTTCATCTTTAATTCTTCTGCACTATTGTAGGAATACTGCATTGTATATATGTACTACGGAATGTAGAAAAAATCCAACGCGTTGCAAGAATAATTTGTAAACCAAAAGTAATTCAAACATAATAACGTCTCTGAAATCTCTCTATAGAGCCAGTTATACTAAATCCATGCATTATATGAAAAGATTCTGTCAGGGGATAATTACAGATTGGATAATATATTATTTTTTTACGTTATTCAATTTATTTTTGTTGAAGGAACATATACTCTCCAACAGAGCACTTCTACCAGAATTCTGCACCTCCGGAGACTTGGGGGCTGATGACGGAGTCTCCACTACAAAAAAAAATACATTCATGGTATTATTTGAGATATACTTAAATTAGTTTAGGTATTGAACTGGATTTATCTGCATTGCACAGACGGAAATACATTACAGTTTTTTTCTCAACAGAGACGAGAGGCATCTTAATTCACATAATGTAGCGTTATGTGAACTCCCTTGGGGAGGAAGCAGGATGGGTGTTCTCGTAAGCGTCGGAACGCCCAACCTGCTTCCTCCCCAAGGGAGTTCACATAACACTACATTATGTGAATGCAGATGCTTCTCGTCTCTGTTGATGAAAAAACTGTAATTCATGGTATTGTAAATTAATATGGGAGGGGCTTGTACGAAAATGGGCGGAGCTTACTATCAAAATGGGTGGAGCTTCACTATAAAAATGGGAGGAGTTTGACAGGAATTAGCACAATGAAAGATAAATGTCATAAACTCGTATTCTTACTCATTTTCGGTGGTGTCGGAGTGGAAGAAGTGCTCAACGTACTAGCAACGCTGCCCGATCTCTCGCTAGGACCACTCATACTCATCGGTGACAGGCCGTTCTGCACGTGACCGAATCCATTCAGTGATCTGCTGTCTGACATTGCGCTCTCTTTAGACTTCTGTAATTCAATATTGAAAATTGCGTGGTTATAAATAATATGGGCGGAGTTAAATAGAGAGGGAGTGGTTTCAATAAAAGTGGGAGTGGCTTAATAAAATGGGGAGTGGTTAGGGACACTTAACGGATAAAGCCATAGACAGAACTTGACTGCCGCCATTGCAGCTACTAACCTTTACGCCATTTTTTCTCGATGTTAAGTACACTGATTTACCGTTTAATTACATAGGTTATATTCTAAAGGTAATTTAATATAATAATATATAATAACTATAATCCGGTAACTTTAAACACAAATCAGTTCCTCGATGGTAAGTTGTGGGGTAGTCGGGATTTCTTTCATTCTACACGTTTTTTGGGATGCTGAATCCGAATCCGAGGTTTGCCAACAAAATTTCGTGACGGAACATGGCGAAAAATACAACAAATGGCGAAAATATTCTTTTTCTGGCGATTTCTTTATAAGAACTCGAAAACTGACAACTTTCGTAAGTTATCTTTTTAAGCAAAATGAAAGTACATAAAAATTACTACAAAATTGCTATATAAAATTTTTCTCTAAAATGAATAGCAACGGAGCGGTCAAGGTCCAAAAACTGGCCAAATTTCCTTATTGTTTTACATTACGAGAATCGAAAATGTATTGGGAAATTTCACCTTGTTACTTTCATAAGCAAATTTTAACAATTATTCTTTAAATTCATGAGTCATATTTTACCTCGTTGGAATCAGAAAACACGAGGCATGCTATTAACGAAATTTTTATTTAAAAACATCCTGAAATATTTGAGCAAAAAATGTTTAAATAATTTTATCTTAAAATGTAGTAAATTGTTTAGGGTGAAAATGTTTAAACCTTTTTAGCTTCAACATTTCACTATATTTTTAAATAAAATTTATCCTGAAAACTTTCCTCATGTTTACTGACTCCAACGAGGTAAAATATGTCTCATAAATCTGAAGAAAAATTCTCAAAATTTGGTTATAAAGGTAACAAGATGAACTTTATCCATACATTTTCTATTCTCACACTTTAAAAATAACAAGAAAATTTGGCCAGTTTTTGGAGTTTAACAGCTCCGCTGCTATTTATGTTAGAGAAAAAAATTATAAACCAAATATGTAGGAAATTTTATGTAATTTCATTCTGCTAAAAAGATATCTTACAAAAAGCTGATAGATTGCAAGTTCTAATCCAAAATTCGCCAGAAAATGTAAAATTTCGCCATTTTTCCAATTTTTTGCCATGTTCCGTCACGATATTTTGTTGGCAAACCTCGGATTCGGATTTAGCACCCCAAAATACATATAGAATGAAAGAAAAACAGACTACCTCACAACTTTCCATCGAGAAATCTAAAAGCACCGTATTACTATCAATTCTATCAATTTAAGTATCAATTCAATTTCCACACTGATTATACATAATGAATCGCCAAAATCACTGAAATATCACCAGGTTACATGCAATTGTGGAAAACCAATATGACACCCAATTGGATGTCCCATGGCGTCCACTATAGATTTGTCATAGATAATAGAAGGG
This sequence comes from Ceraclea dissimilis, assembly GCA_963576895.1. Classification (NCBI taxonomy): domain Eukaryota; kingdom Metazoa; phylum Arthropoda; class Insecta; order Trichoptera; family Leptoceridae; genus Ceraclea; species Ceraclea dissimilis. Next base: position 15,349,419 of record OY756373.1, read on the forward strand.
TCTCAATGTTCAATAGTTCTTCCCACCTTTATATAGATTCCTTGGGAGTGGTTTCAGTAAAAATATTATACTTACCATTTTTTTCTTTCTCTTACGCAATTCTTCTTCAGAGGAAAGTATTTCTTGTATTCGAAGCTGGCGTCTTTCGGCTCTAACCTGAAATATTTCAGAAAATAATAAAAATCACAATTGCAGGACCAAAATTATTACAAAAAATCTGACTGATGAATGCATCCTCAGCAGAGAATAGCAAGGTTCTAACTGACCATCTCAAAAATGTTGAGAAACGAAATTACGTTTCACAGAGATGGAACCTCGTTAGTCTCGTAATTTACAAAACTATTCCAATTTATGATGTTTTTTTTTTAATTGCAGTTTCTGACGGTTAGGAACACTGACCTAAAAAATTTAAATCTTATAATTTGTTGGTTAGAACCTTGTTATTCTCAGTCGATGATATTGTACTTACCAGCTTTTGATCAGCTTTGAGTCTAGCTTCTATGCAAGAGACAGCTTTCTCCAATTCTTGCTTTATGTTGGAGGGGAACTTGAGTTTGTATTTGGAGAGATCTTTGGATATTCCCGGCATGATCGCCGTGAAGAACGGTTGCACCAGCAGGCAGTCTATAGTCGGCATGCCTCGCTTACACGACTGAGGGGAGAGAATTGATTCTAGGAAAGTAACTGAAACAAAAATTGAGAATGGGATTTTATTGCGTGAACGAGAATAAAAATGAAATTTCGCGCTGCGTTTTTTTCGGTTGGCAAAGAGAACAGGACGCCAAAGTATCCTATCCTTACTACACACCCTTGCTTCTGTCACTTTCATGTACCTTGTTACTTTGGGCATTTAAATGTTGGTTGAATGATATAATGTTACTCCTCTTGCTGCCAGAAGTTAGAGGCGATTACTGTTTGACGTGAATGCTGACCTGATCCTTATACACTCAGTTCAGAATTTGATCCTGTTGCCACCATGTATGCCTCTGACGAAACGCCAATTGGAACTCTTTACACTCGAATCGGCGTCAATAGATTTGATAAACTCTTTAATCTTGTATTAATAGTTTTTTTTTTTTATTTAATTAGGCAGCCCACCCTAATTGGGTGATTTGTGTAAATAGTTTGTTTATGATATGTAAAAAGTGACAAGTACAAGTGCCGTAAGTATGATTGAAAACAATAAACTATATTCACCTAACATAGGTGGCGCACCCTCGGGATATGTCTCACAGGTAGACGTAGTGAGTGGTTCTGCAAAGGCCATCTCGTACAATGTGTGTCCGAAGGAATAAACATCTACAGCTTCCATACTATTAATCTTCTTATGGTTCACGATGTGATGTCTGTAGGAACACGGGACACCCAGTATGGAGTTCTCAATGTCTAGAAGTCGTATGTGATGTCTGTCTAGAACAATGTTGCCAGGATGCAGGTGACCTAAAAGAAATTAATAACTATACATCGTGAAAAGCAATGCCGTTTTACTGCCAAACGGCATTAAATTTTTAATCCTCTAATTCCATAGACTGACCAAAACAATTACTCTTCGTATTTAAATTACAGGGGTTTCCATCTTTACCTGAATTCTTTATAACCATCAATATCTATAGGGGAATAAAACAATAAGTAAAGTATAAGCAATAAATTCCACGTAACTTGTATCTGCGTGCATTATGCAGGTAGTATTAACAAAATTTGCGAAGTAAATAAACTGTATAATATTTTTGTTCACTCTACGTCCCTGCACATCTCTTAGTCCCAGGTAAACAAAAAGAAGATTACTTAGCTAATACTACAGATATCATCCTAAGACTTAAAACGTGGATTAATGACTATATGTTTTAATGACTCAACCAGTCAGAAAATTAATATTTGTGAATTTTGAAGATTAAAAATAATTCCAAAGTTACCTCTGAAATTTACTGAAACTTGAGATTATTCCCGTAGTTTGTTAGCTGATATAATGCTGTAATTTTGTCGATAAAACATTTAATGTAAGACACAGTGACTCTAGCAGATATTTTTTTGATATTCAGTCCCCTTTTTATACAATAAACTGAAATTATTTTTATCCTTCGCGTTATTTTTATTTTGTGCTTACACTCTCATAATGAATTTCAAAAAGTTTAAGCAATAATAGAATCATTTTTTCCTATTCAATGACTATTTCCCTCCTAGAACATTCCTCATAGAAACACAAGGAGGCTACTAGATATTAAATATAATAAAATGTTGACTCACCATACGGAAGGCCCGCTGCGTGTAGAAATCTTAAAGCTAAAAGTATTTGGTATCCAAAGTTGGCCACCTGACCCAGGGAGAGGGGCGTCCTCTGTTTGGGGAGAGCGTACTTGGCCAGGTAGGGGTTGGCATAGTGCGTTCCGTACAATACATCCCGTAGAGTTCCACTGGGATGGACGTCGTGTATCACATACGCTCCCGCTTCTAGACTATGCATAAATACTATTCTATCTATATATGGACACTGAAAAAAAAACAAATTTTCGTTAATAAGATTTTACCATAGATTTTTATATATATTTAGTACCTAGACGTCTGACTACATGTATTTTCAACAGAAAGGAAGTGACGCAATTTCACGCTCGGCACTTTTTGGTATTTTAGAGTCGCAAAACTCACACTATTAACAAGATATCAATAATAAAAACTTAAACATCTTTAAAACTATCGCTTAATTCCTAAATAACGTTAAAATTGATATAGTTTATAACTATGAGAACAAAATTTCGAAAACTTTGCCCACGAAATGTCAAAATTCTCCATACGATTTGGCAGTTTGTGGGCACCAGTTTACATCACTACTAGCTTTGAGTATGTTAAATATATTACCTCTATATTCATCAGACTTTTAAATACGACCTGCATATCTCTTTCAGTCAACACCTTGTCAGGGCCGTATGTGGACCAACTCATCAACAATGGCTCGCCAAGGTTGTGGCATCTGTTTACCTGAAATAAAAAAGACATGGACTTGTATTTATGTTTAATGTAAAAAAAACAATCTAGCTTCGGATAATCAGGGATCTACTGTACATATCTACAAAAAGATTTTAATAATCGCTAGTTTTTAAAACTGGTAAAAAATGTATTTGAAATGGAGATAAAAACAAATTATCACTTGTTCTCATTTTAAATCAATAATTCATATCAAATTAGGTATACTTAAGTAATAAATAAATTAATTATTCTTATGCAAATAAAATGAGGACACGTTAAAAAATCAAATACCTTTTACAGTTAAAGAGAAAATTACTTTAATTACAAAACAACATCAAAAATCCAGGGACAGGCCCACGGAATCAAGGGAGTTGAAAGTTGGATGGATTATTTATGGAAAGGTAATGATGCTCCAGTTTACTCTTGAAAGAGAGAATACGGTTTTTAAAAAATTAATAATTTTTATGATTAAATATTTAATAAATCATAAAACCCAGGTGTCAGTCAGCAGAAAACTACATTGTTTTAATCTGTTAGAAATAATTCTCATTTTCTCCCATTACTACGAGGTCACTTGCAGACGATTATAAGGCCGTAAAGAGAAAAAGATACATATTATCTACTTATCTCCTCACACACAACATTGTATAGAAGTGATACCTTTGACGTAATATTCAAATCAATTTATTAGCAAAGCCAAAAAGATTGGAAGGTGGAATTTAATATATTACCAAATAATAATGTTTTCTGATTCTCCATCCGATTCGTGGCAGTGCCGTTTTCAGTTCATAATCTCCATCACCTCTCAGTGCCATGGAGACATTCTGCAAGGCTTGATCTGCTCAACAAATAATACGACGAGATGTTAATATTATACTGTAATTGAAGACAAAAAAAAATCCAAAATTAAAGCAATAATGCCATCTAGAGGCATTTGTGTGTACCTATAATCCTGCAAAATTGCCAAAGCAACAAAAGTCGTTGTCACTGACTATGACGGTTTTATTGGTTGTTTGTACAAGGCAATAATCATGAGGGTTTGCCTAGTTTAGTGACAGTACCTATGGTAGGAAAAAGCATTAACAATGAATGTCAGTGACACTTAAAAATTAAATGTTGATTTACGCAAATGTGCCTTTGATTGACATTCTTTGTTTTTCCCCTGTAGTCTTCACTTATTATTCAAACATATTGGACGAATACAGAAATCAATACAGAATAACTAACCGATGATATTTTTAGAATAATTATGAGGATCTAGAAACATCTTGACTTGTAGCGAAGAGGCTAACATGTTGTTCTTCATAATCTCATTCAGGTAGGCCTGAAATAAATCAAGAATCTTTTATTAATAAATTGTCACAATTTTCTCTGCAAAAAATGTTATTACTATTTGATATTGGGTAGACAACTTTCACCGATTTGTCCCAAATCCCAGTAAGTATGTGTTTATATGCAATTATCCAAAGTATCGTTGAAGGAGTTAGTGGTGGGAGCTCTGACAAGTGATTCCTCACACTGCCAGCTCTATTGGTTGTGTGGTGTGTTGGATGTGTAGGTATAATGTTGTCTATAGCTTCAGTTGATGTCCTCTCAGGTGCACATTAGAGCTCATGGTGAACATCGCTGGTAGCTATACATTTTTTATTAAGAATAAATGATCTGGGTTTGTGCACACAACCCTGCACACTTCAGAGTACCTATGTTAAAAGCTTGTATCGTGAAGTGCAGTATACATCGTCAATATCGAGATTTAAACCCATGTACCCAATTTAACGTTTATTCGTTCATATTATAAAATATAATTTATTACCTGCAGTGCAACTTGCCTCTCCGCTATGAAACACGGTTGCATATTTCCTATGAGCTTTTTAGGTGGTAGAGGAAGTGGAATCTCCGAATGCTGCAACGCCGAGTGCAAGTTGGAGAAGTCATTGTATCTGCGAGACACGCACCAACTCTTTGCCTTAGTGGGACCTCGCTGCACTCTGATGGAATATTCCTGACAAAATTCATCTCATTATTACACACAATTTATTTATCATTTGGCCACGTCGAAATATTGTCACATCGTCAAAGTCCAGCGCCTCTAGCCACTGGAGGAATTCAGGGAACAGGCTGGCAGCACTGTCAATGGTACCGGGATAAGCACGTATGGGGCAATCACGCAAGATGTGCTGCATGGTTTGCTTCAGGTGTCCACAGTCACACTTTGGATCATCCCTCATTCCCCACTTAAGGATCATGTCACCGCAGCAACCATGACCCGTCCTAAGCCTATTGAGTGCGGTCCACTGCCTGCGAGGCAGGTGGAAACCAGGCTGTTGGGATGTGTGGTTTGTGGCAAATTTTATAACAATAATCACTAATCACAATAATCAAATAAGTTATATAACCACATATTCATTTAGTCATTGGGGAATTCCAATAACTAGTATGAGGATAACAGCTGAATGCAATATGCCAACATTATGTCATGTTTGTCTTTATAAACACGATAGTCAGTCAGAATTATCGCGAAGAAAACATCAGATAATACATTGAGGAAGACTGAAACATTTAACTGGGGGCGTATTGTAAAGCTAGATATGCAAATGTATTCGAAAACACATTTCGATTGAGTAAACAGTACAATGTAATTATTTATTTAACTTACTGTGTGTTTATTGATATTGTGTGCATTTTCTATGACACACGAAAGTGTCTCCGTGTCATCTAATGTAATATTATTGGTGTGTTGCTTCTCGAAGATAGCCATGAGCTTTTTGCTAAACTTATTAATAACAACACAATAAACCAGCACTTCAATGTTCCTATCATTTCAACGTCTATACTTGGAATTGTACACTAATACAGCGGATATTGATATCGTATCATTTACTGGGCCGTTAATTTATTACTAATTGATAATAACACTTAACTGTTAAATTAATAATTCGCAATGTAACGAAATGATTATTCTCTGACGACACTTTATTTTGCTCAATATTTTGACATTGCCTCAAAGAGAATGACAGCTTGTTGTGTTCGTAAATTCGTTGTATTGATAAAAATACTGGTTATAATAAGGGAGAGTGAGACTTTCGGCATTTCTATTTATTATTTATAAAGATTTCTAAAGTCATAATGACTTCAGTGAGTTTATTAAGCTACGAAATGAAAATCATAGTACATTTTTTTTGCTTTATTACTAGATAATATTGATTTTAAACATTCACTTTCATTTACTTTTGTTATTTTGAAAAACCCGCCCTATCTGGTTTTGTGTATTTACGAACATAGTTGAACATATGATTTTGTTGGTAGGCTTGATTTCACAAGTGCAACTACTACTAGCGCCGTCACTTCCTGCAACGGCGCAAACGAGTGGCCGTCGGTCGAAAATTTTATCTTTACCTTTACGAAAATTCATTAGAGAAAAATGGCTCTGTTCTCCACACGTCTGGCCTCTGCCGTTGCGAGGCGCGTTCCCGGCGTCTCATCACAGGTAATTACATTACAGATATTCCCAATTGAATGTAAAAACCCATTAGAATCCCGGGTTAATGTTTTGTGCAAATGTCTTACGTTTTGCCACTTGGATCAATGTCGGAACGTCCTCGCCTATATTTGATAGAAATTGGTATTGATTGTGCGTCGAATAACTATTATACTTTTATTCTTCCAAGTTTACGTCAAAAGTACGATTAATAATGATGTTTCGATGTCAGAATAAGTTACCTAATGAATGTCGGCGAATCCCATAATTTGTTATGTAATGACACTGGGCCGATGTGTGGTACTTGGTCCAATTTGTTATTGAAATAAAACATCTCCTTATCACTGCACAATTGCATTGCACGATGTACGGGATGCTAAGGCGTAAACAAATAGAGAAATATGCGTATTGTAAAAAAATGTACAATTTACATAACTTTACATAACCTCATTCTATTTTGACATAGTGACATGACTATTGGGTGGGAGGATTCGTGGTTTTTTCAAGTTTTTGTTCTGTGAATTATACTTATTCCATGCAGAGATATTTTTTTTATAACAAGTTACATAAATAATATTGTGTTATTTGTTTAATTCTATGAAAGTGCCATCTAATAAATTTATTTCATCTATTTAACTATCTGATGTATGTTTTACAGATTAGCAAAGCAGCCATTCCCGCCGTGTCAGTAGCTTCAAGAAAGCTTCACGTATCATGCAGTCAGCGCGCTGCCGAGATTTCCTCAATCCTGGAGGAGAGGATCATGGGAGCGGCTCCCAAGGCCGACATGGAGGAGACTGGCCGTGTACTCAGCATTGGTGACGGTATCGCCCGTGTCTATGGACTTAAGAACATTCAGGCTGATGAGATGGTGGAATTCTCCTCCGGTCTTAAGGTAACTCAACTCTTACTTTTAAACAATAATATAGATTTTTATTTAAGTGGTGCTTCAGTAATCTGAACTTCTCTTGTATATTATAGTGTCTTGTATATTTTAGTAGAATTAAAGCTTGTATGGATTGGACATGTTGAGAGAATGAACGAGGATAGACCACCAAAAATACATTATAATAAAAAAAAAAAAAAAATAAATAAATCTTTATTGACCAAAATGATTACAATGATTACAAAAAAATAAGACAATCTTGTGTGCCAAAAGGCGGACTTATTGCTATCGCAATATCTTACAGTCAACCCGACTATTATACTAGATTATATGAATGAAAAAGAGGTACGTGAGGAAGTGCGTGGACCGATCATGTCGATGAAATCCACAGGGACAGACACGTTTTGAGTAAAGGAAATCGAAAGGTGTAGGACAAATTTCATAAATGTGACAGACCCAAAAAGTGTGTGTAAGGATAGGATGGTTTGGCATTTTATACTCTGCCTATCCCACAAAAAAATGAGGTGTGAGTATTTTTTTTACTGTATGATTGTTTTTCTTTCCTCTCCAGGGTATGGCCTTGAATTTGGAGCCCGACAACGTTGGTGTTGTAGTATTTGGTAACGACAAACTCATCAAGGAAGGAGATATTGTCAAGAGGACGGGAGCCATCGTAGACGTGCCAGTAGGTGAGGAGTTGTTGGGGAGAGTAGTAGATGCTCTGGGAAATGCCATCGACGGCAAGGGAGCCATCACATCCAAGACCAGATTCAGGGTGGGCACCAAGGCCCCTGGTATCATCCCCCGTGTCTCTGTACGTGAGCCCATGCAGACAGGTAACAAATAACTATTTTATTTTACTCTTTGCGTCTTATGTTAGAGTTACATAATTTTTATAAGGCAAATGCCGTCAATATGAGATGACAATGGAGGTGGTCAGTAGTGTACAACATTGTATTTGGGTTAGTTTCGATAAATCCAGATCCATTTAAAAAAGAAGTGTATCATTACATAATTCAGAATGTGTGAGTTTATTGCCGTTCCTACCAAGTAAATCATCAGTCTTTCATTTTGCTTTTTAATTCCTGCAATACAATTTTATTTCAATCAAATATGTATAGAAATCTTCAATACATCTGTCAAACAGAGCAGTATAATAAACACATGGTGCAGTAAAAAAGGCTTGATGAAATAAATAATTGTATTTTATTCCCAGGTATCAAGGCCGTAGATTCCCTCGTGCCAATTGGTCGTGGCCAGCGTGAGTTGATCATTGGTGACAGACAGACTGGCAAGACTGCCCTAGCCATCGACACCATCATCAACCAGAAGAGGTTCAACGATGGAGACGATGAGAAGAAGAAGTTGTATTGTATCTACGTTGCCATCGGACAGAAGAGATCCACCGTGGCACAGATTGTCAAGAGATTGACAGATTCAGGTAAATCATCATTTTTACACTGTATTACTAAGTTACTTTGAGAGGTTGTCGTGTAAATTTTACGATACAAAGCTGATTCGGCTCTTACATATTACATTTTTATAACAACATTGTGTATTTGTTTCCAGGTGCTATCGGTTACACCATCATTGTATCAGCCACCGCCTCAGACGCCGCTCCCCTGCAGTACTTGGCCCCATACTCCGGATGCGCCATGGGAGAGTTCTTCAGAGACAATGGCAAGCACGCTCTCATCATCTACGACGATTTGTCCAAGCAGGCCGTCGCCTACCGTCAGATGTCCCTGTTGCTGCGTCGTCCCCCAGGTCGCGAGGCCTACCCCGGAGATGTGTTCTACCTCCACTCTCGTCTCCTCGAGAGAGCCGCCAAGATGTCAGAGACCATGGGAGGTGGATCCCTCACGGCTCTGCCAGTCATTGAGACACAGGCCGGTGATGTGTCCGCCTACATCCCAACCAATGTCATCTCCATCACAGACGGACAGATCTTCTTGGAGACTGAGCTCTTCTACAAGGGTATCCGACCAGCCATCAACGTGGGTCTCTCTGTATCCCGTGTAGGATCTGCTGCCCAGACCAAGGCCATGAAGCAGGTTAATAACTCTTAAGTTTACCTCAGTTGCTTCTGTGTGTAAAATATATAATTTCGAGTACAGTTCACGATCTCCTATTCAACATCATCAAGATAGGTTCTAGAATTAACTTCCTTAAACAGATAAAGCTTTATTGATTGTTGTAATATATTATTTCAGGTGGCCGGTTCCATGAAGTTGGAGTTGGCCCAGTACCGTGAGGTAGCCGCCTTCGCCCAGTTCGGTTCAGATTTGGACGCAGCCACCCAGCAGCTGTTGAACAGAGGTGTCCGTCTCACTGAACTCCTGAAACAGGGACAGTATGTGCCCATGGCCATTGAAGAGCAGGTCGCCATCATCTACTGCGGAGTCAGAGGACATCTTGACAAACTCGACCCAGCAAAGATCACAGCCTTCGAGAAGGAATTCACACAACACATTAAGTAAGACTCATTATTTTATGTATCACTCCTTCATTGAATAGCTGTGGTATTATTGAAAACGAAAGAAAAAATGTTTACGATTATGGTTAAACAATGGAAAAACACTTATAACGTAAATTTATTTTATTTATTTTACACACTCAAATCAGTTACAATTTCGGGAATAACAAATATTTTGTTCCTTCTTGTTATTCTTGGTGTTAGACTCGTGACCTAACTATGACGTCACGGTCATTTCCCACGGCATTAAGGTTCAAAATCGCATGAACAGTCGCACGATAGAATGGTAAAAATAGCGTTTTTTTCCATTTTTTGGGGTCAATTTCTAGATTTTATTGCATATTATCAATACAAAAAAAATCCCTGCGACTTTCAAGAAAGAGTTTCTGTCTTTCGGAAAAAAGATCAGAGTTGTTTTTCACATTTTTTTTTTTGAGAAATCTATACAAGATATAAAAAATGTTTTACTGTCATTCCCTAGATAAAGGTTCAATGTATCTACTCTATTTTTTCCAAAACATGTTTATTAACGGTTGTAGAGATCTAAGGTCTCCCGTTTCTAGAAATTTTTGAACTGTCAATATGCTAATTTGATGTTTGTTTTTGCCTACAGGACAAAGGAGCAGACCCTCCTCTCGACCATCGCCAAGGATGGACAGATTTCACCCGAGTCAGACACCAAGTTGAAGAAAATAGTAACAGACTTCATTGCCACCTTCAGCGGTTAAACATTCTTCCACCGGCGCTGTTGTTTAGGATAAGAGTAGAGTAATTTGTATACAAGAATGAATTATTCCATCGTCGTGTAACTCAACTGTGGGGCGCGTGTGTGAGGGGATCCAGTGTAATATATTATTGTTATTTTGCATTATGAACATGTTAAAGTTTCCATCTTTACTATTATTATTTATATACTTTACCAGTTGAGTATAATAAAGTTAAAAACATTAAACCTTAACGACCACATAATATACTGTCTTTTATTTCTACCTAGATATAAATTTACTAATGCTACATAACGCATATTGCTTTGTAATGTACTACGATGTGGATGTATCTCTTCACTAGCGGATGCAGGGGAGGGGCTAAGGGGCTGAAGCCCCCCCCAAAACCATGAGTGACAGTACTTTATATAGAACAAATCTAGGGGTTTCAGCCCATTAGCCCCCCCTCCCCCAAAACGTTGAGTGACAGTACTTTTTACCATGTGACGCAATTTAGCCCCCCGCAAAATCGAATCCTGGATCCGCCACTGTATCTCTTCTAAAGGTTTGAAGAGAGCTGCTGAAGGCCAATCCCCAAATTGAAAAGCAAAGAAGGTTGCTGTAAGAAAGAAGTAGGTAAGTGAGTTTATTCTACCATACCTACTTTGGTATTCTCCCATATGAGGTAAAGTTGAAAAAAATGAAATAAGGGATTGATGCAAAAATCACTGAAAAGTAGGAAAGCGAATATTTCAGGAAAAGGAGGATGATCTATGCAGCTCATAGTTTTTGTTGTCTTCTCTAGTGAAAAATTTTGTTGCACTTCTACTTATTATGGCCAGTGATTCACTTTGTAAACACAGGAACATTGTTTGTCTTGATGATTTTGTTGGACTTTGCTTGTGTCGATGTAGATATTCCAAGGTTTATGTGAAATATAATAGAGGTAAATTTTGTATTTTTGGACATTTCGATAAGTTTTCAGACGAAAATACTCACGTGATTTTGTAGTCTATGATTAGAAATCTAATATTGTCTATGAAAATAATTTGTCAGATCTGTTAATGTCAAACTTTTAAGTGTCAAATAATTTCTAACGAGATAAGATTTGCATTGCTGTATATTTTCTTCATTTCATTTAGTATTTATCTTGTTTTAAAATAGTTACGTAGAAAATTAGTTAAATGAGTCACTAGACACATTCCATTTAAGTCTATTTATTTCTCCAAAGCGTAATGTGATCGTTAAATAAGGTTTTTTGTAAGAAGTGAATTTAGTGATAGTGAAAATGAGTGACCACGCACCTTTGAGTGCCGCCTGCGTCAGGGCACTCAATGATAAAATCTACGATAAGAATAAAGCGGCAGCTGTCGAAATAGAGAAGTATGAAACAAAATAACTCCCTCTAACAATATCTTCCTGTGGGTACAAACTTTGCTGAAAGAAACATTAATATTTTCAGGATGGTGAAAGATTTCAAGGATGCCAATAATATAAGCCAAATAAAGAGATTGTTGAGGGTTCTGGGACAGGACTTTGCTACGTCTCAGAATCCTAGAACCAGGAAGGGAGGACTGATTGGTTTAGCAGCCTTGGCTGTTGCACTGGGATCTGTAAGTTTTGGTACTCTTCCACTATTGTGGCCCCATCCAAAACCAATCTCAAAAGTCATTTTTACTGCTGTCACTGTCATGCAAACATCTGTCATTTTACTCAATTGTTTTTCGCGCAGTCGCAGTTTGGGTCCCAATAATGGAATGGTGCCTAAGTTTTATTTTTGATAACCAACATCTTTACTGTCTGTTAATGCTTTCATTAGACACATAAATTCAGATTAATAAAATATTTTTTAAGTAGTTATCATAACAGGTATAAAACAAAGGAAGGACTGGATTCGATGAATGTTACGTAAGTGTAAGGTGATCAAATTAAACCAGCCGACGATCAGTCATAAGCCTGATGAAAAGTCTATCCTTTGCTGTATATGTCTGTTGAGATAACTACTTGTTATATTCAACTACGACATCCGGAAAAATCCTTACAAAATATAAATTATGATTTTCTAAATACTAGTCTCAAATATTTCCATTTTACAGGATTGTTCTCAGTACCTCACTGAGTTGGTACATCCTATCCTGGCATGCTTCTCCGACACGGACGTCCCTGTGAGATATATGGCGTGCGAAGCTCTCTACAATGTTGCCAAGATTACTCGAGGGGCTATCCTGGTTCACTTCACCGATATCTTCAATGCTTTGAGTAAGACTGCTGTAGACTCGGAGCCCAACATGAAGACAGCCTCGGAGGTGTTGGATAGATTGATCAAAGTAAGATATTAAAAATGTTACGAGGAAATGAGATCATTGTAAAGAATGTGTGGGAAAATATTGAGGAATGAGGTTATTAATAGAGAGATGAGTGACTGTAAGACTAAAATGAAAGTAAGTAAACATACACGGTTTGGGCATTTTGAGAGAATTAGTGAAGACAGGATGACCAAAGAGATGTAGAGGTGTAAGGAAGCACAACCGTCCGAGACTGACCTGGATCGATTATGTCGACCGAATCCTTAAATGGACCCATTTTAATTTAAAGAAATCTTAGGGCCAATTGCATGAGTGAGCCGGAAGCAAGGAGTGAGTGTCATTCTCTCATCTCTGCCTAATACTCAAGGAACGCCGCATGAGAGGATAGATATTGCACGAATGCGGACAAAGTTTCTAACTTTAATAATAATAATAATTGGATAACTTTAGGCGCCGTTTAGCGATAAAATTGCCCCAAGGCACATTACATTTTTCTTTTCACAATATAGGATCGTCACAAACAGTAAAAATGATAATTAAATCACCACATAGGATCGTCACAAAACAAAATAATAAAAATGAATGAATCTAATCAGTTTCGGCTAACTTTGCGTATTTTTTTTTTTGATTATTCCAGGATATTGTGACGGAGAGTGCCTCCTTCGACTTGTGTGCCTTCATCCCCCTCCTGCGGGAGAGAATCTATGCCAGGGACACGTATGCGAGGCAGTTCATCATCTCCTGGGTCTCCGCCCTGGATGCAGTCCCCGACATTGACCTGGTCATATTCCTGCCCGAGATTCTCGATGGATTATTCAGAATATTGGAAGATCCTATGGTGGAAATAAAAAAAATGTTAGTGAATTTTTCCTTTTTTGATAATTAAATTATTGACGAGTGTGCATGGTTGGCGAAGTTGGTTGGAGTGTAGGTCTCCCATGTGGAAGATGCAGGGTTCGAATCCCATCGTTGATAATGTATTCTGCACTTCACAATACAAGCTTTTAAGATTATACAAAAAAAGAGGTGCTCATTTAGTATAGAAAAAAACCCAGGCCCGTCGCAAACAAAATGTAACTCAACTGATGTGTGGTCTCCCTACATTTTGTTTATTTTCGCAGGGTCTCCAGCTCCGTACTCTGGAGGTCCATCTGCCGTCCTTTTGCCTTGCCACATGACCCTCCCACTGCCATTTCAGTTACTTTCCCTCAATTCTAAGATTCCAGATTTTTAATATGTACAATATTTGTTGATTTAAGCATTTTCTATTTCAGGTGCAGCGCTCAGCTGTCGTTGTTTTTACAGAATATAAAGAACGATCCTAATCGAGTTGACTTTGCTGGTATGATTAATATTCTCATTGTGCATGCACAATCAACTGACGAAGTCTTACAGGTATTACTTTATTCACACACACTCAGTACTTGCAACGGACAGCTCTCAGCATTGAATAATATACTTGTAGTTTAGATTTTTTTTTTAAATATTGTGGAGTTTAACGAGTAGCTATCTCAACCAATATACAGCAAAGGATGGACTTTCCACCAGGCTCATGACTTCTCGTCAAGACTAATCGTGACAGATGGATGGACTGGAATTGGTGAATGTTACTTAAGTGTAAAGTGATCACATTAAACCAGTCGACGACGGACATTCCATCCGTTAATCCAGTGGGCGCGGGTTCGATCCCCGATGCCAACCTACTCCACTTGACGACACAAGCTTTTCAAGCTTACTGTGAAGTGTACAATGGTGTATTTGAGTTTATTTCAATAAACCCAGATTCATTAAAAAAAAAAGTAACAATCACAAATCCATCCATCTGCCATGACCAGTCTTGACGATCAGTCATAACTCTGGTGGTAAGTCCATCCTTTGCTGTATATCTGTTGAGATAACTACTCGTTATATTGGACTGTGACATGTAGGAAATCTGACACAACTTTAAAAAACTAATTGTATAGTTTTCTTAGAATTTGATGATTGTTGTTTGCAGTTCACAGCCATCACGTGGATCAAGGAATTTGTTCAGTTGTCGGGAGTGGAGATGTTACCCTACATGTCTGGTATATTCACAGCAGTCCTACCCTGCCTGTCTTATAATGAAGACGCTAGGAAAAGTATCCTTCTATATAATATTATATATATCGTGTGGCGTTAAGAAGGCAGAGTCAGAGTTTAAGATCATGGGAGCCCAGGTATTGAAGAGCCTCAGGAGACAGGTTGTGTATGTCCTCGATGGTACCGCTGAACTTGGTGAGTGGACACTCCCTGGTGATGTGGGTGACAGACTCTACCCCTCCACAGGGGCAATATGGGTGCTCCCTTTTGCCCCGTCTATGGAGGAAAAGGCCGCACCTTCCGCACCACCATATAATATTGAAAAAAAGAGATGCGCAATGGACATCTTCTGAGTAAAAGGGATCGTAGAGTATGTATGACGAATTGGATGAATGTGGCGGAAGCACAGTAGGACAGGAAGGATTGGAAATTATGGAGATCTGTTCTCTCTGCCTACCCCTCAAGGGATGCAGTGCGAGGGGATAGAATAGAATAGGACAATTAAAAAACTTATCGTCCATTTACATTTCAGTAAAACCACGATTTTTGTTCATACGTATTTGAATTATTTTCCAAATATATATGTAGTAATTTTTTATCACGTTTTTATTTAATTTTACTGTCATTGTTTCCTGCGTCTATATTTTCCTCTTCAAATTTGAATAGTTTCCCAATGTCCTAGTACTTTGAAATTTTATGCAAATATTTGCTATTGGTGACAGTTTAAAATTATTTAACAATTTTAATTTGTAAATTTTAATTAACATAAGTATATTTTTTTATATGTTTCTCCATATAAATGTGGCTCTCAAATTTTTTTATTTATTTATAACAATGACTTATTTTACCATAAGTGTGGCTCCCAAAAGTTTTTTTACAATTAATACTTATTTTTACAGATTTTTACTATTATTTTATGTCTTGTTAAACATTATTCAATTTGTTGTATGTGTTATTGTTTGTTTTTGTTATTTGTGTTATGTTATTTATGTTTATTTTGTATTTTATTTTCCTTAACTATTACTTTATCTGCAACCGTCATTGGTTCACATTATTTTCCTTAACTTTCAGCATCAGACATAAAAGAAACTGCTTTAGCCGTTAATTATAGTCTTATGAAGTTAATTACTCTCAATATAGGAGACATTAAGAATGAGTCGGAGAGAATAGATTTTGATAATAAAACAGCTGATCTCAGTAAGAAGGGGGATGGGGATGAACAAGGATCTGCTCTGTACGAGAGATTGGATCTGCCGTCCATTGTGGATGTACTTAATCAGTTGCTGAATCATAACTCCGTACAAACTAAGGTCGCCGTTTTGAGATGGATTCTTCATCTGTACAATAAAATACCAGGGAAGGTACGTGATGTTGTTTTATTTAATTAATTTTTTTTTTAGTAATTTAAAAATATTTGTAATCGACAAATCCCATATTACAAAACAAACGAGAGATCATTGAAGGAAAATCCCGCGGGCTTAAGGCCCTCCACATCCCCAGGTAGTTCAGGCGCATTAAAAGCGACCTCTTTACCCCCACTTCTAGGCAAATCTTATTAAGAGCTGGGCCCAGGGTTAGCCTTAAGCGAGCCACTCGGCAAACCCCACCCCTAAATTACGTTCCTTTAGTGTCCTTATCCAAGGAGGCTACAATTCATTCTTACAAATAAGAGACTTAAATACGAATTACATCTACATAAACGAGAGATCAGTACAAAATCGTACCGTATTGACATTGGTTTCTGGTATTACAGATGTCCACCCAGACTGAGGAGATATTTGACGCTCTACTGAGCACGCTCTCTGATCCCTCTGATGATGTAGTGAGGCAATGTCTTGCAGTGTTAGCAGAGATATGTACTACACCGTGCACTGATAACTCACAAGGTTTGTTTTTAATCAACAACAAATGGAGCTAAAAACAGCCATATTGCACATCCAGGACTTAAAAATTAATGTAATTTATGGTGCCAACCCTTAAGAAGGATGAATTAGGGTTGAATGTAGTGGAAAAGAGATCGCTGAGACGAATGTGTGGGAAAACATTGAGAGATTAAAATAATAAGGAATGATGTTATTAGCAGAGGTGGGCACCGTTAATCAAAAAGTTAACTTCGTTAATCGATAATCCGTTAACTAAAACGTTAACTTCGTTAATCGTTAAAGCGTTACATTTTGAAAAATGTAACGGAAGTTAACGTTAATCCGTTAAAGCGTTAATCTAAAAATCTCGTGGTTAAATGGCATGAAGTAGAACTACATAAGTACTACTACTATCACACTATCGCGATGTATCCCAACAAAGTGGGTACACAAATACATACAATGAGCCTACAACAAATAAAACATACAGAATGGGTGGCGAGTCTCATTATTGAATAAGAATTAAATGTCTTATAGATATTTTACAAACACCTAGGTACATTTTTTATTACACTCGCCCATTGACGTCGGTAGCTTCAGAGTTTGAAAGGTGCCGCAGCCGATTTTTTTTTGACAAAATTTGACTTTCGATCTGAATTTCTTTTCCAACGCCCAACTCATATACGACACCACACATAACTCCATACAACCCTTGGATTATCCAATTCCAGCGCCGCCAGTGCATGATGTCTACGCAAACAATCAAATATTAACGGACTTAATTAACGGAAGTAAAATGTAACGGAAGTTAAATAATCCGTTAACAAATTTTGGAGGTGAGAAAAGCGTTAAATCATTAACCAAAATGTTAACCTCGTTAATTAACGATTAACGGATTAACGCTTTTCTGCCCAGCTCTGGTTATTAGAGAGATGAGTGACTGTAAAACGGATGTACTGATAATGCAGTCTGGCATTGTGTTCTCACTATGTACCCCGTAAGGGATGCATTGTGAGGGATAGATAGATACATTATTTTATGATTCATAGCAACAAACGAACAACTCATTTATTATGGAAAAAAAAACAGGCCCGGTCCAAACGAAATTTAACTCAAATGATTGGTAAAAATGAGACATTAAATACTACATAGGCGGCATCATCGAAATCAATGCCTAAATGTGTGAAATACCTATTTGAAGTTTACAGGGATCACCTATGCAGTATTTAATTACTCATTTTACTTATCATTTGAGTTACATTTCGTTTGCGCCGTGCCTGGGTTTTTTTCAGCATTCTATCTATCTATCTATACCCTCACGCCACATCCCTTGCAGGGTAGGCAGAGAGGACAGAGCGCCAGACAGCCCTATCCTTACACACACTCCTAGCTTCCGTCACATTCATGCAATTAGTCATACACGCTCTCCGATTCCTTTTACTCAAAACGCGTCCATCCTTGAGGATCTGGTCGACATGATCGGACCAGGTCAGTCTCGGACGGCCGCGCTTTCTCACCCCTCTTCGCTCATTCAGATATATCTTTTTTGTCATCCTGTCATCATTCATTCTCTCAACATGCCCAAACCATCTTAGTTTGTTTACTTTCATTCTTGTCACTACACCAGTCTTGCAGTCACTCATTTCCCTAATAACCTCATTCCTTATCTTATCTCTCAGCGTTTTCCCGCACATTCTTCTTAATGACCTCATTTCTACTGCATTCAACCCTGATTCATCCTTCTTCATCCACGTCCACGTCTCACTAGCATACATCAGGGTCGGCACCAAGACAGCATTGTGCACTAGCACTTTTGCTTTCATAGACACATTGCTACTACTAACAATCGGACCGAGCGCACCATTCGTCCTAGTACCGGCCAGCTTCCTTCTTTCAATGTCTCCATCACAGCGTCCATCTCTAGTAAACAAACTTCCCAAATATACATACTCATTCACTTGCTCCAGACAGTCATTACCAACCTTTATCACACAATTTGTCCTTATTTCCTCTCTTTCGAACACTAATACTTTCGTTTTATTTACATTCATTTTCATACCATTCATATCGCAGCTTTCGTACACACAGGATACTATCCGTTGTAACTCACATTCATCATCAGCCATCAACACTAAATCATCTGCAAACATTAACGCACATACTTTCACTCCATTTAGGTCCACACCAACATTCAGCTCATTCAGAGGACGCATGCAGTAGTCGAAGAACAGGTTGAACAACCAAGGCGACATGACGCAACCCTGTTTAACCCCTTTTGTGAGAGTGAACCACTGCGACAACGCAGCATTCACCCTGACACAAGCAGAGCTCTCCGTATATAGAGACGCGATTGCGCCAATCAGTCGGTCGCTCACCCCATATTCCGACAGTACACGCCACAGTCTTTCTCGGTCCACACGATCGTATGCCTTCTCCAGATCCACGAACGCGCAGAAGAGCCTCTGGTGTTTAGCCAGAAGCTTCTCCACGACCATCCGTAGGGAGAAGATCTGATCGGTGCACCCCCTGCCACTCATGAAAGCACCCTGCACATCCCATACTTTACTTTCAGTCACTTTTCTTACTCTTTCAATCAATACCTTTCCATACAGTTTGCCCACAGAGCTCAGCAAACTGATAGCCCGATAACTGCCGCATTCCAACCTTGAGCCTTTCCCCTTGTACAAAGGGCAGATGACTGCCCTCCTCCAATCCTCAGGAGTGCAGCCACTCTCCCAGCACAAGTTGAAGAGCCTCAGGCACCACTCGAGAATCTTCGGGCCACCTTGCTTGATGAACTCTATGGCCACACAGTCATGTCCCGCAGCTTTACCATTCTTTGCTTTTTTCAATGCAAGCACAACTTCATTCATACGTATTTCCTCGTCCTCAGCAATATTTACATTCATACTATCTGCAACATTCGTCTGGTTTGTACTAGTACCACTTTCATACAATTCTTCGAAGTATTCTTTCCATCTTTCAACAACTTCTTCTCCATTCATCACTAAATCACCATTCTTATCTTTGATGCAATTCATACTGTTTTTCTCACTTCCAGATCGCTTTCTTTTTACTTCCTTCCAGAATATTTTCAAATTCTCCTCGGCGTTCCTCGATAATTTCATACATTCATCTTCCTCAAGTTTTCTCTTTTTCTGGCAAACCATTTCTTTCACTTCTTTCCTACACGCTTTATATATATTCTCCTTTCTTTCTTTCTCACCTCCATCATCTGGTTTCGCACCAAGCACATCATTCCACGCTTTCTTTTTCCTCACTACAGCATCCTTCACCTCATCATCCCACCACGCATCACCTTTTTTCCTTCCTACCAACGCTTCTCCACATACTTCTCTTGCACTATTTACTAGCACCTCCTTCATAACATTCCATAGTTCACTCGTCGAGCGTTCCTCATCATCATGTACTTCTAGCCTTTCGTTAGTTAGTCTTTCATATTCATCCCTAACATTCGTCTCTTTCAGTTTTTCGACCCTGATTCTCCGGACAGGCTCCAACTTCCGAGCCCTCGAGCGCCAACCGGAGAAAAGATCAATCCTTGTTATCACAAGGAAGTGATCCGTCCACAGTCCGGCGCCCCGAAATGCCCGGGTGTCCTTTGTCGCCTTCCGGAGCTCAGAGTCCACACATACAAAGTCAATCATCGACCTTTCAATACGATCAACTCTCTCTCTTTGCCAAGTGTACTGGTGGATCTCCTTGTGTGCGAAGAATGTGTTCGCCACAAAGAGATCCAACTCCAAACATACTTCTAACACTCTTTTCCCGTTATCATTCACCCTATCATCGCCATGCAATCCCAACACTCTCTCAAAATTCTTCCTTCTGACACCGACCCAACCATTCAGATCACCTGCCAATATTACTTTTTCATTCGCTCTTCTTTTATCCGCTGTCTCCCGCACTAAGTTCCAAAACTCATCCTTCTCATCATCCAAGGCATCATTCCCTGGACCGTAACCTATAATAAGGAACAGCCTGGTCATGCCTACCTTGAAACGAATCCAGATGAGTCTCGGTCCTACCAGTCCATACCCATTACGCTTCACCATACATTCAGTCATTCTTTTTGATAATATAGCACCCACTCCCTGACGTCCATGTTCATTTTCAGGCACTCCAGACCACATCTCTGCCATTCCATTCACCACATCACAATCTCTATCCTTTCTTTTCGTCTCACATAAACACAATATATCTAAGTTCCTCTCATGCAAAACATCACGCAATTCATTCATCTTACCTTCCATATCTCCTCTTATATTCCACACACCAATCCGGCATTCTGCCCTCCTCTTTGCGCCCTCCCTGGTCCTTGACGCGGCGTGATGGGTGGCGAGCCTCATCGACTCCATGCGTCAAGACCACCACCTAATTTCTTACATCTTAGGACCTATAGGTCCCGTGTCTTGGTTTCCCTCCACCATGTTAGTAGAAAATATATATATACAAAATAATATAATAAGAATAGAAATATAAATAGAATAAATAGAACTACCACCACCAGAAGTATCCCACTACCAGCCGTTGAAGGTCCTCAAGGTCAGCGTCTTCGTCGGAAGTGGCCCTGCGCAATGAGTGGGTTTTGAGTAAAAGCACTCGAAGACACACAAACACGATTTTGACTGGAAAATCACTGAAGGAACGACACAGAAGGTGGAATACACGAAATAGTATTAACGACAATATCGAGAAGAAACACGTGCGGTCACGACGGATGGTAGAGGGCTACTGATTTTGCGTTCAGTGGACGCCTGGGGACCACGCGTATGGAATAGTATGATAAAATGGCGTCTGAAAACAGAAGACAAGATGGCGTACGAAGGCAAAAACCAGTAATACTAGGGGAAAAAGCTTAATAATTCCGGCACTGAGTGGGTTTTGAGTAAAAGCACTCGAAGACACACAAACACGATTTTGACTGGAAAATCACTGAAGGAACGACACAGAAGGTGGAATACACGAAATAGTATTAACGACAATATCGAGAAGAAACACGTGCGGTCACGACGGATGGTAGAGGGCTACTGATTTTGCGTTCAGTGGACGCCTGGGGACCACGCGTATGGAATAGTATGATAAAATGGCGTCTGAAAAACAGAAGACAAGATGGCGTACGAAGGCAAAAACCAGTAATACTAGGGGAAAAAGCTTTATCATTTTTATTTTATTTTAAATAATACACGGCCATTAGTACATGTTAACAGACATTACAGCATGAGAAATGAAAAAAATGAAATAAGTACATGAAAAAAAAGTACATAATAGAAAATTTTTATTTCAATTAAGTGTGTACCAAAATTAATTACAGATACTAATTGTAACAAACAGCTTACTTAGTGTAATTTTATGTTATTTGTTATGTATAATCTGTGGTGTGTAATTAATGCAATTGTCTATTTAAATTTCAGGTCAGGTATCGGATGTGAGATCTAGTCCGTACTATAGGAAGTTTCTAGTTAGTTTATTACAATTGTTCAGTTGTGATCCGACATTGTTAGATGATAGAGGATCATTTATTGTTAGGTGAGACAATATCACTGTATTTATTTCTCTATTCTGAAATAACTCCATCTTTTAATGTTTCTTAAGGGAACTAAGGAGATCATAAAGCGTTGCCATTTCAAGTGGTTTTATTGAGAGTGTATTACTTCTTCCCATATTATTCTCATTGGGATAATGCACATTGAAAGAGGCTATTGCTGGAGCGTACGCTAAAATACCAAAAATAATCTCAATAGAGGGCCGGCGTACAATATGCACACTCGACTCACCTACCAACCATTATAGCACAGCGGTAGAATACTGGCTTGTCAGGTTGGAGGTCTGGGTTCGACTCCCGGCCGCGGCGGATGGATGGACTGGAATTGGTGAATGTCGCATAAGTGTAAAGTGAACAAATTAAGCCAGCCGACAATTAGTTATAAGCCTGATAGAAAGTCTATCCTTTGCTGTATATCTGTTGAGATAACTACTTGTTATATTCAACTACGACATGTAGAAAATTCCGATGTTCTCACAAAACATACATTGTGATTTTGAATAATAATCGCAAATGTAATATTCTTGTAGACAACTGTGTGTGTTGCTGAACGCAGAAGACATCTACACCACAATGTCGGAGATTCTGTTGAAGGAAAAAAACTTGAAGTTTGCAGCCACAATGGTAGACATCCTCAACATGATCCTCTTGACTTCGGCAGAATTATTCGAATTGAGGAATCAGTTAAAAGACTTTAATGATGAGGTAATGTTCTGTGTTGTGTTAATTTATCAAATGAAGACTACAGGGAAAAACAAAGAATGTCAATCAATAGCACATTTGCGTAAATCAACATTTAATTTTTAAAAATCACTGACATTCATTGTTAATGCTTTTTCCTACGATAGGTACTCTTACTAAATTACTAGACTAGGCATATTGACATTGCTTATTGCACACGGACCATTGTGATTATTGCCAAGCACAAATAACCAATAAAACCGTCATAGTCGGTGACAATGACTTTTGTTGCCTTGGCATTTTTGCAGGATTATAGGTACAAACAAATGCCTCTAGATGGCATTATTGCTTTAATTTAGGATTTTTACTGATATTCCTCGTTTTTCCCCTGTAGTCTTCAAGTACAGTATGATATTAACATCTCGTCTTATTATTTGTTGAGCAGATCAAGCCTTGCAGATTGGTGGATTTCTGCAGAAGGGAAGCCGGGGCTAACATTTCTTATTGGATTACGTTCAATTAGACACTATTATACTTTTCATTTTATCCAAAAGGTAACTCGATGGGAATCGTGTTCTCAGGTAGCTTCACGCCTGATAGGTACACACAAATGCCACTAGATGGCATTATTACTTTAATTTTGGATTTTTACTGACATTGCTTATTTTTCTCCTGTAGTTTGACAAATGACAAATTTTTTTGCTCGGTTTGCTGTCACCTGTTTAAAATTGTCAAATTGTCTATCCTGTTTCTGTTCCAGAAGAGTCACACTTTATTCGTCTGTTTATACAAGAGTTGGAGTCACAATCCTGTGGCGGTCATCGCTCTGTGTTTCTTGACTCAAAACTACGGACACTGCAACCAACTTGTACAGTTATTGTATCCTTTTTAAATATTGTCAACATTCTTGTTATACGTATAATAAAAATGGATGTACGTGTGTGTGTAGATGTCTATGTTCCACGATAACTCTGGAAAGCCTGGAGCAATTTCGACCAAACGTATCTGGAAACAAATAGTGTTTGGTAGAAATTTCTGGAAATGCTGAACGTTCTGAGAAATTTTGTTGGTGAAGGGATCCAAGGGTTGTGTGGTATCGTATGAAAGGGCATTGGAATAGAAATTCACATTGTAAGTAGGATTTTGTCTATCGGGAGACACCGAGTGATCGAGAGGATCTGGTCGTAGAATTACGTAGAACCTTCTAGAAAATTGTGTCTTATAGTTAACTCCTGTTAACTAATAGTGCATAAAGAATTAGGGCTGGTATTGAGTTACTTGTACTATTGTAATGAAGGTTTTCCTTAACATAATACATCAGTGGTAAACTTGAAGTGACTGTTGAATTCTTGACGGAGATTGACAAACTTGTGCAACTCATTGAATCACCTATATTCGCCTGTAAGTACAACTGCATTTCAATTTAATTATGTAGTATCAAATACAGAAATCTGATCTCAAACTGATTCATAGTAAATTGCAAAACGTTTTAACTAAATTGCTGTTCTTGAGGAAAAAAATGAAAAATGAAATATTTAGATTAAAATCCACAAAAAAAAGGCTTTCGAGTATTCGAGGATTTATTCATAATCACCTGATGATGAGAGTTCAAATCCTCGAATACTAGTCGCGAAAGCTAAAAATCATTTTTTTGTGGATTTTAATCTAAATATTTAGTTTTTCATTTTTTTCCTTAAAAATAGACTTCCACCAAGTACCAACGGTCGATAACATCGAGATTATTGATGTTCTTGACCTCATGTATTGCAGATTGGTGTATTTGAAACCAAGTGACTTGTTATATGAAATATTTATATGGGTTATGGCTGCTTTTGTTGCCATGTTAATATCTTACAATGTGTAGTTTTACAATAGGAACGTTTCCACGTTCTTAACTCAAGTTACGCAAATTTGACAGACTCAATAATTTTTCTGTAACTTTTTGAAATGTCATCTATGAATGAGTTTTTGTAACATTTTAGATCTTCGTCTCGAACTGCTCGGTGATTGGGGGGCAGAGGCTCTGTGTAGCGCCCTCTATGGCCTACTAATGTTACTACCACAGACGGAAGCCTTCCACACGCTTAGGAGACGACTGCAGTGTGTACCACACGCTGTAGTCATGGCACAAAACCAGTAAGACAATCAAGAAATTTTTCTATATAATTTAGAAAACCCCATATTGTACCATCGTCTTCAGGTTATAGAATTCACCACCACTCTTTTTTGTCATTTTTTCGAGTGTCCTGTAAAAATCAGGTTTTCATAAAAGTTCCTTAAGACGTTACATATCTTGTTCAGCATAGAGGTTCGCTACCCATACCAGGTGTCATGTAAGTTTTTGCAATCCGAAAATGTTGTGTTTTTGTTATGTACATTCGCCATTCGCTGGTTACCCCATTACTGGGATATATCGTGATGGTACAGTAGTAGCATATGTATTTTTACCACGCTTTTATTTAACTTCATCTGTCTTCATTGTTGTTGTTTTCTGAGTACAGTTTCCTCTTCAAATTTTAATAACTTCCTAATGGAGTTTGTGTATGTTTCTTAAGTGTAGAGTGATCACATTAAACTAGCCGATGATCAGTCATAAGCCTGATGGAAAGTCCATCCTTTGCTGTACACCATTGAGATAACCACTTATTGTTATTTATTTATTTATTTACAGGAAGGAGGATGACAAATTGAAACGGAACAACAGGAAAGCTTCACTAGATATGGAGTCTCTTCTCAGACACTTTCAGACCTTGCAGGAACAACACAGAATGTATAAACTGAACTACAGAACCAAGGCTATTACGCTCGCGGAACAAGACTACTCTTGACGACTCTCTAATTACTTGAATTGATAATTTATTAGAGAAAATTGTGCCGAATGTACGAATGCAGCCATTTTGGAATTCCAAAGGGACGCCATTTTGTTTTACGTGCAAATGTATCAAATATTAATTATCTATGGAATCTCAGACATTGAAAGAAGCAAAAGACATTTTTTATGCAAAAAAGTTTTTTGGGCTTGTGTACACAAACCCTAATACATTCCTGGACGCTTCGATGTTAGATAAGAGCTTGTGTTGTGAAGTCTAAATATATTGTCATCACCGTGTTTCGAACCATGGGCGTCGCCAGCCTCGGAGCTAGGCGGGGGCAACAAAAATCAAAAAAATATATTCAGCATAAAAAACGCGTAATTAGCGCCGCAGGTGAGACATAGTGAAGAAGGTCATGATGTGGTTTGTTGAAAAGTGATTTTTTATAAAAAAGTGATAAAAAATAGCTCCGCAGGAATTTTTTTTTATAAAACAATAGGGTTTTGCCATTGAGTATAAAAAAATAAATATCCATTCCAATCTATAGGAGGCAGCTGCCCCCGTCTGCCGACGCTCGTGTTTCGAACCCCGCACCTCCAGATTGGCAGGCTAATGTAATGAGTTGGTCGTGAGACTTTTATTTGCATTACATCCGAGTTAGTAATATCTTATTGCAATAGATAATAATTTTTACCAATCATTCTTACCATGTAGGTTTAAGATATAGACAATATTAAATAAATATTATGTTATTAATTTTATAGTTGTTCAGTTCAGGTAGACTGTAATATATGTATTACTTTTCCAATAAGTCCAGCATTTTAGGGCCGATACACGATAGTAACAGTAGATTACTGTTACCATTACTGATCAGTAAACATTAAATGCTATGCTTCACAATACCAATGATGCCAGGTAAAAAATAGCTAACTATATTAACACGCACTGACATTTTATTTGCCGTTTCCCTTTTTGCTACGGGCGCAAACGAGATAGCAATATTAGGTTAGAGAGAACGCATCCAGCAGTATAGTGTATCAGTACACATTGTTACTATGCGTTTACTGGACCAGCCGGCTCCGGTTAGACTTTGACACAACGGATAGTAAGAAATCTTACGATAGCACAATACTTTTTTTTGAGGCAACGATTTCTGTCTTCCCACCGTTACCAGCCGACCATTATAATCGTCAAGCAACCTGGCCTTAGTAGAGCGGAGTTCATATAAGAATGCGCCGAGAATTCATACAATGTGGGGCACTTTGTTAAAAGATATTTTTATTAACAGTCATTTTTAAACTAAGGATCGAAATACAATACGACTTTTTATAAAAATTCACAAAACAATGACGTTTATTTGAATTCTCAGCGCATTCTCATACGAATTCCACTCTACTATTGTCTTGTAACTCTGTATGATTTTTGGCTAATAAAGATTTATTTATTTATTCAAATCACATAAACACATTAAATTATCGTAGATTTCCGACAATCAAAATGGAAGTCTAGATAATTATCTATCTATCCTCTCTCTTTGCATACCCTGCAGGGTAGACAGAACAGATTTTTTATTTATATTTAGTGAATGTTTTATGTATGTATATTTGTATATTATATTAAGCATCACCTGTTTTATATTATTATGTAGTATATATAATACAAGAAGCCCTTAGCTGGGCATTTGTTCAAAATTACTGAATCAAAAAAAAGAGAATTTATCTGTACAAAATTATTGTTTTATTTATATTTTTAATACCTATATAAAAAAAGCATGTGTACAAAAATTGAGAAAATGAAAGATGACAAAAAAGATATATTTGAGTGAGCAAAGAGGGGTGAGGAAGCGCGGCCGCCCGAAACTGACCTGGTCCGATCATGTCGACCAGATCCTCAAGGATGGACGCGTTTTGAGTAAAAGGAATCGGACAGCGTGTATGACAAATTGCATGAATGTGACGGAAGCTAGGAGTGTGTGTAAGGATAGGGCTGTCTGGCGCTCTGTCCTCTCTGCCTACCCTGCAAGGGACGTGGCGTGAGGGTATAGATAGTACTAAAATCTGGTACTGTGATCTATAAAACACTTGAGGCCGAGGGTCCATTCAAAGCCGACATTATATTTAAGCCGTGACACTCAAATAACATCACCATGGCAACCGCACACCATCGTGACGTCACTTGACCTGGTGATAATGGTCTATGGAATATTTTACCCCTTACATTTCTTACCATCTCATGTGACATCATCAGCCTCTATATAGCTTGGACCCGGGCCTGCATGTTAATATTACGTCGACCTCGATCTGTCTTACTGGCATAAACAAAAGGGATATTAAAAATTGAGAATTGAGGGGGGAAAAAAGTGAATTAAAGAGAATTCGTAAAAAGGTGGGTCTTATTATAATGTAATTTATTATATTTTTGTACATAATGTGTAGTACGCTTTAAAATTTATTATAAAAAAGTCTTAACCTTAAAACTAAACATTAAAAGAAAGTGAATCACAGTCATGGAAGGAATAGTAATAATATATTTATTTATGAATCATTAAAACTCATAAACGTCAATTCACACTAATCTATATTTAAGGTGCACCGCCAGTTTGTCCCACGACAGTTCGTCCCCTGGTCAATATATCATTTTCATCCCATTTTTTCAATTTGCATAGTTATGTAGATATATATAATGATTTTTTTTATTTTGATTCTAAATATTTTCTGTTTATTTTTTTTTTAAAAACAACAAAAAACAAATACACCTTTGTACACTTCGCAGTACTCCTGAAAAGCTTGTGTCGTGAAGTGGAGTAGGTCGGCATCGGGGATCGAACCTATATAGTCGTTACTATTTTTCTGGACGAACCGTCAGAGTAACGAACTGTTGTGGGACGAACTGTTGTTGGACGAACTGTTGTGGGACGAACTGTCACCCAATCTACATATTTATATTACAGAACATTATTGTTACAACATAAACTGCTAGCTTTTACTTATTTATTTATTTAGGAATAATCTAATCTTAAATATTATGCAAAATATCTTGAAAAATTATCTAATGCAAACGGAAAACATCATAACCACAACAATACCTGTGAATCTTTACTGAGTCTGTCAAAGTGGCTCCTTTGAGTAATATTGAACATAATTGTGAAAAGTGTTTGTGTGGAAGTGGAGAAGTGATTGAAGTGATCATTTTTCACACTGTGAATTAATGTGTATTGAAAAATTAAAATCAACCACCTATTGAAATCTTAAAAATACAATTCAAAACTCTCATACAATTGTTCATAGTGGGGTGACCATACTATTTGTTCTCCTGGTTTGGCAATACTAAGTTAGCATGCCACAGAAACAGGGCACTCGAACTGCCACAAAGGAGGACAACATGTCGCCCAAAAATGACATGCTGATGGAGGCAATGATTAAGTACATAGACAAGAAGATGGCTGAGTTGAAGGAGGATATATTTAAGAAATATGAAGAAGAAACTATGGAAATCAAGCGTAGTGCAGAGTTTATTAGCATGAAATTTGATGAAATGAAAGTGAAATTTGATGAAACCTTAATATTTCATAATGATGTTAAAATCATGAAGGAGGAAAATGAAAAGAGGGATAATAAGATGAAGGATTTAGAAATTAGAATAGCAGAATTGGAACAGAAACAATTGAGTCTAAATTGTATTGAGATAACAGGGCTAGAAGTAATTACAGGAGAACCTCCTGTTGAAACAGCTATTAGATTTGGAAATGAGCTGGGTATAAAAATTCACCCAGAAGTAGTGTCCGACCGAATGTTCGGTTTCGGTTTCGGTCGAGTTTCGGCAAAAAAACGGGTTTCGGTTTAGTTTCGGTTTCGGTGGCAAACCTGCCGAAACTACGACCGAAACCGAAACTGCATTCGGGAGTTTTCGCGCTGTGATCGGTCATGTTCGGCGCGTTGTGACGCGATGAAGTGTATTCATGTCGCGACTGGCAAGCGTTTGCAGGTCGTTTTGTTTTGTTTGTGTTTGTGACGTTTTGTTTGTGTCGTGTGATTTATTTTGAATTTGGTAAGTTTTATTACGTGATATAGGCTATACCATATACATTCATAAGAATAGGTAGCAAACATAATAAATAATTCAATTCAATTCAATTAAGTCGTTTGGTTTTTGTTTTTTCTTACTGAAGAAGTGTCATACAAAATGACGAATTAAGTTTATTAATTATTGTTAATTTGTTCTTAAGATACAAGTGATTTATTTTGTTTTGTTAATAATTCAAATATTAAAGTACATATACGTATTGTGATGTTAGGTAACAACTTAAATAAGTAATTTTATGTTTAATATTAAAAAAAAAAAAAGAATAATATTCAAAGGATGAATCTACCTACTCAAATAAACACCTCACCTATTTTAAGTATTTTTAAGGCGCAATCAATAATATTTTCTTAAAAAAGGGGTTGTTATGTTGATTATCAATAAGTGAAAATATCGAAGACTGCATAGTTATGTGATTTAAAAGTAAAGTCTGACTGATTATAAT
The DNA here is from genome assembly GCA_963576895.1 of Ceraclea dissimilis. NCBI lineage: Eukaryota > Metazoa > Arthropoda > Insecta > Trichoptera > Leptoceridae > Ceraclea > Ceraclea dissimilis. Next base: position 15,379,738 of record OY756373.1, read on the forward strand.
AACGTTTTCTTTATTTTTCCCTCAAAACATGTTCTTGTAAGAAAGTTTCGGTTTCGGTTTCGGTTTCGGCCGAAACTGAGACCGTTGCCGAAATTCGGTTTCGGTTTCGGTCATAAAAACCAGTTTCGGTCGGACACTACCCAGAAGCAATTAGCGTAGCCCGAAGGGTGCCATGCAGGAATAAAAATATGAAAATGCCCGACAAACTCTACATAAAATTCCACAATGATAATACCAGAGACAAATTCCTAGAAAACAGAAAGAAAGCAAAGGAGACAAAAAGCATATACATTGGAGAAGTAATCTCTCCTTACTATAAGGAATTATTGTGGAAGACAAAGCAAGTGGCAAAACTGAAGGGATTGAAGTTTGTTTGGTTCAAAGAAGGTCGTATCTTGGTAAAGAAAGAACCAGAGGCAAAAATAACCCATATAAAACATGTGGATGATCTGTTGCTGCTGATTTAGATCTCTGAAAACTGCCTGAACAAACATTCACAATAACAAAAGCACGGATATGGAATTCACACGCCTGAAAGAATCTGGATGAGACTCTGGTGCTCCTAGAAACGATGAAACATAGATTTGATCTCCTGGTGTTTACTGAGGCCTGGATTGGTGACAACTTTGTGTCTAAACCTATTGATGGATATACATACACCATATAATACTTCAAAAAATGTTCTCCAAAATGATGGTATAAATGATGATATATATGAAACTTATAAGTCCAAGCATGTGGTCACCCTACACACCTGGCTGTACATCTATGGTTGAAGAAGTACACAATAATAAAAATGATTATTGTTGTATGTATGGTGTGTTGGGCTCCACTTGACTGTATTTACTTTATTTTGCCTTTATCTTTCAATTGTTGTGTTGTTGTAATGTTATTATTATATTTTTTATAATGTGAGTTTGCTTCTCCCGACACAGGATATTCCTAGTGGGGGAGGCAAACATAAGCAATAGTATATATCTTGTAAATGTTAAGATCAATAAATAAATAAATAAATAAATCATAAACTGAATATCAACGAACAGATAGGAAATTTTAGATGCATTTTACATGATTTCAAATGTTTTATCACTTCTTGATGTTGGCATTGACACCCATCAACTCTTTTAGATTAGAAAGATAATATAGTACAGTAATCAGAGGAAATTGGATGGCATTTCTAGGAAAAAACTATAGACATTTTTTTCTCCATCATTCTTTACGCATTTGGGGGCGCTGAATCCGAATTTCAACTTTGCCACCTCGTAAATGTGATGCGTTCTGAGATATCTCAGAAAGAAAGAGAAAAAAATGCCCTTTTTAGAGACTTTGACTGATAATTCAAAAAGTATTCATTTTAGAGAAAAGAAACTCAGGACAAGAATAAACGTCATCAAATTTCCTACAAAATGACATATAAATCTTTTTTGTGGCATAAACCGTTCAGGCGTCAGAGTGATCTAAAATAGGGGCGTAATTTTCACCCTACAGCACAAACTATATTTGTTTGTAATTTTGCTCCCATAACTCAGAACTTGCACACTTTTAAGCAAAAATATCTAATACAGAAATAAAGGGCATTATTTTTTCTGTAATTTATGCTACCATTGTTTCGTCGACAGGTAAACGGTCTAGGCGCTAGAGCGCATTGAAGTTCAGTATAGTACATTAGAAGCAGTTTTGACCATTATTTAAACTGATATATGACGATCAAAAAAACCTTAATTGTACTGAATGCACTTGAAAATATAAGGACAAAAGTTGTAATATTTATATTTTAAGGTTTGCCACCACTTAATAGTGCTGTGTTTATAGAAATATCAGAATAACTCAGAATCAATAGCTATTTTTTTGTTTTTTTGACCATATTTTGAAAATTGAAAACTATAAAGGAATTACTTTATTGAAAAAGTAAACTACATTTAATTATCTATGACTCACGTCTACAACTTTTTTTATTCAGATGAACCATTCAAGAGCCAGAGCGCGTACAAATTTAACCAAAATTGAAAAATCGCCCAACTACTGATCTTTCTTTAGTTTCCCGCCTACAGCTAAGAAGGTGCGTACTTTTAATGAACAAAATATAAAAGAAAATTTAATTTTCTACAAATTATGTCTCTTGAGTTTTTTCACTCAGACGAACGGGTTCGGAGTTATAGCGCATCCAAATTTACAATGCAAAATCAAATACAGATATTAGTACGACGTACATAAATATCGTTCTCTCTGATATACTACAACAAATTTGGATGCGCTATAACTCCGAACCCGTTCGTCTGAGTGAGAAAACTCAAGAGACATAATTTGTAGAAAATTAAATTTTCTTTTATATTTTGTTCATTAAAAGTACACACCTTCTTAGCTGTACGCGGTATACCAAAGAAAGTACAGTAGTTGGGCGATTTTTCAATTTTGGTTAAATTTGCATGCGCTCTGGCTCTTGAATGGTTCATCTCATTAAAAAAAGTTGTAGACGTGAATCATAGATAATTAAACGTAGTTCACTTTTTCAATAAAGTAATTCCTTTATAGTTTTCAATTTTCAAAATATGGTCAAAAAAACAAAAAAATAGCTATTGTTTCTGAGTTATTCTGATATTTCTATGAACACAGCACTATTAAGTGGTGGCAAACCTTAAAATATAAATATTACAGCCTTTGTCCTTATATTTTTAAGTGCATTTAGTACAATTAAGTATTTTTTGATCGTCATATATCAGTTTAAATAATGGTCAAAACTGCTTCTAATGTACTATACTGAACTTCAATGCGCTCTAGCGCCTAGACCGTTTACCTGTCGACGAAACAATCGTAGCATAAATTAAAGAAAAAATAATGCCCTTTATTTCTGTATTAGATATTTTTGCTTAAAAGTGTTCAAGTTCTGAGTTATGGGAGCAAAATTACAAACAAATATAGTTTGTGCTGTAGGGTGAAAATAACGCCCCTATTTTAGATCACTCTGACGCCTGAACGGTTTATGCCACAAAAAAGATTTATATGTCATTTTGTAGGAAATTTGATGAAGTTTATTCTTGTCCTGAGTTTCTTTTCTCTAAAATGAATACTTTTTGAATTATCAGTCAAAGTCTGTAAAAAAGGCATTTTTTTCTCTTTCTTTCTGAGATATCTCAGAACGCATCACATTTACGAGGTGGCAAAGTTGAAATTCGGATTCAGCGCCCTCAAATACGTAAAGTGTGATGGAGAAAAAAATGTCTATGGTTTTTTCTCTGCGAAAATACCATATTATTGTACTAATAATATTAGATAACTAAAACAGTGTGATTTAAATTTAACATACTTCTAAATGTGCTCTTACACGAGCAGTAATTGCAGCGACTCACACAAATCTTATCAATTAACATTTTTTCGCAATATATAGCAATTATTTTGGCAATATTTCAAGCGAGACAATGATATTGATGCAAACGCGACACAGAATTGACTAAAATAACTAAACCGATTGGATATTCAGATATTCGTTTCGCCGACATCATAATCTTTCTTTCTCAATTATCTTTCTCATTCGCAAGCAATATCGTTGTCTCCCTTTAAATATTGCCGAAATAGTAATACTAATCAATACGATTTGTACGAGTTGCTGCTAGTATTGCTCGTGTAAGAGCACCTTAAGACACTTTGGGAACCACGTCACTAAATAGTGTGATAAATAATACTGCTTTATAATATGTATATACGATCTTACATACTGTTATTTAGCTCAATACTTAACATAATAATTGCACTTGAATAATAATTTAATAATAACAACAATTTAATACATACATGTTTAATGGTTTATATCTAAAAGTGAATTGTCAACTAGAAAATTTTACACAATTCTAACTGGAATTAACTAGTCATATTCTACAAAATCTAAAGGACAGATAGAGCACCAATCTAAACCGCTACTAACTTAAAATCTAGTTTATTGTTTCAAGGTTTGTCTTTATTAGGTGGAGTAGTCAGAAAACTTTTGTGGAGAGTAGTCAAATTGTCTGCATTTCCGAGCTTCCGGAATAAGAATTCTGAATGTTAAAGTATAACTTTCCGGACGTGTGTGATAGCTTTCCTGCTACAGAAATCTACTCTTCGCGATTGCAGTAGGGTCCAAATAAATAAAATAAATATATGTACTACCGAGTATCGAGACACAACAGCTTTCTACTGAAATTTATATAGACAGTTGATCAGTTCTGTATTCTGAGCGAGGACAGTAGCCAGTTCATCTTGTATGGAGAAGAGATTCTTGAGTCCCGAATGCACGGCTTGATTCTCTTGTATGAGGAGTTTAGTCTCCACTTCAGTCTCCTGACTTCTCTCTTCTTTATTGTCCTGATTTTCACTTCTCTCCACTTCGATTATCTTCACTTTGTCCTTATCCTTCTGAATATTCATCACCTGTGATAATAAAATGGAATAAGTGCTACATGTTCAGAGTTATAAGTCGCACGGATCACCGTGGACATGAGATTTGACAATAGAGCTACTGTCTGTTGGGGAAGATATGGTTTTTGATGAGGACGCTAGGATGTGGTAGAGTAGGTGAACGTTGCACCGTGCATAAAGTGATCACTTAAGCCAGTTAAAACCAACTCGTAAGCGTCAAGCAAAATCGTATTAATCCAAGATCATCTCTTTCCTGACAGACTACTAGTAATAAAATCAAATACCCAACTGGCAAATTATAATAAATAGTCTGTAGTTTTAACTTTGATCAATATAATAAAATACAACATTGTCACATACTTGTTTGGTTACCAGATCCAACTGTTCTTTAAGATCGTATATAGCCTCCTTCATCTTGTCTCCTAAGGCTCGGAGTTTGGTGTCGGCAGCCGTCAGGTCCTTGTCCAAAATCTGAGCCTGAAGATACACGGTCTGGGCTACTTTATACCTGCACATAACACCATACAAGGAATATAATCAATCTTACTTACTTTACGTGTCCGGGTGGGTCATACCCTGCCACTCCAATCTATATATATAAAGTAAAGTCTGTTTTTTGTTGTAAAGCATATCACTAAAAAAACACCTTTCAAAATCTGTACATCGTACATAGAATTTCGTTCATTGCTTTTGCACAAGAGCAATAAAATATAAAACCATACTCAAATATGAAGAATAATACGAACCAGTCTTCGAGGGCTTCGGCAGTCAGTGCGGCATGGGGGGCACAGTCCTGATCTAATAAACCTCGAGCTGTCCTCCCTGCCTCTGTCACTTTCACCCTCTCCAGGGCGTGGAACTGTTCATCATTGTAAGTCAAAGAGCGAGCTGTACGGTCCCGCATCAAGTGTTGCCACGAATCACGTAATCTATAATCAGAAACAAAATTGTTAGTACTCTTTTTTTGTGTATGGCAACACAACTTTTAAGACATGGTTTGAAATGGGTGAACAAAAAGCTGTGAGAAAGCGGGGCTGTTTGAGGGTAACCTGGACCGACCATGTTGACCATATCCTCAAGGATGGACGCATTTTCAGTAAGAGAAATTGGAGAGAGTGCATGACAAACTGCATAAATGTGAAGCAAAGAGTGTGCTTAGGGATAGGGTGGCCTGGCGATCTGTCCTCTCTGCCTACCCTGCAAGGGACACAGGGTGAGGGGATAGGTAACACAACTTACCCAATGGTTTCCTAATATCCAATGATAATACCGAAATGGTGAAATTATTGTGGTAATATTTTAAATAAACATATTGACCAAATATTCAAGAAACGATGACAGGAGAAACCATAGTTGTGAATGTGACGGGAGCAAGATGTATGTAAGGATAGAAGTGTGTGGCGCTTTGTTCTCTCTGTCTACCCCGCAAGGGATACGACGTGATGGGATACATAGATATTTATGATTATTTACTTGTCAACTAATGTCTTCGCCTTGTGAGGTAGCCTGTGTTTGTGCGGACATTTGATAGTTTGTGTCGCATTACTCCATTCCGTCTGCAGTACGTCTCCCGTCACATATCTCGTGTGGAGCTGTCGGATGGCGATGGTCCAACCAGCCGACATCTCATCGCTCAAGGCTTGGGACTCCTGAGACCACTTGGAAGCCGTTAAGATCTCGTCAAGGGGGGAAACCTGAAAGTAAAGAAAGGTTGTCTTCAAAAACATTGTGATCTCTCTATGTTTCCACGAGGAATATGAAAGGGCAAAGTAGTAGTAGTTTGTAATATTAATACAAGTTTGAATAATATTACAGTGAAAAAATGCTGTGTGGAAAAAAAATGGATTAAGAAATGAGGTAATTAGAGAGACGAGTGGATGTAAGACGAGTATTGTGACCAGGATGAAAGTGAACAAGTTGAGATGTACAGGGGGGGTACTTTGTAAGCTTTCTCACCCAAAACACGCAGATAAAATGTTTATGGAAAATGACCCTTATGGCGATATACATAAGGGCGTTTTTCGTGTGCATTTTATCTGCGTGTTTCGGGTGAGAAACCTTTAGAAAGTTTCAGTACAGGACATGTATAGAGATTGTTTGAAGATAGGATGACAAAGAAAATATATAACTCTGAAGGAGAGGGTGCGAGGAAATGTAGTCATTCGAGGATGGATACGATAGGAAGAAACTGCAAAGCGTTTATGACGAATATGTCGGAAGCGAGATATGTGAGTAATGATAGAAGTGGTGGCACTCTATCTTCCCTGCCTACCACACAAGGGATTTGGAATTACAAGATAAATACATAGATAAAATTGTCTTACTGCTTTACTAATCTGCTGTAGAGCTTGTGTCACAGAGTCCAGGACTCTCGCCGTGTCTGCCTGAGTCGTGGTCTGCGCAGCGAGCGCCGTAGAGCGTGAATAAAGTGCTGCTAGAGCACGACGAAGCATGCTGGACCAGCGCTTGACGCATTCGCCTGACAAGCGCGATCCCTCACTTAATATTTCCACACGACGTTTGATCACGTGACCCACACTACACGCCACCTGGAATTACAAACATTATACATTAAAGACGGTTTTGAGCTAAACAAATACAGTTTCAAGCAGAATCTCTGTGCGCATTTCTCATCCAATAGAGTTGTGTATGTATGGAGGATGGTATGGAGCTTGTTGTTGCACAAAGTGTGAATGTATTTAAACCAGTGGCGTATATAGGGGGGGGGCCGAGGGGGCCCGGGCCCCCCCCGAAATGTTGAACAATTCTTTAAAAAACGTTATTTTAAAACATGAAAGTTACTTAAGTTCATAATTTCACCCATTATTCAAAAAAAAATTCGCCTGCGGCGCTATTCTTCTTTGTATTTTCAGCTCACAATAGTAATACCAACCTAAAACACGACCTTTTTCACTAATATTCACGAAAAAATTTTGGCGCTATTATAATTTTTATACTGTACGTCTATCTTAAAATTTTTGTTACCTCCACCCCCCAATATCAAATATTAGATCGGGCCCCCCCCGAAATGAAATCCTATATACGCCACTGATTTAAACAATGGACTTGACAGACTGAATGAGTGAATACTGTTGTGAGATCAGACATATCACCATAGCTGCCTGGCTGATAACATTTCTTATCCAATAGAGTTGTGTATGTATGGACTCAGGTATGGAGCTTGTTGTTGCACAAAGTGTGAATGTATTTAAACAATGGACTTGACAGGCTGAATGAGTGAATACTGTTGTGAGATCAGACATATCACCATAGCTGCCTGGCTGATAACATTTCTTATCCAATAGAGTTGTGTATGTATGGACTCAGGTATGGAGCTTGTTGTTGCACAAAGTGTGAATGTATTTAAACAATGGACTTGACAGGCTGAATGAGTGAATACTGTTGTGAGATCAGACATATCACCATAGCTGCCTGGCTGATAACATTTCTTATCCAATAGAGTTGTGTATGTATGGACTCAGGTATGGAGCTTGTTGTTGCACAAAGTGTGAATGTATTTAAACAATGGACTTGACAGGCTGAATGAGTGAATACTGTTGTGAGATCAGACATATCACCATAGCTGCCTGGCTGATAACATTTCTTATCCAATAGAGTTGTGTATGTATGGACTCAGGTATGGAGCTTGTTGTTGCACAAAGTGTGAATGTATTTAAACAATGGACTTGACAGGCTGAATGAGTGAATACTGTTGTGAGATCAGACATATCACCATAGCTGCCTGGCTGATAACACCTAATAATAATAAGGAATAGTTGAATAAGGAAGTTACTTTAGCTTGGCTGGCATCGTTCTCCACGGACACCAGATTTGGAAAGACTGGAAACTTTGGTATTTCGTGTTCAGAAGTAAGTCCTATAGAACAGCAGGTATTGTTGTTTCTACTGAATAACATCAGGGGATCTTCTTCTGATGTCGACGGGAAGTTTCTACCTGAAATAATAACAATAAGCTTAGAAAAATCTGTGATCGCTTAAGGGCTTATATGCACTGAGCAAAAATAATTGTTTTCGCTTCAACTTTTTCAAATTCTGTACGAGAATTTTTCGCGCGAAATAAGAATAACGTAATTGACATTGTGAATTTTACCTTTTAAAGAAGAGCCTGGGAACAGATTAAAAAATCTAAAACAGCCTACTTGTTAAGATTATAATTACCAGTATTTTGGCTAAATTATACTTTTATATCTGAAAAACTGAACGGAAAATCCTCAGATCCCGTAAATTTCATGGGTACTTTCGGAATATTTTTTTATTCAAGGAGTTTCAAATATTGTACTTCTAGGACAGCCAACCTGTAGTCCATACTTTCATCTATCACTGTCTTCAGTTTCAAGACGACTCTCTCAGTATTGGCTGAGAACAATTCAGGGCGCCGAAGCCGAATGATAGCATATAGGACCTTAAGCCAGTCAATGTTGGTTACTGTATCATTAAAATGTACCTGTGGTAGTCTCCTCCACTACAGTCTGTAACAACTGATCTTTGTATAAAAGTATCTGGTTGTTTGGAAGAATTTCAGTCTGTTCACAAATCTGGTATTGCAGGTTTTTCAAACAGTCGTCCAACTTAAGGAATACCTAAAAGATGATACAATAATATGTTATAAAACTTGTATGTATTCTATTCTATCCCAACATGCTCTGGGGTTAAGCAGAGAGAACAGAACTCCAGATTAGCCTAATGTAGATTTGTTTTTTTTTTTCAGGTTTAATCGTGTGAAGATCTGATGCTCCGATGCGTTGGAAGATCTGATGCGATGGAAGATTGTGGCTGTAGTCTATTTTGAGATAATGATGAAACAATGTTAGAGAAGTATGCTGGCTGAAACGTTGTATCATCTAATCTTCACATGATTAAACCAGAAAAAAAAAAAACAAATCTACATATGGATCATCGTGAAAACCTGCAACTACTATATCATATACTTTCACACACTATTTGCCTCCGCCAAAGTTGATATATATTATGCAATTCGTCATAATATATATCAACTTTCAAATTAAAAATCTATGTTAGTTATTAATTGATCTCACCTTAATACTACTGGCTCTGTTAACAAAGAATATATTAATGGGAACACAACTCAATCTCTCTTGAACCTCGGAGAAAAATCTATCAAAACTCCATATTTTCTCAGGATCCACTTCCAGGAGACCAGCGAGGAGGGGAGTAATAATCTTCTTAAGGCCGGCAGTCAATTGGCAGTGGGAAGGCAACTCCCTGCCCCAATCAATGTGACCATTCTCTGTTGTCTGAGTTCCCGATATAACTCCAGAGGCTTTCCTTGTCGTTATATAAAACATTGTCTCTTTGTTCTTCCTTCCACCAAACGGTCTGAACGGGAGATTCCCCGTAGCGACATGGTAAAGAGTCACGCCAATAGACCACAAGTCAACCGTAGCACCAAACGTTTTACCAACAGGACGCCTCAACACGGCTCTCTCGTACATATCAGGATGGAGATATTCTTCCGTACCATACAGAGACATAAACTGTTGATCCTCTTCTAATTCTCTCGCAGCACCAAAGTCCGTTAGTTTATAAACCGTCGTACCATCATCGTTGATGAATTTCATTATGTTTCCAGGCTTTAGATCTCTGTGTACAATATTGTTGTCCCTTAAATGTTTCATCCCAGCTGACAAATGTTCCACAACGAGAAGGAATTCCTTTTCTTGTAATCCGTATGTATTCTCAGGGTCGTCTAATATGTTGAAGAGACTGCCTCCTGTGCAAAGTTCCATAACGATAACCTTCCCTCTCCCCTCTTGTTCTTCTTCAATGGCCAATAATTTAACGATATTTGCATGTTTGACTTTCTTTAGCACCTCAAATTCTCTTATTTGCACTTCATGCGGCCTCATATGACTCAATTGGTTGAATGTTTTCACAGCTACGGGTTCCCCGTTATTTTTGTTGACACCTTGAAAGACGGCTCCGGTAGCGCCCTTACCCAATATACTGGTGGTGCACCACACATAATTCGCGGAGCCTCTTAAAAAAGACATTCTTTAAGAAATAATTACATTAACTTATATTGTAAACCCAACACTCCAATTTTGTTGATTTCTTCACTCAAGCGATTCAAAACAAGTATATGTGTTCTGTGATTCAAAACGTCAACATGACAGCTAAAGAACAAATGTCATAAAAATCCGTAGAGAAAAATCGAAATTCCAAAATTATTGTCTCTGGTTGATTTGACATATTTTTGACATTTGGATTTCGTCAAGTTTTGCATAATTTTCACAATAAATAAAGTGCGTTTATTTTGGAGAAGAATATTAGACGATTTATTGATACATAGTGTAATTTAGTTAAAAATATGTAGCAGTGTTTTGTGGATACAGTTTATTGCATAATCCAAATATTCCATCATGTTAACCTCAAAAAGTATAGATTTCGGAAGGAAAACAATCGCTTTGGTTCAATACGTGCGTCGTATTTATAGTTCTAGTAATGCAATAACACGCAGCAGTTCTTCTACTATAAGGTCCTTTTGTAGTTGTGCTGTGCGGAGAAATATTCCTATTTTAACGCCCAAAGGACTGGATGTCTTTAGAAATGAGCTCCGGGCTGTTCATTCTCTTATAAAAAGATCGCAGGATTACGAATTAAAGCAGCGCAGTGGTTTTCATACTTCATCAGCAAAAAATCACCAGCCTCCTCCATTTGGCCCTCCGAAAGGATCCGAATCAAGTGGAAAAGATGACGATCCAAAGAAGAAAAAGGATGACGAAGATGAGGAAAAGACACCGTCATTACTTACTAAAGCCGTCATCTGGATGATGACGGCGTACATGATTATAGTCACTCTATCTTTATTGTTTCCAACTAACAATCAACCAGAGATGTTGAGGTACGTGTCATGGAATGAATTCCTCTATCACATGTTGGCTAAAGGAGAAGTCGAACAGTTAATAATACGACCTGATTTGGATATAGCGACTATTGTGTTACACGAAGGAGCAGTGATTAAAGGAAAGAAAGTAGATCAAAGGATTTATCATATGAATATTGTAGACATGCACAGGTTTGAAGATAAATTACGAGAAGCTGAAGAACAATTGGGTGTTAAGGAAGGAGTCACCGTGGTGTACGAGAGAGGAGGGGACGCCGCTGGTAAGATTCTCATCACTCTTATATTATTAGGAATCTTGTTGTCCTTCTTGTCACGAAGTAAGGGGATGAAGACTCCTATCAGCTTTGATTCCTTCTCACAAATGGGAAGAGCCAAGTTTACTCTAGTAGACTCCCTCACTGGAGCAGGTAAAGGTGTAAAGTTTGCAGACGTCGCTGGATTAAAAGAGGCCAAAACAGAAGTTATGGAATTTGTCGATTATTTAAAACGTCCAGAGTTCTATAAAAATTTAGGAGCTAAAGTCCCTAAAGGCGCTCTCCTCTTAGGACCTCCTGGATGTGGTAAGACACTCCTGGCTAAAGCCGTAGCTACAGAAGCCAATGTTCCTTTCCTGTCGATGAATGGTTCAGAATTTATTGAAATGATCGGAGGTTTGGGCGCCGCTCGCGTGAGAGATCTTTTCAAAGAAGCGGGAAAGAGAGCTCCGTGTATTATTTATATTGATGAAATAGACGCAATAGGAAAGAGACGCTCAGGCCTCGGGCAGGGAGGGAACATGGGGGGAACCACTGGAGAAGGGGAGCAGACGCTCAATCAGCTTCTTGTAGAAATGGATGGTATGGCAACGCGAGAAGGTGTCATCATGTTGGCCTCTACCAACAGAGCTGACGTATTGGATAAAGCTTTACTGAGACCTGGAAGATTTGATCGACACATTCTCATAGATTTACCCACACTACAAGAACGACAAGAAATATTCGAACGACATTTAAAAAATATCGTTTTGGAACATGATCCTACTTATTACTCAAAGCGGTTATCTTATCTTAGTCCGGGCTTTAGTGGAGCTGATATTGCGAACGTTTGCAACGAGGCGGCGCTGCATGCAGCCAGAGTGAAAAATACTGTCGTAACTGGTAATGATTTGGAGTACGCGATTGAAAGATTAGTCGGAGGAACGGAAAAGAAAAATCACGCAATGTCACAGGCGGAGAAGAAGATTGTGGCGTATCACGAATCAGGCCACGCGTTAGTAGGATGGTTGTTAGAACATACGGACGCTTTACTTAAAGTAACTATCGTTCCTCGTACAAGTTTAGCGTTAGGTTTCGCTCAGTATACACCGACAGATCAAAAACTGTATTCGAAAGAAGAATTGTTTGATCGGATGTGTATGGCATTAGGTGGGAGAGCCGCGGAGGCATTGAAATTCAACAGCATTACAACAGGAGCGCAAAACGACTTACAAAAAGTAACCAACATGGCTTACGCACAAGTGAAACATTACGGAATGTCCGAAAAAGTGGGATTAGTTTCGTTCGAAGAAGAAAATAGTCAGTCAGGAAAGTCACCTTACAGCAAAACTTTAAAGAATCTTATTGATTTAGAATCGAGGAGAATCGTAGCCGACGCGTATTTTAGAACAGAAAAAGTTTTAAAAGATAATTTAGACAAATTAGAAAAACTGGCGCAGAGTCTCTTAGAAAAGGAGACTCTGAATTATGAAGACGTGGTGAATTTGATTGGACCTCCGCCTAATAAGAAGAATCTTATCGAACCGGTGCAGTTTGAAATGACTCTGAATCAGCTGGCGAAGGAAGGAGAGAAGCCACCCAAAGATCCCGAGCCTGAAGAACGCCGAGAGAAGTCCGAAGAGAAGGAAGATAATTAGTTTTACGTCGTACTGCTTCTATTATTAGTCATTGTTTTTTACAGAATTTGTTGTTGAGTTTTATACTACGTACTGTAAAATATTGTAGGTAATTGAGTGATTAAATAGTAATAATTGTTTTTGGATGTTTTTGTTTTAAAATCACATACCACAGATTTAAAAAAGATATGAATAGTCAAGATTAATGGCGGACCAAATGATTTGCTCTGATTTTTTGTCAATAATGCATGAAATGTAGTATTTATCTTGTTATACCATTAGGTTACGTTCTTGTTGAGGTATTCAAGGATAAAGCAACACATTCATATGATCGATACATTTTTTTTTTAAAAAAGATCTGGGCTCGCATACACAAACCCAAGCACTCTCCTACAGACCTTGCACTAGGCTAAAAGCCTGTATCGAAAAATGTGGAAAACGTCGCTGGGGTTTGAAACTGCACCTCCCGCTCGAGAGACTGCTGCCTCAACCAACTGCGCCAACCATGTACTCAAAGGTATACTTATTATATGACGTGTCAACATTGAACTTCATATCTAGAACTTATTATTAGGGATATTCATAGCAAAATGTCTGTGGCTGTAAGGGAGAGGAGTCCAGATATATTTCGAGGTTTCATATCTTATTTCCATTCAGGTAAATCATAGGGAAAAAATAACGCCATTTAAGATTTTTAAATTTTATTGTAATATGTATGTAAATGTTGATTAAGAAAAAAGGTTGAACATCAGAACAGTAAACTAAAACAATGATATAGTTGTTAGTTAGTTATTTTTGTAACTTCACTATATTGTATGAATCATAAAAATCGAAATCGAAAAATAAAAGTTAAAAATTTGATAGCGGAACTAAATGTTCTATATTATAAGTCTTGGCATCACAATAAGAATTGAGTCTCACCCCCGCCCTACCCGTTTCTGGATATTTTGCAACCACCACTCCAAGTTCCCATGCCAGAGGTGCTTTATAGAGATCCTTGACAATAACCAAGTCACCTAGCTTAGCCTGCTGAGTGGGATTCCTATAAAAATTCACCGTCACCAAATATTGTAAGTCGCACTCCATTTCGCCAGAACATGTCATCAGTGTCGCCCTTTTATTTGGTTTTGGACATTCAGTGATGACCCTTCCAAGTTTCCATGCCAGAGGAGCTTTATGAATGTCCTTGATGACCACCATGTCACCTACCTTGGCTCGTTGATTATCTCTCTCTGTATCAGAAATGTTGAAGTCAATCTTGAAGATGTTTTCTGCAGCCGTTGTTTTACGGCACTGTGGACAAGTGCTGGAACTAAAAACACCAAGAATTCAGTTCATATTTGTATAGCTGAAAATTAACTGCTTTGTGACACTCAAATGTGTAATTTTAACATCTTATATTAACAATAATAAACATACAGAATGAGAGATTAACGTGTAGCGGGTTTATTGGCAAAGTCATTCAGTTGAGGGAATATAAACGACGGATGTTGTGACTATAAGGAAAGTGAACAAGTTGAGATGGTTGGCACGTGTAGAGAGAATGAATTATGAAAGGATAATGAAGTAAATATACCTGAATGAAAGAAGAGGGTAAAGGAAGCGTGGTCCTCCAAGAATTACACGGCTTGACCATGTAGGCCAGATTCTTAAGGACGGACTTGCTTTTAGTAAAAGGAATCGTAGAGTATGTATGACAAATGTGACGGTGGCAAAGGATAGGAAATCTGGTGATCTAATCTCCCTGCCTACCCTGAAAGGGTACGACTTGAGGGGACAGAATAAAATAGAATTATTCAGTTAGTTAAAAAACTCGTAATAATATTCTCATGGAAACTGTATTAATATGAATAAAAAGAGAGAAATTGTTGGCCACAAACCTTTCAATCCATGGGACAAGGCAAGCATGATGGAAGACATGACCACAAGGTGTAGAATATATATCATCTGCTTGGGAGAACAATTCTCTACATACACTGCAGTTTATATTCATGTTTACAACACAAAATAACAGAATTAGGTACCAAATATTACTTTCTAAATGTAGTTAGTGTATAATCAAAGAAGAGAGCAGAAACACAGCAGTTGCTGGCAGATAGAACTAAAAAATTGTAATTTGGAGGGAAACAATATAAAGTGTCAATGTCAAAAAGATTAATAGAGAACAAAACAAATTATACCTACTGCATAATACCTTGCTCAAAAATTATATATGCAATGATTTTAATTTGTAAATTTTAATACAAAATGTTATAGAACAGGCGCTGTGAAGACTTTTGTATACTTAGTACGAGCACCGAATTCCATCAATTGATTTTTGTTGGGGATAGATCAAGGATTAAGGATCCAGTTCTCGCAGCTCCAATTTTTTCTACACCCCCTCAACTCAAAGGGGTGAATTCGTAGAAGTCATTTTAATGACTAATTCAGTCTTAATTTTTAATTTATTATGATTACAAAGTGAAGTTGGGTTATTTAGTGAAATAATACAATAAAAAAAAATATTTGTTATAAATAAAATAATATAAAGATGAAAATGATAGATTCCATTGTACCATCATTTAGATGTGCTAGTTGAGGCGGCAAGATTTGAGGACCGGCAACTATGTCCGGATCATTATTCCCGAGACCCCAAACAATAAAAAAAAATCTTGCCGGTAATTGTGATGGTCCCCTCTAGTCCCTTCCACCCCCTTCTTCATCCCCTATGGCAATCGTAAACAAATAAGTCGTTATTATAGAGACCCAACATTCAGGTGGTCGTGAAATTTTGTTGGTCAGTTGTATAGGTTGATACGATAATGAATTACTCAGTTTTGCACGATCTTTCATATGAATACTCAAGAGTAACGGTAGACCAAAATATTGATCTGATTTTTTGTCAATAATGCATGACAGAAGTCTTTTGTTATACCAATAGGTTGCGTTCTTGCTGAGGTATTCAAGGATAAAGCAACACATTCACATGATCCTTACAATTTTTTTTAATAAAAAGATCTGGGCTCGCATACACAAACCCAAATACTTTCCTGCAGACCTTGCACTAGGCTAAAAGCCTGTATCGAAAAGTGTGGAATACATCGCCAGTCCCGGGGTTTGAACCTGCACCTCCCGCTCGAGAGACTGCCACCTCAACCAACTGCGCCAACCATGTACTCAAAGGTATACTTATTATAAGACGTGTCAACATTGAACTTCATATCTAGAACTGAATATTTGAGATATTCATAGCAAAATGACTGTTTCTACAGGGGTGAGGAGTGCAGATATATTTTGAGGTTTCGTGTCTCATTCCCACTCACGTAAATCATAGGGAAAAAATCATGGCATTTGAGATTTTTATTCAAATTTAGATTTTGTTGATTTAAAAAAAATACTGGATGCCATAGAGCAATGTATGTCGAAACATTTAGTAGACAATGTAATCCTTTTACTTTTGGAAATGATTTCCGTGAACATTTTAATTTTAATACATCATGTCGTCACCATTCCAAAACATTAAGGACTAAATTTTTGTAGTCCACAAAACATTGAAAACTTAAGAAGAAAAAAAGAGAGAATTTTTTTGAATAATTTTATTTACAAATTCTTAAACATTTTTACCCTACGGCCCTCCACTCGTCTACGAGTGCTCGACAATGTTCTTTAATTAATATTAAAATACACAATGCGACATCCAGCTAACTCATTATAAACCATATCTTTCTTGACAGACAGTAATTTCATACACATGGCAGGCATGGGCGTCGTCAGCTGCCTCCCCTAGAGATTGGAATAGGTACATACTTTTTCATACTAAATGATACAACCTCTCGAAAAATCGCATTATTACCACATGTTTTCTCATCTATCATAAATTTTCTAAAAATAGTATGAAAATCCATTAAAATGCAATTCTTTCATAATAATTTTTACTTGCGGCGCGGCGCAACTTAATTCCTACATGGTCGCTTGCTTCTTACATTATATCCGTATGGCTTACCTACTATAGAGAGACACCAGGTTCATCAATTCACCTATTTTCCTTAAAAAAAATTGCCTGTGGCGCTATTTACGCATTTTTTATGCTGTGTCAAATTTTCATTTATTTTTATCCCCCCCCGTAGCTCTGAGGCTGGATTGCAGGTACACAATACTCGTTGATTATACGCACACTATTTACTTCATGTTGTTGAAGTTTTCGTTCTGGATTGAATATTGTAGTGACATAAATACGAGTCAGTAACCTCGTGAGTAGTAAGCATTTTTAGTGACCTAATTAAAAGGCAGTAACCTCAGAGTCAGCTTTTCATCCACAGTTGAATAGGGTCCTTGCATGTTTTTTTTTTATTCTGGTTTTCGGTACATTAACTATAAATTAAGGTTTTCCGAAAATTTGAGATTTTAATTCTCTGTCTTTGTGGATATATTTATAAAATAAAGTCTCATATTCGATTCTAGCGCAAAAACAGGTTTTTGACTGGCCGCCATATTGTGACGTCACTTTCCCCAATTCCTCCATACATAACCCACAAACAATCCAATTCTGACTATGAATTTCATGGCGTCGTGACGTCATAATCACGTTAAACAATGGCCGCTCGTTTCAGAGCACCATAGAAAAACTCGTCAAATTAACATTTTCAATTAATTATTATAAATTAACGGTAAATTAAAATGACATTTCATAATTTTATTTGTAATTCTAGTAAGTAGAACTAACGATTTAATATATTTTTCGAACGATAAAAAAAAATGCAAGTACCCTATTGGAAAACTCATCATCAGCAACCTAGATAGAAATCATGCCATTTGTTTGCTCACAATACTTATAAGGAAAATTATGATATGTCCCAACGAACCGATGACCGAACTAAGTACGTAACAGGTGGGAGACCCCCACAAGGTGAGATGAGAGGTTTCGAACCAACAACAGAAATAGAAGTCAATAAAGTTATCACAGAAATGAGGGGAGGCACCGCGCCAGGATTTGATTCGATTACGGCTGAATTATTAAAAACATTAAAAGATGTTTTATCTAAACCTATCGCGCACATAATTAACACAAGTATCTTGACTGGATGTTTTCCAAGCATTTACAAAAAAACAATTATCACGCCTATATTTAAATCGGGAGACTCGAAGTACATAAATAATTACAGACCAATATCTCTAGTGTCAAATGTATCAAAAATATTCGAAAAAATAATCAAAAAGCAACTAGTTAAATATCTGCAGGAAAATCTAATACTGAATGAGAAACAATACGGCTTCAGGCCAGGAGTCGGCACGAACGATGCAATTGCCAAGGTGACTGGATTAATCATGGAGGCGCTGGATCAGGGGGACAAATGTTTGGGGATATTTATAGACCTAAGCAAGGCTTTCGACAGCATATCCCACTCGATATTGCTAGAAAAACTTAAAAATATAGGAATTCAAGAAAAGGCACTGAACTGGTTTGTGACATATCTTAGAAATAGACCACAATATGTAAAAATTGGTGATAAGCTGGGTGAGGCGCATACGTCTCAGTACGGAATCCCGCAGGGCACGGTAATAGGGCCCATAATGTTTATAATATATGTCAATGACATGTTTAATCTGCATATAAATGGAAAAATTGTATCATATGCTGACGACACAGTAATAATTACGAGAGGCAAAGATATTACGGAACTGACGACATCATCTAACAACGACATAAACCAAATGAAGAAATGGTTTGATGCTAATCTCCTTTCCCTTAACGCGGACAAAACCAATTTTGTCAAGTTCTCCTTAAAAAGTTTTCAAACAAATACGACAAACATCATAATAAAAGTGCACAATAACACATGTGATAATGATAACCAAGGAGATTGTATCTGTAGGGAAATAAAAGAGACTAAACATATAAAATATTTAGGAATAACCATTGAAGAGAATATGAGCTGGAAAAAACAAATAGATATAATCATGAAAAGAATTAGAAAATTAATATATATTTTTCTGAAACTGCGAAACATCCTGAACATAAAAATAATAAAGAAGGTGTACTATGCTTTCGTGCAGTCTATCCTTCAGTACGGAATAATTGGATGGGGAGGTGCATATCAGACAAATCTCTTACCGGTAACAATTTTACAAAAATTAATAATCAAAATTATAATGAAAAAGCCGAGAATTTACCCAACGGATTCTCTATTTAAAATTTTCCCTGTGCCTAGGTTTCATGATATATACCTGAAAAATGCATTAATGCAGGTACATAAAGAAATTGTATTAAAAGCTGCAGATAACTCTGGTGTTTACATGAGTATGCCGAGGTCAACAACTAAATTGAAAATACCTAAATGCAGAACCTCGGCTGCTCAGAATCACTATATGTACAGGGGAATAAAAATGTATAACAATCTGCCTCAAAAAATTAGAATTATTAAAGAAAAAAATAAATTTAAAAGTTGCATAAAGAAATATATTGATAATAAGTACGGTCAGAACCGAACCGATTGAGATACGCGGTGTGTTGTAATGTAATTGTGGTTGAATGTTGGGTAGTGTATGTATAGTGCATACTGCATATATATGTATAATATTGATATAATGAATAAGTTTTGTCACAATTTTGTATCAGCGGTGTAGCTGTAAATAAATTTGGGTACCTGGGTACGTATGTTTATGCATCGTCGTGTTGTATGGTATTGGTACTGATATTGTGGTACTATATAATGATGTATTACGCTGATGTTAGGTTTGTACTGCTGCTGAAATGGTTTGTAAGAATGGTAAGTGTAGATTATGTTGTTTTGGTTGTTTGGTTGTTGGTGTTATTGTTTGGTTGATACCTACTGTGTAGGTTATGATGTAATAATATTATAATATTTCAAACCCTGTTAATTACGGGATACTCCTCCCCCTTAACACAAGTTTTACTTTATAAGGGGGGGTAAAACGTTATTATATATAGTTTTAAGATCTGTATCCTCAAACACAAATTTAATCTGTCTATTTATTGTAATAACACATGTTTTGAATAAATAAAAAAAAAAAAAAAATAAACACATGTAAAATTAATATTATTGTATGTACAGCGAACACAGAACCTTCTTATTCGTATGTCACCCTCTATAGGAAACCATCGTTCCTATAATATCAGAATAGTAAACGGGATGAGACGATCTCTCGTTCTACATGAATAAACAATCTGGATCTAGATTGTTACTGTGGCATACACGCCATCTGTATAGAGCCATGTTGAAGTTAGAAATATGGTAATGGAAACAAACGTTCTTGAGGAAAACTCATGACGTCATTTGATAAAACTGATCCCATCCTCACATTCACTCTACCCGATTCTGGATGTGGATTGACGGAATTGTCGACCACTCCAAGATTCCATTGCAGAGGTTCTTTAGTAACATACCTGATGACCACCCATTGACCTTCCTTGGCCTGCCATTGAGTGCGATCTGTCAACAAATCTAATGGTAATAAATATCCAATATTTCTCTTGATTTCACCACAATTTGTCTTCAGTGTCACCGTTTCATTATTTTCTGGACATTTATCAATGACATCTCCAATGTTCCATTCCAAAGGTGCTTTACTAGAGTCCTTGATGACCACCAAGTCACCTACCTTGACCTGCCGTTTCTGCTGGAATTGATCAATATCTTTCTTTCTCGACCTTGAACAAAAAACGAGAAAAAATAATAATTAGGATCTTGTAATGAAACAGGGATTAGATGGAAATCAGTTGGATTTAGCGGCAGTGACGATACTGATCTTCTATAATAAGGAAAATACTGCATATCGATAACTCGATGGGAATAGATTCTTAGATATCTTCACACCTGTAGCGCAGTCAGACTATCTGCTATAAGAAATGGCCTGGAGTCACTGGTTGCAAGTCATTAGGATCAGAGCAAAGTGGGGTTGAAGGATTAGAATTTAGGCATGACTATTTGAGTCAGTAATTCGAGAGCATAATTAAATAATAAATAAATAAATATTGCAGTGCGTCAAGAAAGAGATGGTCTCATATCAACTTAGAACTACAATTTTATTCGAAGGCAAGAATGACTTCTATGGAAATTGTGGTTTTAAAAAGCTACTAGTAGCATCCTCATAGGAAACCGTGTCTTTCTGGACAGACTGTATAATTATGCCTTACACTTTCATTTCACGGATTTGTTTCTGCCGTTTCTCATAGTTATTCATTGTAAGTTGAGAGATTTCATCACATTTTAACTTCACTTCCTCTTCAGTATTCTTGAGTAGTGCACTAGAAACACAAAAATAATGTTCATTTAAGGGAGTGAATTTACACATTAAGATTTTTACTTTGATGTAATATTTAAAAACTAAACAGAATTAAGCAGATTAAAATGTTAATACTTAATAAAACATGTTAACAATTTGTACACAAGTACGCACTGTGTATGGTTCCCAAGATTTGGGAGACCCCAAATTAGGTCAGACTTCATTCCAAAGCCTAACCCACATACGATACCACACATACCCCGATACAACCCTTGGATTATCTAATGCCAGTGCCGCCAGTGAAGGATGTCTATGCAAACAATCAAATATTAACGGACTTGATTAACGGAAGTAAAATGTAACGGAAGTTAAATAATCCGTTAACAAGTTTTGGAGGTGAGAAAAGCGTTAAATAGTTAACCAAAATGTTAACTTTGTTAATTAACGATTATCGCTTTTCTGCCCAGCTCTGTCTATAATATAGAATTTAGGCATGACTATTTGAGTCAGTAATTCGAGAGCATAATTAAATAAATATTACAGTGTGTCAAGGAAGAGATGGTCTCATATCAACATAGAACTACAATTTTATTCGAAGGCAAGAATGACTTCTATCGAAATTGTGGTTGTAAAAAAGCTACAAGTAGCGCCCTCATCGAAAACCATATATTCTGGACAGACTGTATATGCCTTACATTTTCACTATAAGGATTTTTTCCTGCAGTTGCTCATAGTTATTAATTGTAAGTTGAGAGATTTCATCACATTTTATCTTCAATTTCTCTTCAGTATTCTTGAGTAGTGCACTAGAAACACAAAAAAAAAATAATGTTCATTTAAGGGAGTAAATTTACACATTAAGATTTTTATTTGGATGTAATACTTAAAAATTAAACAGAATTAAGCAGATTAAAACGTGGATACTTAATAAAACATGTTAATAATTTGTATGCACTGTGTATGGTTCCCAAGTTTTGGGAGACCCCAAATTAGGTCAGACTTCATACAATATGTAAAAAAACGTTATAATGTACATTGTACAGTACATAATAGTTCACATATTTTCAATAATAAAATAAACTTCAAAAAAAATTAACTGCGGTGCTATTTCCTTATGTTTATGAACAAAAAAGTAAAAGTAAAGATTTATTTTTTCAATCGTTAAGGTGGGGACTCACAGAATCTGTTGTTGCATAGGGTCCTTGGATCTCTTAATCTGTCACTGATAATTATCTTAAACCTTAGAGTAGGATAGGAAGATTGAACTTGAAGGTTGAACAGAATCCATCGATAATCGAGAGAGACTAAGATCTCAAAAAATTTGGTACCTCAAAATGGTAGTGGTTTAAAATAGTGTTTTGTACAGTATATTATGGTTTACTCAATAAACAATACTAAATATTGGTAACGTTAAAATTGACTCACTCGGTTTGTGCACACTTTGTTTTTATTTTTTCAATCTCATTTTTGAGCATGCCCTCTGTATCAGAAAAATTGAAGTAAATCTTGAAGATGTTTGCTGCAGTCGTTGTTTTACGGCACTGTGGACAAGTGCTGGAACTAAAAACACCAAGAATTAAGTTCATATTTGTATAGCTGGAAATTAACTGCTTTGTGACACTCTAATGTGTAATTTTAACATCTTATATTAACAATAATAAACATACAGAATGAGAGGTTAACGTGTAGCAGGTTTATTGGCAAAGTCATTCAGTTGAGGGAATGTAAAACGTCAGATGTTGTGACTATAATGAAAGTGAACAAGTTGAGATGGTTGGCACGTGTAGAGAGAATGAATTATGAAAGGATAATGAAGTAAATATACCTGAATGAAAGAAGAGGGGAAGGAAGCGTGGTCCTCCAAGAATTACACAGCTTGACCATGTACACCAGATTCTTAAGGACGGACTTGTTTTTGGAAGGAATTGTAGAGTATGTATGACGAATGTGACGGAGGCAAAGGATTAGAAAATCTGTTCACTCTGCCTACCCTGACTTGAGGGGGTAGAATAAAATAGAATAGAATTATTCAGTTAGTTAAGAAATTCCTATTAATATTCTCATGCAAACTGTGTAAATATGAATAAAAAAATAAAGATATAGAAATTGTTGGTCACAAACCTTTCAATCCATTGGAGTAGACAAGCATGATGGAAGACATGACCACAAGGTGTAGAACATATATCAACCGCTTGCAAAAACAATTCTGTACATACACTGCAGTTTATATTCATGTTTACAGCACAAAATAATAGAATTAGGTACCAAATATTACTTTCTAAATGTAGTTAGCTTGTACCAAAATACATATGCAATGATATTAATTTGTAAACTTTAATAAAAAATGTTAGATAATTATAATTTCTTGCTTGGTGCAAATCAGAAAACAGAATTACTGTAAAACAAATCAGTGACAATACTATTTGTAATGAGTACTTTAGGGTGTCCTGATAATGTATGGATTTTTTTTAATGCCGAAATAGAATTTGTGTCCCTTTCTGTTCTTCTTAATATTTGGTTACTTACATGTTTATTGTGTGTTTGTCTACAATGTAGAACAAAAGAAGTGTCACGAAGAATGCTTCGTGTGTCCTGGACTGAACATAGCTTCGTCTTTTCGGACATCTATCAAGACGCGAAGAGACCAACCTAGAAAGAACGGTAATGCTAGGCAGTGTACAAGGCAGGAGACCGAGAGGCAGATCGCCGATGCGTTGGAGCGACCAAGTGAGGGCAGCCACAAACACCACTCTACACGAGGCCGCACATCTGGCCATGGATAGAGACTCGTGGAGGAGGATCGTCAACTGCGGGAATGAGAGTCGCGACCCTCAGTCATGAGGATATACGACACCAGCTACAATGTGACTTTTGATCTTAATTTTCCTTTTTAATAATGAATTGCTTTGTGACCCAGATAATTTGGTAATCTAGAGTCTTCGCTGGTGTATTTGTTGATGATGTTATATTGTTTATACTTGAAAGATTAATAAAATAAAATAAAAATAAAAACACAAGAGGTATCAAAATTTAGGTAGTAACAAGTAGTTTCACTCTGCATATTCAGTTTTTCATTATGTGACTACTTTTAGAACTCTACAAGGCCCTAAACACGAAATTTTCTTTGATAATTTGACATTATATCTACTTTTATCTAATTGAACTTTACATTTATTGCGTAATTTTATATTTTTATACATGAGGAAAAAAAAACTAAATATTTAGTTTAAAATCAAAATTTTTTTTTGGATTTTAATCTAAATATTAAGTTTTCCATTTTTCCTTAAAAATAAACTTCCACCATGTACCGACAGTGAAAAACATCGAGATTATTTATACACGAGTGTTTTTAATTGATATTTTTGCATTCACACTTTTATTAACAAATTCCATACAATTTCGGGACACCCTAAGTACATCTCTAATTAGTATTGTCACAAGTTTACAATCTTTCCAATATTCAATCAAGTCACAGACTAGGCTGGCCTCACACATTATGAAATTCATAGTATGAAATTGTATTGTTCGTAAAAAAGTTCGACTAAAATTACATAAACAGAGTACCTATGTCCGTTTGATGAGAGGTTCTGGTCGGAACTTTTTTACAAGCAACCAATTTCAGACGATGAATTTCATAATGTATGAGGCCACCCTTACGAGGTGTTTGGTAGATGAATTCAGATATCTTAAGGGATGATAGTAGAGGGCATTTGGAATCTTTTGAGACAAACTTAGCTAAGTCGAAAGTCTCGCGGTTTTCAAGATATTCGAGACTTTCACAATTTATCAAAAAAAACTCAAATACACCTCAAAAAACCTCAATATCAGGCTCTAGCAATGAAGCAATGATGAATAGCAAAATAAATATTTTGTAGTCCCAAAGATACAGTCTGTCAACAAAGAGATGGTTATTGTGAAGGGCGCTATTTGCAGCTTTTTGGCCACCATGGTTGTATGACATAACACTCGTAGAATCTTAAAAGAATTGTCATTGTTGCCAGCAAACAAAATTGCTGATCTCATTTGATCCGAGACCATATCTTTCTTGAGAGACTGTATATTGACAGACTGTATATGGAAAACATTGAGAAAAAAAATGAACGGATTTTTGGAAATTTTATTTACAAATTACTAACGATGATACAATAAATAAATAATCACTTTAGTTGCAACATTCCATAACATGTTTTATCATACATAATACATTCACATTACAGTCCGCATTTCTTACAGTGTTAATCACATGTCTTTGTATACATCGGCGGCCAGTAGAAAGTGTGGGAAACATTAGGAGATAGGATAAGGGTAGATTATTAGAGAGATGAGTGATTGTAAAGATGTAATGACTGGGATGAAAGTCGATAAACTCACATGGCTCGGACATGCTGAGAGAATGCTTGATGACAGAATGACTGAAATGATATATAAGTGAATGAAGAGGAGTGAAAAAGCGAGGCCAAAGAGGATATCCCTTCTCGGTCACACTTTTATGACTGCGTTTGACAGTTTGATATAATTTCACAATAGATACATACATAAATGTTAACATTTCTATTTGTAAATAATATCCATGCTGGTTGAAAGCAACAAAAACAAATAATTATAATAAATAAACATAAAACAAAATAAGATTTAGTACACTGAAACAATTCATAGATTATTTTGAAAATCACAATTTACGTTTTGTGGGAACATCGTAATTTTCTACATGTCGTAGTTGAATATAACAAGTAGTTATCTCAACAGATATACAATATACATATTGAAGATCCCTCCACATACTCGAATAAGACAGATGCCAGTAAGGCGCCTTTTTATTCGCTCTTTCAGCCCAAAGCTACTCAGACGGCCCCAGGTTAGCCGGACGGGGACCCCCCAGCAAGACTGTCCGGAATGACTATCTCTTTCTTGTCAGACAGTAATTTCATACACATGGCAGGCATGGGCGTCGTCAGCTGCCCCCCTCCCCCCTAGTTATGAGGCGTGCGACGCCTATGATTGCACAATACTTGTTGATTATTATAAGCACAATACGAAGTTTTCATATAGGGTTGAATATCAGAATAGTAAACGGGATGAGATGACCTCTCATTCTACAAGATTACCAATGTAGATCTAGATAGAGCCATGTTGAAGTTAGAAATGTGGTAAGGGAAACAAACGTGATTGCGGACAACTCTCGACTCGATTTGATAAACATGAACCTATCTTCACCTTCACTATACCCGATTCTGGATGCGGATCGACAACCTGTCCAAGATTCCATAGCAGAGGTGCTTTAGAAACATACGTGATGACCACCCATTGACCTACCTTGGCCTGCCATTGAGTTTGATCTTTCCACAAATCTAATGGTAATAAATATGCTATATTGCTCTTGATTTCATCACAATATGTTCTCAATGTCACCGTTTCATTAGATTCTGGACATTTAGTAATGACTTCTCCAAGGTTCCATTGCAAAGGTGCTTTACGAAAGTCCTTGATGACCACCAACTCACCTACCTTGGCCTGCCGTTGAGTGTGATCTCTTGACTCGGTCGCTTGGTGCAATTGATCGATATATTGCTTTATCGACCTTGAACAAAAATGAGAAAACGTAGCAATTAGGTTCTTGTAATGAAACGGGGGATTAGATGGAAATCAATTGGATTTAGAGCCAGTGACGAAGACTGATCTTCTATAATAAGGAAAATACTGCATATCGACAACTCGATGGGATTCGATTCTTAGATATCTTCACACCTGTAGCGCAGTCAGACTATCTGCTATAAGAAATGGCCTGGAGTCACCAGTTGCAAGTCATTAGGATCAGAGCAAAGTGGGGTTGAAGGATTAGAATTTAGGCATGACTATTTGAGTCAGTAATTTGAGAGCATAATTAAATAAATATTACAGTGTGTCAAGAAAGAGATGATCTCATATCAACTTAGAACTACAATTTTATTCTATGGCAAGAATGACATTTCTATCGAAATTGTGGTTGTAAAAAAGCTACAAGTAGCGCCCTCATCGAAAACCATATATTCTTGACAGACTGTATATGCCTTACACTTTCATTTCAAGGATTTGTTTCTGCAGTTGCTCATAGTTAATTGTAAGTTGAGAGATTTCATCACATTTTATCTTCAATTTCTCTTCAGTATTCTTGAGTAGTGCACTAGAAACACAAAAAAACTAGGTTCATTTAAGGGAGTGAATTCACACATTAAGATTTTTGTTTTGGTGTAATGCTTAAAAACTATAATAAACAGAATTAAGCAGATTAAAACGTGGGTACTTTCTTCAATAATAATATAAATATTTTTAAAAAAAATTGTCTGCAGCGCTATTTCCTTATGTTCTATGAACAAAAAAGTTGAAGTACCAATCGTTAGGGTGGGGACTCCCAAAATCTGTCGCTGCATAGGGCCCTCGGATCTCTTAATCCGCCACTGTTAACAACTGAATGATAAATAATTAGTTTAAACCTTCGTGTAGGATAGGAAGATACCTACTCGAAGGCTTGAACAGAATCCATCGAAAGGAATAATCGAGAGAGACTAAGATCTCAAAAAATATGGTACCTCAAAATGGTATTTTATGGTTTACTCAATAAAAAATACTAAATATTGTTAACGTTAAAACTGAATCACTCGGTTTTTGTTTTTTCGATCTCATCTTTAAGAATGCACTCTCTATCGGAAAAATTGAAGTAAATCTTGAAGATATTTGTCGCAGTCGTTGTTTTATGGCACTGTGGACAAGTGCTGAAACTAAAATCACCAAGAATTAAGTTCATATTTGTATAGCTGAAAAATAACTGCTTTGTTACACTCAAATGTGTTTTTATAACATCTTATATTTATAGTTTCCTTAGAACTACTTCCCCCCTGAAACTACCACCAGACAGGGCAAGGAAAGATCTCTGGCAAACACAATACAGTGGAGATCAGGTCAACCTGTCGGAAAGTTTGGGTCCGGGACACCAACTACCCTACCTAACATGGAAGACACTTAATAGATTACGTGTAGCTGTCACCAGGTGCAGGGAAAACATGCACAGGTGGGGTATAAGGGTGGAGGAGGATGTCTCCTGCGATTGCGGAGAGACCCAGACTGACGAACACCTCCTCGTATGTCGAGACATGCCAGTGAGGTGCGATGCGAAGGACCTGATGATGGTCACTGACAATGCCGTTATGGCGGCAAATTTCTGGAGTGGGGTGGCCTAGTGGGGGGTAGCTCGGACCCGAAAATGAATGAATGAATATTAACAATAATAAACATACAGAATGAGAAATTAACGCAGTGAAGAAATAATTAGCAGTAGCAAAATGAAAATCATATGAATAATTTCCATCACTAGATTAACGTGCAGCGGGCGAGAGAATGTAAAACGACGGATGTTGTGACTAGAATGAAAGTGAACAAGTTGAGATGGTTGAGACATGCAGAGTGGATAAATGATAATTAAGAAAATATACCTGGGATAAAGAAGGGGTAAGGAGGCACGGCCCTCCAAGAATTACATGGCTTGACCATGTAGACATGTTTTGAGTAAACGGAATCGTAGAGTATGTGTGACGAATTGCACGAACGTGAGGGAGGCAAAGGATAGGAAATCTGGTATTCTCCATGCCTGCCCTGGAAGGGACACGACTTGAGGGGGTAGAATAAAATAGAATTATTCAGTTAGTAAAGGAACTCTTAATAATATTCTCATGCCAAGCACATATCCAAGGGGGGGGACAGTGATCTATCCCCCTCCCCCGAAATCTGGTGCAGACACGACACAGGACGGACAGGACGATTTTTCTCCGCTATCCCAGGGTGGCTCAGTTTTTTTTTGTAACGACTTTTTATGTAGATATGATACATACTTATGTAAAATATTTCGCCTGTGGCGCAAATGTGGCAAAAAGTGTGTGGCAAAAAGTCAGTGTCAGGAAATTTCTTTCACATACTTGTTTGATTGAATAAATGCCACCCCCCCCCCCCCCCGCCAAACCTGGGGGGAAAAAAGCCTGGATACATGCTTGTCTCATGCAAACTGTGTTAATATGAATATTGTTTATTGTTATCTAATCATCCGTAGGCCCCATTTAAGGCACTTGGAATCATCAGGTTTACATATTAAACAAACTTCACAAAATAAAATGTGATACATCAATAAACAGTTATGGCAGAAAATAATACAATCAATAAGGACAAACAAACAGGTGTGGCTTAGTAGATGTTATACCTATTATGTCTTTTCTGTTGACTATACCAATTTTTTTACATTTGTATTGACTATACTGTATTGAGTATGTTGTGACTTTACCAATTTTTTATATTTTATTTTGTATTTTTATATGAATATGAATATGTATCATAATATGGACCTGAGAGGCTTGCACATCCCACCTCCAGATCTGGAATAAAGATATTATTATTATTTTTATTATTAGTTCAATGCAGGTCTGGATGTAAATGGTCCAAAACTGCATTTCGTCAACAATAAATAATACTAATACAATAATTACGATGAGTCAGACAACATCTCTTCAATAGAGTAAGATTTATTGGCAAGGTAGTTTTTCACCTCTCTCCGAAAGGCGACATCATCTAACTGCCTCAAAATGGCAGGCAAACTGTTGTACATGAGCACACTAAGGCACAGAGAGCTTTTTGCTAGCTTCGCCAGTCTATTGGTCTGATGTTGTTTTTCGACCTGGTGCTGTAGTCGTGAAATAAAAAAATAAAGATGGAGAAATTGTTGCCCACAAACCGTTTAATCCATTGGAGAAGGCAAGCATGATGGAAGACATGACCACAAGGTGTAGAATATATTTCATCCGCTTGGGAAAATAACAATTCTCTACATACACTGCAGTTTATATTCATGTTTACAGCACAAAATAATAGAATTAGGTACCAAATATTACTTTCTAAATGTAGTTAGCTTGTACCAAAATACATATGCTATGATTTTAATTTGTAAACTTTAATAAAAAATGTTAGATAATTATAATTTCTTGCTTGGTGCAAATCAGAAAACAGAATTACTACAAAATAAATCAGTGACAATACTATTTGTAATGAGTACTTTAGGGTGTCCCGATAATGTATGGATTTTTTTTAAATATCAGAACACAAGAGGTATCAAAATTTAGGTAATAACGAGTAGTTTCACTCTGTGTATTTAGTTTTTAATTATGTTACTACTTTCAGACCTCTACCAGGCCCTATGAGGTGGTCGGTAGCCTGGTTGGTGACGCGCGCAGGTTCAATCCCCGATGCCGACCTACTCCACTTCACGACACAAACTTTTCAAGCTTACTGTGAAGTGTAGGAAGGTGTATTTCGATAAACCCAGATTAATTAAAAAAAAAAAGTTTTTTTTGACAATCTGACATTACATCTACTTTTATCCAATTGAACTTTACATCTATTGCGAAATTATAGGCTCACCACAAACGTCCCGAAGTTCAGTTAACGGAATCGACCGTTTTGCAAAAAAGTTCCGACCAAAGCCTCTTTCTGAATTTAAAATCGGGGTGACGCTGAATTCAGAGAGAGGTTTTGATCGGAACTTTTTTGCAATACGGTCGATTCCGGAACTGAACTTCGGGACGTGTGTGGAGAGGCTTATATGGAAAAATGAAAAACTAAATATTTAGATTAAAATCTAAATTTTTTATTTGGATTTTTATCTAAATATTTAGTTGCCCATTTTTCTTTCAAAATGAACTTCCACCATGTACCGACGGTCAAAAACATCGAGATTATTTATACATGAGTGTTTTTAATTGATATTCTTGCATTCCTATTTTATTAAAAAATTACATACATTTTCGGGACACCCTAAGTACATCTCTGATTAGTATTGTCACAAGTTTACAACCTTTCCAATATTCAACGAAGCCATTATTTGACACTTAAAAGTTTGACATTGACAGATCTGACAAATTATTTATTTATACAATATTACATTCGAAGCCAGCGATAGTATAGTACAAGCCTACATCCTCGAATTCCATCACCACCATGATTGGTGACGTCACCTTGTATCGGTGACAAACAACTTGTCTCGGTGACAAACACTTGAACTACGGAATATTTTTTACCATACATTTTTCATGGTGTAATCATCGTCAAATGTCAGTTGGGCATGGCCTCTATGAACAATATGGCGTCTGCCTCGTATTCAATCAAGTCACAGATTAGGCTGACCTCACACATTATGAAATTCATGAAATTGGATTGTTTGTAAAAAAGTTCGACTAAAATTACATAAACAAAATATAATTGTCAAGGTCCGTTTGTTCTGAGGTTTTGGTCCGAACTTTTTTACAAACAACCAATTTCAAGTTATAAATTTCCTAATGTACGAGGCCACCCTTACAGGGTGTTTGGTAGATAAATTCAGATATCCTAAGGGATGATAGTACAGGACATTTGGAATCTTTTGAGACAAACTTAGCTAAGTCCAAAGTCTCATGGTTTTCAAGATATTTGAGATTTTCACTTTTTATCGAAAAAACTCAAATTACTCAAGATTTACCATAATATACTCAAATTCTAATTACTCAAACTCAAATTACTTAAGTTTTACCATAATATAATAGCAAGCGCCTGAATGAATATTTTGTAGTCCCAAAGATACAGTCTATCAACAAAGAGATAGTTTTTGTGAAGGGCGCTGTTTGCAGCTTTTTGCCCACCATAGTTGTATGACATAACAGTCGTAGAATCTTAAAAGAATTGTCATTGTTCCCAGCAAACAAAATTATAGTTCTCAATTAGTCCAAGACCATATCTTACTTGACAAACTGTATATTGACAGACTGTATATGGAAAACTTTGAGGAAAAGAGTCTGCGAATTTTTGACATTTTATTTACAAATTATTAACCATGATACAATAAATAAATAAATAAACAAATCACTTTAGTTGCAACATTCCATAACATGTTTTATCATACATAATACATTCACATTACAGTCCGCATATCTTACAGTGTTAATCACTGTCTTTGTATATGTACATAGGCGGCCAGCAGAAAGTGTGGGAAACATTAGGAGATAGGATAAGGGTAGATTATTAGAGAGATGAGTGATTGTAAAGGTGTAATGACTAGAATGAAAGTCGATAAACTCACATGGCTCGGACATGCTGAGAGAATGCTTGATGACAGAATGACTGAAATGATATATAAGTGAATGAAGAGGTGTGAAAAAGCGAGGCCAAAGAGGATTCTAAAGTGAAATTATTTTTAACTGTCGAACGCAGTCATGGCTCTGGCTTAACTGTGAATAAAGCAGGTAGTCATCCCTTCTCGGTCACACTTTTATGACTGAATTCGAGAGTTTGAAATAATTTTACTATAGATACATATGTAGATGTAAGTGAAATAAATGTTAACTTTTCCATTTGTAAATAATATCCATGCTGGTTGAAAGCAACAAAAACAAATAACTATAATAAGTAAACATAAAACAAAATAAGATTGAAACAAGAGTACATTGAAACAATTCATAGATTATTTGAAAATCACAATTTATGTTTTGTGGGAACATCGTAATTTTCTACATGTCGTAGTTGACCACAACAAGTAGTTATCTCAACAGATATAGAGAAAACGATGGATTACAGGCTGTGGCAGATGGATGGACTGGAATTGGTGAATGTTACTTCAGTGATCGCATTACAGTCATATGCCTGATAGAAAGTCCATCCTTTGCTGTATATCTGTTGAGATAACTACACAATTCATGCATATTTACAATAACAAAAAATATTTACAGACAGGTACATCATGGAGCAATAATTTAACCCTACAATGCGCAGTGATTCATATATGAATCAACGGGATTTTTCCCAGATATTTTTTTACTAAGTGCAATTCCATGGTTACTTGCGCACTGTTATCAATCAGAACTATCTATTAAAATGATTAGAAGCAATAATGGTAAATTAGAAAGCAATTTTAGTGACAAAATTAATAGTTACAGTGAAACTCGGATTTTACGTTTTTCTGGGGACCACCGGAAAAAAACGTAAAATAGGGGAAAACTTAAAATGTGGGAAATGATATTTTAGTATGTCCTATAAAAACGTAGTTACTTTTCACTGTTAACTTCATTGTCATGTAGTAGGAGTGATTTCTTGACAGTAATTATGTTTACAAGAAACAAAAGTGAATTATATCACTAAAAAACTAAATTGAAGGAATTGAATTTTCAGAAAATACCCCATACAATAAAAGTCCGTTAATTCAAATTCCAAGGAACTGAAAGATGGAAAAAATAGAATTACGCGACACGAACATTTGAATTTCGCGCCAATTTTTAATTTTAAAATAAACTGAATAATTTTATAAGTAAAACTTGCGATTTTTCGGAAGCAACCCAGGTGGATGTCGAATATTTGTCACAAATTTGATTTTCCGGATAAGTACGTAATTTAATGCGCACGACATGAAGTAGGTCCGCGCATTTCACATTACCTAATACCTAATAATAGCACTTCGTACACAACACAATTTATATCGGAGTAAACATTGAAACAACTATTTATTACTTTTAGATTTCAAAAAGTCACTTATGTTGGTTATCATTTTGACACGAGTTTATCATTAGGTAGGTACATGTCCAATGACCTAGTTAAAACTTTTGCAAATATCAAATGGTGTGTCGGGCCCTTCCCGAGTTTCTTCTGAACACCTATTAAGGCTGACAATACACATTTGTATTTGTGGAAATATAAATTGGAATAACAACCAAACTTAATGTAAATTAAAAAGGAATCGTTTTTTTTTTCAAATTCAACAAAATTGGTGCCCAAAAATTTCGCGAGAAGTAAATCACAAAGCACTGTTTGGAATAATACGCACGTGTAGGTAGGTATATATTAAATACCTAAATAAAACGAGTAATGTGTATGTTGCACTTCAATGAACTGGATAAAAAACTTAAACTTTAAAGTTATACTAAACACTTCGGGCGATTAAAATTAACATGTTACTATGCGCTGCACATGTTGACATTCTCTGTAAATCACCCCACGCATCAAGAGGTAGCGATGTACTGAGGTGTTATGAGGGGGAGATAAGATAACACCGCCCACCACGTGGAACGTGAGTTGGCATTGAGTAAAAAGGTGGCAATGTGACTTTACACACTTTCTTTACGTAATATTTTTTGTCCAACTTTTTGACAAACAATGAAATTTTACGTGTTTAGATATTTCATACAACTTTACGGCCGAGAAAAAAACGTATAATCCGGGAATTGTTCGGGCGCCTGACGTAAAATTTGGGAAATTTTTGTTCTGGAATGTATGGGGGTGAAACGGGACCGACAAAAAAAAACTTTAAATCCGGGAAAACGTAAAATGCGGGAACTTAAAATCCGAGTTTCACGTATTTACTTTCAATTTGCTGCATGTGTGTGGAGAACATTTTATTTCCGCTTTAAATGTAAACAACTCTATAATTTTTAAGCAAGGGAAGGTGATATTTTTTTGTTTCACTGTTGTTATATTATATTTCAAGAACAATGTGAAAAAATCATGTTCGCTAATTTATTTATTGTCCTGGAGAGCTTTCGGTCCGACCAAGTTTTTTTGGAAAAAATCACGTAAAATTCAAAATTATGATTTTCTGTAGAACAAACCTTTCTTTGAGCACATTTTTTTTAAAGGGAGCAATTTTTTTTAATTGGAAATAAAAAAATTGCGCATTGTGGGGTTAAAAAAAAAACTGCAAACACACATATTCCTAAATTATTAAATTTACTAATGCTATAAGAATTTCTTGAGTGTTTCGTCGATGGTCCTCTGATTTGACGGCCGCTCCACTCGGTTCATAATACTCTTCATGGACGGCTTTCTCCTCGCTGGATTTGTGACGCCCTTCTTGGCTGTGGGGAAGACATCCAACTTAGAATGTCCCCCCAATCCATCGTAATCCATTTGAGATGGAGGTTTATTATTCAACATCTTCTTCAGAATATCCTTTTCCGATTTCACTTTTTCGGTTAATCTACTTCCTTTGAATATTGAAAATTCATTTCCCTATAAATACAAACATATCATTTGAGATAAATGTGGATATGGGTCGTAGATAGAGTACATGGTTGGCGCAGTTGGTTGAGGCGGCAGTCTCTCAAGCGGGAGGTGCCGGGTTCAATAAAACAACTTTTGCCAAATGTGTGACCTAAACACAGTTGATATAGTAGTATCAAAAACAGCTATCTGCTGATTTTGTGTAAACTGAGTTGAGAACGTGGATGTGTTCCTATTGTAAAACTACACATTGTAAGATATTAACATGGCAACAAAAGCAGCCATAACCCATATAAATATACATATGTATGTATATTGTTTATTTCGCCAACTTCTTGGGTGAGGAATAGCGGAGATAGGAGCCACGTATCATTATTTTTCACACAAAATTTGTGCTAGGTGGCTCCTACCTCCGCTATTCCTCACCTAAGAAGTTGGTGAAATTCAGCATATGACTTTTATACAAGTTACGTATATAAGACTTATATTGGGTGTCCATTGTAATAATTTATAATTTACCTTAGATGAATTGGAATATCCAACTGAAAGAGATTTCTTTAAATGAAGCATTGGGTTGCCATACTGTTTCACATTCAAATATGGAGACGACGACTCCTGTATTATTTTAATATTTTCCTTCTGAAATAAATAACAATTTACATTTAGCGATGATTCGTACTAAATACACAAAACTTCACCAAAATTATATGTTATGTTATTGTGGTCTTACCTAGGGAACCTATATAAATGTAGGAAGACATAACGGATAAAGCCATAGACAAACATTATATTCCAAAGGTAATTTCAACACTGATTATACATAATGAGTGGCAAAAATCACTGAAATATCACCAGGTTTCATGCAATTGTGGACAACCAATATGACACCCAATTGGAAGTCCCACAGCATCCACCATAGATTTGTCATAGATAATAGGAGGGGCTCAATGTTCAATAGTTCTTCCCACATTTATATAGGTTCCTTAGTTTTACTATTGTGGTCGACCCATAGACTTTTATATTAAGTACCCTAGACGTCTGACTCCAGTATCTTCAATAAAACGGAAGTGAAGCAATTTCACGCTTGTTTCTTTTTGGTATTTTAGAGTTGCAAAATTCACACAATTAACAAGATATCAATAATAAACACTAAAACATCTTTAAAACGTAGAGCGGTTGGAAGAAGGCAAATTTCATGGCTCCGCAATATACGAGACTGGACTGGAATAATAAGGTGACCATATTTTTAAAAATAAAAAGGAGGACAAAATGCGTAAATAGCGCCGAAGGCAAAATTTTTTTGGGTCAGTGAAGAAGGTCGCTATGTTTGATTTATTTTCTAGAAGATATTTTCCATAAAGGATGTATCAAAAAAATAGCGCCGCAGGTGAAATATTTGTCATAAGAAATACCAAATTACATACACACAAAAGGTAAAGGTAATTAGCGCCGCAGGCAAATTTTTTTAGGAAACAATTGCAATTTAATGTATTTTTATACTATAGTACTAGTTAATTCATGGTAGGATGAAAAAACGTGTGGTTTTGAGATTAACAGATAAGTTTTAAAATGTTAAAAATTCAAAAAGGAGGACAAAAAGAAGGACACTTTTGGAGGGAGGACAGAACCTAGAAAAGGAGGACTGTCCTTCCAAAAGGAGGACGGTTGGTCACCTTAGGAATAAGGAGTGCTAAAGAGCTGTTTCGAGCTGCCCAGGACGGAAACACTTTCTCTCGAGTGATAGTCAACGTTGGGGGGACCTGACACGACACCGAAAGAAGAAACTAACTATGAACTAAAAATTACAAAAAAACATGAAGTGATCTCCGAGACAATGAAGTTTGAGGACCTCTAGTTTAAATGGATACGAGACTACATAAAAGAATTAACAGTGGACAACTTACAATTAGCGTTGAATCTTTGCTAGTCGAAGGTTTAGTTAAGCTATGACTTAAACTTTTAAACTGCAGTTTCTTATTTGAATTTGTATCATCATCGATAATGTTGTCGAATTTTCTCTTGACCGATTCACTGAACGGAGTTTGTGTTGCAAATTGCGTCACTTTCATCTCTTCCGTGGGAGCTTTGTTACTTTCTAATTCACTTATACGAGTTTTTAAATGTTTAATTTCGTCTTCAGAGTGTAAAAGGGATTCTTCTAGTGATCTGGAATACAACACAATATATAAAGTAGGTACTACAGAATATCCCAGGGTAAACAGAAAACATTGTGTATATGTTACAGTTAAAGCATTCATTTAGTGAATGCATGCACTAACTAGCCAATGTATACATTGACTGACATGCTCAGTCAATGTGTTCACAATCATTCTAATTTACGCTTTGAGTAGTTGGTGCGTACATTTACGAAGAGGGTGCAGTCGAAGCGTACACAATGTTTTGAGCGGAGTGTAAAATGGCCGCCAATCGCGAACAGCTGTTATATTACACACACTGTTGTCAGATGTCAGTGAGTTATGTTTGATTAATTTTATATTACTTAGCAGGATTACCTCAACAAATATACATTTTTCGAACACAGCTCTCATATTAATCTAGAATACTCTTCGAATATTCATCTTAGCCTATAAAAAATAACCTGTTGGTTGTTGTTTATGCTTTAACGAATCCACTGTAGTTAATGCATGCATTAACTAGTGAATGTGTACACTCACTAGTTATAGGGTTAATTTTTATACGGAGTGTATGCATACATTAGCTGCTGTTTAAGCTTTAACTGTAACATATATAAAAGACACACAACAGATTAGTTTAATGTATACTTACACAACTTTGGTTTGT
Source organism: Ceraclea dissimilis (assembly GCA_963576895.1). Taxonomy (NCBI): domain Eukaryota; kingdom Metazoa; phylum Arthropoda; class Insecta; order Trichoptera; family Leptoceridae; genus Ceraclea; species Ceraclea dissimilis. The sequence goes on from OY756373.1 coordinate 15,417,941, forward strand.
AAATCTTGTTTTTCCATAACGATTCTAGACATTTGATTTTGTACGGCGTGTAAACTATCTCTCGCTAATTTTTTCTTTGATTCTGAATCCATCACAGCACTAAAACCAACAGTGATTATATTATTATACGTACATTGACTCCTCACAACAACGAAGAGTGGAACTGTGGCGAGAGGATCTTAGAGCGAGGCCGTGGATGGACCCGCATGAGGGTATCCAAGTAGGTGAACATCTACGCTACTCCTTATGGATCACCCTCAACAGACTAACAGTGGGTGTTACGCGCTGTAAAAAGAATCTCCAACGTTGGGGGTGCCTACCTGATGACAACATCCTCTGCGACTGCGGAGCGACCCAGGACGACAGCCACTTATTATTTATTTATTTTTTTAAATGTATCTGGGTTTATCGAAATAAACCCAAATACATCTTAAAGTACACAATACACTTCACAACTCTAGGGAATGACAAGGCGATGTATGTCACCGCATATTGGAGTGGCAGGGTATGACCCACCCGGACACAGAAGTAAGTAAGTATTATACATACCTACAAAGTAACTTTATCTTTATCCACTTTCATTCTAGTCACTACCGTGTAACAATCACTCATCTCTCTAACAACCTCATTCCTTAGAGACAATGTAATTGTGTATTGAATATAAAAAATACTGTACCGTTTTAATACTACGAGGTATGTACATAATTTGGAAACATCTTGCGAATTGTTGACCATTGATTCCACTTCGGATGCTGTCCCGTATATAACTTCTTCCAAACTAAAACAAATATCATGTGACTATTTTAAACTATATAACTTTTACCTTTCACTAATCACTTTTCTTCAGGACCCTGTTGTATATTTGTTTTTGATAAAAATAAATCTGAGTTTATCAAATATATCTTTGTACACTTTACAGTAAGCTATAAAAGCTTGTATTGTGAAGTGGAAAAGTTTTAATTTCAATTTATTTAACAAATATTAAGTAATTTACAATAAACACATACATACATATAATACAATTCAACAGTAAATTGTTATTCAATGCCCCCAGACAGCAAGTTATATACCTACTCCTACTACAGGTATATTACGGGTATGTAGTGTGAGATCTGATGACCAAGCGGTTTCCATCAGGGGCTCATGGTCATTTCCCACAGAACCTATAGTAGATGTTTAATATATAAACCCAGGAGTAAGACAATAGAATTTGAGTTTTAACTAGACTGTCACGCTGTACACATTATTTCGGTATTATAAAAGTGAATTGTGAAATTATTTTAATAAAAATAAATTAAATAAACTATTTTTTTAATCTTCTCTGTCGCTAGAACCCTTAATTAGCATAGAAATGTGCCATTAATGCCTTTCTAAATATAGAGAACAATAAACTAAGGAACTGCGACTTGAGAATGTTTTTGCCTGTTTAGAACACTAGATGATTACAAAATAAAATACATTCCATACATACCCCTTCATGAGATCAATTTGCTTCTGCAGTTTCTCACTGTTGACTCTGAGTTGTGAGATTTCCTTACACTCTACCTTCAGATAATCCACTTGCTCTCTCAGTCCCGACAGAGCTACTTCCTTTGTCCTCAATTTCTCTTTTGCATTCAACAGCTGTTCACTACAAAACACAGAAACAGTTTAATTGACGACACTTGGCATGATGACACTTTATTTACCGAGGCTGACATACAGGCCGGATAGCCCCACCTGATGCGCTTCCCCTCTGCACCCCGAACAGGTCCCCCTATGTGATTTTTCTCAATTTTCAAAAACACAGAAAGAGATAGAAGAAAACTGTCAAAGACAAAAATGGTCCTTAATAAATTCTCCACAAAAAAGGTTTGACGCATTTTTTGACACGACTAGCAGTTTATTACCCGGCAATTGTAGTTCCAGTTTAGTCCGGGACCATGTCTTTCTTGACACACTGTACACTATTGTTATATTGTTAATATCAAGAAGTTCGAGGGGGATATTTGGAAAATCCAATTGAATATCTGGGAAATGTTGACGTGGAGCTCTAACTCAGACTCCCAGTTTTTTTTTTTATAAATAAAGATCTGGGCTTGCATCTAACAAACCCAAATACTTTTCTGCACACCTTGCAGTAGGCTAAAAGCTTGTATCGCACAGTGTTGAATACATCGCTATTGTCGGGGTTTGAACCTGACACCTCTCACTTACGAGACTGCCGCCTCAACCAACTGCGCCAACCATGTACTCTAAACATTTGTGAAAGAAGAAGCATATAACAGAAATAAACTCACTCGGATTGTGCACACTTTGCTTCTATTTTTTTAATCTCATCTTGAAGGGTACTAATACTTTTATCTCTCTGTCTGACTTGGAACTCGGCATTGTCCAGTTGTACCTGCAACGAGCCAGCGTCTAACGTAATGCCTTCTGTATTCAAGAAATTGAAGTAGATCTTGCAGATATTTTTCTCGGTGGTTTTCTTACGACACTGCGGACAAGTGCTGGATCTGAAAACACCAAAAAAATCCTATTTGAATACATGTCAAACTCTGTATATAATCGATAACAAAGAAAATATGCCTGGGTGAAAAATGAGGTGTAAGGAAGTGCGGCCTTCCAAGAACCGCATGGCTCAACCACGTAGACCAGATTCTCACGGACGGACATGTTATAAGTGAAAGGAATCGTAGAGTGTGTATGACAAATTGTATGAATGTGACGGAAGCTCCAAGTGTGTGTAAGGATAGGAAAGTCTGGCGATCTGTTATCTCTGTCTATTCCACAAGGGATGCAGAGTACGGGGAACAGAATAGAATAGATAATACAATATCTAGCTACAGCTTCATTCAAATTTCAGTCCAAAATATTTAGTTATTCTGATATTAGACTTGGTTACAATGAATTATGCTTTAAGTGCATTTTGTATAAATATTTTCTGCAGACAAATTGAAGATACGTCATACAGTAGGTGAGTATTCCTTAAAACAAGTAAGGGTATTGTACAATTGGAGCCCCAACCATAATTGCACAATAGTACCCAAGTAAGTATTCGTTACAGATTTCACCTGTATCCTCATTTGAAGGAATGAGAAACAAAGGAGGAACGTGCATTTGGATTGAAGTCCAATTGCTCAATATTAAAGTCGTAACAACAAACCTTTCAATCCATTGGAGAAGACAGGCCTGGTGGAAGACATGCCCACAAGGTGTACAATATATTTCATCCGCTTGGGAATACAAGTCACTGCATATAACGCAGTTTATATTCATGTTTACTTATTAGAATTACCATCAACATTCAGATGAATTAAACGAAGACAACAATGAGACTTGATCAATAGACAATGCACAAGATATCACTGAAACACTTTCCAAAAGCAGTTGGCATGCACACAAATATAAAATGAGTCTTACACACACTGATTTTAACAAATAAAGTTAAATAATTGTAGCGTAATGGGGAACAATATTATTTTTAACTTCACACCTTTTCCAACATTCAAACACAAAGTGACAGCAACAACAAAAAGTGTTGCTATCGTGATCATAAAAATCGACAAAAGTATGTTCTTTCATTGTTTTGTTTTAAAGTTCAATATAGTCAAAAGATCGATCATACGCTAAAATTAGATTGATAGATTTAAATAGTTTAAAATTTTTACCTATTATTGTAAAAACTATAATAATCCCCGTCTACGTTCGCTGTTTTAAATTAAATGAAAATATCACAATTTTGCATTATTGGCTATTATGTGGCAAACAAATAAATTGGCAACACTAAAACTATTGCCAATTTAAAAATTTACCATAAACTATAAAAAATTTCTATGAAATGTCAAACAAGCGAAATCAAAATTTATCTATGTTTTATAAGGCATGTAAACCATATGTAAACATGGCGGAAGGCCGCAGTGAAGTTCTGTATGTTATTGAATGTTTTTATGTATTTAATTGGTGACTTCAACAAATATTTTATTTTTGTAAGTTTTACTTTTAATTATAGTTTTCGTTCTGCGTGAAATTTAATATTTTTCTTTCGTTTCTTGCATTTTTACGTCCGTTTGCAAAAAATACATTTTTTGTGCAATTATTCGTTTATTACGTTTATTTACTCAATTACAAGAATTATTTTTGTCAAAATACTTTCTTACACAGCCATTTCACACAACGCTTAGGTAAACTATGCTAGAAAAATCTTATTTCTTGTAAAAATTAAGGAACATATATCTCCGACAATATTGTCTGTATTTTCTTGCTGAAAACTTAATTACCCCCAATATGCATAATTCTGTTATGTTTTTATGTAGTTAACCCTTTTGTTTGTACAATGGGTACCAGAACTTTGGATTTAAATAAAATTATTAGTGATAATTATTCATTTTACATTATGTTCTCAGTAAGAATGACAGCTAGTAAAGGATGTCATGTTTTTATCAAAAATTGGATCCCCACACCCGCAAAATTTCTCAGAAGGCTCCGTATTTCCAGAAGTTTCTACCACACAGTATTCATTTCCAGGTAGCAAGCCATTTGTGTACCAAGTTTGATCGAAATTGCTCCAGGCGTTCCAGAGTTAGGGTGGAACAAACATGCATACACCTGATACATCCATTTTTATTATATTTATAAGATGATGTTAATTAGATTATAAGATAATGTTTCAGTATTGGATGATGTGTGAGGGATGGGCGCAGTGCGAAGGCCTGTGGTGAGGGTGAGATGCATCGTGGAGATTGTGTCGGAGGTGAAGTGGTCCGCTCGGTGAGTGAACTGTACAGTGCTGACGAAGTGGAGCTGCTGCTGGAGGAGATCCGGGGGCTGGAGAGGGCCCCCGCAGAGCTGCAAGACTTTGAGATTGCGGGCAGCCAGTCGGGGGGCCTGGCCGCTGGTGTGGGCTCGGTGCACAGCTGGGACAGTCACCCGCACTATAGACGCACGCCGCCGCTGCCCCCGGCTAGGATTGCCCCAGTGTATTGTGACATGCATCACCTACTGACTTACGTTGGGTTCCTCAGGTTCATTATTACTGTGAGTATTACATATTGCATCACCTATTTATGTATTAATTACTTCCCGCACATACTTTTGGTAATTTATTATTCAACAGTCACCATATCCTGTGTTATTTAATTTACCTGATGGTTAATTCAATAGGTTGCGTACATTCTACATTATTGTTATAATAAATTAAACTCCATTAGGGACAGATACTATTCTAACCCTTCACTCAGGTTTACAAAATGTAAATTTAGACAACTTACAATCAGAGCCGTATTGACTTATAACACACTTGTTTGTATAAAAAAGTTTATATAACCATGTGTAATAGATTTATGTTGTACATCTTGTAACTGGTTTATTTGCTGACAAATTTTAATTCTATAAATGCTACTTCGGAATGACCCATCTGTATTCTGTACGCACACAGTTTTCGTTTCCATCATATTCTTGCTATATGTTGAAGAGGGTGGTACCTAATTTGTTGTATGTTTTTTTCCAGTTGTGTTCCTTGTGCTGTGTGTGCCTGGAGTATGGAGCGGGAGGTTCCGAGTTGTTCCTCCTGCCGCATGCGGAGAGACTCAGGTTGCTGCTGGCGACTGCACTCTTTACTTTCATGTCCTCTGCAGCATTATTGTTTCTGGACATTTCAAGACTCGTACAAATCTTCCCTTTCAACTGGGCCAAATTGGTGAGTTATCAAATGTATCTTGTTATTTTTTACACAGAAGAAGGACTTGCCAACACACTTCTCAGCATTATGATAAACAAGAGTCTAAATATTGTAAACTCATTAGCCTAATACTGGGAAACATTCACCTATCCAGATATCATATACTGTATCAAAGTACTATACTACTCAGATATACTGCTCTATATACACATGCAAGCTAAATGCCTGAAATATCACTATTTAGAAATCTTCTTACAATGTTTCGTGTAGTATATTCTTGAAGGAGTTGGTGGTAGGAGTAAGTACCACTGACTCTGGCAACTGATTCTAAGCCCTGTCAGCTCTATTGGTTAAGAAGTGTTTCCGTGGGTTGGATGTGAATCTTGTTGTCATTCATTCGACTCATTCAGTCTGTCAAGTCCATTTTTTTTTTAACTTTTACCACATTAACTTTTTTACATTTTTCACATTGAAAATTTTGGCCACAACTAACTCTGGTGGCAGATCATTCCATGCATCCACTACTTGATTGGATAAGGAATGCTTCAAGGGATTCTGCTTGAAACTGTGTGTTTAGCTTCAAAGTGTGACCTCTTAAATTGGTGTTTTGGTTGTTGCGTATTTGTTTATAATATATGATTATTATTTCCAGAATGCCTGGTTGTATATTAGTGTAGGAGTGATGTATCTGATAGCCGGGGCCTTGGCTCTGGCTGCCGTGGCTAGTGATGATTACTGGTGGGTGGGAGTGGATGCTACTAATATGCTTATTGCCGCTTCAGTGAGTCTATTATACTATTCATACTTATTCACATATTCATGGTTTTGTCAGACATTGCCAATTTTTCTGTACCTCTATTTTTATATATTGTTACAAAACAGAAACAGAATACCCTATGATTTGCATTAGAAAATGGAAATATTTCTTTATTAGACTACCTTCACAGACATACTTCACTCTTATAGTATTTGATGCATATTTCCATGCATTACAAAATTAAAAGCATTTTGATATCATAAGTACAAGTTTATTTGAAATATAAGAAAGATAAAGGTATCAAATAGGACACTCGTTTTACTATGAGTTAAAAACGTAAGCTTTTTAAAAATTGTTGTAAACTTGAGATCTTTTATATTATGTTATATTATAATATTTCAAACCCTGATAATTACGGGATACTCCTCCCCCTTAACACAAGTTTTACTTTATAAGGGGGGGTAAAACGTTATAATATATAGGTTAAGATTTATATACTCAAATATAAATTTAATCTGTCTACTTATTGTAATTACACATGTTTTAAATAAATAAATAAAAAAAAAAATTTACTTGGATTTTTTTTTTCGTGTAAGAAATTGAATGTATTAAAAAAATGTGTGACTATTTTCATGAAAAAAGGTTTATTTAATCATAAAAAAATAATTCATAGTCATTTCTCTTGTTTGATCATCTATAATGTTGTTTTTTTAGTCTTTCGGCGTAATCGGCGGAGTCCTGAGCGCCATCACTGCGGTGATATACTGCTACCGACGTCCGCCTCCAAACAGCGACTCTGCCCTCCTGGGCAACACTCCGTCGCCTAGTCCGACGCCTCCGCACTCTCCTATGATGGCGCCGCAGGGTCCCAGGGGCTACGCCCCCGTGCCCATGGAGCCCGAGCCAGTCCCGTGTTCCTCCAAGACTCCCTTATAGTGATTTATCTTCGCAACGTCCAAATATGAAAGGAGAGAACTACTAGAGTTGATTAGACACAGATGTATTTATTTGTTATTCAGTGTTTTTATTATTTAATTAATTGATTTAAGTAGCAATGATTTACGTTATTTATTATTTTGTAGATAACCGCTGTAATATATAACTAGATCCACCGTCTCCTAGAGTAGGTACTCTAGCCGTGCTGTAACAGTTGGCAACATAGCATAATGATCAAATAAGACACCACTCTTGTCAAATCTCTCAAAGAATATAATATGTGGTCCGTCATACTCATTGTTAAGGGACTGTTATTCCATACATTTCCTTAGCGACGGTGATGGCAACCTCGCGTATAATGTTTTATGTATTAATCCTACATCATGGCTAGAGAAAGAGAGAAATGTCAAGGTGGCGGTGCTAGATCTCATTTGACAATAGATTGTGTAACGATTAATACGTTTTGGACAGTATTAACAACTTCTCCAATTCACGGGAATAATTTGTTAATACCTTAATTAATAATTGGCATTTTAAAATGTAAAATTCACTTATTAACCAAATTGAAACAGGTGGGTTTTTCAATTTGAGTTAAGCTGTTTTCAAAGTTTAGTGGAGTTTGAATTGAAATTTTAATAGAATTCCGCTTTATGGTTGTTCCTAATTCAAATATCTATTTTAAGTTTTCAGACACAATCTAAGTTCCAAAGAGATTTGACATTTTAGTTTGTTTTTTTTGTTTCTATTTGTGTGAGGTGTTAGAAAAAATCTGTGTCTTTCTAGACTTTGGGGATGTGTATTTGGTCCCGTGTTGAAAGTATAACCAAAGAGATGGTAAATTGTGTTTTATATAGACATTGCGCTGTTAGAGACGTAGATATTATATTATTTAGTGTTGTCATATCAACAGAGTGTCGCCGCTAATGAAAACTATTGACTGTTGACAATTAATGACACTCCTTAGTGAGTAGGTTACCAATATTATTAATTAATAATTATTCTACTCTCATATATTGTCCTTATTTATTTGTCGTTATATTTAGTGGAAATAATGTTGTATCAGATATGTAACAAATTACATGAATTGTCAAAAAAAAAGGACAAATTTGTTTTCTATAATGTGTTTGTGATGTATCAAGTCTGGTGAAAAAATGGACAAATATTCGTAATATGGTTCTTGTTCTAAATTTGTCACGTTTGAATTTATCCAATGACAATTGATCAATAATACTACGACAAAGGGATTGGTCGACTTATATTTGAAATTGGAGTGTCATGTTTGAATCTATCCAATGACAATTGATCAATATATAATTCTAGACAGTTGGATTGGTTGATTCACATTTGAAATTAGAACAGTTTTTTATTCTACCTCAATCTTTCATTTATATCTGATACGACACTGATCGCAGACTTATTACGCACATATAATTTGTATATCTTTCTGTTAGTACAAAGTTTTTCCTAAATAGTATTACTCCTTTTTTACGTAATGTCAAGTTGGAATTTCTAGTTAGATAAGTAATCGGAAAATAAAAGTCTTCTAGTACCTACCCACAACTTTTTTTAATAAGTTTCTTATGGTACTAATAGTTATGTTACTGCTGGCCGCACCCAATCAAATGAGATCAGCGTTCATCTGTCCTTGTTCTAAATTTGTCAAGTTTGAATTTATGCAATGACAGTTAACCAATAATTCTATGTACATTCGTATTGGTCGATACATATTTGAAATTGGAATGCCATGTTTGAATTTATCCAATGGCAATTGATCAATAATTCTATGTACAACGGGATTGGTCGATTCATATTTGAAATTGGAATGTGACGTTGAATAGGATTTGCATAGAATGTTTTCTTTCAGGGTGCATTCGGCCTAATATATTTAATTTATATTTGAGCACGTACTGTGCACTTATTCTGGAAATTGGGTTGCCGTTTGAAAAAAATATCATAGACAGTAAGTATTCTTACTGTGTCTTTTTTCTATTGATTTGATTGGCTTCTGATGTTTATATACGCTTAAAATAAATTATGATCCTATATCTACTTAAATACATTTTTTTCGTTTCTCTAGTCAGAAGGTCTTTGAGTAATCTTTTTGTATTTTTCTAGTCGACGAATTTCTCCTACTGTCTTTTTTATTATTATTATTATTAGTAATATTTTGTATACAAAAACGTTCAAATGTTAAAAAAATATAACTTTCTAGTCCAAAAATAAAGAACTATTTTTTTACTTAGATAGTTGTGACTTTTCTGGGATTAGAACGATTTTAGATTTTACATTTTTAGCTGATTTTTGTTTTATAGTTAGCTCTAAAAAACAATTGCGAACTATCCTCAACATTCTGACATCTGTTTATCCATTGTGTAACAATAAACTGTCTATACCCTCACCCTTGCAGGGTAGGCAGAAAGGACGGAGCGCCAGACAGCCCTATCCTTACACGCACTCCTGCTATAAACTAAGCAACAAAATCAAGTTTATCGTATATAAAAAGGAGACCGAATATCAAAAAATATACCCTTTAGTCACTCCGTCTCAACCAAATCACAGCTTTATATCTAATAAACTACGGGAACAATCTCGAGTTGCGGTAAATTTCCGACATATTGTTTATTGTTCTCTAATCATCCGTAGGCCTTATTTAAGGCACTTGTAATCGTCAGGTTTACATATTAAACAAACATCACAAAAAAAAATGCAATACATCAATTAAAAGTTACAGCAAACAAGAATGAAATCAATAAACATATGGGGACAAAACAAAACATAAAGCAGGTGTGGTTTAGTTCAATGCAGGTCTGGACGTAAATTGTCCAGAACTACATAATGTCAATGACAACAGAATTAGAGAGAAATCAGTATAAAACAGAGACATATTGTTAAATGCAGGTCTGGATGTAAATTGTCTAAAACTGCATTTCGTCAACAATAAATAATACTAGTATGAAATTATTTTAAACTGGCGAACATAGTCATGAGAAGGAACGACTACCTTCTTTATTCACACTCATGGCTCTGGCCTAAGTGCAAATAAAGAAGGTAGTCGTTCCTTCTCATGACAACAATAATTACGATGAGTCCGAAACATCTCTTCAACTCTCAAATATTTTTTTATCGAGAAACTTGACAACCAATTTTCTACCCGATAGAGTCACTTCTTCTTTCGTATGCGAATACAACCATTGTACAAATGATCTGGGAGTCTGGGTCAGAGTTTCAAATGTTGAGGTTATTCGAGTAAATTTTATATTTGGTTTATTCTTTTCGGTCGTGTAGACATGTTACATAATACGATGTAACACGCGTTGTGTTGAAATTCCCAGAAGAGTCGTGTCATACAATATAATTTAATAGAAATAAAACATGATAACGTAATTATGAAAATACTATTGTATTTAGTTTTTATAATATCTAGTCGTACCTAGTCAAGTATACACCGTACATATACATTATCTATTACATACATATATATTATATACTTATATATAAGTTATTGTACGTTACTCTCGAGCCTTGGTCACAAGACTTTGTGCAGATCAGCCATGTCAAACATGCGGCCTATTGAGCGTTTTCCTGCGGCCCAAATGAATTTTGAAAACAGCCAGATAAAGCGGTCCGCGTGCGTGGTAAAAACCGAAAACAAAGGACTGTTACGATTGGTATAAAATAGGAAAAATAACATGTGTATAAACTATTTTTAAAATGTCCGTAAAAGCACGTGAACATAACTTAATTACCTAAAGACAAAAGATGTCAAAATCTGACAAAAGAAGTTAATATTTGTAGTATTTTTTTGTATTGTTCTTTACTTATCTTATAATAGCACTTTTTTTCGTTAAGATTTTCAGTAGTTTATCTTGTTTAAGATTAGGTTTTGCGGCTCACCTAGTCTATGGTCTTCATGATTTTGGCCCACCAGTGACTTTGAGTTTGACATGGCTGGTGTAGATCGTGTTTTTATTCAGGTTATATTAATAACACTAACCTACTCGTCATCGAGACATTTCGCACATTACGCTAGTGAAATAAAATATTTAGTCGATCGATATGCCCTCAACTGTTAATCCAGTGGGTGCAGGTTCGATCCCCGATGCCGACCTACTCCACTTCACGACGCAAGCTTTTCAAGCTTACTGTGAAGTGTGCAAAGGTGTATTTGGGTTTATTTCGATAAATCAAGATTCATTTAAAAAAAATAAAAAATACTCGTAAAATGAAACACAACATTTAATATCTCTCACAGACTTTGACTTCTCAAACAGAAGACTAGTTTACGGGCACATCCATGTCTTTCGTTAAGCCAATACAACGCTTTAATAAATCGTAATCTGTGGGAGATGCAAAATAAACTTCCACGAAGAACCTTCGGTCATAACGTTTATTACATCGAGTTGTAATCATCTTTATGACGTCACCAATCATGGTGGTGATGTTATTGGTATGGTCAGGCTTGTACACTATCGTTGGCTTCGAACTAGATTAAGGTCCGAAGTACAGTCTGTCAAGCATGTAGCTTTTTGACAACATTGGCGGCAACACTTGTGGTATTTCGATAGAAATGACATTGTTGCCACCGAACTAAATTGTAACTGTAATTAATCCAAGACACAAGTCTTTCTTGACTGACCGTCTTCTCCAATTTTGTCTGTAGCATGTCTGTCTTGAAAAAATGAATATTTCAATGTGTAGGACCTTTACTAAACTAACCAGTAGATGTTTAATGTGCGAAATGTCTAACGTTCATTCACTCATTCCTGATTCTAGTCATCTTATATTTGATTTTTTATTATTTTAATGTATAATTACATACATTACATAGGTTTTATATTGTGTACGTCTATTGATTATTGTTATTTACTGCTTTTTTAAGACTGATTTTTATTTTATTGTTTACCTAATGCAGGCTTTGGAATGAAATGCGTCGGGTCACACTTTTTGGCATAAGCATGAAGTTGCTGCAAACCGTCTGCAAATGCTAGCACAACAGAAGTTAGCTGCGAATGTCGCGTCAACCCAACAAACACAATATTTTCTTTTCAATTCGTAGATTTCATTCCATTGCCTGTTTTTTATTATTAAGTTTAACAAGCCTGATATTTTTATTTAGTAATTAGCTTTATTAATTGGTTCTTAGTGTTAGCTTCTATAGTAAAACTTACAGCAAACCACCATCCATTTACAAACATCAGTTGAATGTATATTTTTATAAATGTCACAGTAGATTCTTCTTGCAATAGATTGGCTCTGATTATTTCGTCACATGGAGACCACTCGGCAACATCTCGTTATTATCTATAATAGTTTTTCATGTAAATGTTTTAATAAATAAAACATGTATGTAACTTTATGGCACAAATAATAGTATAAGCTAAATTACATATGTATTTGATATATATGTAGGTATTGTTGGTAATCATTTTATTCAACACTGACTCCATTTTTTTAAGTGTGTAATGTTTTAATACCATTGTTAACGAGATTTGTTTTCAATTTTAATTGGTTTTAAGCGAGAGACCGACCTAATCATTTGCGTGTATCGTAACACATTACAAAGCCAGCATTACAGCTGTCAGTACAAAATGCGTGACCGGTCATTGCTAGGAAACTGCCGTAACGTCAAGCTCGCTCTACATGTTACGTTATGGCCAGATTTCATGGTAAATCTCCCAGAGATTATAAGGTTTGCAACTCAATAGTATCAATATATCTTTTTTTTTTCAATTCTTTCACACCGTGTTATAAGTGTGGAATTAAGTTGCGTAATTTTGATTAATAATGCTATTAGTAGATGTATTTGACGTTTATTATTAATTTACGCGCGTTAATGTAATAACTCGTGCCAAAAATATGTTCGTTCGTTTAATTATTAAGATCGCAAAATACCAATACTCAATTCAGTGTCGTACATTTCCAAATATTTTTGTTTATGGCAATCAACATGAGGTTTTTCTTGTCAGCCTTGTGTCAATTAGTTTTTCTGAATTAATCAATCTTTTGAATTCATCATTATTTCATTCTTAAAACTCTCATTAGGGAACCTCTATAAATGTAGGAAGACATAACGGATAAAGCCATAGACAAAACTTGACTGCCACTACTAGCCTTTCCGCTACGTATGCGCCATTTTTCTCGATGTAAAGTACACTAATTTACCATTTAATTACATAGGTTATATTCCAAAGGTAATTTCCGCACTGATTATACATAATGAGTCACAAAAATCACTGAAATATCACCAGGTTTCATGCAATTGTGGACAACCAATATGACACCCAATCATATGTTTGCAGCTCTAATGGCGTCCACCATAGATTTGTCATAGATAATAGAAGGGGCTCAATGTTCAATAGTTCTACCCACCTTTATATAGGTTCCTTTACTCTCATAGTAAACAATATTCAACACATTTCGTCATTTCTCAATGTAAGTTTTTCACGCCATTTATCAAACTAAATACAAATTCATCATGCCTCTAAATTACCGAGCTACATATCGTCATCTGATTATAGCAAGGTCCTAACTAGCATTAACTTTTTGTGTAAAAACGTTTCCGACCGACATAATCTACGAGTACAATTAACGAAAACACCCTAAAGTTGAGTAGTTTTATAACAAACTACTAGAGACTAATAAGGTTCTATACGTGCGTAAAAAAACAAAAATAAGTACGCTCGTTTTTCTCAACATTTTAGTGTTGTCAGTTACCTTGTTATTATTTTCAATAGACGATATGTTGTAGCATTCGAGAAGATATTTTAATATAGGGTTGCCATTTCATTATTTTTTTTCCTATCATCAAAATTAATAGAGCCCTTTTTTGTAAACGGTCACACTGTGAATATTCTTTCTCCTCACCATTCAATTAATAAATTGATTTTCACTCTTTATTTGTAATGTTACAATTGTTTTTGTATTTAGATATTAACAAATAATGAATATACAAATTACTGTGTAACTGACTATGTTCCGTGTTTAGCTCTGTAACAGTTAATCAATAAAAAAAGGGTAATAGAAGTAAAATTAGTTCTTTGTATCTGTAATGTGACAACTGTTTGTGGGCAGAAGATTGTAACTTGTTAGTAAATTGTAACATTACAGGAAATAATCATTACGATCTCTGTGTGAGTATAGCTGTAGCTCTAGCAATATTTGGTTTCCTTGAGGCGATAGCAGTCGCTAAACGGTACGAAACGGTTCTCTGTTCTACATATCATCTGTGCGATTCAACGTGTTCTATGTGCACAGTTGACACGCTCAGTTGTTGCGTATTTGACATTCGTTCATCATTGATAATAGAGTGGTCCGCATGTGCTGTTCACTCACTCTTATTAACACGCAATATGTCTATCCCTTTCTACCAAAGAAAAGTGCTGTGATATCGCTATCTCGATGTATATCCATCAACTCACTTTTATTAGTATTTTCATATCTCTATCTCAGTTTGACAATTCCAATTTGAACAATCACCTAAATGTGTTCTGTCTTCGTGCAATAATTGCTTGTTGATTCGTTGAGTGAAAATTAACAACAGAAAACGCAGCCCTGAATAAATGAGTGTTAAAATGCATACTACGTGAATAAAGTTAAAAATTCAGAGTTTACGGTTAGCGCAGTTGGTTGAGGCGGCACTCTCTCGTGCGGGAGATGCCAGGTTCAAACCACAGCGCTCGCGATGTATTCCACACTTTGCGATACAAGCTTGTAGCCTAGTGCAAGGTGTGCAGGAAAGTATTTGGGTTTGTGTATGCAAGCCCAGATCCTTTTTTAAAAATTAAAATTAAAGGATTTCCTGTAAGTTACGTCATTAACAAGTTACGATGTTCTCGCTACTAACAGCATTCAATGTAATGTATTATGTTACGTCCTACTTGACTACTTGTTACAATCACCGTAGTACATATTGTTACCATACGTTGTATTATTAATTAATTAATATTACACAATAGACCTACTGTATCTGTATTCTCTCTAGATTGTAAAACGTTCATTTATATACTGCCACACTTGTATTATTATTTGTAATTCATTAGTTTCTACTAATATAAAATATGTATTTTTACCTTTGTAAGTCATATCTGCGTTAGATTACGTAAAACACAAACAAAACAAATGAGTGTAACATGTCAACAACTCAGAAAAACATTTGAATTGGAATCGGAACATGGAATTCATTTGACTTTTTGAATTTTTAACTTGTCAAGTCAAGACCTACGTCAATTTTCATATAGGCCCAATCATTGAAAAACCAATATGGTGACAACCTGAGAAATATTTTAGATTTTTAAAAAACAGTAAAAATGTGTTACATTGATTTGTGTATTTTTATGACACACTTAATGCGAGCGAAATAGTAAATTTGCAACAGACTAGAAAAAACATTTATCGAAATCATACATAAAACGTTGTTTCTAGTGCAGAAGTAAACTAATTTATATTGTTTTTTTGAACAAATGATTAAACCTGCCTACTCTGTAAATTGTGACGTCACATCACTTTCTTATGTTCCTGTGTGGAGGCCTATACGAACTAGTATATTCACACAAAACAAATGAGTTTAATGTGTCAACAAGTCAGAAAATATTTGACAAACAATAGAATGAATTTGAATTGACGGTTTTCAATTGTTGAGTTTGTGTTCTTCTTTTAAAACGAACAGGCCATTATGCACAAATATGAACCAATTGTAAAATTGATTGCGAAATGATTGTTTAGTATTATTGTACTTTGAGTTGAATGTATAATTAGGTTAGGAATTGAGTGAGTGTATAATATAACGTTCCACGCGTTGGGACAATGACCAATGTACTAATACTTAGTATGTTTGTACGAGGATAGTAGATATCTCTAGATGTTTGACACGAGGGATGATGTATAAGATGTCTAAATAGAAATATTGTGTTGGTTTTCATTACAGTTATATCGTTTAATTATTCCTGCCATTAGTTTGCTCAAATAATTCACATTATTTATGTCATTAATATACATCGGGAAAAGGGATTCCGTTTTAGTACTGATGTGCAATAAATCCTTTTTAATCCTATAATTCCATATACGGCTCATGACCAAAAGTATTATTTCTCTTCGAATTTAAATTACCGGGGTTTCCATCTTTACCTGAATTCTGTACAACTATCAATGTCTATAGGGGAAAAAAACAATAAGTGAAGTGTAAACAATAAATTCCCACGTAACTTGTATCAGCGTGCATTATGCAGGTAGTATTGACAACATTTGCCAAGTAAATAAACTGTATAATATTTTTGTTCACTCTACGTCCCTGCACTTCTCCTAGTCCCAGGTACCTAGAGAATCGGATCTCCCGATGTATAGTCATTAACTCGCTGACTATCGATACATTTCGGATATTTGAACTAATACTGTCGTTATCAGCAAGAATCGTATATAAACCAAAAGTTTGAAACTGAGATAATCGTGAAAAACATCTCAAATCATAAAAAAAAAATCCTTCGTTATTTCATCATATCTGATATAATAACTCATGAAAAAACGTCTAAATATTATTTATTGTATAGTTTGCATGAAGCATTGTGAGAAGATTCGTCCCATTTAGTAGAAGCAGGTGTAACAACTGCATGATTTTATTAATTAGGCTATATTGTGTGATGAGTTAATATTAATTAGTTTATATAACCTAAAAATTTCCATTGACAATATTATCATCGATAGTTTATTTGGTACGCAGTGAAAGGTACAGCTATTGGTCGATATGAATTAATTGTAAATTGAATTGGCCAATAGCAGCATCTTATTGTGTTTTATGTCACTTATGTATTGGATTAAGAATGTAACCGAGTGTGCAGTGTACGCAACTGTCAATTTCTATGGTAAATCTCAGAGTAATATAGTATAGAGGTGACACGTTAAGCCCTGCATGAATAGACTCATGCTATCTCCTTTTAACTGAGAAAGAAACAAGTAAAAATTTCACTAGCTGATTAAGCTTGTCCTCTCTCCCAGAGAATTTGAGGGAGAGCGGAGGAGTGGGAGGAGGAATGTCATGATTATGTTGCCACAAGGTTGCCAGCCTAACGATTAGAATGTATGGAATTTCTAGCAATTTCTGCGGCATTTGCGGCAACTTCAGTCTCTGCCTTTTTCCTAACCGAATGTCTCTGCCACTTTTCATACAAAAAATGTGGTGAAAAGGTGTGAGTCATTTCAAACACCTATCGACCACTCTATCCTATACTTGGTCTGAGGTTTAAACTAATAGACATTGACTTTGGGTACAAGAGTGTTGTGATTAAAAAAATTATGATATGGATGACATTATATAAAAAAATTAAATTATTTGTAACGTCCACAGATCTCAACATATCTATTCACACAATAATGTATTTAAATAATTTTGGTATTTTACTTTATATTGCAGTCCATCCATTAGTGATTATTGTTTTGCAAAACATTCCACGGCTTCTGTACGAATGGAATTTTCGTTCGTTCAATCAATAAAGTCGTGTTATTGTATTTCTATGTAAACTTTTTGTATCAAGTCAAAGCAGTCGGTTAACATTTGTTGCTGTTTTGGAGATCTGGAAATGTCCAGTTGATAAATTTATACCGTCACAATACAAAATGTGGTGTATTTTATCTTTTTGGTATTCTAAAGTGGCAAAACACACACTTTTAACAAGCTATGAGAATAAAATTTGAGAAAACGTTGCCGACGAAATGTCAAAATTTTCCTTACGATTTGACAGTTTGTGGGCATCAGTTTACTTCACTACTAGCATTGAGTACACCATCTAGGTACTTAATTTAAAATTCTATACAAAAACTGCAAACTTTGTTTGCCATTGATGAACAATATACCTTCATTTTGTAATGTATATTGTATGAAATTGAGGTACAAATAATTTTGCAATATTATGTGTTAAATTCCAAATAATTCAATCTGTCTATCTAAGCAGAGTGGATAGAACGCCATTGGGGGCGTCTTCAATTTTTTTCGCCACTAGAGTGCGCTGCAATAAATGGAGGTCCCCATAGATACGGCAGGTACTGTATATTATTATTCTATGGATAATAAACAAATGGTTTGTTTTGTTATGACAGTATTGACAGTTGTGAAGACCTTCATTTACTGCAGCGCCATCTAGTGAGTGCTAATAATGTGTAAATAGATGAATATTTATTGATTGATTTAGGTTACTAGCAACATTTCTATGTATGTATGTTTATGGTATTTTGTTCCATATCAACTCCATTGTATAGTATTATATGTATGTATGATTAATTGATATATAAATGTATTTATTATGGATTGTGCTTCACGTTTATTTAATTATTTATTTATTTTATGGATGTTTTATCCAAATCAAAATTGTGAACCAATAAAATTCATTTGATCGATGAAATCGTTTTAATTTTCTAGTAATTGTTGTATGGCGACATAACTAATTGAAAACAGGCGCTATAGTGAAATTATTTTAAACTGTCGAATGCAGTCATAAAAGTATGACAGAGAAGGGACGACTACCTGCTTTATTCGTTCACACTTTTATGACTGAGTTCAACAGTTTAAAATAATTTCCCATTCAACAGATCCCGTAAATTTCAGGGGTACTTTTGGAATACTTTTTTATTCAAGGATTTTCCAAATAGTATTGTATTTCTAAAACAGTCAATCTGTAGTCTATACTTTCATCTATCACTAACATATGTCTTCAGTTTCAAGACGATTCTCTCAGTATTGGCTGAAAACGCCGAAGCTGAGTGACAGCATATAGGACCTTAACGTACAATCTTATCATGGTACTACTGTACTGGATTGGGACCTCCACAGATATGTAAGATAAATATTCATGTTGTGAGATAAATAACTTGAGATAACGCATGATAAATGGATTTATAATGTTTATTAATTTCACTGTAAATTGATAAAACATAATTGTAATTTATCAATCTACTGTTTACAATACTTATCTCCTTCACAAATCTATCTATCCCCTCACCCTGAATCCTTACACACTTACTTTCGTTACATTCTTGCAATTTGTCATACATGCTCTTTGATTTCTTTTACTCAAAACGCATCCATCATTTTCCAGGTCAATCTCTGATGACCACACTTCCTCACACCGCATTGTTCCCACATGTTTGTTTTTTTAGTCATCCTGTCATCATTCACTCTCCCAACATGACCAAACCATCTTCATGAGTTTCCTTCATGCCAACTGACTGATTGATTAAGCATTCCAACACTTCTATTCTTTGTCAAGGGCCTCCATTGGTGTTATTAAGTCCCCTCCCCCTTAATTTTGAATGTCCTAAATGTATCGGCAGACAATGGGTTAACTGATATCAGTAGATAGTAGAAGTGATTTCTAATTCCTGCTAACAATAATCTGTACTACTTTACACTCGAGATAAGCTAATCTGGGATTTTGGGTATTACCATCAACAGAAAAATAATCAATAAATCAACTCACTCCACTTCACGATGCAAGCTTTTCTAGTTTACTGTGAAGTGTACAAAATGGGAAAAACCCAGACACATTTAAAAACCAAAAAGAAATTTGTGGATGTGTACAGATCTACTCACACATCGGCATTGCGGGTTTAAGTGATCACTTTATGTCAATGCCAGCTTGATCATTTTTATGTACAAACCTGATTTATTTAAATTATTGATTTTGGTATTATACCTGTAGCTGATAATACTAATGGGATTATATATACCGACCTAGAATGCCAAATATTTTTTATTTCACCTGCTAATTCTGTATATTTACGAATTTATCAGTATGATACCATCCCATACATTTTAGATAACGTATTAACACAAAGAAATTAGTATTGAATAAACTGCATGAGTCGATAACAATAACTTAAGTGATATCAACAAATGTACGAAAATTTGGATTATTTCAATTAACAATGGCTGCTGTTTACACATAGTTTAATTTATATAATATGATTACACTTGAAATACAATTTAATAAGGTGATATTTAATATACAAGATCAAGATGAGCGATGAAAATATTTATTCGAGTGACGAAATGTTGAGGAAGAAATTTTCCGGGCATCGTTTCGTTATTTCACCTATTGGAATTCTCAAACTTATAGGAAGTGTAAGTATCCATAATATTACATATAATAAAAATGGATGTATGTGAGTATGTATGTTTGTTTCACCATAACTCTGGAACGCCTAAAGCAATTTCGACCAAACTTGAACACAAATACCTTGCTTTCTAGAAACGAATACTGTGTGGTAGAAACTTCTGGAAATGAAAACCCTTCTGAGAAATTTTGCTGATGAGGGGATCTAAGAGTTGCATGGAGTAATCTGTGGTGTCGTATGAAAGGGCGTGTGAAAATAAATTCAGATCGTATGTCATATTTTATCTAACTCAAGCCATCTGGAGACACCGAATGATTGAAAGGATCCGGTCTAGAAAATTGTAGGGTTGATCGAACATTGTAGAACCTTCTAGAAAGTTATCAGAATGAATGCACAGATGAACGTGATTTGATATAAAGCTAAAAAGATATATACGATAAAAATATTATCCTCGTATTTCAGATACTTTTCTTAGCATCGGCAACACTGTCACTCGCTCTGCAAGTTTGTATTGGAGACTCCTGGCTGGAGCTGACATTCCCCATATTGGTAGCCACATGTGGAGTCCTTAGTATTATACTGTATGCTTGCTGCATCTTGGGGGTGGCAAAGAGGATGCCCAACAGATGGGTTAAACTGGTAAGGTATTTTTTAGACTAAAATGTTTCAATCTGCTGTTTCTCAAATTATATCTCAAATCAAAATACCAGCCGGTAATAGCGACAAACTAAAGTGGAATCACAGTATTCCCTGCGCCCCCTAGAGTGGAGTAGTGTTCCTACTTCATTTCACAATCAAAAGTAGGTTTCAAATGTTGCATCCACTCCTCAGCAGATGGTGTTAGCATCGGAAACATTGGGTCAGTGTGAAATAAGTTCCAGCAGTAGCATATATACAACTTCCAAAAATTTCGCGATCGACAGACAGACGTGGTGGAATGGGTGAACGTTGCCCTGGGCATAAAGTGATCAGTTAAGCCAGCCAAAGCCGACTCGTAAGCATCAGAACACCCATTGTGCTTCATCCCCAAGGGAGTTTACATAACGTTGCATTATGTAAATGAAGATAACTCTCGTGTCTGTTGAGAAAAAAACTGTAATGATTAAAAACGTTTTCCTTATTTTGCAGGATGTCAGTCTCTCTGCCTTGATCTCAGTGGTGACGCTAGTTTTCTCAACTTTACTCCTAACAAACTGCAGCGGTGAAGAATACATGACAGTGGTTACGGGAGTTGTGTGTATAGTCGGGATAGTGTGTCTGGCTATTGGGAGTGCCATGCTGTTTATATCATGGAGGAACATTGACGAAGACATTGAGGAATTACCCACAGCACCCGGAGCACCTGAAGACTTTGACCCGAAGAGGAAATCTGTCTTTATTTAAAATAATTTATAGTAGCGAAGTAGCTAAACAGTACAAAAATTATACCATTTTAAGCTAAGCAAATCGAGATTTAAAACAATTAAAAAAACGGGAGACCTTAGATCTCGACAACTGTGACTAAATATGCTTTGGAAAAAATTTGTAAATACATTGAACCTTTATCTAGGGAATTAGAGTAAAAGGTTTCATATATCTTGTATAGATTTCTCAAAAAAAAAGTGAAAGACACCTCTGATCTTTTTTCCAAAAAACAGAAACTTGTTTTTCGAAAAACATACAGATTTTTTTTTTTTTGATAAAATGCATTAAAATCGGGTAAATGTGTGAAAACATTTTTAGTGAAGCGAAATCAACTGCAAAAAGTTAAAAGATAGTTGCTTTTTACATTTTTCATGCGATTTTGAACCTTAGTGCCGCGGAAAACGACTGCGATGTCATAGTTGGGGTCTGAGCCTTAAGAATTGTTTCATTTTTCATCAAACAGCTTTATATTGAAATTCCACACTATTGCTAAGAACTATTTCAACTAAGATTAGGTAAGTAAGTAATTAGGTAATAATTAGCAACACAACAGCACACTGGCCGGTGACGAGGTGATAAGCTGTTATGCCGCCTAGTGTAATATTGTATTCACATAAGAAAAAAAATATATATAAATTAATTAAAAATAAAGCTATTTTTAATTTAATGCATTGTTTTTCAGTTACTTATATTTAGATTTATTAAAATTTCATTCACCAGAATAAAAGAAATGTGCGAGATCGAAGATGTCGTTAGATGGGGGAGGCAACAGAGAAGACAATGGTATGCACGTGTGAGGAGAATGGAGCCATCCAGACTCCCTCACATTGCATTGCACAGCCAACCCCAGGGCAGACGACTCCCGGGCAGACCACCAAAGAGATGGATTGACAGTTGGGAGTCGACATCGCAGGAGGCTAATCCATCTTCATAACAGGCCACAAGGCCTATATTAAGAACAAAAAGAAGAAGAAAATTTCATTTAACTTTATCTGAATAAACCCAAATAGGTATATCTGAACAGCGTGGATGCAATCAACCTAAGATCATGGAAAGGGATGGGGGGGGGGGCCATGGGGGAGGCCTATGCTCAGAAGTCGACGACTACAGGTGGAGGTAGAAGAAAATATATATCAATGTATATTACAGAGCAAGTTAAATTCTCGTGTTCTGATTGAAAGCATAAATGAAATGATAGAATTCAATATTTACATAACTTATACTGACAGATTCTCATGAATTCATAATGAGGGTGAAATATTAAAGAGCAATTTTAGCTGTCATCCAATAGACAGACAAATAACGTCTTGTAAATTGCAGTTAGTTGATTTTAATACATAATGCATAGAATTGTGACATGTGTCTGATATGGACAATTGACATCATTAAGGGACGATGTGCTCTGGTGAAAATCATTTCATTATCGCTTCAATTTTTTCAGATTTTGTACGAGAATGTAAGCGCAAAATGTGAATAACGAAAGCGACGTAATCTATTTTGGCTTTAGTTGTTGCAGGTTTTCACGATGATCCATATGTAGATTTGTTTTTCGGGTTAGTAGTGAACAGATGCTCCGACGTTTTGGTGAACCAAATAACGCAATCAAAATCCGTGACCAAGGCGGCAGTAGGTTCGCCGAAACGTCGGAGCATCTGATCACTACACGATTAACCCGAAAAACAAATCTACACTATTTTGATTTATTGTATAAAAAGGAACCGAATATCATAAAAATATCCACTAGAGTCACTGATTCCTACTTTTAACATTTTATCAACCAAATTACAATGCAGCACATCTAACAAACTATGGGAATAATCTCAAGTTTCCAGAAATTTTTGAGGCAATGTAGGAATTAATTTTATCGAGAAAATTTACAAATATCTAATTCCTAATCGCTAGAGTCACTAAAACATATTCTCATTTATCCATGCTTCAAGTATTAGCTGAGTAATCTTCCTTTTCCTAGTGCAATTTTTGCAGATTCAGGTACTATTCCCTCTCAAGACAGGCGAGTTTCTCCCATAAGTGGAACATTCTTGTACACTTATTACGGACTTTGGAGATGCATTTTATTTTGACGTAACAAGTGCATATCTACTAGAAGGTCTGTTTTCCTGATAACAAATATACCATAGGCAATGTCAGTCAACCAACCACTTGTGACAATAAGATGAGATTTATGAAACTAAAAAATGAATATCTACAAACAAATAGTAAATACAATCGTACTGATATTTTTCGTAAACGTATCTTTTGGTTTATTGTCACCACAACTAGTCAACGATTTCTTTAAGATAAAAAACATTCACAACGGAATTGTATTGGGCTGCTTTCATAAAAGTGAAATTGTATCCACGCACAA
Source organism: Ceraclea dissimilis (assembly GCA_963576895.1). NCBI lineage: Eukaryota > Metazoa > Arthropoda > Insecta > Trichoptera > Leptoceridae > Ceraclea > Ceraclea dissimilis. The sequence goes on from OY756373.1 coordinate 15,442,160, forward strand.
AACATTACAATTCAAATTCGTAAACATCTACGATATTAAAAACGATTTGGAAGTGATATATCTGGCGATAGAATCGAACAAACCAATTGTTAATACAATAATTGTTTTAGACATGGATTGTGTGCAATCGTGGAAAGTTTTACGTGATTTGTCATCCATGTATTCCATGTACAACTCTGTCTTCAATCACAGATATAATTGGTTGCTTACGAGCACGAACAAATCGCTTGTACATTTGAAAAATATGTTCATTAAGGCACAACTGAATGTTAATATTGACGCAGAAATATATTTAACAATCTACGACAAGGGAAACGGATACAAAGTGTACGAAGTGTATAACACAGGGAGGTTTAATCAAGGAACGCTGGTCGTGAATAATATCGGCTCGTGGTCTGAGACCGATGGATTTGCATTGAATACTTCATACAAATATGTACGCAGATCCAACATGACCGGAGTTGTATTGAAATGTATGAACGTTGTAACAAACAAGTTACATAATGAGACGGTAATGGATTATTTGACTCATCCACACGACCAAAATATTGATTCAATGAATCGTTTCAACTTTGCACTGCTGTCGTACGTAAGGGAAATGTTTAACTTTAGGTAAGTTGAATCTTTTATCTATCTATTATTTATTCCATCGCAATGTGTCTCTTGCAGCGTAGGCAGAGAGGACAGAGCCCCATGTCCTTCTAACTTTACGCACCTCACAATTTGTCTCTTGAGAAGGCACAAACCAAATAGTTATCTCAACAGATGTACAGTAAAGGATGGATTTTCCATCAGGCCTATGACTGATCGTCGACTGATCAGGCCTATGACTGAATAAAATAAAATAAAATAATCTTTATTGTACCAAAAAAAACAATCGTACAATGGGCGGACTTATTGCCAAATGGCAATTTCTGCCAGCCAACCCATTAATGTGTAAGTAACATTCACCAATCTGTCCATCCATCTGCTGCGGCCGGGATTCGAACCCAAACCTCCAACCCAACATGTTTACTTGTTATTTTAACGACGACATGTAGAAAATCCGATCTTTGTCACTGAGAGTTGTGATATTATAAAAAAAATTAAGGGCATACACTGTTTTTTCTTTCTTACTTATGCCTATGGCCGTATCTTGTGTTACATGTTTTCAGTCATATTCATGGTCACGTTAAAAACATAATAAACAAAAAAGATTACAACTTTGTTAGATAGGAGTCGTAATAACTTTGATCTGCAATCAACAGATGGTGCTCCATCTATACAATATATTTATTTTATTTCAGTTTTGAGATTTCCAGAACAAACTCCTGGGGATATTTACACAATGGCACATTTGATGGAATGGTCGGACATTTGGAGAAGAGACTGGTTGACATAGGAGGTTCTCCTATATTCTTCAGAGTAGAGAGAGCTAAAGTCGTAGATTATACAATACAAACATGGATATCACGGTAAAATTTGACACTAATTATAAATGTATTCGAATATTTAGGCCCGGTCGCTCGACGAATAGTATAGCCTTAGGGAGTTATTCTGATTATTTGGTATTGGGTGGACGGCTTTTGCTGTTTTGACCCAAATCTCAGTTGATATGTGTTTATATGGGCATATCCAGTTTATTCTTGTATGTAAGGAGTTGGTGGTGGGAGCTCTGACAAGTGATTCCTCACACTGACAGCTCTATTGATTGTGGGAGTGTTTTGGTGTGTTTAAGGTACCTATATAAAGGTGGGAAGAACAATTGAACATTGAGCCCCTTCTATTATCTATGACAAATCTATGGTGGACGCCATGGGAGTTCCGAACATATGATTTCACGTCTCATTTCTTGGCTGTTAATAATGTAATGAAACCTGGTGACATTTCAGTGATTTTTGCGACTCATTATGTATAATCAGTGTGGAAATTACCTTTGTAATTAAATGGTAATTAGCGTACATCACAATGGCGTATACCTAGCGGAAAGGCTATGAACAGCTATGGCAGCGGTCAAGTTTTGTCTATGGCTTTATCCGTTAGGTCTTCCTACATTTATAGAGGTTCCCTAGGTGTGTTGGATGTGAATCTTGTTGTCTACAGCTTCAGTTGATGCGAAGCCTGCGATAGTAGAGTACAAGCCTACATCCTCGAATTCCATCACCGCCATGAGTGGTGACGTCACCTTGTATCGGTGACAAACACCTTGTCTCGGTGACAAACACTTGAACTACGGAATATTTTTTCCCATACAATTTTGATGGTGTAATCATCGTCAAATGTCAGTTGGGCCCGGCCTTCATGAACAATATGGCGACGGCCTCGGGCTTGAACCCCCCGAAATGAATCCCTTGCTATGGCCCTGAACCTTACATTTTGAATATCTCTTCCAGGCCATGCTTTATCTTCCGTCATCCAAAGCGAACGACAGCTTTATTCAAAATCTATTTCCATCCATTTGAGGAACATGTCTGGTACTGTGCTGGTCTGCTAATTCTCCTAGTGACAGTATTCATGTACATACAGGGGCGGACAGAGAGACCTAATATCGTACAAGATGGATCTCTATGGAGCGGTTCCTTCTTAAACACAATTGGAATTGTTTTTCAACAAGGTAAACAAAGTGAGACTCTTCCACTATTGTGGTCCCACCCGCAGTCGAGCAAAAAAGTTATTGAGTATGCCTTGTTCACATTAGGCCAGGAGTTTAGTCGAGTAGGTAGTGAAGTAGTAACAATAGTATCAATATCAAGTATTGTTTCGACTAAACTACTGGCCCAACGCGAACATTGAATTAATCATAACAAAATGACAGTTGGGTTGTTGGTGCTATATTAGAGATTTTCAATTCAAAACGGATGTTGCGACTGAAATGAAAGTGAACAGTTGAGATGGTTGGGACATGTAGAGAGAATGAACAATGAGAGGATAACAAAGAAAATATACCTGGGTCTGTCTAATAAAAGTCTGGTGATCTGTTCTCTGTACATACTCTGCAAGGGATACGGCGTGAGGGGATAGAATAGAAAAATAGAATTTTCAATTACTGTATACAAGTATTCTGTTACAGGTATTACTGTACGTATGGATTGGATATCGAGTAAGATAATGTTGACAGCACATTTCATCTTTGCCATATTATTCTATCAATATTACTCGGCGAGTATCGTATCTTCATTACTCATTAAATCTCCTAAGAACATGAGAACTCTCAAGGATCTGCTGTTCAGTAATATCAAAGTCGGCGTGGAGAACATTCCTTATAATCTGGATTATTTCAATGTAAGACTTTTTTTTTTCTGAGTGAAAGGAATCACAGAGTACGTAGGTAGCTTTCGCTGTTTTGACCCAAGTCCCAGTTAAGTTGTGTTTATATTATCTAGTCTATTCATGAAGGTGTTGGTGGTAGGAGCAAGTACCACTGACTCTGGCAACTGATTCCAAGCACTCACAGCTCTATTGGTCACGAAGTGTTTCCGTGGGTTGGATTTGAATCTTGTTGTTGTCCCCTCATGTGCACATTAGAGTTCATGGTAAACATAGCCGGTAGAATCTCACAGGAATAATGGTTATGCAACACTTTGTATAATTCGATAAGATCTCACCGATCGTGTCTCTCTTTCAATGTAGTTAGTTTAAGCTCTTTCAAACGGTCCTCATATTGCAGGTTTCTCAGTTGTCTAGGTAAATGTGATGGAAGCAAAAAGTGTGTGTAAGGGTAGGGTGGTGGATGGATGCAGTGTGCCCAAGACAGGAAGCTGTATAGAAAAGTCTGGCGATCTGTTCTCTCTGCCTACTCCGCAAGGGATGCGGTGTGAAGGGATAGGATAGAATAGAAAGAATAAGTCTGTATATATATATATAGCATGTTTACTAAGGAGAAACGCAGAGTGTGCATGACGAACATTTTGAATGCGGTAGAAGCGAGAGATGTATGTAAAGGTAGAAGGGTAAGGAGATTTGTCTTCTCTGCCTACCCCCCCAAGGGATACGGCATGAGGGGATAGACAGACAGATAGAAATCATGGATTCAGTCGTTTACTATGTTTCAGAAAACCACAGATCCACTGGCTATTCAACTCTACAGAAAAAAAATAAAGACAGATAAAGTTTTGAATTTGTTTGGAGCTACAGAAGGTTTACAGAAAGTGAGAAAGGGAGGGTTTGCCTTCCACATAGACACAGCGACAGCTTACACAATCATACGTAACACATTCACTGAAGACGAGGTGTGCGAGTTGGCCGAGATACCTCTCTTCCCGCCCCAGAGGAGTGTTGCAATCGTGCAAAAGGGATCACCTTTCAGAAAATTAATATCTTATGGGTATGGTTATTATGATTTTTTATTATTTGAAAATAATGTATGGGAAAACATTGGATGAGAAATGCGGTTATTCGAAAGATGAGTGACTGTAAGACGGGTGTTGTGAGTAGAATGAAAGATACATTGAAGGACTCCCACGGGCTTAAGGCCCTCCGCATCCCCGGGTAGCACAGGCGCATATAGCGTCCTCTTTACCCGCACTTCTTGGCAAAATATTTTTAAGAGGTGGGCTCAGGGTTAGCCAGAAGGGAGACCCCCGACAAACCTCACCCCTAACTTACATTCCTTCAGTGTCCTTGTCCAACGATAGAATGAAAGATAATAAACTTAGATGGTTTGGGCCTGTTGAGAGAATGAATGATGAGAGAACGAGCAAAACTATAAATATGAGTGAAAGAAGTGCAACTGTCTGTAAAAACTAACCTGGACGGATTTTGTCAATGTGATAGAAGCAGGAAGTGTATGTAAGAATAGAGCAGTCTAGTTTCTGACCTCTCATATTTAAATATAATATTAAAATCACCACAAATTCAGCAATCTTTCAAGCAGAAATTGATCACTTAACCCAACTGATACTCGTGATACGGTCATGGAAGATACGTCGTACATCAATTGAGAATAACAGTACATTTGTAGAAGTTGTAATTGTATCATAGTCACTCAACTGCATCGCAAAACACAAATGTATAAAAACCATTGATATCTTATACTATTCTAGTAAGTATATTACTCTCTTGGCAGCAAATTGCAAGCCGAGCGAAAAAAAGATAGTATGGAGTTTGCCTAACAGCAAATGTCAAATTCCATACATTTTGCCTAATTGGACCTGTCAGATGGGAACAAATGCGCCGGACCGCGCCAAATGTATGCAGAGAGACCTTCCTTATTCATCAAGTTACTAGCATAGTATAGGATATCAATGATAAAAACCTACAATATTTTGTGGTTTTTAGGTTACGGAGAACAGCCGAATGTGGTTTGATGGCAAAACAGCATCAAATTTGGCAAGAATCACATCCCAAGTGCGTGGAACAAAGAAATGCAGCTAAATTCAAAGTTACAATCAAAGAATTCTCTCCTCTACTCATCATGCTGGCTGCTGGAATGCTGGCATCATTGGTCATTCTATTTATGGAAATATGGCTGAATAAGTTGCAGACAAGATTTAGAAAGAATTACGTTGCGACGGTTATGAAATAGCAATGTTTGCTATGTTAAATTCTATACAAATAGCTTTGTAGATTTTCACGGTCCTTGTAAATCCTGTCTCCATTCCTCTCGGGTGTACCGTATGTAGATTGTCGATGTTGTTGAGCTTTCGGCCTACTTGCTGAGGCCATCTTCAGGACTAATGTATTCTATACAAATATTTGATTTGATCGCAATTCCTTTTCACGAACACCAGATTTTGGACACACAGTATCTTAGATTAACTTGATCGACGTTTCAATGCTCCTACTGGTACCTTCCTCTTCGGAGCACCAATAGGAGCGTCAAGACATTGATCAAGTTAATCTACACACGGTTCACCCGAAAAACCAAGCAACAATGTCAATTGCACACCGTGAAACCTTCAACATTTCCACACACAGTAACTTAGATTGATCGAAAGTAATGCACCACTTTGTTTAAAACTTACTCAATTCTCGAGAAATTTATTTAGTATTGGGTAGGCAGCTTTCGCTGGTTTAACCCAAATCCCAGTTAGCATGTGTTTATATGCGCATATCCAGTGTATTGTTGTATGTAAGGAGTTGGTGGTGGGAGCTCTGACAAGTGATTCCTCACACTGCCAGCTCTATTGGTTGTGTGGTGTGTTGGATGTGTAGGTATAATGTTGTCTATAGCTTCAGTTGATGTCCTCTCAGGTGCACATTAGAGCTCATGGTCAACATACCTGGTAGTATCTCACAGGAGAAGTGCTCACAAGTTGTTACAAGTTAAATAAAACAGCACAGAATTCACTTGTAAAGTTTCATTTGATAATTTGTAGCAGTTCAATAGAAAATAGCATTTGGTTTGTTTATGTATAAGAAAGTATATAGAACAATTATATTAATATTATATTATACGAAATATATATATTACATAAACCAAATTATATCATATATATGTACGTAAAATGATGGTTCGTTACATTCAAAGACATTATATAGGTAAGTACCTAGATGGTAGTAGTGTACTCAATGCTAGTAGTGAAGCAAACTGGTGCCCATAAACTGTCAAATCGCATGGAGAATTCTGACAGTTTGTGAGCAAAGTTTTCGAAATTTTGCTCTCATAGTTAAAAACTGTATTAGTTTTAACGTTATTTAGGAATTTAGCAATAGTTTAAAAGATGATTTAGTTTTTATTATTGATATCTTGTTAATAGTGTGAGTTTTGCGACTCAGAAATTGCGAGAGAAATTGCGTCACTTTCGTTCTATTGAAAATACATGGAGTCGGACGTCTAGGTACTTAATATATAGTAATGTCTTTTGTTACATTACAATATGTTACGAGTTTAACACTATAATTATTTAGTTTCCTAACTTAGTATCATCAGACATTCAGTATAATATTATAATATAGTACATGTTACAATAACAAATCGTACAAATAAATTATATCATTATTATATACACAGTACGGAGATACATGTACACAATATACCGTACGTACAGACACTCTACATATAACAGAAATAGTACATAATTAATTGGATAGAAATTTTTCTGAGAATAGCAATATAGATGCATGAATTCATCATGAACAGATTGATATAAAACGATCCACCCTGGTACGGGCACTGCCTAGTTGGGTGGGGTGAATTACAAAAACATGTGTGTACCTACAACTTCTTGATTTAAAAATTTATTATCGACAGTTAATTTTGAAGTATTTTATCCAGCATTTTATTATCCTGTATTTTATTTCAAACTCGCTAAGTCACCCGTGCTTCGCAACGGCAAATTTATGAAGTAGATCCCCAGTATGACCTGAACCACATTCATCTGTACATTCATTCTGACAAGTTTCTAGAAGGTTCTACAATGTTCTATTAATCCTCTTGATCACTTGGTGTCTTCCGATGGCTTGAGCTGGACGAAATATAACTTCCAATCTGAATTTTCCAATGCTCTTTCATACGATACCACACACTATCCCACACAACCCTTGGATCCCCTCATCAACAAAATTTCTCAAAAGGTTCCGCATATCCAGAAGTTTCTACCACACAGTATTCGTTTCCAGATAGCAAGGAATTTGTATACCAAGTTTGGTCGAAATTGCTTAAGGCCTCCCAGAGTTATGGTGGAACAAACATACCCACATACATGCATTTTTATTATATGTAAGATAAGATTTTGGATGTTGCCATATATTTATTGATTTCTGTTCATTTTTAATTATAAGTGATATATCTGTTAATTTGTTTTTTATTAACTTTTTATATAAACCTCATGATTCCGAGTGCCTTAAGCAAGGCCTACAGACAATTGAGTAAATGCAAGAGGTTTCACAATTCAAATGCAATAAAGCGTTCGCTGTAGAGATATTGTGTCATACGTACGTATAATAAGTGTACATGCAAATAATTTTATTGTACAATAAACATCACGATGACAAGAGCGCCGAGCCAACGTAATAATTAAATTCCAACAAGATATTAAACAATGTTGAATGAATTAAAAATGTCTGAACTATTTGTAGCAATACTAATTTGAACTAAGACAAACATTCGAAAAACTGTTGTCTGGGTAAAGAAAGGACCAGCGTTTCCCGTAATTTCTAAACCGTGCAGAACAGAACGAATACGGGACGTGCCACAACAGAACTGACCATAACAGAACAGTCTATTCATAGTAATGTGGACATTTCAGAATGCAACCTAACAAAACGATGACAAATCAGAACAATGTCGATACAGATCTGACTGATAGTTGTCTCAACGGATTTTGAGTCATTATTTCAACTATGACATGTAAAAAATCCTATACTATAAAACATAAATAAATAAAAATTGTGATATGTATTCAAAATGCAGATCTGACATTACAGAATGGTCATGGGTCACAAAACATGAGTATTTCATATCACCGCCAACGCAAAACATTCCCACCAGACAACTTAATTCTATAATTATTAAAAACATACGTCATACCTGCATGTAAATAGGTTTGTGTGATGCATTTTTCATTTTTGTGTTAACATCCAGTTTTAGACTGTCCTGAAATGGTCAGTTCTGTTCTGGCGCTTTCTGTATCGGAGCGTTCTATATATCTGGTCACCGTTTCCCACTGGGGGTGTGCAAAAATAACATCGGGAAACAAACTGCTAATTTTAGGTTATACATGTTGTCATTTAATGAGAAACACTGGGTAATAACCATAGACTTTTATATTAAGTACCTAGACAGTAGACGGGGTACTCAATGCTAGTAGCGAAGTAAACTGGTGCCCACAAACTGTCAAATCGTAAGGAGAATTGTGCCATTTCGTGGGCTACGTTTTCGAAATTTTGTTCTCATAGTACAAACTGCATTAGTCATAACGTTATTTAGGAATTAAGCGATAATTTTAAAGATGTTTTAGTGTTTATTATCGATATCTTGTTAATAGTGTGAGTTTTGCGACTTTAAAATACCGAAAAGTATCGAGCGCGAAATTGCGTCACTTCCTTTCTATTGAAAATACATGGAGTCCGACGTCTAGGTACTTAATATATATAAAAGTCTACAGTAGTAACGGATACGACAAGATAATTTACAATTTATTATACAATTTATGAACTTACATTATATCTGAAACACGACATAGTAAAGTCCTTCTGAATTTCAAGACCCAAATAATAATAATAGTAGTGTTGTTGTGGGGAGAGGAGCCCCCTCCACCCCCCCCCTCCCCCTCACAATATGAATAGTACTTATCGCTCCTCCAGTAGTACAGTCTCTTGAGGACACAACTTTAACTCTGATAATGTCTGCGAACTGTCAATTGCTGTTAACTGGAAGGAAAGAAATAAAATATTATTAGAAAACGTAACATGGCAACACTAAATATGTATTATTTTTGATTTACAAATTTATTATTGTAGAGGGTTGGATTTTTTCTACAGCCGTAGTATATACAATGTAGGATTCCCACAACAGTGTAGAAGAATTAAGGAATATACCACCCTCTCCCTTCAACAGTTAGAAATGCAACAATACTTGGGTACTTAATATATATGTATGAAATTCGACAACACAGCCGTCGCTCCTCGTGGTGTAGTGGATATGATCCCTACTAAGCGAGACGAAGGTCTGGGTTCGAATCCCAACCGGGGTGAACTGAAATGGCGATTGTTTCTCGAGTGTAAAGTGATCACTTAAGCCAGCCGAGGTCGGTCGTAAGCCCAACAATGTTCATCCTTAATTCTTCTACACTGTTGTGGGAATTCTACACTAAATATGTAATTATAAATTTAATTAGAGAAGTGCATGTAGGATGAGTGTTGTGACTGGGAGGAAAATGAACAAGTTGAGATGTACAGAACACATGAGGAGAGAATGATAAAGGAAACATGTAAATCTGAAAAAAAAAATTGAAAAGTGGACATCCAAGAAGATAATAAGAAGGAATGACAGTATTGCCAATGAATCACTACAGATGGCAGTTAAAATGGGTAACTCATAACCACGATGAATGAAACCTGGCTACAAGCGGCTGATTGCACGATGGTTTAAGCTGTTGCTTCAGTCAAGGGCACTGGATTCGAATGCCACCCTGCGACGGACTTTTCAAAGACAATAGTAACAAAAATATAATTAATAAAAACACAACATAACTCACATCTTTTCTGGGCCAACTTGATATAACTTTATATTCTTCTGAGGGATATCCCTCTACTGTCAGATAATCTAATAAAGCCTGGAATAACACATTGGTAAATTAATTTATGAACAAAGGATTATACATTACGCCAATTAATTTACATCATAAAACTCAAAACTAACTCACCAATAGGGGTGTGTTGGTTGTAAATCTCCTCTCGAGGAACGCTCCCTGTGGCAGGCGGACTCTAATCTTCGTTGTGGGCTCCGTACATGAAGCGTCTGGCTCCGCAGGGAGTCGGGAGAGCGCCACTTGTCTGATGGCCTATAACAAGTCACGGATGCAATATAATTAATAATGTGAATAGTCAGGGAAATGAGTGACTGCAAGACTGGTGTTGTGACTAGAATGAAAGTGAATAAACTAAGATGTACAAGGCATGTTGGGAGAACGAAAGACGACAAAAAAGATATATTTGAGTGAGCGAAGAGGGGTGAGGAATGTTTAAGGATAGGGCTGTCTGGTGCTCTGTCCTCTCTACCCTGCAAGGGACGTGGCGTGAGGGTATAGATAGAATGAATAGTCAGAGACATAACATATTTTGATTTAACTACTACTAAGCTATTCAACTTACTTCTCTCTTGGCTTCGGCTTCTTGTCTTTCAGATTCTACTCGTTGTCTTTCTTGACTTATTGCTAATTCCTGTGCTCTTTTAATCTCCTCTTTAGCTCTAGAAATACATAAAACCAATTTTTGTATTTTCAATGTTGTTAGTATATTCAGATTTCTGCTCTACAGCCTCCAACGAAGACTAAGAAATACTTGACCAAACATACGAGTCGGGTAGTATTTAAACAGCAATGTGAATCGGACTGATTCGTAGTAAACTGAAAAAATATTTTATCTAAATAGCTGTTGTTGCCTCTCCATATATTGCAGATTGCTATATTTGAAACCAAGTGACATGTTATATGAAGTATTTATATGGGTTATGGCTGCTTTTGTTGCCATGTTAATATCTTACAATGTGTAGTTTTACAATAGGAACGTGCAGCACATTCTTAACTCATTCTACAGATTCATGTTTTTGATATTACTACGACTCATTAGAATAAATAGTAATTAGTGTATTAACCTATCAGCCTCTAAGCTCTGCCTGTACGCCTCGTCCTGTTCCCACTTGACCATCTGTCTGGCGGCCCTCTCGCTCTCTTCCTGCACCTCCTCCTCCCGCAGTCCCGTCCACCTCTCTACCCCTTCCACCAGCTGCCCCAATAACTCCGCTACACTCATATTACCTAAACAATGATACATTTTATTAACAAAAGTACATACTTAAATAAATACACTTCACAGATGGTTTTGGGTTAAAGTTGCATATACATATACAATTTTTCACAATTCACCCCACCCAACTAGGCAGTGCCCATACTAGGGTAGGTCCGTCCTCTTCCCTATCCTTACACACACTTGTTGCTTCCGTCACATTCATGCAATTCATCATACACACTTTACGATTCATATTACTCAAAACACATCCATCCTCGAGCAAACTGTTCGACATGGTCGAACCAAGCGATTCTTCGACGATCAGTCGATCATGTTTCCTTAACCTCTGGTTTCACACATGTGGTATATTTTCCTTATTGTCCTTTTATCATTCATCCTTTCTACATGTTTTAACTATCTTAACTTCATTTTAGTTACAACATCCGTCTTGCGGTCACTCTTCTCTGTATTTACTTAATTTCTAATCATATTTTTCTGCATATTCTTCTCAACAATCTCACCAAATACTTAAACATACATATGTCTAAAGTAATTACCGTTGATGACTGAGAATATCTCCGTTGTGGAGCGGATCCGCATGATGAATATGAGCACAGGGAGCTTGTCTACTGGAATACTCTTCACCGTCATGCAGGCCACGTTCCCCAGGGAGTTGGACACTGATGACAGCAACCTGGCAACAATACATCATCACAACACATGCATAGTACATATTTACATACATATACTATCTAAGGAATGGAAAAATCCGGTGATAAGTAGTGCTATTTTTCATATATTTAATCAAAATGGACAGTATTAAGGCTTTTAATAAAAAAATATAATTTGTATGGTACAATGTTTTACCATTGTATGGTATCTGATGAAAGTAGGTTTTGTTTGGTACAATACGATGCAATAGCGCAGACTAACTGCGTTGTCAATAAGCCAATATTGGAAGGTGGTAGATGTAATATTTCCCAAATAAATAAATTTTGCAGGGGTTGCATAATTTTCTGATCACTCTCCAAAACTATAATTTAATATTTTGTGAAGGTTGCGAAGCAGTGGCCAAGAGATGGCGTTAGCGTCGGCCCTTTGGAGACAGGATGTAGAGGTGTCATGGGGACACATTACAATATGGCGCATGGCATTTGCCAAGACTAGATGTGTTATATAGATGTGAATTGATGCTATATTGAATTTACGAAAATACAAGTTTTAAGTTATCTATATAATTTATATTAATAACTATGTACTACTTACAAATTTTTGTTAGATTCAAACGTCAGATCCCATCCATAGACAACAAAGTTATTGGCGAGTATTTGTAATACAGAATCACAGCCGAGTAACTGAGCGCAGAATACATTGGACAGCACGCTCCCCTCGTGGTGCAGGTACACACCTAGTAGTTTACGCTGTAACACAAACAATCAAATCATTCAAATTAATGGAAAACTTTCTTGCCGCAACAGAAAACTGTGTATTAAATAAAATCTGACAAGAGATTATTATGTATTTATTTTATTTTATTCTGATAAAACAAAACAGTGATTGGCATTACAGCCTTTTCGCCACTCACTGCAATTACAATGAAACAGTACATTACAAAAATCACAAAAGCAAAATCGACATACACATTCAAAATCATTTGCGTATCTCGACAACCCATCATCATGAGTACAATCGAGGCAAACTCTCTATATTAAAAATCAAACATGTCAGTACATGATGCAACCCGATTAAATAATTTCGTAACTTTGCCTACAGAAGAATCAACAAGAATGTTAGTTCTACTTGATGGCGAGTAGAATAATGCATGTCTCCATGATCTGATCAGACACATACAAATTAATTTCAGAAAGGATTATGTATGAAATATTAAATGAAATATGAACGTACATCCTTGGCAGGTTTCATGCAGGCCTCCTTGATGGCGTTTTCAAGGGAGCCCTGGAAGAACAGGGGGTGCTGGGGGCCGTACCTCTCCTGGAATCTCTCGGCAAACTGTATGCAACCAATCGTCTCGTCGTCTATGTTATCTGGAACTGGAAAACAACATTAATCACATACGCCTTCTGCATTGATAGAAAATGTATGGAAGTTACACGTTTACTTACTTAAAGGTTCTAATTTTCTACTAGAATGTACACTATCAACAAATATATCATCTTCTACATTGAAGCTCTCGGGGGCGTCCTCAAACTCATCCACAGAACTTATTTCACTATCCGAGTTGTCTATAACAATCTGCAATCAAACAAATTCATTAATAGATGAAGAATCTGGACTCGCATAGAGAAACCCAAATACTTTCCTGCACACTTTGCACTAGGCTCAAACCCTGTATCGCAAAGTGTGGAATACATCGCCAGCGCCGGGTTTGAACCTGGTAACTCCCGCTTGAGAGACTGCCGCCTCAATCAACTGCGCCAACCATGTACTCCATGTCTTGATGCTATTGTTTTGTTAATAAGATTATGATATGTTAAGATAGATTATGGTTTAGCTACTTACATTTTTATGTTCTTTAGGCGGAGGTTTCTGTGTCGATCTTTTAACTTTGAGGTTATGTTCCGGATGTGATATTCCCGTTAGTGCCAATACAGTATCATCTAAATTAGGCCTCGGGGGCCAACCGGTCCACATCTGTAACACAAGCATACAACAAATAAGTAAATTTATGTAGTGATAAAACTGAGGTCGTTAAGAAGAATGTGTGGGAAAACGCTGAGAGACAAGATAAGGAACGAGGTTATTAGGGAAATGAGTGACTGCAAGAATGGTGTTGTGACAAGAATGAAAGTGAATAAACTAAGATGGTTTGGGCATGTTGAGAGAATGAAAGATGACAGGATGACAAAAAAGATATATTTGAGTGAGCGAAGAGGTGTGAGGAAGCGCAGCCGCTCGAGACTGGCCTGGTCCGATCATGTCGACCAGATCCTCAAGGATGAACGCGTTTTGAGTAAAAGGAAACGGAGAGCGTGTATGACTGCATGTATGAATGTGACGGAGGCTAGGAGTGTGTGTAAGGATAGGGCTGTCTGGCGCTCTGTCCTCTCTGCCTACCCTGCAAGGGAGGTGGCGTGAGGGTATAGATAGATAGATAGAGAGTTTGATACATACCTGATGTCTAACTGGAATATCTGTGAGAGTGAACAAGTCAGTTTTAACTTGAAGGACTGTCTTAGTGCCGGGGAACTGCAGTTTATATGTCTTATCCTCACTTTCAATATTCAATGTGTACGTCCACGTCAAACGATCAGCTAGAGATCTGTAAACATTATTATATATTATCATTCAGTATTATCAGCCAGGCAGCTATGGTGATATGTCTGATCTCACAACAGTATTCACTCATTCAGTCTGTCAAGTCCATTGTTTAAATACATTCACACTTTGTGCAACAACAAGCTCCATACCATCCTCCATACATAGACAACTCTATTGGATAAGAAATACTTCTAGAGATTCCGCTTGAAACTGTGTTTGTTTAGCTTCAAGCCACAACCTCTTAAATTAGTAGTTTGGTTACGGCAGAACATCAGCTTCAGTTTAGAGCAATCGTAGCATTCGAAATGTACGAAATGTGATTGTAAAAAAATATATTAGGTATTGGAAACTAACTCATCATCAGGAATCAGTTCTTCGGGTGCCGACAAGAAGAGGTGACACTCATTTAATAATCCTAAGGAACCCAGAGTGGAGTTGGCTGGTGGGACGGAGTTCTTTGAATTCCCGAGGCCGTCCAGACGCTGGCGACACGGCGCTATGCCGCAGTGATCTGTGATGCGTAGGCGGAGATCATCTGGAATAGAAAAGAAAAATTTAATATTCATGAATAACCACGTTTGAGCGAACGAAGGGGTGTGAGGAAACACGGCCGCTCGAGTAAACAATAAATTCCATGCGACAATTGTATCTGCATGCATTATGCAGGTAGTATTAACAAGTAAATAAACTTTATAATATTTTTGTTCACTCTACGTCCCTGCACATCTCTTTGTCCCAGGTACCTAGGGCATTGAATCTCCCGATGTATAGTAACGATATAGAAGTCTGCATATTCAGTAAGAATGGCTTCATAGTAATACTAAGTCTAGTGGAGGAGATTGTGTATAAATACTTACAGACTGTACTGGTCTCGGGCATCTCCAGAGTGAATGATGTGTCGTGATAATGTATTAAGAACTTGATCTTCCTAGCGAAGACGTTATTGGACGTCGAGGGGCCCGTCAGGTCTTCAATCACCGTGGCTAAACAAAACAAATAAAATTGTGTTAATAATGATGGGCCACATCTACAACACGGAGATCTCACCTCGTCACACCACAACTCTTGCGGGGTAAGCAGAAAGGATAGAGCACCACACGCATACATATCTCATTCATAACATTTGTCACAAATTGTCGTCTCCTTGAGTTTCTTCCGGTCAACATCTCCAGGTGACTCTATGGCAACTTCTTTTCTTTACACCCTTTCAGACTTATTTTTATGTCATTCTATCCTCACACATTCCCTCCACGTGCCCAGTACATCTCAACTCGTTCACTTTCATCCTAGTCACAACACTCGTCAATAAAAATAAAAGTGCAATAAAATCTGTCAAGTCATGGAGGTATCATACAAAGTACAATATTGATGTTAATAATAAAGTAAGTGGCCAACTTACCGGATTTGGCTTTAGGCCTTACGATTGATAAATCTTCATCTATCATCTCCACATCCTCATCTGGTTCATTCCGTGTTGTAACAGACTTGGTACTTGCTGAGGAAGACAAATCCTGTGGTAGGACTCTGTTCACCGCCAGCTGCAAGGAGAATACATCACAATAAAACAACCAACATAAACAAAAACAACACACACAAACACAAAAAAAACAACAAATAAAGCCAGGCGATCTAAATGTGACCTTATCGAGACATAAGATTATGAATGGCTACTATGACATTCCCCATACGAACTCCATCTACACCCTGAATACCAATACCCATTTGAGAGGACATTCTATGAAGCCCACCAAGGGACGGTTTCACAGTAATCCAAGATAGAATTTTATTTGCAATAGAGTGGTGAATATGTGGAACCGTTTACCCGAAAATGTGATACAAGCACCATCAGTGAACGTTTTTAAAAACAGATTGGATGACTTTCTCAGACTCGACGGATAGCACAGACATTGATTTGGGCCCATCACCCCAGGCTAGGGGATAGATAGATAGATTTCCAAGCAAATATGATTAATGTTGAAAACATACCAGTAGATCCCAATTGGTCTCATCCAAATGCAGAATTGCTTCAGCGACATCTTCTATACCAGTGATGCCCTAAAAAAATTTTCATTTTGAAACAACGCAATGTTTGTATTTTAGATTTGTACTTTGCAGAATGTTATTTCTACTCAGTGCTTTTCCTCCCGCATTGAATTTATTGAATT
Source organism: Ceraclea dissimilis (assembly GCA_963576895.1). NCBI lineage: Eukaryota > Metazoa > Arthropoda > Insecta > Trichoptera > Leptoceridae > Ceraclea > Ceraclea dissimilis. Next base: position 15,458,974 of record OY756373.1, read on the forward strand.
AAATACTTATTTACAGAAATATGGTAATTTTGTTTCCTTTTCTGTCCAATGACCTTACAAGTTAGGCTGTAATGCTCAGTAAATACTGGATAAGGAAACTTGAAATGGGGAAGGAAATTATACAAACTATATTGCCTAGATATAAACTGGACTAAATCTTTTCACTTAATTAAATTAATAAATTGGTCTAAGATCATAAAATCAAAAAGCATGCTTTCTGAGAAAGCAATTAAAAATACATAAATCTTATCATGACTCATGCATATATTTACATTGCACTTGAAATGTACAAAGCACATGAAATTAAAGTGAGAATTCTGTAACAAAACATTCAAAAGTGATAACAAGACAAAGGGCATCTCAAAACAAAGAGGAACCTTGCATTACCCACAAAGTTGAGAACAAGGGACATGGTCCATAACCTTTTACACATCCACACACAAACAAATACGCGAATATTTGCACTCTAAACGATTCCTTATAATGTGATTCACCTGGAAATTAGCTAACACTTCTTCTCTGTTCTCGCTCATGTTCGATAAAGGAATTTAATCAACTGTTGACATTTAATATGACTTGACACTTCACGAAAAACTATTCAAACGACCATACGCCATTACTGTGACTGTTGTGTTTGGCTAATAAATCGCAATGTAAGTGGCCAGGGGAAATTGACAATCACATGATTAAATTAATTAGATTATTTACAGATGCAATAATTCAACAAAAATATGTGATAAATGCTTTTTTGGACTTGAAATATTAGTAATAACGTTTGTATTTCATTTAATTGGCCCTTTTGTACTGAGATACTGAAATTCATTAAAAATTCGTTTACTTTTTTCGTAAATATAAAATATTATTTTGAACCCATCTTAGTCCAATATTAAACTGATATCCAATGGTATGTTCAACATGACATAAAAAGTAGATGCGGTTGTTTCAATAATGGTAATTGAAAACTTAAAACCATCTTAAAACTAAAAAAGAAAACTCCAAACATAAAATTTTACTCTATGGAAAATGCAAATTTGTCTATGACAATTGACAGTTGATTCCATAGATCTTGAAGCACATTTTGACAGCAGACAGATGTTTTTGTCGTTTTTGGTGTTTGTTTGCGGTTGGTCATACGTTTATCTCATAGTTTATCTTGAATATTCTCTAAATTATTGTTTGGATAAGATACGAATTAATTTCAACTAGAAAAAAGCAGTCTGCCAAGTGTTTTTGTGTTGTATGCATACCTAGTCTTAAAAAAAAAACAACCATAAATGAGCGTTTATAACTTTGTAAGTTTTGTTTGCAGTACTTATTATAAAACGTTTAAAAAATTGCTCTTTTGCTGATATTGTGTTGTTTCGTTAGGAAAGTAACATCTCATGAACTAATAGTTTGTATATGTTATGGAAAAACATTACATAATACTGTTTTTTTTACAGATTCTTACATTTTTCGTTTTGGCCAGCTGGTATCATGTCTTGTTGATTTGCAAGTATTTGTCTTTTCCGACCTCTGGGTGTTAGATACTGGGTCTTCATATTATAATTAATTCCTACAAGGATGCCACTCACAGCAGATATGGCGGCTCAACAAGTACAAGTAAATACAATTGTTTTTATTTTCATTTCAAATAATATGGCTTATTTAAAGACTCATATGCACCAAGCAAAAATCGCTATATTATCGCTTCAACTTTTTCAAATTTTGTATGAGAATGTTAGCGCGAAATGAAAATAACGTAAGCTACAACGTGAATTTTACCTTTTTAAGAAAAACCTGGGAACAAATAAAAAAAATCTAAAACAGCCAATTTGTTAATATTATAAATACAAGTATTTTGGATAAATTATACTTTCATATCTGAAAAACTGAACAGATAATCCTCAGATCCCGTAAATTTCAGAGGTACTTTCGGAATATTTTTTTATTCAAGGAATTTCCAAATATTGTAATTCTGAAACAGTCAATCTGTAGTCTGTACTTTCGTCTATCACTGTCTTCAGTTTCAAAAGGATTTTCTCAGTATTGGCTGAGAACAATTCAGGGCGCCGAAGCCGGATAACATTTTTTATTTTTATTTATTATTGTGAACTTAAAATTACACCGAACAACATTACAGCTTTATCTTTGCTTTGCTCGGTGTAAACAATTACAATACATCATAACATTATATATCACAAACAAATTCAACAATGAACTTATACTACACTTACAAATAATAACGTCACCATACTTTATCAGATGCTGTTCGACACGTCTGGTAAACTCATTATAAGTTACCCCAAACATGTCGACCCACTGTGCCAGTTCATTCAAATAACGGACAGCCCTGCTGACCGGTGCATTAACCATAACATTGGTTCTGCCCCAAGGAGGGTAGAACAATGGGACCTTAACTTGTATTATTTGCTGATTAATTGCCTTGTTTTGTATCAGGAATGTCTCAGAAGTCTCCATCGTCTGATTTACGAAGTGGAGAGTGAGAGGAAGAGAACAGAACACAATATTGAGAATATAATGAGAGCTCAGGAGAAGTTGGCCAACGACGAGAATGGGGCGCATTATTATGAAGTAAGTTGTGGCCATCAGAAACTATTCACTGATATATTTGAATCATAGACTTTTATATATACCTATTAAGTACACTAGACATCTGACTCCATGTATTTTCAATAGAAACGAAGTGACGCAATTTCGCGCTCGATGCTTTTCGGTATTTTAAAGTCGCAAAACTCACACTATTAACAAGATATCAATAATAAAAACTAAAACACCATTAAAACTATCGCTTAGTTCTTAAATAACATTATGACTAATGCAGTTTGTACTATGAGAACAAAATTTCGAAAACGTTGTCCACGAATTGTCAAAATTTTCCATACGATTTGACGGTTTGTGGGCACCAGTTTACTTCTCTACTAGCATTGAGTACGCCATCTAGGTACTTAATATAAAAGTCTGTGATTTGAATAAATCGTCACAGAAATACTTTACCAGACATTATGTAGTTTTTCTGTACACTTCTCAATTGTAAAATGAGAAATTTACATTATCGTAAAGAAGCTACTACACATGTAAGTTGTGGACACTTCTAATTGGAGGGTTGATGAGTTTCTCATTTAATGTTTGTTATTGTGTATGTGTTGTTAACTCTCTGTCAGTGTCCCTTATACGTAAAATAAAAAAATAAATAGTTTATGTAAAATTCATTCAAAAATTGTGTATGAAAATGGGTTGGTATTACAAAAGTAGTGCTAATTATTTCAATGCTTGATTACTTGCAGCAAAAATTGAAAGGTCTTTACAAGATGGCCTTGTCAGACGCAATACAAGAGGAAGATCTTCTGAGGAACGCCTTATCCAAAATACACGACATTCGTGCCATTAGGAATGAGAGAAGGATTCAGGTAAATTAAATACAAATCATATTTCACACACTTATTGAAGTGTCTAATGAAAAATTAGAATAGTATATTCGGCTTCAAGCTGAATACTGAATATTCAGCCTAGAGCATAGACGAAAATTCGCCCTGATTATTGCACGTACATATTTTGACACCCAACCCAAATTATTCCGAAATAAATCCACTAAAAGTTACCACCATTTGATCGTTGAAAACTGACATTTATATAGGTGATAAAATAATTTGTATTTGCTAATTTACGCTAATTTTCCCATACATTTACAAAATCCATTACGTGACAAATATTATATTAGCTAGACACGGTACACAGCCTTAATTTACTGTGTATTTTTATTTTTTCTTGTTCCTGTTTTTCGGTATTCAGCCGAATAGTAACCAATACTCGGTAAAATACCGAATAGTAACCGAATGTTCGATACATCTCTAATTACAATATTTATGACTGTGTGTTACAGGCTCGCAATGCAGGGAACAAAGAGACCATTGGATGCGGAGCCCTGATGAAGATGTTACTCAACTCGGCACAGACTCTGCCGCTGTTTGTCGGGAAACCGGGTGAGATGGCCCCCCCGCTCTGTGGAGCCATCCCTGCTGATGCTAACTACATTGCTAAGGTAAATTATTCAATCCAAAATTAGAATAATTGAAATGAGGAATTTTAGAATTACAAGTCTGCTTTCGTTGGTAATCTCAAGGTTTATGACCGTCGGTACATGGTGGAAGTCCGTTTTTAAGGTAAAAATGTTGTTTGAAAATAAATGCCTGATGATGAGGGTGCAAATTCTTGAACACTAGTCACGTAATATAAAATCATTAATGTGGATTTTAAAACTAAATATATAGTCTTTTCATTTTTACCTGCTTTCATCGGGGTGTGATTGAGTTATGGATGTGTTAACTGTAATATACCTATTTATTTTTATTTATTTATTTACACTTTTGACGAACAAAATACAGAGATATCTTAACATTACGAATACAAATCATGACTACGGTGATTTTATCGCAATGCTGCTATCTCCGCTAGCTAACCACATTTATCACTTCTCTCCACATCCTTAGCGGAGTAGACAGAATGCCAGACTGCTTATCCTCACGCACACTCCCCACTCCGTCACATTTATGTAATTTGTCGTACACACTATCCTATTTATTTATCTAGTCGACATGATCTGTCCAGGTCACTCAATCATTATTCATTCTCTCGACACGCCGAAGTTGTCGAAGTTCATGAACTGTATTTTTACAGAGTGGCGATATGGTAGCAGCCCTTGTGAAGGTGTCAGACAAAGAGGAGAATTGGATATTGGCCGAGGTTGTCGGCTGGAGTGTAGCACAGAGTAAATACGAGGTACTTCAACTTATTTATATCAGCATTCTTGATATTTCAGGGTGTATGGCAGGGTGCACCGAGCAAAAATCCTTCTATTTTCTCTTCAATTTTTTCAAATTTTGTATGAGAATGTCAGCGCGAAATAAGAATAACGTAAGCGACAAAGTGAATTATACCTTTTTAAAAGAAACCCGGGAAGAAATATAAAAATCATCAAAATATAATTACCAGTATTTTGGCTAAATTATACTTTTATATCTGAAAAACTGAACGGAAAATCCTCAGATCCTGTAAATTTTAGGGGTACTTTAGGAATATTTTTTTATTCAAGGAATTTCCAAATATTGTAATTCTAAAACAGCCAATCTGTAGTCCATACTTTCATGTATCACTGTCTTCAGTTTCAAGACAATTCTCTCAGTGTTGGTTGAGAACAATTCAGGGGGCCGAAGCATATAAGTCCTTAACCAAAAGATGTGCATGTAATGAGTATTTTTATAATGTTTTAGGTTGATGATATAGATGAGGAACAGAAGAACAGACACATATTGTCTAAGAGAAGAGTGGTACCTTTACCTTTAATGCGGGCCAACCCACAGACAGACGAACACGCCCTTTTCCCTAAGGGAGCTGTGGGTGAGTATTTGCGTTTTGCAATCAAATTTTCAAAAATGCTTTTTGTTTAAGAGGAGGTAGGTCACCAAATTAAAAAAAAAGAGATTTATCAGACCTTAGATCTCGTCAACCTTGCTAAGTATGCTTTGTAAAAAAATAGGGTAAATACATTGAATCTTCTGCTAGTGAATGTCCGTAACTGATCTTTCGTATTTTGCATAGGTTCCTAAAAAAAAATGTGAAAAATACCTATGAATTTTTTTTTTCAAAAACAGCAACCCGTTGCCCAAAAGTCATAAAGAATTTTTTTTTTTTCATAGTGATAATATGCATTAAAATGTCTAGAATGACCTTATTTTTTTTAATAAAGGATAATTACCCTTATAAAAAACATTAGATCGTGCGATTGTGCATGCGATTTTGAACGTTAATGTCACAGGAAATGATTACGCATTTATTTTATTTCTTACAATCGATTTAAAAAAGCCATTCCATTTCTTTTTTCAGTCATGGCGTTGTATCCTCAAACCACCTGCTTCTATAAGGCGGTCGTCAACAAATTACCCGCCCTGGCGTGTGACAAGTACGAAGTTCTGTTTGAAGATTCATCTTACGCCGACGGCTACTCGCCAGCAGAGTGTGTGGCCCAGCGTTATGTCATCGCCATTAAGGAGAGCAAGGGGAGGTCCAGCTGACCTACGGCCCCCTACTCAACTTCCAGCAATTGTAATTCTTCCTCATCGTCACCACAGTCCGATGCGGCCAGCGATGTTGGTTTTGCAATGTAATTTTATAATATGTATTGTTGTTTTTATTTATTAGTCATAGCGTCTATGATAGAATTTTTATGTTAGTAAGATAAATTTGCAAGGTATAAATAGTATAGTAAGTTTATTTTTAAAATCACTGTGAGACTGTCGGAATTTTCTACACGTTGTAGTTGAATATAACAAGTAGTTATATCTCAACAGATACACAGCAAAGGATGGACCTTCCATCAGGCTTATGATTGATCGTCGGCTGGCTTAATGTGATCACTTTACACTTAAGTAACATTCACCAATTCCAGTCCATCCATCTGCCGCGGCTGGGAATCGAATCCAGGCCTCCAACCTGACAAGCCGGTATTCTACCATTAAGGACTGGAATTGGTGAATGTTACTTAAGTGTAAAGTGATGACATTAAGCCATCAGACGATCAGTCATAAGCCTGATGGAAGGTCCATCCTTTGCTGTGTATCTGTTGAGATATAACTACTTGTATAGTAAGTTGTTTCATGCACCATAGTATTCAGGTATACATAATATATGAGTGATTTGCATTATTGTATACTACAGTCAGCTGTTTTATAATACAGAAGCATCAATAGTCATACGTTGTACATATTAGCAGGTTTATTATTATGAATCCTAGCAAAGTAAGAGTACATGGTCAGCGCAGTTGGTTGAGGCTGCAGTCTCTCGAGCGGGCGGAGCCATGTTCAAACCTCGATGCTCGCGATATATTCCACACTTTGCGATACAGGCTTTTAACCTAGTGCAAGAAAGTATTTGGGTTTGTATATGCAAGCCCAGATCCTTATAATAATAAAAAAACTTAGGCAGGTTTGGCTAAGTCCCACACGTAGTTCTAGATTTTGTATGTTTTTAATAATAATAATACTTTTTGTTTGTTCAATAAGAGTGATCCCAACGATAATACATAGCATATTACTCCTTAGTATATTTAAGTAGTAATCATATGTAGGTTATGTTACGTAGAATTGTTTTTCACAGATATGGATAATTAGTGCAGTAAGGAGAGGAAATTTAATGGCATTTCTAGGAAAAAACTATAGACATTTTTTTCTCCATCATACTTTACGTATTTGGGTGCGCTGAATCCGAATTTCAACTTTGCCACCTCGTAAATGTGATGCGTTCTGAGATATCTCAGAAAGAAAGAGAAAAAAATGCTTTTTTTACATACTTTGACTCATAATTCAAAAAGTATTCATTTTAGAGAAAAGAAGCTCAGGACAAGAATAAACTTCACCAAATTTCCTACAAAATTACATATAAATCTTTTTTGTGGCGTAAACCGTTAAGGCATCAGAGCGAGCTAAAATATGACAATTTTACCTACCAATAAAATTAGTATTATATCATCCTGAGACGTCCCAAGTCCCTTTGAGAGAGCATCTCCTTGTTTTGCTACTTCAGGCGCGCCTATGGTCAGTCACATACGTTATTTCCTCAATTTATCTATTCCTTTTCTTCTCAGGCCGGCGTCTATGCCTCATGACAGCTGAGGCGTGTTTATTACGCCGCCATTTTATCATTGCATTTCTCACCAGGCAGAGATTGCCTGGACTTGGGACGTCTCAGGATGATATAATACTAATTTTATTGGTAGGTAAAATTGTCATATTATATATCCGTTCGACGTCCCAAGTCCCTTTGAGATGTGTTTGTTATCGTCTGGTGAGGCATAGACGCAATGTGATGTTAGTGATCTGTTGGTGTGAATAGTCTCGTCACAGTCTCTGAAACCTGGGACGAAGCAATTTCTTTCCGGTAAAACCGGCTGAAAGTGTTTTCACTTCTCCAATTTCCTCTGGCTAGGATTTCTTCTACTGGTGACTGTTCAATCCAGCTGAGGGATGCTACAGCGGAACGAATACTACCCGGCGAGGCAAGAATGTTGGCTTCTTTGAACACGGTTTTTAGCCAGCCCCCTATAACTGTTGCTGAGGCTCTTTTAGGCTCTCCACAGGTAGTAATGAATAATTCCGTTATATCTCCTCGTCTATCTTTGGATGCTGCCAATAATGTTTTCAACCAGAAAATCGGGTCGGTAGCTTTGTCATCCCCCTTAGAAAACCGCCATCCTGACTGTCTATAACTCGCGGTATCCGTCTTTGATCCAAATGCTGGCCAGAAGATTGTAACCTCCCCTTTGTCTTCCATATGTTCTGAGGTAACTTTCAGCAGTGTAAGATCGTGTACCCTTCTGCCCGACGCTAGGAGAAACAGTATTGCCGTACGGCGGGAAGCTTCAAACAAGGATATATCCTTTTCCAATCTATTCGACTTCAACCAGTCAACCAAAAGTGTAGGGTCCCATGTAAAGGACTTGTTTGATTTTGGTTTTGTCAAAGAGATCGACTTCAATATTCTCTTAATCATAGGGTCCGAAGCTAAGTTCTTAGCTGGGTCACTGAAGGTACAGATTACAGATTTATGGAGTAAAATAGATCTATACGCCAGTTTCTCTTTTAAATGTAACCTGGCGAGGAATTTTGCAACTTCACTTCCCGAGGGTGTAGTCCAGTTTACTCCATTTTTTAGTGACCACGCTTTCCATCTGCGCCAGGCCGGTGCGTATGTTTTGAGGGTTGACTCTCTCCAGCTGTTACAGAACAATTTTCTCTCTTCCAAAGACCATGTATCTAGATGTTCGCTCCACCCCCAACCTTCCACACCTGAAGTTTCAAATCTCTCACCTGTGGTGGTGGTAGATTTGTGGCTACGTCTTTGAGAATCAATTCTAGGTCCTTTATAGTTACCGGAGGGTGGGACGCCCGACTCTTCAAGTCCGTCTTCCAGAAGGACTTCGGCCAATTGGGTGCTACTAGAAGGTATTCTCCCCTCGCTTTCTTCAGATGATTGAGGACCCGGGGGATCAGACAAGGTGGAGGGAACACCCATGCTAGGTGATAATCCCACTGCCGACTGAAGGCGTTGTGAAATACCGCGTTGTGATCCTTGCAATCTAGGCTCACATATTGCTCGGTGATGTGACATCTTTCTGAGGCGAAAAGATCTATGAGAGGAGTTCCCAGCTTGGCAAAAATCCTTGTCAACGCACTCTCCTCCAGGTACCACTCTGATAGCCCTTTTCCTCGTGATAGGTGATCTGCGAGACAGTTGTAACGACCGGGGAGGTATTGCGCTGTCAGCCTTATGTTTGATTGTTTCAAGAACATGAACAATTGAAGCGTCAGTTCCTGTAGGTGGGGGGATTTTGTGCCCCCTTCGTTTCGAATGTAAGACACTACTGTGCGATTGTCTGTCTGAAGGAGGATGTGTGAACCCTTTAGAGATTGATCGTGTGACGATAGTGCAGCTAGCACTGCGTACATTTCCTTTCTGTTGCTGTGCCACTGGAGTTGTGCTGTGGACCACAACCCCGCCAAGGGGTGGTCGTCTAAGAGCGCCCCCCATCCTGTGTCGGCCGCATCTGTTGTCAGGAAATGATCCACCGGTGGGGGATGAATGGTGGAGGAGGCACTGAGCGCAGCGCTCCACCAGAGAAGATCCCCTTGTACCCTTTGTGAGAGGGCCCTCTTCAGAAGAGGGTGTGCTCCTCTCAAGCAACGGCTTTCTCTCTGCATCAGTCTGCAATGAAGCCTTCCCTGAGGAATGGCAAAGTTTGCGAAGTTTAGACGTCCCAAAAGGCTCTGGGCTTGTTTGAGAGTCCAACTTCCTCTCTCCAGGGTACTGCGAAGGGCTAAGCAAAGGCTTGAGCGCTTCTTTGGAGAGAGAGACTTGCGATTCTGGTGAGTGTCCCAAGTAATGCCTAGGTACTCCAGTATCTGTGTTGGAATCAGTATAGATTTCTGAATGTTCACACACCACCCTAAGTCTAGCAGGAGCTTGATTGCCATAGTTGTCTGTGCTGCAAGTACTTCTCTCGATTCGTTTGCCAACAGGAAATCGTCTAGGTAAACAATGTTTCGAACTCCTTTTTTCCGGAGTGTCTCCGCTATCCAGTTTGTGATAATGGTGAACATCCTTGGGGCTGATGACAGACCAAAGGGGAGAACTGTCATCTGTAGAAGTTGCCCGTTGTATACCAGTCTTAGAAAGGGTCTGTGACTGTGAGCTATGGGGACGTGAAAGTAAGCCTGACAAATGTCTAACTTTACCATCCAGTCCCCTTGTTGTAGAAAGTCCGGAACTCTGTAGAGGTTTATCAGGGAGAAGGGTTTTGCCTGTACATAGTCGTTTAGGCCTTGTAGATTGAAGACCGGCCGTTTTGTGCCGTCCGACTTCTGGATGAGGAACATTCTCGATAAGAAACTGGGCGTGTGATCGGCCCGTTCGAGAACCCCTTCGTTCATCATCTTCTCTATTTCCGTGGACATCTCCTTTGTGGCCTTCGTCTCGTACCTCTTTGCCCACTGGCCGTGGAGAGGTATCAAAGGGGGTTTCTTTACAAACGGTATCCGAGCACCTGAAATCATCCTCACTACTGTCTTTGGTGCACCCGCTTGTAACCAGGATCTCCGAAAATCTCGGAGCTGGCCCCCTTTGAAAGTCTTGCTGTCACGGCTTCCTTCCCGAGCGACTCCTATTGTGTCGATCGCTCTTGGGTCTGTTGGGCCCCGGGGCGTTGCCCCCTCTACGAAAGGGCTTTTCTTTCTTGGCCTTTTTATATGTGCGAAAAGGCCTATCCATCTCTTCTGGGCCTTTTCTCGGCCGTTTCTGTGCCCTTGGGAGTAGAGGCTGTGGGGTGTGTGCCGAAGTGGATGGCTCAACCAGCTGCAGCTTCTCCGTCTGTGTCGCTTCGAATAAGTGATGGAGGGAGGGTGGTATCTTCCTCAGCTTGGCCTCTAGGCATCCGTCTGGGATGTTACGAAGGACCGCCTCCCTCCTCAGCTTCACGCACTCTGTCCTCTTTCCGCAGACCATCTGGAGGATGTCCTTGGACACAGCACTGTGGGGTGATCCCACACCAAAAGCTTCGGAGAACTTCTGGTGCAAAGCTGCACCGTCAACCGCCGTCCCCGGCTTTGCCGCCCAGTCTATTATCTCCTGCAGGGACTGGGTGAGGGCCTGCTTCTGGCGGATCAAGGCCTTGGTGACCGCCGCAAGGGTCCTCTCCATCTGGGCCAGCCTGACATCCCTGTCATACCTTTTCAGGTCCTCGTTCGTAGAGCACTCTACGAAGCCTGGTCTAGATATGTAGGGCTTCTGTGCCTCTACATACCTGATGTCTTCCCACGTCTCCTTTCCCAACATCTGAATTTCTTGGAGGACCTGGAGGTCCGCCTCTTCTGATGGTGGTATAAGTGGCTCCTTCGCCACAGTAACAAACCCACCCAAATCGAGTTTAGTGGGCGTCATCTGTTGCGGCGGTGCCAATTCCACCCCGAAGCTCTGGGATGTTGACGGGATAGCCGCCGTCATCCCAACCGTCGCCGTATTGCCTCCCAGTAGGGCCGATTGCCGGCCGCCGATTATGTGATCGGTCAAGATCTTCACCTGGTCGATTAATGCGTCGACTCTGGGGTCAGCAACGACGCCGTAACAGCTTCTCTCTTCGTCTTCGGACGAGTTCGAATGAAAGCTTTCGTCCATTGTCAGTAAATAATCGCGTACACTTGTGTACTTACGAGTACCACTAAAGTAATTTACGCACTAAAAAACAGTCTGTATCTGTGACTAAAACTAACTTAGAGCTAAAACAGTCAATTTCTGTGAACTAAAACGAACTTATATACGAAAAACAGTCAATTTCTGCACTTAACCCTAAGAAAGTATGTCACTGACGCTACTCGAAAAACAAAGTCAATATTAAGGTTATACAAAAAACTAAAAGTGTCTCTATCACGCGTATGGACTGACCACAAAATTTCCGTGGAAAAAATGCGAAAAGCAGACGAGTTTCGTGCTTAAAACCCGCTTTTTGAACACGAAACCGCAAGCGCAACCGTAAGTTTGCGAAAACAATGACGCAATGATAAAATGGCGGCGTAATAAACACGCCTCAGCTGTCATGAGGCATAGACGCCGGCCTGAGAAGAAAAGGAATAGATAAATTGAGGAAATAACGTATGTGACTGACCATAGGCGCGCCTGAAGTAGCAAAACAAGGAGATGCTCTCTCAAAGGGACTTGGGACGTCGAACGGATATATAATAGAGCGTTATTTTCACCCTACAGCCAAAAATTATATATGTTTGTAATTTTTCGCTCATAACTCAGAACCTTCAAACTTTTGAGCAAAAATATCTAACAAAAAAATAAAGTGCATATTTTTTTCTTTAATTTATGCTACCAGTGTTTCGTCAACGGACAAACAGTCTAGGCGCTAGAGCGCATTGAAGTTCAGTATAGTACATTAGAAGCAGTTTTGACTATTATTTAAACTGATATATAACGATCAAAAAATACTTAATTGTAGGCAATACACTTGAATATATAAGAACAATGGCTGGTATATTTATATTTTAAGGTTTGCTACCACTTAATAGTGCTGCGTTTATAGAAATGTCAGAATAACTCAGAAACAATAGCTATTTCTTTGTTTTTTTGTCCATATTTTAAACATTTAAAACTTAAAAGGAATTATTTTATTGTGAAAGTAAACTACATTTAAATATCTATGAATCACTTCTACATTTTTTTTTAATCAGATGAACCATTCAAGAGCCAGAGTGCTTTAAAATTAAATCAAAATGGAAAAATCGTCCAATTACTGTACTTTCTTTGGTTTCTCGCCTACGGATGAGAAGGTACGTACTTTTAATGAAAAAAATTTAAAAGAAAATTAAATTTTCTACAATTTATGTCTCTTGAGTTTTTTCACTCAGACGTACAGGTTCGGAGTTAAAGCGCATCAAGATTTACAATTCAAAATCAAATAGAGATATTAGTACGACGTACATAAATATCGTTCTCTCTGATATACTACAACAAATTTTGATGCTTTATAACTCCGAACCCGTTCGTCTGAGTGAAAAATATTAAGAGAGATAATTTGTAGAAAATTTAATTTTCTTTTTTATTTTATTCATTAATAGTACGTACCTTCTCATCCGTAGGCGAGAAACCAAAGAAAGTATAGTAATTGGACAATTTTTATATTTTGATTTAATTTTAAAGCGCTCTGGCTCTTGAATGGTTCATCTGATTAAAAAAAAATGTAGAAGTGATTCATAGATATTTTAATGTAGTTTACTTTTACAATAAAATAATTCCTTTTAAGTTTTAATTTTTTAAAATATGGACAAAAAACAAAGAAATAGCTATTGTTTCTGAGTTATTCTGACGTTTCTATAAACGCAGCACTATTAAGTGGTGGCAAACCTTAAAATATAAATATAACAGCCTTTGTTCTTATATATTCAAGTTCACTGCCTACAATTAAGTATTTTTTGATCGTTATATATCAGTTTAAATAATAGTCAAAACTGCTTCTAATGTACTATACTAAACTTCAATGCGCTCTAGCGCCTAGACTGTTTGTCCGTCGACGAAACACTGGTAGCATAAATTAAAGAAAAAAATATGCACTTTATTTTTCTCTTAGATATTTTTTCTCAAAAGTTTGTAGGTTCTGAGGTATGAGCGAAAAATTACAAACATATATAATTTTTGGCTGTAGGGTGAAAATAACGCTCTATTTTAGCTCGCTCTGATGCCTTAACGGTTTACGCCACAAAAAAGATTTATATGTCATTTTGTAGGAAATTTAGTGAAGTTTATTCTTGTCCTGAGCTTCTTTTCTCTAAAATGAATACTTTTTGAATTATGAGTCAAAGTATGTAAAAAAAGCATTTTTTTCTCTTTCTTTCTGAGATATCTCAGAACGCATCACATTTACGAGGTGGCAAAGTTGAAATTCGGATTCAGCGCACCCAAATACGTAAAGTATGATGGAGAAAAAAATGTCTATAGTTTTTTCTCCGCGAAAATACGATATTATTGTACTAAATATGCACTACCTACTGATAAAGTACATCAATGTACTGTATGTAAATATTCTCATATGTAATAGGTGTGATGTTTTATAGTACAATAAACTAATTATTACTGCACAATAAGAGGCTCTTATTTGCTTGTCCATTGCGGGGTTGTGGTGAGAACTTCTACCAACATGATTTCTCCATACCCTTTAGCTCTGTTTCACTTCTATCAATGAAGCCTAAGGAATCATATCGCGCGATTTCTGAAGAGGTTCAACTTGAAACTTTAACAGATTTGAACTTCTGAATTTCATTTTATCCTAAATTTTCATAGATGTGTACTGGCACAAATCACACAGTTAGGGTGACTGATTAAAAAAAAAAGAGGCTCATTTTCCATTACACTTCACACATAGAATTTAGATCCATTCCCTACAAGCTTCAGCTGAATAATCTCGTGGAACAAATTAGACTAGTTGGCAGAACTATCGCTGTAAAGGTAGAATTAAGTAATCATGAGTACTTAAAAAAGCAGCACGACTCCAAGGACTTTCCCGTACCCCTTAGTAAACCAAAAGCTCATGTTGTGAAGTACAGTATGCAAGTTTTTCCAAGATATTGTTCCACTAACAATCATCGTCATAGGTTCCTCTAACTCCTGGGGGAGCATAGAGCGGCAGCAACGCCTCTCCATTGGTCTCTGTCCTGGGCTGTGATCTTGACATCTGGCCATTGTAAATCGGCTCCCCTCAGCTAATAATAGTATGTATTAAATTCTCATACAGCGTGTTTGGTAGACATGGGATAAAACACAATAAAAACATAAGAGACAATGTAACCAATATTTATTTTATGTATTTGATTTCACTTTACATATTTATTACATTATTATATCATATAATTTTTTTATCATAATTCTTATTTTAGTTCCTTTTTATTTTTTGTGTTTTTTCTTTTTATTTTTATCAAAACACCTACCTTACTTACCAGCTCTCCGTCTTGGTGAACGTCTCCACCAACTCGTCCAAAGCACATTCATAACAGACAATCTTATTACATACAAGGACTCGAACAAACACACATTCATCTATTCAATATAAAATGCAATCAATGCACACCTATTATGAATCGCATACATCGTGGACAGGAAGAACTATTTCTATACGGACTGAATTGAAACATAATTGCGGTACAATATTTACACCAAAGGAGAATGCTCATTTAGTATGAAAAAAAAAAACCTAGGCCCGGCGCTAACGAAATGTAACTCAAATGATATGATACATAAAAATGAGTAATTACTTATTTAATGAAATACTGCACAAGGGGCATCATCGAAATCAATGGCTAAATATGTGAAATACCTAGTCGCACACATTAAACCATTGATTTTGATGATGCCTCCTATGCAGTGTATCACTTGAGTTACATTTCGTTTGCGCCTGGGCCCGGATTTTTTTAACATTCTCCTCTGCTTTTTATCTTCAAAAGTTTTTGCAAAACCGTGGCATAAATTATTAACATTAAAAGGCAGAAGTGTCATATCTTCATCTGCATACATCTCACTGAAAAAGAGTCTGAGCTATTCTCCCACACACAGTCACTCATGATGCCATGGCAGTCAGGTTGCTTACGAATGATTGACTATCTACACATACTTGCACATTCTGCACACACGCACGCACACACATCCTTCATCTCGACTTGATCCACACTGAGGTATAATGAGCAACATAGAAGCTACTCTACACACAAGACAAACACACATGCACAGTAAAATATTGGAAAAATGTTTTCTTTTTATATTATAGTATAGTATGTAATACTATTTGCAAAATATTTTTTTCTAACTATATTTTTTACATATTTTTTTGTGTTCTTTTAATTGTATGGATAAATTTTTTTTTTATACTATAGAAAAAACCAAAGTTGTAACGAAAATTAGTTAACAAAAAAAAATTAAGGAAACAAATCGATAAATTCAAAAAAAAATTGTGAAATAAAAAAAATAAAGAAGCGTATTGTGAAACGTTGCTCTCTGTATATGGCAAGGCGGACGACAATAGGATTTCTCTTACCTCTGCTGCTCGATCTATAAACAAATTAAACTTGGGATCATTCTGTTAAGACAAATGATTAACCCGACAATGCGCAGTGATCCGTATATGAATCAACCGGATTTTTTTTACTAAGTCCAATTCCGTGGTTACTTGCGCACTGTTATCAATCAGAACTATCTATTGAAATGATTAGAAGCAATAATGGTAAATTAGAAAGCAATTTTAGTGACAAAATTAATAGTTATTTACTTTCAATTTGCTGCATGTGTATTGTGTGTGGAGAACATTATATTCCCACTCTATAAATATGTAATTTTATAATTTTTAAGCAAGGGAAGGTGAAATTTTTTATGTTTCACTGTTATATTATATTTCAATATTCACTAATTCAATTCAATGTTCGCTAATTTATTTATTGTCCTGGAGACCTTTTGGTCCAACCAAGTTTTTTTTGGAAAATATGCCTAAAATTCAAAATCACGATTTTTTATCTAAACCTATCTACCATTTTTTTTTATATGCGCATTGTGGGGTTAAAGTAACAACAACATTAAGAACAATATCATAATGACACATGCAGAGTGAAATACAATATTGCTCCCAGTAGAACACAATAACACAACACAGTGGCGACCAAAATCTTTTTGTCGCCTTTTTTCGTTTCCGTTTCCAACTTTATTATTTCATTATAAAATAAGACTGAGAGCAAATTACAACTACACATTATAAATTGTAATTAGGGAGTCTACACACCTGCCTAGTCGGGACTAGAGCTGCGTCAATAATTGTCAACAGTTTAATGCATCAATAGTTTAATGCGTCAATACTGTTGACATAAAAGTATATTGTCTGCTAACGCTAATCCACGTCAATGCCAGAGTGGGTATGTAAATATTCCAACCAAACGCACAAGAAACTAAATAAAATTTTCACACGCGTTAGCCCCTCCACAGTAATATTAATATCAACAGAAAAATGAACGACTAGGTAACTGTTATTAATCTCGCAATGTCATTGATCACCGGTCATGAGTCGGGACTAGAGGCTTTAGTGTGATTTTATTGAAACCACGTTCAGACATAATTTGAACGGCTAATTGTTGCCGACTGAGCAGGTGTGAAGGCACCCTTACAATAATATTAATCATAGTTCTATTGTACTGAGTTTAACAATATTTCAGTATAAATTGATGTGTTTTTAATGTGAACAACGCATACATAGTTTATTATGTAAACCTAAATAGTATATGGAAAGACATTGAATTTACAATAACACAAGATATAAAAAAAAACATATGGAAGGTACAATTAGTCACCAGTCATTTCTTAACGTACGGTAATACATAATCTATCGGAAAACACAAAAAAGTCATTATTACTACACGTAGTGGGACGATTCTTGAGGTGGTGTTTCTGACACAACCTGCTTATCAGTAGTTGATTTGACTGCAGAGTTATTTTCGATCAAAAAATCAAGTAATCAAAATGTTGCTCAGTTTTTAGTTTTATACAACACTACATGACCTAATAGAGGTAATGGTTGGGGGGACAAACCACAGGGGGCGCCCCCGACGCAGTACCTGGACCAGGTGTACGAGGACATGAACTGCGCCATATATGTCGAGCTGAAGACAGCTGCGGGAGACAGAGAAGAGTAGAGATCAAGATGTAGGAATTTGCTGCAAACCAATCTGCAGGATTGAAACTAAAGAAAATAATGCTACACTCAAATCGACCATAACCGCAACCCACAATTAATCTGTCTCAAAAATCACATTATTGAATTAAGTATTACATAATTCATAAGAAAAGGAAAACTGCAATTGTGTGCCATTAGATTACAAAACTAATGAGTTGAATTTGAAATTAAAATAACAGCATAACATCTTATTACAATACTTAAACATGTAAGTACTTTCTTACGACAAATGGGTTAATTGGTGTAGAGAGGTCGTACATGGCAAATGTGTAGTTTTATTGTAGAGAGAACTAATTTTGTAACAAATGTAACACCACTGTAATAGATAAAAAATACTAATCCTCTGCTTAGTATAAAAATAGAAAATAATAAATAAACGATAAAATTAAACATTAGAGAATATTGTACAAGTGTGTGGACAAAGTACATACATACTCTTACAATGTTAAAAAGGTATTGAACAAATTAATTGTCTATATAGTAAATAAATATAAACACACACACTACTATATATGTAATCCATAATACGTCTATGTACAGCAGGGCCTCGATAATCCGATCACCTCTATAATTAAAACGACTCCTCAACTGCCGTTTCTCACAGTGCCACAAATTAAGGGATAAATAATTTTCTATGTCGCTAAACACTACTCGTCAAAGCACTATATTGGGATTCCTTAAAAGAGTGTGATTAATAGCCTTGTATCTAACATACATACTTAAATAAATACATTATAATGTAAAATATTTTTGTTTTATTTCGTAAAATTCCTTCCAAAATGTCTACATACTATAATCCGAACAGTGTATAAATTTTCAGTGTTTGGATTATAAAGGCTCTGCTGTATATATAATATCTGTTTTACAATACAGGTGCTTAGTGTGTGTAAAGAAATACATAATTAGTAATATTATAGTGTTAAAATATTTCACATAACACCCACACCCGAATGTTATTGTCCATAGGATGTGTGGTGTGTGTACGAGGAGGGTGGATTTCTTCACATGTGCGTCCGTCTGTTGCTTGTTGTCTTGTTTCCGTATGGTCAGTATGGTGAGTAGAATCCTCTACGGTACGATCTGTAATATAAAACAAAATGACATTTAGAATGATAAACTATAACAGTGGGGGGGTTCCAGTCCAGTCTCGGGCGGCCGCATTTCCTCACACTAAATCGTTCGCTCAAATATATCTTTCTTGTCATCCTTTACTCTCTCAACATGCCAAAACCATCGCAGTTTAAGAATCTCAGAATAAATATGGTGTGGTGTTGATAAGTTACCTGGGTCTTCTCGTCGGTCTGAATCCAGAATATCCCATGAAGGCTCCCCTGGTGACGCCCCCTCTGCCTCGGGCCCTCGCTCCCCTGGGGAATCTGTTAGTGGTGCTCAGCCCCGGCCTGTTGGTTCTCTTGGGCATCACCTGCACAAAGGACACAATATGTTGCTATATTGAGACACGTCTACATTTCTCTGTTGGCAAGCGATATCATCTGGCAATCATACAAACCTTAATCTGTCTTCCCCTAAAGAGTGATTCGTCCATAGCCATGGCAGTCTGTACACTATCCTTATCATCAAACTCTATGTAAGCAAATCCCTTCGGATGTCCATCGTACTTGTTTAATAATATAGTTACCCTGTAACAATTAGTACACATTTTAAGGCATTAAGTTTAGTAACAAAAATGACACCGTGAGTGTAGATTATTCTCATTAATAGTACTAATAAATGGACTATTTAGGGCGCCTTACATTTTTCTATATAACCAATCAGTAAAAAAATCACCATATAGGATTGTAACAAGTAGTCACCTCAACAGATATACAGCAAAGGATGGACCTTCCTTTGCTGTATATTTGTTGAGATAACTACCTGTTATATTCAACTACGACATGTAGAAAATTCCAATGTTCTCAGAAAACATAAATTGTGATTTTTAAAAATAATCACATAGGATCGTCAACAATTGTTACACACAAAAGATATAATGTTACCTATTAATAGATCCACAGCCATGGAAATGTTCCTCCAACTCTACAGCAGTGGCTCCATAGTCCACATTACCAACATACACGGAGCGGTTGTCCACCTCGCCTTTGTCTTCCAGGGACATGTTCAATGGACTTGCTACAATACAAACACAACAGATAATTACTGAGTTAGCTGAAAGATACTATTATCACTATACATCGGGAATTTGGATGCCGTTTTACTGCCGAGGTGAAACAAATCATTACTAATCCCCTAATTCCATAGAGGGTTCGTGACCAAAAGTATTATTTCTCTTCAAATTTTAATTACGGGGGTTTCCATCTTTACCTGAATTCTATACAACCATCAATATCTACAGGGGAATAAAACAATAAGTGAAGTGTAAACAACAAATTCCACGTAACTTGTGTCTGCGTGCGTTATGCAGGTAGTATTAACAAAATTTGCTAAGTAAATAAACTGTATAATATGTATTTTAGTTCACTCTATGTACCTGCACATCTCCTAGTCCCAGAGGTACCTAGAGCATTGCATCTCCCGATGTATGTATCACCATTCATTGTACATTGTAATGTAATACTCACTGATACCAGAGTTCCCCAAGGAGAGTTGTTTGTCCACCTCGGTGTGCAACTGTTTAAGTTTCTCCGCCTCCTCTTCCATTTCCTTCATCCTCGCCTTGATGTCTGCTATCTCCGGATCCTCACTCTCAAATCCTGCACCACCAGCTCCTAGTTCAGGACTAGATGATGCCTGCACACAATAACACATAACATAATGATGGAGCATTATCTCCTGCATTTGCCGTTCTAAAACTATACATTTTAAGATACTAACATGGCAACAAAAGCAGTCCAAACCCATTTATACATTTTTAACAGAAATGATTTGGTTTCAAATAAAGCAATCTGCAATATATGGGAGTCTAAAACAGTAATTTAGATAAATATTTTTTTCAATTTAATCCGCATCAGCCCAATGGTGTTTTTGATACTATAAAGTGGTGTGAATTCCTTATAATAAGAATGTAAAATTTGTTCTCTTCGGTAAATACATAAGTAAATCTTTATTTGCCAAAAATCATGAAGAGTCATAAAGACAATTTAGTATTTTGAGTAAGTAAGTAGTACGAGTGGAAGGGAGTAGGCCGAATACAGCATTGTGTGAACACTCTTGGGGAGGGCGCAGGGTGGGGGTTCCGTGATGAGAAATATTATGTCACTTGGTTAATAATGAATATAAAATATTATTTGGTGATCATTTGATTGTCTGATAACACACAGTGGGAATTTAAATTAACTAAATAATAAATGTGAATGATAATTTATGTAAGTTGTGGACACTTCTAATTAGAGGGTTGATGAGTTTCTCATTTTATGTTTGTTATTGTGTATGTGTTGTTAACTCTCTGTCAGTGTCCCTTATACGTAAAATAAAATAAATAAAATAAAATATGCAGAGAGACTCACCACACCAAAGCTGTTGTCTGCCATATCTACGTTCCCATTGGTCTCCTCCTCCAGATCTCCGGATAGCAAAACATCAGAATCACCCATTGTATTATGTTTGTATGTATTGTATATGGTTATGTAATCACTAATCTACTTTACTGCACATATAACAAATCATAAAAACAATCATTAAAATAGTTAAATGTGATATTGCTAATCCCGACACAGGCTATGTCCTGGTGGGGGAAATAAAATATTAAATAAATAATAGATATATTATACAGAGATAAAATCATATGAGAATAATTATTATACACTAAAGATAAGAATTCAATTTCATTTTAATAGAGTAGTTCTTAAGCACGAATATTTCAATTATTTTTGTCAAGCGAACGAAAATGTATAAAAAACAATGGTTTAAAAATTAAGTTTAAAGAGAGAGAAAAGATTAAAAACCACTAATACAATGTGACTATTTTGCATCACAATATCAAGTACAAATTCTGCAGATAGATCGAAGTCGAACTTGGTTAAAGCGAACACGAAGGGACCGCGTATATTTGTTCACTATACTTGTGAAGTTGGTACATTTATTGTAAATATATATTTTTATTGAGTGCATCCCAATATCACACGATGTAATTGGTGGCTATGATCCCAATAATAAACCTTACGTGCAAAAGTCACTTTTTTTAGATTATTGATGTACCTAGTAGGTACCATTTTGAAAACGAAGCATTTTCGCACTTTTCTCAGAAATGCTGAATTATTCCATATTGAAATAATGCAGTGAATGTGTTAAATAGTCTAGAAAATTAGCAGTGTAGAAAAAAGAAAATAAAAAAAAGAGATTTCACACATAACAAGCCTCCATCCATTCATTAATTCATTAATAAATGCTTTCTTCAATAGCACACAGGTTGTAAATTAATTAAAAAATCATGATACAGCTTAGGATTATCGTGCATTACCACCACTTATCACAAATCTAATTAATTTTATCAGTAGATATTACTAATGAAAAGCACTAATTGTGTTGACACTGATACCACAAAAAACGCCCTAATTTAAACACAAGGACACTAAAACAGTCTTCACTACACTATACTATTACAATATAATGAAAGTTATCATCTCGAGAAACCACGAGAAACAAATTACGGTTCTACAACATTCGTGACCAGAAAGAGAATAATTTTGATTTGACCAACACAACATAAATCTTGATGACATGCAGAAACATAAACACAGAATTTACACACCGAATATACATCACATTAATGTATAAATACATTTATATAGCCGCAAAACAATAATAATTCATATATTAATATTTACTAAAACTAAATAACATTGTAAATTTGAGATATTGCAGATAAAACAGCTAAAAATACACAATACATTGAGTGGTTACGAGATGTCAACACAAGAAGTTATTTCGAATCAATTCGTCAAAATAATGACTAAAACACAAACACATAAACTATTATAACATTTAACAATCGCCTACTCGTTAATTAACTTACAGATTAAAGAAGATTAGTTTAATTACAACAGATCGGAGAAATGCAAAAAGCCGGCGACCAAAAGGGCGCAAAGAAAAAATTGAAGTTTGACATCCATAGACAAAAACAACGGGCATGTTTTAATTGTTGCCATTACGTCGTAAACAAATTAATTAGACAGAGTACGCCCGGTGGCCTGCTTATTAATTTCGAAGCAACTGACGATCCGTGGAAGATCCATTAAATTATTTTAGGATATCACCTAATATCACAGACTTATAGAAATCCGTCTAGCATGTCGATGATCTAATCGGCATCAGGTACCTAAATTAAGTATATTTTTAAATTTGGGAAAATAACGGAATCGCCATTTTTTATGGCAATAAAATTTTCCATAGACAAAATATGAAGGAAGGCGCCATATTTGAAAATTGATAATATAAAAAAAGAACATCAAAATTTGTGAAAAACTGTGACTGTGACAAATACACCAAATACACGTGAAATACACTAAAAAATTGACAAGGATCAAAATTTTTCGAGTACATTTTAAATCTAAAAATAAAAAATGTTGTGTATAGATAAACTACGTCAGAAAGAAATTGAAGACTTTTATTTGGTAATATAAAAGTCCTGCGTAATTTACGTAATGGCTGTCTCTAGCTCTACCGCCTTTATTGAATTATTGTTTGATTTCAGGCTTGTCAAACCCAACGAAAACATTATAAAGGTGACCCAAAGAATATCCATCCTTTGTATTACTTCAGGAAAACATCAAACAGCAAGACTCCTCTGGATCTTACCAGGTAATACAATATTCCGGTAAAGTCATCAAAAAAGAGATGATTAAAAGACAGTTTATTGGGATCTTCTTCTTCTTTCTCAGCCGTTTTAATTAACACTTGCTTCTTGCGATTCGCCTCACATCGTCAGACCATCTTGCCTGAGGTCTTCCTATGCTCCTTTTACTTGTTCTAGGTTCCCACTCGAGAATCTTTTTGGTCCATCTAGAGTCGGAGCGTCTGGCAACCCATTAATTTGTTCCTCTATCTCTCAACGAAATATCCACTGGGTATTTATTTGGATACACTAGCTTAAATAGATTTTGTTTATAGGGAAAAGAAAAGATTAGCAACCAGTTTATGTGTATCTAAGCACAGCTCTCTCATTATAATATAATTTCTTTATGATCCATTATGTAATATGATACAATATACTAATGAATAAATTGTTGATTGTTTCAGCAACTTCATGTCTTTCCCACATCGCTTTGTGAACTACAAACTTCCTACATACACTGTCAGAGTAGTGGATTAAATCATCAAAGAATACTTACCTTATACTCTCTAATTATAATGTGAATTAAACACCATTTTTTTATTGCAATGAATAAATTCAGCAGAGTAAAATAATCTATGAAACTGTTAACTCCTTTTTCACTAAGCGTTTTATTATTATCCTTTGAAAGCAGTCAAAGATAGTGTTTTCTGCCAACTTCCGAAGCTATATTCCTCACGCACATTGTGGTATACCGGAACTCTTTACAAGGGCCACAGTACTAGATTTTTGTATACAAATACCCACCAGTTAGTGCACATCGCATTAGGGCGGCCTCACACATCTGGGGTGTATTTTTTATCCAATTAAAACTGTTGACCTTGGCCAAGAAAAATTTGTATCTACCAGGCCCTAGAGATGAAAATTTGTTCCTGAAAAATTATTTTGCAAATCTTTGGGGCCTGGTAGAGGTCTAAAAGTATGTAGTCTCAAAATTAAAAAACTAAATATGCAGTCTGAAACCACACAATCATTTAGAGCAATGTGTTTAGTATTTGATGTGTTACTCCAATGTTGCAGTCAATGCCATCAATGATGTCAGGAAATGAAATGTCTTAGTTAAAAAACACAGGATTATATAAGACTCAAAACACTTTATTATAACAAGACACATTATAGTAGACGAGTAGTACATAATATATACAATGCAAATTACACACACATTACATAATATAATAACTTACAATAGACAATAAGAAACACCTAATACCTGTATACAAGATTTATACATTCGTTTTATAAAACTAAAATAAACATACATAGCCGTGAAATCAAAATGATGACAAGATTTTTGTATGTACTTAGTTTAGCATACACTCAAAACATGCGATAAAACATTAACATATTATGTACAAAATTTTACATGAATTTATAACTTGAGTATATGGTTGGTGCAGTTGGTAGGAGTGCAGGTCTTCCGGGTTCAAATTAAACAAGTGTGCTGGAAAGTATGAGGGGTTCGTGTAAACACATGTTCGCAATATTTAGTTCCAAATTTTGCTCAAACCATGAACGTAACTGCAGTTCAACTGGGGCTGCCAGACGTCCCGGTTTACTGGGACTGGCTCCAGTTTTACGCCTCGTGCCCCGGTGTCCCAAACAAACCTTTCGGGACACCTAAATGTACCAGTTTTCGGAATTATTCTTATGATTTTTATCATTCTGTGGTATTTTTGGCAGTTAATGTATAAAGTTGGGTTGTCCCGGTTTGACAATTGCGAGAAATCTGGCAACTCTAGTTCAACTGAAATGCAATCCCTAGTGAATAATAATAAGGAATACAGCAAAAGTTTACAAGCAGCGCATAATATCATTATATCTACATGGAATTATAACAAATATAAAACAATACAAACCATAATAATATGTATACTAATAATGTACAAAAACAAATCAATAAAAATATGCATCATTCTGATGTCCTAAAAATAAATAATGTAACTGATACAGAACCTAGTAATACAAGTACAAAGCTCAGCGTATGCCACAATAATTGCAGGCAAAATAATTCATTGCGCATTCTCTATAATGTTAAAATAATTAATACATAGATAGACTCCTAACTTTATGAATTTAATTGCTTATACATTTGTCTAGATAATATTTTTGGGGTGTGATTCCACAATTCTATTTTATGACTTATTGATTGTTAAATTAAAACACTACCCCCCGTTTTCACCAACTTTTACCTAAGAAGGAGACCCCTAAGAAATTTCCATACAAAAACAGAGATAATATTCTATTTTTTGACACGCAGGCCTACCAACCACACCCTAATTCCATACAAAATGCAACACGCAACTCACCTACGTTAGGTGCCCAAATATCTCTGCCCAGGCTAGGTGAGTTGCGTGTTGCATTTTGTATGGAATTAGGGTGTGGTTGGTAGGCCTGCGTGTCAATAAATAGAATATTATCTCTGTTTTTGTATGGAAATTTCTTAGGGGTCTCCTTCTTAGGTAAAAGTTGGTGAAAACGGGGGTACGTCATTATTATACATCGGGAGATTCAATGCCCTAGGTACCTGGGACTAAGAGATGTGCAGGGACGTAGAGTGAACAAAAATATTATACAGTTTATTTACTTCACAAATTTTGTTAATGCTACCTGCATAATACACGCTGATACAAGTTACGTGGAATTTATTGTTTACACTTCACTTATTGTTTTATTCCCCTATAAATATTGATGGTTGTATAGAATTCAGGTAAAGATGGAAACACCCGTAATTCAAATTCGAAGAGAAATAATACTTTGGTCACGAGAGGTCTATGGAATTAGAGGATCAGTAATGTTTTATTGCACTTCAGCAGTAAAACGGCATTCGTTTTCCCGATGTCTAGTCATTATAAAGCTTCACCAATAAATTGTCCTGCAACTCAACTTCAAAACTGCCGATCAAGAAAATAAAATCTTCTAGATCTACAAAAGTCTCCACGGCGATACTAAATCTCTCATGGGCACGTTGTTTTTCAAAGCGTTGTTGACAGGGGTACCAACGTTGGTGGGACAATTTTTCTTTGGATTTGACACACTGCTTGACGTCGATTTAGTATGTTTTCTTTTCGGCGTTCTATTCGTAGAATGTAATGTGTGATATTTTTCCAATATGGATGAGTTGTGAGTAGAGCTTGACGTCTTCACCGAACTCAACGTGGATACGGAAGGTTTTCTAAACGTATTGTCGACATTGTGACTTCTCGTCGTGTTTTGAGTCTGAATTCCCGAGATATCTGAACATTTACTGTACAAACCTTTGAAGTAAAATGTATCGTCATTCTGTCGCACCTCCTTCGTAGCTGGTTTCCTTCCAAAATTATAAACATCGTCGGAACTAAATTTATATTTCTGAACGGTAGTATTACGGGTGGCATTGTTGTCTTCTAACCTGTGATTTTGTGTACTGTGTTCGTTATTTGCTCTCAATTGGTTGTTACTAGGTTCTCTGTGATCCAACACATGCCTGTAATTTTGTATTTTCAGCGTACTGTCTTCCATCGTTGGTTTCGTTACTTGTCTGTGGTCTTGCATTGTCATTTGTTTCAGTTGTCTATGTTCAAATTGATTTTCTTGTCCAGTTTGTCTATTGTTATTCATTTGATTCTGTGTCATACTGCACGTAGTAGTCCTACTTGTTTTGTAAGGCTGAGCGCTGATTACAGTTTCGTTCATGTCATCAGAGAAATTGGTTTCGTTCTGTTTCTGTTCAACGATTCTACGGTGCGGTGCACTAGATATTGTTTGAACGTTTGGTTTATTTATTTGATGATGCGTCACTGTTCTGCTACTACTACTGTGTTGTCTATTTACATTTGAATTGGAGATCAGTGGCGCCCTCATGATGAACTTACAAACTGACTGATTACTGGTGACTGACTGATTATCTGCATTGTCAATTCTTGTGGAGGACATTGCTCTATTGCCAGCTATACTGCACAAAGACATCTCTGCAACAAAACAATATTAATTAATTAATTTTACAATAATTTATTTCATCATATTGGTATGTAAGAGAAGACCCTCTCTCTTTATACACCATTACTGTGGCAGATAAAACTTACAACATCATGGTTTAAAGCTAAAGAAATACAGTTTCAAGCAGAATCCCTGTGCACATTTCTTATCCAATAGAGTAGTGTATGTATGGACTCAGGTATGGAGCTTGTTGTTGCACAAAGTGTGAATGTATTTAAACAATGGACTTGACAGACTGAATGAGTGAATACTTAATTACAATAACATACATTACAATGGCTTCTCTCTATTCCTTTGAACACTAAAATACGAAATAGTAAGTGGGAGTTACTTACCGTCATCATATCTGGACTTCTTAGAGTAGACAGTTGCATTGCCCACATCCTCCGCATACTTTCTCTTCCTATTGTCCTCAGCTTGACCCCTTGATACGGCGGGATGTCCGGGTCCCATATTGTTATACATATTCATATGATGCGATCTAACTGCAGTGGTGTCGTTACGTCTGTTATTCATAAGCTCCGCACCTTTTGCGCAGAAAGAGTAAGAACTCATCACCGGGTTGGTTCCTCTGAATGTCGTCGTCCAATCTGCACTGGGATTTCTAACAAAATCCGGTATAGAATTTCCCACGTGGCTCGTGAAATTAATATTACCATTTTGTAAATATGAACTATTGGTGTGAACGTTTTCGTGCTGTCGTCTATTCATAAGAGATTGAAGCGGGTTGGTACATAAAATGGATCTGTTGGAATATGTTGCGTTGTTTAATGTCTCGTTGGGTCGTGCGTTTACTACTTTAGTGGTTCGTTTGGACATTGTTTCAACGAGTCTCACGCGTGATACACCGGGCATGTAATTCCCCATTGGCATTTTAAATTCGTTCATCGCTCCTGTCGGTTTTGGAACCATTGCGTGCATACTCTTATTGTACGGCATCATTTGATGTGAACTCGTTCCCGGAGGTTGAGAAATTAAGGTACTGTTTATTTCATTATGTTGGGCCACCGAATCGTTTAATCCCCAGGCATACTTTTGCAATAGTTTAAATTCAAACGGATCTCGTATGAGGGGTATTGTCTGCTGTGACGTTGTCGGTGATGTCTGTGTATACATACTGACGAGAGATCCAATCTGTCTCACGTTGCTCTGTTCAAAGTCTTGTAATCTGGGTTTATTCAAATCAAAGTTGCAAGTCATCTTCTTTGGTTTAACTTGTTTTGTTGTTGTGCTGTAGAAACTATCATCTTGCATACTCTCCATGTACTCTGATGGACCTGGACAAAAAACACACAAAGTTAAATGATCAACAGTTGTTAACAATAGAGTAACATTATGGAAGATTGCAATGTAGGAAAGAGTGATATAGTAATTATACCTTTGTTAACTGTTACAAGTTGTCCATTCCTGAAAGCCATCACCTGCCCGCCACCTTTCTCTTTTCTGTCACTTTTGCTCTGTACTGACATATCTGCAAGAATAATTTGAAATTTCCATTATACAAGTGTTTCAATAATAACACAATGAGACACATTGTACCAGGGTTCGCCAATATATATCATTGATATAAATCCTATTTCTATACCTTATTATTATCAAGTGATTTTTATTATTAATTGATGGCAAATAGGTTTTTTGCTCAAATCCTGGATTTTCATGAATTGTTATATGAGTAGACAATCATTTGCACAAGGCACACATTGTGTAAGCTCTAGAAGAGTGTATGAAATCAGGTAGCGAAGTTAGTATCCCGAAGAATTTAGGGGTCGCTGGTTCAAATACCAGTCATCCCACAAACCTTTTCTCAGGTTTTTCATATTTTTTCAGATATGTGCCTTGTGTGAATGATTATCGTTTGTTGTATACTCGTATAGCACTCTCTTGTACATTAAAATCCATAAAATAAGCAATATTGTTTCAAAATGATATAAATCAATATTGGAAACAAATCCAGATATATATCAACTTTTGATATAGTATACCTACCCAATCTTTATCGTAAAGATTGGATTTTAGAGAACCCTGTACTGTACGGAACTGGAAATATATATTATTTACCTTCATTATAATTTTTAATGTGTCGTCTATTTGTTTTGTGTTCCCCTTTCGATAAGACGGCCTTCTTCTTGTTCAGAGTGACTTCCAGTGATCTCCTGACAGGCTTCTTATGCGACGTGGTCTGCTGCTCCCTGAGTTTAGATATTGCTCGCCTCAAGTGGGGAGACAGACTGACATTAGAATCATCGGCTGCAGACTGACGTAACATGTAGGAACATTCCTTATTAACGACTATAGTCCGTTTCTTCTTACTGCTGACTGTCAGTATTGGACTGTTGGTGCGAGATTGTTCTCTACTATTGTTGAGTCTAGAGGACCAGTTGTGAATTTTGTCTAAAGCGTTGGTCTTTGCATTTCTGCTGTTCTTTTTGACGACAATCAAATCATTAGAATGATCCTTAACATTGCTGACGTTAGACGATAAATTGTGAATTTTGTCTATGGCACTCATCTTTGCATTTCTGTTCTTTTTCACAATGATCAAATCACTCGAATGATCCATGCGTATCTTGGAAATTTTTGAAGATTTCGCCGGTGATGATTTGGAAGACCTCTTCTTCTTGTGTTTCTCCTTTATTATGTCATTTTTGTTAGCGCTCCTAGACAGCTTCTTTGGCTTCTTCACATTCTTTGATTCACTTTTCTTTGGTGGTGCCTTGGCACTACTACAAGCACTGAAGATATCACTAGAGGATGTATTGACTTTATCGCTCGTCTCCTCTCGTTGTTTTGATGTTTTCTTCTTTTCAGTTTCCATCTTATCTGTTTCTTTAGACTCAGCTTGTTTATTTTTAGAAGAAATATCTTCGAGTATTTTCGTTACAAACTTGCAAGTGTTTTTAATAGCACCTTCGTCCTCAACATTTTTATTATTGTTTCGTAACGAGTACATCCTCTGATTGTCACTATTCTTTGAAGTGTCACTTCCAGAATTAGGTTTTGGTTCGACTATAATACCACTCTTCTTCTTGACACAATAGATATCTCTGATATTATTTTTCTGAACTAAAAATGATGAATCATGATTATTGTCACTGTCATCGTTAAAATCCCCGCACTGCGAATATAATTTTCTCTTGACGAAGGAAGTTTTGCCGGCTTGGAATGTGTCAGAGTTTCTCTGGGATCCGCACGAGTCTCTGTTAGTGATATTATTTGTCTGCGCCACTTCACCTGACAAGCGTTTCAATGTATTCTCTTGAGCAAATATCTTTGCACCAACAACAGACTTTGGGTCGGATGTTTTTGGTTTAGTTTTCTGTGGTGAAGACACTCCGCTTGTTTTCTTTAATTTCTCATCTTCAATGTTACTTGCTGCACATTTTTCAGATGATTCCTTATTAGAGACAGCAGTTGATCTTTTAGAGGGTGATTTGGGTTTTACTGCAACAGAATCTGTCTGTTTACAATTAACATCTGATGTTTTAGACTCTACTGATGTTTTATGTTTAGATTTATCCACAGTTTTGGACTCCTGTATGACACCATCTTTGCTCCTTGCCTGATGTTTCGTTGTTTCAGTCGTCTCTTTTGATTTTTGAGTTACAGAGTGTGAATGGTGAGATGTCTTAGATGATTTGGAATCAGGTGCACCATCCGTTTTGGATTTAGACGGATCGCAATCTTGATTTGTTTTGGATTTGGTTGTGGTTGCAATTTCGCTTGTTCTGGAGTCAGATGTTGGGGCAACTTCAGATGTTTTAGATTGAACTTTAGTGGCAACGTCAGATGTTTTAGATTGAACCTTGGTGGAAACTTCAGATGTTTTAGATTTAACCACTGTTGCAACTCCATTTGTAACAGTACCAGCAGCAGAATTCGTTTTCGACTTGGCAACAATATTTTCATTTGTGGTTTTAGATTTTTCCTTGACTAAATACACAATTGCATTTTGATTTGAATTAATCAAATTATTTGTTTTATGAACAACCTTATCTGAAGTCTCTTTTATTTTTGATTTTACATCCGAATTATTTACTTTTTTATCAGTGACTTTAGAAGAAGTCAAATTTGATTTACTCCTGACAGATATTGTTTTGCAATTTGACCCTTGTAATGATTTAGACTTTGCTAGGTCTAATGAAGACTTCTTTAGTTGTTTATTTGTTGATATTCCAGAAGTTCCTAGTGACTGTTTTCCCGTGACATATTTTAGTTTGCTTGCATTGTTTTGCTCATCACGTATGGATCTGATTTGTATCAATGCTAGGTCTTGTAAGCTGACAGATCTCCGTCTCATTGGAATATTACTCTTAGTACGTCCTCTGGTGCCAGCGATTGCACTGGAGTTTCTCTGTCTTGAGACTTCTTTATCTAAAACATAAATCGTTAATAGAATTTGTGTCACATAATATAAAAAAAGGACGGAATGACTACACTGTTGGGATCCCACTTTTTGTCAAAATAGTTCTTTTTTTCTTCTTCAAAAAAGCGCTAAAAAACGGTCTCATTTCACTCGGCTCGCCTGCGGGTGGGGCCAGACGAGCACACAAAGTCAGAATGTGTTTGTTAAAAAGAATTTAGTAAATTTACAATGTTTTAGCTTAGAAAAATCACTTAACTGTCAAAAAGATCGTGTTTTTAAAACAAAATAATCTTGACCTTGAATGGGGCCGCGACAGTGTAATAGTACCCAAACGACACTTGAATTTATTATGTGCAACTGATTTCTACAGATTTCTGCCATTATTATACTGCACAAACACTGATAAATGAAATAAGATTCAAATAAGAGACACAATAACCTAAAGGACTCAATACACCTTCAACCTCAACACTGAAAAACTTTCAATACAAAGACTCGGGGCTATTTTAAAATACACAATACTGAATAACACTGGCTTTTCATATACCTATTGTCTTTATGTGTATAATAAAAATTAAAGCAGCATAAGTATACTCACTTTCTTTTTCACTGCACCCATCGGGCTTCAAGGAAGCTCTGTTCATACTTCTTCTCACATTTCTAACATCTCTCGGAGACGTTCGCAATCCCTGCAAGGGATGTTTCTCAAGATCGTCCCTAATAGCTTCCAACACTTTGTCTGATGCTATGCCTTTTAACTCATTCTTACTTATAGAGTTTCTAGGATTCCTCTGCCGAGTGGCAGACACACTATTACTACTCACAATGGGGCGGGAAGTGTTTAATTTAGGAGTATTTTGAAAGTTTAACACTTGTTTCCTCTTTGCGTTAGACCCTCCTGCCAAAGGGCTGAAGGGAAGTCCATCGTTCACATTGATAGAACCTCTGGATGCCACATAGAATTCTTTACTGTTATCATTACTTTTCTCAATTGGGGAATGATCGGGTTCATCTGGTTTGCTTAATTTAACAGCACTCACAGGAGTGCTCGTTGAAATATTGGAACCAGTGGAGCACTCAAACCGCTTGGGTGTTCTAAGAAGTCGCGCGCAAAACATTTCGAAACTGTTTTGTATTACTCATTAGGTTAGAAAACTGGATAAGCAAACATAGCGCGTGTTATAAAATGCACAATCGTATTATTTTCGTATATGTTGACGGTAAACAAAACATTAAACAGGCGTCACAACGAACACGAAACGGCCATTTTCAGTTTTTGAAATTCGAATTTCGGTGTTGTCAGATATTGAAAGTACCATAGAGATTATAAGATTGGATTGGCTATATTTTAGGTAGGTAGGTATTTCCGATATTTCTTTATATTACAATAGGTTATATTAATATACAACCTACTCTATTTATTTACAGAAAATTGTTTGTCATCATATTGTATTTTCATGAATATTGCAGTCACCGTGTAAAAAAGTTACAGGAAATCAGAAAATCCTAATATTTTATGTAGGTATAAAAAATCCGGTTAAAGCTTTTTGTCTATGACCTCAATATGTCAAATTTGAAGTTTTGGAAAGAATGTCAAAAACACGCCGAGTTTGAAAACATCGCAATAAGGTGTTTTCTAAATTAAAAGGAATTTAGAAAAGGAGTACTATTGGATAAATAAAAGCAAGTGTTTTAATTTAGGACTGACATTAGCCAGAAATTAATGCGGGTGTGTAATTGAAAATGGCTATATAAATTGCGCTGAGAAATCCAATTTAAAAGAAGGGGTGAGAAAAGTTAAGGAGAATATCAAGAAGGAACAAGAAAACGCCTGTAGAATGAGAATTGATTCTGAAAACTCAAATCATAAGACTGAGAAGGGAAACATAGAAATTATGGATCAGTTAGAGAACATGGCGAAGAAGCGTAGTGCAATGTCTAGTGATGAAGAAAGTACAAAAAATAAACGTAAGAAGCATATTAAATCGGAAAATAGCGAAGATACAGATGATTCAGATGTTAGTATGATAGAAGAAGATACGAAAGAGAATATTTTCTCTAGTTTAAGAAGGAAAATAAATGATGAAGAACCTGTTGATGATGTTACTGATGAATGCTTTATGTTGGTAATAATAATCATTGATTATCATACTTACTATACAACAGAATATATATATATATATATGTATTTAGGGTTCCCAGACATCCCGGTTTACTGGGACTGTCACCGGTTTCACGCCTCGTGTTCCTAACAAACCTTCGGGACGCCTAAATGTCCCGGTTTTCGGAAAGGAATACCTATTTTTTTCATTTTGTGGTATTTTTGACAGATTATGTATAAAGTAAGGAGCTACGTAGAAAACAAGGTTACACATTAGCGGTTCGTAAAATTTTGGATTTGAAACTACTCCCCAGTGTCGTAACTAGGGAGAGGGAGTGAGGACTAGGATTGCCAGATGTGACAGACAAAAAAACTGGACCAGTTAATAATTAACTAAAATTATGAACAGTTTTCATAGGAGTAGGCCCTGGTTGACCCGGTTTGACTTACGAGAAATCTGGCAACTTTATACATATTATATAGGACCCATGTTCTAGTTGTATTGTTCTAGTTTATGTTTTAATTTCAGCTTCTGTCTAACGCCAAAATGGAAATGAGTTGGAGGATTCCCACACTCCACACATTGTCTAGGAATTTAGACAGACCCCTTAGTGAAACGTGCAAGCAGAGAATAGCAGAACTAAAGCTTCCGTATCGAGCAGGACCCTTCACACCCGGAGAGGATAAAATCTTAGAGAAGAATTGGACTAAAATGTGTCATGTATGTAAGTTTTGTCAATTTATATTTATATTTTTTTATTAATATTTAGGTCACCTGTTTACTATACCACTTAAAAAAAATTGCGATTAAGCACCACATAGTGAGTGCCAATAAAATCAAACAACTTATATTTAATTAAATCTGTTGCTTTTTTATTGATTTTTCTAAAAAAAACTTGTCTGTGGTTCATTATTTCAATCTTGATAAATAATCTCTATCTATCTGTACCATCACGCCACTTCCCTTGCAGGGTAGGCAGAGAGGACAGAGCGCCAGACAGCCCTATCTTTACACACACTCCTGGCTTCCGTCACATTCATGCAATCTGTCATACACGCTCTCTGATTCCTTTTACTCAAAACGCGTCCATCCTTGAGGATCTGATCAACATGATCGGACCTCTAGCGGCCGTGCTTCCTCACACCACTTCGTTTGCTCAAATATATCTTTCTTGTCATCCTGTCATCTTTCATTCTCTCAACATGCCCAAACCATCTCAACTTGTTCACTTGCATTCTAGTCACGACTATCTGATCACATAATAAAATCAATTTAGAATACATTTATTTTTTCAAAGAAAGTATATCAAACGATAAATATTTTTATCATGACCCTCTCAAAAAAAGTCGCCTGCGGCGCTGTTCACATGTTCAATACCACAAGGTCATATTTGCATGTGACGACCTTCAGCCCCCCCCCAAAATTGAATCCTGGATCCTCCACTGATTGCAAGGTCCATCCTTTGCTGCATATCTGTTGAGATAACTACTTGTGAGTAAACATTCAGTTTCCCCATTGAATTTCTTTTCCATTTCTAGAAGTTTAATTTACCAAATTGTCCCGAAGTGTTTGGAAGATGGCGCAATTTCAGTAACAATCGTGAATTTCTCCTGGCTCGTAGAAAAGCCTTGCTTTATCTTGGAAGGAATTTGGAACATCGTACGTTGGGACAAATATACTCCAGATTCAAATCCTACAAAGGATGTACAAAGAAAGGACGGTATGTAGAAATAATAATAGATACAGTAGAGTCTCACTAATTCGGCATTATTAAAATAGTGCCAAATAATCCTAAAAAAAATATTCCGAAAGTACCCCTGAAATTTACGGGATCTGAGGATATTCCGTTCAGTTTTTCAGATGAAAAAGTATAGTAATTTAGCCAAAATACTGGTAATTATAATCTTAACAAATTGGCTGTTTTAGATTTTTTAATTTCTTCCCAGGTTTCTTTTAAAAAGGTATAATTCACATTGTTGCTTATGTTATTTTTATTTCGCGCTAATATTCTCATACAAAATTTTAAAAAGATGAAGCGAAAGTAGAACGATTTTTGCTCAGTGGATTAACATGTTGTATTAATTTCAGATTTACGGAAGATGAAAAAGAAGTCATAGAATTATTTATAAATATTAAGAAAGATAACAAAGAAAAAGGCCTCACACAATCTTTCCTCGCAAGTATCTTGGGAAGGGATAAACATTCAATATGGAGATATATGAAACTACGTAGCAAAGAGGGTAAGGATCTATCACATACTATATAATAATTATACATCAGGAATTTGGATACCGTTTACTGCCGAGATGCAATAAATCATTACTAATCCCCTAATTCCATAGACGGCTCCTGACTAAAAGTATTATTTATCTTCGTATTTAAATTACGGGGGTTTCCATCTTTACCTGAATTCTATACAACCATCAATATCTATAGCGGAATAAAACAATAAGTGAAGTGTAAACAACGAATTCCACGTAATTTGTATCGGCGTGCATTATGCAGGTAGTATTAAGAAAATTTGTGAAGTAAATAAAACTGTATAATATTTTTGTTCACTCTATGTCCCTGTACATCACTTAGTCCCAGTTACCTAGGGCATTGAATCTCCCGATGTATATTCATTAGTTCTTATTTATGTTAATTTTCAGAAAAACAAATCATAAAATGGGACATGAAGTCCACAGAGAAGTTTTTAAAAATCCTCCTTAAGGAAGTGAATGGTGGTGATGACAATTCTTTAAATGTAAGAAAGTTACACAAAGTGCATATACCAAAGAGCGTGTGGATAAAAGTAGCCAAAGAAATGGATTCTCATCCGATGCAAATGAAAGAATATTGGGTTAGTAAAGTGTACACGCAGATCTTTGCTACTAAGCCAATATATCTCACGGGACTAAGGATAAAACTAATAAATATGTAAGTATGGATTTCATGTATAGATAGTAACTCGGCAGCTGGCAGACTTTAGCTGCAAGTGGAGTTGCAAATAATGTTGGTAGCCCTGATTTTCGAATTGTGTCATAAGAGCTGTTCTGCAATATTCTCACATTGTCTGTTTTTGTATGGAAATTATTTAGGGGTCCCCTGCCTAGGTGTAAGTTGGTGGGATTGGACATAAGTCTATTAATTTTCCAAAATGTGATATTTCAGATTGCTGGAAAGAAAGTATGTTTACTGGCAAGACGTAAAGTGGAATGAAGTAGCTGAAGAATTTGATAATTGCACGCCACTGTTTCTTTGGTGGAGATATTACTTGTTAACCAAACACCACTGTCCTAATCTTCTCAAGAGTATTCAAGGTATATTTGTAATATGTATTTCCATATTATCTAGACTGTGTCGTTCAGTATATTCATAGAGAAATAACTGTCTCCATAGGGGTGAGGAGTGCAGATATAAGTGGTGGTTTTTTGTCTCTTTCCCACTCTCGTAATCGTAGGAAAAAAATAATGCCCTTCAAAATTGAAAACAATTATGACGTATTTTGTACGTTTCTTCTGGTCACAATACTTGTACTCATTTGTGAAAGTGATTTTAAAAATATAGGTTTTTTTTCAGATTCTGCAAAATACTTACACAAAAAATTCATCGTAGAAAAGAATCCAATGACTAATAGAAGACTGAAGAGGTTGAAATTCAATAAAAAAGGGGAACTTGAATTCAAAGACTAAACGTATTATGCCCGGCCGATATTTGAAATACTCAAGTCTCAGTATACGAGACAATAATCGTTACCAAATACTTTATTGGTATATATTTTTATAAAAGGTATACACAAACCCAACTACTTTCCCACACACTTCAGGCTAAAAGCTTGTCGTGAAGTGCAGAATACATCGTCAGCACTGAGATTCAAACCTGGCACCTCCAAATTGCAAGTCCACGCTCCAACCAACCAGGTCATCTATTTGTTTTTACATGTCATTGTTTTTAATATAGCGATATTAAAATGAAACAATATTTATTATCTCCACAGACTTTTATTTTTTATTAAATAGACAACTAGTTTACAGACACTCCCGTGTCCTTCGTCAGAAAATACATGATAGAGATAACATTTATAAAAATACAAAAGTCTTTACATATATTTACATTACACGTACGTGGAATTGAGAATGGAAATTTTTCAGTAAATGCTTAATTCATTTCATTTTATTATAGCTATAACTAAACTAGAAATAAATAAGTCTGGATATTTACAGTATTCCTACAACAGTGTAGAAGAATTAAGGGTGAACATTGCAGGGCTTACGATCGACCTCAGCTGACTCGAGAAACATTCGCCATTTCAGTTCACCCCGTCTGGGATTCGAACCCAGACCTTCGTCTCGCATAGTAGGGATCTTATCCACTACACCACGAGGAGCGACGGCTGTGTTGTCAAATTCCTCATATACATCAAGTACCTACGTATCATTACCATTCACACTGTTGCAGGAAGAGGTGGTATTTTTATTATATTAAAGGGTAAGATTCTACGAACATTTCACAGCTAATGGAATAAAAATAGGTGGGAACACAATGCTATTAAAACGTAAAATATCAACGGAATAATATTAGTGCAGTAAGGAGAGGAAATTTAATGGCATTTCTAGGAAAAAACTATAGACATTTTTTTCTCCATCATACTTTACGTATTTGGGTGCGCTGAATCCGAATTTCAACTTTGCCACCTCGTAAATATGATGCCTTCTGAGATATCTCAGAAAGAAAGAGAAAAAAATGCTTTTTTTACATACTTTGACTGATAATTCAAAAAGTATTCATTTTAGAGAAAAGAAGCTCAGGACAAGAATAAACTTTATCGAATTTCCTATAAAATGACATATAAATCTTTTTTGTGGCATAAACCGTCAAGGCATCAGAGCGAGCTAAAATAGGGCGTAATTTTCACCCTACAGCCAAAAATTATATATGTTTGTAATTTTTCGCTCATAACTCAGAACCTACAAACTTTTGAGCAAAAATATCTAAGAAAAAAATAAAGTGCATATTTTTTTCTTTAATTTATGCTACCAGTGTTTCGTCGACGGACAAACAGTCTAGGCGCTAGAGCGCATTGAAGTTCAGTATAGTACATTAGAAGCAATTTTGACTATTATTTAAACTGATATATAACGATGAAAAAATACTTAATTGTAGGCAATACACTTGAATATATAAGAACAATGGCTGGTATATTTATATTTTAAGGTTTGCTACCACTTAATAGTGCTGCGTTTATAGAAATGTCAGAATAACTCAGAAACAATAGCTATTTCTTTGTTTTTTTGTCCATATTTTAAAAATTTAAAACTTTAAAGGAATTATTTTATTGAAAATGTAAACTACATTTAATTATCTATGAATCACTTCTACATTTTTTTTTAATCAGATGAACCATTCAAGAGCCAGAGCGCTTTAAAATTTAATCAAAATGGAAAAATCGTCCAATTACTGTACTTTCTTTGGTGTCTCGCCTACGGATGAGAAGGTACGTACTTTTAATGAAAAAAATATAAAAGAAAATTAAATTTTCTACAAATTATCTCTCTTAATATTTTTCACTCAGATGAACGGGTTCGGAGTTATAAAGCATCAAAATTTACAATTCAAAATCAAATAGAGATATTAGTACGACGTACATAAATATCGTTCTATCTGATATACTACAACAAATTTTGATGCTTTATAACTCCGAACCCGTTCATCTGAGTGAAAAATATTAAGAGAGATAATTTGTAGAAAATTTAATTTTCTTTTATATTTTTTTCATTAAAAGTACGTACCTTCTCATCCGTAGGCGAGACACCAAAGAAAGTACAGTAATTGGACGATTTTTCCATTTTGATTAAATTTTAAAGCGCTCTGGCTCTTGAATGGTTCATCTGATTAAAAAAAAATGTAGAAGTGATTCATAGATAATTAAATGTAGTTTACATTTTCAATAAAATAATTCCTTTAAAGTTTTAAATGTTTAAAATATGGACAAAAAAACAAAGAAATAGCTATTGTTTCTGAGTTATTCTGACATTTCTATAAACGCAGCACTATTAAGTGGTAGCAAACCTTAAAATATAAATATACCAGCCATTGTTCTTATATATTCAAGTGTATTGCCTACAATTAAGTATTTTTTGATCGTTATATATCAGTTTAAATAATAGTCAAAACTGCTTCTAATGTACTATACTGAACTTCAATGCGCTCTAGCGCCTAGACTGTTTGTCCATCGACGAAACACTGGTAGCATAAATTAAAGAAAAAAATATGCACTTTATTTTTTTCTTAGATATTTTTGCTCAAAAGTTTGTAGGTTCTGAGTTATGAGCGAAAAATTACAAACATATATAATTTTTGGCTGTAGGGTGAAAATTACGCCCTATTTTAGCTCGCTCTGATGCCTTGACGGTTTATGCCACAAAAAAGATTTATATGTCATTTTATAGGAAATTTGATGAAATTTATTCTTGTCCTGAGCTTCTTTTCTCTAAAATGAATACTTTTTGAATTATCAGTCAAAGTATGTAAAAAAAGCATTTTTTTCTCTTTCTTTCTGAGATATCTCAGAACGCATCACATTTACGAGGTGGCAAAGTTGAAATTCGGATTCAGCGCACCCAAATACGTAAAGTATGATGGAGAAAAAAATGTCTATAATTTTTTCTCCGTGAAAATACGATATTATTGTACTATATAGCAAATCTATATTAAATGGTTACGGATAATAACTTTATATACAAAAGGCACACATATTGTGGGACCTCCCTCTGTCATTTGAAAATCAGATGTTATCCATAGATACACATAATGTGTGTCAGATGATGTCAATGGTTCAAATTAGTGATGGGCAATTAATTGATAGTACAGTAAAAATGAAGCAACTATTAAATTGTATACTATATAGCGTCCTCTTTACCCGCACTTCTTAACATAATACATTTAAGAGGTGGGCTCAGGGTTAGCCAGAAGGGAGCCCCCGACAAACAACAATAATTTAAATTCAAACCCGAATCTCGTCTTTATCAGATTTATGCTGGATTTCACCAATTTCTTAGGCGAGGAATAGTGGTGATAGGAGCCACGTATTATTTTTCATACAAAATGTGTGCTAGGTGCTGGCCGGCCCTTCCATATGGGCAAGGTAGGCAACTGCCTAGGGCGCTGGCATTCGGGGGACACCAGCGCGGCATAGAAAACGGGTGATTTAAAACCATAATAAACTAATAGGTTCGACGCGAGCTTAGCGACTGTTGTTCACATAGGTAACTCGCATCGAATTAGATCTCAAACCTTGGTTTCTCACAAGAATTTTGAAGTGTGAACAGAATTCGCAACCACTGAAGACTTTTGTGATCAGAGTATCTCCGCTACTCCGCTCCTAAGAAGTTGGTGAAATCCAGCATTAATCTTCTTACTCAGAGGAAGAGAGTTTGAACTCACATACAAATTTAATATCAGTTTTAATTAACACATAAAGAATTTTGTACAAACAACAACAATAATTTAATAATAAAAACATACAAAAATAGGAATAGACATTTTACTAAACAATAAAATATAAATATGTGTGGCGTAAATGATTAATTACGACGCCTAAATCATCACCTCCATCACAACCCTTTTCAATCTTTGATCATACTGTAGGACTAAGTGGGAGGAGCTATGGAGTTTAATTATGTAGTTACAGATTAGGTCTTAAGGTCCTATATGCTGTCATCCGGCTTCGGCGCCCTGAATTGTTCTCAGCCAATACTGAGGGAATCGTCTTGAAACTGAAGACAGTGATAGATAAAAGTATGGACTACAGATTGGCTGTTTTAGAATTACAGGATTTGGCATAGTACAGATTATAAAGAATTGTTCACTAGGGCAAATTTATTGAATGGCTGCGATTCCTTACACCTCTTCTTTCTCCCAGGTATATTTTCTCTGTTATCCTTTCATCGTTCATCCTCTCTTCATGTCCCGACCATCACAACTTGTTCACTTTCATTCTAGTCACGACTCTCTGATCACATAATAAAATAAATTTAGAACACTTATTTTACAGTTTTTTCCTCAACAGACGAGAGGCATCCTCATTCACATAACATAGCGTCATGTGAACTCCCTTGGGGAGGAAGCAGGATGGGTGTTCCTACACTTACGAGTCGGCTTTGGTTGGCTTAAGTTATCACTTTATGCCTTGGGCAACGTTCACCCATTCCACCACATCCTGCTGTTAATCGTGTAATTTTTGGAAGTTGTATATATGCTACAGTTGGAAATAATTTCACATTGACCCGATGTTTCTGATGCTAACGCCATCTGCTGAGGAGTGGATGCAACACAGAACTGGACCTATCGATTGAAAATGGTTTGCAGCAAATCAGGTGTAATGTCAGCATGAATACACTGAACAAATTATTTACAAATCATTTCAGACTTTATATTTAATAATGACTTGTAACGGATAAGTGTCAGAGTCTAATGATTGCCTCAATATCTGTGCGTGTTGCCAGGCTAAATCACCTTTTCCGCCAGTCAGTTGTGCCGTCAGCGTGAACTCTGTGAGACTGTCCGAACCTTTCAGGATGAAACTGGATTCTGGAAGAATAAATAACAAATATGTACGAACGATACGAACTATAACACAGTTATTCAAATTTAAACCATTAAAATGTAGGCACAGACACCAATAACAACAGCAATGCAGTATTCCTACAACAGCGTAGAAGAATTAAGGGTGAACACTGTTGGGCTTACGACCGACCTCGGCTGGCTTAAGTGATCACTTTACATTCGAGAAACATTCACCATTTCAGTTCACCCCGGTTGGGATATATAAAATTGGAACGTAGAGAAAATCCAACGCTTTACAAGAACAATTTGTGAACCAAACATAATTTAAACAACAATAACAGATGAAGTTAAATAAAAGCAACTATTAACTGTTGATAAATCACCTTTATCTTTTGGTATTCTAATGCACGTCTCTCCATGGCATACAATCCAATTTACAGATCCATTTTCATAACACGATGACGACGTCTTTATAGTAATGGATTCCATGGAAGTTTTAGAATCGGTGGAGAATTTCCAGGATATTTTTCCAGAGTCTGTTTTCTCTACAAAAATTAAACAAGTCTTATTGGCAAACTAATTAAAAACAAAATATTTCAGGATAAAGATCAATACAACAATAACTGCCAATCATTACAGAGTCTGTCAAAGTGGCTCCCTTAAATAATATCAAATATAATTGTGAAAAGTGTTTGTATAGAGGTGGTGAGGTTATTAAAGTGTTCATTTTTCTCACTGTAAAGTAGTGTGCATTGAAAAGTTAAAATAAAACAGCTATTGAAATCTTAAAAATACAATTCAAAACTCTCATACAATTGTTCATAGTGGGGTGACCATACTATTTGTTCTCCTGATTTGGCAACACTAAGTTACCATGCCACAGAAACAGGGCACTCGAAAGGAGGACAACATGTCGCCCAAAAATGACAAGCTGATGGAGACAATGATTAAGTACATAGACAAAAAGATGACTGAGTTGAAGGAGGATATATTTAAGAAATATGAAGAAGAAACTATGGAAATCAAGCGTAGTGCAGAGTTTATTAGCATGAAATTTGATGAAATGAAAGTGAAATTTGATGAAACCTTGATATTTCATAATGATGTTAAAATCATGAAGGAGGAAAATGAAAAGAGGGATAATAAGATGAAAGATTTAGAAATTAGGATAGCAGAATTGGAACAGAAACAATTGAGTCTCAATTGCATTGAGATAACAGGGCTAGAAGTTATTACAGGAGAACCTCCTGTTGAAACAGCTATTAGATTTGGAAATGAGCTGGGTATATCAATACAGCCAGAAGTAATTAGCGTAG
Source organism: Ceraclea dissimilis (assembly GCA_963576895.1). Classification (NCBI taxonomy): domain Eukaryota; kingdom Metazoa; phylum Arthropoda; class Insecta; order Trichoptera; family Leptoceridae; genus Ceraclea; species Ceraclea dissimilis. The sequence continues at coordinate 15,502,874 of OY756373.1, forward strand.
CCCGAAGGGTGCCAAGCAGGAATAAAAATATGAAAATGCCCGACAAACTTTACATAAAATTCCACAACGGTAATACCAGAGACAAATTCCTAGAAAACAGAAAGAAAGCAAAGGAGACAAGAAGTATATACATTGGAGAAGTAATCTCTCCTTACTATAAGGAATTATTGTGGAAGACAAAGCAAGTGGCAAAACAGAAGGAATTAAAGTTTGTTTGGTTCAAAGAAGGTCGAATCTTGGTAAAGAAAGAACCAGGGGCAAAAATAACCCATATAAAACATGTGGATGATCTGTTGCTGCTGATTTAGATCTCTGAAAACTGCCTGAACAAACATTCTCAATAACAAAAGCACGAATATGGTATTCACAGTAACTGATTTGGACTTTTTAACCAAGCCAGAGTATTAAATATTCAACAATTGTTTATGGGAGCAGCATTGTATGGATATCATTTAAGTAAGCAAAATGCCACAAGAACCCAACAATCTAGAATTACACGAACATCCACCTCTCAAAATTTTCAAACACCGCACATGGCTACAACTTTTGGACAGAAATCATATATTTACGTGGCACCTCTGTTTTACAAACTGCCAGTGGATATTAAAAATACTAAAAATCCTCTTGCATTTAAGAAAAAATCCCTGGAGTTCATGTTCAAATAATATTCTCTTCTGACCATATGTGTGTGTATATGAGTGTGTGTGTGTGTGTATGTATGTATATATTTGTATGTACATATATGTTTTTTTCTTCTTATGACTGTAATTTGTTTTTATTTTTTGTTCCTGAAACTTTAAGTCCAAGCCTGTGGTCACCCTACACACCTGACTGTACTTCTATGGTTGAGGAGGTACACAATAAAAAGAATGATTATTGTTGTATGTATGGTGTGTTGGGCTCCACTTGACTGTATGATCTTTATGTTGTGTTGTCTTTATCTGTCAATTGTTGTGAGACAGTGTTATTTTCTTATTATAATTATATGTGAGTTTGCTTCTCCCGACACAGGATATTCCTAGTGGGGGAAGCAAACATAAACAATGTATATCAAATGTTAAGATCAAATAAACAAAATAAACAAATAAACAAAAAGAGAAACACAGTTGCGCCTAAGGGCGGACTCATCGCAAAACGACTTCTTTCGTTAGTCATTTGGCTTCTGAAACGATTAGTCCGAGAGCCCGCTGCTTAATTTATGACGTATCTGTTTTTTGATCGAAATGTGGTATAAATGATAGCTTACCAATAGGGTATTACATCGCACTAGGGTTGCCTATCAAAATCTTGCCGCAACCCCCCCTGCCCCCCCCGAAAAGGTCCCTCTTCGCGGTTTTTCGCATTTTATAGGAATATGGTAAGAGATAGGAGAAAGTAGTCAATGACAAAAATAATCCTTGCTAAATTCTCTACAAAAAATGTTAACTCAATTTTTTCATAGGACTAGTAGTTTACCCGTAATGGCCGGTCAAAAAACAGGATATTTTTTGAAAAAAAAAAAAAAATGTTTGATTTTTTTCTTTCACATTCTTTCACCCATTATTACTAACATTTTATGGAAAAAAAATTTTGGCCTGCGGCGGTATATCACTGGTTATTTTATGAAAAACTAAATTTTAAGAATTTTCGTCACTGAGTTTTATTGTAATAACTCCGAAATTATTAGATGTATGAACATAAGTTATAGCTCGTTTTGTAGCTAAGACTATGGTAATTAATTCGTTCTTTGACTATTTTCCTGTAGCTCTTATCAATTTTCAACCAATTTAGTTGAAATACATTTTTTTTGTATTTTAAATGAATTTCGGTTTTGGGCCGGCCATTGCGGGTAAACTGCTAGTTCTACGAAAAAATTGACTTAATATTTTTTGTAGCAAGGATTATTTTTGTCATTGACTACTTTCTCCTATCTCTTACCATATATCTATAAAATGCGAAAAACCGCGAAGAGGGACCTTTTCGGGGGGGGCAGGGGGGGTTGCGGCAAGATTTTGATAGGCAACCCTAGTGCGATGTAATACCCTATTGGTAAGCTATCGTTTATACCACATTTCGATCAAAAAACAGATACGTCATAAATTAAGCAGCGGGCTCTTGGACTAGATAGATTATTATTGATTCGATACATGTCGTATTTCGAAGTATTTATGAGAGGAAAATGCTGGGACAAATGAATGAATACGAGAGAAATCCAAGATCACTGATGTGGTAAAACGAGCAGCTGCCTTAAAATGGAGTTGGGCCGAACTGAAAATATAAAATGGAATTCGTTCAAACCTTCTCTCGTTAAATAAGTCATTTTCCAGTCTTCTTCCTCTTTTCTGAATACATTATCTATGGCATGCGCCCCCTCCATCCACTCCCTCCTACTCTCAATCACTTTATCGCTCCCAGGTAAGACGGCTTCGTACAAGTCTTTACTTGTGGAATATCTCACACACACTTCCCTGTACTGGGAATATTTCCACACGTAGGGAGTCCAGGGTTTAAGCTCCTTACGTTGTAGTCTCCAGGATAATGAGCCGGACGTACGACCCGTTGTCTCGGTTGTTTTAGGTTTTCTAAAAGCAATCATTTTCATTCAGTGTTAAATAAAAAATGTGGCGGTAAAGAAAAAAATTAATCTTTATTAGAATGAAGAGTTAATGAAGAGTGTCATAAAACCAGACAACAGTAGTGTGCTAAAAGGCGGGCTTATTGCAAAGCAATATCTTACAGTCAAACTGAGCGGTACTAGAAAAAATTACGACAAATTTTCTATGAATATTATTGTTGCAAAGTGCATTCAAAGACAGATTAAATATTATGCTATAATTAAAACTAAGATGGTTTGGATATATGGAAAGGACGAATGATGATAGAATGACACAAAAGGTGTATGTGGCTGAAAGAAGAGGGTGTTAGAAAGCATGGGTGTCCTATGGATTTATTATATAGACCAGATCGTCAGGGATGGATGCATTTTGAGTAAACGAAACCGGAGAAAGAGTGTGATAAATTGCATGAATGTGACAGAAGCAAGGAGTGTGTAAGGATAGGATGGTCTGGCGTCTCTGCCTACCGCGTAAGTGAACAGTATTTGCAATGCAGATGGTTTCGAGTTACAGCAATAAAACAAATCATTTTACCTTTCTAACATCATATCAACTAATTCTGCGACGGTTCTTCTCCTATAAAAAATCCCCCTGGCTTTGGACAGTTTGTCCCATCTGGATGTTTTCAGGGATACGATAAGATCTACAAGCTCGGGTTCTGAGCATTTAAACCTTCTGTTTAGCACAGCCTTATGATCGCTAGAATATCTCCACGTCACGTCTTGGATATCATCCCTCGAGTAAGCGATTACATATTCCAATTTCTTCCCCCAACCTGCTTCGTACATGAGAGGATTGTCATAAACGTTTTCACAAGGATCGTAATGCACCCATCGCTTCTCCGGATAAGAATATACTTCCACCCATACGTGATCTGTGGTGTCCACGACAAAACGAGTGTCATAATTTAGACTACGGCACAACAGGGCGAAACAATTCGCCCATTCTCCACATCTTCCAGTTCTCGTCTTTAATAATATACCAGGATCTTTATATCGTGGGAATGCTGTCTCGATTTTACAGGTTGGGCAACTGTACATCTGAAACATTATAAAAACAATTTATGGAAGTACAATATATTCGCATAACTAAACATGATGCAACAGAAACTGCACATGTTAAAAATTGCATTGGGGAAAATGAAGTTTACTTAGCTAATACTCAAAACATGAATAAATGAGAATATGTTTTAGTGACTCCAATGGGTACAAATTTGATTATTCAAAATTTTTCCAATAAAAAATAATTCCAAAGATACCTCTGAAATTTACTGAAACCTGAGATTATTCCAGTAGTTTCTTAGATATAATGTTGTAATTTGGTTAGTAAAATGTTTAAGGTAAAACGCAGTGACTCTGGTGGATATTTATTTAATATTCGGTCCTTTTTTTATATAATAAGCTACAGTCAATTTTATCGCCTGTGTTATTCGTAGCACACCCTTATACTTTGAAAAAATTTAAGCAATAATACAATTTTTAGAAAGGGCATATCACCCCTTAACAAGAAGTTAACAACAAGGCGTGGCAGTTCTACCGAAGCGTACCTAATTAATATTATCAAGCATGATTACCTCAACTTGAATGGTGCGTCCCCCACTAACTTTAGTCGTCTGATAGGAATGTTTAGTTTCACCCTGACACTGCCTGCATTGAGGCTTATCCATCCACGTGAAAAAGGACTTCTTAAACCAGGACATGAGTTCTAGCAGGACCGCCTGTTCGAGAGGCATTTCAGGCTCTGTTGTTTCACCTACACAGAAAAATATAACATTAATTAATTCACTTGAGAAACCATTTGTTTAATTTTTACATCTAGGGCAAATGTGTGGTGACCATTGATCCGATTGTAGCCATTTCGTTGTTTAAACGCTTGGGAAAAAGCAACGAAAAACAATAATGTTGATTTTCTTATGGTAATATCAAAGACATTCTATATTAAGTACTAGACAGCGTACTCAATGCTAGTAGTGTACATAAACTGGTGCCCACAAACTATCAAATCGTATGGAGAATTTTGACAGTTTGTGGGAAACGTTTTCGAAATTTTGCTCTCATAGTCAAAAACTGTATTAGTTATAACGTTATTTAGGAATAAAGCGATAGTTTTAAAGATGTTTTAGTTTTTATTATCGATATCTTGTTAAAATTGTGAGTTTTGTGACTCTAAAATACCAAAAAATGCCGAACGTGAAATTGCGTCACTTCCGTTCTATTGAATATTCATGGAGTCAGATGTCTAGACCCTATGATTGTTACATATGGGTAAAGCCACCAATTTTGCCACATTTGCACTACTCGGAAATTAAAACTAAAATTTCTCAAAAAATATAAGTATTACGGTTTTTCAAATATTTGAATCGTATTAAGTAGTTTATCCTCTTAAATGGCATGTAGAAAAAATTTCAGTATATTGTTCTATAACAGAGTAATTCCAAGTTTTTCCTCAAAATCGGGGGAAATTCGGGTAAAAAATCGGGTATTTTTTGGGAAGAGCTAATTTTGAACAAAATTTTCGTAAACTTCTAGGAACTTTATATTGTAAAACTTTTATTTTACAGCGTTAACATAATTGGCTAGTCTTTATTATGTTTACTGCATAAGAATACTGGCAACCTACCCTAATTTTTTCGATGCTCGAAAAATGTTTCTGATTTTTTACTTTTTCGTCACTACATTAACGCGACCATTTTCTTCGCCTCTTTGTGAGTAAAACGTGTGATTTATATTCTGTTCGACTGGCAACACTCAACGATTATTTAAAAAAACAAGACTTGTACGTCAACGGTCAGTTTGTGTCAGTAGTGTGTCATTTCAGCTGTGAGTGAAAACGGTCAGTGCCTCGACAGACAAGTTTTTGTGAAATTTTCAAAGGTAAGTGTTGAATTTCAATAAGATCTTTATTGCTCTCGGTGGCAAAAACGTAAGCTGTTCGATATTATTAATTACATTTACTTAAATACAAAGTATTTGCGAATAACTTTGTTTACAACACCGACACCATTACTTTTTCGCTACTTTTTCGACACTTCATCGACACCGGTGGCGTGATAGTTTTCGTCACCTCCTCATCGTTACCATGTAAAGGCTGAGTTATATATACCTAGATACTCGTTTTTTAAAAAAAACATCAAAATCTAGGGAATATTACCTACCTAATCCTACTTATAAACGCGAAAGTGTGTCTATTCACTGCAGCTGAGCCACTTTATCGATAAAATTTGGTATTTTAAAATTTATACTTTTTGATACTGTATCACGACTTAACTTAGGTCCAAATGGCGTAAGTCGCGGAATCAACTAGTGCCATTTAATTAATAATAGAATTTCCTGCTCAGCTGTATGCGCCAGTTAATTTCTGTGGAAGTCATTTTTAAGTGTCAACCGATTTTTTGGCGAAAGTTTTCAATTTGTTTGAGTACCATAATTTTAGCGCGGGACTTCAACTACCCAAATTACTGTACTTATAAGATATTTACATAATAAATCTTTTTATTTACAGATGCCTTTAACATCAGCTGAAAAATCGAAAAGGTACAGAGAAAAGCTAAAACAAACAGATCCAGAAAGATATAGACAAATGCTTAAAAAAAGTTCAGAAAGGGGAATGCAACGTTACAAAGAAAAAACGGCTAATTTGACTGAAGAACAGAAAGAAGGTTTGCGGGAACGATGGAGAAAGGGAAATAAAAAATACAAAACGGGTGGTAATTCACGAGAAGATACCCCTCAGATTGAAACATCTAAGAATGCTACTACCTCAAATAAAATCATTGAAAGAAACATGCAAAGACGCGTTGAACGAAATTTAAAACTTGAAAATGTAAAATTGTATAATACTGTGCGGTTGTTGAAAAAGGGGTACAATAATCTTTATCAAAAGGTACAAAATCAACGACAAGAACTAACTAAAATTAACGAAAAACTGGATATTTTAACAAAACATCTAATAAAAGAACCAGGGAATGAATCTCCTACTAGAACTGTCCTCGAATTGACTCCACTTAAGATGTCCGAGCAATTTGTTATGGTAAATATGCCAGATATTGAAACGCCAAAAAAGCAAAGTGTTAAGAGAGTTATTTTGGAACATAACGTACTGACTGAAGCATTGAAAAATAGATATAAGACGTCATCCAATGAAGACAAAAGTAAATTTAAAAGCATCGTGAATAGTGATTTGGTAAAGAAATACAAGATGAAAACTAAATTGACAAAAAAATTGGGACTGAACACCAGTTTCAAGAAATACCAAACCAAGAAGTATATAAGTAACCATCTGCGAAGCAAAATAACAGCTTTTTATGAACAAGACGACGTGAGTCGCGCTAGCGCTGGGAAAAAAGAATGTAAAACATTGAAGGGACGTAAAAAACAGAAAAGATACCTACTGGATACTCTATATAACTTGCACAAGAAGTACATTTTAGAGAACGGATACATTGGTTTGAGCACTTTCAAAAAGCACAGACCGTTTTACGTAGTTGCGCCGAGACTGAAAGATTTGGAAACCTGCGCTTGTGTCCAGCATAGCAACATGCAATTTATAATTAATTCACTCAGATCATGTGGTGTATTAGATATGAATAATATAAACGAAGTCATTTCAAAATTTGCATGTGATACGACGTTCAAGGATTGTATGCACGGATTATGTAATGTCTGTTTTGAAAATGGCATCGAAAAAAAAGAAGGAAACAGTGATGAAATATCCTGGTTAGCATATAATCTTAAAGAGCACATATACTGTGATAAAGGAGTTTCAAAAAAATCTAAAAAGATGGTAAAGGAAGAAATGAAAGGAACAGTGAATGAGTTAATACAATTATTTAATAGTAAATTAAAAGCATTCAAAACGCACGTTTTCAATGTCATGTATCAATTTCAACAGTACAAGTGGTGCACCAAGAACTTAAAAGCAAATGAAATAGCGCTCCACATCGATTTTTCAGAAAACTGGATGTGCAAATATAAAGAAGAGGTTCAAGCTATGCATTTTGGGTCCTCCAAAAATCAAATTACTCTGCACACTGGCGTTTTATATTATAAGGATGCCGAAAAACCAATTTCTTTTTGCACTTTCTGTCCTAATAATATGCACAACCCTGAAGCAATTTGGGCTCATTTAGACCCTATTTTGGAATACATTAAAAATAATTTTCCAGCTGTAACCACCATGCATTTTTTCTCAGACGGGCCGACTACTCAATATAGGCAAAAAAAGAATTTTTACTATTTCAGTCATTATTTACCAAAATATAGAATTCACAATGCTACTTGGAATTTCTTCGAAGCCTCGCATGGCAAAGGCGCTGCGGATGGCATCGGAGGAGCGATAAAGAGATCGCTGGACTTTAAAGTTGCCCATGGGGTAGATATACCGGACGCAAAAACAGCATTTGATGTTCTCAGCAAGACAGAAACTGTTATTAAGCTGTTTTACATTGCTGGAGAAAACATAAAACTGTTAGAGAATGACCTAGTTATAAAACTTACTCCCTTAAAGCAGACCATGAAAGTCCACCAAGTGGTACTTCAAGATAAATATGTGCTGACACACAGAATATTATCTTGTTTTTGTGAAAATCGTCAAGGAAAATGCGAATGCCATGACCCACGCATTCATAAATTTGAATTCGCGTCTACAACTCAAGAAGAAGGCACAGACATAGAGTATGTATTAGAATTGGACGAACATACTGGAGAAGTGCGTAATGTGCAGAGAACCATATTTAATGAAGAAAATGACAAAAACAACATTTCCGATGACGAGTTAGTAGATTTTTTAAATATGGAGGAGTTAAATGAAGATGTTTTAAATGAGTCGTTGATAATTTTAGTTGGGAACGAACTGCATAAAACAGTTCAAATAGAAGACAGCTCAGTCCTTAAACGGAAATGTAATGGACATGAATCATTGGATAATAATACTAAAATCAAAAGGTCCAAGACGAGTGTGTATAACCAGGAAAGTTCTGAAGAAAATAGTGACACTATGTCACTACACGATACCTCCTCCTGCGAAGATTATCTTGAAGAAAACACACCCGAAATTTTAAATCAAAATGGAGATTATCGAGAAGACAATATTATGGAAGATCATACAAAAGTTGCCAAAAGTACTCAAGAAAGCGATATGCCAGGTGATCAGGAAGAAACCAAAGATACTGAAATAAACGCTATGCAAGATGAAAATAAAGTGACCAAAGATATGTACGTGCTGGTAAAATTTAATTTAGAAAAGAGAAATAAATTTTATTTGGGCCAAGTTTTGAAAGTGATTGGAATAAACTCTTATAAGATAAAATTTTTAAGGCATAAGGGGAACGGAAAATTTGCGTGGCCCATAATTGATGATGTATCCTTAATTTATAGAAGAAATATCGAACAGATTTGGCCAAACCCGCTGTCAGATAGACGCGGAGTCAAAACTTTCGACATTTCAAAAATGACAATCAAGATAGACTAACTTGGCTGATAAAAACAAAACCCTTTTCGTTTCAAGTCTTATGAAGGGTTTTTCAGATTTGTTAAATTATTGTTCAGTTTTATTGTGAACTATTTATTTTGTTTCGTTATTTTTTCATATTTGATTTCTTTTATTTTATATTTTATTATGATAGATAGTTTATCTCCACTGGTATGTGTAAAAAATAATTGAATATGTAGGTAGGTACATGAGTTTTGTCTGAGCTACAAAGAAAATAATCTTGTACTTACAGTTCAATATATAAAATCACTTGACAAAATTATTTTTCAAATTATTGCGAGCTATTTATTTTGTTCTGTTAATTTTATTTCATATTTTATTTTGTTTATTTTATTTTAAATTTTATTGAGTTAGATAATTAATCTCCACTGGTATGTGGAATAAATAGCTGAATATGTACATGATTTTTGTCTGACTTACAGAGAAAATAAACTTGTACTTACAGTTTCAATATATAAAAACACTTGATTAAATTATTTTTCAGTTTTGTTGTGAACTATTTATTTTGTTTTGTTAATTTTATTTTGTTTATTTTATTTTAAATTTTATTGTGTTAGATAATCAATCTCCACTGGTATGTGGAATAAATAGCTGAATATGTACATGCGTTTTCTTTATTTATCTTTCATTTATACCTTCTTTACTTATCTATGATTTCGCTGAGAAAATCAACCCAAACACAAGGTTTCTGAAATCGACTTGACAAAAAAAAAATAACACCACTCTTTTATGTTTTCTTGACGTTTTGGGTCATTTACAATAGATTTATGAAAAAAATGACAGTTTGGATGATGATGACAGGATTTTAAGGCCTCTACGTCGCTTTCATCACATAGTTTCTATACAAAAGTTCCGTAAAAATTACAATTTTCGCTATTAAAAGTTTTTTGACAGATTTTTTGTCCGGAATCTTATAATTAATCATATCGAACTTTATCAAGCCCAAAGTTTTGACCAATTATTGGGTAACGGGGCTCCCATACATGAAAAAAACATTTTTGTTCTAAAAACTGATAATGCTACAATTATTTGGTACAAAGTATTTACTCAGGGGCCGAAGTCTGCAAAGCTTCACCCTTTTCACATTTTCTAGTTTATAATATTTTAATTGGTAGGTATAGTTTGTGAACAACTAATAAAATAAATACTTTCTTGCTGTTAATAAATTATAATAAATATTTATTTTAATATTGTGTTTGATGTAACCCAAACTTTATGAATTTTCGCTACCATTCTTCGTCACTTTTTCACTACGGTAGCGTTAAATGTTTCGTCACTTTCACGTCACCGTCGCGAAAAAGTCTGCGACACTTTTTCGCGATTTCTGGCAAAATTGGTGGCTTTACCCATATATATAACACTACCTGCTTTTATTAACGCTTGCACCCTTCTCATCCTGTATATAGCTTTCAGCTGCAGATCTTCAATAGGAATGACATTCAGCGCCTTCTTCCTCAGCACTTCGTCTTCATACTTCAACACTTCATTGAAATGCTCTTCTACACTCTGGAGAAAGGAGTTGTGTCCCAACTGGAAATGATTAACTCAACTCATAAGTCCATTCCAAGGTAAAACAGTTGATAATTTGGTATTTTATAAACAAGATTCTAATTAGTATCAAGTTTTAGTTCAATTGGAATTTTACAGAATATCTCTAACAATTGAGTGTGAAAAAAAGCATGCGTCTGTTATCAACCTGTTGACTATCCCTGGTATACAGAGTTGCATTGTCATTCAATAATCTAAAAACACAAATCAATAATATCGGAAATGTCTACTTACATACTTATAAGAATCTGTCATCATTGATAACAAAATTAACGTACAACAAACGGAAAATAATTATTTCTAGACTAGTGCTTATAGAAGAATGAGTATAAGTCTATTTATTATCCTTCGTAGAAGTTAAATATTCTTCACAAAATTCCGATAACATGCCACGCATTTGGTGGAAAAATCGCCGCGAAGAAAAACATCACAATAATGCAATGACAGATGTCACATTTTTAGTGTGACCGTTTCTCGGAGTGATGAAAATAATGGCGAAAAAATATTCAATATATACTAACAATATTTACCTAATAATAATATACCAACTTGGTATATGTATTTTTGACCTAATTTTAGCATTTGGTACGTTTAAAAAAAATGTTACTTTCTCGAATTTCGCACACAGAGATTAACAAATAATGAAAAAAACTACAGCGAATTTTGTTGGTCCGCAAAAAATTTATCACCCCCTCCCTACCTCCGCTCTTTTTCTTCCGCAATTTTTCGTGGTCAAGGTCAACAAACAACTTGCAAAAGTATTTTTCCTAGGGATCTCCCCCCGTCGACCATTTTTTCTCGGTCAACAGTTTTAGCCATCGACGAAAAAATTATCTGGTATTTTTTTGGTACTTTATTTAGTATTTTTGCTAATTACGAAACGGCAACACTGGTAATATCCTTTTGTTAATGTTGTTTGTTCTGCGTTTGTTACAATTTTGAATTTGTTCCAATTTCATTTGTTGTCGTTTCTTTGTAGTTCGTCGCATGTTTGTCGTGGAATTCTTGCAGTCTGAGATTTTTTAGAGTTTTCATTCATTATAGTGGAACTTATACGAAAAAATCTAAAATGGCATCGACGAGTTCAAACATATATAAATTTAAAATTACCTTGCTGGGAAGCAAATTACCGGTTTGGCGACGCATTCACGTGCCCGAAAACTACAGTTTTTGGGATTTACATGTGGCCATCACAGACGCAATGGGATGGAAAGATTATCATAAGCACCAATTTAGGATGATCCATCCTAAAACCAAACAAGATATCACAATTGGAACCCGAGAAGATGATGGGGGTATTTTGACCATGTTTGGATATAACGACAGAAAAATGATTTCCGAGACAACAGCTAAAATAGCTAAGTATTTTTTAACTCCTAAAGACAAAGCTCAATATGAATATGATTTTGGTGATGGATGGGAGCATGAGGTAATTTTTGAAAAGGTGTTGGAAGCAACTGCTAAAACAAAGTATCCACAATGTGTGGCGGGCGAACTTGCGTGTCCGCCTGAAGATTGTGGTGGCGTACGTGGATTCGAGAAATTACTGAAAATTTTGGCGGATCCTCAACACAAGGAATATAAGGAAAACCGGGAATGGCTGGAGACCTGTGGCTACGGAGAGAATTTCAATCCCAGAAGATTCGATTATGCATCGGTGATATTTTGGAATCCCAAGGTTCGTCGGCAGAATCATTTCACACATATGTTCTGAGAATTGTGTGAACTGGATGCCATAACGAGATCTTTAATTCTAGTGGACAAGTTTAATTATATTATAATGATTATTTGGTTTGTTGTGTTGTATTGTATTGACGTGGAAAATAAATATTCTTAAGAAAACAATTACCTATTGTAATTATTTGGTATTGTATGGGCTTTGGCCAGGTTTACAATATCTTCATCTAAATCCCAATTAAATTTAATAAGTATGTTACTTATACTCTGTGTGTCTGAATTCTGAAATGTACTTTTAAAATATACTTACATAATGCTTACGTATACTAGAAAAATTGAGAAAATAATTACGATTGCCAGACTACTGGAATTTTATTTCAGCTCCCATTCAGCGCGAAATTACTGCTCAATTATCATCGTTTTCGTTTGTGATTGATAGAGCAGTGACGTAGCGTGGGATTATTCCATCCGGGGCGGAAAGCTGAATCCGCCGCCCCCTTATTTAAATCGAAATTTAACAGGAATTCTAAAGAATTTCGAAGCTGCTCTGCGACAACAAAAAATTTGATATGGATATGATAAAAGAAGAGAGACAACAGCGCCGCAGGCGAAATTTTTTCAAGTTTATATGAAACAATCGTGACTATAAGGCTGGCCACAGACGTCCCGAAGTTCAGTTCCGGAATCGACCGTTTTGCAAAAAGGTTCCGACCAAAACCTCTTTCTGAATTTAAAATCGGGGTGACGCTGAAGTCAGAGAGAGGTTTTGATCGGAACTTTTTTGCAAAACGGTCGATTCCGGAACTGAACTTCGGGACGTGTGTGGCCAGGCAAATAATATAAAATTTTATTATAAAGAAAATACACTAAATTCTGTTTCTTGAAAAACTTCGACTGGCGCTTGCGCGAAAGATACTATGTGGCTGCCTGGTGATACTTGCAATTGTATAATTTTTGTTATTGTTGTGCACCATTGTGCACTAAACTTGTCCAACTTGCCAGCTTTGTGTCGTAGTTTCAAGTTTGTCGTGTGTTTTAATTTGTTCTAGTGGATCTTATTGGTAAAAATCGAAGATGGCAGAGACGAGTTCAAGCATATATCAATTTAAAATTATCTTAATGGGAAGCGAACCACCAATTTGGCGACGCATTCAGTACCCAAAAAGTACAATTTTTGGGATTTACATGTGGCCATCGCAGATGCCATGGGATGGAAAGATTGTCATTTGCACCAATTTAAGATAATTCATCCTAAAACCAAAAAAAATATTATTATTGGTATGCCAGATGATGGGGGTTTTGGATTTGACGACATAAAAACAATCCCCGAGTCAACAGTTAAAATAGCTAAGTATTTTTTATCTCCCAACAATAGCGCGCTTTATGAATATGATTTTGGCGATGGATGGCAGCATGAGATCATTTTTGAAAAGGTGCTGGCAGCAACTGCTGGAATAAAGTATCCACAATGTGTGGCGGGCGAACTTGCGTGTCCGCCTGAAGACTGTGGTGGCGTTTACGGATACGAGAGATTGCTGAAAATTTTGGCGAATCCCGAAGACGAGGAACATGAGGAAATGCAAGAATGGCTGGAGAACTGTAACTACGGAGAGGATTTCGACCCCAAAAGGTTTGATCCTGCATCAGTGAAATTTTGGAATCCAAAGGCTCGTTGGCAGATGAATACGGGATTCAGGTTCTGAGAATCGGGGGTGAACTGATGGATACTAAGATCTTTCTGTGAACAAATATAATGATTATTTGATTGTTGTATTGTTGACTTGGAAAATAAATGTTCCTAAAATTTAATTTTGTTATTATTTGGTGTTGTGTGGACGGGTTTTGCTTTCGCCATACGAATCCCAGTTAAACTGTGCTGTTTAATGCAGTTATTCACTCTTCTTGAAGGAGTCGTTGGGTCAGAGCTCAGAGCAAGGTACAGCCGATTCCAAGCACCAATAGCTGTATTAGTCAAGCGAAGGGTTGGATGTGATTTTTTTTATCAGCTTCAGATGCACAATTTAAAGATTATGGTTTGGTGAACATATTATTTAAATAGGGCATAAAACACTTAGTAAGTTTTGTATGTACATACTTTCTGTTCAAGTTCCAAATTTTTGCCAGGGCAGGGCACAACGGGTTGGCTTCAGATTAAAGTCACCAATGACCTCATATAATACTCGCAAAATCCTATTTTCGTTAACAATTTTTGGCTATTGAAGTTGGTAAACCAACAGTAATCGGCACCGCGAGCGAAATTTCTCATAAGAGTCACAAGACTAATTTATCAAAGAGGCTTCATTATAAGAACAGTAAAAAGAAATCGTAACGTAATAAAATCCCATTCATCTTTAAGTCGTAACGTGCAATATGACATCCGCATGATCCGCATCTATTTATGCGGATGTTTGAAAAGACGCAGGTCGAATATTTGTCATAGATTAATAATATATATATTTGTGGACATCCCTGATTGAAACATTTACAATGAAGTTAGCAATGAACCAACCAGGAAACTTTGACAGTAGCTGTCAGCTGTTTTCAGATTCGGGTATTTTCTCACGTGTACAAAAGTTTTGATGCTTTAATTAAGTGAAAAAATATTTATGCTATTGAAAGAAACGTTAAGTAAAATTGCTAGAATGAGGAAATTCATCGGTAAGTTAAATTTTTGAATAAATTGTGCGAGTAGCGACATAATAAATACGAATTTTTTGGAGACAGTATATCTTACATTTCAAATTATGAAGTGGTTTCCACCAGTAAACTACATTTAAATTCGTGCCCTGGATTAGGATTAAACTATGATATTGTACGTAGACTCACGTTTTTCATATTCTAAGGCATTGTCTAATCTTCTTTCAATGTTTCTAGACATAGGTGCTAACTTGACAGATGGTATGTATCGCGGGGAGTACCATGGCTCCAAGAAACATGCAGAGGATCTCGGAGAGGTGTTGGGGCGCTGCTGGGAGGGGGGCATGCAGAGGATGATCATCACGGGGGGGTGTTATGCCGATTGCGACGAGGCACTTAAATTAGCGCAAACTGACGGTTAGAATTGTCTTAAACTCTGAGAAATTAATTTCAGCAGTTTTCCTCTATTGTGGCCCCACCCACAGTTAAGCCTGCCAAGCTGAAATATAAAAAAATAGTTTTTTCAGCGGTTTCCTTTAAAAACTAAAATGAATGTGAATGAACTAAGACGATGGGCACGTTGAGAGAAGAATGATGACAAAAAATATATATTTGTGTGAGCGAAGATGTGTGAGGAAGCGCGGACGCCCGAAACTGACCTGAACCGATCGTGTCGGCCAGATCCTCAAGGATAGATGCGTTTTGAGTAAAAGGAAACGGAGAGCCTGTATAATGTGTCGGATGAAAGTATGGACTACAGAGTGACTGTTCTAGAATTACAGGATTTGGAAATTCCTTGAATAAAAAAATATTCCTAAAGTACCCCTAAAATTGACGGGATCTGAAGATTTTCCGTTCAGTTTTTCAGATATAAAAGCATAATTTAGCCAAAATACTGGTAACTGTAACCTTAACAAATCGGCTGTTTTAAATTTTTAAATTTCTTCCCAGGTTTCTTTTAAAGAGGTATAATTCACTTTGTCGCTTACGTTATTCTTTCTGAGCACTAACATTCTCATACAAAATTTGAAAAAGTTGAAGCAAAAATAGAACGATTTTTGCTCAGTGCATATAAGCCCTTAATGGTATAACAGTGTAATATTTTCAGACAGATTATTCACTACAATCGGTTGTCATCCGACACGATGCAACGAGTTTAAGGATAATCCTGAGGAGTATTTGAATAAGTTGAAGAATTTAAAGTCTGCTAGTGGAGATAAAGTGGTCGCCATTGGAGAGTGTGGTTTGGATTACGATAGGTTAAACTTCTGTGACAAGGAGACACAAAAGAAGTAAGATATTAACACCCAATTAAATCTAGATTAAACATTAATAAGTAATTAAACAAAACTATTGAATAAGTTTTTCTGAATCTCACAATTTGTTTTTTGTGACAACATCGAATTTTCTACATGTCGTAGTTGAATATAACAAGTAGTTATCTCAACAGATATACTTCGAAGGATAGACTTTCTATCAGGCTTATGACTGATGGTCGGCTGGTTTAATGTGATCACCTCACCCTTAAGTAACATTCACCAATTCATGTGTACGATCAGTCATAAGCCTGATGGAAAGTCCATCCTTTGCCGTTTAAGAAAACTATGTATTGTGTATGTTTTACTGAGGATAACTATTTTTCAAACTCCGTTCTTCTAGGAAGTCAATATGTCTGATTAAGAATTGAAGATTTGAAAACAGTAATTTTGTAACAGGTTTTGTATGTATTTATTTCAGATATTTCAACTATCAGCTACAATTATGTTCACTGTGGAAGTTACCTCTCTTCCTCCACTGCAGGGCTGCCTGGGATGATTTCTTCCAAATCCTTCAGGAGAATGAGTCTAGCCTTAGTGGAGGCATAGTGCATTCCTTTGATGGATCTTTGGACAATATGGAGAAAGCCGTCAGCATGGGATTCTATATTGGCATCAATGGATGGTAAATTATTTATATATATGGACCAGATGTTCAAATTCACAGACAAATTCCATGAATATGACGGTAGCAAGATGAGCGTGTGAGGATAGGAAAGTCTGGCAATCTGTTCTCTTTGCCTACCCCGCAAGGGATGCGGCTTTCATAGAAATTGTCCACAGCTTTCTTAGGATGATGTTTCATTGCACGCTGATGGAGAAAAAATTTGTTCACTAATTGTGTTCGTAATTAGAGTCGTTCACTATATCCTCCAGCTGGCAGAGATCGCAGCACTGCGATAAGCTCGCCCTAGTGAACAAATGTTATGATTTTTATTTGTAATGTTAACATATCTCTGTATTTGTTCACCAAAAGTGTAAATAAATTTATTTTTTTCAAAAATATTTACAATACAATAAATTGTGTAACCGTTCTCATATTTCAGTTCCTTAAAAACTCAAGATAATTTGGATGTAGCAGCGAAGATTCCCCTAGAAAGATTACTCGTAGAAACGGATTGTCCATGGTGTGAGATCCGTCCCACCCACGCGGGCTACAAGCATATCAAGACAAATTACCCGTCTGTGAAGAAAGAAAAGTTTGCCGAGGGTTCTATGGTCAAAGGAAGAAACGAACCTGTCAATATTATGTGAGTATACATATATTTATTTATTTATAGTTTTGACGGCCACAAGGCCTTTGGAATGTTACAATACAATAAAGGTACACAGCCACTGCCACCTAGATAGTCTTTATCTAGCCATGCTGTAGAAATTTAGGACTACCTCATTGCGGCGATGCCATTTTCGTTGCTAAGGATATATCACAATGACAGAAAATAACAACTGCTTAACAACGTATAAAAAAGTCTTAATGTCGTGCAATTTGAATCTGCCGTGTTATTTTACAATATTTAAAATAAATGTATATTAAAATAAATATATTTTACAATATATAAAATAAATGTAATTTCTACATTTTCCAATCAAGTTAAGATAAAGGTAAGATCTCTATTAAGGTATTTATTCGTATACTATATGTTATGATGTGTAGCTGAAGTCTTAACTTGGTTGACTGAATTATTAACTATCATAATTATAAAAAAATATATGTGAATACGGATATAACTGAAGAAAGGCAGGGTTTTTAACCTCTTATCTTTTTCTCTACGAGGGGAGTTCAAAGTATTCTCGGTATGGCAACTTTTTTGTTAGTAATGATAGTATTTTTTTTCTATGATTCTGTTATGGCACTTTCTAAGGTGAAAATTAGAAAATTTCATCGGTTTACCATAATTAGTTTTGTCACAATCGTGTTTTAAGTGCAACTAAATGTCTTGACGCGAAAATGCTTACCAAAATCGAACACCGCGCTGTTATTGAATTCTTGACGAAACAAGGAAAAACTCAAAGAAAACTTCCAGGAAAAGATGGTGGCCGTTTACAAGAATTCTGCTCCTTCGTTTGTCTACCATTCAAAAGTGGTCAAGTGAATTTAAAAGGGGCAGAGAAAGCATTGAAGATGACCCTGTTCCTTTTTCTGCCACTACGGAAGAAAACGTGAAGAAGCCAAGAAACTTGTACTCGAAGATGCTCAAATAAAAATCAATTCGTTAGCAGAGATGACCAAGCTATATGTTGGTACCACACACTCAATACTTCATGACTTTTTAAAGCTCCCAAAACTCAGTGCAAGATGGGTGCCACGAATGCTCGCACCACCGCAGAAACAAGTGCGAATTGAATGTTGTAAAGATTCAGGAGTGTGGTAACTGAGAGATCAATAATCCACCTTACAGCCAAGACCTGACACCTACTGACTATTTTTTGGTTCGGAAGCTGAAAAAAAATATTCGTGGAAAGCGATTTTCCGACGATGAAGAACTCAAGACGGCCATTAACGCTCATTTTTCAGAGAAGGAAGAAAGTTATTTTTTTGGAGGGTATTGAGAAGATGATTTCGTGTTGTAAGAAGTGTATCGAGATTGCAAGGGTATATAATAAAAAATAAAATTATTTCAGATTTTTCTGCCTTTTCTTTCATACCCATACCGAGAATACTTTGAACTCCCCTCGTACCTTACCAAAACCTACCAAATGACATTTGTTCGAGTTGATCGAACATTGTGAATCAGTGATTTCAACCTATGGTCCGGGGCCGAGTATTTTCATTTTATTTACTGTGGTGTACTTCTCTCGGGTTTGTGCGACTTTCCAGAGCACTGCTATATATTATGTACATTGCGAAGTAATGTTTTTTTTTCAATAAATATCAGAATATTCAAGGTCAATCGGAATCCCACTCCACAATTAACAAATAATATATATATATATATATTTTTCCAGATGTCAGATGATGGTGGCAATCAAATCATGACGATAAAATGTAACTTCCAATACCAATGACAATTTATATTGTGAAGCCAGTGTCACACGGTTTTACAGCTTACACAACTGAAAGACAAGGAATATATCCTGAAGCTACATTCCTTCACCAATAGCAAATTAATAGACTGGTTAAAAAGTATATCCCTTCTTCTTGCGTATATGAAATACATAGCATAATTTGTGCATTTTTCTATTTCATTAATTCCTTTTGTTAAACATTATGGGTTCAATAAATAAATATGATTTTTTTACTTGAAAAAACCTTTGTTTTGAATAATACCTTTGTTGGAGTTTTAATTTGATGAGAATTTTATTATATTCTGTGACTATATTATTTGCACCAGCGCAGATCATATACCTATTACCTACTCTGTTGCGTTAGGAGGTTTGACAGAACTGCTAATGAGTTTTTTAACTTTGAAAATATTCTATACCTTCCTATTTTAATCTTAATGTAAATATGATTATTTTACTTGAAAAGAACTTTGTGATAATGATATGTTAGGAGGTGAAATTTGATAAGAAATATTTGCATCATATAAGTAGACTTGCGACTTCATAACTGTTCATAACTTGTTATCATAGGACCATCATAGGACCACGCATTACATATATTCTATTATGGAATTTGACAGGAGTGGTGGTCCGATTTGATCATTTTGCTACGTTGCCAACTATTACAGCATGGCTAGAGTACCTACTCCAGGAGGCGTTGACACAGCCAAACAATACACAGCAACAACAGACAAAAGAATCACAATTAAGACAGTATGTAAACACACAATATGGACATAAAAATCGTAAAACAATACAGACTTAAAACAGAAAACACAATAGTTCATCAAACTCCGGGAGCCAACCCACTGCGAAAGTGCAAAGTGAGTTTGCACTTGGTAATCACTTCACATATCTATGACATGATTAAATCTATATGATACATGTGTAGCGTTTAGACGTTTTTGATTTAGCAGCAATCTAATCTCAGACTGAATTGTAAAACGTTTTAACTAAATTGCTGTTCTCAAGTCTTGTATATTGCAGATTGGTGTATTTGAAACCAAGTGACTTTTTGTATTAAATATTTATATGGGTTATGGCTGCTTTTGTTGCCATGTTAATATCTTACAATGTGTAGTTTTACAATAGAAACATTTGCACGTTCTTAACTTAACTTATGGACAAGCGAGAGATTAGTGTTTTTGATACTACGCAACGCCTCCTAGAGTAGGTACTCTAGCCATGCTGTAACAATTGGCAACATAGCAAAATGATCAAATCGGACCACCACTCCTGTCAAATTTCATATTTATGTAATGCGTGGTCCTGTGATAATAAGTAATGAAGTCGCAAAATGCAAATATTTCTTATCAAATTTAACCTCCTAAGATATCATTATCACAAAATTATTTTCAAGTAAAAGAAACATATTTACATTAAGATTGAAATAGGTAGATATAGAATAGTTTCATAGTTTAAAAAAACCCTCTCATTAGCAGTTCTGTCAAACCTAGTAACGCAACAGAGTAGGTAATAGGTATATGATCTGCGCCGGTGCAAATATAGTCACAGAATATAATGAAATTCTCATCAAATTAAACTCCAACAAAGGTATCATTAAAAACAAAGGTTTTTTCAAGTAAAAGAATCATATTTATTTATTGAACTCATAATGTTTAACAAAAGGAATTAATAAAATGTAAAAATGCACAAATTATGCTATGTATTTCATGTACGCAAGAAGAAGGGATATACTTTTTCACCAGCCTATTTATTTGCTATTGGTGAAGGTAATGTAGCTTCAGGATATATTCCTTGTCTTTCAGTTGTGTAAGCTGTAAAACCATGTGACACTGGCTTCACAATATAAATTGTCATTGGGATTGAGTGTTACATTTTATCGTCATGATTTGATTGTCACCATCATCTGACATCTGCAAAAATATATACATATTACTTATTACATAATTGTGAAGTGGATATGATAAGTAGGTACAGGTGATTTCGATTGACCTTGAATATTCTGATATTTATTGAAATAAAACTTTAATTTCGCAATGTACATAAAGTCGCATCAACTCGAGAGAAGTACACCACAGTAAATAAAATTAAAATATCCGGCCCCGGACCGGAGGTTTAAATTATTGATCCATAATGTTAAATCAACTCGAACAAATGTCATTTGGTAGGTTTTGGAAAGGTAAAGAAAAAGATAAGATGGTTAAAAACCCTGCCTTTCTTCAGTTATATCCCTATTTATGTATATTTTTTTATAATTACAATAGTTAATAATTCAGTCAAACAAGTTAAAACTCACAAGACTTCAGCTACACATCATAACATACTATATACCTAGTATACGAATAAATACCTTAATAAAGATCTTACCTTTATCTTGACTTGATTGGGATATGTAGAAATTACATTTATTTTATATATTGTAAAATATATTTATTTAAATATACATTTATTTTAAATATTGTAAAATAACACGGCAGATTCAAATTGCACGACATTACGACTTTTTTATACGTTGTTAAGCAGTTGTTATTTTCTGTCATTATCATATATTCTTAGCAACGAAAAGGGCAACGCCGCAACGAAGCGGTGGTCCTAAATTTCTACAGCATGGCTAGAGAAAGACTATCTAGGTGGCAGTGTACTACGTATACAGTTTATAATGGAAATGATTTACGAATAGCATAGTCTTTCTTCATCACATCATATCCCATTTATTTGGTGTCGGCGACTCGGATCCTCTCTCTCCATCTGCCGCGATCGATGCAGTCTTCTGGAGTAAGCTCCAGGTGTTCCATGCCCTCTCTGATGGTCTCCTCAAGGGACTTCTTCAGATGTCCTCTCTGATTTAGCATAGTATAATAATAAATTATTTATTTTATTTTCAGTCAAGTGCTGGAAGTGTTAGCTGGAGTGAGACAAGAGGAACCTGACGTGTTATGTGAGAGAGTCTACCAGAATACTAAGACTCTGTTCTTCCCTAATGACTGATTGTAAAAATATAACATATTTTATGAAATTTTTAAATATGGTTTATTATTTCTGTCTCCCACTCAATTTTCAAAAACAAATCTTTCATTGTAAATTGGTTTCTCTCTTTTTTTGGCTTCTGCTTTCTTGAAAAAAGTAAGTTATACTCCACGCTGATTTTGTATCGGCCAGATATGTCAAAATTTCAACTTAATTCGTGGTGGGCAAAATAGTTATGTGACTAACTAATGATTCATAATTTTGTGCTTTTAGTAGGTTTCTGTTCTTGAAATAACGAAAATATCCATGGAAGTTCTACAGGGCCGATGCAAGGGGGAATAAAACACATTGATATAAAAACATCAGATTTTATTAATGATATACAACAATTATTTATTTATTAGTTAACAAAGAATGGTGAATGTGGGAACAGAACTTATTGTGTAATCACTGGGGCGGAAATAGTAAACAATACATATATATTACACCTATACATACATATACAGTAGTCCCGTGACATTCGCAGATAAAAATTTGATAGGTTTTTGAAAGACACTGAAAAACCTAGCTACCAAATTTTATGAATCTGGGTTCGAAATAAATTCAAATACATCTTTGTACACCTCACAGTAAGCTTGAAAAGCTTGTGTTGTAAAGTGGAGTAAGTCGGCATCAGGGATTGAACCCGCACCACTGGATTGACAGTCGAGCATGTTTCTAACCAGGCTTCTGACCACCAAATCTAAGGAGAAATCGTCGTTTAGGCCAGCCTAGTCCGCATAGTATACAGATCCATCAAATGCGATTACAATTTTTTTTGATAGCCCACCACGAGGTTTACAAAAAGTTGGAAATGGATAAAAAACAAGTATCATTTTTTAGTCCTTAATTTCATTAAAATTTGTTTCACGTACGTAGGTTTTTTGTCGTATATTGAAAATGAAGTTAATAACATTATTTTTTGAATGAATTTCATTCTCAAATATTCAAATATCTTCAGTGTTCTCCCAATGCGATGTCGAGTTTCAATATTCGCGTCTCCTTTTAGAAGAATGTAACCCCTGCGAATGTCTAGGGACTACTTTGTAATAATTTACGTAAACGTACTTATATACCGGGCTGTATATTTTAAACCGAGGTGTTATATTCTTATTCGTTTGCGGTTTCATAAAAAGGGAATAAAAACTGTTTGCTATATCAGTTTAATAAATGCTCAAAAGATTAAAAATTGAGACCGGCATGAATGTATTCACATAGATCTTGGCTCAATTCTTTATGTATATTTGGTTCTAAGTATACATCCAGATATATAAAAAAAACATTTACATAAAATATGGTTTGACGCAATGCAAAATATTGAGTAAAACTTCTAGCTAAGGTCTGCAAACTATCTGAATGTATAATACATATTACGTGACTGTTTTTTTTTGTCGTACATACTCTTATTCATTCTATCTTAACTTCTACAATCACTCGAGATGCTAAACACCATTATATAATCATTTACTAAACATCAACGGCATTAAAAAGTAAGTGTTGGGTTATTACGACAGACTTTTCACGTTGTTTAGATTGGTTTGACGTTTGAAAGATCAATTTTAACTTTAACTGACAGCGAAACACACATCAGTTTCTTTCAATTATTTATTTAAAATAACGAGTGTCTATAGCCAGCTACTATTACGATTTTTTTGTGTACGTTTATGTGTTGCCGTTTTGGTTAAAAAAAAATTACCAACACTTACTTAATACTCGTTCTAATATACACAAAATCAATTTAAACGTTGCTATTTAATTATAAAAAAATTGCAAAACAATATACGATAATAATATGTATTCTTACAATAGAATGTGAAAAATGGAACCGTTACTTGTTAGTACAAGGAATCTAGATTTTTTTGCGATGGCAATCAATTAAAATTTGATTGTTTGCAATGGAATGGTACCAATTCAAATTAGGAATGGATTCTTAATTGTACGTATTATTGGGTAACGTTAGATTGACGTTCCAAATTTTAAACGGATTGCTACCGAGGTTCTTTAGGCTTACCCATGTGGGTAATGTTAATCATTATGTAATCTAAATGCTATGGCCCGATGACCCTGATCTTTTTCGAATTAATTTTAGAACGGAATGTGAAGCAATTGAATGCAAAAAGGAATAAACTTAAAAATGGTCGCAACAAAAAAACAGATATGAATATTGAAAATGAAGGAGCTTATTAAGCTAAAAATTCACTCAACATTCGGAGCGAGCCTGACGTTAGTAGCCATTTAAACAAGACACCTGAACATTGATTTCTCATGACGAGAAATGGGGTGCCTCGTGCAAGTGACGTCTCCGACAATTCGTTGAAATCAAATATTTTTCTTTTTTTTTAGTTGGCTTCTTGTAAAGACTGAAATTATTGTATTTTTTTCATTTTTTGGGGGTTGCAAACATGATTTAAACGTAAAACATTTTATTTCCAACTTTGAATTTATCAATCACTGTTTCTCAAATTAATAATCTTCAAAAAATAAATAATTATTTATTGTGAAGTCTATGTTTGAGTATTGAGTTTTATAGATTTCTTTCTTTCTGGTAACCCAGAGTACAGATTGATTTAAAAAAAGAATGTATAGTTCACTGACTGCTAGAAAGCAATACCTCGTTTTATCAAATAGGCATATATGAGGTGTTACGCGTTATCCTGTGGGACACTACTAGCTATGTTCACCATGAGCTCTAATGTGCACCTGAGAGGACATCAACTGAAGCTATAGACAACATTATACCTACACATCCAACACACCACACAACCAATAGAGCGGGCAGTGTGAGGAATCACTTGTCAGAGCTCCCACCACCAACTCCTTCAACAATACACTGGATATGCGCATAACAAAACTGCCACCTTGACATTTCTCTCTTTCTCTAGCCAAGATGTAGGATTAATACATAAAACATTATAGGCGAGGTTGCCGTCACCGTCGCCAAGGAAATGTATGGAATAACAGTCCCTTAACAACGAGTATAACATACCACGTAATATATTCTGTTAGGAGATTTGACAGGAGTGGTGGTCCTATGCGATCATTATGCTGTGTTGCCAACTGTTACAGCACGGCTAGAGTATCTACTCTAGGAGGCGTTACTTAATTCCAGTCAGTGAACCAAATACAAATTACTTAAAAAAGAATTATTAAAATTAATAAAAAAAAAAGCGTAATTCACACAACATATATTATTCTGTATGATGATTCAGTCGACAAAACTCAATTTGTCATAAATTATTTTACATATTCAATAAATATTTATATTTAATAATCAATTATAAATTAGGTACCTATTACTGATATCAAATTATATAGGAGAAAACACACACATACAACGGGAGGTACTTGATTTCATATAAAAGAAAAAAAACAAGATATAAATTGGTTTATAAAAATAAAGTTGATTATGAAATTGTAATGTATCGTCGAGTTTCAAACATTTCTGTATGCCGCAAATCATAACATAATCAAAATTTAGTTATTATTTGTTTATCCGATAATCATGAGCCAAGGTAAGTATATTTAGAGAGGTACGATCACTACACAGTCGACAAGCATAATTAAAAAAGGCCTCTGAATTTGCCCCACGGTTAAATTAATAAATTGGCATGGAATCTTAAAAGTATTCATGGCAACACCGTTTGTTTTATTCTAGAGATGGGCAATAGACATTGCAATAAAATAATAATTTCAGTAACGTTGATTTGAATCCTTTTAATGAACTAATCGTAAGTATTTTAGACGATTTGTTTATGAAAGAACTAACTGAGGTATGTTTACTGCGATGAAATACTTTGTCCATCAATAAGGCCTCCTAAACTAATGAAATTTTATTGGTATGTAGTGAACATACCTTTAAATATACCTGCTTTGACAAGTAGTTATCTCAACAGGTATGCAAAGGACGGACCTTCCATGAGGCTTATGACTGATCGTCGGCTGGTTTAATGTGATCACTTCAAACCAGCTGACGATCAGTCATAAGCCCGATGGAAAGTCCATCCTTTGCTGTACATCCGTTGAGATAACTATTTGTTATTTCAACATGTAGAAAATCCGACGTTGTGATATTAAAATTGATCATGGGCTACGAAAGAAACGTCGAAACTCCAACGATAATCAATTATGTACTGATACACTTAAAGAATTACTTTTGAAAAGGTTAGGAATGTTTGTTGTATTTGTATTGAGAGAGGATGAGATAAGTTGATGTTGCGAGAGGCGGTCGTCTCACTGCAGGTTGGAGTAGTAGTCGACGTTCTGGTGGAACCACGAGTAGTATTGTGAAATATACAGCTGTGTGGTGTTGAGCGCCTGGAGGCTCTTCTGCTGGAGCACCTCGGGGGCCCAGTTATCGCTGAAATTAAATAACAGAATATATCGTCAGCTGGGAGTAACAAATTCAAAGGAATCGTAGAGTGTGTGTGACGAATTGCAATCATAGAGTGTGTAAGCGAACGAGTTGAGATGGCCGGGGCATGCAGAGAGGATGAATGATGAAAGCATAACGAAAAAAATATACATGGCTGAAAAACAGGTGTAAGCGAATGCGGCCATTCAAGAATCACTTGGCTATGCTCAACAGCGGAGAAAACAGAATGTCAAACTTCCCCACTCTTACACACACACCTTGCTTCCATCACATCCACGCAATTTATCATACACACATTCATTTTACTCAATACACAATGTTCTACCTAGCAAATATTAAGATTTTAACTTTATGCGTGAAAATCTATCCGACCGACATAATCTATGAGAACCATGAACAAAAACACCCTAAAGTCGTGTAGTTTTTCTACATAAATAAAGAGACTAATAAGGTTCCATCTGTGTGTACAACATATGAGTGTGTGAAACTTTGATTTCATTTATCAGAACATTTTGGCCTTATCAGTTGGAACCATTGTTATTCTTACAGATAGAGATGAGAGATAATGAAATAAGATGCAAGGTCTACTTCATGCACCACAAGGAAATTAAACATTTTATTATCTTATCTTCTATTAAAATCCATAATGTAGGGAATAAATATTATGTAACACATTGTTTTATTAAGTCACGAAGAATAAGTAGGTGACATTCAAATTCAGTCTGAAAATATATTTCTTAGCTGCCAACATTTTGTATGTGTGTGAAAATCCTTGTTCTTTTTATGAGTCGCATAGTATCAATAACAGCAATCTGTCGATTTTGCATAACTTGAGTTAAGAATGTGGAAACGTTTCGATTATAAAATTACACATTGTAAGATATTAACATGGCAACAAAAGCAGCCATAACCCATATCAATATTTCATATAACAAGTCACTTGGTTTCAAATACATCACTCTGCAAGCAATTTTGAGGTGGTTGGTAGCCTGGTTAGTAACGCGTTCGACTGTTAATCCTGTGGGCGTGGGTTCAATCCCGATGCTGACTTACTCCTCTTCACGAAACAAGCTTTTCAAGCTTACTGTGAAGTGCACAAAGGTGTATTTATTTATTTCGATAAACCCAAATTCATTTATATTTAATACAAAAAAAAAAAAACATCAAGAACACAATTTTGGATAAAACTTTTTAGCAGTTTACTTCGATTCAGTCCGAGATCAGATTGCTGTAAGATAATATATGACTCGTAGTATATTACTTATTATGAAATACTCACATGAATATTCTGGTCTTCAGATATGTTGATGTCGTGTCGTAGCAGCTGACCGAAAAGCCTTTGACGGCATCCCACGCTGTCGCAGAATACTGTTGCACCGTACTTAAAAAACCCGGCACGTACTCGTCTATAGTGGCTTGCACTGCGGGCCACTTCTCCACCACGTAATCCCTAGAGTTGCCATACAGTTGCACTGCCTGGCCAGATACGATCAAGGCCATGTCTTTAGTGAGCTCCCAGTAAGGTTTACTGAACTCCACAGTGGATGTGTAGTAGTATGGAGCGTTGTTCTCTACCCAGATGTAGCATCGTGCGGACGTTGCTAAACTTCTGTACCAGACGTACTGAGTTTGCTCCAGCACTCCCATGCTCTCCAGGAACTGCCCTGTATTACTCTCTGAAACAAATATTATCTAGCTGTAAATTTACAATTCGCAGAGAACTTCTATAATTTACGGAAATTCAAGTACGTTGGTGTCAACTGGTTCCAGAGAGCTCAAGACAGAGTGCTGTGGAAGCAGATGGAGGAGGCCTTCTTCCAGGAGTGAACGGAAGTAGGCTGAAGAAGAAGGAGTCATGGCCGGAGTTTCTAATCCAGATACAAAAGGTTATCAACAACTCAGGTGTGTTCATAATGTGCACCTGAGAGGACATCAACTGAAGCTATAGACAACATTATACCTACACATCCAACACACCACACAACCAATAGAGCTGGCAGTGTGAGGAATCACTTGTCAGAGCTCCCACCACCAACTCCTTCAACAATACACTGGATAATTGCACATAAACACATAGGTACTAACTGGAATTTGCTTAAAATCAGTGAAAACTATTATTACGATTACTCAATTTGTTAATAGCTCGGAGGGTAAAGAGAGTGACCGTAAATGAATTAGGATATGTATGAGGTTGTCTTACTTTCAAAGGATCCATTCCTTTGTACATCGTAGACTACGAGGAGAGATGCTATGACGGGGATGAGGAAGATTGAGCCCAAGATCCACAAGAAGCTTCTTGATTTGGTCACCTTCTTTGTAAGTTTCTGTAAATATTAATAATAGATAATCATTATAACAACTGCTATATAGATACAAGTATTAGGGACATTGAGAACAGTGTGATATAAATATTCAATACAATAATCCGCACTGGCCATGGCAGATGTGCCGATTTCTTTTTTAAACGCGGATGGCTGGATTCTCCCGAGTGCAACTGTGCAGCGGAGAGGCAGACTGTGAGCCATATTGTGTCCGAGTGCAATATCACCGCTTCCTAGAGAAGGTATACTAGCCATGCTGTAACAGTTGGCAACATGGCGAAATGATCAAACAGGGCCACAACTCCTGTCAAATTTCTTAACAGAATATTATACGTGGTCCATCATACTCATTGTTACGGGACTGTTATTCCATACATTTCCTTAGCGACGGTGATGGCAACGCTGCTTAAAACGAAGTGGTCTCAAATTTCTACAGCATGGCTAGAGAAAGAGTATCTAGGTGGCAGTGGCGATATACATGTAGTGTCTTGTCTAATTATTATGTATTGTTATTATGTTGATGTGATGTACTTTGTATGACTATACGATAAATAAATAACAATAAGGTAGACCCACGACAAAGACCATCGAAGACCATCGAAGCCACCATACAGCGAGCAGAATCTGCAGCGGCCGTGAATGACTCGAGGACTCTCTTCGAAATCTCCCGAGAGCTGGGCGGCAGGGGTCAGAAAAGAAGAATGGACGCGGTGCGAGACCGCAACGGAAATCTGATCTCTTCGCCTGACCTGCTTAGGGGGAGATGGAGAGAGCATTTTGAGTCAATTCTAAACCGACCGGACCCCTCCTCGCCCTTCAACATTGGCGAGGAGGAGGGAGACCTAAACATACCACGAGCGAGTGGTATAGTTGAAGGACCTCCGAGTCACGGGGAGATTGTGTCTGCTGTGAGGAAACTCAAGAATAACAAGGCTCCAGGAGATGATGGTATCCATGCAGAGCTCATAAAATGCGGCATGAACGCACTCATTGACCCGCTTTACCACCTCTTCAATAAGATCTGGAATGAGGGGCTCTGCCCAAAGGACTGGAGGAACGGAACCATCATAACACTATTCAAAAAGGGGAACCCTCAGGAATGTGGAAATTACCGTGGAATTACTCTACTGAGCGTACCCGGTAAGGTCCTATCTCAGATCATCTTGAACCGCATCCAGAAACCAATCTTAGCCATACTGAGGAAGCAGCAATGTGGCTTTGTGCCTGGCAGGTCCTGTTCGGACCCAATTTTCTGTGCCAGGTGTGTCCTCCAACAATCACAAGAGTATAACTCGCCAGTCGCTTGCTGCTTCATTGATTTCGAAAAAGCCTTTGACAGCCCCCATAGAGAATCAATTTGGAAGATATTGGCCCTTTACGGTATTCCCACGAGGCTGGTAGCCATGATCGAAGCCCTGCACACGGACTCGGAGTGCAGTGTGAGAACCTCCTGTGGTCCAACTGACACCTTCAGGATCACAACTGGGGTTCGACAAGGATGTGTACTGGCGCCTTTCATCTTTGTTACCGTCATGGACTACCTTCTCAGAAAATCCACGGGGAACTCAGGGGGAGTGCCGTTATTGCAAAGACCTGCCAACGAAACAAACGTGGGAACTCTACACGATCTAGAATATGCGGATGATCTCGCCCTATTCGACACGTCTGTGGGTGGACTACAGCACAGCACTACAATGCTCTACAACAACGCGACACGCCTTGGCCTCAAGGTCAACACTGGCAAAACTGAGTACATCTGTAACGATGCATGTCTGGATAGGGTCACAGCTATGATTGTCAACGGCAATCAAATCTCCCAGGTAAACAAATTCAAATACCTGGGCGCCACCATCACCCCGGCAGGTGACCTCCGGACAGAACTGCCCATTCGCATCGGAGCTGCCAGTGGGGCATTCAACAACATGGACAAGATCTGGAAGGCATCCGGGTTTAGTATCCAGACAAAACGCCGCCTATTCAACGCCTGTGTGATCCCTGTCCTCCTCTACGGCTGCGAGTCATGGCACTTAACCAAGGCTCAAGAGCGTAAGATACTCAGCTTTGAGAATAAGTGTCTTAGGAGGATACTGGGTATCACATGGCAAGAACGTAAAACCAACGAATACGTTCGACGGCGTTCCCAGCAACGATCAATCCTGTCAGTAATACAGGAAAGACGTTGGTCGTGGCTGGGCCATGTTTTGCGAATGCCCAACGACAGCTGGCCAAAGAGAGCGCTGTTTTTCCACCCACAGGGGTCCCGACGCCCCGGAAGACCCTCTTTCACAGTGCACCGTTCCTATGACAACGAGATCAGAGCGTTAGGAATGACGTGGAGAGAGGTAATATCACTCGCACAAAATCGCTCTGAATGGAGACGCCTGGTAGCCTCCCTGTGCTCCCGAATGGAGACATAAAGCGCGTAGTAGTAGTAGTAGACCCACGACTGTTGCTGGGTGCACCTACAAAGTAAGGGATGGTCTATAAAGTGAATAATTTTGAGGTTTTCAATCATGCATCATTTTTGTTCTGTTTATTACCATATATTTTTGGTCATATGGCTCGAAGAGAGGAAGAAAGTCCCCAGAAATTAATCGTAGTAGGGAAAACACCGCGACGAAGACCAAGAGGACGCTCACCTATGGGATGGACCAATCAGGTGGTGCAAACGGTGGCTCCTTCCATCTACAGGGCCATGCACCTTGCGGGGGGACAAAACCACGTGGCGACAGATTGTCCAGCAACGGGCGTTTGGGGATCGTGACACTCAGCAATGAGGAATAAGACCGAAGAGAGATTACGATACAAATACGGCAGTGGCGAAGAGAGTATTTCTGCAGCCGAGAAGTTGGGTCTTACATATTATTGAATTATGTCAGATTCGATTATTAAGATCCTAAATCCTAAGGTAATTCGATGGGAATGGTACTCTTACTATGTACATGCATATGTAAAAAGTGTGAATATATTGTGTGATGTTTTAAAAACAAATTGAAATGTTATCAAATATACTGAACAATCATTTACCTCTGGTTCAAATGTCAATTCACATCGGGGAATATTAGATTACCTAATAATACACAGTGTATTATATTATGTACTACACATACATATTACGTAGATAGGTAAATGACAATTCCAGATTATCATACGCCAGGTATATTCAATGTAGGCAAGGAGGTACATCCATACGAAATTGATATGAGTGTAAATTAGTTATACGGGCCTCTACACAAAAATATGAAAATTGAACTAATCCTAACGATTATATCAATTTACTGTGTGCAAAAGAAACAATAATTTATGTACGATTCTTATAAACATTTCTTCAGGTTTGTTGCGTGTGAAATGAAGCACATATATTGTCGCTAACTCGTGTATCACGAAAAACATATAAATAAATGTATAAACGCTCTACCTCTCTATCTATACCATCACGCCGCGTTCCTCGCATGGTAGGTGGAGATGATAGAGCGCCAGACAGCCCTATCCTTACGCACACACCTAGCCTCCGCCACATTCATGCTATTTGTCATACACGCTCTCAGATTCCTTTTACTCAAAACGCGTCCATCCTCGGGGATCTGGTTGACATCATCAGACCAGGTCAGTCTCGAGCGGTCGCGTTTCCTCACCGCTTTTTGGCTTACTCGAATGTATTTTTTTTGTCATTCTGTCATCATACATGGTTTGGGCATGTTGAGAGAATGAAATATGACAGAAACACATCTTTATGATTTTTGAATAAATAAAACTAACAAAGTTTACAAAATATTACGTATTATTTCTAAAACGCATCTGTGGTGGTCGACATATTGGTTTTTCGGTCTCGGTTCATATTATGTATCATAATTCCTCTCAGACGGACACACACACATGTTGAGAAATACAATGTACAATCAATCCACTGCTCGTAAATGTGAGATAATATGTAAATAGAAATAAATACAATTATTATATGTATATTATTAAGGTGACCATATTTTTAAAAATAAAAAGGAGGACAAAAATGCGTAAATAGCGCCGCAGGCGAAATGTTTTTTGGGAGAGTGAAGAAGGTCGCTATATGTTTGTGTTTGATTTATTTTCTTTAAAATGTTTTCCATAAAGAACAATTGTGATCGAATCTGTTTCTTTTTACTTCATTCTTCTGATTTATCATAGAAAATGTCCAAAATCCCAAAAATCTGTATAAAACAGATTAAAATTTGTTATCTGTATTTGTCCGTCCCCCGTTGCCTAAAATCTGTATAAATACAGATAAATCTGTATATATGGCAACACTGATAAAGGATTTGAATAGCGCCGCAGGTAAAATATTTGTCAAAAGACATACCAAATTACATACAAAAGGTAAAGGTAATTAGCACCGCAGGTAAATTTTTTTAGGAAATTTATACATTTTTATACTTACTATAGTACTAGTTAATTCATGGTATGATGAAAAAACGTGTGGTTTTGAGTTTAACAGATTAGTTTTAAAATTTCAAAAAGTAAAAAAGGAGGACACTTTTGGAGGGAGGACAGAACCTAGAAAAGGAGGACTGTCCTTCCAAAAGGAGGACGGTTGGTCACCTTAATATTATATCTATAAAACAATAGTTAATATAATGGAGCAATTCTCATTACTATATTATACAACAGTATTAGATAAATAATAACTTGCAACAAAACATAGATTATTGCCCGATCCCACCAACTACCACCTAGAAAGCAGACCCCTAAGGAATTTCCATACAAAACCACAGATAATTTGAGTGATTATTATAACTGTCATAACCTTTAAGATATAAATCCATACAAAATACAGCATGCAGCTACTTAAGTGAGGGAGATTCTGGGCCGAGATATTTGGCCACCTAACTAAGTAGAGCTGCATGCTGTATTTTGTATGGATTTATATCTTAAAGGTTTTGACAGTTATAATAATCACTCAAATTATCTGTGGTTTTGTATGGAAATTCCTTAGGGGTCTGCTTCCTAGGTGGTAGTTGGTGGGATCGGGCATTGTAATAATATTAATACATATAGTTCAATTCAATAATAGTAGTAGGTTTCATAATATATGCCACTCTTTTCATGAAGTTGAGAGACCTTTGCATTATTACCGAGTTATTTAGAAAAACGAAACGTACCATATTATTTTGACAATAACAATTTATATTTTGTGAGAGCATCGGAATTTTCTACATTTCGTACATAACAACTAGTTATCGCAACATATACACAGCAAAGGATGGACTTTCCATAAGGCTTATGACTGATTGTTGGCTGGTTTAATGCGATCGCTTTACACTTAAGTAACATTTACCAATTCCAGTCCATTCATCTGCCACTGCCGGGAATCAAGTAATCAAGCATAAAGTGATCACATTATAGAAAGTCCATCCTTTGCTGTATATCTGTTGAAACCTATTCATTTTTATTCACACACACACACACGTACACAAGATGTACACCTACGTAAGTGTTTTACAGGGCAACAGTCCTGCCAAATTTTAGTATACAGGTAACTTTTGTATACATATTAAAAATCTAAACACAACAATAATTTTGTACAGTACATAAAAAATACTCTCCTTTTGTTTTCGTAATTTCTTGAGCAAAGCCCCAGAATTGTTTAGGAACAGCTAAATTGATCAAAACCAAATCGCTAGATTATGGCCAAAATAATTTATTACCACAGTTCGCTATGATATCCGATCCTGATATGAAAATAGCGTTAACCGGAAGAAACCGTAAAATTACGACGAGTTCGTCCTAGTGAACAATGATTTACGATCTATTAAAGTGCAATTTGCTTTAAGAATAAATAAATAAAATAAAAATAGGGTGTTATCGAACTCCGAGCATTACCTAACTGGAATAAGTTTACAAATGAATAGTGAAGCTATGAATCCTATATAAATGCCTACAACTATCCGTGTTTTATCGTGACCGTTCAAAAACTCATAAGAATATTGCTCAACATGAATAAATCCCAAAAAAGATGAAAGCCCTTAAAAAATGTGCTCAACGGACAAAAGCTCAAATCTAATTAGATTTTGAACATACAATTAATTGTATCTATTAGTCTACGATTTCTTTCACTGTGTTAGGAACTACCATAGATTAGAAAACAAATAAATAAGCGGATCAAAAATGGGATGACAAATAAAATAGTCAACATTTTAAAAATAATTCATCTACTGGAATCCAACAAGAAACTTTGGGCTTTTATCCGTTGAGGATATTTCTGAAGGGCTTTTGTCTCTTTTGGGATTTATTCGTGTTGAGCACTGTTCTTATGGGTTTTTCTCCGGGAACCGTGTTTTCTGAATGACCCTGGATGGTTTAATTAAATGTACTATTTATAAACACTACGGTGAATATACAAATATGTAGGTAGAATGTAGATGGATTATATTCAGTTGGAAAACACCTTTACAAACAATACCAGAATGGCATACTGACATACAAGTAACAAATATTTGTGTGTGTTTATATATTACACACACACATACGTACATCACACTTCACAGTCAACTGGGATAGAATGTCGTACACACGTACATGCATGGACGTTTAAGTACGCAGGTGTGATTTCATATACTCTGCATGGGAAATTGCAAACATTAGTTACACGTTATGCGTAAAACAGTTCGAATTACGTGAAATTATGGAATTAGACGGTACTAAAGTTGTGAAATTACACTTTGTTTAATAATATGCATAATTATTCAGGAGGCTCTAAACAGAATCCGAACTGGTCATGGCAGATGTGCAAATTTTTCCCACACGTGTGGATGGCGAGTCTCCTGAATGTGATTGCGGAGCCGACAGGCAGAACATTCAACACATAGTTACCGGGTGTGCACTCAGAGCATACAGTGGCAATGCATCAGACTATCCTTCACCCTTAGCGACGAAGCAGTACAATACATAAGAAATCTAGATTCAAATCTCAGACAAGCGGTGGTCGGTAGCCTGGTTGGTGACAGGTTCGACTGTTAATCCAGTGGGTGTGGGTTCGATCCCCGATGCCGACCTTCTCCACTTCACGACACAAGAAAAAAGCTAATTTTTTTACACTTTAACATAACGAATGTTAAATAATATAGGCGTGATGTTGGCCATACGATAAATAAATAAATTCAAGAGAATTCTCAGTTATAAGGGGATTGAATCAACAGTCGAACACGTTACCAACCAGGCTACCGACCACCTCAGACCATAAACATGTCATACTAACTGGGATTTGGGTCAAATTAGTTTACCTAACACCAAATAGAAGAAATAATATTAAAATTACCTTTAATGTTGTGAGGGAAGAAATCCTCACATTGTTAACAGCTTTAGCATTATTACAATTCAGTGCTTTATTATTACTAGACATTTTACTAAAACTATTTATAAGTTTAATTTAGTCAAATCAATGTAGAGGCAAACTGCTGAGGTGACTGGACTCAATCTGAGTAAACTTGACATTGGCAAAAGAAAAGAAATTCATGACCACCATCAAACAAACCTGTATACAGTGGAACACCACTAATACGGTTTCAAATAAATCTGGCATAACTCCACATACCTGCGTAATATTTATTTGTACTTTTGATTAAATGAACAAAATTAAACTAATGAACAAAATAGAGATATTTATTTACGCCGCAAGCCTTTTATAATAAAATAAGTACAATACAAACAACAACAAAACAAGTAAGTTAAGGTAGGTACATCTGAAACATTAACAAATACATAACGTGAAATACCGAAATTTTTATAAAACAGTTTTATACAAAAAATTACAACCTCTGATCACTAGGGCGAGCTTATTGCAATGCTGCGATCTATGCCACCAACTATCTCCAATAATATGTAGAAATTACTTGGATGGTAATGACAAAAATATGGACACGTTTTGAGTAAAAGAAATCGGCGTATGATAAATTGGATGAATTGTTTATTGTTCATTATCGTCCCTAGGCCCTAATTTCGGGCACTTGGACTCGTCAAATTTACATAGTTATAGCAGTTAATAGTCTTTTAACAATCAAGAGGAGCAACAGTGACAATGTGCCAGAGAAGTAGAATCAATGCAAACAGAGTGTAAAGGGCTCAGTTTGCATTTCGTCATGAAGATGATATGTTTATAAGAATATTAACGTTCGGCAACGCGTATCGCCTCAACTGGATCGATCCCTGATGCAGACCTACTCCACTTCACGACATAAGCTTTTCAAGTTTACTGAGACGTGTACAAAGATGTATTTGGGTTTATTTCGATAAACCCAGATTCGTTTTCTATATTTTTCTAGTTACTTGTGTAGGCTAACCTTTAGTTAGGAAGACCTTTCTGTCTGAATTATTGCAATGGATGAAATATTAAAGCAAACAGTTTAAAAAAGTCTAGATTGTAGGCGTTCTATTGTACTGTGGATATTTTTAAATATGTCCCAAATATTCCTCAGTAGGTACATAACTCACAAGTACTTATCATATTATCAATAAACTTTGCGTGTAAAAGTCGCACACACCCGAATAAAGAAACACGTTACACCTGTTTCATCTCAATGCGAAACTTTCTAAACATCTTCTTCAATAAATACTTTCCGATTTAACTTTTTTGTAAAGAGAATGTCATCGTCCCGCAACAGCACCAGTTGTTTAGCTTCACATCGCACGAATTATTTACATTTTTAACTCAAAACAACACATATTTAACTTAATTAGTGACGAATAATTATACACGTCATTATAAACTACGATGAAATGAATTAAAAGAGGGGAAAAATGTGTAAATTACGTACGCAAGGGAAACTTCAAAAGCGGTTAGGGTGTTCTCACAATGCAATGCAGAAATGTGTGAATTGGAGTATTAAAATACGTGCAAAATTCTATTCAAACCATGCGAATACATATTTGCAGATAAAATTATAATGTACAACGTGTTCACTGCGATTTTTTTTGTACGACGAAACATTTTTTGGTTGGAGTTAATGTAACGGAACTTAACATAAAAGTTTGGTGGTTTTTACGATTTTTTTGTATGGAAATAGTTTCAATTACCTTCTCATGTTTCTCTTGGTGTTGTTTGTTCTGGTTATTTTGTGCTTTCTTTTTCATTTTGATAATATTTTAATATAATATGTGCAATATAAATAATATATTATCGATATACACGGAGATTCCAAGTATATAACAGTACATACAATACGGGTATATAATAGAAAGAATAGGAGGACGCGAGATGACACGACCGCGCACGCGCCCAACGAGAAACTGTTGTGTTACCAGATGTTTAATAATTACATTCGCCAGAATTTGAAGAATATTAATTCGCTAACGAAAAGCCCAATAATAATATAATACGAATATCCTATCTCTACGCTAATAAGCGTTTTTACGATCAAGGTGCTTCTACACAGACATTTTTTCCAGCAATAATTGCGGTAACTCGTACAATTCGTTTTGATCAACAATGTTTCGCAATTATTTCGGCAATATTTAAAGCGAGACAACGATACTGCGTGCGAAAGAGAATTGTCATGATGTCGGCGACACAATCTGCTGAATAGCCAATCAGTTTGAAAATTTTAGTCAACTCACTTTCTCGCTTGCACTCAATATCGTTGTCTCGCTTTAAATATGCCGAAATAACTGCCATATATTGCGAAATAATGTTAATCAATACGAGTTGCCGCAATTATACATATCTCAAAAAATTGCCCGTGTATGGGCAACTTTACGAATTTGCTAGATAGCACCAGGATGGTACGATTAAGTAGAAAGTTTGCCGAGAAAAACTCGCGGTCCAGAAAAACCAAACATTATTTTACAATGACGAAAACTCGACACGTTACTATAGATAGGTTTAAATACTGAAAAGTTAAATAAAAAAAGTTTATTAGGTATGTGTTATTATTATGAAATTTCCTCCAAACTCGATAAACCTTGACTATATTCAAAATGGCCAAAATTAACGACGCATATCGAAGTATGACAACATTGCGCAATGCGATACCATCTGCGCCATCTCAATGTCAGACACGTAACCGCCACGTCCCACAAAATGTTATCAATTCAGTCACACAGATGGCAGTAATGACGTTTATCAAATATTCTCAAACTTTTTGCGATAAAAAATACACATAGTGCAGTAACGAGAGCAAATTTAATGGCATTTTCAGGAAATAAATACAGTAGTCTACTTCCCTTTCATACTTTACGTATTTGGGGACGCTGAATTCGAATTTCAACTTTGCCACCTCGTAAATGTGATGCGTTCTGAGATATTCGAGAAAAACTCAGAAGAAAACGTTCTTTTTAGAGACTTTCGCTCATAACTCGAAAAGTATACATTTTAGAGAAAAGAATCTCGAGACAAGAATAAACTAGAGTAAATTTCCTACAAAAAGCGATGATATTCATTTTTCTGAAATAAACCGCTTACGCGCTACTATGCGCTAAAAAAGAGCATAAATTCCACTCTTTTTTAAAAAATATTTTCTCTTTTAATTTATTGACTATAACTCAAAATATATAGAGTTTTTTGGAAAAAATTGTTGTACATAAATAAAGTACACTATATTTTCTACAATTAGTGCTAAGAAGGTTTCTGAGACAGACTAACCTCTATTACGTTAGAGCGCATTGAAGTTCACTATAGTACATTAGAAGCAAATTCTTCATTATTTAAAATGGATATATAACATTAAAAAAAATAAAAAAATCTACTAAACTTTCTTGATGCTATAAACACAAGGCTGAAATTTTTATATTTAAATGTTTGCTACCCCTCAATAGCGATGGGTCGGTAGAAATTTGAGAATTCCTTAGAAACAAAAGCTCATTCTCCAGTTTTTTGTCCATAATGTGAAAATTAAAAACAATAGGGACAATTATACTAAGACAAAAATAAAGTACATTTTATTATCTATGAACTACCTAAATAACTTTTTTTAGTCAAATAGACGATTCAGCAGCCAGAGTCCGTTAAAAATTTTCCATATCTCGAAAATATTCTAAAATTTCTACTTATTTTGGTTTACCGCCTGCAAATAAGAATCTAAACATTTTTAAGAAACAAAATGTGAAAATTCATCAAATTTCCTACAAATTATGTCTCTTGCGTTTTCGCCCTCGCGAACTGGTTCGATGTTCAGAAGCATCGAAATTTGGTATAGCGTGTCATATTAATTAAGCGTTGATAATACGAACTACGACTATGGTATGTACACACGTACCGTAGTCGTAGTTCGTATTATCAACGCTTAATTAATATGACACGCTATACCAAATTTCGATGCTTCTGAACATCGAACCAGTTCGCGAGGGCGAAAACGCAAGAGACATAATTTGTAGGAAATTTGATGAATTTTCACATTTTGTTTCTTAAAAATGTTTAGATTCTTATTTGCAGGCGGTAAACCAAAATAAGTAGAAATTTTAGAATATTTTCGAGATATGGAAAATTTTTAACGGACTCTGGCTGCTGAATCGTCTATTTGACTAAAAAAAGTTATTTAGGTAGTTCATAGATAATAAAATGTACTTTATTTTTGTCTTAGTATAATTGTCCCTATTGTTTTTAATTTTCACATTATGGACAAAAAACTGGAGAATGAGCTTTTGTTTCTAAGGAATTCTCAAATTTCTACCGACCCATCGCTATTGAGGGGTAGCAAACATTTAAATATAAAAATTTCAGCCTTGTGTTTATAGCATCAAGAAAGTTTAGTAGATTTTTTTATTTTTTTTAATGTTATATATCCATTTTAAATAATGAAGAATTTGCTTCTAATGTACTATAGTGAACTTCAATGCGCTCTAACGTAATAGAGGTTAGTCTGTCTCAGAAACCTTCTTAGCACTAATTGTAGAAAATATAGTGTACTTTATTTATGTACAACAATTTTTTCCAAAAAACTCTATATATTTTGAGTTATAGTCAATAAATTAAAAGAGAAAATATTTTTTAAAAAAGAGTGGAATTTATGCCCTTTTTTAGCGCATAGTAGCGCGTAAGCGGTTTATTTCAGAAAAATGAATATCATCGCTCTTTGTAGAAAATTTACTCTAGTTTATTCTTGTCTCGAGATTCTTTTCTCTAAAATGTATACTTTTCGAGTTATGAGCGAAAGTCTCTAAAAAGAACGTTTTCTTCTGAGTTTTTCTCGAATATCTCAGAACGCATCACATTTACGAGGTGGCAAAGTTGAAATTCGAATTCAGCGTCCCCAAATACGTAAAGTATGAAAGGGAAGTAGACTACTGTATTTATTTCTCCGCGAAAACACCATATGACTAGACTAACATACATACTAATTAAATTAAATTTGTTTATATTGTACTTACCGTATTTACAAATTATCCATTTCTTCAGGCAATATTAGACTAAATGTTGTGATGAATATGTAAGCATGGTGACAAAAAGAAACAAGCTTCTTTACTAAACACAGGTCTTCTGCTATTATGAGGTACTAGGGTTTGTTCTGGATCCGTTAAATTTCGCTCAGTGATTCGCTTGATTGTTTATGGTTCTATTGTTCTCCGTTCTATCATCGGTGCGAGTTAACCGGTTGTGCGATTCACCTGTTCTATGTGCATAGTTGACACGCTCAGTTGTTGCGAATAACACCCAACTATTTTGTTGGGTGACATTCACTCCCCATGGATAATAGAATGGTCCGCAGGTGCTGTTCACTTACTCTTATTAACACACGATATCTCTATCCCTGTCTACCAAAGAAGAGAGTTGTGATATCGCTATCTCGATGTGTATCTATCAACTCACTCTTATTAGTATTCTTATATCTCTATCTCTGTTTGACAATTCCAATTGGAACAATCACCCAAATGCGTTCTGCTTCGTGCGATAATCGCCCGTTGACTCGCTGAGTGAAAATTAATGGATCCAGAAGGAACCGCTAGTCTAATATGTGCTTAAGGTGTTGTGAAGTGATAATGCTACATGGGAAACTAGAAATTGGTGGCAGACAACATTACGGTGTACTAAATAAGTGAATTGTAAAGTAACTGAGCTTGTTTTGTGAGTCTAGTGAAGACATTATTTAGCTTGACTACTTAAGTAGCTGATGAATAGAGATCGGATTATATGCAATTGCATATCTGCATATGCGTTGAATATGTACCTCTGACAGAAAAGACTGCACTGACTTTGAATTGTTAATTGTTTATGATAAAATAAGCATTTTTTCATGGGAATAGTCACAAATTTTTGAAATATGTTTAATTTTTATGCATAAAAAATACAAATTCATAATTTATCATTCATTTTACATCACAATTTTACGGTCTATTGCCATATGCGTTAAAAAAAAAAAAAAAGCAATTTTAGAAAAGCTGTCATTTTTAACTCACAGTAAAAAAAATGACCCATTTTGTTCATAGGTACATATTTCAAATAAAATAATACTTGTGAAATCTAAATGCTTTTAATTTTGTAAAGAATATACATACGCATAAAATGCTGAAACAATGAAGTACGTTTTAGCAGGTAGTCTAAGAAAAAAATGTTGTTTTCTGCAACAAGCTCCTACTTATAACGAAGATTCTGTGTCCATTTTGTAACAATATAAAAATTTTGAGGTACAGAAAAAATGGAAACTTCCGACGGAATGATTTCAAAGGGAAAAAGTGGACTCAAACAACGACAGACAAAGTTAAATATTAAAACCATACCTGACATATCTGATGTGATACTCTATGAGCCTCGTTGTCTTTGTGTTTCCTGTGGAGATCCGAGTAGACTCCCTTGAAGTGATTCAGAGTGTTGGTGATGTGTTTCTTGTGAAGCGTTGGTGACACAGTTGCCCAATTACTATCTAATAAAAAAAAAAACAACAACAATATCAAGGATGATATATGTACTTACATTTCGTTTCATCCGTCTTGTCACACTTTTTGCATAGAATTACTATATAGCCAGTGGCCAAGTTATATGAAACAAGGAGTACCTAAATTATTTTAGGTATTGAACAGGGTTTATCTGCATTGCACAGACGGAAATACATTACAATTATTTTTCTCAACAGAGACCTGAGGCATCTTCATTCGCATAATGTAGCGCTATGTGAACTCCCTTGTGGAGGAAGCAGGATCGGTGTTTCGACGCTTACGAGTCGGCTTTGGCTGGCTTAAGTGATCACTTTATGCCCAGGGCAACGTTCGTGGTGGAATGGGTGAACGTTGCATAAAGTGATAACTTAAGCCAGCCAAAGCAGACTCGTACGTGTTGGAACACCCATCCTGCTTCCTCCCCAAGGGAGTTCACATAACGCTACATTATGTGAATGAAGATGCCTCAGGTCTCTGTTGAGGAACAAAAAAACTGTAATATCAAGGATTACCAATCGCTTTGTATTATTTCCAACTTACCTAAGAATAAAATAATATAAGTGGTTTGTACGAGATAGTTCCTCTGTAAATCTCTCCACAGTTTGTAATTAGTCTCCTTGTTGCGGAGTCCCTCTATAAAGCAATACACAATCTCTTTGGTTGTATTGTCGTTCAGCTGCTTCCTGCCGTTGTAAGTACTCGGGAGCCTCTCTAGTAACTTCTCCAACATATTGGATTCCATCCACGCGTCAGACTTCTCGAAGTACAGTTTCTGTAAAGAATAGAGTACAAAGTTAATTCAAAACAAAGATACAAAATTGGTATTGTTGTGTTCGATGTTGCTAGCGTGATAATAAAAAACAATGCTTATAATTTCTTCTCCATTCTTCTCGGGTGTACTGTGAGTGGATTGTCGATGTTGTCGAGCTTTCGGCCTATTTGCTGAGGCTATCTTCAGGACTATTAGTCCTTCCTGAAGATGGCCTCCGCAAGTAGGCTGAAAGCTTTAAAACATACCAGATTCCTTAACAGAAGCGAGAGGTATCTAAATTTGGAAGCGGGATGGGTGTCCCGACGCTTACACATTTGTTTATTATTCCCTAGAGAGAGACTAACCCTAAGTACAGAAGCTTGGTTGTTGAGTAATCCCTCCAAGTCTTTGGGCATTCCCTTCCTCTTGGTGTTGAGGAAGT
Organism: Ceraclea dissimilis; assembly: GCA_963576895.1. Lineage (NCBI taxonomy): Eukaryota > Metazoa > Arthropoda > Insecta > Trichoptera > Leptoceridae > Ceraclea > Ceraclea dissimilis. Next base: position 15,546,869 of record OY756373.1, read on the forward strand.
CTATGAGAGACATGACTTCCTCATTAGACAGCTTGTTGGAGTCATCCTTGTTGGCCGCATGAGACTTGAGGAGATTGATGAGGTATGCAACAACAAACTTCACATAGTGCCTCAAGTCAATCCTCGGGACCATCAGTTGTTTCCAGACTGGAAACAAATTAATTGTTAACTATAATAATTGTGGATAAATCTTTCTATACAATTGACGAAACGCGAAACAGAAGATTTAAGTGACTCTCTTAGCATTGATAGCTTTTGTAAATCTCTTAACAAGCCCAAACCATCTTAGTTAATTCACTTTCATTCTAGTTACAACACCCGTCTTACAGTCAATCATCTCTCTAGTAACATCATTCCTTATCCTATCTCTCAGTGTTTTCCCACACACTCTTCTCAACAGTTCCATTTCCACTGCATTCAACCCTGATTTGTCCTTCATCCACGTCCAAATCTCACTAGCATATGTACATTAGGGTCGGCACAAAGACAGCATTGTGCACTACCATTTTTGCTTTCATACACACATTGCTACTACTAACAATCGGACCGAGTGCACCATTCGTCCTAGCACTGGCCAGTTTTGTTCTTTCAATGTCTCCATCACAGGGCCCATCTCCAGTAAACAGACTCCCCACATATACATACTCATTGCCAACCTTTATAACACGTTGCATTTAACTCTGATCTGTCCTTCAGCCATATCCGAGTCTATTTTATTATTAGAAATATAAAGAATACATTAGATTACCTTCTAATCCAACCTTAATATCGTGCAGGCCCCCCTGTCCTGCGGCCCACAGGAGGGAGATCCCTATGGGGGGCCTATTCTGATAGGAGCTCATGAGAGAGTTGACTTTGTTGACACACTTGTAGAATAGTTTGGGATGTAATTCACCCATTAGTTGTATTATTATTTTGTATCCCGAACATAAACCTCCTGAAAATTATATAATGTAATAGATGTGGGTATAAACTAATGGCGAATGATAATTTATTTTGAGTTGTGGACACTTCTAATTAGAGGGTTGAAGTGTTTCTCATTTATTGTTTGTTATTGTGTATGTGTTGTTAAATCTGTCAGTGTCCCTTATACGTAAAATAAAATAAAACAATAAGTAATTTTTCAAAAAGTCCGCTCTTTGGCATACTTCTGTGTCTAAAAAGATTTATTTGTTAATTATATTTGGTCTATGGCTAATAAGATTGACTTAGGAAAGATGATGAAATCTGGGTTTTACGAAATAAACCCAAATACATCTTCGCACACTTCACAGGAAGCTTAAAAGCTTGTATTGTGAAGTGGAGTAGGTCGGGGATTGAACCCGCGCCCACTGGATTAACAGTCGAGCGCGTTACCTACCAGGCTACCGACCACCATCCGACCACCTCTATTATACAAGATTTATTTATTTATTAATTGATACAGAGGTACAGAAAAAATGGCAATGTCCGCTGTATTGAAGTGTGCTTACCTTTAATCATATAATTAGCTATTGAAGAAAGGCACAACTCGAGGAAGGCTTGCAGATTATTACTGGAAGTATCATTAATATACTTCCGTAATGTCTGCTTGACTGGTAAAGGCACTGCGGACAGCGGATAGTTCAGGGGCTGAAGGGAGTACGTCTCATCGTGCTGGTCGGCTGACAGCTTGGAGTTGAACACGCGTGCTACGTCCAGCAGCCGAGAGACACTTGTACCACCCACGTTGGCTTCATACACTTGGACCAAATCATTCAGATCAATCTGCAACAAAATATTCATCTTTATCAGTATTTTGACTAAGTTATACTTTTATATCTGAAAAACTGAACAGAAAATCCTCAGATACCGTAAATCAGGGGTATCTTCGGAATGTTTTCTCATTCGAGAAATTTCCAAATATTGTAATTCTAAAACAGCCAATCTGTAGTCCATACTTTCATCTATCACTGTCTTCAGTTTCAAGACGATTCTCTCAGTATTGGCTGAGAACGATTAAGGGCGCCGAAGCCGAATGACAGCATATAGGATCGTAAGTCATTCTTAAATTAAACAATGTCTGTATCCACAAATACCTTATAATGAAATCATAGAATTTTATAAAAGTCTATGAATGAAATATGTGAATTTTAAAACATTGTTTATTATTTGTACCTCTGTTTAATTCTATTTATTTACCAAATCAAAATAAAGCCAACACTCACTGATGCAAGGCACTGTTCCAATGTTTTTGGTTGCTTCACTTTCTTTACGTCCAGTTCCGATTTATCTGCACTAGAGTTATTAGTTTTCTGGACATTTTGCTGTTTTTTGGGGTTACTTTTCTTATTTTGGTTTTCTTTATTCGACACTTTAATTTCATCTTCGTCGTCCATTTCAGACAAATTGGGAGGAGCCGCAACGTAACCTAAATTAAATGTGGAAGAAATTATCTCAACATATTGTAAAATAAATTATAAAAGAAAGTTTCTGATAAAAAACACGAAACGTCACCTTTAGGAACCGGCAGTTTTTTCGAGACTTCTGTTTTCTTTTTCTCTTCAGCGACTGGAATCTGAGTTTTACTTTTATTCGGATTCTTTTCCCTCTTATTTCTTACAACAACTTCCCATTTCTCAGACATGTTTGCAAAATAAAATTTAAAACAAAATTAAACAAGAAATTTAAACGAACAAACGTCAAACCGAGTGTTGTGCGAACGAACGGGGGAAGAAAACGAGAAAGTGTGAGGGGGGAGGTAAAATGACTAAAATGTCGTTTCCTGATTGGTTCAAAACCTTTCACTATGGCTCACGTGGCAACTAAATGTTGCTATAAAATGAAATAGGTACTTACATAGTTACCTATATTCATCAAAAAAATTTGACTACCTTGGCATACCTACATAATAAAATTGGAGGTAAAAATTGAAAAAATAGATAGGTACCATGATAGATACCTACTATTTTTTTTTATATTACATAAAACACCTTTTTTTAATTTATTAAGCAAACCCATTTCTCAAACGGAATATTTTTTCCCATACATTTTTCATGGTGTACTCATAGTCAAATGTCAGTTGGGCATGGCCTCTATGAACAATATGGCGTCGGCCTCGGTTCTTTCAGTAAGTTGGCAACATTATCTTTCAAACCTACAATGGCGGCAGTGTTGCCATATATACAGATTTATCTGTATTTATACAGATTTTAGGCAACGGGAACAGACAAATACAGATAACAAATTTTACTCTGTTTTATACAGATTTTTGGGATTTTGGAAATTTTCTATGATAAATCAGAAGAATATAGTAAAAAAGAAACAAATTCGATCACAATTGTCATTTGATAATCAGTAAATAGATGAAAATCTCATTTGTAGTATGAGTAAAAATATGTACAAAAAGAAATTAGTATATTTTATGTAAGCACGAGTACTGTTATTTTCTCAAAAAGGCATCACAAAGGTTAGTTTTTCAATAAACTACAATATTTTGTTTGTTATAAAATTCCATTTATACAGATTTTTTGGATTTTTATGCCTTTTTATACAGATTTTGGCTTATTATAATCTGATACAGATTTATACAGATTTCTAGACTTTTAAATACAGATTTGTATTTTAAAAGTGTGGCAACACTGAATGGCGGCAGATGGCGGCAGTTCGAGATACTGTTTCACTAGTGTTTTGTTCAATTGAATTCTTGGAGTATTATGTTCTCTTTCGCTTAGAAAAACTCTCAGTGTATTAAAATAATTTATCTAGAACTGCTCCGTAGTATTTTTGGCGTTATTGCTCACTTGTAAGAAGTGCAATATAAGAAAAATACGGACCTTTGACAGCTCTTCGGGTAAAATTTGATATAGCCTTTAACTCGAATACGAGTATCATTGTGGCCACAGAACACATATACTCTCTAACGAGAGAAGAATGCCAACTTCATAGAAAATATATGCAAACACGAAAATGACAGATCTCATCTAGCTTTTTCTCTCATTCATTTCATGCCCACATAAACAATGGCGCCTTGATAAATCGATTATTGGGGTTTTATATGGATTAATACGCATTAGCGATTAAAAATAGTTGTACTCTAATACAAAAGCGGGACATATCCATATATCCCATTTTTACACTACAATACAACTATTTAATCATTAATGCGCACTAACTGGTTTCTTAAAAAGAAATAAATATTAATTCACCAATAAAAATATTGCATGATAACATAATAATACATTTATGTTCTTAATATTCACTGTAATGTTAAGATTTCGGAATTATTTTCATAATCAGTAATTCTATTTTTTGCGTCTGTCATACAAATCCCATAAGATCGTGAAAGAGTGAAGAGATGCGATATATATCCCTTACGCATTCCCCGCTGAGCTGCCCAGGCAATACCATGATTATCATCGAAAAGTCCAGCGATGTATTACCAACTACACAATATGCTTGTTGGCAAGTACCAAAACCAGAGTTGACTCAGCCTGATTGTGGCATACCCTGAGCAACACGAGCAGCGTCTCTGTCGTGGGCACGTTGGTGGCTGTACAGGCCAATGCGGGACTTAATTAACCTATTGTACGTTTCGCAGATGAAACTCTCTTGGGGTCTATTATACTGTCTGTAGGATCGGGGGGCGCTTTCAAAGGTCTTTATAACATTTCTCCATGCTGGTCTGTCTCTGGCTGTTGCTTCCCAGTTACCAGCAAGACTTTTTCCTTTTAAAGTTTCATGGAGAATGTCTTTATAGCGCTTGTACTGTCCCCCGTGTTTCCTACTACCCTCAAGGAGTTCACCATACAGGAGGCACTTAGGGAGCCTGTTGTCTTGCATGTGCACGATATGTCCGGTCCATCTGAGTCTGGCTCTACTCATGAGAGTCTCAATGGTAGTACAGTTGGCCCTGTTCAGTACACATGCATTGGAAACTTTGTGAAACCACCTTATGCCCATCATTAATCTAAGGTGTCGTTGCTGCATCCTTTCCAGTTGGTTGATGTGCCGTCTGTAAACCACCCAAGTTTCAGATCCGTATAGAAGTGCGCTGATAACAATTGCACGGTATACAGCCAATTTTGTTTTAAGCGACAAGCTGTGGTTGTAAAAAACTCTCCTCTTCAATGCCCAGAAAGCTTTAGACGCAGAGTTCATGCGGTTAGAAATTTCGAAATCCATGTTTCCTTTATTTGAAATTACGCTACCAAGATAACTGAACTCCTCCACCCATTCCACGGAACTACTATTGACAATTATAGGAGGGGGGTTATTATTATGTTGTAGTGGCATCACTTTAGTTTTCTGGATGTTCAATCTCAATCCAAGTGCATCGTAGGCCCACGCATACGCATCAATTTGATAGGGCTACCACCAACATTTATTTTCCCTCGCAGATAACACCTTTGCCAAGTAGGTTCAAAAAATTATCTGTATTTGCAAATTTAATTACAAAACATGAAACATGTGGGTGACCTTGTGGTTTTGTTGTTAATTGTCATTAGGTAGGCATTTGCTGATCGATTATTATTGTAATTTGTTGGATTAGATATTATTATATTGATAATGTGAAATGCGCGCCCACTCACGCACTGATGTTAAGTTAACTAAATCGACCGTTTGCAAAAAAGCTCGGACCAAAACCTCTCTCTGAATTTAGTATTACCTAGGGTTGCCAGATTTCTTGGAAGTCAAACCGGGACAACTGAAAAATTCATGAACAGGGGTCTACTAGCGCCAGATTTACACTTTTTCAAGGTATAGGCACTGACTTCGCCGCATCCCCCCTCCTGGTTCTTTCGGGACACGAGGCACAAAACCGGTGACAATCTTGGTAAACCGGGACGTCTGGCAACCCTAGTGTTATGCTGATTTTGAATTCAGAAAGAGGTTTTGGTCGGGCTTTTTTTTCAAACAGTCAATTCAGTTTTTTTTTAATATAAGAAATGAATCTGGATTTATCGAAATAAACCCAAATACATCTTTGTACACTTAACAGTAAGCTTGAAAAGCTTGTGTCGTGAAGTGGAGAAGGTCGGCATCGGGGATTGAACCCGCGCCCACTTGATTAACAGTCGAGCGCCTTACCAACCAGGCTACCGACCACATCAGTTATCTGAACATCAGACGTGTGTGGCCAGGCTATTTTACTATAATTTTTTTATTTACATAAAATAAATCAAACAATATCACAACCCTCTTCATTAAGTCTCAAAAAAAAATTTGCCTTCAGCGCTAGTTACATTTTTTTATACAACAAGGTCACATTTGCACATGAGGATAGAAGGGGATAGTTGTGCAAAAATTTTAATATGGGAGTTTTACCTACCAATAAAACTCTTATTATGTTGTCTTCCTTATCCAGAATATACCTTGTGAGAGAGACCTCCGACTATACATGCAAATGTCATACTTCCCGCCATTTTCTCTTTCCTTATGCGCATTCCTTGTTCAGTTGGTACCCCTGTCACATGCAGTTAGTTTGTTAACTAATCTTGTTTCTTCAATTGATTCCTCACAAAGCAGGCATTAAGTATATTCTGGATAAGGAAGACAACATAATAAGAGTTTTATTGGTAGGTAAAACTCCCATATTATGTATGGTCTGTCCTTATCCAGAATATACCTTGTGAGAAGTGTTTGTTATCGCCTTTGTGACAGGGGTTGCTGGTTGCTAGCTGATGTCAATTGTGATCTATGTTAATTGTTATTGATTGGTTCAAAGTGTTTAAGTATAGAACATTCTTGTGATACAATAACTTCTTTCCTGTAGAATTTCTTAAAAGTATTTTCGCTTCTCCAATTTCCCCTTTTTAGTATTTCTTCGATTGGATGATTTTCTAACCAACCAAGAGACGCCACTGCTGACCGTGTGCTTCCTGGTGTTGCTTCTACACCTGCGTCTCTAAGTACAGATTTAACCCAGCCTCCGATAATGGTTCTCGATGCTGCCTTAACTTGGCCAACAGTTGACACAAATAAGTTTGTAATGTCCATATGTTCTTGTCTCCTGGGTTCTGACAAACTACATACTTTTCTTAACCAATATACAGGATCCCAACCTTTCTCTGGTGATGTGTGCAGTTTCCAGCCTGCCTGACGAAACTTGTCCGAATCAGTTTTGGATCCGAATCTAGGCCATAATATAATATGGTCACCATTATCCACGAAACCAGATGGAGTTAGTTCTAGTAAGGTGAGATCATGCACTCTTCTTCCTGAAGCTAATAGCAATATTGTAGCACAGCGTCTAGATGCTTCAAATAATGTAAGCGACTTTGGAGGATTAGACTTTAGCCAATCGCAAATGTTTCTTGGGTCCCAAATTGGTAGTTTGATTTTCTCATCAGCAGAGTTGCTTATTCCCTTTAAAATTCTTCGTACCAGAGGATGACTACTGAGGCTTGACTCCCGATTAGGATCAGCCATTGTTGCCACTACAGATTTATGTAGCATAATAGTATTAGGGGATAATTTTTCCTTGCTGCTCAGGTGAGCCAGGTATTTTGCTAATTGCAGCGCTGATGGTTTGTGAGAATCAGAATTATTATCCAAACACCACTTCACCCATCTTTTCCAAGCTTGCCTGTAAGTGGCCATCGTTGATGGTCGCCAACTAGCATTCAGTAAAGTTTTTTCTTGTTCTGTCCAATCCTTTGTTAATTTCTCCCACCCCCAACTTTCCATACTTCTAACTGCAGTTTCTGGACTTGCGGTGGGTGGAGTCCTGTTCTTGTGTCTATCAGATTGTGTTCTAAATTGACTATATTCATCGGTGGCGCCAGAGCTCGACTTTGCAAGTCCGGCAACCAGAACACCTTGTTCCATCTGGGGACTACCAAAAGGTAGATCCCCACAGCCTTGTTCAGGTGAGTGAGCACTCGTGGGATTAAACATGGTGGCGGAAACACCCATGCCCAAGGAAAGATCCACGTTCTGCTGAATGCATTGTGAAACATTGCTTGCTCGTCCCTGGAATCTATTGAAGCATACTGACTCACCACATGTGCTGTTTCCGACGCGAACAGATCTATTTCTGGTGTGCCCCACTTTTGAAATATCTTCTCCACTGCTTGGTTTAAAAGATGCCATTCTGGAGGTAGACGGTTGGTCCTGGACAGACAGTCTGCTAGTTCGTTGTACCTCCCCGGTAGATAATGAGTTTCCAGATGAATGTTGAATGTATCTACCAGCTCGAAGATCTGGTAAGTCATGTGAAGCAGATTCATTGACTTCGTGCCACCTTCGTTTCTGAGATAAGCTAATACTGTCCGATTGTCCGACTGTATGAGACAAGAAGAATTTTTCAAAGTCTTTTTCTGTGATTTGACGGCTCCCCAAATGGCAAACATTTCTTTTAGGTTGCTGTGCCAACGTCGTTGTTTCGGTGTCCACTGTCCCCTTATCGACACATCGTCCACCTGAGCGCCCCATCCTTGGTCGGCCGCATCGGTTGTCAGAAAGTGTGAAGCACTCTTCTTGAACAATTTTTCTTCGCTCTCCAAGTTTTTTAACCACCATCCCAGTTCTTCCCTTACCACCTTTTCTATGGGAAATAGTTTTCTGGGATTTGTTACAGGGAGATTCTTGGCTTTCACCTGTGTTTGGCGACAATGTAAGCGGCCTCGTGGTATCACAAATGTGGCAAAATTTAGTCTTCCCAGCATACTTTGAGCGCTTTTCAGGCACCACTTTCTTCCTCTCAGGAGTTTTTCCAAGGATTTCTTCAGAAACATTTTCTTTGACCTTGTTAGGCGCATCTTGCCGTTTCTTGTGTCCCATTCTATCCCTAAGTATTCTATGACCTTTGTAGGGGTCATCAGACATTTTTGTTGATTTATCGTCCACCCGAGGTGTTGCAATAATTTCAATACCTGATGACTCTGGGCTTTTAGAACTGATTTGGATTGGTGTGCCAGTAGGAAGTCGTCCAGGTAAACGACTACTCGAATACCTACGCTCCGAAGTTTTTCTGCAATCCAATTTGTTATGATAGCAAAAATCCTCGGGGAACTGCAAAGACCTTGAGGCAGGCAGGTCATCTGTAGCACCTGGCCTTTGTAAACAGTTCTCAAGAATCTGCGGTGGCTCTCCGCCACTGGTACATGAAAATATGCCTGTGATAGGTCTATTTTTGTCATATAGTCTCTTGGTTGAAGAAAGTTTGGTATTTGATAATGGGACATCAATGAAAACTTCTTCGCTTCGACGAAACTGTTTAGACCCTTTAAATTGAATATGGGACGTTGTGTCCCATCCCATTTCTTCACCAAGAACATTTTGGACAAAAATCCGGGATTCTGCGGGGCTACCTCTAGTATCCTCGCAGCTAGCATCTCCTTCATGGCTTGGTCCAGCTCGGGAGTTGGACTCTGGTGGTACTGTTTGATAAGCGAGGGTTTCGGGAAGACTAACGGGGGTTTTTGAACAAACGGTATCCTGTACCCCTCTAAGATAGTGAGAATAAGTTTTGGGGCTTTTGCTTTTCGCCATTCTCTTAAAAAATTTCTCAATTGTCCTCCTCGAAACCCTTGCTTGGCGTCACTTACGTTTGTTGTGCCTGTGCGAGCCGCCTTTCTTACCCCCCGCAGGCTTCTTTTTCTCTTTCTGTCTGCTGGACTGCCAGCTCGTAGAGGCCTTTGGGGTGTCATCGAGGTCTGCCCGTCGATGACGAAAGGGCTTATTGCTCTTTGAGTTGTACCTTCTTGGAGTCTCCCCTTGTTTTGGGAAGACTTTATTTGTCCCTCCCAATTTTTGGAGTTCCGAAGACAACACCTCTTCATTAAAGAGGTGTGTCTTCGTTGGCGGTATTCTTTTCAATACTCCTTTGTTGCTCGCGGAGCAGTTGCTTAGGAGCCTTTCCCTCCTATATTCGATGACTTCTGCTCTTTTGCCGCAGCATATCTGCAGCATGTCATCTGAAATTTTATTATATTTCCCCTCGGAGGAAAATTGTTCCTGCAGCTTCTGCTGGAGGCTGCGAGGGTTTATGTCACCTTGCCCACTCCACTCGATTACCTCCCTCAGGGAAGTTTGCAGTGCTTCCCTTTGGAGTAATACAGCATGGGAGAGTGCTGCAAACGCTCTCTCCATGGACGGGAATAACTGTGTCTCTGTGTTCTGGAGATCTGTGTTCATTTCCAGTTCCTTAAAGCCTGGTTCGGCCACATATTCCTTCAGCGCTTTATTGTACCGCACACTGTTCCAGTCGCGGGTGTTGAAGTGCTGGAGCCTTTCCATCAACTCCAACATGTCCGTTTTAGGAGCCGGCACTGGTGGGTCTTTAAGCGCCACTGCTGGCTCTGGAATGGCAAACACAGCAGATATCCCAGATTGGGGAGTATCACTGGTCGGACCGTCTCGTACTGAATCTTCCGGAGTCTGCCTGCCGGTCAGTATTGAGTTATGCGCCGAGTTATCGGTATGTACCGGGGTCAGCCCGCCGGCCATTGCCGATTCCACATCTGAGATGTTCTGCACATCTCTGTGGAACACATAGCTTTGCAGCTGTTTCATCTGCTTCGACAGCTTCTTGATCATCCTCCTTGAAGACTCTCTATGGCCTGATGAGGAGGAAGAAGAGGATGACGAAGAAGAAGTAGACGATCTCCTGCGTTTCCTACTTCTTCGGGACGTTTTGTTTACATCCGCCATTTTGGCGAAAAACACTCGCGTGTTTTTTGGTAAAACAATACGTTTCACAATATAACAAATATAACAAAAACAAAGCGTCCTTTCGCACTATCCTAATAACAAAGCGTCTTTTCGCACTATTTTTAAAAACAAAGCGTCTTTTTTCGCAACAGGTGCACTAACACATATAGGTATCACAATAATGGCGTCCTTTCGCGATGCGTTACACTACACATGTATCAATCACAATATAAAGCGTCTTTTTCGCGTGAAAATATGATTGTATTTCAAAATATCACAACAAAAACAGCTTGCGCACTTTTTTATCACCAAATGGCAAACAGAGCTTTTAAATACACACAACGGGTTTGTCATTCAAGACGAGCTCTATTTAAACGTACGACACTTGACGCAAGTCGATGTCAATTTTGAAGAAACAAGATTAGTTAACAAACTAACTGCATGTGACAGGGGTACCAACTGAACAAGGAATGCGCATAAGGAAAGAGAAAATGGCGGGAAGTATGACATTTGCATGTATAGTCGGAGGTCTCTCTCACAAGGTATATTCTGGATAAGGACAGACCATACATAATTAATTTTATTTTGAAATAGCCGGGCGAAACCAACCCTCAGCCCCAATCAGAAATGAATACTGGATCCGCCACTGGACAAGTTCTCCGAAGTGTTCGCAAACGTTGCGGGGACCCTCCAGGGCACGCGACGAAGAAGAAGGTATTACTATTATTATCATCTAGAAATGTTCCGATAAGTTACCAACTATCCGGCCACAGATGTCAACTATTAACTTTAGTTGGCCATTTGAGTGCCGACTACTCAGCCAAATCCACAGTCTACCTATCTCTCTTTTCTAGTGTTTATTATTATGTATTTTTATGATGATGGATGACTTTTGGGACCGTTTAAGGGTACTCCATCTCAAGGGCGCAGGAAGCTGGTCTTAACACTCATAGTTTTCAGCTTGCTCCTGAAACTGGTGATAGGCTGGGCTTTTAGGAGTTCGTCTGACAGCCTGTTCCAGGTAATTGGTCTCGCGACAGAGAAAGCTCTTTCGATGAAACCGGACTTGTTTGCTGTGTTCCGCTCTCGGAGTTTGTTGATGGCTGTGGCCGCTGAGCGCATGGCCTTCTCAAGGAATTGTCCTGTAATTTGCAGATCTCCGAGATATTAGACCTTAGACCTCCACTACACTGTCTCTCTATACTCTGTGTACTCCTGTATACTCCACTCCTAGTCCTAGTCCTAGTCATGTAATTACTTAGTTATATTATATTCACTCTTTGTACAGATGACAAGCGACACTTACGATTGGCGAGCTTCCTGTAAGAAGATCAATGAAAGAGGAAGACATGTATACCAGTCGGAACAATGGACAGATTGTAGTTTCCTTCTTGGCTCAGAACCAAACCACTCCACTATAAAGGCTCATAGGCTGATCCTAGCAATGGCCTCACCTGTGTTTGAGGCCATGTTTTATGGACCAATGGCTGAAAGAACAGATCAAGCTATTGCTATAACTGATGTGGAATATGATGTGTTCAAAGTATTACTGGAGCAAGTTATTATATAATTTGTTACTTTGCTTTGTTTGACTAAATCTTGTATATTTTTGTTTATTAATGTTTGCCTTCATAAGTTCAATCTGTGTTACTTTGTTTTGTTGTTTTCAGGTATATTTACACAGATAATATAACTATTGAGTCATTTGATGTTGCATGTGAATTGGCCTTCCCAGCTCATAAGTATATGTTATGTCATTTAAAGGAGGAATGTTTGGCTTATATATCTAAGAATCTCTCTACTAATAATGTTTGTAGATGTTATGAATTTGCCAAATTACTTGGTGCTACAGATCTTATGGAGCGGTGCACAGAAGTTAGTAATTATTGCAATAGAACTTTAATGTATTGTTCAAAATATTTATTGAGCTTAACGATCCCAGATTTGATATTGCCTCAGCTTAGGTTAGGTTATGATAAGGTTAGGTTATGTTAAGGTTAGGTTATGATAAGGTTAGGTTAGGTTATGATAAGGTTCGGTTAGGTTATGATAAGGTTAGGTTAGTATATATGCAGAGTGAAATTACATCAGTTGGGTGAATGTATAATTGGTAGTGTGTTTTAGTAAATGGTGTTACATATTATGTAGTAGTAGGTGTGTTACATAACAATACAATATATTCTACATACAACTTGCTTACTGTAAAGTCTAAGGAAAGTATTGCGTTTAATACGCGGAGGCATGACTTTGCCAACACACTTCTCAGTATTATCAGCCAGAAGAGTCTACATATTATCATTCATGATTCACATATAAACTCATCAGCCTAATAATGGGAAAAATTCACCTATCCAGATATCACGGATATCACAGGATTAGGCTCAGATGCGCGGGGCTTAAAATACAAGCATTGTGCCTGAAATATCAGTATTTAGGAATCGTCTTACAATATTGCAAGTATTAATAATGACTGATTTTTGCATTTTTATGTATAAATTTTCCGGTAAATCTAATTTTTTTAAATTGTTTATTAGCGATTTTGGTATTATACCTGTAGCTGATAATACTAATGGGATTATATATACCGACCTAGAATGCCAAATATTTTTTATTTCACCTGCTAATTCTGTATATTTACGAATTTTTTCTGCGACGGTTGTTTGAATATTAAATGTATTTGGTACAGCGATGTCAATTAAATAAGTAATTTTAGTTTGTTTGTTATGTTACAAATAGGAAGAATAAAGTAAATAATTCAACTAAGAAGTGTTGATTTCTATATCTTACAATTCTCCATTATGTAGAATATACTAGTTAATAACTTGTTAAATGCGGCTCGGGGCAGATAAGTGTGTGGCCTACGACATAGCAAACTATTTTTCGTACTAAATGATGAAGCCTCACTAAAAAATTATATTATTACCACACGTTTTCCCACCATCTCTGTGAAAATCCATTAAAATAATTATTATTATAAAATAATTGCTTGCGGTGCTAATTTTATAGGTAGGTACCTATTCTTGTGTTAGATATTCTTTCTACTTATAAGTAGATCCCTAAGTACGTTTCTTATTTCATGAAAAATAAACTAGATTTATATCACGACCTTTATCTGAGTGGGGAGGTTGCTTTGCTGCAGGCAAGTTACAAATAAATACTCCTTACATTTTATACAAATTAATGTTTTTTATTATTTTTAGATATTTTCTTCTGAATCCATAGACATTATAAATGCATCAAGTTTCAATGAAGCAAAAATATCAACAATTACCACTCTGTATGAACAGGAAGAACTTGTTATAAATAGTGAAATAGAGTTGTTTAATGCTTTAGAGAAATATGTTAAAGTGAATAATATAACATCACCAGTGGCTCAGCAAGTCATTGTAGATGAGACTCCTCCTCCACAAGCAGACATCAAACCATCTGCTTCTAATGATAAACCCCTTGTAGTTGAGACGCCACTGCCAGGTTAGTTGTATCTTGTAATTACTGTATTTACAATACTAGCTAAGTTACCCGTGCTTCGCAACTGCAAATTTGTGAAGCAGATTGACAGTATGACCCGAACCACATTCATTCTGACAACTTTCCAGAAGGTTCCGCAATGTTCTATTGACTTCCACAACTTTCTAGAAGGTTTAACAATGTTCGCCTTGTTTCCACAGCCTTCTAGAAGATTCTACGTAATTCTCTGATAGAGTCTCCCACTATGACTTGTCCGATTCAAAATTTGACAAAAGATTATGTTCTGCACGTGATGATTTTTCATGAGACACTAAATACATTGGTATGCGGTGACCGGATCCTCTCGATCACTGGGTGTCTCCCGATGGCTTGAGCTGGACAAAATATAACTTGCGATCTGAATTTTTTTTCTAATGCCCTCTCATACAATACCATACACGCCCCCTTACAACCCTTGGATCCTCATCAGCGAAATTGCTCAGAAGATTCTGTATTTCCAGAAGTTTCTATCACACAGTATTCGTTTCAAGATAGCAAGGTATTTGTATTCCAAGTTTGGTCGAAATTGCTCTGGGCGTTCAAGAGTTATGGTGGAACAAACATACCCACATTCATCCATTTTCATTATATGTGTAAGATTACATTACAACATAATATTCCATTGATTTTAAAACATTTTCTTGTAGAGTCTCCTGATTCTTCACCAACAATCAGAGATGCTATGAAAAAGATTCGTTTCCTAACTATACCTGCACGTGAATTTGCTCTGGGCCCTTCCAAATCTAATTTGCTGTCACAATCTGAAATTTTAGCCATTTTACTTAATATATCTTCTGCTGAATGTGGCGTACCAATGCCAGAGGGATTCTCAACATCAAGGATAAGTCGGTTGGGGCTGGTAAGTACTTTATTAATATCCATAATACCTAATTAAAAATTATCATTCTACGTTTCTTTGTTATTTGATATAAGTTTAAATAGAGCCAAAAACGTCTGCTTTCAATTTAAAAAAGTATAAAACAATGAAATTTATGGAACAGTGCATTAAAAAATAGAGAAAGTATGAAAGAATATACAGATATTTTGTTTTCTTAATGTTCAGAATGCTGGTTTTGGATTACAGGGAATTCGGAATCGTAATTTGTACAATTACGGTAATACTTGCGAGAGCTGTGGTACCTACATGGCGGTAAGCACTTACTTATGAAAACTTGCAGTGATTAAAAATTATCTTTATATTATGTCTCTTTGATAGTGGTTTAAATCAGTGGTTCCCTACGGACCCCTAGGCGTCCCCGGGAGCATTTAAGGGGTCTGTGGAAAATTAAAATAACGTCAGGACGTCGAAAATTCATAATAGCATTTGCGATAATATTAGCTGTGTCCTAACGTCACCGGTTTTTGGA
Organism: Ceraclea dissimilis; assembly: GCA_963576895.1. Classification (NCBI taxonomy): domain Eukaryota; kingdom Metazoa; phylum Arthropoda; class Insecta; order Trichoptera; family Leptoceridae; genus Ceraclea; species Ceraclea dissimilis. The sequence goes on from OY756373.1 coordinate 15,562,357, forward strand.
GCAAAATCTTTTCCTAAGAGATGCCATGATGATGACGGGATCCAAGAGTTGTGTGGGGTCATGAGTGGTATTAAATGAAAGGGAGTTGGAAAAGAAATTCAGTCATATTCTGTCCAGCTTTAGCCATCGGGAGACACTGAGAGATGTCATGATGATGAGGGCATCCAAGGGTTGTGTGTGGTCATGAGTGGTATTGTATGAAAGGGAGTTGGAAAAGAAATTCAGATCGTAAGTCATATATTGTCCAGCTCAAACCATCGGGACACAGACCGTGCCGTTGCGAAGAAGTACGGTAACTCAACTAGTACTATATATATATGTTTTTTCAATTTTCAGACCAATAGGTACTGTCATTCCTGCACCTACGGCGACGACTCGGACAGCTCATCTTGAACTTTGCATCTCTTGTTGTTATACAGGATGTTTGATAGATGGATACAAATATCTTAAGGGGTGATCTTCTAATAAAATGAGCAGTAATAAAAAATAATGATAGAAGTACGTGGGTACCTTTCCTTGTGATACATTGGAGCAACCTTGAGTAGTTCGGGTATTTTCTATAGGAAGTGAAAATCGCGATTGATTGGAAAACTGAGAAATGAAGTAAGCAAAGTTTGTCTCAAAAGATCCCAAATGACCTTTTACTATCAATCATCCCTTAAGATATGTGTACCCATCTATCAAACGCACTACATTTTGTATTGAATTGTAATTAAAGTTAGTAAATACTTTTATATAACTAAGTCTTTTATTTCGGTATCAACCTCCTGATATACCTAGTACACAATATATAAGGGACTGTCAATCACCAGCTCCTTCAAGAATAGACTGGATAATTGCATATAAACACATACTAACTGAGTTTTGAGACAATCAAAATTATACTTTTATATCTGAAAAACTCAACGGATAATGGAATCTTCCCGTAAATTTCAGGGGTACTTTCGAAATTATTTTTCGTTCGAGGAATTTCCAAATATTGTAATTCTAGGACAGTCAACTTGTAGTCGATACTTCCATCTATCACTGTCTTCAGTTTCAAGACGTTGGTCTCAGTATTCTGCCGTCCTAAGGAAGAACTGCGTAGATAATCTGAAAAACGTCTTGCATCGCCCATATAACTCCATACATTTGCATGACATAGATTGCGTGAAAAATAAGGGTTGCGTGTGGAAACTCAAACTTTTTATGAATGATATAGGTGTACCTAAGGTGGAAATACTCATTTCGATGGAAAGCTCGAAATACCTAAAGGTGGCGTATATGGGGTACTTGCTGAGGACAGGATTATTACATATATATATATATATATTAAAATCTAATTTTCGTTGTACAACATATAGGTAGAGTGCATTTTGTATATCTTGGCAGCCGGTGGAGGTTAGCTGCAAGTGGAGTTCAAGATTGTATTTTGGTAGCCTTGATTGTCAAACCTTGTCATAAGTGCTGTGAAAGGTCCGCAATATTATCATATTGTATCATGGATTTATAATACTACATAATAATCAAATAGATTCTTTAAAAACATATTTCATTACTAAACAAAATCATTCAATTATGCACAAAATTATAGTACAGGCCGACAAAAATCATACGCCTTTAAATTTAAATAACGAAATAGTAGGTCCGCGTAATAATTATTTGAATGAGCTTTTAGTAGCTTGGGGTAGGAAAGAGATTCACTCCAGACACCTCAATGATCTTAACCAGTCTCATGTTGACAAATTTGCGTCAAACAGATGGTTGATTATTGGGGATTTGTTTGGGGAGACTGAGGGGTTTATGCTAGCGATTCAGGATCAGGTAATTAAAACAAAAAATTATCAAAAATATATAATAAAAGATACAAATATAATAGATGATTCATGTAGGAAATGTCTCGCTAAACCGGAAACGATACAACATATAATTTCGGGTTGTTCAACAATAGCGCAAACTGAATATACATATAGACATAATCATGTGGCAAAAATAATCCACCAAAATTTAGCTATAAAATATAAATTAATAAATTCGAGAAATATAATTCCATATTATAAATACAACCCGGAATCGGTTTTAGAAGATCAAAATTATAGGCTCTATTATGATAAAACAATTATAACAGATAGAACCATACATCATAATAGACCCGATGTAGTTTTACATAACAAACAAACTAAAATTACTTATTTAATTGACATCGCTGTACCAAATACATTTAATATTCAAACAACCGTCGCAGAAAAAATTCGTAAATATACAGAATTAGCAGGTGAAATAAAAAATATTTGGCATTCTAGGTCGGTATATATAATCCCATTAGTATTATCAGCTACAGGTATAATACCAAAATCGCTAATAAACAATTTAAAAAAATTAGATTTACCGGAAAATTTATACATAAAAATGCAAAAATCGGTCATTATTAATACTTGCAATATTGTAAGACGATTCCTAAATACTGATATTTCAGGCACAATGCTTGTATTTTAGGCCCCGCGCATCTGAGCCTAATCCTGTGATATCCGTGATATCTGGATAGGGGAATTTTTCCCAGTATTAGGCTGATGAGTTTATATGTGAATCATGAATGATAATATGTAGACTCTTCTGGCTGATAATACTGAGAAGTGTGTTGGCAAAGTCATGCCTCCGCGTAAAACTAGATGGAAAACATAGGTGTTTGTCTATACATTCTGTTCGGTTCTAGGGAAAATGCCCAGTTAGGCAAAAGAAGCAAAATGGAGGATTTTCCATACTAAACGGGCTATATGAAACTGCGGTTTTCACATGGATTTTTGGTTTTCACTGTTTATATTTTAACTGAAAATGAATTATAGACATCATATTGACATAATTATAGGACCAAGGGATGTAAATACTCCGTTAATCAGGATTTATAAGCAATTTTATAACACAGGAAAGGGCACACGATGGAAGTAAATTAAATTACATTTATTTTATTATTAATTATAAATTATCACATCAAGCAACACTAAACTCAGTGGTACCAAATTTGTTTCCGTGAACTAACAGACGCCACAGACGGTATTCCCCTAATTATTTCAGATTCAGTTATTTGCAAAGTTCTCGAGTCCGTGAGTTTCGCGACACTTGTTGTAATTTTGTTAAATATTGTCTTGTCTGTTGATTTTTATTACAACGAGAGTCAAAAATCTGATTTCGTTGGTCATATCCCGTCTACAAATAATATAGTCAATCTAAATACTACCTACATCGAGTTAATTCAGTTTTAGACAAATTTGGAAAAGGTATTTTATACACTTATTTAATAATTGTCCTGTAGTGTAATATGTAAGTACAATAATTTATTGAGATTATCATTGAAACAATCGAGATTATAATATGCTCCATCATAAAAGGCGGGCATCATAACTATTACATTTCACTATTAGGACCCCGCCTAATTTTGTCAAAAAGTTTATTTTTAGTTCTATTTTGTTTCAAAAAACCGCCTGAAACAGTGTTTTTTTCCGCTCACCTTGGCTGCGAGTGGGGCTGGGCGCGCACAATGAAAGTCAGAACTCAGAATGCGTGTTTTTTTTAATGAATTTAATGAACGCAGTAGCCAGTTAGCATTGAAATGTCATTTTTGAGTTATGTTAAAAGTTTATTTTGGTTTCAAAAGCGATGAAAACGGTATTTATAGGCGCTAATAACTCGGCACCCGCAGCTGAGCGATAAGTTATATCGTTTTTATATACTTGACAAAAAGTGAGAGGCCGCAATAGTGCAATATATGGGCGTCGCCAGCTCGTAGCTAGGGGGGGGGGGGGGGGGGCAAACAAAATTTAAAAAAGTATATAGTATAAAAACACGTAAATAGCGCCGCAGGCGAATTTTTTGTGAGACACAGTGAAGAAGGTCGTGAGGTGGTTTGTTTATTTGAAAATGTATATACCTAATACTTTGCATAATAATGTGTATGAAAAATGTCTTTTACAAAAAAATAAATAAAAAGTCTTCAGAGCAGCGCAGTAACCAAACTTATTGGTAAATTCATAATTATAATCTGCTGCACCACATTTAGCTCCAATGATGTAACTGCAAGACGGAGAACTGTATGTATTTCATGTTGAGACTAATACAGTGTTGTCTGCCACTGCCTTAGAGAACTATATTAGACCTTAGACCTCCACTACACTGTCTCTCTATACTCTGTGTACATGTACTCCTGTATACTCCACTCCTAGTCCTAGTCCTTATAGTCATGTAATTACTTACTTATATTATTCACTCTTTGTACAGATGACAAGCGACTCTTGCGATTGGCGAGTTTCCTGTAAGAAGATCAATGAAAGAGGAAGACATATATTCCAGTCAGAACAATGGACAGATTGTAGTTTCCTTCTTGGCTCAGAACCAAACCACTCCACTATAAAGGCTCATAGGCTGATCCTAGCAATGGCCTCACCTGTGTTTGAGGCCATGTTTTATGGACCAATGGCTGAAAGAACAGATCAAGCTATTGCTATAACTGATGTGGAATATGATGTGTTCAAAGTATTACTGGAGTAAGTTATTATATAATTTGTTACTTTGCTTTGTTTGACTAAATCTTGTATATTTTTATTTATCAACTTCCTCCTTCATAAGTTCAATGTGTGTTACTTTGTTTTGTTGTTTTCAGATATATTTACACAGATAATATAAATATTGAATCATTTGATGTTGCATGTGAACTGTACTTCGCATCTGATAAGTATATGCTAAAGCATCTAAGAGAGGAATGCTACACTTATATATCAAAGAATCTCTCATCTCAGAATGCTTGTAGATGTTATGAATTTGCCAAATTACTTGGTGCTGCAGATCTTATGAAGAGGTGCACAGAAGTAATTATTGCATATAGAACTTTAATGTACTGTTTTATTTATTTAGGGGTGAAATTTCAATCCTGTTTAAGCAGCCAGTAAGCTCTAATTTAGCGTTAATTAGAGTTTGGTTTCCGCGAATATCAATGTCTGCTTATCCTAATTCTACCTCTTAACATAAAGGGATACAGCGTGTGCCCCTGAATGTTCGCTCATTGTTGGAATGCTAGATACATTATTTACCACCAGGTGGTGCCATGTATTCCGAAAGGACAAGAGCTATGCGGTTACAAGATGACAACCATATGCCAACATATTTACGTTAACTACTGTTGATAAAACGACAACATGGCATCGTACGTGATATCAGTCGTGTTGTATATTTCGCGTTTATTTTCGTTAATGTTTTGTGTCACCGTATTGTGCTTTTAATATTTGGCCACTAAAATAATGTTTACTTATTTTAACCACTGTTTGTTGTGCTAAATAGTTTATAACTATATATATTATCGAATTACGCTGACGTAATTGTCATGATAGTTTTGTGTATTATTTTACTGTAATGCGTCTTGCGCATCTCTGTATTGTGAGTGTTGTAACATAATTTTAAATAATCAAAGCATGGTTCGAGTGAACAAAACAGCAAAATAACACGAGTATAACACGATAAAAATATCATGTGTCGGCAATGTTTATGTTGTATGAAAATGACAGAAGTGATGCTAAAATCCATGATCAAATTGCATACAAAAATAACAAGTATGGCTACCCACTTTATTTATTTATTTATTTATTCACGGCGCAAGCCTTTAACATGAATAATAATAATAACAAGATAATATATAAGCAACAACAAAAATAAGTAAGTTGAGGTACATCTGAAACATTGACAAAAAATATAAAATATGAGATCAAAAGTACATGAGAAATGGTTTGTAAAGACTAATTTGCAGGTATAAATATTTACAGTATACAGATATATGTTTCACAATTTTGACTTCAGCAATGATTTATATGTATTGAGTGTACAGTTGAATATATCTATATTATTCAGATATGTATTCCCTACACTATGTAGTCTGTGTATAACTTGACCATATCTAAGACTTATCTAAGATGTAGTCTACAATGAATTGAAATTCTCATGTGGGAGAAAAGCAGCAATTTATGTAAAGCACTAGGATATTTCGTTATATGAAATTTCGAGCCTTATTGAGTTGAATGATTCCAGATGATAAGGTTAGGTTAGGTTATGATAAGGTTAGGTTAGGTTATGATAAGGTTAGGTTAGGTTATGATAAGGTTAGGTTAGGTTATGAGAAGGTTAGGTTAGGTTATGATAAGGTTAGGTTAGGTTATGATAAGGTTAGGTTATGAGAAGGTTAGGTTAGGTTATGATAAGGTTAGGTTAGTATATATATGCGGAGTGAAATTACATCAGTTGGGTGAATGTATAATTGGTAGTGTGTTTTAGTAAATGGTGTTACATATTATGTAGTAGTAGGTGTGTTACATAACAATACAATATATTCTACATACAACTTGCTTACTGTAAAGTCTAAGGAAAGTATTGGGTTTAATTATAATATACAAATAGGAAGAATAAAGTAAATAATTCAACTAAGAAGTGTTGATTTGCATATCTTACACTTCTCCATTATGTAGAATATACTAGTTAATAACTTAGATCCGTGGTCGTCAAAATGCGGCTTGGGGCAGATATTTGAGTGGCCCACGACATAGCAAACTATTTGACATACTGAACGATAAAACCTCACTAAAATATTATGTTATCACTACACGTTTTCGCATCATATCACAATTTATCTCATTATGAAAATCCATTAAAATACTGAGAATTATAAAAAAAATTGCCTGCGGTGCTAATTTTATAGGTGTTGCGTATTCTTTATACTCATAAGTGGATCCCTAAGTATGTTTATTATTTCACAAAAAATAAACTAGATTTATATCACGACCTTTCTCTATGTAGGCTTGTTTTGTTATATATAGATACTTCTTACATTTTATACAAATTAATATTTATTATTTTTAGATATTTCGTACTAAAACCAGAGAAGTTACAAGTGCTTCAAGTTTCAATGAAGCAAAAATATCAACAATTATCACTCTGTATGAACAGAAAGAACTTGTTATTAATAGTGAAATAGAGTTGTTTACTGCTTTAGAGAAATATGTTAAAGTGAATAATATAACATCACCAGTGGCTCAGCAAGTCATTGTAGATGAGACTCCTCCTGCACAAGCAGACATCAAACCATCTGCTTCTAATGATAAACCCCTTGTAGTTGAGACGCCACTGCCAGGTTAGTTGAATCTTGTAATTATATTTACAATATTACATAACAACATAATATTCCATTGATTTTAAAACATTTTCTTGTAGAGTCGCCTGATTCTTCACCAACAATTAGAGATGCTATTAAAAAGATTCGTTTCCTGACCATGCATACACGTGAATTTGCTGAAGGCCCTTCCAAATCTAATTTGTTATCACAGTCTGAAATTTCTGCCATTATACTTAATATATGTTCTGCTAAATGTGGGAGACCAATGCCAGAGGGATTTTCAACATCAAGGATAAGTCGGTTGGGGCTGGTAAGTACTTAATTAATATCCATAATACCTAATTAAAAATTATCATCCTACGTTTCTTTGTTATTTGATATTAGTTTAAATAAAGCCAAAAACAGCTGCTTTAAATCTAAAAAAGTATAAAACAATGAAATTTATGGAACGGCGCATTAATAATTAAATAGAGAAAGTGTGAAAGAATATACAGATATATTGTTTTCTTAATGTTCAGAATGCTGGTTTTGGATTACAGGGAATTCGGAATCACAGTTTGTACACTTACAGTAATACTTGTGAGAACTGTGGCACCACCGTGCAGGTAAGCACTGATGTAGTATGTACTTGTAATGATTAACAATTATCCTTCTATGTCCCTTTGATAGTGGTTTAAATCAGTGGTTCCATGCGGACTCCTAGGTGTCCCCAGGAGCTTTTAAAGGGTCTGTGGAAAATTAAAATTGATTGGGGGGTCCCTGAAAAGTGTCAGGATGCCCGCGCAAGTTTTCTCATATACATATCACAAGTTTTCCAAAACTGGTGAAAATTCATTAAAACAATTTTTTTTTTCGGGTGGGGTATGTATGTAAGTTCTTTATGTAATATTGTTATTTGATATTGGTTAAAATTAAGTCAAACACAGGTGCTTTTAATTAAGCAAAAGTATAAAACAATCAAAGTTATGGAAAAGTGCATTAAAAAATAGAGAAAGCATGAAGAATATACTTACAGATTTATTTTTTTCTTAATATTCAGAACCTTACAATGATTAATATTCAGAACCTTACATTCACAGTGTTACCGATGTGGGCGTAAGCCCAGCCAACATCCATTTTGGTCCAACAGAAGTTAAATATAAGATGTTGCGAAGTACAGAGGGACATCCTGTGCCTGTCCCTGAAGATCCAGGAGTCTATAGACTACAAGGAGATATAACATCCACAAGGAGAATCATTGCAGGGAAATATATACTCAGACCTCCCTGCCTGTAGTGGAGGGTGCTGTTATCCACTCCACATTATAAAGACAAGGCTCAGGGGACAGTGGGAGACATTCACAACCTGTACAGTGCACCAACAATACCTCTCACTATACAATCTTACTTATAGTCTAACTCTGCTCTCTACAATCACATATTTGTGTTCTTATTGTTGCATTATTTACTTTATTTTATTTTTTTATTAATTTTAAGAGTGCATACAGTTATTTAATATAATACAAACAATCACAATATCATCAGCAAATAAACCAGTGAAGAATCAAACATTACTTAATTACAAATCCTGGGCAGTCAAAAGCAACACACAACATTTAAAAATCATATACAAAATTAAATATCAAAAAATTAAACAGATAAAGGGAAAATTATGTACAAAGAATTCATAAAATAATTAAAATTAATGATATTTAACTCTTTTACACACATGACTTACTTACAACCATAATGTAAACTGAACTTTCCAAGTGACCAGCTGAGGTATACACAAGTATTTAGAGGGGATTAAATAAATAAAATCAGTAACAATAAAATAAATTAGTATAAATTTATTATTTACAATATACCTATCTACATAATTATTAACTATTAATTAAATAAATAATTAAGTACGATGTGAGAACAGAGCATATTAAGTATAATATAATCCATATAGGTATATTTTTTAATTCATTAAGGCAATCCACCCGTAAAGAATGATTTGTATATAGGTATATACCAGTATTTTTGACCCAAGTCAAATAATTTGAGTCTTTGTGACTCAAGACTGGTCAGAAAGACTTTATTAAACTTTAAATTTTACTAGAATTAAGCTTAGGTGAGGAATAGCAGAAATAGGAGCCATTTATTTTTATTTTTCATACATAATTTGTGCTAGGTGGCTCCTATTTCCGCTATTTCTTACCTAAAAAGTTGGTGAAATCCAGCATAATAGAACTACAACTAGGTATGGCAATTTTAACCACTTATTTGATAGCCAGCTATGACAATTAAAAGACAATGGCATTCATGTTTTTATTTGGTTTTTTAGTTGATTCATGACTTGACCTCAGTGACTCGAAGCTCGCTTGAGACTTTGCAGTTAAATCTTTAAAAGACTGGAGACTCAACTTGAGAATTGGTGGTTATATATAATTAATGGATTTGAGACTTGGTAAGAGGTAAGACTCGACGCAAGTCTAGTAACTTGTAGACAACACTGGTATATACACACAATTAATAGCTTTGTAGATTTTCGCAATCCTTGTTAAACTCTTCTCCATTCTTCTCGGGTGCACCGTGTGTAGATTGTCAATGTTGTCGAGCTTTCGGTCTACTCGCTGAGGCCATCTACATTAGTCCTGAAGATGGCCTCAGCGAGTAGGCAACAACATCGACAACCTACACATGGTACACCCGACAAGAATGGAGATGAGATACACACACTTATGCCCAATCCCACCAACTTTAACCTAAGAAGGAGACCCCTAAGAAATTTCTATACAAAAACAGAGATAATATTCTATTTATTGACACGCAGGCCTACCAACCACACCCTAATTCCATACGAAATGCAACACGCAACTCACCTACGTTAGGTGCCCAAATATCTCTGCCCAGGCTAGGTGAGTTGCGTGTTGCATTTCGTATGGAATTAGGGTGTGGTTGGTAGGCCTGCGTGTCAATAAATAAAATATTATCTCTGTTTTTGTATGGAAAATTCTTAGGGGTCTCCTTCTTAGGTTAAAGTTGGTGGGATTGGGCAATAATGTTGCAAATATTGAACAAAATAGCTCTGAACAAATAATAACACAGTCTGGTGGCCTCCCATTGTCTCTGAGCGGAAGGAGTGGAAGGAACAGAGACAAATACTATCACACAGGCTCCACACCTCTGTTCATATTGTTATTGTCCATGACGTGACTAAGTTTTCTACTAGTCAACCTGTCCATCACCAGAGTGAAGTTTTTAGACGAGGACTTTCCTTCTGTCGTGAAGTTTCTACACAACAGATATGTCTGAAACAAAACAAAATGGAATGCTAATTGCTACTTCGGACATTGCCGTTTTTTCTGTACCTCTGACGAAAAAGGCCGTGCACTGACTTTTAGGGAACCTATATAAATGTAGGAAGACTTAAAGGATAAAGCCATAGACAAAGATTGACCACCGCCATTTTCATATACACCATTTTTTCTCTATGTAAAGTACGCTAATTTACCATTTAATTACATAGGTTATATTCCAAAGGTAATTTCTACACTGATTATACATAATGAATCGCAAAAATCACTGAAATATCACTAGGTTTCATGCAATTGTGGACAGCCAATATGACACGCAATCATATGTTTGGAACTCCCATGGCGTCCACCATAGATTTGTCATAGATAATAGAAGGGGCTCAATGTTCAATAGTTCATCCCACCTTTATATAGGTTCCTTACTGACTTTGAATGCATTGTCAAGGTATTGTTTATGATTAAATGAACCTTTTTTCATAGAAATTGACACATTTTTAAACCCCTGGGCTGCGTTTTCTATAGTTTATTTTCACTCAGCGAGTCAAAGAGTGATTATCGCACGAAGACAGATCGCATTTGGGTGATTGTTCCAATTGGAATTTTCAAACAGAGATAGAGATATGAGAACACTAATAAGAGTGAGTTGATAGATATACATCGAGATAGCGATATCACAGCACTCTTCTTTGGTAGATAGGGAGAGACATATTGCGTGTTAATAAGAGGGAGTGAACAGCACGTGCGGACCACTCAATTATCTATGGCGAGCGAATGTCACCAAACCAAATAGTTGGGTGTTATTCGCAACAACCGAGCGTGTCAACTGTGCACATAGAACAGGTTGAATCGCACGACCGGTTGACTCGCACCGATGATAGAACGGAGAACAATGGGACCATAAACAATCGAGCGAATCGCTGAGTGAAATTTAACAGACCCAGAACGAACCCCTGTTTCTTTATAAAATAATTATGCCCAATCCCACCAATTTTTACCTAGGAAGGAGAGCCCTAAGAAATTTCCATACAAAAATAGAGATAATATTCTATTTATTGTAAAAGAACATCAGCATGGCCCACCACCACAGCCTAATTCCATATGAAATGCAACTCACCTACGTTAGGTGCCCAAATATCTTCGCCCAGGCTAGGTGAGTTGCGTGTTGCATTTCATATGGAATTAGGCTGTGGTGATGCTGGATTATAATGTATATTATTCAATAAATAGAATATTATCCCTGTTTTTGTATGGAAATTTCTTAGGGCTCTCCTTCCTAGGTAAAAGTTGGTGGGATTGGGCATTAGACTTACGGCATAGAAAGTGAAGATGATTCCTATGGCAGTACCAGCCAGGACGTCCCACCAGTGATGTCGGTAGTCCATGACTCGACTGAGTGGAGTGAACCCTCCCCAGATAAGACACAATATCTGCAGGGAGATGACCAGCATCCATGGTCCCTTACAACGCTGCTTTATGTACAACTGTAACGAGAGTAATAGATTTATGTATATGCCACACAAGCACGTATCCAGACTTTTGGTTCGGGTGGGGACATTTGTTCAATCAAACAAGTATGTGAAAGAAATTTCCTATGTATAGGCACAGACTTTTTGCATTTTTTTTTATCCTATAGTAAAGGTTTAACCTGGTTGTTTGTATACAGCAGGAAAGATACCGTGTAAATAGCGCCTGATTTTTTTTCATAAGTACCTATGTGTCATATCCATTGGTATACTTAACTAGTTACTATACTTGTGTCTCGCACCAGTGATAGTCTTTAACACTCCTTCAATCTTATTGGTTGACATCTGACCAATCACAACGCCTCAGATTTCAAGGGATAACAATTTTTTGGAAATCCACTGTTTGTGAACTGCATGTTTGCGTTTTTACTGTTGCTATTACAAAGAGGATGTTTTTTTTTAGAGAAAGCACTTTAAACAGATCTGTCTAATTTAAGCGGGCACCTACAGGACACCAGAACCAATCAGGGCTTGTAAGTAAGTCTTCTAGGTTGCGTACATCTAAACTTCACATGAAATCTGAGGCGTTGTGATTAACCAATATGATCGAAGGAGCGTCAAGACTATCACTGGCGCGAGACGCATGTGTTACTATATTTAAGATTTTTTATATTACTGTCTGTTTGTTTTATAAATAAAATAAAATCTATGTTACAGGACAGGAAGGGATGATATTTATACTTGTATAAAGAATTTGAAACTATGCTATTGTTATTTAGATAATAAGTTCTATATATTAGGTTTATAAAATTAAATTTAAGAGAGTACTGCTAACAAACTGTTTTGCAGTGTGGCAAATGTTGTTATAAGTTATTTTTGTATTTTTTATATATTAAATAAATTTAAAAAAATATGTATGTATATGTAATATGTTTTTGTCCTATTGATCCTACAGGAATTAGCAAAATCAACGTTAAACCATTTGACAGCTGGCCGCTCAACTGACGACTGAGTGAGTGCGAAGCCAGCGATAGTATGCAAGCCTACACCCACGAATTCCATCAGCATGATTGGTGACGTCACCTTGTATCGGTGACAAACACCTTGTCTCGGTGACAAACACTTGAACTACGGAATATTTTTTCCCATACATTTTCATGGTGTCATCATCGTCAAATGTATCTGTCTATGTACTATCGCTGGTTTTGGTGAGTGGGACACCATAGAGCGTTTTACTAATTAGTGTTAGGGTGACCTACATGGTTACGCTGCTAGTAACATTCTATGCGCGCCTCGGTGCTGGTCGCATGAAAAAATTATAATTATGATAACTTACAAACATAAAGAGAGCTGTTTCAACTGAGATGGATGCATGTCCTGAAGGGAAACTCCTACTGGCGTCCATTAATGTGTGATTACTCACAGCCGAGTTGCTGCATTCAAATGTCTCCGCGTAGCCATCGCTGAAAAAGTATATCGCCGTATTAAAATGTTATAGAAAACAATCCAATAGGATCCTTGCATGTTTTTTTTAAATTTTGGTTTTCGGTACATTAACTATAAATTAGTGGGCAGTGGGCGGGACACGTGGCAAGACAGGAGAGTGTCAGATGGGCACCTAAAATCTTGAAGTGGAGGCCCTGGGAGAACAAAAAAGGCGTAGGAAGACCACAGAAAAGGTGGGCAGATGACATTGTGCAGCTTACGTGTCGTAGATGGCAGCAGATAGCCCAAGATAGAAAACAGCGGAAGAGTTTAGAAGAGGCCTATGTCCAGCAGTGGAACGCAAGTGGCTAGCAGTAAGTAAGTAAGTAACTATAAATTAAGGTTTTCCGAAAATTTGAGACATATAACATAAAATCTCATATTCGATTCCAGCGCAAAAACATGTTTTTGTGCTGGCTGCGCTTCACGCGCTTCACGCTTGGACGATTTTGAAAAGTTGTAAATTTAATAGAATCATAAATTAATTACGAATTTCAGAGTGAGTGAATCAGTGATCTGCGTAACTATATTATTTATAAGTCTATAATCATACTTACGAGTTACATTGGGCTATCGGGCGACACAAGTCAAGGAAACACGGGCGCGGCTTTCCGATGGACACTTTCATGATTTGCACGAGGAGCAGGTTGAGTCCCAGACTCACCATGTAGTCTCTGTACCACCAGAAGCTCAGTTGCAGCCACTCCGTTGTGGGGGTCTTATTGTAGTTGTTGGCATACTCTACTATTCCTATCTTCAACAGAACAAAATCAAATTATTTACATCACCCATTTAATTGACATCCCTGCACCAAATACATTGAATATTCAATCAAAATTCACAGAATTATGTAGCTAACCCAACCGATGTACAGCGTAAGATAATGCATGAAATATCAGTATTTAGAAATCGTCTTACAATATTGCAAGTACTATTTATAATTACCGATTTTGGCATTTTTATGTATAAATTTTCCGGTAAATCTAATTCTTTAAATTATTTATTAGCGATTTTGGTATTATACCTGTAGCTGATAATACTAATGGGACTGTATATACCGACCTAGAATGTCAAATATTTTTTATTTCACCTGCTAATTCCGTATATTTACGAATTTTTTCTGCGACGGTTGTTTGAATGTTAAATGTATTTGGTACAGCAATGTCAATTAAATAAGTGATTTTAGTTTGTTATGTTTATGTGGGTATATATATTATTATTTATATTATTTTAGTTGTTTTTTTCCCTTTTCAAACACAAAGGCTGGCCACAAACGTCCCGAAGTTCAGTTCCGGAATCGACCGTTTTGCAAAAAGGTTCCGACCAAAACCTCTTTCTGAATTTAAAATCGGGGTGACGCTGAAGTCAGAGAGAGGTTTTGATCGGAACTTTTTTGCAAAACGGTCGATTTCGGAACTGAACTTCGGGATGTGTGTGGCCAGCCTTATATGTATGCATTATTGATAATTATTATTAATATACTTACAATTACTAAAGGTGCAATAGCTGCTACGACTCCCAGGAGTGCGCTGGGAATTGTGTCGTTTTCATAATAAGGAAATGATAAGTTTGGGTCATTGCAGTAATATCCAGACTTATAAGATGGTATGATTCCAAACTCAGACAGCAAACCCAAGATGAGGACTGAAATTAAAAAAAATAATTGTATTTAAGTTACGAGTACGCTGGATTTCACCTTTTTAGGTAAGAAATAGCGGAGACAGGAGCCACCTAGCACAAATTTTGTATGGAAAATAATGACAAGTGGCTTTATTTCTCACCTCATGGGCGTCCACAAGGAGGGGCAGCTGCCCCCCTAGAGATTGGAATAGGTATATATTTTTTCATACTAAATGATAAAACGTCACAAAAAATCACATTACTACCACACATTTTTTCATCATATCGTAAATTTTCTAAAATTAGTATCGGCTTTTAGCCTAGTGCAAGGTGTGCAGGAAAGTATTTAGGTTTGTGTATGCAAGCCCAGATCCTTTTTTAAAAAAAAAAACAAAAACAAAAGATCCTTCAGTTTCATAATAAAATTGCCTGCGGCGCTGTTTTATTACGTTTGTATAAAACATTTTTCATAAGTACATATTAGTGTGCAAAGTATTAAACACATTTTCAAAAATTTTCAAATAAACAAACCACATCACGACCTCCTTCACTATGTCTCACAAAAAAATTTGCCTGCGGCTACTTACGCATTTTTTATGCTAGGTATATCAATTTATAACTAGGTAGATAAAAACTTACTCAGTGCAAATAGTAGTACATTGGTGATAGTGTGAAACCAGATCTTCTTATTGGAGTATCCCATGTTACGAAAAGAGGCTCTGAAATAAATAACATAAAATAAATAATCATTTTTTCATTTTGCAGTGACTCTTTATATAAATATGAGTAGGAATATAGGGTGGTACTACTAATATTTTTTTATTAAGGTTCCCGACTCAACTATGACGTCACGGTAATTTTCCACTGCATTAAGGTTTAAAATCTCATGAATAATAATCGCGTGATAAAATGGTAAAAATAGTGTTTTTTCCATTTTTAGGGGGTTAATTTCGCTTCACTCAAAAAAATTTTATGGTTATTCCCTAGATTTTAATGCATACTATCAGTACAAAGAAGAAAAATTATCTCCGCGTCTTTCGGGAAACGAGTTTCTGTCTTTCGGAAAAAAGATCAGAGGTGTTTTTCACACTTTTTAGAGAAATCTATACAAGATATAAAAAATGATTTACGGTTACTCCCTCCCTACATAAATGTTCAATGTATCTACTCTATTTTTTTCCAAAGCATATCTAGTAAGGTTGTTGAGATCTAAGGTCTCCCGTTTTTAGAAATTTTTGAAATGACAGTATGCGTACTTTTAAGTGAAATTAATTAATATAATATTGAATATTAATTAAAATAAAATGAAAACTCACAAGGCCGTAGCGATTCTCTGTCTCATTTTAATAAACTAATCTTACAAGTCTAAATTTCTGTGCCAAAGCTTCTGTCTTCATTGTTATCAATTAAACAGTGTTTGTTTAATAATTAAATTAGATTTATGATACACTGTTTTTGTTATAATATCTTGTTTATTTTACATGTTAAATCAGAGGCTACATGTACAAGAAATGCTGGGATTGTGCTTGACAAACGTTTTAAAAATACTACATAAATATATTTTTATAATAATTTTGATTAAGTACTCTTGTAATCAAAGATTTTTATTCATGATATCGACATTTGTCATAAATGCAATGTAAGATATATTTAATTAAAAATATAACTAATATATATCAGGGAAATGAGTGACTGCAAGACTGGTGTTGTGATGAGAATGAAAGTGAATAAACTAAGAAGGTTTTGAAAGGATGAAGGATGACAGGATGTAAAAAAATATATGTTTGAGTGAGTGAAGAGGGGTGAGCAAGCGCGGCCGCCTGAGTCCGATCATGTCGACCAGATCCTTAAGGATGGACGCGTTTTGAGTAAAAGGAATCGGAGAGCGTGTATGACAAATTGGATGAATGTGACAGAGGCTAGGAGTGTGTGTAAGGATAGGACTGTCTGTCGCTCTGTCCTCTCTGTCTACCCTGCAAGGGACGTGGCGTGAGGGTATAGATAGATCTCTATCTTTACTTAGTTTTTACCATACAGCACTAAAATACATAATATGTACAGTAAGTACATACATTTAATAAATATACATATTTTTAAATTCAACCTGTATGAAATTCATACTCTGTGATGTTTACTGGCAAACTGAAGAAATACAAATAAAGCTTACCAAAGATATCTTATTTATAAAACAATGTCTTATAAATAATTGATTTTTCACTATTAACTAAAAAACTACAGCATCCCATAAGTAAATTAATTAATAATTAACTAAATAAATTAACAATACTAATGGGAATACTCATTACAATACGTATTGTAAAAGATACTATTTATAAAATAAACATTTGTAATGTTATATACAGGGCCGTACTTCAAAGAGTTATCTCAGAGTCATGCTGGGCGTACCTACTTTATCAGGTAACCATTAATTTGCAATTAGAGCATAATATTTCATTCTGGAATAATTAGGACCAGGGCCAGATTTGTCAAAAGGCTGAATAGGTCGGGGACTGTGGAGGGCGTTCACTCGCGCGAAACAATCCTTTTAATACAGTTTCCTACTGGTTTCCTATGTATGAAATGTTAAATCTCATTTGATAAAAATCCCAAATTCCCAGTAATTAATTTGGAATGGAGTACTGGGATTATTGGTTAAAAAAAATTGAGAGCGGGAAGTGGGGTCAGCGAAAATGTCACGGTTAAAAACAGATTGGATGATTTGGGTCCATCAGCCTAGGCTGCTTACCCATAATTAATAATGATAAGTCTTTTTTTTGTTTTACAGGGTACAATACATATTGACTAAAAATTTTGTGTTAAATATTTTTTAAGCCATGACAGGCTGGAATTGCAATTGGATGAAGTTAGAGCACTGGCTGTCATTAGGATCCAGATTATATAGTTTCATTAGAGTATGGTCACATGATTTTTTACCTGCATTGACGAAATAGAATTTTATCTTATCATGGCAAATTGTGATCATAGTATCTTATCTCTGTTATATGAATCATATTGAATACTATTACACAGGTAGGTGCCAAGGTGTTATCTGCACAAGGCACTCCTTATACCATTCTGAAGGGGAATAACCAAGGAAGGAAGTATTGGTCACCCGTACCAGGAAATTAACGGAAAATAAATGGAAACACTGCAAATATTTGTAATCATTTGTGGAATTTCTTATGAGTACTTGATTAGTAAATTCTGTGGAACCTTACATGACATAATTTAGCACTATTCTGAGACCACACAAATAGTATCTCAAGAAAGAAATGGTCTCGCATTTTTTACAGAGCGCCCTCCCAAATTATGAAATCGTAGTAAAGGAACCCGAAATGCAAAGTAATTATAAAAAACGTTATTTTAAAACATTTGTAGTAACTGTACCTGTAGAAGTATGCCAGTGCAACATGGATGCAAGTAAGTGGCCCAAGATCGTTTGGCATGGAAAGGTGTGGAGGAGGCCTACGTCCAGGAGCGGATAGCTACGGGCTGAAGAAGAAGAAGATATCTGCCATCACTTCACCCACTTTTCGAAAAATATCGCCTGCGGCGCTATTACTTTTTTAATACGCCTATATGCAATAATGTATAGCTTCCTAACTTTATGTACCTAACTCATTGTGTAAGTGTACAAAGGTTATTTGGGTTTATTTCGATAAACCCAGATTCATTAAAAAAAAACATTAAAAACACGCACAGAAAACTTTACATTTTGTAGTGTTTTGTTATAAAAAATTAAAGTAATTAAAATAAAATTTCAAGTACAAAATGGTTTACATGTGTTTAGTTCTGTAATGTTTACAATAACTTTAACACATTGTTGACGTTATTTGCACAGTGATTGTTAATTTTTACAATGTAAACATATTATAACCAAAGTATCTATATCTGTTTTATTATCTGCATTTTTCATAGCGCATAGATGACTGATGAGTCAACTCGATTTAAAATAACTAAAGTATTTGACCTAATAAGCAAAGAAAGTCAGATGATGATTATTCTATATTTTTAATCTAGTTTTCGATCGATCATTAGAGCTCGAACTCAAACTATGAAGTCACAGTCATTTCCCATGGCATTAAGGTTTAAAATTTCAATTTTTTCTCCAAATTCCATTTTTTGGGATTAATTTCGTTCGATTAATTTTTTTTACAGTCGTATACTAGATTTAGATGCATTATATCTGTACAAAAAAAAAATTCTTCGACTGTATGGGAAACGAGTTTGTGTCTTTAGGAAAAAACATCAGGGGTGTTTTCAACATATTTTTTTTGAGAAATCTATAAAGGATATAAAAATCTTTTAAGGTCATTCCTTGGGTAAAGGTTCAATGTCTCTACCCTCATTTTTTCCAAAGCATACTTTTTAGTGAGGTTGTCAAAATCTAAGGTCTTCTTTTGAAATTTTTTAAATGTCGATATGCTAATGATATTGATATAATTTTAAGTGGCAATATGTTCTGAGTAAAAATCATTTCATTATCGCTTCAACTTTATCAAATATCGCATGAGAGTGTACGCGTAAAATAAGAATAACATCACTTGTATTAAAATGTTTAGAGACACCTATTGATAATAATTTTAAACTGTCGCTGTTTCACATGCACACAAAATGGTCACCAATGAGTAAAATTCTTTACTAAATATTGTTGGTATTTAACCTTTCATTGGTCGCGCAATGGTCTTTTCCCCATAAATATCTCTATCTCTCCCAAAACAATTCTCCCACTAACGGGAAAAGACCATAGCGCGACCAATCGCGTCACCTTTTTTGGCGCGACCAACGAAGGGTTAGCAAAACTACAATTTACACCACTTTTTGTTTACAAATTGTGAGAAACTACATTGTAATTTCAAAAGCAATTGAATTGAAGTATAATGTTATACTGTATTTAATTACCTCATTAAATGACGCTTGTGTTAAAGACATAGCATAACTTACAACACTTATCACCTGAAGGTCCTATATATATACTGTTGCCTGATGTGATAATAAGATATTGTTGCCAGTTTATTCTAACAATTTTTAGATTGTTAGAATAAACTGGCAACTTTGTTTTTCAAACATGCGATGGTGGTTTAAAGGGAATATTGTAGTATTTTTTTCTTTATCCAACTCACAAAATTATCTTGCCTCTAAAATGATTTTTCTAGCGCCTAATATTTTCGGCATTGTAGGTTACTTGTAAAATATACAATGTGAGAATACTGCGGACCTTTGACAGCTCTTATGACAAGATTCGACAATCAGGGCTACCAACAATACAATCTTGAACTCCACTTGCAGCTAACGTCCGCCGGCTACCAAGATATAGTGAATAGATAATACATAACATATCTTTTCCCAAATTTGATGAAATGAATATATTTCACTGCTTAAATATAGGAATAAAGATACAGACGTGATAAAAACACCTTATAGCTAGTCTGAATCGTTTTTGATGGAAGGCAGACAATATTATGAAATGAAACACGATAAATAATAGATAAAATAATTTATTTATTTAATGTTGACAACCCTGGTAAACTTATATGCTAAAACATGATTTATAAATTGTCCTAATAATCATTATTAAGATGACAACATACAACCAAAGTTAGAGATTCTTCAATATAAACAACTGTCGATGAGTCGAATAAGAAAATGGTATTGTTAGGTTAGGTTACGTTATTTCTTACTGTCACAAAATACTATGAAACATTGGATTTTCTACAAGTTGTAGTTCGATAACAAGTAGTTATCTCAACAAATATATACAGCACAGGATGGACTTTCCATCAGGCTGGAAAGAACCGATTGTTTGGCTGGCTTAATTAATCACTTTTTTAATGGTAGAATACCTGTTATGTTAGGTTAGGTAATGTTAGGTTAGTCTTTCTTATTAACCTTCAATTTTGTCAAAGAAGAAGTGTTTTAAGACAATCACCAATATTGTTAGACAGTTTGTTTAAAAACATTGATTGTGTATCGCAACTTAACAATTAAATAAATTATACATTTCCTAACTATTATTTCAACTAGTAGGTCCTTTTTTTTTTGCTTAATTCTATTCTAATACTGCTGTAATAAAAAGAAATGACGTAAACGACGTAAAGAAATCATAGAAAAATAGACCGAATTTCAGACATACACAAGGTTTATATTGTCTATGACATCTTTAAGTTGTTACACCTTTTATTTTTATGCTAGCAAACAACCACGAACTACACATTGTTCATATTTACACGATCGCTTAGTATTTCTAAGTAAATTAACAGTAATGGATAGATATTCATATTGGAATGGATACAATTCAGTCCTCTACATCCAATTCTACTATAGACATAATATAAGCTGCCACCAACATTGTTTTTAATTCGCAATTTTAATGTAACATTTGATATAAATTTCATAACTCAGGGGTATAGTGCAAAAGTGTCAGTTGATGCAATATCTGAGAACGACAGGGTTTTAACTGATAAGCATGGGTGTCGTCAAAGGGGGCACCTGCCCCCCCCCCCCCTAGAGATTGGAATAGGTATATAATTATTCATACTAAATGATGAGAACTCATAAAAAAAAATCACATGATTACAACACGTTTTCTCATCATAGCAAATATTTTCTGAAATTAGTTTAAAAATCCATTAACATGCAATCGTTTTATAAAAAAATTTCCCTGCGGCGCTATATACAAGTTTTTGAACTATTTCCAATTTTCAAAATTTTTTTTGCCCCTCCCTAGCTCCAAAGCTGACGACGCCCATGCTGGCAAGACTGAAATGATGTGGAAAAAACAAAACCAAAGTTCTATCTTTTACACACAGATGGAACCTTATTAGTCTCGTTATTTACAAAATTACCCCACTTTAGGGTGTTTTTGTTAATTGTACACATAAATGATGTCAGTTGGAAAGATTTTCACGCAAAATCTCAAAGTTTGTTGGAAATAACCGTGTTCTTATCAGATGCCAATTTAATTTTGGAAGTAGTAGAAGTTTGTGAAAAAAATACGACTGGTTTCAAATACTTGACTAGATTTTAATATCTGTGATATTTGAACCCAAGAAATTGCGATTAAAGCAACAATATTATATATTAAGGATTGAAGTCAAAGTCTTTCACAAATAAAATCACCAAAAAAGCTATAAGGCCAACTATCGTTGTCCGTGGATTTTTTCTATGGTTAAAATGACAAGTAGGTCACGAAGTCTATCATCTATGAAATACATGAAATAAATATAAATGTATATTTACAATATAAAATAATAATTAGAATATAATAATTTACAGTGACAGAATATTAGGCACCAATAAATACTCTTAATAAAATATTGTGCATCATAGAAAAATATAAAAATATCAAATAAACATTAAAGATCCATAGAAAAATAATTAATAAATAAATAGATCAAACGACAATATAATAAATTAATATTAATTATGATTTTTTATACAAACATATTCAGTAATTCAGGAAATAAATTAATGTTGCATGTCTTCAAATGCTTATATTTTTTTATATATATTTTTTTTATTGTAGACAACACAGATTTAAAATATACAATTTAATAATTAAAAATGAAAGACAAAACTATTCATGAGGCACTAGAAAATATTGATAATACGTATTTAAAATAAATAAATACTGTTATAAAGAAATGAGTTCATCCCATGTCACCAGACATGGAAGCCATTTTGTTTTTGACATATAAAGTCCGTTATGTTTTGTATTAGTTTTAGAATTTTCAAATTTCACACCATTTGGTGTGGCGCTAGCAGTAGGTGACAGCTAGCGCCATCTAGGCGGCCAGGCCACAATCATATTAAAAGGGTATATATATGTGTGCAAACATGCAATCTTTCTCTTTCCACATTGCTTCTGCTTCAGAATACAACAACTGTATTCAACAAAATCTGTGTTATTTTTTCTACAGTCATCGGAGACTGTAGAAATTCCGGAACCAGTTCCGCAATTCCGAGATTGAGTCTCCAGTATCGAATTTAGTTCCAGAATTGAAAACCTCGCAATATCGCATTCCCTAGGTCAAGCCCCTGGAAGCATTAATACATTTTTAACGATTACACGTGCGATTACGATTACATTATGATTCCAATTACAGAGAAGTGAAGTGATCACTCGAGAACAGTGGAAATAAATATACTTACAAACTATGGATTGACTTGAAATGATAACATTTTATAAAAATGTAACACTTATGCGTAATCAGAATAATCCTTAATTATTATAATTAATTAAATTATAAATATTAGATAATTTCAAGATAGGTAATACATACAATAAAACACAAATGACTATCAAATTGGTTCAGTCGTTGCTAACTCGTTGACTGTCAACAATCCAACGATCAGGGTCAAACGAAATGCCGTGAATCTCATTTAAGGTTTTTGATTTGATACATGTTGTATTAAGCAGTAAACTTGTAGCACTATAGATATAAGATATTTTGTTGCTTTGTGACGCGATAATCGAGCTTTGTATTTTATACTTTTCATTTAAAAATTTTTTTTTTTTTATTTCGATGATTCAGGGGATTTTTTTAATCGAATAAAACCTACAGAAAAAAATGTCTTTATGTCAGTTATACAGGTTCAAATATCCGAAAAGTATCGCTAGTCAACGAGCTACCACCCTAACTTTGTTTGTAAAGTTTGAATCTCATGTTTTGATAATTTGTAGTATTTTTTACTTTCTCTTAATGAAATACGCGATTTGATTTCTGAAAATTCGGCTAGAAAGGAATTAGGTTTGTAATTGCAAAACTCTATAGATTTACACTGCGACAATATTTTATACTAATTATAACTTGTATTATACATCAGAGATAAGATAAGGAGCAAAACAGATTCGTAAAACAAGCTGGTTTATTACGAACATAATTTGTGATGACTTGCAATTATAATATCAGAGGTGATTTGCACTAAACGAGTATTTGTTCGCTACATTTTTTTTCTGTTTGGTTTTTTCTCGCTCTGGTACTGTGACCCTACAATACACTTATTAAGATGTACAGTTTACGTGTATTCTCAAGTAATGTACGACACAGTATACGTACAATCTACGGAACTATTGCAGTAGTACGGCCCCACTCAAAATCAAGCTTATTTTGTTTTGAAAAAGCAATAAAGCGGGTGGGTATGGGCACGCGCCTAGACCCACCCGCAGCCGAACCGAGCGAAAAAATACAATTTTTAGCACTTTTTTAAAACACGATAATCTTTTGACGGGAGTGACATTTCAAGTCCAAAACATCGTAAATTTACTAAATTCGTTTAAAAAAACACATGCTGACTTTCTGTGCCCTTGTGAAATAATAATGTTTTTAGAGCTTTTTTGAATAAAAAAAAAGTTTTTCAATTTTGCAATAGTTCCCAATCTACAATTTCATTCAATCGGGAGGGCTTGTGTATTATAATTGTTTATGTGTATATTGTAAAGCTAATTATTTATGATGATAAAAAGATAACAAATTGAACTTAAGTACTAAAGAAAATAAAGGATTTGTACATACATATAGTTAATATAGTTACTGTATAAATAAATGAATTAGAAATACAATAATGATAAGCGAATAATGCTTCTTCTGACGTCATCTCACATACGTATAGGTTAGGTTTCAAAGATTAATGCAAAGAGAGAATGGTAGTAGATTACATGGTTGGCGCAGTTGGTTGAGGCGGCAGTCTCTCAAGCGGGAGGTGCCAGGTTCAAACCTCGGCGCTGGCGATGTATTCCACACTTTGCGATACAGGCTTTTAGCCTAGTGCAAGGTGTACAGAAAAGTATTTGGGTTTGTGTATGCAAGCCCAGATTCTTTTTTTAAATAAAAAAGAAAAAAAGATAAACATTGTCAACTTGTAGAAAAACTGACAACTATGGATACATTGATATAAATTGGAAATAATATGAATAGCACGTGCTATTGCCATGCTATTGCTGAGCAATTTGCTATTGCTAAAGCAGGTCTATGTTAATTATGAGTTGCTATATTTGACGATTGCTATTTCAATGTGCTATGGAAAATCGCAATCATCAAAAATAGCATTTACAAATAGCAACTCATAATGCTATTTTCAAATCATATGATTTTAATTATTCCTTTTTATTATTCTATAAGTAAGTAGGTAAATAAATAAAACCAATTTTTCAGACAACCATTAGACGCACCACAAGATTGATGTCATCATAATTTGACTATCCTCGACAATGAGGGAAGACCTAACAATTAGTATACTAACGATAACAATAATTTATTATATCTAAACATCACCAGCGTAATCACAATCTAATACAAATGCTCGATAACTCTTTCGGACATTTCCATTTTTTCTGTACCTTTAAAGTTTTATATCGTTACAAAACGAAACCGTTAATCGTTACATGATTTTCATTACAAAATGGAACTAAAAGTTTAATCAGACATTTTGCAGAAAACATTTTTTTTTTCTTAAATTATGCACCTGCTAAAACATACATAGTATTATATAAGCATGTTGACTTCATAAGTATAATTTTATTTGAAATATGAATAAAATGGGACACTCGTTTTACGATGAGTAAAAAATGACAGCTTTTTAAAGATAAAATGGTGATATTTTAAACAAAAATTATGAAGCTGTATTTTTCAAATTAAATTGAACACATTAAAAAAATGTGTGACTAGGTATATTCATGAAAAAAGGTTTATTTAATCATAAACAATTAGTAATTCAATGTCAATGGACAGCCTTTTTTGTAAAGTTGCCTCTTGCTGCCAGAATGTGTGGTCAATGTTAGCGCCGATTACTGTTTGACGTGAATGCTGACCTGATCCTTATACACTCAATTCAGCATTCGATCTTGTTATCCCCATGTATGCCTCTGACGAAACGCCAATTGGAACTCTTTACACTCCAATCGGCGTCAATAGATTTGATAAACTCTTTAATCTGTTCAAGTGTTTTGTATTAGTAGTTTGTTTATGAAATAAAAAAAATTGACGAGTACAAGTGTCCGACTCGGGCCTACATATGATTGAATACAATAAACAATAAGACGTACAGAAAAAACGGCAATGTCCGTTACACAACTGGTCGATACACTCCACGATCAATCACATTTTCTATATTTAATACTTATCGTAAGCAATATAAATTAATAACAAGTCCTAGTTTGATTAATTAACACAACGAAGGCACTGAGATTATGTCACGGGCGTGATTCCTGAATCCGTGTCGTCTTGTTTCATACTCGACGTCGAGATCAGTCGCCGCACTGACGTGTGGTTGTCCAGAGAGTTCCCGCTGTCTCCGTTCGACGTCACACTCCGTGACAATGGTGGATTGTCGCAGACAAAGTGTTTACACAACACGACAACCTGCAAAAACAACACATAAATTACTGAAGGGCTTATATGCACTGAGCAAAAGTCGTTCTATTTTCGCTTCTATTTTTTCAAATTTTGTATGAGAATGTTAGCGCGAAATAAGAATAACGTAAACGACAAAGTGAATTATACCTTTATAAAGAAACCTGGGAAGAAATTTAAAAATCTAATACAGCCAATTTGTTAAGATTATAATTACCAGTATTTTGGCTAAATTATACTTTTATATCTGAAAATCTGAGCGGAAAATCCTCAGATCCCGTAAATTTCGGGGGTACTTTCGGAATATTTTTTTATTCAAGGAATTTATAAATATTGTCCATAATTCTAAAACAGCCAATCTGTAGTCCATACTTTCATCTATCACTGTCTTCAGTTTCAAGAGGATTCTCTCAGTATTGGCTGAGAACAATTCAGGGTGCCGATGCCCGATGACAGCATATAGGACCTTAACAAAGTGTACACGAAGGTTTCCGAAAAATACCAATTGCGTGTACACTAGGCATTTTATGTATTAAATGAATTTTACGATGATGTTATACTTACAGAGTAATATGACAAGATGACTCCCAGACATGCACCAGCCAGGACATCCCACCAGTGATGTCTGTGATCCGTCATTCGAGTCATAGAACAGACGATGGCCCACAACACTACCAAGGCCTGTAGCGTGGGACCTGCGAGGCGAGGGCGAAGGGAGCAGGCCCGGGCTTGCAAGTAGCACTGGAATAAAATAATGCAATATTATTTATTTTTTTTAATAAAAAAATCTGGGCTTGCATACAGAAATCCAAATACTTTCCTGCACACTTTGCACTAGGCTAAAAGCCTGTATCGCAAAATGTGGAATACATCGCCAGCGCCGAGGTTTGAACCTGGCACCTCCCGCTTTAGAGACTGCCGCCTCAACCAACTGCGCCAACCATGTAATTGTTCATCTTCACTATCGCACCCGTTTTCAGGCCATTTTCAGAATTAGCTAAAATCTGAGGACCTAAAGAAGTGTCCTATTTTTAATGTAAATAATTGAAGAACGATTGTTATACTTACGAATAAGAATATAGCTAAATATATTGAGAGAGAAGTGTGTCCTGAAGGGAAACTCTTGTTGGAGTCCATGATGAAGTAGTGGGCGTATTTGTTGCTCATGCATTTGTACTCCGAGATGTACCTGCAACAAATTATTACAAATCAAATATAACCAAAAATAATAATGTATCTATGTCCACTTTACAGTAAGCTGTAAATGCTGTGTTGTGAAGTGGAGTCTCCGATGCCGATTTACCCTGCACCCTTTCGATTAACAGTTAAGCATGTCAATGAACAAATTACAGCAATATGTTAACATATTGAGTAACAGATGCTAAAACAAATATTTTAGCATCTAGGGCGAGCTTATCACAGTGTTACGATCTCTGCCAGCAAGCTCCAAAATCATCACATTTCATTTATTTATCGTTTGGCAACGTCGAAGTATCATCACATCTTTAAAGTCTGACATCCAGCGCCTCCATCCACTGGAGGAATTCAGGGGACAGGCTTGCGGCACTGTCAATGGCACCGGGGTAAGCACGTATGGGACAATCTCGCAAGATGTGCTGCATGGTTTGACTCGGGTGTCCACAGTCACACTGTGGATCATCCCTCGTTCCCCATTCGTGGAGCATGTCACCGCAGCAACCAGTACCCATCCTAAGCCTATTGAGTGCGGACCACTGCCTGCGAGGCAGGTGGAAACCAGGCTGTTGAGATGTGTGGTTTGTGACGGGTATGACGAAGTGCTCGGGCCTATGAAACATAGGAAAAATCATAAAATTGTACAGTCCCACGTGCGAGACAAGGGTTCCACGTGGGATTATCGGATTGTAGAATCAGACCCCCCCACCCTGTTTTTGATATTTTTCCAAGAAACAGTCTACACTTTTTCAGCAATGAAGTTCACTGCCCATTCTGAATGTCAAATTAATGTTTACGGAATGAGAAAGTTGTGTGTGTTTTTTTAAAGACGCACTTTTTTTTTATTTACTGGTTGTCCTATAATTGGGATATATGATATATCGTGATAGTATAGTAAATGTAGGAGTAGTTAGTAGAGATAGGTAATTAAGAAATCCATAATCAATGACGGCTTATAACTAGTATGTTATGTTTGTCTAAGTAAAGAGAATCAGCCTGTAGTTAATATGTGTAATACAACAAACATAATAGAAAACGACAAATAAATGACTGAGCAAAGGTTGCTTTATTTACATAGAGTTAGAGAATACTAGTACAACACATCAGACAATATCTACATCTCTGTATGATATAATCTCTACTAATATACGAGAGTGTCTGTCTGACTGACGTACTCACTCGTTAACACAGAGCCCAAACGGCTAATCCTAGAGAAGTGAAATTTTGGAAACAGAGAGATTATAATTCAAAACCTTCCACTGAGAAGGGATTTTTGGAAATCTCGCCCCTTAAGGCGGTGAAAAATAGTATTGAAAGTTTTTTAGAGTATACAAATATTTTGGAAACCAGACGTGGTACGAACTTGAGATTTGGCACATAGATTCTCCTATCAAAATTAGTAACACGGTGTTTGGTCGTTTTTACAAATTTTTATTAAAAGGGATGAATATGAGCCCAAAGAAAAGATATGTTTTAAGGTATGTCTCTTAATAAGGTAAACAATAATTTCATCGGAATTTCCAGAAAACGGTTTCTTTAAAAAGGATTGAAATTTATTGCTCCATTTTCAAAGAAGTCCACTATTAACGCTAAAGGGTTGGGGGTAGTTTGTTTTTTAAGAACCATTTAGTAACCAATAAGGCTACCCGCGCAACGTTGGGTAATATAGCTAGTGTACTATATAAATATTCTATACTTATGCAAATATCTCGTCTACAATATAATAACTATTATGTCAATATCTCACATATAATAAAACAGTATTGCGGATAACAAAATGGCTAACATACTCTCTTTATTAAAAGCTAACAATGAGAGGTTAAGACTTTAGACTTATTTATCATCCACATAAGGACATTGTCCATTGAAAATATGTAGTAAGGATATTCTTTTGACAGAGTCATGGTTGTGTGTTCAGTGCTCACTATACGTCAGGGGTTCCCAACCTTTTTGTACTCTAGAGCACATTCTAAAATATCTGTAGGGTGGCGGGCACCACCTATTTTCGATCGACAATCGACAAACTCCTTCCATAACCTCTCATTTTCCCATAATTGTTTTTTTCGCTACCAATCGGAGTGCGGCAGCCCTATAGACCCGGCACTAACAACATACCAAAAAACGTATTTAATAAACCTAGGCACCCCAAAAAATTAAAACTCCTAACAAATAAATAAAAATACGAATCATACGAATCGTCACCATGGCGCCCACGGGGACGGGGTTGGGAATCCCTGCTATAGGTGATGCAAAAGTAATCACTGACAACCAGTGCTGCCTCACAGTGATGTAGCATTAGTTTCTGCTGCCCGGGTCGGAAGCTGAATCCGCCTCCCCCTTTATTAAACATTTATAAAAAAGAAAATGAATACAAAACGTAATCGTTGATAGGTTGTTGTCAAATGGCACCGTCTTCTACTTGTAATAACTGTCTATCAAATGAGAGCTTACCATAGCTGTAGCTCTCCAAGAAAAAAACACTATGGATAAGGGAACATCGTAGTAATTTTGGTCTCACACAATCAGTGAAATTTGTGATGGATGACGTCATAATTGCAGTAAAATAATAACAGATCTCAATTCAAGTCGAGTTGAGTAATCAGTCTCCAGAGTCAGTTGTACTACTCCCACCATCAACTCCTTCAAGAATACACTGGATAATTACATATTAACACATACTAACTGGGATTTGGGGCAAACTAGTTTACCAAATAATAATAATCTGTAAATATTTAATAGCGATTTAAAATTAGAGTAATGACTTACGTTCCAGGCGTACAATTAACTGCGGCGTCAGGCTGACAAGTGTCCAAGAAATGTGGCCGAGGTTCTCCCACAATAATCTTCATGGCGTCCATGAACAACAAGTTGAAGATGAAAGCCAGTAAGTACTCTCCGTACCATATTCTGGTGTTCTTCAATGCCGTCTTGCATCTCGGGTTAGACAGAGAGATCTGTTCCGGTCGATATAATATGAATTCCACAAATAATATCTGAAACAAAAAGACACTATTAATATACACTATTCCCTCACGCCGTGTCCCTTGCAGGGTAGTAAAACACCCTCGAGCATTTGGTCGACACGGTCCTACCAACTAGTCTTTGATGGCCGTGTTTCCTCACACCTCTTCTTTCACCAATGTATATTTTCTTAAGCATCCTCTATAGGTGTCAACTTGTTCGCTTTAATTCTAGTTACAACATCCGACTTACAGTCACTCATCTCTTAAAATCCGTCAAAAAAGAGTTTGTGTTCGATGAGGGCGCCACATGTAGCTTTTTGGCAACCGTAATGGCAACACTTGTATAATTTCAATAGAAGTCTCCTCATTGCCAGCAACAAAATTGTAGTTCCAATTTAATTCGACACCAACTATTTTTTGACAGATTGTACCTACTTCATTTTTTTTTATGTTTCTGGACTTATGTACGCCTGCACACTTCACAGTAAGCTAAAAGGTTGTGTTGTAAAGTGCCGAATACCTTGCCAGCACCAAGATTTGAACCTAGCACCTCCAGATAAAAAGTCCGTAATTCAACCCACTAATATAATCAATACCTACTACATACTAATTAGATCTCTCTGTCCTTCCAGAGATAAAATGATTACAAGTGTTTTATTTTGAGGCAAAAAATGGTATGATTATACGTTAAGGTAATTTTGTGACGTATTTTCCTTAACAGACATGGAGTTTGGACGCATTAACAACAAATTAAACATATACAATACTAATATAAATTATTCGTTCAAACGCATTACAGAAATTACATTTCTAAAATCATTTACAAATGAATAGTTTGTTTTATATTTTTTTATTGGCGAACCTTGTGGAAAAGTGGAAAAGGGTTCATAAAAAACTAGTTTGTGGGTTGGCTGGGATTTGAACCTGCGAGGGAATAAAGCAAGAACCGGATATAAATCAAAAAGTTTAAACTGAGATAATTACCAAAAACTTCCAGATTCGCCCATATAATTAATCGGACCGGACCCATAAGAATATTGCTCAACATGAATAAATCCCAAAAAAGACAAAAGCCCTTTAGAAATATGCTCAAGGGACAAAAGATCAAATCTAATTGGATTTTGAAAATAAAATTAATTGTGTCTATTAGCACACGTTTTCTTTCAGTGTGTTGAATCTGAAATGGGTCGACAATAAAATAGTCAACGTTTTATGAATAATTCAACTATCCAAGTAGAAAGTTTGGCTTTTATCCGTTGAGGATATTTATAAAGAGCTTTTGTCTTTTTTTGGATTTATTCGTGTTGAGCAAAATTCTTATAGGTTATTCTCCGGGAATCATAATTATTTCCATATATTTGCATGTATAAAGGGCTTGAAAAATAGGGGATGGAAACTTAGGCTTTTTAAGATTTAAATAGGTGGATCTAAGGTTGAACCACCGATTTTGGTAAAATCTCAAAATAACTTAAGTTGGCTAATGAGCAGTTCTTTCCTAGGGTCTGACATTCTTTCAAATGAGAATAATGTTAATATCTTACCATAATAAGTGGTACCAGGGCACTGGTGAGGAGCAGATATCGTACAGAGACCGTGTCTCCTTCAAACTTGAACGAGATGGCTGGATCATTACAATAGAATCCTCCATGGTGGTGTGGGATTATGTCCAGAAGAGAGAGAATGAGGGCTATGATAACTGGAACAAAGAAAATGTAATCATTATAATTTAGCAAGCACATTTAAAAATAAGTAACTGCCTAAACCTAAAAAATATTATTTAAAACTAAAATTATTTAACTTTACATCCCTGATCCACCAAGAGATGACAGAATAAAACTTTGTAAAAAAATATATGAGTTCTGCTTGTGAAGCACTTTCGTGAGATACCAAATGCGGCGGTATGCGGTGACTGGATCCTCTCGATCGCTCTGTGTCTTCCGAGGCTTGATCTGGACAAC
Source organism: Ceraclea dissimilis (assembly GCA_963576895.1). Lineage (NCBI taxonomy): Eukaryota > Metazoa > Arthropoda > Insecta > Trichoptera > Leptoceridae > Ceraclea > Ceraclea dissimilis. The sequence goes on from OY756373.1 coordinate 15,594,800, forward strand.
ATCTGACTTACGATCTGGATTCCTTTTCCAACGCCCTTTGATACGATACCACACATGACCCCACAAAAGCCTCGAAACCCCCTCAAACACCTTACATTTTTTTTGTCTCTGGAGAAGGATGATCTTTTTTACACAGAATCGTATGGACACCGAGTTTTCCTATGTTTGCAAAGTTTCAGGTCTCTATAAGTAGTCAGGAAGTGGTTGAAAAATAGATTGAAAGACATTGAGAAATTACTAAAATTTGAAGGCGAAAATTTTGATGCAGACAACAACGACAGAAGAAGTTAAATAACACCTACATATAGTCCTGATTGATAAGCAGAGTAAATATCACACACAGAAATGCATATTATAATACTGAGTTAACCACATACTGGTAGCTTGGCAAATAAACCACAAAGCTATTAATAAAATACAATATCATATGCCATGGAAATATTAAATAGGAAAAAATGCAGAAAATTACACCTACATATAATATATTATACGACAGTGCTAAATAAATAACTTTCACATAACATCACGCAAGCAAATCGTTGAAAAACTAAACAAACAAAACCGTACCTATGTGATAGTTAAATATAAGACAGGTGAATTGAATTGTTCAAACAATATTAACATTTTACAATATTTTATTAAACATAACCTCATAAATTTAAAAGCACATAATAGAGATTAATATATGATGGCATTTTGATATATTGTCACTGTTTTTATAGTAAATAATTCAACTTACTGAATATACTTCGGCTCAAGTGTAATCTGTACACATTTCCCGATATGCGAAGCATGATCGCTTCGCAAAACTTTTCCACCAAATGACGGTTTTTGACATTTCAATTCTCTTACGTCAAAGCAAGTCAAAGTACATACATTTTCTATGAGCGCTAAGTGCGTTGCTTTTGCCGTTGGAGGCGCTAGCGTCGTAATTTGAATGAAGTGTGGAAAATGAAAACAGTGAAGGATTTTCTTCTAATTTTCTCATGATTTTTTTCCAATGCTTTTCACGAAGACGGGCGTTCATAATATCAGTAATATTCAACAATATTTCGGCTTCTTATAGTATACCCTTTTCTATACCATCGTAACCGAAGAATCTTAATAAAGTACAATCAATTTATTATGTAAAATTAACAAACTTTAAGTTGAGTAATTTTGTAAAAAAATAACTGGATTCACTAGCGGATCCAGGGGAGGGGCTAGGGGGCTGAAGCCCCCCCAAAACCATGAGTGACAGTACTTTATATTCAACAAATCTAGTGGTTTCAGCCCCTTACCCCCCCCCCCCCCCCAAAAACGTTAATGACAGTACTTTTTACCATATGACGACATTCAGCCCCCCCAAAATCGAATCCTGGATCCGCCACTGACGGGATTAATAAGGTGTAAAGGATACATGAGTGTTTGATCTAATTTTCCTTAACTTTTTGGAACTGAGAGAACCTTGCTAATTTCGGGTGAAGACAAACATTTTTTTCATCTAATATTGCTACCCAGTTTTTGATTTTTATTGAATGCAATACGAATACATATAATTAAATAAATGTAAACTAAATTGGAAATGTTTTTACGCAGTTACAATATTGGAGAGCTTATATAATTATTTATGTCCGCAGAAAATGGCCGTCGCGCGATTAGGCCAAAGTCCTCAATGGTGAATGGATGAGTTTTTCACGAAGTGACGTCATTATGACGTACGTACGGCGCGCTTATAAGGAATTAGACGTTATAGATGTGTAATGATTATTACCTGTTTTTTTTATGTATTTAGACACGTTTTTACTAACCATTTTACAGTATTAAATAGGCAGGCACCTATGTAGGCTATGTACCTACCTTAATTATTATTAAATTGGAGATATCTTATTCTTCTGGGAAATTATTTCTTTGCTTATTGCAATGAAAAACGCGGGAATATGAAACTACAACAATTTCATACAAACTTCATACCCAAAGAAGTTTTTTTAACAAGCCAAGATTTTCATCAACTTTTTGGGGGAATAGGTACCTAGGTAAAATATTGAATAAGGAAAATTTTGCAACAGGAAACTAATTAGAAAATCTTATTTTTAGACATAGTGAAGAAGGTCGTGATGTGGTTTCGTTTATTTGAAAATGTACATAATAATTTGCACAATATTATGTAAGTATGAAAAATGACTTGTATTAAAAAACAGCGCCGCAGCAATTTTTATATGAAACAATTGCATTTTGATTAATTTTCATACTAATTTTAGAAAATTAATGACATGATAAGAAAATGTGTGGTTTTTTGTGAGGTTTTATTATTTAGTACCTATGAAAAAATATATACCTATTCTAATCACTAGGAGGGGGCAGCTGCCCCCCCTGCCCCCTGGCGACGCCCATGGATGATACGGTCCATATATGAGTTTTTAGATCTTCGGTGCTTATAGATATATACCTTTTCTCTTCCTTTAGCAAAAAACGTGTTTTTTGCAGGCAAAAGTTAATCAATATTTAGACAATAATACAAACATCGTATATTACAAGTACAACGTATCAATGTCTAGTTCATCCATATCATAATAATATTATATTATTTCTGGCTTGTGCGAAATAGGTAGGTATATAGTTATAATAGTTTGGTATTGACTGGATGTCCTTGTAAAATGTAAGCCTACATGACGTGGCATAATGATGGGACAATATTACATACCTAGTTTGTTATACACAAGTAAATATATACTATAGACTAGTTTGTAGGTATATTATAGACTGTTAGAAACTCATGAATACAACAAATACTTTAATACGTAAAAGCTTCGGTTTGTCGTTCTTAAATTATATTAAGGGGAAAGTCTTTTAAATTTGGCGGGAATTACCCAAACCTTATCTATGGATTGTGGTTCGTGGTTGTATGTAAATAATGGGATTATAATCTGTGGTTTAAGAGTGCGTTTCCGGGAACCCCCGAATTGAATTATTTCTTAAGGTAGGTAAGTATACTCACATTACAAAAAATTTAGAAACGGGAGACCTTAGATCTCGACAACCTTACTAAACATGCTTTGGAAAAAATAGAGTTGATACATTGAACCTTTATCTAGGGAATGACCTTAAACTATTTTATATATCTTGAATAGATTTCTCAAAAAAAATAAAAAAATATTAAATAATCGTTCTGAAAATCCATTAAACCACTGGTGTTCCATTTTTATTTTTTGCCTACGGCGCTAATCTAATATTGAAGCGAGGGTTTATTTACAAAAAAATAAACTGGACTTTTAAACGATTCTGTACCATTTTATGAAAAAGATTTCTTCTGCGGCGCTATTCACGCCCATGGTTGTTACCTATTGTCTCTGGTCCCGAGCTAGAACCCCCCGCCTCCCCCCAAATGAATTCTTGGCTACGGCCCTGATGCCTAGGTATAGACACTAAAAAACATTATGTTTTTTATTAGGATGATAATAATAATGAATCAAAACAGATAATCTGTGATGTACAATAACAGCATGACATATGATCCTACATACAAACAACATTAGTATAATATTTTAATGGTGTAATTGTCTCTGTCCGACCTTTACCGCCGTGTCCCCAATGTCAATGTCAACCTAATATCGTCCCTCATAACATTACATTACAATAAATTAATACAATAATAGTGAATAATGATTGTATGTTATGATTTGCTCATTAGAGAATGTCGGAAGTAGAACATATTTCATCATTATGTGGACTACTGTGAAATGGAGCTAGTGTCACTTACAGGTAGGGTTGCCAGATGTGCCGGACATAAAAACCGGACAAATTTTAATATACCCTCGTCGTCCCCCCATATAAAAAGGTCTTCTAAAGTTTTAGACATTTACTTTTAGACGATATTTGTCCATAAGGAAATTAACGTAAAAAATATGCTTATTGTCTGTGCAATGCAGATAAATCCAGTTCAATGCCTAAAACAATTTAGGTATATTTCATTTTCATTTATTAAATATCCAAAAGCATTTAACAAAGTAAAAATATATATATAAAAAGTACTGGAATTTATTTATCTCAAATCTTACATAAATAGTTAAAAAAAGTGAAGTATTGCATCTTAGGCGAATTTCATTTTATGAATTTTACATAATTAAATACTCAAGTTTTAACAACGGATGCAGTATGCCTATTGTAAATAAAAAATGAGACCATGATGGAAATAATCAAAATTGTATTCCCTTGCAGGACGTTGTAAAAAATAGGTACTTAATTAAGCTTGATCATGTTAAACTTCTCAAGGTCCGACCTAAAAAAAGGACAGTCCTTTGTCCGGTTTCCCAAGATTATTTCGACCGGACAGATGTAATAAAAACCGGACTGTTCTGTCCAAAACCGGACATCTGGCAACCCTACTTACAGGCTACAAGGGGAAATCCTTCCGCTGGGTCATGGGAACTCTTCTACTGTATATCAGTTCTATTATCTAATAGATCCATTCTATATCTAATCTATCTATATCGCCTACTAACTTTTGCTGTGCTATAAACTATTTTTGTTGCGCAGTTACAATTTTCTTTTTATTTTTTGTATATATTTGTAATTATAGTATATAGTATGTAAGTATTATTAAATTTCATTTCATCTAATTTATTATTTTCATCTATACGTACTTACATGTTTTTACTTGTAACTAGTTTTTAAAATTGGTTTGGTTTTTCGGTGTTCTATTGGTAATATTTTTCTGGTGTATTGACGGGCCTTCACTGGTTTGCTTACTGTTTTTGTTGAATTGTTTTATATGCCTTAACTGTTTGTGCCCATGTGAATAAATAAATAAATGTTTTTTTTTCGTCCTCCCATTTCAATACAAGTAAAAATTTAAATGTTAAAGAAATGATGATCAAAATTACCTAATATCGCATCTCAAAGGTAAGGATAAAACAATATTATCTAATCAATTTGCATAAAGAAGGTAGTTTAATAAGATAATGGATCTATTTTTCGTCATTTTTTCCTCATAGCAGTTAGCAGGTATTAAATATCTTAAATAATTTACACTTGGACTCTACATGGATTCTGCCAAGATTCTCGTGAGAACCTACTAACGCCATCTTTGAACGCGTCGGGGAAGTAATAATAGACGAACAAGTTTGAATATTGTTTCTTAGACGCAGACACAGATGGCGTTGTAGTAAATGGCGGGAAATGCATTAGAAATGTCTAATTCTTGATTTACAAAAGGGGAATCCCTCTAGCATAGAGATATATAGCGTACGGATATTCTGTGTCTCCCCACGTTCTAACCTAACACGATTTTACGCAGTGGAATGGAAAATTATATTGTTGGCGCAGTCGGTTGGGGTGCGGAAATTTCGTGCGGGATGTGCCAGGTTTAAATTCTAAGGCTGATGATGTATTCTGCACTTCATGATTATACCGGCGTTTAGCTTAATGTGAAGTGTATAGGACAGTATTTGGGTTTGTATATACAAGCCTGGATGTGCACGAATTGACTCTAGCCAACTCAGTTAGGATATAATATAAATTAGTATTAAACAGATCAAAGTCTAAATAAAAATAATCAGCGTGGTAAAAACATTTCTACACAAGTACAAAATTAAAATTTACTATTTGAAATGTGTTAATGATAAAACAGTACTTCAATTTTAAACTGCCACCTAAAGCAAATATGTACTATGTGCGCAAAATTTCAAGGTACTGGGAGATTGCACGTTATTAAGATTTGAAGAGGAAAATGTAGACGTAGACAAAAACCAAAGACAACGACAGATGATGTTAAATAAATGAATGAGAATTATGTATAATTCTGAAGTACATAATGAATTCGCGAGACTTGTAAATAAAAAACAAACATGGAGAGTCGATGCACGAAACATTATTTATTTTAGGTGCTGTTTCTTGTTTTATCCAAATTATATTAAGGTAGAAATTCTCGTGCAGAAAAAATCCGGTTTAGTCTCCCGTGGGCTGGGCACGCTATCTCCACAGTCTACTTACACTATACAGCAAGTCCAATGGATTATTAATTCATACCTTTATAATAATGCACTCATAAATCTTACAGCAATTAAATATGATCAATTTTATCCTGAGCGCCGAGCTGAGACAAAGAAAAAAGTAACACAATTATACATATACCTGATATTTTAGTTTGAATGTGTTCGGATGAGTGTATGATCAATTTAGCATTAAAGAAAAAGTGTGAGTGCACAACATTGGCGAAGTGAAGTTGTCAGTAGCAGGAAAGTTTAGGCTAGCTAGCTTTTTTAATTCTGAGGTATTTTTTTTATTTTATTTTTATATTGGCCTCCACCCGTTCGCGAGTGATTTAGCCATTGTCAAGTATATTATTCAATTAAATCGGTGATTTATCTATACATACATATAAGTGCATACCTATATTGTACAGGTATTCGACATTCTATACTACAACACCGAGTGATCCCAGGCGACGGGCAGCAGAACAATAATAATATCATTCATACCCACCATCACACCGAATCCCAATACTGCAGTACAAAATGTCACAAAAATATTATAATCGCGCACAAAACAAAAAACACGACATTATAATATAACATCAACGACACTATTCTTGTAGTATACGGTGGTACAAAAAAATATTTACACTGAATTATTATTTATTAGATTTTTGTTTTGATATACATATTTTTTAAACCTTTTATTATTAACAAAGTGGATGATTATAATACAATTATACTTTTTTGTCATATCTTTTAAGGTGTTTGACTAAGCTAGTATGTATCTTACTACTCTTCATTGCCAATAACGATTGAATATTTACTGGTAATGTGACGCACAATTCTCTTATATCGTTTAAGAATTCTTCATTAGGCATTAGTGGGCAATTAAAGAAGATGTGATTAGCTGTCTCCTCCTCCACTCCGCACTCGCAAAGTGGAGAGTTGACAATCCTAATTCTTGCGAGATGAGATGCTAACACGCAGTGTCCCAGTCTCAGACGCGAGATCAAAGAAACGTTTATTTTTGAAATTGATAGTCCATGGAACCACGGCTGGGATGGAATCTCCGACTGGACAAATTTGTAGTGAGATCCAGTCGGAGACTCCACGAAAGCCGCATTCCACTCACATCTAATAGCTTCCTTCGACGCAGTCACGCAATCGCTGGCGGGAAGGGCAAAAGAATGGGGGAGTGAGCCGCACGAGTGGGCCCGTTTAGCCAAGGAGTCCGCCAGCTCATTTCCAATTATTCCTACGTGTGCTGGTATCCATACCAAGACGATATCCATATGTCTTAAGGAAGTTGTGTAGAGAAAATACTTTATGTCGCATATAAGGTAATTAGTTTTAGAGGTAATTCGATTTGATAAGGCGTTAATTAGGCTTAAAGAGTCAGTAAATATCACCGCTTGTCGAAAGTTAGATGAAAGGATTTCAAATAGTGCTTCCTTTAGAGCAACGCATTCAGCTGTAAATATCGAAGCGGATTGAGGGAGCGAAAACATTCTTTCGATGTTCAACGAGGGGACACAAAAGGCGGAGCCGCAGCCGTCCTGCGACTTAGAACCGTCAGTGAAAAACCTTAAATGGTTTGGCCAATTTTGTTCTACCCTTTGGTTGAAGATTCGGTTCACGTATACGGGACTCATTGACGAAAAAGATTTATTGATATCGATTCCTTCCAATATATTAGGCGAGAAAATCAGAACCTGGTACGGGATAGAGAACATAGGAATTTGAGAAGAAAAGGCAGATGAGAAAGTGGTGTTTATGTGATCCCAGGACGAGCATAACAAGGGGAAGATTTTATTTCTCCAATAAGGACGAACCGAACATAATTCAAATAGTGTTTGCAGAATTGGGAATATTGGGTGTTCGTTTTGGTTGAGTCTACTGATGATAAATTTGTTGGCTAGGAATTTCCTTCGAAGATACAGGGGCATCTCCACGCATTCCGCCTGTAAAGCCACTATAGGACTAGATCTCATTGCACCAAGGATAAGGCGTAAGCTTTTTGATTGTATCCTACCCAATTTAATGCTCAAATAGTTTGGGAGCGGCTCCATTAGGAAGCACCCATAGTCAAGATGACTTCGAACCAATGCAAAATAAAGGATTCTCATCGTGGAGGGATGTGCCCCCCACCAGACCCTAGAAACAGCTCTTAGTATGTTCAAGCCAATTTCACACTTCACCATGACATGCTCTATATGCAAGTTCCAGGATAATTTTCTATGTAGAATCATGCCGAGGAATTTAACTGATTCAACTGTGGGGATAGGAGTGTCGTCAAACTTAATAGTAATAACGGGTGTCTCGTGTTTATTTGTAAAGATCACTATCTGGCTTTTTGATGGAGACAAAGTAAGTCCGTTATCATTGAACCAACGATTAATCGGTTCTAGCGCATCCTCTAACATTTTGGCAGTCCGAGTAACTGACCGTCCGGATCCGGAACTATAAACAACAAAATCGTCAGCGTATTGTAATATATTGCAGTGTGGAGGGATCATTTCTTTGAGGTCATGGGTATATATATTGAAGAGAAGTGGACTTAAAACGGAACCTTGAGGTAACCCTTTGTGAGACTCTCTGCGGATTATGCCAATTGGGGTTTCAATCATAAGGATTCTATGGCACATAATGTTAAAGATCAGGTTACATGTTGAAGTAGGAATACCAAGAGAGATCATTTTATTAAAAAGAAGGGGGAGGATGACATTGTCGTAGGCACTGTTGATGTCTAGAAAGCAAGCGACGAGTTCCTTCTTGTTTGATCTGGCTATTTGAATGTCTGATACCAGCATGCTCAGGCAATCGAGGCATGATTTTCCTTTTCGAAAGCCAAATTGAGTATTAGGGAGAATAGAGTTTTTTTCAATGAACCATTCCAATCTTGCCTTGATCATGCGCTCCAAAATCTTTAAGAAGCAGCAAGATAAGGCTATTGGCCTGTACGAAGAACCAAGAAATGGATCCTTTCCAGGTTTCGGAATAGGGATGATGCTGTGGACTTTCCAGGAATTAGGAATTACGTTAGCTTTTAGAATAGAGTTGAATAGTTCAAGCAAAGAGATGAGTAAGTCGTGGGTAAAGTGTTTAAAAAATGAATATGGGATGAGATCAGGTCCAGGCGAGGAGTCCCCGCAAGACTGTATTGCTGTTTGTAATTCATTTAGAGAAAACGGGGATGTGAGAACGCACGGAGGATCACTGTGGACGGATCTTTTCAGCACTTCGGTTTTATTTTGTACGTAAGGCGAAGATAATTTATCTACAAAATCATTAACCCATGACGTGCACCTATTGTTATTAAATTTTGAACGGAAGGAGCCTCTAAATCTACGTATTGAGTTCCAAACTTCAGATATACGTGAGTCGGGAGAAAGTGAATTACAAAATGTTTTCCACCCTTGGCGTTTTTTCTTTCTTAATAATTTTTTAGTCTGAGCTTGAATTTTGCGAGTTTCTAAATAATTTTCCATTGTCATATTCCTCCGATAGGATTTATTTGCCTCAGATCTACGGTGGACCATATCACCACATTCTTGATCCCACCATGGAGGTGAGGGTTTGCAATATTTGTTTGAACGAGTTTTTGGTATAGATTTTCTCGCAGCCTCATGGATAAAGTTTGTCAATTTTTCTGCAAAACTATCGATATTGTTAGGGTCCTCTCCTGAGAGTGACCCAAAATTGGATTCGATTGACTCGTTAAAACACCTCCAGTTGGCTTTCCTGGTATTATATAGTTGTTTTTTGTGGGGCGATATTGACATTTTTACATTGTTGTTTACTATGCAGATTGTTATAGGATAGTGATCACTAGAGTGTGGGTCACCTAGAACATCCCAAGATGACAATTGTGTGAGATCGCTTGTGCCTATTGAGATGTCAACAGCGCTATCATTCTGACCAGGGCGCGATACTCGAGTTGGTCTCCCGTCGTTCAAGATAGACAGGTTCAGTTCGTCAGCGAAATCGATAATAGCCCTGCCATCACGGTCAGTGTCGGGGCTTCCCCATAAGCGAGCATGAGCATTAAAATCCCCCAGGATCAGGTACGAGACTGATAACTTAGAAACAATAGATCTCCAGAGTGACACATCAAAACGTGTTCCGGTAGAATACATTGACACGATTGATATATCTAAGATATTTACAGCGACAATCTGAAAGTTCGGGTAATGGGGAAGATCGATTTGATCGTAAGAAAAACAGTTTTTGATAAGAATTGCAGCCCCACCCCAGCTGTCTGAACGCCGGTCATCTCGTACGCAAGAGAAACCCGGGAAATTCACATAGGAATGTCCGGTGAAATGCGTTTCGGATAGGGCGACTATGTCTATATTGTACGATTTAATTAATGATATTATTTCATCACGGTTGATTACTGCACCACGGCAATTCCATTGGAGGATAGAAAAGCTCGCTATTTTATGTATCGACGCCATTGTCATTGCTTAATTCGAGTGAGTTAAATGTTTTCATGAGATTAGCAGCGATGGACGGTGAAAAACATGATGGATTGGAAATTAATTGTAAGAGAATAAGGGAGATTTTTTCAACGAGGGGTTTAAGAAGGTCGATGGGTAAATTGTCAGAATTAGAAACGTGGGGAGGGGATTGAAGGGCGCATCCATCCGGAGGGTTGGAGACTTGCCCATTAGTGTACAAAAGGTTAGCTTCATGTTCTTTACGATTGTAACCAATATTTGGGTTAGATAACTTACGAGTGGGTATAGATAAGTAGGCAGTTCGAGTCATGGTGGATGAGGCGTGTGATGTCGGCGTGAATACGGCAGACGGGCGAGAGGATGAAACCTTATCTGCATATGAGACAGTTCTTGGGTGAGCAATTAAGGCTTCTTTGTAGGATACGTTTTTTAGAGCCATTGTTTTTTTTTACTTCATGCTGTCTCTTTAACTCGGGGCATGAGAGATTGGCTGCCGTATGATGGCCTCCACAGTTTACGCACTTAATTTCTGGGGTTATGCAGTTATCGCTGCTGTGGGGCTCTCCGCATTTGAAGCAACGGGGGGACGAGCGGCACTGTACTTTCGTATGACCATAACGGCAACAGTTGAAGCAAAGGATGGTGGGGAACACATAGTTGTCTACACGGAATGCATTGTGGAATATATAAACATGTTCTGGGAGAACCTGTCCTTCGAATGTCAATACAATCGTCTGTGTAGGTTTCCATTCTGTGCCTTCCTGAGTCGAAACCTTCCTGTTTAGTCTTCTGGCCTTGACCACTTTGCCACAATTTTCGGGAACTTCTAAAAATTCCAGAATGTCGTCTATGGTGACGTCATCCGAGACTCCTCGAATGACACCAATCTTAGTAGCGCGAAATGACGGAATATATGCTTTGTACGAGTTATCAGTTACGAATTGGCTTTCCAGGAAGTCATTTGCCATACCCGAGGATCTGAAAGTAATGGAAATTTTATACTTACCTTCGGCTCTAATAGAGCCGTTGGAGATGCCTGTCAGCCTGGAACTGTATAGTCTTTTGCCGAAGTCCAATGGTCTTATCGGCTTTGTAGTATCTGCATTTTGAACGAAAACTTCGAACGGACCGGCGTCATTTTGGCGATATTTGAATACGGGCGTAGGTGGACGGGTTTCGTCGAGAGCAGGAACTTTAGAGCGACTGACGTCAGGGGACATAGAAGGATCAGGAGAGCGCGGTCTCTTGCGGGGGTCAGGTGGATCGGTCTGGGACTCCATCATGGGAGTCCCAGGCTGAGGGGACAGGACCAAGGAAGGAGGAAAGATACGCTTACGCCCAACTATAATTAATAAAAAAAAAAAAAAAACGATAACGAAATTAAAGATAAAAAAAGGGCGCTTAGAAATTAATCTCTTGGGCCACCCGGTACTTCTATAAACTAATATTATATATACTAGATATACAGAAAAAAGAAATTGATAATAATTTCGAGAAAGCAAAAACACACAACCGTCACCAACCGAATATTATTGTCAACTGAATTCTGAGGTATTTTCTTATGGGATTTTTTCATGCTTAGTTTCTATCACCCTTTTTTGAAATGTCGGTATGCATACTCTTATTAAATGCAAAAGTACTCGTGATTCTGGTTCGTGACGAGATTATGTTATAAAACATGAATTATTTAGAGTGAGAACTTCCGGACTAAACTATTAACTAAAAAGGACATTTTCAAGGAAACCTGTTGAGTTGAGATCATACCGACACTTTACTAAACAAACTTTCACAGTGTCAACCATAAATATTACACTATAATAAATTAAAATTATTAACACTAAACAAAGTGTTATAATAACTTCCTATAATAAATAACTCACTTTCTCATATAGATCATAACAATAATTCGTATTAGGTGTCATGGGCGTCGTCAGAGAGGGGCAGGGAGGGCAGCTACCCCTCCCCCAAGATATTGGAATAGGTAAAATGTATATATATTCATGATAAAACCTCACAAAAATCAAATTGATACCACACGTTTTGTCACCATATCATAAATTTTCTGAAAACTTGAACGAAAATCCATCAAAGTACAATTGTCTCATAAAATATTTGCATGCGCGCTTTTTATATAAAAAATCATTTTTCATACATATTATTGCGCAAATTATTATGTACATTTTGAAATAAACCAAACCACATCACGACATTCTTTACTGTGTATCACAGAAAAATTTTACCACACGTTTTTCATGATAAACCGAATTTTAAAATTTTTGTTGCCCCCCCTAGCTCCGAGGCTGGCGACGCCCATGACAATTAGGTATATAGAAACGAAGTTCGAGGAGTTTTATAAAAATAAGTCACTCCTCGCCACTGGCAGATACACTCGTTTTCGGTTGTAGCTGGATAAGAAAGAGGTGTTGCGAGTAAAGAGGATGGCTTCGGGTTCATGACCCTGCGAGGGTCAGCCAGGACTTACAACTACATAATAATATACAGTCCACACTACTCATTGCAATCATCAACATGATACAATCATGAAATCATAAAATTTAACGTATGAGTTATGTGATGTGTAAGGAGTAAGGACTGTAAGGAGTAAGGAAGTGTCTCATGGTATTTGATGTGTTTTAAATACGTTGATTGTTGGCAAGTTAGGATGCTTTTAAATGTATATCATCTGCAAGCTAGACTGGACATTTTATGTATACCTACAGGCTACAAGTGATTCATTTTATGGAGAGACCAAGTCCTTGAGTTGTGTATGAAAATATTAAAAAAGAAATGATAGTTAGATAATGCAATTAGGAGGTCAAAACACGTCGTCGGCAAATCGCTACATTTTCAAGAGAGTCAATCATATTTTTAACATGGAATATGCAACACAATTCTGTACCAAATTTGATGCCTATACTCCAGACACAAAAAATATGTAAAGCGTTTCAGGGGATCCAAGGGTCGTGTGAGGTCATGTGTTGTATCGTATTGTTTATTGTGTGAAAGGTTATGTTGAATAAATAAATCCAGATCGTAAGTCAGATTTTGTCCAGCCGTGGGAGACACCAAGCGATCAAGAGGATCCAGTCACCGCATACCGTTGTGTTTGGTATCTCACGAAAGTGCTTCACGAGCAGAACTAATATTTTTTACAAATTAGGAATCTGTCAGTTCTTGGTGAGAGGCACCACCGGAATAAAGGAACTCAAGCGCCACGGTATCGTTTGGAAGACCGCGAAAAACAATTCAAGGATGTGAAGTCATAAAATCTTAGTTTTAATATTTCTTTACAATTACTTTTTTATCCTTGTCGACTATGTTGGCGGTGCATATCGCAGGTACTAAAACTCATTTGACTACCTATGTACAAACAAACCGAAATAAACTTAAGCAACAAGCCTCCAACGCACAAAGATAAGAAACCTATTTAGTTTTATACCAATAGATAATAACATTATGTATATTTTATAGTACTGCATTGTGAAATATAATATTATATATTTGTGTAATTAATCTTTAGATGTGACATTCTATTAATACCTCTATCTATCCACCAGTTGTTAATGGACTAATAAAACATTCAGTAGGCGATAGCAGGTACAATTATCTATTAATAAAGTAATATAACTCAAGGGCTTATACAGGGGGGGGGAGGGGGCTGATCACCCCCAAAATGCAAAACAATGATTTAAAAAACTTTATTTTAAAATATGAAATTTACCCAGGTTCATCACCTCACCCTTTTTTGAGAGACTTGTACATGTAGATGTAATTAGTATTTAAGTCTCTTATTTGTAAGAAACGAATTGTAACCTCCTTGGATAAGGACACTGAAGGAATGTTATTTGGGGATGGGGTTTGCCGAGGGGCTCCCTTAAGGCTAACCCTGGGCCCACCTCTTAATAAGATTTGCCTAGAAGTACGGGTAAAGAGGTCGCTATTAATGTGCCTGAGCTACCGAAGATGTGGAGGGCCAAGCTCGCGGGATTTTCCTTCAATTCACCCTTTTTTGCTAATATTTTTGTTGCCTCCCCTCAGCTTCGGAGCAGACTACGCCCATGGTTCAGCCCGTTTCTGTCGCAACCGTTGACAGAAGAGTGTTTTTGGTTTAAGAATGGTCAGGCTTAGTTTCCTCCCCCCCCCCCAAAGTCAAATACTAGATCGCCTCCCCCCCGAAATGCAAACGCCTCTGAATAACATAATGTAAAGATTAGCATAAGCTTATTTCATTCACTGTATACTTATTTAGTTCATTTTCATTCACCGAGCTTTGTATTATTGTATTATAATGCACAAACTATTGCACAATAATAATTTCTTATCTCTGACTAGCACTACATACACCAACTGAAACTAATTGATTTGATTGTTTTCTTAAGGAGGAGTGTGTTTCGATAAAGTGCGACGATACGAGATTTCTCGAGTTCGCGAGAAAAGGAAAAAAAATGTTGTGTATTACTGTAAGAATCTTCATAATGCTAACATATATTTAAGGTTTAGAGCAGTGTTTCCCAACCCTTTTCGTGCCATGCCCCACAGAAGCCTTTCTACCAGTCGTATGCCCCACCGCAAAACATATACATATACGTTACATTTGTATGCCATGTAGTAAAACCGGGGACCCCTGTACACAACAACATACCTCATGCGATTTATACACAATCGCAGCTATGATTAGCGCCGCAGGCAATTTTTTTTATAGAAATGTTTTAAATAAATATATTGTATCTAATACGTGGAATAGTTGGTAATTTCTGAAGTGTCCCATCTGAGGCGTGGTGCCCCACCGCTGAGGCATGGTGCCCTACCGCTGAGGCATGGTGCCCCACCTCTGAGGCGCGATGCCCCACCGTGGGAATCACTGGTTTAGAGTCTCAAGAAAGAAATATTCCTAAACATCCTATAAAAAGTAGAAAAAAACTGTTTTTGGTACCGTAATGTCATTTCGAGATTCAAGTGAGCTACCAGCTTACCTAAATCGGGTAAACGGTTATAGAATTATCGAACTGCGTGTTTCAAGATTTGATCTGAGACGTTTCTACTAGAATGCGTCGTAGGCTGTGGTTATAGCCTATTATCTCTCCAACAGAACATAATGGTTGATATAAATGTACTAATCTAATTAATAGGTAATATAAAACAGGTGTTCATAGTGCAGTTAATGGACCACAACGAATAAAATGCATAGATAATAATATAATAGTCATAAACAATAAAGTGAATGGAAGTGTTTATCAGTTTATCTATGGGATTAGACTGATGTGACAGTGATTTATATTTAGAAATCATTCTATTGAGTCTTTAAAATTACGTTGATTACCAACAAATACTCGTACCTAATAGGTATGGGTAAAATATAATATTCAAACTAGATAGAAGCGTTCTTACTACGTTTAGATAAAAAATATTACCTACAATAAAAAATCTCCACTACATATTTTCATACAATTCCTTATTATATTATTATTCCAATTTTATCGCTAAACGGCGCCCAAAATAGTCCAATTATTATTATTATTGTGGATGTTTTTTTTTTAACTATAAGTAAGTATTTTCGAGTGTTTTTTTAATCAGTTGAAAGTAAATCTTATGTTTTGAAATAGCATTTTTTACATTTTAGGGGGGGAGCTCCCTCGGCCCCCCTTAAATACGCCCTTGCTCTATATCTCAGTATTTTTCCACACATTCTTCTCAATGACCTCATATCCACCGCATTTATTCCACTCTCATCTTTTTTTAACAACGTCCTTATGACAAAATTGTTATGTTGTTCTAATACCATACATTGCCCAGTCTTCACATATGGCATGGAAACTATAACCCTTACCAAACTGTTTGCCAACAAACTGCGAATAGCTCAAAGAAAAATGGAGAGAACAATGTTGGGCATTAAACTGCAAGACAGGAAGAGGAATGACTGGATACGCAGCCAGACTAAAGTGACTGATGTGGTTGAGAGGATAGCGGTGCAGAACTGGAGATGGGCGGGGCACATTGCAAGAATGCAGGACAATAGATGGACGAGGAGACTGCTGGAGTGGAGACCAAGGGGCGATAAAAGACCACATGGGCGACCACCTACCAGATGGATGGACGATATTAAGAGGTTCGCTGGACCCCAGTGGATGGGAATCACCCAGGAGCGGAGGAGAAGAGGGGAGACCTATGTCCTGCAGTGGGCAAACGCGGGCTGATGATGAATACCATACAGTCTGATGATAGGGATTGAAATTATGTAATATAATTTTAATGTTCCTCGGACGTAATAATAAATAAGTACTAAAGGGCTCCATTGTAATCATCCAGTAATTGAAATTATCCAACAGCGCTGATGTGCCGTACATTAAAATATTACATGTGTTAGGTTAGGTATTATTTAACATGATTATTTATCATGGGCGTTGCCAGAGTGGGCGGGTGGGAGCTGCCCCCCTAGAGATAGGAATAGGTGTCAGTGGCGAAGAGTGGATTTCTGCAGAAGGGAAGCCGGGCCTAACATTTCTTATTGGATTACGTCCGATTAGACGCTATTATACCTATCATTTTATCCAAAAGGTAACTCGATGGGAATCGTGTGCTTCGCGCCTGATAGGTATATATATTTTCATACTAATGATAAAATCTTACAAAAAATAACATTACTACCAGACATTTTTTCATCATATCATAATTTTCCTAAAATTAGTATGAAAATCCATCAGTTTCATTTTTTTAGGCGCTATTTTTTATTGCTATTTTATAACGTAACGCGTTCGACCTTAAATTCGGTGGGCGCGGGTTCAATCCCCGATGCCGACTTAGCCCACTTCACAACACTAGCTTTTCGAGCTTTCTGTGTTTTCTTTCAGATTCATTATTAAAAAAAAAAACATTTTTCATACGCATATTGTTGTGCAAAGAATTATGTACACTTTCAAATAAACAAACCACATCACGATCTTCTTCACAAAAAATTTAGACGCTATTTGCCATTTTTTATGCTACATATTTTTTTAAATTTTGTTGCCCCCCTCCCCTAGTTCCGAGGCTGGCGACGCCCATGTTATTTCTTACGCAAGACAGGATGGTTTGGTTATTACATTACAAGAAGACATAAAGCATTATGAATATTTCGGTGGTTAAATATAATTTATGTTTTGTGAAGTAGAGTGTAGTGGAGAGCTTATCAACCCGCATCAATCTTTCATCATGTGATATACCAGATACCTACCCCGCCTGATGCATATACTTAACTACTTATTAAAAGTAAACCAAATGGGTTTTGTTTAATGCAATGTTTCATCGGCTTACATTTTGGATAATACAGGGTCATCGAAAAAGAATACCCCTACTTGAAACTTTAAAAGAAACTTTGAAAGATAGTATTACGAGTTGGATAAAGAAAAATATACTCCGATAATCCCTTTAAACCGCCATCACAAATTTGAAAAACAAAGTTGCCAGTTTATTCTAACAAACCAAAAATTGGCTAGTTTTTTTAAACAACAGTTCTGAAATATAATTTGAAAGTAACGAAAAAATGTAACCATATCTTATTATCACATCAAGCAACACTAAACGAAGTTTGCTACGTGAGACTTCTGAAAAAAAAAATTGACTGTAGACGTGTAGTTGAAGAAGCTCCAAACAAAAGCTCTTTCTGAATTCAAAATCAGGGTAACACTGAATTCAATGAGAGGTTTTGGTCGGAGCTTTTTTGCAAACGGTCGATTCAGTTAACAGTTCAGTTAACGGACGTCAGACGTGTGTGGACAGCCATATTCTTCAGACTTCACATATGTTATTGACACACTGCCATGAAGCGGTCTCCCGCATATACTCGTAACATAATATATCTACAAGCACAACACATGTAATGTGTATTAATTTGGCTGCACCTCTATGTAATTAATATACTCGTACTTACTCAAAGAGAAGGAATTCCTATCAACTTTCTTACTGTACCTAACTCACCCACATCTTGTAACCAGCGGCTGGCTACATACGAGTATTAATATCATGTAGTACATCATATTAATAAGATGAGATCTTATCTCAATGACTGTTCATTGCTCATACATCATCACTCCATACCAGTGGCGTAGCGTGGGTTTCTGCGCCCGGGGCGGACGTCAAATCCGCTGCCCCCCTTATTTCATTTCATTTATTTAATATCCAAAAAAGCATTTAAAACAAAGTAAAATATAAGAAAAAAACAAGTACTGGATTTTATTCCCTGTTCCGGGGCAGTACTAACCACAATATAATAGCTCAAGGTTACATGTATGTACAAAATAAATACAAAATACTGAAGAATAGGATTCAGCCTTTGCGCCGAAGAGTGTACGCAGAACAGGTTACAAAATAGCAAACAAGAAAAAAGAAAAAAAAAACACATAAAAAAAACAACAAGTAAACCACGAATCATGACATAATATGGTACAAAAAAGAAAAATAGAGCTGCAGGTGAAAGTTTTTCGAGTTTTTAATGAAACGAATGTGATTTAATGGTATTTAATTTTTTTCCCTATAAATCCCGCCCCTAAAAAGCGCTACCCGGGGCGCCCCCCCCCCCACGCTACGCTACTGCTCCATACTACTTATTATGTTAGGTAAAATATTATGAGTCCATATGCTCTGTACTGGACTGAAGTATTTGACATTCCTTATGCCCTCATCTCAAATTTTTAAAGTTCTTTCTTCCAGATCTAATTTATTATGTATCTGATATTAACCAACTGAACCAACATGCTGGTAATTAAAATATCTTTCAGTTTAACCTAATTTTGTATGACAAAAACACATATCACTTTATTATTTAATTCCAATAAGTATAATCGTAAAAAAACTTTATATGGCTCGGGACCCAACTAAGATGTCACGGTCATTTCCCGCGGCATTAAGGCTGAAAATCGCATATATATTGAAAATTGCGTTTTTTTTCATTTTTCGGGGTTAATTTCGCTTCAGTCAAAAAAACTACAACCATTTACTAAATTTTAATGCATATTATCATTTAAAAAAATACTTCGCGACTTTCAGGAAACGAGTTTCCGTCTTTCGGAACAAAGATCAGAGGTGTTTTTCACATTTTTTTTTAGAAATCTATACAAGATATAAAAAATCTTTTGCAGTTATTCCTTACTTTTGCAGTTATTAGTAACTGTTGTCGAGATATAAGGTCTCCCGTTTTTAGAAAAATTGAAATTTCGGTATGTATACTCCTGAATAAATAAATAAAATAAAATGTAGTTTCCAATATTGCGTCATGGATTTATGGATGTTTGTAGCATTAGAGGTTTGATGGACCCGGAAAGTATGCAAGTATTAGAGGTAAATTAGCCTTCACCCCTGGATGCTTTAAGAGAAGTGACGTTATACATACTAACCAACCACATAATATATATGAGCTAAGATAAATTGTTCTAATAAGTCTCCTCCAAGAACTATTAAAACTGAAATCGTTAAAGAAATGGTCGGTAATACTCACTTATAATAGCCACAGGAACATTGTACCAATATGTCCATCTCATGTGAGGGAAGCTACATAGCGTACCCTTCTTCTTACTGGACGCGATGGATGTGACGGGGGCGGGCAGGGGCAACGGAGGCCCCCCATCTCCCCCTCCTATGATGTCTGCATCCTTACTGTCACGTGTCTGGAATCAAAGGAAACAGAATAGGGTAAATAAAAAACAGACATCTTTAAAATCTCTGATCATCAAGAGACTGCCACTTTGCAAGTCTAATGCTGGATTTCACCAACTTTTTAGGTGAGGGTGAAGAATAGCGGAGATAGGAGCCACTTGTCATTACTTTTCATACAAAATTTGTGTTAGTGTGGCTTCTATCTCCGCTATTCCTAACCTAAGAAGTTGGTTAAATCTAGCATACATAAGACTACAGCAAATTATTTTTCTACTTTTTCTCCATACTAATTTACATGCGAGACAATTTCCATCACGAAGAATTGAGTGCCAGAGAATTTCACAATTGCTATGGCTATCGTAGCAGAGGCGTCGCCAGCTTCGAAGCCAGGACGAGACAACTAAACTTTTGATATAAAATTGTGCTATAAAATAAAGAGTCAACAGATTCGTAGGCAATTCTTATCGTTTGGCGTCACCCACTAAAAGGTGGCGTCGTCAGACGTTAAGAGAGTCAAAAATTTCTCGCTGTTAGGTACATCCAGGAGACACTAGAGAGCAACATCCAAATCATCAAGCCATTGCAAGGCGTTTGGAGTGGCGTTATGTATGTCGGTATATGTGCCAAAGAACGCTTTCAGAGGGCACATTACCACGATGCATGTGCTGGATAGTCTGTATTGGTTCTCCACAGGCAGGGGATTCCCGCATCTGCCGACACCGGCCGTACCTATCCGATTTATTGCAAACTGAATTATTTTTGAAGCTGGGTGATATAGATTTGGTCTTTAACTAAAAATATAAAGAATACGTTACATAATCACATGTTTTCAAGTGCATAGCGGAATGTTACATTAATTTTAAATCAGTGAAGTATATCTCAACCGCACGAATTCATATTTATCATGACGTCTGTGTATTTGAACCAAAGTTCAATAATGACAAGTCATCAATAAAAAACGGAAGAATGGAAGGTGGCAATGGAAATGTGTGGTTAGGTAATAAGTTTATGTGGGTTTGTAATGCATCATCGGATGTATATTACAAATCAATATGTCACATAGTAAATGAATTTTAATTATAACATTCTTATGCCTATTTTTAGCTTTGGTAAATTGTGCAATATTTATTTCCTGAGTAATATAAGAACATGAGTGAAGTATAAATAAATAAATAAAACTTTATTGGCCAGTAAATATATGAAACAACAAAAACAAGACAATACAGTGTGCCAAAAGGCGGACTTATTGCAAAAGCAATATCTTACAGTCAACCCGAGAAAAGAAAGAAAAACTTAAATACTATAATAATAAAGTACGTAAATATATATATACATATATATTTAATATTCAAACAACCGTCGCAGAAAAAATTCGTAAATATACAGAATTAGCAGGTGAAATAAAAAATATTTGGCATTCTAGGTCGGTATATATAATCCCATTAGTATTATCAGCTACAGGTATAATACCAAAATCGCTAATAAACAATTTAAAAAAATTAGATTTACCGGAAAATTTATACATAAAAATGCAAAAATCGGTCATTATTAATACTTGCAATATTGTAAGACGATTCCTAAGTACTGATATTTCAGGCACAATGCTTGTATTTTAGGCCCCGCGCATCTGAGCCTAATCCTATGATATCCGTGATATCTGGATAGGTGAATTTTTCCCAGTATTAGGCTGATGAGTTTATATGTGAATCATGAATGATAATATGTAGACTCTTCTGGCTGATAATACTGAGAAGTGTGTTGGCAAAGTCATGCCTCCGCGTAAAAATACACATAATACATACAAATAGATAATATGATAAATAAATAATAAAAATAAGAACATTTAATAAAAATAAATATGCACACAGGAGAGGGAAGAGGAAGAGGCGGGATGGGGAACATGGGACCGCTCGTTGCAAACAGATTAGACCTGAGGTCGACGACACAGAGAAGAAGAAGCCGGTAAGACTAGCGACCAATGATCATCCTACGAAATGAATACAGGGAAGAACAAGTACGAATATTAGCTGGGAGCTGATTCCACAGTCTTGCGCTGTGAACCGTAAAGGAGTCTGTGTAAAAACTGGAGTGATGAGGTGGAATCAACAGGAGATTGTTATCATAGTATAAGTTAGGTATATTAGGAGGTCAAATCTCTACATCTTCTTCTTATTATTATTCAGCCATCCCTCCCTGCTGAATATAGGCCTCTTCTAACATTTTCCAAGTTTTTCTACTTTGGGCTTTGCTTACCCAGTTTCTTCCTGCGACTGGGACTATATCTTCTACCCATCTCTTTTGGGGTCGTCCCACAGGTCTTCTATTCTCCCATGGTCGCTATCTCTACATAATTGACAGTTATTCAAAAAGGGCTCTCAAAATTCCCCATGGCGATTGATCAAAATAATAGACCACGCAAATCGGAGAAAATAAGGTGAGCATGAGAGAAAGCATCGTTTAGAAGTTATTAGTGAAAAACTGAAAAAAGTACAAAAACATTTCAGTTTTTAGGTCACCCTGTACTTAGCACAAACGGAAAATTGGTGCAAACTGAAAGAAACTCTTCTTAGATGCTAACGAAGAGATTAAAACCGTTTACAGCTTTCCGAGAATTATTCCTTGACATATCCACAAGGTCTCTCAAACGATGGTTTTTTTTTTAGGTAGTATGTAGTGCTCTAACGTCCTAATTTTAATAAAACGTTGTTATTATGAAAATTAGAGGGTTCCATATTTAAAAATAATACGTCAGAGAAGCAAATTTCAAATTCAAATTTAGAATACACAAAGATTTCAGTAACCATAAAACGAAATGTGAAAGCATAGACAAGTGCAAGTAATAAACGACTCTCTCTATAATACAGGGACAAAACTTTTTCGGAAACGGAAATCGGTAGATAGGTACATAGGTACGTACATGTGATTGCGATCTGTCAAAAAGTATGAAAATATAATAATTTGATTTCATCAGGTACTTCGATTATATTGCGTTGATTTACTATGTATAATCTTTGATTACATCTGCGTGTTGCTGCCGTGGCGGTTCGTCTTGTTTTTGAGTTGCTTTGCCGTGGTGTTTTGTGTATTTTCAGTGTAAGAGACTCTTATATTGTATATAAAAGGAAGGCTTATTTCGTTTTTTTTAAAAACATTGTTGTGTGTTTTCATTTCGACTCGGAGACTTATATTTTGAGACAAAAACTCCTATACCTAGTTCTTTTGAAACCGTTCTGTGCTTTTATTTTGAGATAGAGACTCCTTTAGTTCTTTTAAATTAAATGGTTGTGCTATTAGACTAGTTTTTCGAAACCTTGTTGTGTTTTCATTTTGAGATACAGATGGTGAGACATGGGCTGCTTTTTCTGTTTCTTTTATTATTGTCATGGCTGCTTTTATAACGAAAAATGTAAAAAAAAACTTTAATCCAAATGCCCGCATCAAATTAGACTGTGAAGTCTAATTTCCCAACAATGCTCAATTGAGAAAGCACTTAGAGACCAATCACAGCAAACAAATGGAAGAAATTGGATTTTCCGACAAAAGAAGGTAAATAAACGTTTAAATTCATTAAGCACCTGTCTTATTTATTAGGAATTGTAATGGTAAATAACGGATCTCCCTATACCATTTAAACATCGACTCCGCTCTAGGAGGCCGGCTCATGGGACTGCCCTTCACTTAACTGAGGGTGGTTTTAATGGGCACTCCCAATGAGGGGAAGCGGCTGTAAAGAACCAAGACGGACCATCCAACATATCATGGAGACGGGCCCTCGGAGAATGTTCTCTGACACGTATAAAGACATAAATAATGCCGCTCCAAATGTTTTGCAGAGGCTTGGTTCCTTGAATGCTGCTCTCAAGTGGCTCCAGGATATAACAAAAAACTCCCTTAAATCTCTTTATCTTCTGACAACAATGCCAAACGATAATAATTTTTATTTATGTATAAATAGGTATTGTAAATAAGTCCTGTTTTTTTTTCAGAATTCAGATCATGACTTTAAAAAATTGTTGACTGTAAATATATTGTAGCAGTTGGAACAAAGAGGAAAATAGCAGATGAAGAAGTGGTTCAATATATTTATTTTAATTGCTCTCGCAGTCTTATCAAAGGTAACTCATTCTTTAAATATTTAACTACCATAAGTGGCGTGAAAATGTTGTCCATTTTTCCCAAAAAGACTATTATACTATTATCATTGTTCCCAAATACTTGTATTCTTGGCACTTTTCTATTTGTTGGCTACTGATATTTATTGGCGTTGTGTCTGTGCCAGGGTCGTTTAGGACCATGTTTTTTCCTGATCTCATTTCATATAATAAATGAGAATCATCGTCAAGTCCCCAGTCCCGGCAACTATAAATATAGGTCAGTGCATTATAATATTGTTGTATATCTATTGCAGATCCAATACTAGTTGTTTATCCATGAATGATAACTTAGAAAAGGAACATAACTAGAATAATTATCAACAACAAGAGGATAATAAGAAATGCCCACTGTGTGAAGTACAGGAACATACACTAAACAACAAATCATTGCTTTGAGCACTAGTCCTAAAGACGATCAACCGCAGGTAACATGTTTCAGAAATGAAAATAAAGTGAATACAAAAAGTAAGATCAATAAGCAAGTGAGGTTTTAAAATTCCACAAAAAAAAAGAAAAAAAGAGATTGAGCCTAACAAAAAAGAAACGCTGAGTATATCACAGACACTGAAGACATCATCCGAAGTATTACATATCCACTCTGGATTTGACCATACTTACGCTAATTGAACATAACCTACATGCCTTTCTTTAAGCATCCGTTTCAAACTAGAAAGAGAAAATTAAATGTCAGACTTACGCATTTCTACAAATGCTTTTCCGTCACGGCCACACTCTCTTAGGGAGATTGAAAGTATACTACATAAAATCAAGGCATGGTGAGTTTTTATTATATCTTATATATTTATACATAACATGATGTTTATTTTATTTGCTATTATATGTTACACTTACTAACTGTTCAATAACGGTGGAGGTACATTTTATTTCAAATTTATACATAATTTAATATCATTTGTTTGGTTTGCTATTGTAATGTTACAATTACTAACTTGTTGATAATGTGTTGAGGTCGTACGTCTCCACTTATATTTGTATATTGGGATTGGATTGTACCATGCAAAATTATCTTCATTCAATAAATATTGATATTCAATAATTGTTTTTGCCTTTTCTTTTACTACAAACATCTCTTTTACTTGATATTTTTGTAGTCAAACTTCTTTCTACTGCATCACAATATAAAATAGTTTTGAATAAAGGAACAAACATGCAATAGACAAGGCAACACACCATGTGTGAATATTACTAAGATTACTTATGCACTATGTTATCCAATCTGTCACACACTGGTGTGGATCCAGGATTATGTCCTACTACAATCCTATTTCATTTTATAGAGCAATATTTAAGTTCAGTATCACTAAATTGTGTCACAGATGGACATCAATTAAGAAGGCAGATTGGAGACTTTGAACGGGATGAAAGCAAGCCCCAAATCAGATGCTCTAACTCATATCTGAGAACCTGTAACAGTCTCGTCACAAAAATATCTTTATGTGTAACTATAACGGAATCAACGCTTGTGTTCAGTAGAAAAATGAAATTATTTAAATCTGAGAGTTGGACATGGTGTTTGTGTAAACCGGTTGCTTATAAGTATGGAGGTGTTCTGAGTATGATTAATTCCGTGAATGTGACAAAAGCAAGAAGTGTGTCTAAGGATAGGATAGTGTAGTGATCTGCTCTCTATGTCTATCTACCTATGAGGGGATAGAATTGAATTGATAATATCAGCTCAGATAATAATAGCCCACTACATTGAGTGCTTCATGTACTTAAATAACTTTTATTCAAATAAATGTAAGTACACATCTTTTTTTTTGAAGTAGAGGTTTATCGAAATAAACCCAAATACATCTTCACACACTTCACAGAAAGCTTAAAAGCTTGTGTTGCGAAGTGCAGTAGATCGGGGATTGAACCCGCGCCCACTGAATTAACAGCCGAGCACTTTACCGACCAACTTTTGCCGAAGAACCTAATATGCTGGAGTATGTGCAGTGCCCACACATCGAGAGAACACAATGTTAATTTGAGTTAGGTACCCTGAAAATAGTGGCGTATATAGGGGGGGGGGGGGGGATAAAATGTTGAACAATTACTTAAAAAACGTTATTTTATAACATAAAAGTTACTCAAGTTTATCACTTCACCCATTATTATATATTCTTATTTGTATTTTCTGCACACAATATTAATACCAACCTAAAACGCGACCTTTTTCACCTCCATTCACGAAAAAATTTCGCCTGCGCTTCTTTATTTTTTATACTGTACGTCTATGTTCAAATTTTTGTTGCTTCCACCCCCCAAAGTCAAATATTAGATCGGGCCCCTCCGAAATGAAATCCTATATACGTCACTGCCTGAAAATATTATAGTACCTACTTAACAAAAGTATTTTGTGGATATGAAATATTTCATTCAATTCAATTTATTAATCATTAATATAATTAACAGGTATGTGTATCATTAAAACATTATTTATGCATATATTAAACAACAAGAATGACAACATCCCCAGTCAGCAAATATTTTCAGAATCGATTTGTTGATATCTTTGATTATTGGAGTACCTAATTAAATTATTTTCATGCGATATAAATGTATGACTAAAATAGATGTAAACCAATTCGGATCATATTCGGATTTCCCCAAGTTAATCCACGCGCGTACGCAATCGCTACGGTCCCAATGTTCAAAAATGGCGCCATGTTTTACTGATAAACTTCCCTTCGAATCTGGGGCGCTGTGATTGGTCAAATCGTTGCCTACGATATGACCAATCGTAGGCAACGGTCAAATATCAACAAATCGGAGCGTCTTCACCATTTTTTGTTGTACCGACTTCCGTTTCCGAAAAAGGTTTGAGCATGTATCGCCGAGGGAGTCGTCGTAATAATCGTAAAATATTAAATCATTGTACATAATATACCTAATGCACAATGTTACCATAATGGAAAAATCTAGAAATAGGTAACGTTTATTTTAATAATTACAAAGCGATGATAGATTTAATAGATTTCCAATTAGTGTGTAGGGTTTATTAAGAGCAGTCGATGACTGATACAAATTATACTTTGAGTGCAGTGTTGCCAGGCGGAACATTATAGAATTTAATTACTATATGCAACGAAAATAGAAAATTGTATAGGGTTGGGAATCATGTATCACCCCCGCCCCCCTCAGGTTCAAAAGATGGCGATGCCGCTGAGTGGAAATCGTGTGGAAATAGTTACATGACATGACAGGTAAATTGTTGTCATATGTGTAAACTGTACTTCGACTATTCCTATCTCTATGGTACTTCGCGGTGCATCACGTAATTCCAAAGAGATTACATATTAAGTACTAGAGATCTGATTCTATGTACTTTCAATAGAACGGAAGTGTAGCAATTTCACGCTCGGCACTTTTTGGTAGTTTAGAGTCGCAAACCTCACACTATTAACAAGATATCAATAATAAAAACTAAAACATCTTTAAAACTATCGTTTTAGTCCTAAAAAAGTTAAAACTAATACAGTTTTTAACTATGAGAGCAAAATTTCGAAACCGTTGCCCACAAACTGTCAAAATTTTCCATACGATTTGACAGTTTTGGGCACCAGTTTTGTTACACTTCTAGTATTGAGTACGCTGTCTAGGTAGTACTTAATATATTATGTCGCTGCGTAATTCTGTCACCAAATCAACCATAGATAATAATCATTGTCAGTAGGTAATCCAGCAGCATTTTAAATAAAGAACAGAATTCAAATTGTTAAACTGTTCCAAACTCATAAAATACTTACAAACTGAACGTATAGAAATAAGCTTTAGTCCGATGACGTGTGAATGACAGATAGCGATAATGCTGAGATAAACTGGAGAAATTTTAAATTTCAAAAACAGAATAGAATATGATTTCACCATCGACATAATTCACATAATATATTAAGGGCCAATCTTATAAACATCCGTAAGTTAAACGTCAGACCAAATAAACCGAAATTTGGTCCATTTGCTCTTTATTTCGTCTTATAAAAATCCGTTAGTCAAATTTCCGTAACATTATACCGATAGAAGTTACCGACCGCCGGATCACCGGTTAACCATTCGTTAGCTGTCAGTTTGTTTGTTTTGACAAGGTTTGAGTTGACCAGTTCTCTGTTTTCGTGCCGCGATTTTATTTTCCCCCGACGATTATTAATTTTTAATCGAACAATGTCTTCATCTAGTGATATGGAGTATTTATTGGAACAAAGTAGTTCTTCCGACGAAGAAACCCAAGAGAGAAGACCGAGACAATTCAGAATACGTACCGATTTTTTCAACATTCTGGATGATATTGATTTCGTGATTCGATTCAGGCTCACAAAGGGATCGGCGCAAGCTTTGCTTGAAGACATTGGTCACCTGTTGGCTAGGAAGACACGCAGAAACCATGCGTTACAACCTTCGACACAGCTGCTCATGGTTTTGCGGTTTTATGCGCTAGGTGCGGTGAAAGCAGATGAAAGTAGTTTAGGTGAAGATGATGGTGATGAAGAGAATTATTCCATGACTGAAGATGAGAATTATAGACGAGACCTCATCGACAATTATTTTGGAAATTTACCTACTATACAATAATAATTTGTCAATCATAACCCTAGTTGCTGCATTGAATTTAAGTGATAAGTATGAGTAATTTATAATCTGTATGTGTATATTTATTCATAAATGTATGAATATTAATGATTTATTCGAGGGGCAATATGATGTTATGTTACTAAACTAAACAAATATGGAAAATATTTATCATGTCTAACGTTTTGATCACATTTGTACCTACATTAAGAACTTCTTTGTTATTTTTTTTTTATTCTTTGCAAACATGTTATGTGCAGTTCATATCGACAATTAATTGATAACAAATTGTCTTAAAATACACATATGTAGTAGTAAGTATTTTATTTCATCACATTCTACGATATAAGTTTACTTGAAAATAAATACAATCCTTTATTATATCAGTGTCTTTCGCTTTAAACATAATAATAAAATTCCCTAAAACCAAGTTGGCAACTCTGGAAAAAGGTTTTAACCTATCTTCTTCTATCCTATGGAGAAGGCAGACCACTAATCGCTATCTTCTTTCAGATTCTTGTCATTCAATACTTTTATCTTGTATTCATAATAACGCGCAATAGCATTTTAGACTTTTGAGTTACGCGCGGTTATGTTTTGACAACAAACAATGGCGTCGCTATAGCGTCGCTGTCACCGCGCTGTTATAATCCATAGAAATGCTTCAAAACCATAGACACCAACAGTAAAATAATATTTTTTTAACTGATGGTTAAAAATGTTTTATAATACCATCATCGGTATAATTTACTTACGGACGACCATCCGTTAGTTAACCATCGATATACTAACGGAAATTTGGTCTCCCTTTTATAAGATTGGCCCTAAGTACTACCGATTTCACTGACACATCTTAAGTACCTATTCTAAATTTAAATTTCACAATGTTGTCATAGAAACGTCTGAGCTAGATACAAGGCAGATTACAATCTGTCAAAAAATGAATGGCTTCTGATGAGGGTGCTGCATGTAGATTTTTGATAGACATAATATATGTAGTGACAACGCTTATAGAATTTCAATAGAAATGTTATTGTTGCCAGCACATAAAACTGCAGTTCCAAGTTAATCCGAGATCACTTATTTTCTGATAGATTGCGTACCATAGACTTTTGTATTAAGTACCCTAGACGTCTGACTCCATATATTTTCAATAGAAGGGAAGTGACGCAATTTCACGCTCGGCACTTTTTGGTATTTAAGGGTCACAAAACTCGCACAATTAACAATTTATCAATAATAAAAACTAAAACATCTTTAAAACTATTAACTATGAGAGCAAAATTTCGAAAACGTTACCTACTAAATGTCAAAATTCTCCATACAATTTGACAGTTTGTAGGCACCAGTTTACTTCTATATTAGCATTGAATACGCCATCTAGAACACCTGAGAACACCTAATATAAAAGTCTACATGGATTGTACAGTGTACATTCGTATTTATCTATGGCGTGTTATGCAATCGTATGACCAATTGATCCAATCTCCTGATCGTATTGTGGTCCTCTAGACAGGTACTCAATGTATTTTAGTATCTATGATATGATTTGCGTAGTATGTCTTCAATAAATTAATACGCCATACAGTGACATATTAGCATTCCTAGGGTTAATTTTTTTAAAATTAAACTTATTCCACAGTATTGTAAAACTGATTTTTATAGAGGTGTGGATAATGGACAGAGGCAACTGCTTTAAGGTGATTCGATTTGTGGGGCGGCAAATTGCCCCACAAATCTGACATTCTGTTCTTTCTGCCTAGCCTGCAAGGGACACGGGGTGAGGGGATAAAATAAAAATACCTATATTATTTATTTTTTCATAAACAACGCAATATAATGTGTATGGGCGAAAGAGGGCAGTAATGATCCTAGTGATGCCCCTGACCAGGGCCGGATTTAGGGGAGGGCAACCGGGAGGCGGGACTACTGCCCGTGGCCAACACAAAAGAGGGGCCCCCACAATAGAGACTTCGGAAAAAAAATTCAGACTACTGAACAACTTTTCCTAACTTTCAAAATAATCTATACTTAAGAGTACTTAATAATAAATTGTTTATTGGAAAACTCGACTGAAAAAAAAAACATTTTATTAGGAAAATTATTTGTGGCCAGGGGGCCTCCACTCCTTTGTTGCCCCGAGGCCTCCATAACTCTAAATCTGGTCCTGCCCCTGACGATATGCGTTATATAACTACATATAGTTGTCATCCACATAGGTATATTAAATTTGGTATGTCACGTACTATGCTACACTAAGCACGTCACCAATCACTAAATCATTATGATATCTATAACATAGTCGCAGTAATCAGTAGATGATCATGACCCCGCGGATTAAGGTACAAATGAAATGACGCCGCACCAGAGTCCTATCAAGGCAAGGACGTTAGGGGCAATAACCCAGGGAGACAAATTATCTACACCGGTATGAAATTAAATTGTTTACAAACTACAAATAAAGTAATAACTGAGTGACCCCCCCCCCAGGATCCGTCAGTATTGGCGATTCGCGTTTTTTTTTTAGAAAAATTGATCGTCATTTATTACTGTAAGAGTTACTAAAAATTTCCCTGAATCGATATTCTTCTGAATGAAATTCGTTCAAAATAACTAGTCGATTATAATTCGAATTTAAATGTATATTTTACCTTCCAGGGTTTTTAGATCTCGACAACCGTCACTAAATATGCTTTGGAAAAAGTAGAGTAGATACATTGAACCTTTATCTAGGGAATAACCGTAAAAGATTTTTTATATCTTGTAAGTACTTATAGATTTCTCAAAACAAAATGTGTAAAAGACCTCCTCTGATCTTTTTCCTGAAAGACAGAAACTCGTTTCCTGAAAGTCGCGTAGGATTTTTTTTCTATTGATAATATGCAATAAAATCTAGGGAATAACCGTAAAAGTTTTTTGATTGAAGCGAAATTAACCCCAAAAAATGGAAATAAAACATAATTTTTACTTATTGTTCATGCTATTTTGAACCTTAACGCCGTGGGAAAAAATGGTATGCAATACAGTTTGGTATGGAAAAATATCCACAATGGACGTATTTCCAATGTAGGTATCATTCAACATTGTATTACTATAACTGTAAGTAAAACAAAATAGGTATGATATTGTTGCAACGATTTAAGAGTTCTATAACATCGCGCCGAGATTGACACATTGTCAGAATGACAGATTGTACAACTGATGGCGAATGACAGCACATAAATAGACTTGTTAACAGAGATAAGCCACTCGCCGAGTGTGGAGTAGTTACATGACACATGTACAGTACACTGAACAATAACAACAAATTACAATAAATATTCCACCAAGATTGACTATTCAATATTGCTTGTTATTCTCAACAATACGTATTCAATCATAACAACAATATCACTAACTGAAATACTCGACGATGCCTGTGTGTAAAAGATTATTCTGATTGAGGCGGATACGAAACCAAAGACACGAGAATTTTAATTATCTATTTACCCTTTTGGTGAACAAAATACAGAAATAATAACTTAACATTACAAATATGAATTATATCATTAATTCACTAGGGCGAGCTTGTCGCAATGCTGTGATCTCTGCCAGCTAACCTCAGAAATCACCACCCAGAATCAATATAATGATCAATTTAAATTTGGTGGAGACAAAATATCATTCTACGTCACCCTATATAAGGTACAAAGTGACCACTTAAGCCTGTCAATGATTATACGAGGGCTGTTTTTTAATCAAGTTCCGTTTTTTGCTTCTAGGTAAGCACGAAATACGAATGAGCAAGATCTGCACATAACGGATGCGTCACTCGCAGCCGAGTTACAGGCAATTTAACATGGCCGCTACGATCGATGCTCCTGCCAAATGTGAGTTTACGCAGGTTTTCGCCAGAGAACATTCTGATTTTAAGGTCCGCCATAAGATAAGTACACAACATTTAAACATAAAATTACCTACAGGGCTGAGGCTGATGAGGTCTTCGCATACCGAGGGATCATCATCAGACATACTTCAATCATTGTGATAATCATTAGTCATACATTATATTCCTTTCTCATGGCTTCAGGCACGTACAACATCATTACCTACAACATGCGTGCTTCAATCTTCAATCATTACAAACTGTCAAACAACTATTATATTCTAAATATTGGATTTCTAAAGGTTATGGTTAATCAGCTATATTGTTTAAGACTTTTTAAAAATTGACATGGATTCTTCAAGAATCTGTGGCGATCTACTAATCACACGGGCCAAATTGGGAGCAGTGGCGTAGCGTGGGTTTCTGCCGCCCGGGGCGGAAATCAAATCCGCCGCCCCCCGTTTTAGGCATATAAATCCAAAATTCCCGAAAATTTACAGGAATTATAAAGAACTTCTAGGCTGGAGTGGGATAACTAACATTTTGATATTGATATGGCCCAAAAAGAGATAAAATAGCGCCGCAGGCGAAGTTTTTTCAAGTGAAACAACAAAAATTTAGATATTGATATGGTAAAAAAAGAGAAAAATAGCGCCGCAGGCGAAATTTTTTCCAGTTTTTAATGAAACAAATGTGATTTAATGGATTTTTGAAATTTTCCCCACAAAATGCCGCCCCCTAAAAAGTGCCGCCCGGGGCGGACCGCCCCCCCGCCCTCCCCACGTTACGCTACTGATTGGGAGACCTTTTTAGATCATTGTCTAGTGTGTAGTGAACTTACCTTTCTAAATATACCTACCTCGCATATAAATACTTACAAACTGCATTACAAAAGAAAATTTGATATTTCTACAAATTTAATCACAAAAGCAATACGATCTCTACCAGGCGAGTTTACGACAATAGTATATTTCTGATAGGAAACATAAAAATGATTTATTGTAGTACGGTGAGTGTCCTGGACGATATTTGAATTACGTCTCCTGTGTAGTGATGAGCAACATCAGTCTTGGTCTTGGTCTTGCGAGACTTGCAAGAACAAGACCAAGACTGCTTTTTCGCTGCAAGACCAAGACCGAAATCGAAAGCAAGACCGAGACCCTTGCTAGTCTTGCAATATTTTATCATAACACATTAAAGAATAGGTTCTGATAGGAAGCATAATAAATATGAGATGGTCGGTAGCCTGGTTGGTAACGCGCTCGACTGTTAATCCAGTGGGCGCGGGTTCAATCCCCGACTTACTCCACTTCACAACACAAGCTTTTAAGCTTTCTGTGAAGTGTGCGAAGTTGTATTTGGGTTTATTTCGATAAACCCAGATTCATTTATAAAAAAAAAAGTAATATTATAAATGATGAACCTGATAATAGAACTGATAAATAATAACAAATAAGTTTTTAGAGTTTAAAAGACGTCAGTTTTATGTTTTTTTTTAATTAAAACCTCGCTACTACTAAAATTTCAAAATTAAAATATCATAGCCGTGTTGCATATCAAATTGAAGGTAATTGAATTGAACGGTTTTCGAGCTATGGCTGTTGGAAGACTACTGAATGTTGAAAATACCTATTGCAATTGTTTCGCAAGACTTTTGCAGCAGGACCAAGACCACCCCGGTTTCGACTTGGTCTTGCAAATGCTCATCACTACTCCTGTGTAGGTCTATTGGTCTCACAATCTTCTAGCAGTAAACTGAATTAATGTCTAATGTGTGACCTCTATCTCTAGAGTTCAACTGCCTAAATCTAACCACCTCTATATTCTGTTCTCCTAATACTGCGTCCATCTAATATAATGTAGCATGTACAGTAGGTACAGTACAATATCAAGAAGAATACAACTACAATGTGTAGAGACACTAGCATGGGCGTCGTCAGCTGCCTCCCCTTGAGATTGGAATAGCTATATATTTTTTCATACGAAATGAAAAAACCTCACAAAAAATCACATTATTATCACACATTTTCTCATCATGTCATAAATTTTCTATAATTAGTATGAAAATCTATAAAAATACAATTGCTTCACATAAAAAAATTGCCTGCGGTGCTATTGTTTTATAACTTTTTATACAACAAATTTTTCATATATATGATTGTGCAAATTATTATGTACATTTTCATATAAACCGAACCACATCACGACCTCCTTTACTATGTGTCACAAAAATAATCTAATAAAAACAACTATTTACTCGTTTTTCATACTATGTCAATTTTTTAAATTTTTATGCCCCACCTTAGCTCCGAGGCTGGTGACGCCTATGGATACTAGCATGCCTACATTAAATCATAATAATTGTAGGTATAGTGTAGGTGTTCGTCATATTGATGCATTGTAGGTAATACAGTGAATAGAATTTTATCCGAAACTTTGAACAGGATAACATGGATTCGTTAGGGAGTACAATTCTCACTGTGTATTTCATCAGCGTGGTATAGTTAAGGTCCTATATGCTGTCATTCGGCTTCGGCGTCCTGAATTGTTCTCAGCCAATACTGAGAGAATCGTTTTGAAACTGAAGACAGTAATAGATAAAAGTATGGACCACAGATTGACTGTTTTAGAATTACAGAATTTGGAAATTCCTTGAATAAAAAAATATTTCTAAAATACCCCTAAAATTTACGAGATCTGAAGATTTTCCGTTCAGTTTTTCAGATATAAAAGTATAATTTAGCCAAAATACTGGTAAATATAATCTTAACTCGACTGTTTTAGATTTTTGATTTTCTCCCCAGGTTTCTTTTAAAAAGGTATAATTCACTTTGTTGCTTTCTTATTGAGCCCTAATATTCTCATACAAAATTTGAAAAAGTTGAAGCAAAAATAGAACGATTTTTGCTCAGTGCATATGCCCCTTAATGTCGGTTTATCAGTAGTGTACTGTGATATGATTATAAAGAAGATTGGAGAGTACTGTTTATCTAGTTTATAGCTAGGATTCTCTAGTCACTATAAGTCATTAGTGTACACTAAGTATGGAGTGTCAGTGACGCGGTGTGTGATGATTTATTCTACAGTAGTTGTTACATTATAATAATAGTCCTAGCTACTGAATCACTAGCAAGTAGTAAGTAGTAAGGAGTGTCTAGGAAATATAATATAGTTAGCACCTATAGCTTAGTCTTAGTGGTATTCCTTTGCAGAGTTGGGCAGAAAAGCATTAATCCGTTAATCGTTAATTAACGAAGTTAACATTTTGGTTAACGATTTAACGCTTTTCTCACCTCCAAAAATTGTTAACGGATTATTTAACTTCCGTTACATTTTACTTCTGTTAATTAAGTCCGTTAATATTTGTTTTTTTGCGCTGGCGTTAGATAATTCAAAGGTTGTATGGGTTTATGTGTGGTATCGTATGTGGGTTGGGAGTTGGAAAAGAAATTTCACTTTGTTGGGATACATCGCGATAGTGTAAATGTGATAGTAGTTGTACTAATGTAGTTCTATTTCATGCCATTTAACTGAGATTTTTTACATTAACGCTTTAACGGATTAACGTTAACTTCCGTTACATTTTTAAAAATGTATCGCTTTAACGATTAACGAAGTAAACTTTTTAGTTAACGGATTATCGATTAACGAAGTTAACTTGTTGATTAACGGTGCCCACCTCTGTTCCTTAGTATTACAGAGTAGGTACAGGCTAAGATAGTACGTACATATTATGAGACTGCCACAGGATGATATGATTAAAAGAGAATGGACCAAGAAGACCAGGTAGCCCCCTGACTGCTTTGATGTCCATAATCGCAAGAGAACTAAAGGATTGAACCTTTATCTAGGGATTAACCGTAAAAAAATTAAATCTTGTATAGATTTCTCAAAAGAAAACTGAACAACACCTCTGATCTTTTTTCCGAAGGTCATAAACTCATTACTCGAAAATGCCGGAGATTTCTTTTGGAATGATAATATGCGTTAAAATCTAGGGAATAACCGTAAAAGTTTTTTGATTAAAGCGAAATCAACCCCAAAAAAATGGAAAAACGCTATTTTTTCCATTTTATCATGCGATTGTTCACGCGATTTTGAACCTTAATGCCGTGGGAAATGACTGTCGAATGAAATGACGTCGTTTAAATGCAAAGTGTGTACTATATCGTCAAATCATATTGTCTGCAATTTTTACTTAAAGAATAGACGAATTAATAAAAAAAAAGACAGCTATGGCAAGTTTTCTAATTGTAAAGTCGTCTTTGGAAGGCATATGACACTTATAATAAGGCATTAGGTTAACGATTAAGATATGAGGTAAGCCTTCAGGAATCAGGATCACCTTAAAACTAGGTGTGTTTGTATAATTATAGATATTATTTAGAATCATACCTAATGATTAATATTATTAAATGAGCAATAATTCGTGATGTATATGTTATATCATATTCTAGCTAGATGTATAATCATGGGCGTCCTTGGGGGGAGGGGGCAGAGGGGCAGCTGCCCCCCCCTAGTGATTGGAATAGGTATATATTTTTCCATACTAAATGACAAAACCTCGCAAAAAATCACATTATTATCACACATTTTCTCATCTAGTCATAAATTTTCTAAAATTAGTATGCAAATCCATCAAAATACAATTGTTTCATAAAAAAAATTGTATGCGGCGCTATTTTACTAATATTTTTTGCAAACAAAACACTTTTAAATTATTAGGTACGTTTTCAAATAAACCAAACCACATCACGACCTTTTTAACTATGTCTACCAAAAAATTTTCGCCTGCCCCGCTATTTACGCGTTTTTTTTTTTTAAATTTTGTTGCCCTCCCTAGCTCCGAGGCTGGGCGACGCCCATGTGTATAATTATTACAAGATCTATAACAATAATAAAACTAGGTAATTATTACATAAATTAAATTACTCATCAGTGTAACAAATAATTTCTAGGAATTACTATTAAAATCACTGTGATTCTGAAATAATAGGTACAATATTTGGTGGCTGTCAGTGAGAGTGACTAACCAGTGAGTCGGCTATGAATCTAGAGAGATAAAAATAATAAAATATATATAAAATAATTCGCTATCTGTTAAATTGGTCGACAACATTTTGTTACAGTTGGGTTGATATAAAAACATATTGCAAATATCGTGCAGTATTCTGAAACTGATTTGGTGGCCGAATAGCAAATAATATAGGTACTATCACTAGCGGATCCAGGGGGGGGCTAGGGGGCTGAAGCCCCCTCCAAAACCATGAGTGACAGTACTTTATATACAACAAATCTAGGGGTTTTAGCCCCTTAGCCCCCCCCCCAAAACGTTGAGTAACAGTACTTTTTACCAAGTGACGACATTCAGCCCCCCCCCCAAAATTGAATCCTGGATCCGCCACTGGGTACTATTGTTGTGAATACGTTCCTAAAACGTATTCACAGCAATAGTCCCGTTCCAACAACATTTTGTATCAAAAGGGTGTAGTTGTATACAAATAAAGATAGGATATATTTAGAAAATCACAATTTATGTTTTGTGAGAACATCGTAATTTTCTACATGTCGTAGTTGAATATAACAAATAGTTGTCTCAACAGATACGCAGCAAAGGGTGGACCTACCATCAGGCTTATGACTGATCGTCGGCTGGCTTATTAATGTGATAACTTTACACTTAAGGGCATGGCACCAGGAATGACGTCACAGTCTTTTCCCACGCCATTAAGGTTCAAAATTGCGTGACAATCGCATGATAAAATGGTAAAAATAGCGTTTTTTCCATTTTTTGGGGTTAATTTTGCGTCTATCAAAAAACTTTTACGGTTATTCCCTAGATTTTAACGCATATTATCGGTACAAAAAAAAATTTACTCCGCGACTTTCGGGAAACGAGTTTCCGTCTTTCGGAAAAAAGGTCAGAGGTGTTTTTAAATATTTTTTTTGAGAAATGTATACAAGATATA
Organism: Ceraclea dissimilis; assembly: GCA_963576895.1. Taxonomy (NCBI): domain Eukaryota; kingdom Metazoa; phylum Arthropoda; class Insecta; order Trichoptera; family Leptoceridae; genus Ceraclea; species Ceraclea dissimilis. The sequence goes on from OY756373.1 coordinate 15,633,401, forward strand.
AAAAATGTTTTACGGTTATTCCCTAGATAAAGGTTCAATGCATCTACTCTATTTTGTTCCAAAGCATATTTAGTAACGGTTGTCGAGATAGAAGGTCTCCCGTTTTTACAAATTTTTGGAATGTCGGTATGCAAATAGGCCTGGAAATGAACATCTCCAAAACTAAAATCCTGAGTCCTTCCAACAGCAATTTGATAATAAACAATACTATAATAGAAGCTGTTGACGAATACATATACCTAGGACACAAAATTAAATTGGGGAAAGACAACCAATTAGCGGAGATACCTAGAAGAATTGGACTAGGCTGGGCAGCATTCGGTAAACTCGACCACATCCTCAAAAATAAAGATGTTCCGATAAACCTTAAAAGAAAAGTCTTTGAAATGTGTGTCCTCCCAGTTATAACATACGGGTTGGAAACAATGACACTAACTGCCAATACAATATATAAATTAAAATGCACACAAAGAGCTATGGAACGACAAATGTTAGGAATAAGTCTGAGAGATAGAATTAGAAACGAAGAAATCAGACGCCGAACAAAGGTCGCAGACATAGCAGACCGTATCGCTGGGCTGGGCGGGCCACGTTGCGAGACAGGGGAACGAGAGATGGGCACCCAGAATCCTAAGATGGCGACCATGGGAGAACAGAAGACCTGTGGGACGACCCCAAAAGAGATGGGTAGACGATTTAGTCCCAGTCGCCGGAAGGAACTGGGTGAGCAAAGCCCAAAGTAGAAAAACGTGGAAAGTGTTAGAAGAGGCCTATATCCAGCAGTGGAGGGATGGCTGAACAAGAAGAAGAGAAGAAGAAGGTATGCACACTCTTAAGTAACATTCACCAATTCCAGTCCATCCAACTGCCGCGGCCGGGAATCGATCCCAGACCTCCACCCTGACGAGCCGGTACTTTACCGCTGTGCAATGAAGGCTGGTAGTTGAGTCGAAATGAAACGTGTATATTATTATACACGGCCGTCTATTGAGATTATTTTTTGGTATTTTAGTGTACGTTCCAACAATTTTCATGCTTCCCCGAAGTCTTAGACAATATCAGAGTAGATGGCGGTAGACAAATCACGGTAAAAAAGAGCAAAAAAAAGTAGCAAAATCAATTAGAATAAACTTAATTGCAATAAAAAAGAAAGATACCTACATACATATAGTGACATCTAAAATTTGAAAGAATTGCAGTACCCATGTATTACAGTGTACTCTTGAAGTTTTTTTAATGTTTTGTTTGATAGTGTGGCGTGTGCCAATGGTTGTTGACAGCTGATTTAGGTCAACGATATCGAAATAATCGCTAACAGAAAAAAATATGGTAACCCATGGGATTTAAATGATTTGTTTGGTTTGGTAAGTCCATTGTTAACTTCGCATTTTGTGTTTTCTCATGTTTTATGACGCTACGCGGACAATGTGTATATGACTCATGGTGATTCACCATGGAGGCGCCAAAGAAGTGACGTAGTTGGTGACAGGTGAATTGGACCACTTTTTCACCAGTTTTATAAAATGAAGAATAGATATACGAAGAAATGAGTTTTATATTCGAAGATTTCCAAGTGACATACACGATCTCCAGTTTCCTTGAGTCAAAACGCTACTGTACCTACTTGAGAATCTGGCCGACACGATCAGTCGGGGTTGACATTGAAAAATCGACGTTAGTGTCGAATCCTTTTTTGGTATAATTCAAATGAATAGCGACAATTTTTCACCGGTATGAGTGGTATGAGTTTAAGGTGTGAGCCGTGAGGTTAAAGTAATAGCTCACAAAAGAAGTCGCTCTCTTGGAGGACCTCTACCGGACTTCCAAGAAGGCAAGACTTCTCGTACCAAGACAGACCATGAGCTACATATGAGTACGTCGGCCTTGAAGACGAGATGTAACATTGAAGGGTGTCACAATAGACCTACTCTGGTCGAAGTGACCCAGGGGATAAACGGTCCCCTGATCTAACAAGGAAAAAAAAAGAGGTTAAAGTATAAGGCGTATGAAATGACACAGGGTACAGCTAGTTAAGCATATAATAAAGCATAGTACATAAACTTTATAAACAGGTTGTTTTTGTTTTTTCTATTAAGTTAATTAAATATTATTATGGCTGCCTAACGTCTAGACAGGAAACAAAATGTCCACAGGTCTCACGATATAGAGAGACAGATAGTAGATATTATAATAAACAACACAGCAACATAATAACAATACAAATAATATGATTAATCTATCAACTATATGATCTAATCGTCAGATAATTGGATCAGCTGTTGCGGCAAGTAGACAGATCAATAAACAGTAGTTCAGCTAGCTACTGGTTATGGCCTGTTAAGAATAACGGTCGGCTCAGTGGCGGATTATCCATAAGGCGGATTATCCGTAGGCACGTGCCTAGGGGCGCGAGGTTGCAAAGGGGCGCGAGAGCCGCGCGATGAAGTTTTTAAACAAAAACAAAAAAATAGAAAAAATAGTTGTGTAAGTAAGCATGCACCTACTTACACAATATAAAAGATTATGTAATTCTATAGAGATGTATAGTTTCCTAAACATGCTCCGCCTTCTTGATTATTTCTACATCGCATGATTTTATAATAGAAGTTGGTAAGATACAACTGAAATGGTTGCGAGTTCGTCGCGTCGATTCATTCACGAGCATTTCTAGATTGTGGGGTAAAGGATGCAGCGCGGGGATAGGAGCTAAGCAGCCGCCCCGGCCGCCACACGCTGGTCAGCTCGAGCAGATGCTTGCAAAAGTTTGAAAGAGTCATTTCCAGAAATTCACGATGCTTTAATTGCTTTCGAGAACAATCCTGAGCAAAAACGTTCTGTTGTATGTGAAGCTAAAGGCATAAGATTGAAATTAGAACGACTAGAAACTGCTTTCATGATCGTGTTTTGGGGTTTTATTTTGGTTCACACGAACAAAACCAATAAAAAATTACAGTCCGTTGATATTGACATTTGTATAGTTATTCAAATGTATGACAGTATAATTCACATACTTTCTGCAGGAAGGCAAAATTTTAATAAATATGAACAGCGAGCCTTGGAATTCTCATTAGTCAAAGAATATGAAAAGGACACAAAGAGGATACGAAAGAGAAAGCTCACAGCAGATGAATCTGCCGAAGATTATACTTCTTCATTATCTGGTCGGAAAACATTCAGAGTGACAGTGTATCTAGTAATTATAGACAGACTTGTGGTTGAACTTCAAAAGAGACGAGAGGCGTACAGCATTTTTTACAGTAAATTTTCGTTTTTAAGCAATTTGGTCAACTTGAACACTGAAGAAGTTCAAAATAGAGCTAGTATGTTAGTAACGATGTACTCTGGTGATTTAGAAAAGTGCTTTGTTGATGAATGTGTCAATCTACGTTCTTATTTAACAACGATAGCTCGAGGTGGAGAACTGCCCCGAACAACCAAAGCGATTTTACAGGTTCTAAGAAATAAAGAACTTGAAACAATTTACCCAAACATTGACATAGCCTTAAGAATGTGCGAATCGACGGCAGTCAGCAATTGCAGCGGTGAGCGGAGTTTTTCCTGTCTAAAGAGAGTGAAAAATTATCTTCGCTCAACCATGGCAGAGAAGAAAAATTATCTTCGCTCAAACATGGCAGATAATGCTCATGGCAGATAAATTCGTTAGCAATACTTAACATTGAATCAAACTTATTATAATCTTTAAACTATGACGATGATATTGACAACTTCGCAAGACAAAAATGTAGACGCAGAATTTTTTTTTAACAGTTGTCATTCAATGTGATTAGTAGATATCAATGAATATTTAAATAAATAATTCATAACTATAATTTTTTATTTATCAATCAATTAGGTAATCAATTATTTTATTAATTGTCCCTACTAATATTATAACTGCGAAAGTGTGAATGTGTGTGTGTATGGGTTACTTCTTCATGAGCAAAAAAACTACTAAACTGATTTTGATGAAACTTGGTATGTAGATGATTGCTGGAGACACAGATTTACACATTTTATCCCAAAATTCCCACGGGATGGGGCATCACCATGGGTTAAGCCGTGTGGCGCAGCATTAGTTATTATAGTATGTATAAGTGCTAGTTAAAATTTAGGTATACCTAATATAATATGGACGCTAGAGGGGCGCCGATGAGGTGCTTGCCTAGGGGCGCTCTCAACACTTAATCCGCCTCTGGGTCGGCTTGATTGTGTCCAAAAATATGAGTAAAACACAATGTGGCGGTTTTAGCACTTCAGGCACTTTGGGCTAGGGACCCAACTATGACCTCACACGGTCATTTCCCGCGGCATTAAGGTTCAAAATCGCAAAATTTTGCGTTTCTTTTAGTTTATATGGTTAATTTCGCTTCCTTAAAAATCTTTTACGGTCATTCCCTAGATTTTAATGCATTGTATTAATACGAAAAGTATTTTTTTTTCTTTGCGACTTTCGGGAGAAAACTTTCTCTCCAAGATCAGCGGTGTTTTTCTCAATTTTTTTATAGAAATCTATACAAGATCTATACGGCCATTCATAGATAAAGCAAAATTCAGCATAGATAAAGGTTCAATGTATCTGCCCTATTTTTTACCAAAGCATATATTTAGTAAGCTTGCACTATGCCTACTTTTAAGTGAAATTTTCTTATATTTATTCTTTAATTAAAAGTATCCCTTGCTAGTTTTATGAACACCTCACTCCTTGTCGAAAAAAATGGCAACAAATATAATATACAAATTACAAGTAGGTATAGGAGATATTTACATAACATGCAAACAACTCAAAACTAAAAACAAATATGGCATACTTAATAATATTAAATTAAGCCCTTGGAGCCATTTTCTCGTCTCTCTTATCAGCAACACATAACACTATGATCTAATTGGATTATCTTTGCAACAATTTATTAAAAGGTAGAAAATATATATAATTCCATATTGACATTACCTATTTCACTACTTGTATCGACCTTCTTCACGCAATCTTGCAAAAATCGCATGCGACGCTAATCATTCGTTTCTTGTACCATACCAATATCGAAAAATTTTATTTGCCCTCACCTAATTTCGAAGCTGACTACACCACTACGACTGCAATTATTACCCGTCAAGTTGTTTGCAGGGTAGGCAGAGAGTCAGCGAGAGAGATCGCCAGCCTTTCCCATCCTTACACGTTATTGTACGTAAATTTTTATTTTTATTTAATTTAACATAAAGAAGCTCTACATCTATCGATGACTGTCATTACATTTTGTAAGGTCGTTATGTGAATTAATACCAAGGGTTGTGGACAAACGATATATCACCCAAAATTATGACAGTGAAAACGCTTTTGGACCGTAGCTTAGTGCGGTAAATTCGGTATAATATCAAACCCGATTTCCACCAGAATTATGTAAGTTGAGGATATATGTATAGTAAAGTCGATAGGGTTTAGTTCGGTGATGCAACTAGTTAGTATTGTAACTTATCAGTGGCGTATATATAGGTTCTCATTTCGGGGGGATACAGTATTTGACTTTGGCGAGTGGGGGATGAAAACTAAATCTGACCATTAAATCTGAATGCAGCAGGCGAAATTATTCGTGAAGGTGAGCGAGAAAAGTCGTGTTTTGGTGTTAAAATTGTGAAGTAAAGGTAAGTATTGTAATTGTGGTGTACAAAACTACAAAAAGAGAATTAATATCGCCGCAGGCCATTTTTTTTAAGGGGGAAGTGATGAACCTGGGTGTCTTTCTAAATGTTTTAAAATAACGACTTTTATATCATTGTTTTACATTAAGAAGGGGGGGGGGTCCCTTGCCCCCCTATATACGTCACTGAAACTTATAATCTAGTCTAGATATTAATATACTTATAATAAAATTGTAGTGCTTCATTGAACTTGACAGTGTCGGAGGTGAAGGCGATACAGATTATCCTGTTTGTAATTTGCAATGTCAGTTGAATATACAATACAAGCAGTACTACATAACATAACCTATAAACCTATCCATCATCATCGCCTTGAATTTCAGGCAGGAAATTCGCTGACAGATTGTAGTAGGAAGGATTTCAGCTATTATTTTGTTCAATCAGTTGAATACTGAACATTAGGACACCTTAGGTATATTGTACAAACACAGACCAATACAGAAAATAACAGAAATCATAAATAGTCCAGTCTAGTAACATTTATCGTTGTGGGGTCGTCTGGACTTCTTTCATTCTAGACGTTTTTTGGGGTGCTGAATACGAATCATGGACTGAAACTTAATTATAGCTTCTACAGTGTTCCCAGGACTCAAGTCCTCATCATCAAACGAACAGAGTACCTTTGCACCTTTTAAAGGCTCTGGCTTGTACCTATATAATATCCCAACTAGCACAGAAGAGTTATAAAAAGCGGTATTTCGGCTTTATAACAGCTTCCCTTTTCGCTAATAGTAATACAATAGGGTTATAAATTGGCGATACAGCCAGATATAACAGCGATATAACTCCGGATTGGGCACAAATTACTCAGCCTTTAAGAGTTATAATTGGCGATATAGTAGCTCTATAACTGGAAATATAGGAGCGCTATAGCGGCTCCACAGTAGGTGAAGGAGGTATAGTAACGCTACAATCGCTACGTTCGTAGCCGCATTCAATACAGTGGCTGTATTAAGGCACAGGATTGCCTCACTGCTACTTTGTTCAGCCTGTTGTGTTCATCTACTATTATTTTTGTTTTGGATTTGTTGTCAATTCAAACGTGGTGAAACATTGCAATTTAATCCTTATTACACATGACAATAGGTTTCCATTTTTAGTGAAGAACTTTATCACAAGTATTTTGTGGATAAAGTTTTGATATTGGGTATAAGTACCTAGTATTTTATTCAATAAAGTGTAAAATTCTTCATAAAAATAGTGCGGATGTGATTTTACTGTGAAAATATATATATTTTTAGATCAAAATTTTGACGCGCCCGTAAAATATTAATATTTTATTGTGAAAAAAACATTCTAAACTAGTGATGCAAAAACTATTTTTCTTAATTTGACATGAATAAAGGTGTTCATATAATTTTATGACTGATTAATAACAAATAATACAATTTAAACCACATTTTTGCTAAAATTGGCTATGTGTCGTATTTTTTTTTTCTATTATTATTTCATACAATGCAATTCTAGTACATTTAAAATGGCGAATTAGTCAATACAGCCTAAGGTTCTGAAATTCGCCATTATAGTTCCTATAGCTACGTACCGAACTAAATTATTACTACTATGGAGCCTGAGAACGGATGGAAGAGATTTCAAGAGCTATTTTACCTCCTCCGGCGAAATAGTAGCACTAACGATTACCTCTCGTTACAAACAAATTACCATAGAGACCATTACGTAAATAGCTGAGGTCTATTTTTTGATAAATATATATTTATTTTTTTCTTAAAGGTAACCGTCAAGAAAAAATCTAACGGAACCACCAATAGAAAGTGAACCTAATGAAAAAGAACTACCGATAGAAAGCCAGCGTAATTTTATGGAACCGCCTATGAAAAATCAGCTTGTTTTGCCCGAATCATCAACGGAGGTGTGGGTGTAGGTTGAAAAGTTATGTTCTTTATCTGACATTACTATGTTTGGTTGAATTTTATTAATACTACGTAGGTAATCAATTTTTCCTTGTATATTATGTAAGTATTATTAAGTAAGTTTCAATAGAAAAGCAAAATAATGTGATTGTTTTGTATTTTTGAGGAATAAAACACTTTAAGTCATTAAGAAATATTTTAAGTTACCAATCGTTTCACGGCTTTGACAGCTAGAACTTGGGTCCAAAAATTAGGACCTACCTAAAGAGTACTATCATCCATTTCAGATGGCTCATGAGGGCGCTTTATTGAAAGTGTTTCCAGTGTTTCCAACCTGACAAAACCAAATGTCGCTAAGCGGAGGTTCAAAAGTCGCTAAGTTGGCAACACTGGAAACCACAGATTTTTATCTTGGAAACTTGTTGAATTATTCTTTTTTGTTTTTATGAAAAATTTTGACGTTTACGTTTTTGGTTTTGTAAAATTTGTAAATTACCTAATATATAATTGAATAAATTTGTGAATAAATGAAATGTAATTTAATAGTTTTCAATATGATATTATACAGGTTTGTACAATATTATTATTTTGCATTCATGTTCATGTAATTTAATAGATTTTCAACATGATTTTAATGTGTAGTGGATCTATTAGATAAACTCTTAGATAAATTGTATCCAACATCAATCTTCTCTGAAGCCAGTAGAATTTTTGTCTGTTTAGTAGACTTGGATTGTAGTGTAGTGTATTCATCAATTTGGTTTGTTAAATAGTTAATAATAACAATAATACGTACTTATATTGAGTTTGGTGATTACATATTTTAGACTTTTATTGTGATTTTAGGAATCCCAAATTCCACCAGAAAGATAGTATCAAATTATCCACACTTAATCTGATTGAAAGGTGAAGAATATTATACTATCCATAGTATCCGAGAGAACATATTCAGATAATATTATGGTGATATGATTGGATAGGACGACCAATGACTGGTATTGGTAAGTTTATTTTATTTTTATTTACCAAGATTCACCTACAGGCAAGGTGTGTGTGTGTATGACATTATATACTTTTAAACAGTTATGAATGGTTCACATCTTGCCCTCTTAGTGGTGAATACAAATAAGCTTACCTAGGGTGGCCAACCTGCGGCCCGCGGAGCAGTGAGAAAATAAAAATATAATAACAAATCCCGAGTGAGAACACGAATGACTGATGAAAACTGGAACTGTAGGAACAACCTTACTCAATATCGATATGCACTTACATAGTTCTGCCCCACAAGATTGAACTTCACACTAATTTATTGTTTTTATATTAAGTATTTTGCTAATTATTTTTTATTATTTTAAAAAGTCTAATCATATAAATATGTTCGATTCGCATTTATGTTTTATTTTAATGACTAATGTAATCCATGGGCGTCATCGGGGGGGCCTGCGGCGCTACTTACGGTCGCGAGCATTTTACAATATAACCGTATGTATTGCCTGTTTTAGAAAAGCAATCAGATTCATCACTTCACCCATTTTCCCCTTAAAATTTTGCCTGCGGCGCTATTTGAGGTAATCTTTTCAATTAGAAAACGTTTTCTATACATAATGTTGTGAGCCATATCCATCCTTTTCACAAAAAAACGCCTGCGGTGCTATTTCACTTTTCGATAGATCAAAATTTTGACGCGCCCGTAAAATATTAATATTTTATTGTGAAAAAAACATTCTAAACTAGTGATGCAAAAACTATTTTTCTTAATTTGACATGAATAAAGGTGTTCATATAATTTTATGACTGATTAATAACAAATAATACAATTTAAACCACATTTTTGCTAAAATTGGCTATGTGTCGTATTTTATTTTTCTATTATTATTTCATACAATGCAATTCTAGTACATTTAAAATGGCGAATTAGTCAATACAGCCTAAGGTTCTGAAATTCGCCATTATAGTTCCTATAGCTACGTACCGAACTAAATTATTACTACTATGGAGCCTGAGAACGGATGGAAGAGATTTCAAGAGCTATTTTACCTCCTCCGGCGAAATAGTAGCACTAACGATTACCTCTCGTTACAAACAAATTACCATAGAGACCATTACGTAAATAGCTGAGGTCTATTTTTTGATAAATATATATTTATTTTTTTCTTAAAGGTAACCGTCAAGAAAAAATCTAACGGAACCACCAATAGAAAGTGAACCTAATGAAAAAGAACTACCGATAGAAAGCCAGCGTAATTTTATGGAACCGCCTATGAAAAATCAGCTTGTTTTGCCCGAATCATCAACGGAGGTGTGGGTGTAGGTTGAAAAGTTATGTTCTTTATCTGACATTACTATGTTTGGTTGAATTTTATTAATACTACGTAGGTAATCAATTTTTCCTTGTATATTATGTAAGTATTATTAAGTAAGTTTCAATAGAAAAGCAAAATAATGTGATTGTTTTGTATTTTTGAGGAATAAAACACTTTAAGTCATTAAGAAATATTTTAAGTTACCAATCGTTTCAATCGTTTTCAGTCGTTTGGTCGTTTGTTTTTCGTTGTTATTAGTTACTATACCTGATGTTTAATGTTTTTAATGTTTGTTAGACAACGCCGTTGCTTCTTGCCCTAGGTAGATACTCTTCTCATTCACTAGTGTTATTATTTCCTAGTGGGTAAGTAAAGATGACACCGAGTTAGCAGAAGCCTTTTCCCGTATAGAGAGGGAGAGTGAAGCCCTAGGACTTAAAATTAATAGGAGCAAGACCAAACTCATGATTGTTGACCGAACTGGGAGCTTTCAACGGACTGGAGAACTACATGATTTGGAGCAGGTTGATGAGTGTGTGTACCTCGGCGCGCTGATATCTAATAACGGAAGTTCTAGACCTGAAATAAGTCGTAGAATACAGATTGACAAACAAGCCATGACCTGACTAGAAAAGATTTGGCGTGACCGAGGCATAAGCATCAATACAAAAAAGAGACTGGTGGAGACCCTGGTATTCTCTGTGTTCCTGTATGGAGCTGAAACGTGGACAATGCGTGCCTACGAGAGGATGAGAGTTGATGCGTTTGAGATGTGGTGTTGGAGGAAACTTCTCCGAATTCCATGGATAGAAAGAAGAATCAATGCGTCAATTCTATCTGAGCTACACATTACAACTCGTAGGTCTGCAGTGTGTCTGAAGAGACTGCTTGGTTTCTTTGGACACATTGTAAGACGTGAGCCAGGCAACCTGGAGAAATCCATATTGACTGGCCGAGTGGAAGGCAGGAATTCAGGAAAGGTCGCGGACGGATACCGCTGAGATGGTCCGACCAGGTGGCAGAGGCCAGTGGTACGACGTTTGCGGAGGCACTGCGGCGGGCGGAGGACAGACCGGGGTGGGCCAGACTGATGACTCAAATAATACATGAAGGTCACGATCCTCAGGAATGAGGGACCGACTTGGATGATGATGAAGTAAAGAACATAATGTTTTGTTATAAGACTCTTCTCATTTATAAGTGTTACGTACTGAGTCTTTACTAAAGATAAAAGATATGCAAAGTACATATAAATAAAAGAAATGGTCATTTTATAAATCCTTGTTTTATTGAAGAATGACCTTACAACTAATATAAAATGAATTAGTCTACAATTTTATCAATTTTAATGTAAAAAAATGCTTTGGCACGCCACAGGCATAGGTAGATTTCAAGTGATTTATTTATTTTATTAATTTTAAGAGTACACCTGTACATATAATAAAAACAATCACAATATCATCAGCAAATAAACTAGCAAAGTGATGAAGTAGTATGGATGTAGTTTATTATTTGATTTTCGAAGTACCTAATCCAATAATCAAATTATTTTCATTCCACTCATAATACGGATTGGTACCGGTACCTAAGCACTAGAAATTAAAAAAAAAAGATGTGAGTTTTACTCGTAGGCCAGTAGATCTAAGATTCGTTAGTATGGAGACCCAACATTTAATCAGGTAGCCGTGAATTTTTGGTAGGACAATGTAGGATAATGAATTAGTTAAGAATCCAAATTTGCACAATTTTCCTCCCTCCGCCCCCTTCGCCACCTTGAAAAAACCTTAAAAAATCGCCACTTTTTATATATTATGCACTATAACTTAGTTATTTCGCGTATTAGGTCAAAATGAGTTATTTTCTAATTTGTACATTAAAAAATTTCCTACAACTTTAGTTTATAACATTTTGCTCTAAAGTAAATACCAACGGAGCTTTAAAGCTTCCAAAATTGGAAAAAATTCAGTATTTTTTCAATTTAGAGTTTTTAGCCAAGAACCATCACGATAACTCCGTCATGGTTAACTTCAGCCCAAAAATTCTTATAACATCTTATAGAGTATTTAATTTACTTCAAAACGCGTATATGAAAGTTTATATTATGCTCAAAATAGCGGAGTGGGGACAGATTTAGAATAAAAGCGAAATAGTGATTTTTATGATTTTCCATACATTTTCGAATTTTACATACTTTTCGAAAATGTATGAGAAAAAGTTGTCTTTTTTACGTTTTAGTTTAATTTTGTCGATTATTGATAAGTTTTATGAGGAATATTTTACCTTTTTGGAATCAAGTGATATGACGGAAGTCTTTATGATAAATAAGATACAAAAATATAGTGAAATATTTTGGCTATAGGTCTTCGAAAGTTGGCAAAAATTCCAGAAAAATATTATTTTGGTAAACATTGTAATTTTTCTAATCAATATAACATTTTCTCTTAAAATGTATTAAAACTAAGTATCCACATATTTGCTGAGTTATATTCAGGTTTTTTCTCTGTGTTTCAAAAACTAGAAAATGGAGTAAATTTTAGAAAATTCGTTTATCACAGTGTATCATTCAGCCTAAACCCAAATTGAAATCATGTGATTATTAGACTAAAATACATTCAAATATCTATCATTAGAATATACACAGAGTGTCCTATGTCGCATGCTGGAAAAGATACAGGTTGTTATAAAATCTCATTTCATTATTGTCGATGAATTGCACTGTCTTTTAATTTTCGTTCGACTGAGTAAAAACCTAAAGCAATTTTAATTATATTTTTAATTAGGCGGGTTCCTTAAGGATATAGGTACTCAATTCAAAACATTCTAAGACATGGTTTTCTATTTGAAGGAATTATGACGATTGTTTGCGAATTAAATATTTATCAGAAAAATTATTTCAATTGTTAGAACATCTCTAATCTAAATATTTCACTATATATTTTGTATAATAATTATCAGGAAATTTTCCGTAATATTTGCTGATTCCAACAAGGTAAAATATGTGTCATTAATTGTAAGAACAATCGATATAAATAAGAGTATATTTAATTAAGTCAACATTTCTTCATACATTTTCGAACGGTATGTGAAATCAGAAAATGTATGGGAAATCATAAAAAACACTTTTTTGTTTTTTTCTAAATCTATCTCTTCGTCGTTGCTTTAAGCACAATATAGATAATGCTATACGCGTTTTGTAGAAAATTAAATTATCTATAGGATGATAATAAAATTTTCTGGCTAAAATAAGCCATAACGAAGTTATTGTGATGTTTAGTGGCTAAAAACTCAAAATTGAAAAAAATACAGAATTTTGACCAATTTTGGGAACTTGAAAGCTCCGTTGGTATTTACTTTAGAGCGAAATGTAATAAACATAAGTTGTAGTAAATTTTATAATGTACAAATTAGAAAATAAATGTTGGCAAAATTGCTTCATTGACTGTAGTATCGTATCGAGAAGCACTTTTCTAAGACAACAAACACGCTAGTACCTATGCGGTAACTACTTAACTAGATCTTCCGATCGATCAGTGTCGTCCGAGGAATTGAGCTAGACAAAATCTGACTTTTGATCTGTATTCCTTATGTAATGCCCTTTCATACGATACTAGACACGGACCCTCACAATCATTGGATCCCCTCAGAATGATTGTTTTTGTATTTAAAGCCTTAAAAAGTTATTATTAGCAGTTATTATTAATAAGTTATTATTAGAAGCTGGTTTCTTCACACCTTACAAAAGACAGTTTCACAACTATAATAAATCTAATTCAGACAAAATATATCCAAGACTTTTCTTACTTTAGTAGAAAAAAGTCTAAAGTGTCAACTATTAGGTCCCTGTCAACCTTTGGTGCCTCTACCTTAGGTAGGTATTATTTTTATTATTATTAGTTGTCATGTACACGTACATTTCCAAGAGCTATTTTTATGGTTAGTCTTCCATTATAATTCCTAAAGTTGAGAAATTTAAATATCCCATGATTTGAGGATCACGATGAAATACTTTATTTTAAAAAAATGACTTGGTTTATTCTAGCATGTGTCGATTCACATCTAGAAGCACTCGGCCGCCACGGAGACTAGGCGAAAATGGCCGAACGTTTTTTAAAATGATTGAACGGAGTTATAGAAGTGCATGCATTCCCTTTTATAGAAGTAATAGTAATTGAATCCATCTTCATTCCACCTTTATAACGCCATAGGCTTTATATTAGGTCTGTCGTACCAATAGTAAATCAAATGGTGGTATATGAGCAGTCATGTGGTGTATTATACCGCTAGAGTTATAAGATATGTCGCAGCGGCTTATATAGACCTTGCAGCAACGTGTTTCGCCAGTATACCGCCTAAGGCTATAAAGGTAGTAATATAGAGAGCCCGCTCAATGCTGTTATATTTCTTCAAGCTGATTAAAGTATCGCATTATTGTTTTATCACTTTTATATTACTCAAGACGTTATAAAAGGTAATGAAATGCACATATGTCGCTTCGAGAGAATATAATTGCTTTTAAAGATCGTTTATCCTACTCAACGCCCTAAAAGAGAAATATATCTTTGCTTCTACAGCTTGTGTGCTAGTTGGGATATACCTATAAGACAAAATTGTAAACTTTATAGCCCGAGCCCGAACTGTTAGTCGTAGAAAAGAATTATTTCCGTCATTGACCACTTTTACCAAACTTACTCTTACCATATTCCTTAAAAATGCTAAAAACGGCGAAGGGGAACATTTTCGGGGAGGGGAAGGCTAAATAAGAAGAAGAATATGTCTGTATCGAAGAGTGTAAATGTAGGTACATATCGCCAGCGCCGCAGGATTCGAACCCGATACCTCCTGCATGGCAGACCACGTACAATCTAAGTACAATAATATGATATGGTATTCTTCTTGAAGTGCCATGACAGAGGTCTATGGTATAAACTATTTAAAATGTTGTGTTCTGTCATCAGGGATGGCTTTCACCAAAGTGATTTCTGATGTTGGAGAGGGCATAACCCAAAGACGAACCTACTCAACCATAATTTCTATTGTATTTACGATAATTAACATGATTAAAATATGTTTAGGATATGATATAGGTGCACCTACCAACCTAATGCATTCATTTAGGCCTTTAATTTATTCTGTATCTTGACATTCTTTATTATATCACATGCAAGATGATTAGGTATCCTATATCCTATATCCCATTGTTCCATCACATGATTATGATAAAGGACCAGAGTGTTACACCCACATAACTTCATCTTCATACAATAAGACAATGTACTTATCTGATGTAAGATGTACCAAGTAGATGGACTAGAAGACAATGATCTCTTCCAAATTGTGTAGATCAGAATATCATTAAAAATTATATCTACCTTATCTATCTCTTGCGGGGTAGGCAGAGAGGACAGAGCACCACACAATTCTATTCTTACATAGGTCTGAAGCTACAACCGTAATCTAAACTTATTTCGTCAGAGAAGTTCTGCGATTTGTCCTACTCAACACGCGCCAGTCTTAAAGTATCTCACACCCTCTATTTCATACTTCTATATTCTTTTGTCATTCTATTTTCAGACGTTCTCTCCACATGTCCAAACAATCTCAACATGTTCATTTTAATTCTAATCCCAACACTCGTCTTACATCCACTCATATCTCTCATTACTTCATTTCTTATCTAATCTTTTAGCGTTTTCTGGGATGGACGGTGTGAATGTGACATAGAAAGAAGAAAGTTAGCCATGAATCCGGGTGAATGTGGCACTTGGGCCTATTATTAAAAGTAGGAAGGTATCTATCTCCTAGGGCCTAGTGGAAAGGCACTGCTACGTAGATGGTTTACGGTAAGTTCGTCTAACATCAATTGGTCTAAAATCAATTAGTCTAAAATCAATTCGGCCAAAATCAAATTGCCTAGCGATCAATTCGTCGATTTTAGATGAATTGATTTTAGACGAATTGATAATTAGACGAATTGATTTTAGATGACAAGAGGATACTAGGTGGGCACCCAGAATCCTACAGTGGAGGCCCTGGAACAAAAGGAGAAGCGTCGGAAGACCTCCTAAAAGGTGGTCTGATGACCTAGTCCAACAAGCCGGAAGAACCTGGATGCGGAGGGGGAGAAACAGAGATGAGTGGAAGGAAGTGGAAGAGGCCTACGTCCAGCAGTGGAGGGAGGAAGGCTGAGGAAGAAGAAGAAGAAGATTTTAGACGAACTTACCGGACACCACATAGATAGTATTCACTGGTTAGCTTATTATTGGAAACCTTGTGACAGCAGTCTACTAACGACAGTATAGACTTTTATATCCGGAATACCTATTACTCTATATGCATTTACTCACGCCTCTTGTATGCACTATATTCCTGTCACCATCGTGTAGGAGTTTGATGGTATATATGTGGGTAACTAATATTAATATAATTAGGTATGTATCACAATGCTTCAGTAACGATGACCTTTTTTCCTCCATCACAAACACACGCTTGACCTTTTCTAACAGTACTAGCTTCCCACTGTCTGTTCTATTATCTGCTTGCATTATTATATACTATATTCGGTATTTAATCTAATATTATAATTTATATATCACATCATTATAATGAGTAATATTTAATTGTTCAGCCATCCATTTCATGGTGACATTTGGACATTTTAGGAATGCTACGCAATGCTGGCCTCCGTGGTAAAGTTTAAAATTATAATCACCACATAAACGTGTATAGAGGGAAAGCGGCATGAGACACCGATGGACTCGTGGGGGATCCTTCGACAATGCCACCTGGTAGCCACTTGCCACGCCGCTTGTGTTGCAACCTGAACAGAATCAGAACGGTACATGGAAAGGGCAAAAGGGAGCACCCATATTGCCCCTGTGGAGGGGTAGAGTCTGTCACCCACATCACCAGAGAGTGTCCACTCACTTAGTTCAGCGGCACCTTCGAGGATATACACAACATGTCTTAAACTCTGACTCTGCCTTCTTAGCGCCATATACGATATATATACCACATACGAGCTAGACGCTGGCGATGAGACTGAGGGGACATCAGCCATTCCCGATTTCCTTGTGTTATTTTTAATAATACTTAGTCCCAAAGGTCTACCATTTCATTTATATCGCCTGCCATTGACTTTGCTATGCAATTAATATTTCAAACTGTAGTTTTTGCTTCATAATAACATTGCATGACTCCTGACTATAAAGTCACACAGTAGACTAAGTAAATATTACATAAGACTAGTGTTCAATGTGGCCTGCTAGATAGGCAACACTACTGGAGAAATATAGCCTGTGTTTCCAGTGGCGGATTAAGCGGTACGAAAAGTAGGCAACAGCCAAAATCAGGCCAGAGTTCATACAATATGTAAAAAAACTTTTTTTTTCCAATGATATCATAAATCTCCAAAAAAATTTCGTATGCGGCGCTATTTACTTATATTTTCCGGTGCGTTTATGTGGGGGTTACGTTAGCGTGGGCTTCCCAAGGGCCCCAAGTCTATGAGTCCTAGAATGTCTTAACCAGGTACTGAAGAATATTTTGGCTTCATTGACTGATATAATAAATACCTAATTAATTGGAAGGTTAAAAAATAAAAAAAAAAACAACCGATACTTTTCTTTTGAATTTATATTTTGTCATAAGAGATACTGCGCTCGGATTTTAGGTTTGATGTAACCACTATTGCATACATGTTATTTTGTAATTAAAGTCATTTTGCTCTTCAAACGTAAGAGGTACTCGTATTTCATTTTTTAATACCCTATGTCCTAGCCAGGATTCTGCTCTATCGTTAGTCAAAATATCTAGTCTGAGAACTCTCCCGTATAAAAATAGTTCCTGGACATAGGAGATTTATTAGTACCTACGCAACCTAACTAGAATTGAATGATTTTCACAAGACGACGTACATATAAAACAAGGGTTTTATTTATTAGACTATCATGATGGTTGATAATATGGTGGTTTTGCATGCCTAATGAATTTATAATAGATGCGTGTCGCCTGTGAGTTACTGCGTTACTTAATGATAGGTTGGAGTTTTATATTAGTCACTGTTTAGCTTTAAGAGGGGGAAATATGCAGAAAACTGCCTACACGTACGTAAAATTGACGGGGTTGAAAACTTTCCATATTTTTTCCATCACATGCATGCAATTAACTTTCCAATAGACCTATTGTATTCTCATGCCACGTCCTTTGCGAGGTAGACAGAGAGAACGGAACTTTAGACTGACTTATCCTGGAACACACTTCTTGCTTCAGTCACATTCATGCAATTCGTCGTGCACTCGACTATTAATCCAGTGGGCGCTGGTTCGATCCCCGATGCCGATTTACTCCACTTCACGACACAAGCTTATCAAGCTTACTGTGAAATGTACAAAGATGTATGTATTTGGGTTTATTTCGATAAACCAAGATTCATTTAAAAAAAAGATTCATCCACGTCAGAGCGGGCACAAAAATGACCATAGCAAGACTGGGACATAGCTGGGACAGAATTTTATAATATTTTGCAAGAATGATGAGGCAAGTATGCACTTTCATTCCCTGCGAGTCTAGTCAGCGGAGACTATTGGAGCAAGGTCCAAGTTCTATGCATTTTTGATTCTTTGTCCTTTCCGAAAGGACATACGTTCAGTATTTAAGTGAATTAAGAGCTTTATATGCACTGAGCAAAAATCGTTCTATTTTCGCTTCAACTTTTTCAAAACTTGTATGTGAATGTTAGCGCGAAATAAGAATAACGTAAGCGACAAAGTGAATATGTAATAAAATAAGTACATTTTTAAAAGAAACCTGGGAAGAAATTTAAAAATCTAAAACAGCCAATTTGTCAAGATTATAATTACCAGTATTTTGGCTAAATTATGCTTTTATATCTGAAAAACTGAACGGAAAATCTTCAGATCCCGTAAATTTTAGGGGTACTTTCGGAATACTTTTTTATTCAAGGAATTTCCAAATATTGTAATTCTAAAACAGCCAATCTGTAGTCCATACTTTCACCTATCACTGTCTACGATTCTCTCAGTATTGGCTGAGACCAATTCAGGGCGCCGAAGCCGGATGACAGCATATGGGACCATAGAACAGAGTATAGACATAAGACATTGATGCAAATTATTTGATTGTCATCGTCCATTGATGTATAAACACTTCCAGATAGAGTAAATAGTTCCGCGTACATCCGCATTAAAGTAGATCGTAGATCTATATCTATCGCCGTAGATCCTTGTACGAACATTTGAGCAAGTACCAGAAGCTACCTCATTTCAATATCATTTCTAGAGATGTAAATTCAAGGAAAATAACTTTACAATAAAACATCGATTAAAGTCATGGATTAAATATCATCGAAACATCACCCAAAGTGTGCCCATAAATGTGTTTTGGGTGTGTTTATATGTTTCATTTACTAAAGGTTAGAAACTTGATTTTTGGTAATTTTCTCGATTCCTAGTACGTAGCGATTCCAAAGTTACATCTAAAATTTACTGAAACTTGAGATTGTTCCCTTATAGGTTGTTAGATATAATGCTGTTATTTGGTTGATAAAATGACAAAATGTTTAGCTTAAGACGCAATTACTCTAGTGGATATTTTTTTGATTTTTGGTCCCCTTTTTATTCAATAGGCCAGAATCAATTTCGTCGCTTACGCTCTCATACAATATTTGAAGAAGTTAAAGGAATAATAGAATAAATCAATTTTTAGTCACAGTGAGAGGATATTGCCACTTCAGAAGGCTATGTACAATAATTAACTAATGCATTGCCATAAAAAATAGACAGATTTCTGATAGTTTTTAAGCTCCAAAGAAGGTGGCAAAAAACCGGTTTCTAAGTCCCGGCAAAATTTTACCTAGACAGTTTAGACACAAACAACAAACATAGAAATACAAATTATCTTGTAGGCTTTCGCAGCGTGATGAATCCATTTCCATGTTGTTCGTTCTTCGGGTTTCACTGCGGGTCGAGTGGACTTCACCCTGAAGATGGCAATAGTATCGCTGCCGAAAGCTCGGTTACTCAACCACTCGACCCGCAGTAAAACTCGAAGAACGAACAACATGGAAATGGATAGAAATACAAATTGAATAATCACGATATACTTAAATGAAATTTAAGATATATAAATCATAATACATTTTGTATTCCGATGAAAATATTAATGTAAACACGATGTTCGATGAGTGACGTCACATCCCTAATTCAACTAAAATAGAGATGTACCGACTCCAGTTTAAAACGGTTACATGTCGAATCGACTCCCCGCACTAGTTAGTTAATACAACAAGTAGCCGAGCCGTGCATTTAGTTGCATTGTTCCGCATCATGATGCACTGAGAACACTTGTATACATTATCAGATCATTAATCACTTAGCTAGATCATCACGGAGATATGAGACCCCACATAGATCTATTTAAATAATCAAATACTTCCTCTTTTGTAATATTAAAACACAGGGCTTTTAAATTATTGCCGGATCCTAGATCAATCACTCTTCATATTTTTAAGTGACTCTTTAAGGTCCTATATGCTGTCATTCGGCTTCGTCGCCCTGAATTGTTCTCAGCCAATACTGAGAGAATCATCTTGAAACTGAAGACGGTGATAGATGAAAGTATGGACTACAGATTGGCTGTTTTAGAATTACAATATTTGGAAATTCCTTGAATAAAAAAATATTCCGAATGTACCCCTGAAATTTACGGGATCACAGGATTTTCCGTTCAGTTTTTCAGATATAAAAGTACAATTTAGCCAAAATACTGGTAATTATGATCTTAATAAATTGACTGTTTTACATTTTTTAATTTGTTCCCAGGCTAAAGTTCCACTTCCTAAAAAGGTATAATTCACATTGTCGTTTACGTTATTCTCATTTCGCGCTAACATTCCCATACAACATTTGAAAAAGTTGAAGCGAAAATAGAACGATTTTTAAGGGCCGATATGCACTGAGGAAAAAACTTTCTATTATCGCTTCAACTTTTTCAAATTTTGCACGAGAATGTTAGCGCAAAATAAGAATAATGTAAGGGACAATGTGAATTACTATACGTTTTTAAAAATAACCTGGAAACAAATCGAAAAATCTACGATATTGTATAATTCGATGCAAAATCTCTATATTCATATTTTTGTGGGTTCACGGTATGTATATCTAATATTTTTATAGGATGCATTTCCGATCGCATAGTATACTCATTATATCCGGTTTATTTTTTATGCCATTAAATGACGTTGAATTACAATAAATTACGATGGAAATGTGGTAAAATTTACGCAGAAATGACGTCAAATATGGCTACGCTACCTACAATATCAATATTGCTTGTAATTATTTAGTTCATTTACCCAATAAGGATAAAAATAAACTATTAAATGGTGACTACATGCAAGTTTTTTCATTGCATTTTAATATTTACATATTTTACAGTTAAATACAGTTTTATTAATTGACTTCAATTAAAAAAAAAAACACAATACCGAATTGTATCCATAGGGTCTTAACATAAGTCGTGTCCGTTTTTTTCATATTGGTTTATTGATTTTGAACCATCAGTAGACCTTATTTAAGGTACTTGGAATCGACAGCTTTACATATTGAACAAAATTTATACATTTCAAACTTATAAACAGTTACAGTAAAAAAAGAATGGAAACAATTATTACAAGGTGACAAAACAAAATTATAAAAAAGGTGTGGATTAGTTTGATGCAGGTCTGGATGTAAATTGTCCAGAACTACATTACGTCAATGACAACAGAATTTGAGAGAGAAATCAGTATAATTCCGAGACATATCATTATTCAATGCAGGTCTGGATGTAAATGGTCCAAAACTGCATTTCTTCAACAATAAATAATACTATTAAAAAAAGAGTGCCAATAATGATATACTCCGTCCAATAGAGACCGAAAATGGTAGTTTGTACCTTACCTTGCAAAACGAGAAGTCGTTCTGATTTTTGGATATGTTATATAGGTTGGTTCTGTGGTTCAGAAATCCAAGTTTGTGACCTCCTCACCCCTGTGCGTTCACTAGGGAGGAGTTCAAAACTGTCGAAATTTCGGACAATTTTCGGTTTATTGATCATAACTTTTTAACAATTCATCTTAGAGAGGAAAGTGGTATTGAAAAGTTGTAGAATATTAAATTTCCTGCAACTTGAGCCTACAAAGTTTGTATATAAACCTATTATCGTCGATGTTCTTTGCATTTAAAGACGGTAATTTTGCATTCTTGCATTTTACTATTGTGGATTTCAATATAGCTTACGTGTTATCCTCCCTATATAATATTATTATACTAATAATGTGCCTTTAGGTACAAAGGTACCTATATGTATTGTATGTTTTTATTTTATAGCGGGAAATAACGGGGGTTTCCTTCTTGGAATTCATGCAAATGTTTGCGTGTTACGTAGACCAATATTTCCTATTATAATATCACAATATTCCTTATAATATATAGAGTATTTCTAATCTCAAGATGTATATCAAAATACGTGGAATTCATAGAAATATTAATGCTTACAAGTCATAACATTAAAAACTAACGGACTGTTAACAAAAAAGTAATTTAAAGTTAGTTTTTCACCCAGTTATTACGTTACATATAGAACTCTAGAGATACGATGTAGTAAGAAAACGTTCCTTTTTTTAAATCTTAAATCGAATACTAGTGACAGATTTTGAAAATTATTATAATTCCATTCCACATAGATAATATAATCATAATTCAACTGTTTTAATACAAGTCGACACAAATTCGACATGACGCCAATTTAAAAGCACAACACTGCCAAAAACGACAGATTTTTAAGTCTCTCATTTCACCAACTGTCGACAATTGAGTTTAATTGTTATAATAGTGTTAAATAACAGCTTTTACACTCGTTAAAGACAATATTATTGTGTATCAATCTTTTACTATCACGTTTCTCGGGTTGACTGTAAGATATTGCTTTTGCCAATAAGTCCGCCTTTTGGCACATTACCATTGTCCAGTTTTGTAACTCTCTTTGTATGTTTCTCTTGCCAATAAAGATTTGTTTATTTATTTATTTATCTCGTACTTATACAAAATAAATTATTATAACCTAATTAACGTGATCATCAATTTATCCATCGATTCATCTGTGGGGAAGAAATCTTTACAGATGAATGAACTTTCTTTTTTGTAGCAACGTCTATGGTTTATGTAATTAATATTTCATAGAACGAATGTAACCGAATCGAATCCGAGATGTTATCGTAGATTTATCTGTGGTTAAAACATGACATTGTGGGTTCCCGCAATGTGAAGTGAAGCATAAAATAATACCTTGATTATTTTATTGTAGTGTGATTAATATAGGTCAAAATATCATGTTATTTATGTTGTTATTAATCATAATTAATTACTAATTAGTGTCCAACATACTTTCCACTACGTTAAACAGTGTTATTAATATCATCATTCATTATTGTTATGTAACAGAGATGCTAATAACAGGAACAAAAAAGTAGCAGTTTAAATACTAGTTAGTAACATAAAAGAACAGGTATGGAAAATTTCACTCACCACTAAAATTGTTGTGTTCGAATTTTGATTTTTTTATAGACGCGCGCATTCTTAGAAAAAATAAAGATATAGGTATTTTGTACTGGCAATAGTTAGGTACGTATTCAAATTTGAAATTCGTATTTGTTCGAAGGGCTTTGGTGTGGCCCAGGTGTGGCCATAGTAACTGATGATGGGAAAAATTATATCGGGACAGGGAAGCTAATACTAAAAATATGATCCGAAGACTTAAAACATGGACAAATATGACAAAATGTTCTAGACTAAAAAAACATTATGAAATAATTGTGATTTAATGGATTTTACATTGAAAATTTGTGACTTGATAAAAAAGATATGGTAATGTTATTTTTGTGATGTTACTTATATCATTTAGTAGGCAAAAGTACCTAGATATACATACATATACCTTTTACCTAATCATTTTTTTAGGGGGTAGTTACCCCCCTGCCCCTCCTGAAAATGCCCATGTAGATAGGTAAGATAAGAATGTTGAAAATGTTTTATGAGTAAGTTAAGTTAGGTTAGGTAGTTATTAGAGTGAGGTACTTTTCCATCATGTCTCGACTAATAGATTATGATTGTGTAATGTTAACAATTTTCTTGTAAATGCCTATACAAGTTTATTATTATTTCCTAGTTGCATAGAAAGCGGCGAGATAATAAGAAGGAGATGTATGCAACGCATAGCACTCGCTATAATCAATATGATATTATAATACTCGTAGATACTTTAGGATGCAAGATTCTTCAACACAGAATAATAGAGTAACATCGAGTAACATTTAGCTGGAATGCACTGCAGTGAGAAAATCGTGAGATGGCATACAAGGGGTGGAACTGGCCGGAGGACGAAAAGAGATGTTCATCACTTAATAGTTACATCGATTTATTTCATCCAAACAATATGACATGTAATAAAAGTTGCCGATGTGACGGATCGCATTGTGAAACTAAAATGGCAATGAGCAGGTCATGTTGCTAGACAGGGAATGGACAGATGGGCACCTAGAGTCCTGGGATGGAGACTGTGGGACATGAAAAGAGGAAAAGGCCGACTTCAGAAAAGATGGGCCGACGATATTGTCCCCGTCGCTGGTAGTGGGTGGATCCAGAAAGCCCAAAGAAGAGAGGAGTGGAAAAAATTGGAAGAGGCCTACATCCAGCAGTGGAGAGATGGCTAAGAAGGAAGAAGAAGAAGACTATAGCACTAATATGTACGTCTGCGTGTGGTGGTGATTTCGGGAATTATAAATCCCATTTTATAACAACGATGACATTACATTTTGCATACAAAATACATAAAGGTGACACTTGCGCCGCTCACGCTTTTTTATAGCTGATTATCGTTTAGTTTATTCTTATTTGCAGAAACTGGCGGGTCTATAAAATGTCGTCTAGGAGAACTAAGTACTTATGACAAGTTTTCTAAAATTCGTTGGTGTTTTTTTTATCTGCTTTAGATCGAAGATGGAGTCGGTTTATTGTCGTCATATTTTGAGTAAACTTTAATATTAAATGATTTACGAAATGTACTAATTGATAGAAGGTATGAGTAGTAATGTTGTGTTTCATTAAGACAAAATGGCAAAACGTAACACTGATTTGTTAAAACTTGCAGTGTTTTTAAAAACACAAGAAAAAATGGATACTCACAAGCATGGTGTAATCAGTAATGAAATAATATATGATCGATGCGTGGTGTGTCTATACAAGAAAAAATGCCAGCGAAAAAACGATGTTGACCAATGCATCGATGTAACGTATTGCAATCCCTAAGCTTAAGACAACACCATAGAAGTTTTAATAAATTATACAAAGACAGTGTACAGTCCTTAGGGTCGTGTAGCAGGTTCTTCTCTATGATAATAACATTTGTAATTCCAATGATTATACAACCATTTATATGCATTGACGCCTGTGTGTATAATGTAATGCCAATGTATAATTATATTATGCACTTGTACTAGGTAAGGGCAGGGCATTGTGCATTGCAGGCGTTATTTAATTATAGACCTTACCTAGAAATAATAGACTATAGAGGAAACTAGTCGTTTTAGTGTTTGTCTATGGAATTTTCTAATAGATAACCCCAAGCCTCCGTGAATTCAAGCCCTGGCAGTCCTGGCACTAAAACAGTATGGCGGAAATCCGCCACCACAAATCGTAATTAGAAATTTTGAACTATAGTAGGTGTAATATGTACGGGTCATCGAAAAAGATGGAGCCTATTTTAAAAAGGTATAACTTTGGAACCATTCATGTTAAATGAGTGATTCTTTCACTGTATTGTAACTGATGAATGTAAGTTTTGTTTGATGCACAATACAATGCGATGGCTCATGCGCAGACTAACTGCGCGCTCGACAAAGCCAATCGGCGCAATTCATCAGGTGGCAGATGAATTCCGCAGATTGGCCTTATTCGATCGTGCAGTTAGTCTGCGCATGCGCTACTACATTGTATTGTGCATCAAACAAAACTTAGGTACATTCATCAGTTATCATACAGTGAAAGAATCACTAATTTAACATGAACGTTTCCAAAGTTATACCTTTTTAAAATAGGGTCCATCTTTTTCGATGACCGGGTATTAGTAGTGATTATTAAAAAAAAAACTATAAATAAGTGTAGTAGTGTACCTATTTACTACACGCTTTTATTATATTTGGCACGGACTTTAACACGTCTATATGTATCGATGCAAATTTTAATAACTTCCTGACTACTTGGAGACCTGAAAATTTGCAACCGTACGTAAATTGGCTGACAATTCATTTTATTTATTTACAGTTCAACAGTGCTAGCACACAATGAGACAATCATGATTCACATAGTAAATCCTCGGTTTGGTTATGAGCCTCTAGGAGAGGGCGTGAAGGAGACGTGATGGGCGCCTCACCACAGCGGTGTACGGAGGGAGATGTTATCTTATGTCTTATACAGCTTATACTATGAATAGTGCATTGCGGTTTGTAGATAATATTATGTACGTAAATTATGTGTTACTAGCTGTACCCTGCGCGCTTTGCTACGCCACAGACAACTGTCAATCCGTGAAAAAATATGAAATACGTACACTTTCTTGTTAGTAAACAGCATATTAATGCTCGCACCCCCCATACTACCTTCCCCTCCTACCAGTGACGAAAGGTGGATTTCTGCAGAAGGCAAGCCGGAGCTAACGTTTCTTATGGGATTACGTCAGATTAGACACTATTATAGCTATATTTTTTCCAAAAGGTAACTCGATGGGAATCGTGTTCTTAGGTAGCTTCGCGCCTGCCTCATACACTCCTGCTGGTATCAGAAGTGTTACTACCATCTTATCGATGCAAAAAAACTATGGATTGGACACTATTACTCATTTTTTCATGCCTTCTCCTACATATAATCTCTGCCTACGGGAGTATTACCAACTATTCATCTTTCCGAGACTCAGAACTATGGATTCGACACTAATATCACTTTTATTCATTCGCGCTGAATGATATATTGTGTTTTTTTACTCAAAAATAAATTATTTAATAATTATTACAGTTTTTTTGTTAGTAATGTTGGTAAATTTCATAATTTTGTACTAAAAATAAATTACAGATTTTTTCTCTATGAGTAAATTTTAGCCATTCATGTTTGCTATTTGACCTAAAATTTTAACGATGGTCTTTTCTAAAAAAAGTTTGCCGTAAATCGAATATTTGGGATAAAATACTAACACATATTGCAAAATAATCAATGAACAAATAATATAAATAAATAAATATAAAAATAAATAAATACTTACATCAAGAAAGCCTGCTATTATGATGCTCATTGTAAAAGTCTATTTATTTTTGTATACTTCGTTAAAAATATCATAAATAAAAATAACTTTTCAAAATCAACACTACAATAATAAACACATAACTACAGGCGAACAAAAGCGAACCTTAAATAAATAAAAATATTAAAAAATACACAATCACCAAGAATTAGTGAGGTCTACAGCGTGTTACATAAATATAGTGTTTAGTACCTACAGGATGTAGTTTTTTTAGTAACCAACAAATTCTACGGGGTGTGATGATGATAAAATTGTTTCGTCTTACCATAAGGGAGAATTTCACATGGGCGCGATCCATTTCTTATTGATGCAAGTAAAATTAGGGGAAATTTATAAATTAAAATTGTAAATTGTCATTGTTCTTATTTAATAATGGATAATAATTTAAAAAAAAATGTAATTATGTTACTTATTGTAGCCATTTAATGAAAATTGACGACTAAATTGACTAAATGGTGACAAAAGAGCGCTCACTAATAACAAATGAATTTAAAATTCTAAAGAATTAAACACTATTCTATGGGACATTCCAAATACGTAAACAAACGTGAATCGAATGTTCTTTTAAAATTTAAACATGGAACGAAATATCGAATGAATCAAAACGAAACTCGTTCTGTGCTGTCAAATTTTCAATCAAATTTCCTAGAACGATATTCTTAATTATCGTTTTAGGAAGTAATTTTATTTGATAATCATGTTTTTGTTTTATAATAAATAAATAAAATATCTCATTGTTTGTTTATATTAATAAATATATTCTAATGTTAGTACCTACATACACGTTTATGAGATAAGAAAATAAAATATAACAGCTAGGTACCTACGTAAACAACAAAATAAATTATTTGGAATGTCTATCAATAAATTCAAATATTCAAATCTGACAGAACGGAATGATTGTTTTTCTTTGTTGTGATTGGCTGATATAAAAAATCAGGTGAATTAGAAAGTCCATTCATTTGTTATAGTGTTTGTTTTTTTAAGTTTTTTTTTTAAATATGGCAACATAAGTACATTAATGAAAACAATGAATAGAAAAGATAGTTATCATTAAACATCCTGAAAAAGCATAATATTCAATATGAAAACCTTTGTGTACTTTTCGATGTTTCTATTTTCCAAATTTGAATTTTAAACTTCCGCGGATGTGCAATTATCGTTCTACAACAAATTTTCAAATCGGCGGGAAATCAGATTGACAAACGCGTTCGCGGGAAAAGCGATAGACAATCGAACGTAAAAGTGTTATTTTTTTCACACGGCATACACGCGCAAACTTTGTCGCAAGCACGGCCAATATCTCCGCACACACTTTTGAAAGCTGTGTATAGAGCGCGCCGACCAGACGACGAATGACTACTGAGGACCAGTATGGCTGACTGTATGGACTGTATGGAGTCAACAAGTGAACCAAGGAGTACTATCAGGGAATGAATCATTGGACATTATTATGTACCAGCTGTAACTCGTCAAAAATGACGCGGTTTGCGGGGTAGGCAGAGACTAGAGAGAACAGATCACCAGACTTTAATAACAGACCCTATCCTTACATGTATAATTATTGTGCGTACATTTTTATGGCAACTTAATTTTTTATTCAGCGTAGTATTCTACTTCATAATTAACATTCCCAGGACTTCTAAAAACATCGACAACCATCGATAACCAGTCAAAAAAACATGAGAATTACCACTTTGAGATTTACATTTTCTATTCCCTACCACTTTGTGATTTACATTTGGTCTGCATAAGCACTTTATGATTAAAATTTTCTATTCACTAGGTACCACTTTATGTTTACTTTGATATATACATATATTACCACTTAATGATTTACATTTTCTATTCACTACGATCCACAAATATTTGAGGAGGCAGTCGAACTTAGAGAAATCAAATACGTTTTTAAGTTTTTACTTTTGAATAATAATATGTGTTATTTTATAGAGTTTTTAAGGAGCAAAATGCTCTGAGTAAAATCATTATATTATTGCTTGAACTATTCCGTATGAGATTTCGTATGAGAATGTAAGCGCTAAATAGGAAGAATGTATGCAACAAAATTGATTTTCGTTCATTGCATAAAAAGAGATGCCGTCACGAAGTGTTTTAAATTCTGTACATGTATTCGAACAACTTGCAAAGGTTGCCACAGGGGCTGCGTTACATCGTTACCCGATTTCCACCAGAATTACGTAAGTTGATTGTACATAGTAGTCAGTAGGCATTAAACAGCTGAATTTACACCGACATATTGTAGCTACAGAATTACTGAATTGTTTTTATCAATCTGTCAGTTGTCACACTGCAATGTGATATTTTCAAAACAAACAACTTACTGTTTAATATGCAATGCCCACTTCATAATATAGTTTTAAACTTTATACTCGTAATACATACATATTACGTGTACCTGAGACTGCAAAAATGGGTCTGTGGAGGGAAAATTTCTCTTTTGAGGGAAAATTAGACTTCTGAGTGAAAGAAAAAGGTAGACTAATTTCTCCCAATGACCTATTTTTGTTTTATACTCTAGTAGTATTTCCGGATTGACTGTAAGATATTGATTTTGCAATAGGGACACCTCAAGGACACTACTATTGTCATGTTTTGTAACTCTGCATGATTTTTGGCTAATAAAGATTTATTTATTTATTTTATTACTGCCTCTTTTTAGGTAGGGTAAAGAAAATGGGGAAAAGCAACTAGAGATTGAGGGAAAAGTCATCTAAATAGTGGGGAAGAAATGAAAACAGACGGAATCCTATCTCATCTACCATTTACCAACACTCTAATGTGCCTACCTATTTACATTTCATAATAATGAGTTTCATGTTAGGTGGGTGAAAACCATTTGAAAACAGTAGTAATTTATTTAAAACCGCAAGGATTTTTAAACATTTGCAACGTTGCGACCACTTCCACAGCTGCGGCCTTTAAATTACACAACATTTTAAACTAAATTTCCTGCAGGTAACCAAAGCTAAAGATAATAATTAGTATTTTCAATGCGTAGGTATGGAGGTACGTAAATTGCATAGACGTGCGGAATATTAAATGGAAAATGATTGTAGGTGTCTGTTGCTATTTACCGCGATAAGGACTGGACAAAAGGTACAAAATTGTATCAATGTTTCCTGGTTCAATCGTAGTAAATGAAAACTATATTTTATGTTGTGGCGGTTGCATAGCATCAGGAGTAAACTGTGATACCAAATTCTATACGTCGAGAAACAGATCGATCGCGGATAAAATTGAACTGCAATTTTGCCGCCAGCAATGACATTTCTATTGAAATTCTACAAGTGTTGCCACAATGGTTTATTTATTTAATATATACGGCACCAGTGTGCCTTTAACAATATAATAGTCAATGATAAACACGGGGAGAGAGTACAAATATAGTCAACGAAAAATCAATCAGAAGAAGAATTAAAAAATAAAAAATAGTTATCTAAATATGAATAGTCAATAGTGAATGCAAATTTGTTAAAAATAAAATAATAATAATTCATATAAAAACATCACCAAATAGCCACATTACCCACCCTCATCGAAAACCATCTCTTGACAGACTTTCGAGAAACGAGTTGCTATCTTTCGGAAAAAAGATCAGGGATGTTTTTAACATTTTTTTGAGAAATCTATACAAGATATAAAAAACTTCTTACGGTCATTTACTAGATAAAGGTTCAATGTGTCTACCCTATTTTTTTCCAAAGCATATTTAGTATGGTTGTTGAGATCTAAGCTCTCCCGTTTAAATATATATATATTTTTGTAATGTCGATAACCTAGTCTTGATTGATGTGTACTAGCACTACTAGCTAAAATAAGACGTTCTTTTTTCACTTATTTTAGTTCGGAAAGTTACAGAATTGAATCAAGTGTATTGAGTATTATTATTATTAAGCGTGTCAAACCAGAAAACTTATATTGATTTCCAGTGCTGTGCGAAGCGCACAGCACATGGAGACGCGGCAAAAACATCTTCCTCAGTACATGTGACAGGGCACAACGGGCACTCCCACAGATGTTGCATGGTCTGCGCTGCCCCGCAGTCGCATGCACCGGATTCTTCCTGTAGAAAGCCCCATCGCTCCCTATTATCGCGGCAGTTCCCAACCCCACACCTCAGGCGGTTTAGAGTAACCCATGTCCTGAAGTGTAGTTCGCTTCCTGCAGGAAGGTGTTCTTGCGCTACGAAGGGTTCGCATATTTGTGAATTTTCCGCCCACCTGCGTAAACGTTCAGAGGGAACAGGTCCTTGTATTGGAGACGAGGCGTCTAAAAAGGATCGTCTAGATATAAGACGTTTTGGTGGGGGGACATGGTTGAACAGGAGGTGTTTCGGGTCTGTCTCTTGTAGGCTTCTCTCAACGTCTGTTGCCACGCTTCGTCTTACATCCGGAGGCGCAATTCCCGCTAGGCAGTACAACTTATGAACCGGAGTTGGTTTTAGGCAGCCGGTTATCAGTCGGCATGTCTGATTTAGCGCTACGTCCACTTGCTTTGCATGCGCGGAGCGGGCCCATACTGGGCATGCGTATTCTGCAGCAGAGTAGCACAGTGCCAGTGCAGTTGTACGGAGTGTATGCGGTTTCGCACCCCAGGTGCTTCCTGTCATTATTTGTAACAGGTTGTTTCGAGCGCTCGTCTTCATCTTAACATTGTGACAGTGTGCCCTATATGTCAGTGTGCGATCTAATGTCACCCCAAGGTAGGTTGGATTGTTCGTGTGTTTCAGTTGTATCCCCTCCCAGCTGACTTTAAGGGGTCTATTTGCCTCTCGGTTCCTGAGATGAAATGCGCTGATTTGCGTTTTAGTTGGGTTTGGTTTCAAATTGAGTATTAAATAATACGGAATCGATTACACGCTCAGTACTCATATGTGTAATCGATTCGTTTCGTCTAGTCTTGTAACATGTTGATCATTGAGAAGAATCATGGACTGATATTATGATTAGTGATTCTTTGATTTAATTTTTAGCGGTCGTCGAGGTGCCGGCCGGCGCCCAATGTCGCCAACTTTTGAGGGCACCTTCCTTTTATAGTCTTATTGTAACTACTACTACACCATCACGGTTGACATTATATCCTATTAGCTCAGTCCTTTTGCAGCACGAAGTCGGCAAAATTAATAACAGATGGGACTCTATGCAGTATGATACCTTAGGGTGGGATGTTTCAGAATATCAGGCGTCCCCCCCGCCACACCTGACGCGTCACCCCCCTGGCCCCCCGAATAGGTCCCCCTACGTGGTTTTCATCTATTTATCAAAAAATTGTAACAGATAGAAGGAAAATGTTAAGGACAAAAATAGTCCTTAATAAATTCTCTACAAAATAGGTAAAGCACATTTTTTGATAGGACTAGTAATTTACCCGCAATAGCCGGTGAAAATATCGTAATTTTTTAATAAGAACCAAAAATTTTTTATTTTACTCAAATTGCTGAAAATTCATAAGAGCTACAAGAAAATGGTCAAAGAATGAATTAATTGCTATAGTTTTAGCTATAAAATGAGCTATTATTTATTTTTGCACGGCTCATAGTTTTTGAGTTATAACATAAAATTCCAATGACAGAAGTCTTAAAAATGGAACTTTTCATACAATTTGTATTGAAATGCTGTGATATTAAAATTTAGGTTACGCCTGTTTTTCA
This sequence comes from Ceraclea dissimilis, assembly GCA_963576895.1. NCBI lineage: Eukaryota > Metazoa > Arthropoda > Insecta > Trichoptera > Leptoceridae > Ceraclea > Ceraclea dissimilis. Next base: position 15,666,346 of record OY756373.1, read on the forward strand.
CAAGTATGTGAAAGATAAAAAATGTATTGGAGTATGACTGGATTTTGTAAGTATTTTAAGGTATAATTCTTTAGAAGTTCAATACACTTTTGCCAGCCATATTTCAAAGCCGTATCCCAGTTTTGCAGAAGGATTCGTCAAGATCATTAAAGAAGAAAATTTAGTGTATGTCTGTGTAAGATACGAGGTTCGGCTGAACACTTCGTAGCCCTGAGAAAAAAATGTACAGACCAGTTTAAGTTCATTATTGATATAGATAATTTAAACTTCATTAGGGCTATTTACAAAATTTGAGATCGATAGGACGACGCTGGCACTCTTGGCACCATTTTTATTTCAACGTGTTTGACATTTTTGTGAAAATGTGAAATTGTCAGCTGCGATCCGTGATAAAATATTATTTTATCTAAGGTCATAGACCGACACGAACCATAAAAGAAATATCGGGTTCATTAATGGAGTCTGTTCCATCATATGCCATGATTAGAAAGTAAGTGCCAGATTTTGAATGGGCACAGCAAGGTGTCAAACACAACCCTTGAAGCGGAAAGCAATAAAATGCAGTAGTTCTGGAGAACGTCGATAAAGACATGGATTAATTTTTCAAAGATCGCGGAATTATTAGTTAGGTGATAGCAGAGATTTCAGTGATCTGATTTTAATCAGTAGTGTTCATCTTAACTTCAGAACAGGACTTGTACAAACCCTCGAATCGCCGGGTGCCAATGCTTTTGACCCATATCCTAACCTTGAGGAATCCTTCTGGAAAACTGGGATAATGGCTTTGAAACATGACTGGCAAAAGTGCATTCAACTTCGAAAGGATTATATCTTGAAATACTAAAAAGACCCAATCATACTCCAATACATTTTTTATCTTTCACATGCTTGTGAAAAACAGGCTTAACCTAAATTTTAATATCACAGCATTTCAATACAAATTGTATGAAAAGTTCCATTTTTAAGACTTCTGTCATTGGAATTTTATGTTATAACTCAAAAACTATGAGCCGTGCAAAAATAAATAATAGCTCATTTTATAGCTAAAACTATAGCAATTAATTCATTCTTTGACCATTTTCTTGTAGCTTTTATGAATTTTCAGCAATTTGAGTAAAATAAAAAAAATTTGGTTCTTATTAAAAAATTACGATACTTTCACCGGCTATTGCGGGTAAATTACTAGTCCTATCAAAAAATGTGCTTTACCTATTTTGTAGAGAATTTATTAAGGACTATTTTTGTCCTTAACATTTTCCTTCTATCTGTTACAGTTTTTTGATAAATAGAGGAAAACCACGTAGGGGGACCTATTCGGGGGGCCAGGGGGGTGACGCGTCAGGTGTGGCGGGGGGGACGCCTGATATTCTGAAACACCTCACCCTAAGGTATCATACTGCATAGAGTCCCATCTGTTATTAATTTTGCCAACTTCCCCATACATTGATTTCCTAAAGTGACTGAACTATATGGAGTAACCGTGATGATAATATAGTCACATAGACATTTGGTTGAAATTGGAAGCTAACGAACTTCGTCAAACTTCGCATCATAATGTCACGCTTGTGAGGTTGTGTAGCAAATTTCAAGGATCTTACGGTTACTTTCACTGTAATAATCATGCTATCGATATGCAAATATATGTAGTTATACATACGTCAACCAATGATATTCACTTGCATCTTATCCGAATCTCGATAGATGCCGTAAGGATAAGTAATTTTTGTAATTATGCCGCAATATATTCACAGATTTATGTAAGTACTTACTGATTCACATAGATGCAGGCAGTATATCTATTGTTCTTCAAAATTGAGGCCAAAATCTATGCAAGTAGGTTGACCTACAAAAAAACAAACTTGTGGAATGGGCCATTTAGACTGAAAATGATACATGATCGTGACAACCTGTAACCCCCCCCCCACGCAATTAATATTGCATCAAAAAAAATCGACGTCGCGGGGGGGGTTCCCTAGGAAAAGCTACAAAGACTAAAACTGTCGACCTTGGGAAAAATCGTAAAGCGAAGGGGGAGGGGGGGGGGGGGTGTTGAAGAAAAGTCGATGAGAATTCTGTAAAAACAAAAAAAATGGAAATGAGCGAGCGCCGCCCTCTAAAGTCTCTGCCGCCCATAGAACCCGGCCTACTCAGCCTTTTGGCAAATTCGGCACTGCAGTTCTGCGATAAGTTCGCCCTCGTTAACAATGATTTATAATCTGTACTTTGTCAATTTTTAATGTTTAAATGTATTTCTTGTTCACTTGAATATTAAATAAATAAATAAATATAAGTAGATATAATTTTTATCACCGCAGAGGTAGTCTACGTAACTACAAATTCCAACCGACCATAAGATTCATAATCTTAATCATCTCAGTAGAGAAAACTAGAATTATTATTGCTGTATTATGCAGAATCGAAATGAGGTTTACTAGTGCCTAACAAAACAACATACATGATGTAACAAACAGTTTTACTGGTCTCTTCTCCATTCTTTCGGGTGTACCGTCATACCGTGTGTAGATTGTCGATGTTGTCGAGCTTTCGGCCTACGTGCTGAGGCCATCTTCAGGACTAATGTAGTGCTCGAGAATCTATTACTACACGGTACACCCAAGAAGAATGGAGAAGAGATTAACAAGGACCGAGAAAATTTACAAAGCAGTTTTACTGGTATTAGTAGTGGCAATTGAAAGTACTATTCTTGGAATAGGGGACTCCCGATCCTTTTAGAATAAAATTGTTTTCTAATGGTCTGCACAATACAATTGAAATAAAATGAGAAATATGTGTTTTCCCACCCCGCTGTAGGACCGTCTCATACAGCTGCATCTTCGCCTCAAGGTACGGGACGGCCCTGTATATAATGAAGTCCAACTAATTAATTTATTTAATGTAGCTTACTCTATAAAACATATCTTAATTAAATATATTAATTAATACAATCATACTAGATATACATAAGTACTTAACATTAACATAACATTACCTACTGTGACTGCACGCAGAGAAATACATATCTTCATATACTAGTTCCTATCAAGAGATGTAATTAATTAAAATGACGTTCAAGTGAAACTAAACTAAATCTCGTTTTTTTCCATTAAAATAACTCATAATGTATAAAGAATTTAATAAGTAGGTAATAATAATGATCATTAAAATCTACTTATTAGCTCTCCCTTTTGTGATGGATGGATTTCATGCACAGTATCCACGAATAACTATTGGAGTATGCCTTCCAAATATGGTCTCCTTATTTCGAGAAAGATATTGTGCTGTTGGAGAGAGTGCAACGGAGATTCATCAAACTGGGAGTGGGGCTTAAGGAACTTACATATGAAGAACGGCTGCAGGCCCTGGGACTAACCACGCTGAAGGAAAGAAGAATGAGGGGTGATCTCATTGAGACTTTTAGGCTGGCCACAAACGTCCCGAAGTTCAGTTCCGGAATTGACCGTTTTGCAAAAAGGTTCCGACCAAAACCTCTTTCTGAATTTAAAATCGGGGTGACGCTGAAGTCAGAGAGAGGTTTTGATCGGAACTTTTTTGCAAAACGGTCGATTCCGGAACTGAACCTCGGGACGTGTGTGGCCAGCCTTAAGGTGCTGAATGATTACTACGACTGTCCTGAGCTGCCCAACATCTACATTCGCAATCAAAATGAGCATTTGCGTGGCCATAGCCCGAAGCTCAACAGAAGTGTGTTTGCCCAGAATCCACATAAACACTTCCTAAGTAACAGAGTTGTGGACACAGAGTGTAGAACAGGCTGCCCCCGGATCTGGTTGTTGCTGAGTGAATGGCTTTAAGAATGGACTTGACAGATTACTGTGATGTCATAAACACTTGAGCTCAAGCACGTCAGCTTTATGCTGCCTGCTTGACTACACACATAATAATAATAATAACTTAAATTTATAAGGCAAACGGGGCAGCTATTTATGTATTTACATATTATATACAAAATCATAAGAAAAACATAGCATGGAATGTGATTCAACTGAGCATGAGCCCGTACTTATTTTGCACAGCTACTTCCCCTGAAGAAGCCTACCAAAGAGTGTGGCGAAACGTTGGGTATGAAAACAAAGCCCATTCGACCACCGCCATACAGCCAAATCAAACCATTGACTCCGGTCGTGAAAGCCTTCAGACTTTTACTTTTTTTTTAATGTTTGTGATGCCTGGATAAGAGCATTTTATATGTCGTTGATCTACAGAGTTTAGTTCTTAGATAGATTATGGTGTACTTCTCTGCTATGCCTTATCCTCGCGATATACAAAATATCTTCATGGTGTATAATTTCTCTCTACTGAATGTATGGTGAAGCGTAATGGGTATGGACTGGTAGGACCGAGACTCATCTGGATTCGTTTCAAGGTAGGCATGACCAGGCTGTTCCTTATTATAGGTTACGGTCCAGGGAATGATGCCTTGGATGATGAGAAGGATGAGTTTTGGAACTTAGTGCGGGAGACAGCGGATAAAAGAAGAGCGAATGAAAAAGTAATATTGGCAGGTGATCTGAATGGTTGGGTCGGTGTCAGAAGGAAGAATTTTGAGAGAGTGTTGGGATTGCATGGCGATGATAGGGTGAATGATAACGGGAAAAGAGTGTTAGAAGTATGTTTAGAGTTGGATCTCTTTGTGGCGAACACATTCTTCGCACACAAGGAGATCCACCAGTACACTTGGCAAAGAGAGAGAGTTGATCGTATTGAAAGGTCGATGATTGACTTTGTATGTGTGGACTCTGAGCTCCGGAAGGCGACAAAGGACACCCGGGCATTTCGGGGCGCCGGACTGTGGACGGATCACTTCCTTGTGATAACAAGGATTGATCTTTTCTCCGGTTGGCGCTCGAGGGCTCGGAAGTTGGAGCCTGTACGGAGAATCAGGGTCGAAAAACTGAAAGAGACGAATGTTAGGGATGAATATGAAAGACTAACTAACGAAAGGCTAGAAGTACATGATGATGAGGAACGCTCGACGAGTGAACTATGGAATGTTATGAAGGAGGTGCTAGTAAAGAGTGCAAGAGAAGTATGTGGAGAAGCGTTGGTAGGAAGGAAAAAAGGTGATGCGTGGTGGGATGATGAGGTGAAGGATGCTGTAGTGAGGAAAAAGAAAGCGTGGAATGATGTGCTTGGTGCGAAACCAGATGATGGAGGTGAGAAAGAAAGAAAGAAGAATATATATAAAGCGTGTAGGAAAGAAGTGAAAGAAATGGTTTGCCAGAAAAAGAGAAAACTTGAGGAAGAGGAATGTATGAAATTATCGAGAAACGCCGATGAGAATTTGAAAATATTCTGGAAGGAAGTAAAAAGAAAGAGATCTGGAAGTGAGAAAAACAGTATGAATTGCATCAAAGATAAGAATGGTGATTTAGTGATGAATGGAGAAGAAGTTGTTGAAAGATGGAAAGAATACTTCGAAGAATTGTATGAAAGTGGTACTAGTACAAACCAGACGAATGTAGCAGATAGTATGAATGTAAATATTGCTGAGGACGAGGAAATACGTATGAATGAAGTTGTGCTTGCATTGAAAAAAGCAAAGAATGGTAAAGCTGCGGGACATGACTGTGTGGCCATAGAGTTCATCAAGCAAGGTGGCCCGAAGATTCTCGAGTGGTGCCTGAGGCTCTTCAACTTGTGCTGGGAGAGTGGCTGCACTCCTGAGGATTGGAGGAGGGCAGTCATCTGCCCTTTGTACAAGGGGAAAGGCTCAAGGTTGGAATGCGGCAGTTATCGGGCTATCAGTTTGCTGAGCTCTGTGGGCAAACTGTATGGAAAGGTATTGATTGAAAGAGTAAGAAAAGTGACTGAAAGTAAAGTATGGGATGTGCAGGGTGCTTTCATGAGTGGCAGGGGGTGCACCGATCAGATCTTCTCCCTACGGATGGTCGTGGAGAAGCTTCTGGCTAAACACCAGAGGCTCTTCTGCGCGTTCGTGGATCTGGAGAAGGCATACGATCGTGTGGACCGAGAAAGACTGTGGCGTGTACTGTCGGAATATGGGGTGAGCGACCGACTGATTGGCGCAATCGCGTCTCTATATACGGAGAGCTCTGCTTGTGTCAGGGTGAATGCTGCGTTGTCGCAGTGGTTCACTCTCACAAAAGGGGTTAAACAGGGTTGCGTCATGTCGCCTTGGTTGTTCAACCTGTTCTTCGACTACTGCATGCGTCCTCTGAATGAGCTGAATGTTGGTGTGGACCTAAATGGAGTGAAAGTATGTGCGTTAATGTTTGCAGATGATTTAGTGTTGATGGCTGATGATGAATGTGAGTTACAACGGATAGTATCCTGTGTGTACGAAAGCTGCGATATGAATGGTATGAAAATGAATGTAAATAAAACGAAAGTATTAGTGTTCGAAAGAGAGGAAATAAGGACAAATTGTGTGATAAAGGTTGGTAATGACTGTCTGGAGCAAGTGGATGAGTATGTATATCTGGGAAGTTTGTTTACTAGAGATGGACGCTGTGATGGAGACATTGAAAGAAGGAAGCTGGCCGGTACTAGGACGAATGGTGCGCTCGGTCCGATTGTTAGTAGTAGCAATGTGTCTATGAAAGCAAAAGTGCTAGTGCACAATGCTGTCTTGGTGCCGACCCTGATGTATGCTAGTGAGACGTGGACGTGGATGAAGAAGGATGAATCAGGGTTGAATGCAGTAGAAATGAGGTCATTAAGAAGAATGTGCGGGAAAACGCTGAGAGATAAGATAAGGAATGAGGTTATTAGGGAAATGAGTGACTGCAAGACTGGTGTAGTGACAAGAATGAAAGTAAACAAACTAAGATGGTTTGGGCATGTTGAGAGAATGAATGATGACAGGATGACAAAAAAGATATATCTGAATGAGCGAAGAGGGGTGAGAAAGCGCGGCCGTCCGAGACTGACCTGGTCCGATCATGTCGACCAGATCCTCAAGGATGGACGCGTTTTGAGTAAAAGGAATCGGAGAGCGTGTATGACTAATTGCATGAATGTGACGGAAGCTAGGAGTGTGTGTAAGGATAGGGCTGTCTGGCGCTCTGTCCTCTCTGCCTACCCTGCAAGGGATGTGGCGTGAGGGTATAGATAGAGATAGATAGTATAATTTCTCTGATGGTCTACCTAATCCTCACGATACGCAAATACCTTCATGAACACGACATTGTCTGCATGCCACCGCAATAGAAAGAGACGGCCTCATACAATACTGAGAAGGCGCCATGATTGGTCATTCAGCCGCCACAAAGATGACTCATAAATGGAATAAAATTCGAATAAATAATCAACCAGCAACATACTTCTTCATCAGAAGGTTTAACTTATTCAACAGTGGTTAAAAATATGATCACAGTATGGAATAGACATTTTGTTGAAGTGTCTGCAGTTTTGTTTCTCGTTACCCTTGGTTACGTGAGGTAAACAATTGAAATATTCCGAATTTGAATTCCTTTGCACAAGAAAGTTTTATTGTGTTTTATTGTTCTACCTGATGACAGGTGGTAGGAGAAATTAAGTTTGAAATTATTGCAACTTGTCAATGTTTTTGTATGGTTTATTCAATTATTTCAACTTGTAGGTACAAATATCTAAAGTTAAAAGAATTATCTGTCAAAACCAATAAAACCCATCTGTCTGTACTCCAATTACACAGTTTGCGCAATTATTTTTTGACAATTTAACAATTAAAAGTAGAAATATAAGTCATTTTTACATAAACAACGTTAAAATATGTTAAAATAAATCAAAGTGACTTACAAATCCTTCGTTTATGTTGATTGTATAGATCCCAATGCTAGATCCTTGATCGAAATGATTCATGTTAACTGTAGACATTATTATAACTTAAAACAAAACTTTTCACGAACAATAATCAATCAAAAAACACTGTAAACATTAAACAATTGTTAAAATCAAACACACACTTCATTTAAACAAACATTTCACACAATATTTCGTTGTTTAATTTGGTAATTGTGTCACAAATTTGTGGTTTTTCGTATTTATATTTCGCGACGTTGCGAGCATGTGTTCGCTTCTCGGCATTCCGCGATCACCTGAGTAGATTAGTAGAATTTTAATGACCACCGCGAGTGAATGGATCTCAGGTAGATGTTATTGTATTTAATTGAAATGAATTGACAAAATAAGCTAATAGTAGTTAACTATATTGAATTATTTGCACGAAACCATTGTATTTTTATGATTGTTTGACTGGCGTACCAAATTGAGTTATCAATCGGTTTTATCATGCTTCGATGTTTATCATTTATCAAAGTCAAGTTTATACCGCAGATAGCTAACTTTTAACTATTTTATTTTTATGATATTTTTTTATTTTGTCCGACAATTGAGGGTAAACTGCTAGTCAAACGAAAAAAATGTATAGATTTTTTTTTTGTAGAGAATTTAGTAGGGATTATTTTTACTACTTTCTGCTATTTCTTCCTATATTCCCCAAAAATGTAAAATATCGGGATGATGTATGACCCTAAATCTAAACTTTTATTTATGTAAATCACATTTCGATAAAAAAAAAACAGATATAGGCCATATATATAGGCCATATTTTAAGCAGGCATCTGCATAAGTGAATGTTTAAGGCTGATGAGAAGAGACCGGACTATATGCATTTGCATATTTTGGCATTTTATTCATGATTTTGCATATTTCGACCAAAATCTACTGACCTTGCATATTAAGGTACTTACATTTTCTAAAAATTTAACCGCATTTGTAAATTTTAACGTTTTCAAAAACAAAAATGTGGGTGTCTAGTTGAAAATGTGAGGTCAGTTGGGGCAAGTGCCCCCACGGGGCTAGTGCGTCTTCGGACTATAACTTGAAAAGCGATGCAATTCCAACAGTATGTCATTTGAATTTCGATACTTCGCGCCAAAATGATTCACAAGGTCAATTGTGGGTGTCACTGCATGCTTAGTTTTGTTACAATTTGCCACATTGCAAAATCAGTTTTTTGATCTACAGGTGTGAGTTCGGAGTGGTGTCAAAAAAAGTTAATAATATTTGGAAATACGCAATATTTTTTAATTTAATCAAGGTAAGTGGTTTTATATTGATATATTCTTTGTTTTAATTATGTTATTTTAGTTATTATTGCAATGTTTATACTTTTTTATTGCAATTCAAAATTCTAACCTATTTAGTTGTTGAGGTGGCAAGTGCGTCCAGCACCTATGGGGTAAGAGCGTCTTATGGCCGCACTTTCCCCAATCCAGGTGTTTCAAACCATAATAATAAAAGGTGTTCATACATTCCGTGTACCTACTATTTTTATGGAATGTTTTGTGCATCAGTTTTTGGATCAAATGCATAATATAAATTAAAATATGATGTGAATACTGTACTATTTTAATACTGTCAAGAATAATATTCTATATATATATAAAATTTTATTTGTATAATAAGTATTTTTTTTTCAGATTTCAGTATAACTCAATAACAATGGTACGAACATACATCAAAAAGAAAAATGGACCATCGTGGACTAAAGAAAACTTACAAAAAGCAGATAAAGCAATAAAAAATAACGAAATGTCAGCACACAAAGCTTCAAAAGTATTCAAAATCCCTAGGACGACGATTAGGGACCGTTTGAATGGTAGGAGGGGTGTGAAATCTTCTTCATTTGGTACTTACATGTTTTTTTTATAATTATTTTCATTATTATACCTAAATAAAGTTATTTCAGTACCAATACTAAAAATGTTTTTTATTTAATTCCAATTAATTACTGGTTTAACACCCCTGCTAAGTCCACCTATGTCGCACTTACCTCATGATTTTAAAAAAACACTGTGATTTGCTGTACGATCACTTTTACAACAAATATTGTGGATGGATATATTGAATACATGTATTTATATCTCAGTAACATAAACAAGTGCCTGAAAACACATCATTGGGAGTTTTATTAGCAAAGGATGCACTTGCCCCATGTGGTGGGGGAGTGCGTCCAGAAGACACGTTGTAGAAAAAACTATAAAAAGTGTATAAAATATAAGAGAAAGTTATGGTAAGCACTATAAATAAAGAGTAAAATACTTAAAGTTTATGTAGTTATAATTTTCAACTGCCCAATATTTGAATTAAAGTGACAATACAACGGCAAAGTCATCTCATCAAAAAATAGTACGCACTTGCCCCAACTGACCTTGGTAGCTAAATAAAGTAATTAATAAAAAATAATTACCTAATCATATATTTTTTTTAAATACAAGTTTTTATGATCTCACATCCTAGAACTGTTTTTCGTAGGGAACCTGTATAAAGGTTTCTTAGTTTTTCGCAATCTTCCAAACAATACCAAACATAAATTAAATATAGTAAAGGTAAATAAAATCTTGTAATTTGTTGTATTTATTTCAATTTATGTTGCATATTTTCGTACTTTTTGGTGATTTTGATGCATATTTCGGGTATTTATGATGCATATTTGCATACATATTTCAACCATTTTAAGTTGCATATAATCCGGTCTCTACATATAGTATATCAATCAACAGATGCATCTACGTAACTCTAACTACATAGTTAGCAGGCACATAATAAAAATACATGTATGTACTACATATTGTACATACTTAATGGAATGTAAATAGGTATTGTAATGAAGCTGAAGGTATTTGAGAACGTGCGCATGTTTTATTATACAGGAATATTATTATACACCTCTAATGGCGTTTTATCTAAGTGTATAAGTTACAGGTATGTTTCAATAACAATCAAATTAACAAGTCGTAAGTGTAAATACATAATACCTACTCAATTATATGTAGTTATCTATTAGTATTAGTATCGAATATCAATGCCCATCGCCTAATACTGAGACCAAAATGTTTGCAGTGATCCATCCACCTGAGTTTTTAAGTAGCGACTTTCCGACCAAGACCAGAAAAAGACCACAAAAAGGATAGAAGAGGATCAATAAAGGCCGGAAAAATACAGTGAAAAGCCTGAAGATGACTTTGTATAGACAAAGTCGATCAGAAAAAGACCAGAGGAGGATTAAAAAAAAAGACTGTCAGACTACCAATCGAAATACGCAACTAAAATTGCTAATGCTGGATTTCACCAACTTTTTAGGTGAGGAATATCGTCAGAGATAAGAGCCACTTAGCACAAATTTTGCATGAAAAATAATGACAAGTCCGCTATTTCTCATCGAAATAATTGAAAAAAGAAGTATTATTTTAGTTAGTACCTACCTACGCACATGCCACTTAATTAGTTACAGAATATTACCTAGTAGGTAGATAAAACTAAAATTATTTAAGTAAAGCGATTTGTATTCGGCAGATAATGGTGATGGAAATCCCGCATATTTCGCAAAATAAAAGATAAAACGTTAGCAGATGAGATATTACATATTAGGGAAATAGAAATTTAATATTCGCAAATTCAAACTCTCAAAATGTTTATGCGCGTGTAACATAATCGTACGACGCGTAATAAAACGGGTTTTCCCCCTCCGATAGGTAGTTGATTTTTTGCGCGGGAAAAGAGTTCTAATTTCCTCTATTGTCTATGGAAGTGTCAGTTACGACGATTCATTATTCGGCCCGAAAATAGGCGCATGCACTTGTACGTGACTTGTACGTGATTTATTTCAGGATTTTTATTTTTTCACAGGATTTCGGCACCCGTATTTCGGCCGAATAGTGAATCGTTCAGTTACGGGCTTCGAGAAGGTTACGAGGCCGAGGTAATATTAACACAGAGGCCGGGTCTAAGTGACATAAGAAGCTGATGACGTCACACTTTGTGGGAAGCAAACGCATACCCCATAGGGTGAGAGTAGGTATTTCGAATGCTTGACCCCAAGACAGGTACAATAATAATATTCTCGAATCTTGAACCATATTTCTCACCCCTTCTAGAAGTTTCGAATTGATTGACAGTAGGGTGACTGGTCCAGGAATGGGATTCTTTATATACATATTATATCAGTGATTCATTTTATCTTATGGTGAGACAGAGGGAATCATCTCTTAGGTTGACTGTGTTCTTCTCAAGGTGAATATATATGACTCATCATTGTGGATCAATTTCCAGGAATTTCAGGTATCATTTCAATCTCACAATTATTACTATATCTATATTATGCGGAGGCAGACTTGCCAACACACTTCTGGGTATTATCAGCCAGAAAAGTCTAACTATATTATCATTCATGATTGATATATAAACTCATTAGCCTGGGAAACATTCACCTATCCAGATATCACGGATATCAAATGATTAAGCTCAGATATACTGCTCCATATAAAATACAAGCTAAGTGCCTTAAATATCACCATTTTTGAAAACGTATTTGCTTTAGGTGACAGTTTAAAATTGCTATAAGGTGTAAAGTTGTATAAAAATGCTTCAACTAGTACCTAAGTTTTAATCCGTATGAGATTTGCATAGCCAACTAAAGCTACTCCTGCATATAGGTAACCTCTGTAGCCTCCAATGCCGCACTCCGACTGGTTGATAGCCAGCTGGTTCCTGGTTTCTTTACCTATTAGGTTGTTATTCAAAGTGTCCATCTGCATTGGTCAGAAATACAGAATTCTCTTCTTGTAATGGAATGTAATAATAACAAGTCCCAATCCCACCAACTACCTAGGAAGGAGAGCCCTAAGAAATTTCCATACAAAAACAGAGATAATATTCTATTTATTTAGTTATGGAGCGTAAGTCCTGCAATAATTCCATATAAAATGCAACATGCAACTCACCTAACTGAGGTGATTCTGGGCGGAGATATTTGGGCACCTAACGTAGGTGAGCTGCATGTTGCATTTCATATGGAATTATTGCAGGACTTACGCTCCATAACTAAATAAATAGAATATTATCTCTGTTTTTGTATGGAAATTTCTTAGGGCTTTCCTTCCTAGGTGACGGATGGTGGGATTGGGCATTAGACTTTTTCTATGTACGATAAACTATGTATGTCTATCTGTGCAATAGTAAATATGTATGTGAGTTTTATAGGAAAACTAAACATCAACAAAGAATCATAGTAAACAAATTTATTATGTCAATATATTAATTACCTCTATGAAAACATGTGTACTTAGACCTCCATTACAATTGATGGAACATGAATGACATTCAAAATTAAAGAAAAGCAACAAGACAGCAGTGTTGAGAGAAAGGGGCACTATTTAGTCACGACATACTGCAAAGTATTTAGATTGTGTATTCAAGTTCAGATTCTTAAAAAAAAAAGCAATTATCTAGTGTATTGTTGAAGGAGTTGGTGGTGGGAGTAAGTACAAGTGATTCCTCACACTGCCAGCTCTATTGGTTGTGTTTGTGTTTTGGTGTGTTGGATGTGTAGGTATAATGTTGTCTATAGCTTCAGTTGATGTCCTCTCAGGTGCACATTAGAGCTCATGGTGAACATAGCTGGTAGTATCTCACAGGACTACCTAGTGCTCATACACACAGTATATCTCAATAAGATCCCCCGATCACGTCTCTCCTTCAATGATGTTAAATTTCTATGGGAACTGACTAAAACATCTATTTATTTGTATCACTGGGTGGAGAATCTAACAATTTTTTTAATATGACGGCTACGGTACTCATATTAGCTTTATCAGAACTATCACGAGCAATGGCGCCCATTAGCGCCCCAAAAACTTTCTTCTTTCCGTCTCTGTATTGTTCTACAACATCCTTTTCCTGATCCATAATTTTCCGACACAATTTGGTAATCTCAATTTCATCGTTGATAAGCATCCATTTGTTTGTCTCAACAATCGTCTTCGGCGAAACATCAGTATGGCCGTTATTCAATAAAATATCTAAAACTTTTCTCGCCGTTACTAAATTTATAACATTATTTTGTACGAGATCGCACAGTTCTCCGATGGTTTCGGATTTTACGTCACAATCGGCTAAATCTATTTTGTTTTTGTTTAAAATTGTCAGTAATTCGTTAATCAATATATTAACGACTGTCGTAGGTTTTCTCTTTGTGTTTGACGTGATATCTTCGAAATATTTCAGTAGTTTGTCTTCGTTGACCAACTGTACAGCATTAACGTTTGAAATCCCCTTTTCTTTGACTAATCTCTGTCTGGTTTGCGCAGGTAATTCTGGGATTGTTTTTAATAAAAGAGGAACAGATACTAATTCTGGAACATCTTCTTCGGTCATGTTTAACACTAGAGGTGGGAGGTTTGGTTCTGGCATGTATCTGAAATTAAACGAGTTGACATTAGACATCAAATTGTTTCAGAAAAATTAATGAGTGGGGCGGGAAAAGAAGAAGATTCTGCCGTGACCATGTGTAGAGAATGGACAATAACAGACTTCCACACGTGGTGGCTAATAAGATCCCAGAAGGCAACCGCCAACCAGGAAGACCAGCAAAGAGGTGTCGAGACAGTTGGAGTTCGCTGTCCCAGGACACCCCCGTGCAAGAAACAGATCCCCGGATCTAGTGCAAGAGAAAGAAGAAGAAGAAGATTGAGTTTATTAAAATATCCACTCTTTTTTATATTATCAAGTGCCCTGTATAAGCCAGGCATTCAAAAACTTCCATGAGAAATTTCACACCTTTTTTAGCAATGGGGTTCACTACCAGGTATTCATTCTATTCTATCCCCCTAGGCCGCATCCCCTGTGGGGTAAGCAGAGAGAAAAGAACTTTAGACTTCCCTATCCTTACACGCAGGGGTCAGGGCAGGCCTGCAATGACCATCCAGAGGCTGTACACATCAGAGCTGCGCCAGGGTGGAATGACATGGGAACAGGCAACGGAGTTGGCCCAGGACAGAAATGCCTGGAAAAACTGGGTGACGACCACATGAACGTGGATATGTATGTATGTATGTATCCTTACACACACATCGTGCTGCCATCACATTTATGCAATTCGTCATCCCCACTCTACAACTAATTTCACTCAAAATTGGTCTGTCCTAGATCATATTATTGTCGATAAGATCAAGCTAAGTGGTTCTTGGACAGACACACTCCCTTACATCTCTTCTTTTACTTTCTAGCTTCATTTATTTATCCTATCACATCCCATTAAAAAAAACTGGTATTAAAGTTAATGTTTCTGGTATTGGAATTTGAGAGAAGTTATTTAATACCTGTAGTCCTGTTTAATTTCTTTATCTCTCATGGGAAGTGTTGCCTTCAGGTCTGCGTCCCACGTCATAGTCTGATTACTAATCTCTCCTCCTTTCTCCAGGACTTTCATCTGTCTCGCCGCTTCATATTTTATAGCGCCGGCAACACCACGAACCGAACCAATATTCTTGATCTGTAAAAATTATAATTACCGTAAAATGTGAAAGGAAAATATTTACAGAATCTTCTTATAAATAAATTTTATCGCTAGATAGTAAATTTATTACTAGATGAAGCTCAAATTTAGAAATGGAAGTGTGAATGAAATCGCAGTCCGATTAAACGCAGGCTCTAGTAAGCCAGTTTTTTGCCGTCGTAAGCAAGAATCGCGTACAAACCAAAAAGTTGAAAGCGAGATAATCGCGATAACCATCTAGTTTCGCCTATATTATTAGATACATTTGCATGGAATAGAGGGCTTGAAAAATAGGGGTTGCGTATGGAAATTCTGGCTTTTAATTACGGAAATATATGAATCTAATGCTGCTATAATACCCATTTCGATAAAAAAAAAAACTCGAAATACCTAAAGCTGGCGTATACGCAGTTCTTGCTTAGGACGGCAATAGTGTCGTCTGTTTTTTAAACCTTACTCCTTTAATAAAAAATATATCTGACCTCTGTTCGTGTCCCGAATGGTTCCCCTGGAAGATGCACTGAGACATTAGCATCCACCCTGAGAGCTCCCTCCTCCATGTGTCCTGAGCAGCATCCCAGGCGGATGAGAATCAACATTAGTTCTTTCACCAAGGCAGCCGCTTCTTCACCATCCTGGAAATATTACACACACAGATTCAGTCGAGAATTCTAATGAAGAAGGAGGAGCAACATTTCACCTTCACCCCCCCCTCAGAAAAAAAGGTAGCGCCGCAGGGGAAATTTTTTAGACAAATGAAGACCTGGTTGTTTGCTTATAGTAGGAAGTCACCGTGTGAATAGCGCCGCAGTAGAAATTTTTGACATAACCTATCAACGTAAAAAGTGAAATTCGACAATCCAGAACTGGGGCCAGGGTATCTAGGACGAGGAAGAAGACTAAAACTGTTGACCTTGACCAAGAAAAAAACGTTTGGGTGGAGGTGGGAGAATAAGCTTCAAATCGAAAAATTTTCAAACTGCAAACTTTGTTTTTTGCATTATTTTTTATATAAACTGTCAAAAATACCACAAATGATAGTAATCCTGAAAATATACCAACTATTTCAAAAACCGGGACATTTAGGCGTCCCGGAAGGTTTTTTCGGGACACGAGGCACAAAACCGGTGACATTTCTGGTAAACCGGGGCGTCTGGCAACCCTAGATATAACTAGATCTACCTGACGTGATGTGAATAAGTAAAAATAAAATATTTTGTATTAAATTATTTAAGTACCTACCTCTAAATCAGGCTCAAAGACCAACTCCATGAGGGGGATTCCAGCTCTATTCAGGTCCACTAGAGATCTCTCCAACACGGCGTCGTGCAGTGACTTGCCACTGTCCTGTTCCAGCTGTATCTGTTTAATAACCGACTTCTTTTTGTTTAACTTCTTAGTGATTGGGTTATATACCTGGAATGAGAATACAGATGCTGAGTTATCTGTCAAAACAGTCATTTGGCATTTTGCGTAATTTGAATTAAGAACGTGGAAATGTTCTTATTTTAAAACTACACATTGTAAGATATTAACATGGCAACAAAAGCAGCCATAACCCATATAAATATTTAATGTAAAAAGTGTTGGTACTATTGGAGAAGCGTGGCCCTGTTTTTTGTGAAAAACTTTTTTTTATTCAATTAAGTGCTAAAAATGGTATTATTTTGCCCGGCCCCACCCGTAGTCACGGGTGGGGCCGGACGAGGGCACAGAAAGTTAAATTGTGTTTTTTTAAAACTAATTTAGTAAGTTTTGCACTTGGAATGTCACTCTTGTCAACAGATTATCGTGTTTTTAGCGCCTTTTTAAAACAAAATAAGCCTAATTTTGATCAAGGCTGCACTACTGCAATAGTTCCCTTATTCCCAATGAATTAAAGAGTCCCATGATAAATAAAACATGAAAAGTAATTTAATGCAGTTTGTACCTGAAATTCTAGCTTGCCATTTTGTGCAATAGGCGCTCTCTGCTGTGTTATCTGATAACCGGCTGGTAAATCTGCGTAAAAGTAATGTTTTCTATCAAACATAGACACTTTATTGATTGTGCAATCCAAGGCAAGTCCAGCCAACACTGCAGCCTCTACACAACGTCTATTGAGAACTGGTAAGGTTCCAGGTATAGCCGCATCGAAGAGAGATACAGAGTTATTAACCAAAGCCCCAAATTCTGTCATTGCTCCAGAAAACAACTTTGATTTAGAAATTATCTGAGCGTGAACTTCTAGTCCCACTACTGTCTTCCATTCCAAAGGTTTTGTTTTCGCTAGCACACTTTTAAATCTTCTCATTGATACATTTTGTAACGATTTACAGAAACATAAAGCTGGCGAAATAGTTTTTGCAGTGTAAATAGTCATTTTTAATTCAAAAACAATAATATAACCTAACTTTCACATCTGACGAAAATTATGACAGTTGATTGACGACTACTTTTTTGACGTTTTATTTTTGTGTTACTGAATGCACACGTATTTAGTCAGTTGGATTTTAAACGAAAAACTACATTATCATGATCATTTGTTCATAAAAGCAATCTTTTATTGTCTAGCATCCATCAAGCAAACAATGAAGATATATTTAATTTAGTAAAAACAACGTAACGACGAATTATTCTGACTAAACGTTTTTAATGGTCGCCTAATAAAAGTTAATGATTATTAGTTATGGTTTTTCTATGCAAATAACTGTCATTCCGGCGACCTTTCTGTTATCCAATATCTATGGTTTTCCATTGGTGAAATGCGAAGAAAGGCGAGAAGATTGTGTGATAATTTTCTATTTAAGAGTTTTATTCATGATTCATTATCATTTATTGCACAATGTGAATTGTTTATAACTTGAATATTATAGTGAAGAATATATTAAAGTGCATAACATAGGAATATACGCAGTTGTAGAGGTGAAAAGTGGACAGTTTACACAGCGCAATCTGTGTTGTGATACAGCGGAGATCAGTGGACGAGTGATATTAGATAGATACATTGTTGCAACAGTGATTCGTACATTGTTGTTATTATCAATATTATAGCGGTATATTGTTGTAAATAGTTTTGTATAGTGAATTTGTGTAGGATGGCTGCCTGGATCGGATGCGGTGTCTCTATAAGCTGTGACGAATCATTAGGATGCTACCAGGGGACTATAATAGAAGCAGATGGGGCCACTATTACGCTCACTAGAGCTTTCAGAAATGGTTTCCCATATCCAAAACCTCAAGTTACACTCAAGTAAATATAATTCTACAACATTGAATTCTTATTAGTTACATTTTTTCTTCCTTTACTGATAATGTGTATGTTGAACATGTAGCTCTCCCTTCCTACTCTGAAATGGATGCAATACCTGTTTAATATGTGCATTGAATTTCCTGCAGTATTATTCACAGTAATTTATTCTCAAATTGTCTGATTGACATAATTGGACTAATGTAAACAATAGTGACTTTCTAATGTTTTGGTAAACATGTTTTACAATGCTAATGTTGTATTTCGATTGAGTCTCTTCCCAGATTAAAATGCATTATCTACTACTACACCATTACAGTATATCCCAATTTGGGGTAACCAGTTAAAGCTGATAATGATGTAGAGTTACAATCTTGCAGATTGGTTTGTACCAAGCATTTTCGTTCTTTCTCTCCACGCCATCCGGTCACTCGCCAATCTCCTCACTCCCGTGTAGGTGCTGCAGTGCACGCTCTCAATAATCTGGTCCATGTAACTGCTTCTTGGGGGACCTCTAACATTACTGCCCTCTACCATTCCTTCTGCTGTGGTGATGAGCAGGCCAGAGTGCCTGATGTTATGGCCTATCCATCGTGGACATAGTGCATGCTGTGGACAAGAACAGTTTCTTAGAATAATGGACTTATGAATTTATATGGCATTCAGATTAGGTGGGAAGCTTAATTGTTGTAAAATATGTGAAATGTCCTATGGAAATCTTACAAATACAACCATAACTATCTGAAATGTTACCCCGAGATAGATGGAAGATGTTATTATATATATTTTTTTATAGTAATATACAGGACACTCGTAAAAATGTGAAAAAAAGGTGGTGGGTCTATTCTTCTCCTTCTTTTAAATCTAGAAAGTTTTGGAAGTTGATAGAACATTGCAGAACCTTCTAGAAAGTTGTCAGAACGGATGAACAGATGAATGCGGTTCGGGTCATACTGTAGGCCTACTTCACCATTCAAATTTGCCGTTGCGAAGCACGGGTAACTCAGCTAGTGGCTAACCCCCATATTTATTTATGATTCTGTTTTATTTGCAGAGCCTCTGACATCAAAGACATCCAGATAATAGACGCAAATCCCGACGGTAAAGAGGAGAAGAAACATAGTACGGTTCAAGTAACTAAAGGTGGTAAGAAGTTCCCCAAAGCTTCAGCGGCGCAGAATGTTCAACAACAGCAACACCAACAACAGCAGCAGCAACCGTACACGGAGCAGACGTCCTCGGGCGGTAACAGTTACGAGGCGGTGCCCAGCACCAGCCAGAGTCTCCCCAACAGCAGTGTGTTGTTCATGTCGCAGACACAACAACACCAGCCAGGCGGGAAGTACCAGAACAATAATTACAACAACGGGAACAATTCGTCCAACAATCAATACAGTAACGGACATTACAATCAGAAGCAGAACAACTACGGACATATGAACGGATATCACGGGAATAATAATAGTAAGAGTAAACCTATTGACATCCAGGGGAGGTCTAACAGAATGAATAACGGAGGAGGAGGAGGAGGTAAGACATCATCTATCTTCCCCATCACACCCTGTCCCTTGCGGAGTAGGCAGAGCATCACACACTTCTATCCTTGCATACTTCGTTCATCTTTTTTTTTTAATGAGTCTGGGTTTATCGAAATAATAAACCCAGATACATCTTTGTACACTTCACAGAAATCTTGAAAAGCTTGTGTTGTGAAGTGGAATGTGTGAAAAGGATAGGGATGTGTGGTATTATGTTCTCTCTGCTTCCCTGGCAAGGGATGTCCATCAGCTTAGGCTACTTGCTCAAAATTTTAATAGTAATGGTGATCAAAACTTTTCCTAACTCCTCGGAGAAGAGGAGAGAAGGGGATCTGGGCTTGCATACACAAACCCAAATACTTTCCTGCACACTTTGCACTAGGCTAAAAGCCTGTATCGCAAAGTGTGGAATACATCGCCAGTGCAGGGGTTTGAACCCGGCACCTCCCGCTTGAGAGACTGCCTCCTCAACCAACTGCGCCAACCATGTACCAATTGGTTGATTGTATTCTGTGTATCGTAATATTAAAATTGTGTTGTTTTATTCAGGTATGAATTTAGGAGGCACCCCCAATAAGAAGGACAGGCAGAGACGCAAGAATGAGGCATGCTTCGGGACGCCCAATGACGACCTCATCATGGGACAGGATTTTGACTTTGAGAAGAATCTAGCCTTGTTTGATAAGAGGGCGCTGTGGGAGGAACTCAACCAGGCGCAGAAGCCTGATACGGTGTGTATAAATTAAATTTATTTAAAGTTTGTCGATTTATGGTGGACCACGAACCATAGGTAGGTCGCTGAAGACATCTGGGAGAGAAAGTGGAAGCGTATCGGTCACATCCTGAGACGACACGAGGGAAACATCCCGAAGCAAGCATTGGACTGGCAGCTCTCAGGAAGGCGCCAACGGGGTCGTCCCAATGTCAAGTCCATGGCCCAGGACAGAGACCAATGGAGAGATGTTGTTTCCGCACTATGCTTCCCCATAGATGAAAGTATGGACTACAGATTGACTGTTTTGAAATTACAATATTTGGAAATTACTTGAATAAAAAAATATTCCAAAAGTGCCCCAGAAATTTACAGGATCTGAGGATTATGCGTTCAGTTTTTCATATATAAAAGTATAATTCAGCCAAAATTTTAGATTTAGATTTTTTAATTTCTTCCCATGTTTCTTTTAAAAAGGTGTAATTCACTTTTTTGCTTACGTTATTCTTATTTTGCGCTAACATTCTCATACAAAATTTGAAAAAGTAGAAGCGAAAATAGAACGATTTTTGCTCAGTGCATATAAGACCTTAAGTCATTGCAGCAATAGGCGTCATGCCAACTTCATAAAGCACATCCATAAAAAATGGGATATTAAAAAAAACACATGTTTTGTTATCATGAGTATCTAAGTATTCTGATGTTTTGTTTCCTCATGGCAGGTGGGTGGTGCAGCAGATCCCCTCCGCAGACATCCCTCCCAGCAGAAGTACAGACATGATGAGAACATCCTCACATCACAGCCCACCACGTACACGGCCATCACTGTGCCTGCCGAGGGGAAAGTGGCCACTGAATATGTTACGGGTATGTTCAACTTTTCAACTAATTCGTTTTGTAAAGCAGCATTCCTACGGCAGTGTAGAATTGAAGACTAACATAGTCGGGCTCCGAACTCTGACAACTACTACCAAACTCGGGTCGCTTAGATGATCACGAAATGTAGAAAACCCAACGCTTGACAAGAATGATTTGTAAATTTAAGCAATAATTCAGGCTCACATTGTGCTGCACGGCTAAACCCAAAATTGGTGATCCCCAGGCAGACCACCAAAGAGATGGATTAACAGCTGGGAGTCGGCCTCGCAAGAGACCAATAATCCCCAAACAACAGGCGACTAGGTCTAACATAAGAAGAAATAATAATTCATCTTGCATCACTCATTTTTATCTGTGTATATTAATAATTATTATTAATTTTGGATAAGCAGTTTAGGCTGATGGGCCCAAATCAATGTCTGTGCCATCCGTCGTTCTGAGAAATTCATCCAATCTGTTTTTAAAAATGTTCACTAATGGTGCTTGTATCACTTTTTCGGGTAAACGGTTCCACATATTCACATTGCAAATAAAATTTTGTAGAATGTCCTCTCAAATGGGTATTGGTATTCAGGAATGCATGGAAATAAGTCATGGATATGGTAAAAAGTGTGTTTTTTACAGACGATGGTTTAGTTATACCGTCAATCACGAGGGAGCTACGTGGGCGCATCATAGCGGGCTGTGCCAAGGCGGGACTGGGGGGAGGAGAGGTGTTTGGCAGGGCGGGGGCTGAGGTGACGTTGCAGTTGCTGGGGGGCACCCGGAGACTCCACCCTCGTAACAATCACCAAGTACCTACTGTTGCATTCCTCGTGGGTCCTCATCGGTAAGATTTAGAATCTAATAATGTTGTCATTTTACAAGTAAAAAGTGAGTTGAGTTGAGATTAATTTTTATGTTTTAGTCAAGGAGCAGTGGGTGTGACATGTGCCAGGCACCTGGCAAGCCACGGAGTCTCAACGGTGGTGCTGGTAGCCGGGCCTGACGTGCAAGGGACGCTGCGGCAATATCTCAACGTCTACCAAATGACCGGCAACAAATTAACGACCAACATCTTGGATCTACCGTCGTCTGTGGATCTCATAATCATAGCGCTGTGCGAGGACAGCGATCAGCCGACTTCCTATCCCCATGTCGCCGAATGGATCAGCCAGAGTAGGGCTCCTGTGTTAGCTTTAGATCCGCCCGCCGTCGGGACGCCCGGGATAACTACAAAGTATTCATTGATTCCTATTCTTCCGCTGAGCCACTCGGAGGAGAACGGCAAACTGTATCTGTGCAATCTGGCGATACCGAAGAAGATTTTCAACGATGTGGGAGTGCAATACAGTTCTCCGTTTGGTTCTAAATTTGTGATACCGTTGCACCCCAGGGATGCGTCTTGATTTTACTTGGCCGCCACTTCGACTGATTGCGATAGGCTGGACACCAATCATTGCATTGACAACCTCAAGTTTGATGAGTTTTTTGATAGATTTTAAAATACTTGACATGACATACGAAAGATTAGCTGATTTAACTTTAAATTACAATTATTTTTTAGTTTAGAAGTCTTAGACACGATACGATAAGATTTTTGTAACCGTGCAACAAGAGAATGTGACATTATTATCAGTAGAATATTATGAATATAGTAACAGATGTCAAATTTCTTGCGATATTTTACTTTTTTGAATGCAGACACTTAATTTATTTTGTGTATGTCCTCTTGTGTCATCCTCATGTTTACAAATTGATAAATCACATGCCGATGACATTTTTGGACATCAAGCGATTAAAATCTTCTATATTTTTGATTAATCTAATTATTTCTTATGCTTTTAGTATGTTCTATATATATATGGTCGTTTTTCTTTTTGTTCGAGATATGAGAGATTCGAAAAAATTGGTTTAAGTTATAGTTTTATCAATACTATGTCTTTGTATGTTGAGTGGCAACTTAAATGTGTGTTCAGGGATAATCAAAAGTGCAAACCCTGCAAGAAAACAGTACAAAAATTCACTTTTTAATGTATCATAAATTTAGTATATTTCACAATTACCCTTTACCCTATTGCGCTGCCATCTCTTGAAATGATTGCAACTTTTTTATTGTAAGTAAATTTTGTTATTATTGGGAGCATCTCTGTTTCACAATCACCTAATCCGTATAATTGAATTTCATATTTTTTGTTCAACGATTTTTAATATTCTCCAACCACTGTCAAAGTACAAAATTTAATGCTTACTATGAATATTAAGTGTTAGAGTGTGTATGACGAATTGCATGAATGTGACGGCAGCGAGAAACGTATCTGAGGACAGGAAAGTCTAGCGTTCTGTCCTCTCTGCCATCCCCACAAAGGAAGCGGCGTGAGGGGACAGAACAATGTATAAATTAGAGATTTAATTTCAAACCACACTTTTTTTTTCTTTTATTATTAAGTTTTATTTTTTCACATCCCTAAATCAAAGACAACTACAGGATGATTAAAATATATTTTCCTTGTTTTTAATGTGGCCAATAATGTGTATTTTTCACCCTGCCTGTCAATGACAGTAATTATATGTGTTGTTAATTTGTATTATTTAAATTGTATTGGGGCTAATTTCGTATTCTGCGTTTGTAAATTACTATCAATCATGTTTAGGAATAAAAAAAACTGTTACTGTCGATGTAGATTAAATACAAAAAATGATATCGTTAATACCTAATTTGTCATTTTTAAATAGGTATGGCAAAAACATAAGACCTGGCAACTACAAATTTAAAGCTAAATCTCTCAGCCAATTGGCAGCGTCAGCAGCGACTCCGTGAATTTCAGTTAGACCACGCTGGAAACCAAAAATTGGACACTCGACTATATGGCCCATCGTCTGGCGGCGACCACATTGTAATTTAGTCAGTCCTTGCTGGTATACAGTTACAGTGTGATAGAAAATTACCAATCCAATCTTGACTGGTTTATGGTGGGATAGTAAATTACTGATGTAAAAGTAAATTTTTTAGTAATTTTACTAATCGTGACCGGTTATCAGTGGCATAGTTAATTACCAATCCTGGGTATTATTTAGTGAGTTAGTAAATTACCAATCCTGACTGGTTTAAAAATCAGCTGGTTAATTATTACCAATCGTGACTGGTATATATTGAGATAGTAAATTACCAATCGGTCGACTGGTTTAAAAACGTGTTACTAGTAAATTACCAGTTATAAATAATGAGTTACTGAGTGGAACAATATGTCTTCTTACGTATCAATGTATTTCGTTGGACGTATTTTCAAGTCATCATGACGAACACTAGAAAAATATAAAATTGTATGTAGATTAGCCCCAAATAGTATAATATTTAAATTTATTGTATATAAGATTGTAAATAAACAAATCATCATTAGTTGTCGTGCATACCATTCACCGGTTACCCCTCGGTGTATCCATGATGGTATGAATTAATCACAGTAGTAATTAATTAAATCAGCTAGTATTTCTGTGTCTAATTAATTTTAAACAATTGGAACTTCGTCTATCAAATTTATTTTGAGGTTATGTTTGTCTTTTTTTATAATTTGATGTCAATGGTATTAAATCAACCATTTTTGATGCGAACCATTGTGTAGTATCTGTGTTCAATAGTGGGAATTCTTTAAAACCTGTATGGTTTATTATTTTTGACACACACTCAATATAATTCGCTATTTCTATGCTGTACATCTTGAAATATAAAAATGAATGTCTCTCTTTGCGTAAACAGGAAACTCCCAACACCTGCAGGAATGTAGAGGCGGAACCGGAGGGGTGAAATGTAAGAATAGCAGTGTTGAATCCATAGTTTTTGGTGTGGATGAAATGAATAGTGACACTCCCCGCACCCGCAACTGTGGGTTAGTAGGGGTTTAAATTTAAAATCGATATTAGTAGATGTGAAATGATTGTTTGTCCGACTCAGCTCTATTCTCCATTCTTCTCGGGTGTACCGTATGTAGATTGTCGATGTTGTCGAGCTTTCGGCCTACTTGCTGAGGCCATCTTCAGGACTAATGTAGTGCTCGACAACATCGACAATCTACACACGGTACACCCGAGTAGAATGGAGAAGAGATTAACAAGGACCTTAAAAATCTACAAAACTATCTCACCTATATATTTTTTTCATTTTTCACGGATTTGTGAATTCTTAAGGCGTAGCAAGGGGGCGCAGGGTACAGCTAGTAATAGATAAAATTATCATTAGTTAATTTGTCTATGGAATAAGTGTGTCTATGAAATGTCATAACAAAGAATTACCCACTTTTACTGCACGAATAAATATTTTTTCGTAAAAGGAGACATCAACGTTTTTTAGTATTTTTTGATGATTCTTTCCACGATGACCGATTTTTTTAAATAAGCCTAAATAAGTAACCGAATGACAAAATTGTAAAGGCATTTTTGGAGTTCCACCGACGGAAAGATGACTCATTATTATTTTGAATGATCGTTAACAGGGTCGGGGCCCATATGTTTTTTGAAAAGGCTCTCCGACCTGTTGTAATAATGTATTTGTGTTGCTCTGATTGGTGTCTAGACTTACGTACGTAACTATTATTTAAAAATAAAAGTTATTATATGAGTATATATATTATTGAACTATGGTTTTTAATGATATCTCTTCTTGGATGAATATATCAACAAATATTTTTCGATATAGTATTCCCGCAACAGTGTAGAAGAATTAAGGATGAACATTGTCGGGCTTACGACCGAACTCGGCTAGCTTCAGTGATCACTTTACACTCGAGAAACAATCGCCATTTCAGTTCACTCCTGCTGAGATTCGAACCCAGACCGTCGTCTCCTATAGTAGGGATCATATCCACTACACCACGAGGAGCGACGGCTGTGTTGTCGAATTTCATGTATATTAAGTACCCACGTATTGTTGCATTTCTCACTGTTGAAGGGAGAGGGTGGTATTTTTAACACACCCGCCATCTACGGAATGTAGCGAAAATCCAACGCTTTAGGAGAATTAAATTTGTAAATCAAAATAATTCAAGTAAAAATATTTTTCATTTTTATGCAATCATGATCGTGAAATGTCAACCTATAGAACAATTTTCATATTTAAGAGATTTTCGTTTTTAAACGTTATAGTTTAGCACCTCAAACATGACAATTATTAATCTAAAAATTTTATAATTAAGATATCAAATTTTGTACGGTTTTGCTTTTGACTTTGAAACGGTTAAAAACTTTACAAAAATCTGATTTTGTCCAATTTTCTTTGCACGAGCATTGAAAGAATTTCGTTAAGTAGGAGTGACATAGTACGAGAATTTACATGGGGTCACAATGTGATCATTTAAACCAGCCTATGCGGATTTGTAAGCATCGGAACACCTATCAATGACTGTACTTACTGATGTATGTATATCGTCGGCTTAGAATGTAAACCTGCTAACTGCAAGGGAATGAATTTTATATTGAGCAATAAAAACACTCCCAAGAATCGTAAAAAGAATGTAATCGAAGAAATTAAAATTATAAAATGAAGACTTCGTAATTCTTTCGTCTTTATTTCGTCATCTTAATTTAATCTCTGTTATGGGTTGGCTGGCAGAAATTGCCATTTGGCAATAAGTCCGCCCATTGTACGATTGTTTTTTTTGGTACAATAAAGATTATTTTATTTTATTTTATTTTATTTATTTAATTTAGTAAATTTTTAGCAGTGTTTTTATTGCCCCCTGTAAAATTCATTCCGATGCAGATAGCAGGTTTACACTCTTAAGCCGACGATTGTCATTATTTTTTTAGTTAAAAGTTGTACATTTTGGACGTCAAACCGAACCACAATGTTTAAAATGATTAGTACATGGTTGGCGCAGTTGGTTGAGGCGGCAGTCTCTCGAGCGGGAGGTGCCAGGTTCAAACCCCGGCGGTGGCGATGTATTCCACACTTTGTGATACAGGCTTTTAGCCTAGTGCAAGGTGTGCAGGAAAGTATTTGGGTTTGTGTATGCAAGCCCAGATCCTTATATTAAAAAAAAAACATCCTCGCGTTTCTGGCAAAAATATTAGTTGATATAATTGTTCTCAGAAGACGATATTATCAAATTCTTTCATCTTACTATATATATAATTATTATGTGGCCCAGATTTTTAATGTTTTAACAAAAATGTATAGAAATTGAGAGGACGTGTGTCGAATAACGAATAAATATCAAGAAATCACGCTACATGTATTTTATTTTTCTTGTTCATAAATTGTTTGTAATGTTCAATGTGTAGATGGCTGTACGTAATATATGGTATTTCCAACTTTTTTTTTAATATCGTTGCCGTGAAAATGAACAGACTTAAGCCACATGTGGGGTGTTTTGAGAAAAACGACAATAAAATTTTGCTCTTGAAAATAAATGCATTGAAACCCCTCTTGACGATTATTTAAAAAATCATGTTTGGAGTTATGTAATCACTTAGATCTCTTCACTGTTGTATTAACTGCGTACTTACATAATTTTCTCAAAAAATGTGGCTTATGTCTACACGGCAACGATAAACCGACATTACGATTATCTAATTCCAGATAAATTTCAAATATGTAAGTTTATCAAATATATTACAATTGATATCGAAACTACCGAAAATTTTGTTTTATATATCTCTTCGCATCACATTCTTGCAGAGTAGGCAGAGAGGACAGAATGCCAGACTGATCTGTCCCTACTCACACACTCCTTGCTTCCAACACATTCATGCAGTTTGTCATAACTCATTTTTCTTTCATACCTCCTCTTATATTCCACAATCCATTCTGGCATTTCCCCACCTCTAGCATTTGACCCAAGATAGTATTTGACGAAATATGATTCAGGAATTAATTGTCTGTCAAATTGTATTACAATATTTTGTTCACAAAAAGTAAATTTATCAAAGCCATATTATGTACACGATCGTAATGATCATTTGATGTCAAAAACTGTACTTTTCTTGTTTTTTTAATTTTTTAATACATGTGGCAAAAGACCTGGCAACTACAAATTTAAAGGTAAATAAATTGGCAGCGTCAGCAGTGACCCCGTGAATTTCAGTTAGACCGCGCTCGAAACCAAAAACTCACTATATGGCCCATTCAACTATACGGCCCATCGTATGGCGTCGACCACATTTACAGTCGGGGCTCAGGGAAAACCCCCATTGATGCATAAGGTCTGTGCATCTTCCGTGGCCTGTCCTGATTCTATTAAGCGCAGACCACTGTTTTCGGGGCTGTTTCAGTAAACCGGGTGCACGCTCATGAGGATTTTCTATTATGTTCCCATTTTGCCCACTTTTCTTGTGCATTTACAATATCAAAAATATTTGTATCTCTGCATTTTTATGTATGGCCTTTTAAAAAAAAAGGGTGCTCATTCTTTTAAAACATAATATTTTATTTTATTTTGTAACTGTTCCAACTCTGTTATTAACTTTACCCAAAAATACTCAAAACAAAACACAGTAAAACAATGATTTACTGTGTTTTATGTTTCTCTTGTTATTAATTTGTTTTGTGTTTTCTGTGTTCTGATTCACTGTTTTTCTGATTCTGTTCCTCATTTGTTTTAAAAAAATCATAGACTTTTATATTAAGTACCTAGATGGCGTACTCAATGCTAGTAGTGAAGTAAACTGGTGCCCACAAACTGTCAAATCGTATGGCGAATTTCGACAGTTCGTAGGCGATGTTTTCGAAATTTGGTTCTCATAGTTAAAAACTGTATTAGTCATAATGTTTAAGAATTAAGCGATTGTTTTAAAGATGTTTTAGTTTCTATTATTGATATCTTCTTAATAGCGTGAGTTTTGCGACTCTAAAATACCAAAAAGAACAGAGCGTGAAATTGCGTCACTTCCTTTCTATTGAAAATACATGGAGTCAGACATCTAGGGTACTTAATATAAAAGTGTACGGAAAAAATGAAACATTATTTTGTGATACTTTTGTCCATAAGTGTACCAGTTTTTTTGTAAATGTTCTCTAAAATTGTGTATTTTATCTACGAAAACACAGTTTAATTTAACGTACTCATTATTTACCTGTTAATTGAGTCGTATAATATCAAAAACAGCAAAATAATCTCGAAGAGATTCGGAGCAAAATGAAGAAAACGTTTTATCTAAATTGCTGTTCTCGTCTCTTATATTGCAGATTGGTGTATTTGAAACCAAGTGACTTGTTATATGAAATATTTATATGGGTTATGGCTGCTCTTGTTGCCATGTTAATATCTTACAATGTGTAGTTTTACAATAGGAACATGCACCACATTCTTAACTCAATTTACACACTGATAGATTGCTGTTTTTTTTGATACTATACGATTCGATCATTGTTAACAATAAATTGGATCAATGGTATTTTTGATAATGATGTTTTATGCATTTTTTGTGTCTGTGTTTCTGTAAATATTACAGGGACTTTGAAGAAAGTGATAGTAATACCCTGAGGTTGAAAAATCGTTTTGAATGTAAATATTTAATAATGAATGTTTGGATTTTTACTGTAAATTTGCAAGACGTAAAGTTGGAAATGATTTGAGGTTATGCGAGCAAAAGCGACGTAAGTCACATGTAAGTGATCTTACGTCGATCTTACTCTATTTTTAAATTATCATTGAATATCAGTTGATAAAGCCTCAGTTGATTTGATGTCAAATTTTTTTGGTGTGATCGAAACCGTTGCAAATATAACCGACAGTTATATATGTAGATTCCTACGGGGCTATGTTTACTACCACAAGGTTCCTAGGTACAGCGTACTGTAATAATTATACTAAAAAAACGTGGAACGGAATTCTGGTTCTTTTTCTTATCTGAGTGAAGGTGTCCTTACATAAGGAAACTATCGCTTGCGAAAGATTTTTCTAACGATAGTACGATTCTTGATCTTTTGTTGTTAAAGATGATCCTTACGAGCCATGGTAAGGCTAAAGTCTTTATTTGCATCTTTTTTTACCTGTGATACTATTGTTGTCCTACTCTATTGTCTCCCTTCTCTATTGTTTTACAGAAGGATTTGTCAATTTGCCATTTTGGCATTCGAAACGTTGTTGGTTACTACAAGTTTAAGCTGGAAAAAATGTATTTTTAGATCACCTCTGCTGTGAATGGGATAGAATACAATTGCTGAAATAAGTAATAATCATTTTTACTTACATTTATGTGCAAAATTAGTTCATTTTATTACAAATTTAACTCGTAAAAACAACATCTTTAAGGTATCGCCAGGGTTAATAGCCGGCGTTAACTTAAGAACGGTATTAAGGACATTCGCCTTCGCTAAGGAATTCATTTGTATTCGAGAATCGCAAAATACTAAGTTCGCGATTGTACCCTTAAATAGTCGCCTTAAGTTAAGGAAGAAAGAACCGGAATTCCATCCCAGATGTACTATTTTTTATTTCTTATAATTTAACGAGTAGTTTTCTTTTGATTGTGTTGTAATTTTTTTCCACATTGTTTATCAACTGGATCTTAATACATTGATGTTTACACAAACAAATGTCATGTTTTTAACACAGTTAGTTATGCTGTGATTGTTAGATGTTTTAATTTCAGTACTTTGAATGATACTTGTACTAATAACTCCAATGTGTGTACTACTACTTAATGTATGATGTTTTATATAAACTTGACATGGAACAATAAATGAATGAACAAATGCATTACGCATGCTCCTCTCTGTAAATTATGTGTATGATTCTTAAATATCTTCACCCAGAAATATGTAAGCCTGATGCCCTCCCTGTGTTCCCACAAGGAATGTTATAAGTATATATCGGGAATTTGGATGCCACTTGCCTGATGAGATAAATTTCCGTCGCCGAATGGCCATTGGCACACAAAAAACGAATCACGGAACGTACTTCACACCTGGCGGGCAATGCGATCGAGAGCTCCAATTTTCACAGCTGCCAAACTGACACTGAGCGTCGCAGCGAGCTCGGCCAGGTGGGGAAAGACCAAGCTACGATCCAGGGTTGCTGTATCCGTACGCCCGTGACAAACAGGGAAACTTATTTTACGGACAGTTCTCGTATTAGGACTATGAAAAGAAACAGAATCCATGGCTTTAGAATGCAAAGTGTTCTGTTGGCTTTTCGTCATGAACCATAGGTTGATGATTGCTAAATATAGTTAGTTCATTGGAATACAAGCCTTATTATCATCACTTGTTTGGAGTCAGTACTACATATTAATATAATATTCATAGAATTACTAACCAATACACCTTCAAATATGATTACCTATAGGTAGCACCAGTACTTAGTATAGCTAATGATTGTGTTTGGTAGAGACCTACTACTATATTATAATCACTATTATTGACTCAACAACCTTATCTTCCCAATACAGTATTACATATTATACTACTATACACATACTGTCTCCTACTTATCATTAGGTATTCCACACACATGACTGTGTATTATAAACCTCTTGTACTATCTTTGTTCTCTGTCTACGCTAATAAACAACCAATGGTGTGGTACACATATATTTTGACTTTCAAATTTCGTTGATGGTGTTAGTAACTATAAGAATACAATATTTATATGATGGGATTAGTAATGTTGGGCGTCAGTCATCGAGATAAAATTAGAAATGAGGAGATCAGACACTGAAGAAAAGTTGACAGACATCGTAGAAAGAACAGAATTTTAAATTTGCGAGACATTTATACCGATTTACCATTTATTTCAATCATAAAAAGTCTGAGTTTCCATACGCAACCCCTATTTTTCAAGCCATCTGTGTCATGCAAATGTATGGAGTTGTATGGGCGACGCAAGATGTTTTTCGCAATTAGCTCAGTTTCTTCCTTAGGGCGGCAGAATATAAGTTTTCTTCTTCACTTTCGCTAGACTCAGGAGTCTGTTCTAGCAGGAGGAGTCTCCTCTCGGGATGCTGAGCTCCAGCTTTCCCTCCATGTCTTTGGGGGCCTTCCCAGCTGGCGTTGTCCATCTGGGATACCATGCAGCGCCATGTGTGGTATCCTTGAAGCGTTCATTCTTTGGACAAGTTGGTACCAATACCGCCACCTCTGCCGCCCCCATTTGACCACGTCATCAACCGCACAGATCTCGGATTGTGGTGTTCCGTACACGATTTCTCAGAGTCCTACAAGCTATACCCCGAAGCGTTCTCATCTCTCAGAATATAAGTGCCGTTCTTCAAAACTTTTTACGTTTATTTAATAAAACAAAGGTTGTCTATCGCTATTTCGTAATTAAAAGTTGATAAACTCTGCTTTGTTTGCTGTATATATGTATAGCAATATCTACATCCTATTATCTGAGTCTCACGAGTACATAGTATTTGTATATTGGACTATTTTTTTCATTATCAAATACCGTCTTATTTGCATTGAAACATTTTATTAAACGCAAATTTTCAAAGTGAAAATAAAAAATTATCCAAAATTCTAGAAATTTTTACAAAACTATTTCGATAAGTGATTTTTGTTGTCAAAGTGATTGGTTATTTAAATTCTACGTGTTTTGAATCAACGCAGGAATGTGACTCTTAAGAGATATTTGTATTCTGTATCGGACCATGTAATCCTTTAGTAATACTTAGATTTGTTTTTAACGTGAAAAAGTTTGTGCAACGTTATGTAATTGTTTCGTAGTGAGATTATAAAATTTCACCATTCTATCTGGTTCAGTTTGTCATACAAAAGTGTTTGGTTTATTACTAAGTGTGTGAGAGGTTCATTGATATTCGTGTTATTGTGATGAACGTGATCTACTGAAATGCCGACAGCTTTGCAGAATATCGCAGCCTTCGCTCCCGTCGTTTCTCCGGCACAGAGGGCGATGGAAGGACAGAGACAGCGCTCCAATTCGTGGGCCTTCAGAGCACATCCCAGGAGTGTACAGCCGAGAGAAAGATTTTCTTCTCTCCATGTCCCGGTAACGATAACTATCTTTGTAATAGTGTAATTTTTGTGACGAGAAACAAATTGAATGAATGGAAAAGTAAGATTACTCAGCTAATACTAAAGATATCATCCTAAGACTTAACACATGGATAAATGAGAATATGTTTTTGTGACTCTGGTGGTTAATTTCGATTATTCAAAATTAATTCCATAGTTACCTCTGATATTTAAGATTATTACCATAGTTTCTTCGATGTAATGCTGTAAGTAAAAAAGCAGTGACTCTAGTGGATATATTATTAGTTTTGGGCAAGCAGCCTTGGCTGATGGGCAGAAACCAATGTCTGTGCTATCCGTCGTTCGGAGAAAGTCATCCAATCTGTTTTTAAAAACGTTCACTGATGGTGCTTGTATCACATGTTCGGGTAAACGGTTCCACATATCAGCCACTCTATCGCAAATAAAATTCTTTCTCGGATTACTGTGAAACCATCATTTGGTGAGCTTCATAGAATGTCCTCTTAAATTGGTATATTCTTTGATATTCGATCCCCTTTTTTATACAAAATTGATTTAGCCACTTGCGTTATTCTTAACTCATGTTATACAACATCGACAGATTGCTATTTTTGGTACTACATGACTCATCTACAATATTTCAAAAATATTTTTTTACTGTCTGCTTCCAAAACGATACTGCAATTCTCTAGAATTACAATAATGAGTCAGCTTGTACAGGATGCCATCAATTAATGATAAGAACCAAGGATAAAACAATTTCGTAATTAGATTTTATCTGTGATTTATTAAGACACTTGCCTCGCAGGCAGTGGACGCACTCAGTGGGCTTAGGACGGGTCATGGTTGCTGCGGTGACATGCTCCACAAGTGGGGAATGAGGGATGATCCACAGTGTGACTGTGGACACTCGAAGCAAATCTTGCGCGATTACCCCATACGTGCTTACCCCAGTACCATTGACAGTGCTGCCAGCCTGTCCCCTGAATTCCTCCAGTGGCTGGAGGTGCTGGATGTCAGACTTTAACTATGTAACAGTAATTTGATGTTGCCAAATGATAAATAAATAAATTAAAACACACAGTAAAATTAAATTTGTTTTATTGTAGGAATATGTGTAATATTGTTTGTACTATAGACATCGCTTGATGTGATTACAATATGACCAACAATAAGCAAATGATAACAATAATAAAATTTATAAGTAGGTACAAGTATTTATTTTTCAAGTCAACAAATAAAAAATACAAATATTATACTTGTTCACTAGGGCGAACTTAATCTCCCATCCAGATCAACAAACTCCATTCTCACAATCCATTTTCCAACGAGATCTAGCATCCTCAAAACAAACACTTGCGGGATCAAACTTTTCAGGATCAAAGTCTTCATAGCCCAATCCTTCCATCCATTCTTTGCGTTCTGTATATTCCTCATGCTGTGGATTCGCTAAGATTTCCAGTAAATATTCATAACCCGAAACACCACCGCAATCCTCTGGGGGACAAGCATTTTTACCTGCTAAACATTTCGGATATTCCACGTCTGCAGTTGCTGGCAAAATCTTTTCCAAAAGGACATCATGTGTCCATCCGTCACCGAAATCGTACATATAAGTTGCCTTGTCCTTAGGAGATAAAAAATACTCTGCTATTTTAGTTGTTTGTTCAGGAATTGTTTCAACGAACGCAAAATCATCTTCATCCATTGGTTTACCAATATGAATAGTTTGTCTGGTCACAGGATGGCGAATCGTAAAGTCATGTAGATGACAATCTCCCCATCCCATAGCATTTATGATCGCCGCATGTAAATCAAAAAAACTGTAGTCTTCGGGTACTTGAATGCGTCGCCAAATTGCTGGTTTTCTTCCTTTCAATGTAATTTTAAACTGATATACATTTGAAACAGTTTCTGCCATTGTCGGCTTTTAGAAATGCTAATAAATCCCAGTAAAACAAATGATGACAACTTTATCTCACAAACTGCAGTTCGAACGAGTCGAGTCCTGGAAAATGTCAACAAATTTGAACGAAGGCACAATAATCCACAGAAACTTCACCAGCCAGCCACATTAGTTACTTATTATGGCTATATCCCACGGAAGGTGAATCCTGCTTCGTCCGTAGATTCGCATGCCGTGGGAAGGAGTGAGTCCGTGAATCTACAGACTTTTTCATAGCGATTTGTATGGCGGTACGTAATATCGCAGACGTGCACGGATCGTGGGAAATAGGTTGCCTGTGAATCCGCGGACACGCCTTGATGAATCCAGATGAATCCGTCTAATCCATAGCGTTTGGATAACTTGCAATACAAGTGTTGAATCCAATATACATATACGTAGATATTTCTTTAGGAAACATCCCAAACAGACAGTTTTTTTCATTTTATTTCTTCTTCTCTATTTTAAAATGTATTTTAATTAAAATTAAACTTTTTTTTCAATTATTTCAATGTTAATTTATAGTTTGATAATTACTATATTATTATAGTGTGTGTGTGTGTGTGTGTGTGTGTGTGTGTGTGTGTGTGTGTGTGTGTGTGTGTGTGTGTGTGTGTGTGTGTGTGTGTGTGTGTGTGTGTGTGTGTGTGTGTGTGTGTGTGTGTGTGTGTGTGTGTGTGTGTGTGTGTGTGTGTGTGTGTGTGTGTGTGTGTGTGTGTGTGTGTGTGTGTGTGTGTGTGTGTGTGTGTGTGTGTGTGTGTGTGTGTGTGTGTGTGTGTGTGTGTGTGTGTGTGTGTGTGTGTGTGTGTGTGTGTGTGTGTGTGTGTGTGTGTGTGTGTGTGTGTGTGTGTGTGTGTGTGTGTGTGTGTGTGTGTGTGTGTGTGTGTGTGTGTGTGTGTGTTGATTCTCACAAAATAAAAAACGTTTTATTAAAAAATATAATTATGTATATATTTATGTACCTATTAGCTTATTACGTTACTTCATTTTCTATAGTATAACTATTAAACGTAATACATATATATTCCATTTGTCGCCGTCCACAAGTTTTTTGTGTATATGAGTAAAAAGGCGTGTGGATGGAACGTTTATCTTGGCTCGTTTGCGTAACAGACCGTTGACGCCTTTTTACTCATGAACGCAAAAAACTCGTAGACGCTCGCAAGCGTGTGGCGGCGACATTAACTTTTACTTAAAGTATTATACCGAATCGGTAGGTATTACCTATATAATTGGCACCAGGAATGACGTCACAGTCTTTTCCCACGGCATTAAGGTTCAAAATCGCGTGACAATCGCATGATAAAATGGTAAAAATAGCGTTTTTTTTTTTTTTTGAGGTTAATTTTGCGTCTATCAAAAAACTTTTACGGTTATTCCCTAGGTTTTAATGCATATTATCAGTACAAAAAAAAATTTTACTCAACGACTTTCAGGAAACGAGTATCCGTCTTTCGGAAAAAAGATCAGAGGTGTTTTCCATTGTTTTTTGAGAATCTATACAAGATATAAAAAATCTTTTACGGTTATATAAAGGTGCAATGCATCTACCCTATTTTGTTCCAAAGCATAATTAATAACGGTTGTCGAGATAGAAGGTCTCCCGTTTTTAGAAATTTTTGAAATGTCGGTATGCATACTCTTAACATTACTTACTGTAAATTAATACTGATTCAAAAGTTATTCATAGGTACAAAAATACATAATACAAGAATATGATACTAAATTGATAACATGTAGCTACCTACATTAACTGAAAATAACGTGTTGTAATTTTTGCTAGTCGGGTAATTTGTATATTTTTGTAACAATTTTACAATAAAAATAATTATTATTCGATATATTTTCGGATATATATTCACTAACAACGAGGGTTGTCAACCGTACTAGAGTATAATAATAATATTGAAAGTGAGTTGCAAGAAATATATGGATCGCAAAATACTATATATTTTTTTTTTGGCAACAACTAAGAAAATATCAACCAAATCCGCTTCACTTGTAAAATTTAAACGTAGTTTAAGAATTATATCATTGCCTGCAGTTTTCGACTGACGAATGAGTGTGTAATTTACATTAATTTGAAAATTGAGAAAACCACACTTTTCTAGCAAATAAAAATATTATAAAATTCAAGCAGTTCATAAAATGACAGTTTTTATTTAAATAGATAAGTAGATATTTATTTATTTATTGCACATGGAACAGATACAGTCACAAAAACAAACATTGGCAGGTACATTAATACAAAAATATCAATACACAAGACCAATTACATCCGTTCACAATTAGCACACACGCAAAACAAATAGATTACATTACATAGTTAAAAATATATATCTTATATCTATAAAACATTTATGGTAGGGAAGGAGGAAGCATGGGAAGAGGAAGAAGAAGAGGAAGAAAGGAGGGGACAATGAAGGAAGCAACAAAAAAAGAGTTAAGAACTGATATCAAGAACAATAAGATAATGTGTATGTTTTCTTTTATTTTCATAAAATTATCGAATTACACCCTGATACATATTTGTAAACTTCATAACAAGCTTAAAAGCTTGTGTCGTGAAGTGGGGTATGTCGGCATCGAGGATCGAGCGCGTTAGCAACCAGGCTTCCAATAACTTTTTAAAATTACTTATTGATGCAGATGGAATAATCAGCTGAAAAAATGTTGACAACCCTACTTACATGTTTCAGCGCGTGTATACACAACGGTTTCCGAAGAAAAACCCATAGGAGTATTTACGATGATGTAGTATGAACCCCAAAAAACACAAAAACCCTTCAGAAATATGACGTACTTAATGTAGTTCTGGACAATTTACATCCAGACCTGCATTAAATTGTACCACAAATGTGTTATAGTTTTGTATTGTCTATGTGTTTATTGCTTTCATTCTTTTTTGTTGTGTTTATTGATTTATTGCATTTGATTTTGTGTTTGTAAACCTGACGATTCCAAGTGCCTTAAATATGGTCTACAGATGATTAAAAACCAATAAAAAATCCTCAAATAATAAAAGCTTAAACTTTTTAGTTGGATTTCAGTAGATTAATTATTTATAAAATGTTGAAATCATTGTCTATCCCATTTTAGATCCGCTTGCTTATTCGTATTTTTTAATCTATTCTAGTTCCTAATATAATTTACTCGAATACTAATCGATACAATTAATTTTATTTACAAAATTCAATTAAATTTGTGCTTTTATCCCTAAAAAAATCCTGTGTGGCTTTTGTACGACTTTTGTGGGGTTTATTTATTTTGAGCAATATGCTTATGGGTTTCGTACTGTTACAATATACAACGAGAGTGAGGGAGACAGACATACCCGCATAATTCGAAAAATAAAATCAAAATAAATAATGTATAAATTTAGATTCCCCAGTTGCCATAGAGTGGGGAACATTATATTTTCTTATTATTTATTGAATTAATTTTTCTGGAATTTTGTTACATCGAATTATAAGTCCATGTGGTGCATTTTATCAGTATCATGCCAATCTTTCAAATGTCTCCCTTCAAAAATTATGTACATAATCTATTAGTCTAAATAACACACGAATGATAAAGAAATTATAATTTTATTTAAAATGAAAAAAAGTTTAAGGTACCAATCATTATATTTTTCTAATACCACGGACCTGAAACAGCACAATTTTTGCACTGATACTGGGCCGGTATTCTTTTATTCTGATAATATCGACATTAATAATATTAAAAATAAATAAATAAATTATTTAATGGGTTCTCTAATTTCCAGTTATGGTAGACATTTTTTCCCGTACAAATAAAATATAATGTACACCCCGACACATAATGCGCCCGCTACACGCTCGCGAGTCACCGCGACCTTTTGGTGTTCATGAGTAAAAAGGGGTGCGGATGGATCGTTTATCTTGACATGTACGTAACCGACCGTTGACGCCTTTTTACTCATGAACACCAAAAGGTCGTGGTGACTCGCGAGCGTGTAGCGGGCCCATAACGGGACTGAAAGAGATTAGCAGCTAATTTGAGAAAAACCGGTGTTGAAAAATAACGCGTGATACAAGATACAAAAACTCCGTGTGACAAACTTTAAAAAATATCACCCACAAACAAGTTTAATTAATGCCGCAGGCAATGCTTTCTTTTATTTTTTTTTTACTAAATTACAATTAATATTGGTGTAAAGACAATAATTTATTCTCGTACCTGATCGATCTAATTTTTAAACACAAAAACAGAATTAGTATATATTCAACAGTATGACAGAGATAATTATTATTATCTATTAATTATATTATCTATTTATTTATTTATTGCTTCAACGGACTCAAGATATTTTCAAAATTTACAACGTTAAAGTTAAAAAGTTAAAAATATTAATACAATGAATTATTATATTATTATAAAAATAGGGAACTATTTCCCCATACCCCGTGCACGAAATCATCCATCCGGAAGGGATTAATCCAGATTCGCGTACGAATCCGGATTCACTTGTCGTGGGAAGGCACCCTTACGCATGCGCTAAGCCAGTGTTGCCAACTAGAATGTTAACTTTATCTAGGTTACCTTAACTTTATCATGAAAAATTCGCAGATAAGCATAATATTAATTGAGTAATAAAATTCCGTGTTTGATTTGTCTTATTTCCATGTGGCCCAACTTACCTAAATAGTTGAGCAATTACTTTTATTAATGAAAAACTGAGTGGCGTATTTCCGACTAGTTCGCGCTTTTCATTGTCTATGCTCGCTGTTGCGCATGCGCCGGGCGACAATGGGGCTGCCTGCTGAAGCACTTCTTGAAAAGCCGCCAAAATTGACTAACAAAAACAATAGGTAGGTACTGAACATTCGGAAGTGTCCGCACATATACTATACTAGCTGAGTTACCCGTACGTCGTAACGGCTAATTTGATCGGTGAAGTAAATCAACAGTATGACACACACATACATCCAGCAATGTTCGATTAATCTGCACACCTTTCTTCAAGGTTCTACTAAGTTCGTTTCACCTTCCAGAAGGTTCGAATTTTATTCACTCTCAGAAGTTTCTAGAAGGTTCTACAACCTTTCCGGAAATTTCCAGATGATTCTAGAAAGCTCGTTTCATTTCCACAACCTTCCAGAAGGTTCGAATTTTATTAATTGTCACAACTTTCTAGAAGGTTCCGCAATGTTCGATTAATTTCCACAAGTTTCTAGAAGGTTCTGCAATGTTCGATTAACATCTACAGTTTTCTAGAAGGTTCTACAATGTTCGCCTTGTTTCCACAACCTTCTAGAAGATTCTACGTGATTCTCTGAGCGCTTGGATTCCTTCGTTCTGATAGAGCCTCCCACTATCACTTGCCCGATTCAAAATTTGACAAAAGATCTGTGTTCTCCTCGTGAAGATCTTTCATGAGACACCAAACACGGTGGTACGCGATGACCGGATCCTCTTGATCACTGGGTGTCTCCCGATGGCTTGAGCTGGGCAAAATATAACTTGCGATCTGAATTTCTTTTCCAATACCCTTTCATACGATACCACACACGGCCCCATACAACCCTTGGATCCCCTCATCAGCAAAATTTCTCAGAAGGTTCTGGAATTCCAGAAGTTTCTACCACACAGTATTCGTTTCCAGATAGCAAGGTATGTGTATACAAAGTTTGGTCGAAATTGCTCCAGGCGTTCCAGAGTTATGGTGGAACAAACATACACACATACATACATCCATTTTTATTATATATATGTAAGATTAGATCAGTATATTCTATATTATTTTGGTGATTTGGAAAATGATCTAGTAGGTACTATTCCAGTATATTTTTCAAATTCACATATGGCATCCATTGTGAGGTTCACAGTTATGGTCCACAGTAGGTTAGGGGAAAATCAGCAATACCAAACAGTAACAATAATTAAATTTTAAGCATGTATACTTATTTTTCAAGTCAACGATAAAAAAATTAAATATTTTACTTGTTCACTAGGGCGAACTTAACGTCATATCCAATTCACCCAATTCTCAAACAAAGCCAACTTGAAAAGCCATTTCCCACCTAATCTCGGGATCACGAAATTTAACTGATGCGGGATCAAACTTTTGAGGATCAAAATTTACACAACCCCAATGCTCCATATGTCTTATCCGTTCTTCATATTCCTCATGTTGTGGATTCGCTAAAATTTTTAATAATCTTTTAAATCCCCAAATACCACCGCATTTCTCTGGGGGACAAGCCAGTCTGCCTGCTAAACATCGTGGATATTTCATCCCTGGAGTTGCTGGTAAAATCTTTTCTAAAACAACATCATGTTCCCAGTCATCTCTAAAATCGTAGTCGTGACGTGCTCTGTCAGTAGGAAACAAAAAATAGTCTGCTATTTTAGTTGTTTTTTCAGGAAGTGTTTCAACATAGTAAAAATCATCCTCATCCATTGGTTTACCAATATGAATTTTTCGTCTGGTCACAGGATCAGCTACCAGAAAGTCATGTCGATGGCAATCTACCCACCCCATAGCATCCGTGATGGCCACATGTAAATAATAAAAATTGTAGTTTTCAGGTACTTGAATGCGACGCCAAATTCGTGGTCTTGTTCCTCTTAATGTAATTTTAAACTGATAAACATGTGGAACAGTTTCTGCCATCGTCGGCTTTTAGTAATAAATTCCAATAAAACAAATGATAACAATTTTCTCGCAAACTTCAGTTTGAAAGAGCCAAAACCTACGAAATGTACTAATTTGAACGAAGGCACAATTGGGCACAATAATACGCAGAACTTCACCAGCCAGCCACATTAGTTATTTTCCGCGCATGCGCCAATATAGTGTTGCCAATTCAAAAATAATCTTTATCTAGGTTCCTTAACTTTATCATGAAAAATTCGCGGTTTAGCAAAATGTTAATTGAGTAATAAAATTCCGTGTTTGGTTTGTCTTACTTACATGCAGCTCAACTTACCTAAATAGTGAGCAATTACTTTTATTAATGAAAAACTGAGTTGCGTATTTCTGAGTAGTTCGCGCTTTTCATTATCTATGCTCGCTGTTGCGCATGCGCTGGGCGACAAAGGGGCTGCTTGCTGAAGCACCTGTTGAAAAGCCGCCAAAATTGACTAACAAAAACAATAGGTAGGTATTGAACATTTGGAAGTGTCCGCACATATACTATATTATTATAGGTATCAGTATATTTTGGCGATTTGGAAAAGATTCTAGTATATTTTTGTGTACTATTTTGGAGGTAGGTACGGTTTATAACGGATCAGTGTATTTGTAAATACTAAATTCATATCGTCCTAGGCTTTCTCACAGTCCGTTTATTCTATCTAGGTACTTACACGTATTTTTAATTCCTGACCAATTAGTCCGAGAGCCCGCTGCTTAATTTATGACGTATCTGTTTTTTGATCGAAATGTGGTACAAATGATAGCTTACCAATAGGGTTTTGCATCGCACTAGGGTTGCTTATCAAAATCTTGCCGCAACCCCCCCTGCCCCCCCCGAAAAGGTCCCTCTTCGCGGTTTTTCGCATTTTGTAGGAATATGGTAAGAGATAGAAGAAAGTAGTCACTCACAAAAATAATCCTTGCTAAATTCTCTACAAAAAATGTTATTTAAATTTTTTCATAGGACTAGTAGTTTACTCGTAATGGCCGGTCGAAAAATAGGATATTTTTTGAAAAAAAAAAAAAAAAAAGTTGTTTTTTTTTCTTTAACTTTCTTCCACCCATTATCACTAACATTTTATGGAAAAAAATATTTGGCCTGCGGCGCTATATCGCTGGTTTTTTTATGAAAAACTAAATTTTAAGAATTTTCGTCACTGAGTTTTATTGCAATAACTCCTAAATTAATTGATGTATGAAAATAAGTTATAGCTCGTTTTGTAGCTAAGAATATTGTAATTAATTCGTTCTTTGATTATTTTCCTGTAGCTCTTATCAATTTTCAACCAATTTAGTTTAAATTCATTTTTTTAGTATTTTAAATGAATTTCGGTTTTGGACAGGCCATTGCGGGTAAACTGCTAGTTCTACGAAAAAATTGACATAACATTTTTTG
Organism: Ceraclea dissimilis; assembly: GCA_963576895.1. NCBI lineage: Eukaryota > Metazoa > Arthropoda > Insecta > Trichoptera > Leptoceridae > Ceraclea > Ceraclea dissimilis. Next base: position 15,709,918 of record OY756373.1, read on the forward strand.
TAGAGAATTTAGCAAGGATTATTTTTGTCATTGACTACTTTCTCCTATCTCTTACCATATTCCTATAAAATGCGAAAAACCGCGAAGAGGGACCTTTTCGGGGGGGGGCAGGGGGGGTTGCGGCAAGATTTTGATAGGCAACCCTAGTGCGATGTAATACCCTATTGGTAAGCTATCATTTATACCACATTTCGATCAAAAAACAGATACGTCATAAATTAAGCAGCGGGCTCTTGGACTAAATGTCTTTCTTCCATTGATGTACAATAATATGTATTGTAATCTGTTGGATGTGCTTTTGTACGTCATTCAGAAATATTTTTGCTACTTTTCAAGCGTATTTTCTTTCTATAGGTATATAAACAAACAAACTAAAATTATGTACCTAGATTTGTTTTTTTTTTCGGGTTTAATCGTGCGAAGATCTGATGATCACACGATTAACCCCGAAAAAAACAAATCTACATATGGATCATCGTGAAAACCTGCAACAACTATAAACTAAAATTACTTATTGCATTTTTTTAGGTAGGCATTTTTGAGATAACTGAATACTAATCAATTTTCTATTGACAAAAAACAACTCGAATGCTACTGGTACCTAAGTTACCTATTACGTTGATTGATCGATTTTCCAGAGACATAATACATTCATGATTTTTTTCACTACTTGGTATATTTTGCGCATATGGAATTTAGTATATGTGAAATGTCAGTATATTTTCTAGATGAAAAAAAGGTCGACTCTAAAAATCATTCTCAGGATCAGTAATATAGGTATTTTACTGGAAATGAAAAAAGGTTAAACTGTAACTTATATATTTATTTTTAAAAGTTAACAATGTAATGGGCAGAGGTATTAAACAATACAGGTCCACTAAGGCGTCGAAGGTTCTTCTTCACCTCGGAATTTCACGGACTTCGGATTAAATTTGGTTGGCTTTCCATTTTCCTCCAGCCACAGCATATACATGTCATAGAGTTCATACGCCGGAGTTTCTTGAATCAATTCCCTTTCTTCTTCACCCCCCCAAACACCATCTTCAGGAGGAGTAATCTGTCTTCCCGCTGTACATTGTGGATACTTCCTGCCAGTAACCGCCGGCAGAGTCTTCTCAAAAACTATATCATGTTCCCAACTAAACCCCAAGTCGTAATCGTAGCGACACTTGTCCTTTGGGGCCAAAAAAAATTGTGATATTTCGGTGTTTTTTTCATCAATTCTTTTTGGGGCGTCATCAAACATTTCAAGCCCTACCGCCAAACTCTCTTCATCTGTAATAAGAGTATTTTTTTTTGTCCTGGGATTGATCATCGTAAACTCGTGGAGATGGTAGTCTGACCATCCCATGGCGCCCTGGATGGCAACGTGCAAATCCAAGAACGTGTAATTTGCCGGCACTTGGATACGCCTCCAGACAGAGGGTTTGAATCTTTTCAGGATTACCTTAAACTGATAGACAATCTCGCTGGTAGACGATGACGCTGCCATAATAATGGATTTTTCCCAATAAGTTCACTTAAACACAAGCCACCGATGACCAACAAAACGAACGAAACTGAACGAACAAGCACAATAACAAAAACAAATCGAATGCGAGTCGACAACAATATCAAAACGCGCGAGTCGCAACACGCTCGACTCAGTGTTGCAAGTATAATGAAAAAAATATTTTTCTATGTAATATTATTTCGTCCCTCAAGTATGTGTCATTCTTCGTCATTCTTATGACATTTGACAGTAGAGTGGTGGAGATATTATAATCCGTGAATCTTTAAATGTTAAATTATTTAATTGTATTATGTCCGTGTCGTATATTGTGTATCTTAAAAGATTTTTTAATGATCTGTGATCGTTATTTCTCCAATTTCACAAATCATCCATACGTCCATGTGTGTAAAAGAAGTGTTTTATTGTAGTGATCCAATCCGTGGTGTAAGGTGCACGCTATTTTGTCACACGTATTTTATTTTTCCAATGGCATATAATTATAATACGTAGTTTAAAGTGTAATTGTTAATAAGTGTGTGGGATACGATGGCCCAAAATACGCAATACGGCTACGTCCCGAATCCAGAAGATATGGTTAACAGTGTAAGTGTTAGGACCTGTTTATTTTGATGTTATTATAACTGTATCTTGTACTCCCATTATGTTGTGACACTGTAATCATTATTATAATATCCTTATGTCGTATTTTGAAGTCCATTCAGTAATATCGCATTCTTCGTTAAAGCTAAAACACAGTAAAAGGAAACAATAGTTCTGCAAGCAACTGATTTTGTCGCTAAGTTTTGAATAGAGACAATTTTACATGTGGTGTTTTATATGCATTACAATGTGAAGCAATTACAGTTATATTCCAATAATTTACTGATTTTTAAATATTATTGAGGCATTGTAATATCGTCAAACACAATCACCTTATTGTCATTTGTTTTAGGTATATGATTCATTGCATAAACTTACTATATATGACGTTGTAGAGCTTTAAAATTTAATTGTTTTGTCTACCTTCCATACGTTAGTATTTTTGTGTATCTGGACAGTATTACTGAACTTCCTAATTGCGAGCACACAGATACATAACCTTGATTTAAATTTCACGTTTGTCATTCGACATTGTAATGTGTTTGTTTCTCAACCTAACCTAACTTAACTTAGAGCCATAGACTTTTATATTAAGTACCCTAGACGTCTGAAAGGAGGTGACGCTATTTCACGCTCGGCAGTTTTTGGTATTTTAGAGTCGCAAAACTCACATTATTAAGAAAATATCAATAAGAAACATTAAAACATCTTTAAAACTTATCGCTTAGTTCCTAAACAACATTATAACTAATACAGTTTTTAACTATGAGAGCAATATTTCGAAAACGTTACCTACGTAATGTCAAAATTCTTTATACGGTTTGTAGGCACAAGTTTACTTCACTACTAGCGTTATATATATATATATATTCGTATGGTGTCAGGCGCTATAAGATCACATTTAGATCCCGAAGCCACATTCTGGCCTCGGTCGTCAAGTTGTTCAGATCCTCCATCATTCCCCCAAATTTGTGGGTTGGGCATTCACGCACAATGTGGTGTAGAGTCTGCACCGCATCACCGCAATCACAAGCGTTGAGTACGTCATGTAGGGTACATATTTACGTTATCTGTGCTCGGAGCATAATGCATCAGACTTCCTCACCCTTGGCGACGAAGCAATACAATAGATAAGAAATCTAGATTTAAGTCTCTGAAAAGCAGGATAATTCACCCTGCGTTTTTAACTTTTTTACACTTTGATATAACGAATGTTAAATGATAAAGGCGTGATGTTGGCCGTACGATAAATAAATAAACCTAATAACCTAACTTCTTCTTCAACCTGTAGTGGTCCGCACCAGAGCTTTGGCCTCCTCCATCTTTTAGAATGCCAAACGTTCTTAGGTTACTTGTATCCGTGGTTTTCTGGCATATTTCTTAATATCGTCCCTCCAACCTAACCTAACATTAGATTATTATTTGGTATTGGGTAGGCGGCTTTGGCCGATACCTCCAAAATCCCAGTTAGCATGTGTTTATATGCGCATATCCAGTGTATTCTTGAAGGAGTTGGTGGTGGGAGCTCTGACAAGTGATTCCTCACACTGCCAGCTCTATTGGTTGTGTGGTGTGTTGGATGTGTAGGTATAATGTTGTCTATAGCTTCAGTTGATGTCCTCTCAGGTGCACATTAACTTGTGGTTATCTAGCGCCTATATTTAATACTACTACAGTACTATCATGTTTTTTTTGTAGTCTTCTTTTTGTCTCTTTTGATGTCCCAAAGCCTCCACTTCAGAAATCTAGGTGACCATCTGACACTGTCCTGTCTTGCCATATGTCCCACCCACTGCCATTTTAGCTTCGCTGTTCTTTCCGCGATGTCTGTCAACTTTCGTTCGGTATCTTACATCTTCATTTCTAATTTTATTTCGAAGACTGACCAACATTTGTCTTTCCATAGCTCGCTGAACTCATTTTAATTAATAGATTAGGTACAAACATATAATTTGTATTTACTCAAGGAAACATGTGAATCAAGCATACCTTCCAATCGACTGTGTCTACGCTGAACACATACATACATACACACGTACATTAGAGCATATAATGTGATAGATATAAATATAGAAATGAAAAATATTTGATCACACATTGTTACCTTAAAGTGTAAAGCAGATTAAACCAAATATAACCAGTGTCCAATATGACATTATTCATATTTCATCAAGTGGTTTCCCTTTGTTGATTTAAATACCTAATCAATTTACCATAATGAACCAAACTTACACTTCTTATCGTGTTGGTTGGCACACTCACTGTATCCCCCTCCGCTCCCAGAAAGCCACAATCTCTCCTGCGTCATCTTCCAAGGGGGAACGATCTGTGAGACTCTCCCATGTGCACCGCCCAGGAGTCATTGGGCAGGCCAGGTACTCAGTGTCCTGCAGCTGCCCGCAGTCGCACGTCGCGTCCTCAGCTATTCCCCATCTCTGGAGGTTGTTCCTGATCCTGTTGAGGGTCTGATTATCTAAAGAATAAGGATTCTTTTCTCGTTTTAAATGATCTACCTATCATATACGAGGGTCGGCTGAGAACTTCGCGGCCTTGAGAAAAAAATGTACTGGAGCATGGTTGGATTTTCTTATTATTTTTTTATACGATCTATTAGAAGTTGAATACACTTTTGCTAGCCACGTTTCAAAGCTAGGATCCTAGTTTTATAGAAGAAATTGTAAAGGTCTTCAAAATATTGCTCCGCGTTCACTGTAACACCGTTAACTGAGTGAATTTCTTACATCTTAAGATTTTTATTGGCTTAGGGATGAGAGGAAGGTCTGACGATTCCATTTTAGGTAAATAAAGCAGATGTTTCACCAACTTTCGCCAGTGGCATGCAATTTGGTTATGAAAATTGTTTTTCTGTGAACTGGCTCAGAGTCGTGGTGAAAGATCGCGACTTTGGCCAATTTTTCGGGTCTTTCCGCGTTGGTAATTTGTCGCAATGGAATTATTAGATTAGCATAGTACTTTCCACTTCTTTTGTTGCCATTATTCAAGTAGTCTATTGTAATACTAGCCCTAAATTCCCAAAAAACGAATGCCATCACTTTTCCAGTTGACAAAGGAGACATCGATTCCTTTGAAGATGGAAAATCACTATGACGCCACTATTTTGATTATTTTTGGGCTCAGTTAGATCCAGGCCTCATCCATGGTGACATGACTAAAAAAAAATCTTCAGGATCAGCTTCCAACCTGGGCAAAAATTCGAATGAAAATCGAAAACGAACACATGTTTTTTCGACCTTAAAAAGGAGTCAAAGGCGTTGGCACCCTGCAAACAGAAAGCTAATACAAGCCCTGTCCTGAAGTTAATATGAAATCTATTCATTCACATAAGACCATTAGGATCTCTGCTATCTGCCAGGTACTAATTTGGCGATCTTTCTGAACCACATCCATGATTTTATCGACGTTTTTCGAAACAACTGCAGTTTATTGCTTTATACTGCGAGGGTTTTCTTTAACACCTTGCTGACCACATTTAACCCATAATTTGACTACCGCATATGATAGAGCAGACTCCAATAATGTATCTGACATATTTTAAAAAGTTTGTTTTGATATGCAGCCTGTGATAATAAAACATTTTATCGTGGATCATGGTTGAAAATTTTTCATTTTCACAAAAATCTTAAACACGTTGGATTAAAAATGGTGCCAGCTTAGTCCTATTGATGCCAAATTTTGCCAGTAGCCTTTTAAAGGTTCAAATTATCCATATCAATAATAAATTGAAACTGGCTAGTACATTTTTTTCTCAAGGCCGCGAAGTTCTCAGCCAGCCCTCGTATGTCTTCTTCTTGTGGATTTTGGCAATCACCCTAATGAAGAGTGTCCCTGCCAGTGTCAAATTCTTCTGAGGTCTTGAAACAACTTGAAGGTTCTAGTATTGTTCTTCTATGGTTTTTCTACATTCTCCTTAGTATCCTTGTCGTCAAAGGCGTAGGGAAAGGAAATATTGGGAAAAAAAAGGACCGGTCTTTCATTCGCGGACTATAATTTGATGAGATTAGTTCTGAGAAATGATGTTAAAATTATTTACACGGACGGATTGTTGCTTGCCAACCTACCATATATGAACAAGCCATTATATTGCAAATGTTACCATTAGATAAATATTTGGTCACGTTTGGATTAATTTAATAATGAATTGTGTTGAATTGTTTTCAGAATGATGAGGACTCGTGCTACTTGAGGCTGAAAGTTATTGCTGGACATGCTTTGGCCAAGAAGGACATATTTGGGGCCAGGTAAACAATAATTACTTATTATGTCTTAAGGGTATGCAACAACTTCGCCAAAAAAATATCGGTTAGCTCATTTTCCTTATGATGGTTCAAATCCGAACGCTGACGATGTATTCTGCACTTTATTACACAAGCTTTTAGCTTACTGTGAAGTGTGCAGGAGGTTATTGTTTTTCTTTATTATTGTTGTTGTTATCCGTGTCTACATTTTCCTCTTAAAATTTTATTAACTTTTCAATATCCCAGCACCTAGAAATTTTGCGTGCACACATATTTGCTTTAGGTGACAATTTAAAATTATTGTAGTGTACTGTTTTATCATAAACACAACCAATTGGTAAATTTTAATTCATTTAATTTTTATATGGAGAAATATGATTGTGGTTCTTAGACAGTTTTTGTAAAAATACCACTTATTGTTTTGTTTCTTATAGGTTTTGTCGTTTATGCAGGACACATTAAAAAATATAGATGAAAAAATGTGAAAACTCTTTATTTATTTTCTGTCAATGCAGTGTAAATGACGTTTACAAGGAAAAAATGAAAAACTAAATATTTAGATTAAAATCCGCAAAAAAAAATTGTGGTTTTTAATCCAAATATTTACTTAGTTTTTCATTTTTTCCTTAAAAATGGACTTCCACTAAGTGCCGACGGTAAAAAACATTGAGGTTATTAATGACATTTACATTGTATGATTGTTCCACATACTTTACCTTACGATTGTCAAACTCGTACGTACTGTTATTTATTGTTTGCATTTAGCATTATCACATGTCAGTGTAAGTGCTACCATTACAGTGGTCTTAATGTAATCACGGATAATGTTACAAGTCGATTAATGTTATCGCTTTTGGTTTGTGTCAAAACCATCGACATAATATATTAATATGTAATCTCTTTGGTCAAAACACTCCATTCTTCTTCTTCTTCTTCATCTTTTCTTAGATCTGATGATCTGTTTGGTCCAGGCAGCCCTCATACTTGGGGAGCTCAAGTCCAATTCTTGACTCTATCCAGAAAAACAATACGGTACAATATCACAGATAAAAAAGAAATATTAAATAGAAGACTACATAGCAAAATCGAAAGGTTGCTCTAAAGATTGCGCTGTCTGGAACAGTCAGGGTAGTCCTGAGAGGAGACACCTAACCTTGAGACAGTTTCCAGAAAACCTGGTCTCCATTCACATCCAGAAAAAAGTGATTTCTGTCGAATCCATATAGCTTTTGGTGCCGAAAGATGAATGGTAACCCTCCCGACATCCGCACCATGTCGAATGGATTCGACATTCATAATACTCGAGTTTAGGGGTGGAGTAGCGAGGTGGAAGAAATGTGATGGGGGCGGCATGAAAAAAGCGGTATTAGTGTCGAATTCATAGTTTTCAATGTCGATAGGATGAATAGTAACATTCCCGGTAGCTGAAGGAGTTCTGGGGCGGAGTTAGGGGGGGTTGGGGGGGCGGCATTAAAAAAACGATATTAGTATCGAATCCATAGTTTTCAGTGTCGATAGGATTAATAGTAACATCCCCGTTAATGTTATCGGACACTTATTGTTATTAAACGTTGCTGGTCCCATAGTGACCACATTAACCGACATCAACTGTTGTAATTCTACACTAAGTGAAACAGTCAATAATTATTAACCTCCAATGTACCTACGAGAAGTTTGTTGTTTCATGATTTGTTTTCAATGTCGTCAAACAATGAAACTATGTACGTATGGTAGGTACTTCTTCATAATGAGATGGTAAATGGAATTTGATTATCCAATATCAAGGAGTTAACTGCAGTGAAGTCCCGATAATCCGACATTAACACTTTTGTGAAGTATGTCTGAGATGACCACACAGTTTTTTCTCTTATAATAAAGCCAAATCACCCGACGGCGAGTGATTAATACCACACAATAGTTTCCACTTGAGATACCGCAAGGTGTTCTATGAAAGTATGATACAATAAAATGTCACTAAAGCGGAACGCCAGTGTAGGAACTTTGGAATTCTCAAATCGGAAGTTTAAATTTTTTCTTTGACTTTGTTTACAAACCCAAATGTTTACGAATTGAAATTATTGGAAATGTTAACGAGATGATACCGAAGTCGTGTTGGTGAGCCGATTGTTCGAGACACAGGGTTAAGTTGCTCACGCTGCATCCCTTGCGGGGTAGGCAGAGAGAACTACTACCCTATCCTTGCACACACTTCTCGCTTCCGTCACATTCATGCGATTGGTCATTCACTCTATGATTCGTTTTATTCAAAGCACTTACAAATTTGAGCATCCGGTCGACATGGTCGAGCCAAGTGTTTCTTGGACAGCTGCTTTTCCTAACATTCATATCATTTCATCATTCATCCTCTCCACATGTCCTAACCATCTCAACTTGTTTACTTTAATTCGGGTCACAACTTCCGTCTTACAGTCATTCATGTCTTTAATCATTTAATTTCTTACTCTTTTTATTTTTGTGCAATATTTTAATTTTTAAGTGTCTATAAAATAGGATTTGTTCAGAATGCATTGAATCCAAAATCAAACACTATGTCCTGGAACCTGTACTGAATTACACGTCAGTGGATTACTAGTAAACTACTGTCTTGTAATTGAGTTCTCATATTGTCTTGTGTTGTTGTGACTACTGAGTAATGTCTGCTTTGTGTTGCGTATTTCATATTTAATTATTGTAATCAATGCCGTGTTAAAATCTTATGTTAATCGTTGTCCATACTTGTTGGGCTGGGTAGTATATTTAGGGAGGTGTGGTCACTACATAGTCAATGTAATGTAATACTGGAGTAACATAAAAGAATGATATAACTAAGTAAGTAACTTTACTTACGTAGCTGTCGGTGTTAAACTTTAGTAATTCCGGTATTTTCTATAGAAAGTGAAAATCTGGAATATCTCAAATACGGTGCGACTTTGGATTAAGCTAAGTTTGTCTCACAAGATCCTAAATGACCTCTACTATCACCCCATAAGATATCTGTATTCATCTATCAAACACCCTGTATATCAATCATGGATGATAATATGTACACTGCACTACATTATTATATAAGTACTAAGGTAGTGTGTTGGCAAGTCCTGCCTCTGCGTACAATGTCTTCTTCTTCTTCTTAATATAGGCCTTGTGGCCTGTTATGAAGATGGATTAGCCTCCTGCGATATCAATTCCCAACCGTCAATCCATCTCTTTGGTGGTCTGCCCGGGAGTCGTCTGCCCTGGGGTTGGCCGTGCAATGCAATGTGAGGGAGTCTGGATGGCTCCATTCTCTTCACATGTGCATACCATTGTCTTCTCTGTTGCCTCCCCATCTAACGACATCTTCGATCTCCCACATTGTACAATGTATTTGTAGTAATCTTGCGTGACACACTATCCCATATTGGTGTTGGTAGCGGTGAGAGAAGATTTATTAAGGAAATGATAAGGTGTGTGTAATGTATTATTTGTTTACTAGAGGGTACCTACCCGTGAAAATCACGGAGGCTTGCTTAAATATTATGTTTTTGTATAACCACCTATTACTATTTCACCCTTCAAAGTTCCTCGAGTAAACACAGGAAGATCACAAGGCTCCCTCTTTTCCCCGTCTCTCCAATATCGTCATGAAAGTCGTAAGATTCATATTGTCGACTTTTTTAGTTGGCACCCACCCCTGAAAGCCAAAAAACTCCTCTTACATGTCTATCTACATACATAGGTACTTTACACACATGTAGATGGTGGGTACTTTAAATAGTTCGATTTGCAATCTTTACGTGTATAGGTAAGTGCCACATAGTATGTATGAGAATTCTATTTTCATTTTCTGTTACGTTGTATAAAATGGTACTTATTTGATTATTTCCACGAAAGAAATATTTCTAAACTATTTTCATTCATAATTTCATTAGTAGGTACGGTACCATTCGATATTTCAAATTATTCATTCATAAAAGTTTCAAAAAGTGAGACTTGACGAAAATTTCTAGACACCAACAAAGGCGTCGCTGCTTTAAATTTACATACATATTCATCGAACTTGCAAAATTTTCCAATGGGCCACCGTTACATACCTACATGCCTTGGATAATACGAGTATTATGTAATGGAATTAGTATGTATTATTATTATATATAACACGCGAGTGTTTATTTTGAAACACACACTTTGATAACGACATTGTTTGATATATTTTTTGCACCGTGAAGGTCTCCTCTGTCTATTGTGTCTATAATATAATATCATGTCTCATCGTGCTGTGTCTTTAAGGGTAGGCAGAGAGGATCAAGCGTAATACATTCTAACTCGACATTTACAACTTTTTTGATGACGTATAAATTTAGTCTTCATTCAGATATAGTGTACGTAGATACCAGTGGCGAAGGGTAAACTTTTGTTGTATTTAACTCAGCCCAGAGCTTGGGTAGACCACCCCCAGGTGTTAAAAAACTGTCAGTTTAAGGAAAAAAATGAAAAACTAAATATTTAGATTGAAATCCACAGTAAAATGACTTTAGATTTCGCGACTAGTATTCGAGGATTTGCACCCTCATATCATCAGGTGATTGCGAACAATGTTACTGAAGAAACTGTCAGTTTGTTTCGTCCCCGATAAGTTCGTCTTCTTAAGAGACCCTTATGAACGATTTCTCTGTAGGTTTAGTTTCCAGGAGATTTAAAGAGATTCCAAGAGTGAGAGAGATACAACTGTCATAATTTTAGATTAATTTCTATTCTATTTTATCCCCTCTATGCAATTCATCATACGCACTTTACGATTCTTTTTACTTGGAACACGTCCGTCCTTGAGAATCTGGTCTACATGGTTGAGCCATGTGGTTCTTGAACGGCTGCACTTCCTTATACCTCTTCTTTCTCCTAGGTATATTTTCTTTGTTATAAATCCTTTCATAGTTCATTCTCTCTACATGTCCCAACGACCTCAACTGGTTCACTTTCATGTACTCGATTACTTAGGCATATGGTGACTTGCGTACTAAATTTAACCACACATTTTTTAGTGTCAGACTAAACTTTCTTAATCAAAAGATAACTGGACGGGAGTCTGATTCTTAGACATCTTCGCCACTGATATGTAGTACGTACAATTTCTTTATGAATGAATAGTGCTTTGGTTGTATAATGGCTTAATCTCTTACGTACGTAAGTACAATGTTAATAAGACACCCACATAGTGAATCACCTAATGATACTTGGAGCAAACTACAATGGAATTTTGGTATGTGAATTACTTGTCGTAAGAATAGTACTCGTAATAATTGACTCCAGTGATTGTATTATGTCTAGATTTATTCTATCTGTTCATAACATAATTCTAACTGTCAATAATAAAAGATATATTCGAGGCATCAACCTTAAGCTGGACAAAATTTCACCAACTTTCGATCTGAATTTCTTTTTCAACCCCCTTTTATACAATGCCACACATTAGGTACCCCCAACGTTGGAGATTCTTTTTACAGCACGTAACACCCTGAGTAGTAGTCTGTTGAGGGTGATCCATAAGGAGTAGGGTAGATGTTTGCCTACTTGGATACCCTCATGTGGGTCCATCCATGGCCTCGCTCGGAGATAAATAATAATATACAATAAACGTCATATTTTGGCCATGTCCTTAGAGGAGAAAAATACTCCATTCTCTAGCTTGTTATGAAGGGGAAGATAGAAGGCCGTAGAGGGGTCGGAAGGAAGCAGATTTCTTGCCTTCGAAACATTCGGCAGTAGACCGGAATCAGGACTGCGGAGGAGCTGTTTCGCACTGCCCAGGACAGAGAGGCTTTCTCCCAAGTGGTCTTGAACGTCGGAGCGACCCGATAGGACATATAGAGAAGAAGATTGAGTATGAATGGAATAGAATAGAATAGAACCACCCACCCTACAGAGAGGTGTGAGGTATTAGCGTTAACGCTCAGTCTTGGTGTTATAATACTATTATGTATTGTATGTTAAACTGTGTTATATAACTTGCTAACATGTCACACAGATCATACCACATGCATTATATAAGATAATATGTGGATAGACATTTTCCATATAAATATGTACAATAGTCGGACACAACATCACACATAATATGCTAGCTCTTCAATAGGTCACAATCGTGTTTCGTCGGGAGCCAGATAATCCACCTGTCAGTCGATATAATCCTTATGATTCTTTTTTTCACGTAGATACTTTTTATTTTACATGTGTAATCTATAACGTCTGTCGCATCTAGCTAGAGCAGCCCTCCAAGTCCTAGACGTCTTAGGAAGTCCTTGACTCGGAGCGGGTCTGGGGTGGGAAATGATACCGTCTCTATATGGTATCTGCCCAAAGTTCTTATCATCACAGCAGATTTTGCAGGTGCCATTCTCTTCAAAGTCCCGATGATGTATTTTTTTTACTATACTGTATTGTTTTCCATTAAAATAGGAAAAACTGGGGTTCGGGACACTTTTGGGGGACTGGTTAAACATAAATCTCATCCTGTAATGAATATCGTTTCCTAATTGTGAGTTAATTTGTGAGTAAATAAACATTATATAACAATGTGTTTGTATATTTTATGTTGCAGTGATCCATACGTCCGAGTTGATCTACACACAGTCAATGGAGACATCGTTGTGGACTCCATATTCACTAAAACCAAGAAAAAGGTAAATATCTATCTATAATATCTATTCCATCATACCGTACCATTTGCAGGGTAAGCTGAGAGGACAGAGTGCCACACACTTCCTTACAAACATATTTTACGTGCTTCCATAACTCAAAATGCCTGTCAGACTGAGTAGGTATCTGGTCGATATGTTCACTCATCTTGGACAACCACATTTCTTCACATGTTCTTTTACAGACTTTTTTATTTTCTTTGTCATTCTCTTCTCAGAGATTCTGTCCACATCCCCAAACTATCTCAATGTGTTCACTTTTATCCCGGTAACAACACTCGTCCTACAAACACTCACCCTTTAATTACTTCACTTCTTACTCTATCTTTTACTATATATTTCTCCACACCATCTTCTCAACGACCTCATCTCAACCGCATTTATTCACTTTCATTCGCCATGCCCCATTTCCACAATGCCTTCTTCTTCTTAATCTTAATGTAAGCCTTATGGCCTGTTATTTAAGAGAGGTATGCCTCCTGCGAGGTCGACTCCCAGCTGTTATTCCATCTTTTTGGTGGTCTGCCTGGGGCTCGCCTACTTTGGGGTTGGACATGCAGCACAATGTGAGGGAGCCTGGATGGTTCCATTCTCCTCACAAGCGCGTACCAATATCTCCTACCACAATGTAAATCAAGGTATTCATTTCGTGAATTTGTATAAAAAGTGCTATTTCTCTTCGATCATCATTTATCAAATAACTCTTGAATGAAAATACCCTTTTAACAACGTCCCTACATTCTTGTGGTACTCTTATATGACTTGATATCTAATACATAAAATGTTGTTTGTTTTCAGACTCTAAATCCAGTATGGAACGAAGAGTTCTTATTCCGCGTGAAGCCATCAGACCACAAGGTAGTGATGCAGGTGTTTGACGAGAACAGACTGACGAGGGATGACTTCCTGGGCATGGTGGAGATCGTCCTGGCGGGGGCTCCCAGAGAGGGCGCCGCGGGAGGCTCGGGGGCACAGCCCCAGGCGGCCAAGTATCAACTTCGACCTCGCAGGTCTGTGTAAGTAGTCCTAGAGGGGGCATGCCGGATAGCATGGCTGGTATTGTTACATTGTGTTGTGTGCAAAATATACTAGATGGAAGCTATTGAAAATTAAAAAATATCATTTCGTATCATGTGCGATGTTATTTACAATATTTTCTTCACGTGAACAAAGTATTTATTGGTTTATTGGTCTTAAATCATCCGTAGGCCTTATTTAAGGCACATGGAATCGTAAGGTTTACATATTGAACAAAATGTATACATTGCTAACTTATAAACTGGAAAGTTATAAACAGTTACAGCAAAAAAAAAAGAATGGAAACAATAATTACATGGTGACAAAACCAAATTATAAAAAAATATTTGCTGTGAAATCATGGAGAATTTTTCACTAGGGCGAACTTATTGTTTAGTGATTTCTTCCAGTCAACCCTAGTGACATACAATTTGAGTTATTTATGCTGGATTTCACCAACTTTTTAGGTGAGAAATAGCGGAGATAGGAGCCACCTAGCGCAACTTTTACATGAAAAATAGTGATAAGTGACTCCTATCTCCGCTATTTCTCACCTAAAAAGTTGATGAAATCCAGTATCAGTGGCGTTACTGTTAACTGGTGACCAATGACATTGCGAGATTAATACCAGTACCTAATGGTTCATTTTTCTGTTGATATTATTATTATTGTTGACGGGCTAATATGCGTGAGAATTTTGCTTAGTTTTCTTCTCGTGCATTTGGTTGGAATATTTACATACTCAATCCAGGAATTGGCATGGATTAACGTTAGCAGACAACATACTTTTATGTCAACAGTATTGAAGTGTTAAATAAGAACAACTGTTGAAGATTAACTGTTGACTATTATTGGCACAGCTCTACTAGAGACTCTATCTCTCTCTCTCTCTCCCTGGGCAATTATTAATCCCACATGATGGTGGGGTCTGCCATTTTTGTCTTTCGCCGCCACTCGGCTCTATCCTGTGCGTCCTCCGGGGATGCTCCACAGTCTCTCATGTCTTGCCTCACAACCTCGCGCCACCTCCGCTTGGGTCTTCCTCGGGATCTACTACCAGGGACAACCAATGACTGTGCTCTGTTACCTATGTATTCGGGGGGTCTTCTACTCACATGCCCGTACCACCGTAATCTGCTTTCCTGAATTTTGTCGGATACGTCACGTACACCTAGACTTCCACGTATGTACGTATTACGGATTCTGTCTAGCCTGGTGACGCCGCACATCCATCTCAACATTTTCATTTCAGCTGTTTGGACAGCACGGACATGTCTCAAAGAGGTATTTATTTCCTTCTTAGCTCTACTAGAGACTAAGAAGGTTCTATCGTGTAAAAGATATGAGGGTTTAAAACATTGATATCTGTACACAACACAATGTAACAATACTATGGGCTTTGGTTTGTATTATTTGCTGTATTTTTGGTTACTTAATTTATAATTGGCATTAATATTTTTATTTTTTTTTATATCATTAATTTTCTGTGTGAAAAATCAAAGCTAGAGTACCGACGTGTTAGGCGGGAGGTTTGGGTTCGTTCCCAGTCGCGGCAGATGGATGGACCGGAATTGGTGAATGTTACTTAAGTGTAAAGTGATGATATTAAATCAGCCGACGATCAGTCATAAGTCTGATGGAAAGTCCATCCTTCGCTGTATATCTGTCGAGATAACTACTTGTAATGAAGATTGATTGTTTCACACAGAAATCATGCTTATTTATAACTTACCTAAAGTAAAATTATTTCAAACTGTCGAACGCAGTCATAAAGTTAGACCAAGACGGAACGACTAAGAACCTGCTTTATTTGCACCTTATGGCTCTGTAGTAAGTGCAAATAAAGCAGGTAGTCGTCCCTTCTCGGTCACATTTTTATTACTGCGTTCGACAGTTATAATTAATTCCATTATAGTAATTTTTGTATTATTTTTTAATTTATTCTTAGTTATTATGTAGCTTCTAGCTTTTTTAGTTGTTGTATGAAATCTTTATAAGTTCTATTTTACACTCTGTATGTATTTTGTTACTAGATATTGTGAAGCATGCATGATCAGGTATTGTTTATAAATATTACAACATTACATGGGCGTTGGAAAGACAGACTGCCCAAGTTACGTACTTTTTATTTTGTGTCTAAAAAACTCAACGAATAAAGTACATATAAGTGATGAATCGTATAGTATCAAAAAATAGCAATCTTATTTCGGATTGATTCGGAGTGAATTGAAAAACGTTTTATCTAAATTACTGTTGTTGCCTCTCGTGTATTGCAGATTGGTGTATTTGAAACCAAGTGACTTGTTATATGAAATATTTATATGGGTTATGGCTGCTTTTGTTGCCATGTGTAGTTTTACAATAGGAACATTTCCACGTTCTTAACTCAATTTACGCACTGACAGATTGCTGTTTTTTTGACATTATACGACTAAGATATTATATACCTAGTATTTAAGAAAATATAATGCTGAATTTCTCCAACTTCTTAGGTGAGGAATAGTAGGAGCCACGTATCATTATTAAATAAAATAAATAAATAAAATAAAATATGTACTAAAAAAATAATCGTACAATTGGCGGACTTATTGCCAAATGGCAATTTCTGCCAGCCAACCCATAACAGAGATTAAATTGAGATATACCTAATTATAATAAGTACCAAAAGGGTACCTTAACTTAACAATAATTGAATACTAAATACATACACAGATAAACATATTATACATATATAAATATATACATAAATGGTATATGGGATGGGATAGGGTAAGGGAGGGATGCTGGATTTAGGAGGGACTGGTAGTGGGATTTGAAATAGAAAGGTAATGCTGCTTCAGTCTACTCTTGAAAGCGGAAATAGTTGGTGCGAGTCTGATGGATAATGGAAGGTCATTCCACAATCGCGCAGCCTGTACAGTGAAAGAATTAGTGAAAAACGATGTATGATGGATAGGGATTAAAGGCGTACGTTGTGCACCAGAACGGAGTGGTAGACCATGAGATGCCAGTGGAGTGAAATTCGACTTTAAATAATCAGGTGAGGAGGGATTGTATAGGACATTGTATAGAAGAGAGAGGGTGTGGAGATTACGGCGATGAAATATGGTTTAGCCATTTAAGTTCAGACCTGAATTCTGAGATGTGGTCAAATTTCATACAAATTCATACAAAATTTGCACTAGGTCCTAGGTGGCTCTTATTTCCGCTATTCCTCACCTAAAAAGTTGGTTAAATCCAGCTTAAGTATTTTATAGTGGAATAATATTAGGTGTATGAATGTTTATGACACGCCTGGGGTTTACAAATCAGGCAAGTTCATAGCTTTGTTCAGTTATAATTTTGAAAATCTAACTGGTTGTATGAGCTACAGCTTTTTATGGGTTTGCTTGGGTTTTTAACTTTAGCCATGGTCTATAGTAGGGTGCTTCTTATATGGTTGAAAAAATTTATTTTTTTGAAATTTCGAGGGGACACCCCTGTTTTATATTCTGTGCTATAAAAAAATGCTACAGATTTTTTTTTAGAATTTTTCAACAACTATTAGGGGTCGCTACCACTTGAAGAAAATTTAATAAGTATACGAAAAAGAAAATTTCAAACATTTTTAAAATTTTTTTTGTTCTCTATATTTATATCCATCGAATACAGCAACAAACATAAAACATTATTTCAGTTGAGTTTCTATTTCCCTAGGCGTACCCCAGCCAGGCCGGTGTATCAAACTGATTTTAATACTAATTTAATTATGAAATTTTCAACACCGAGTAGCGACCCCTAAACCATGTTTAAAAATTCAGAAAAAAATTGTAGTTCCATTTTTTACATAGGAGAACAGAATAACAGGGTGTCCCGTTAACATTTCAATTTTAAGAAGCATCCTAGTCTATAGGTATTACTATAACAAAATTAATAATTAACTAGTTAGATGTTATGTTATATTTAGGTATGAAATAATTTTATTGTAGTCTGGTATAAATAGCCCTCGTCTAAGTTGGAAGAACAATTATTACAACTCTACTCGAATAATCTGCCATTCCGTCTTCTCTGTCTGCCCCGCAAAGGGCGCAGTGTGAGGGGATGATAGATATGTGAGAAAGAGAAAAAGTAGCTATGAAATCTCCAGTGGTTATACCATTTTGGGAGCATTTTTTGAATAATTTAGAACATGTTTTATCACATTTAAATTTAAAATATTACATCAAGTGTTGCCATCATTTGAAAAAAAAAGCATTAGTGTTTGCAACTAGTAAATATCTCTCCTAAGTTCATCACCTGAGAATAACAAGATTCTACAAGCATAATCTATGAGTACAATTAACAATATGACCCTAAAGTGGTGTAGTGTGCATAAATAACTACTAGAGACTAATAAGGTTCCATCTGTGTGTAAAAGATATGAGTGTTTGAAACTTCGATATAATATTTCTCAACATTTTTGTCTTGTCAGTTATGGAAACTTATATTTTCTGATGATACTTTTGCTTCAACGTACATAGTTGTATTTTACATATCCAGTGCCAGGTCTAGAGTGCGAGGCTACTTGGAGGTCTATCACGCCCTCATAGGAGGCCCCCCGGCCACCACCAATGGGACGCAGCCCACATCCAACGGGAACAACGGGCAGACATCGGGACAGAGTAATGATCTTGAGTGGGATTTCATCGATCCACCTACGGCCACCGGAGATGTAAACTCTGTAAGTATCAGAATATCTTTAATGCTTTATCTATTCAGTGTAGTATTTAGGATTATTGACTTGTCGTTAAATGGGGGAAGCAACAGAGAAGACAATGGTATGCACATGTGAGGAGAATGGAGCCATCCAGACTCCCTCACATTGCATTGCACGGCCAACCCCAGGGCAGACCACACAAGAGATGGATCGACAGTTGGGAGTCGACATCGTAGGAAGCTAATCCATCTTCATAACAGGCCAGAAGGCCTATATAATCTGTCTCCCGTAAGAAGACGCATAGAAACAAAATTGGTATCACTGAGTTTAGTGTTGCTTGATGTGATAATAAGATATGGGTACATTTTTTTGCTACTTTTTCAAAGGGATTATCGGAGTGTTATATCCTTTTCCAACTCGCAAAACTCTCTTGCCTTTAAAATGGTTCCTTTCGTGCTGCTCTGTAATATTTTGGTCATTTTAGGTTACTTGTAAAAAACAGAATGTGAGAAAATTACAGACATTTGACAGCTTCTTATGACAAGGTTTGACAATCAGGGTTACCAACAATACAATTAGGCAACATTACTTGTAGAGTATTTGCCAAATTAGCTGAAACAGAGAGTAGTTGTCTAATTAGTGGTGTTGTTTAATTCTTTAGGTGGTGATCAGAGACCACTTACCCCCGCTCCCTCATGGCTGGGAGGAGAGACAGGATGCTAATGGACGTACATATTATGTGAACCATCCGGCACGCACCACACAGTGGGAGAGGCCCACACTCAGGTAATTATAATCCTTATTCTTCTTCCAAATCCGTCCCTCAATGCTGAGGATAGTGACCTTCATGCGGTAGGGTTGTCTATAATCTGGTCTTTACCGAAAGCATAAAATGTTTACTATATTTTTTTGTGTCGCTTTGTTAAAATGGAGTCGGTAATTTGCCAGTAAAACATTTTCATTCTTTTATCCTCTATCACCCCTTAACATGCAGAGATGACACTCGGTATAATATAGTGGTTGGTTGGCAGAAAATTAGAAATACTATTAGACGTAAGAAACACCACTGAAGAATGTTTGATGGAGAGAACTTTGTAGTCTCTGCCTACACCAAAGGGGATGCTTGATCTTAGAATTTATAGTGTCTGTATTAATTATTGTTTTTGTTGTTTGATTATTTCAGTGGAACGGAACTAAACGGAGCACCATGTCGTATGGAGTCAGCCGTCACCGAGTTCCAGAGGCGGTTTCACATTTCACACGACTCCAGTACACCAAACAATGCGCCCCAGCCACCGTCCAGAAGACTGCAGGTTAGATCATAACAACATATTATTCTCTCTCTCTCTCACACACGCATATTGCTCTCCCACTCGTCTATATCACCTTCCCTCTCTCTACCGCAACTGCATTTTTTTTTTAATTTTTCTTTTTTTTTTCCCCCAAATGTCATGTACATATCACTACAAATATTAGCAGATTTTATATTATCAAGTAACTCTTCATCACACTGTATCCCTTGTGAGGTAGCTAGAGAGGACAGAGCGCCACACTTCTTTCCTTGCATACATCTCTTGCATCCCGTTCATACATGCTCTGCAATTTCTCCCACTTAACATGCGTCTGTCCTTCAGAATACTCGAAACGCGTTCGTTCTTCAGGATCTGATCAACATGATCAGTCCAGGTCGGTCTCTTCCTCGTACCTCTTAGCTCACCAATCTTTTTAGTAATGCTCTCGTCATTCATTCTCTCAACATGCCCAAACCATTTGTTTAATTTTAAATCTTTAAACTCTATGCTTCCATCACAATCATATAATTATTATACACTTCTTGCATGCTTTTTTTTTTATAATAATACAACTATTCTAGTTTTTTTCCATTTTTTTTTACTTACTTACTGATAAGTGAGTCGTATAGTATCAAAAACAGAAATCTGATCTCAGACTGATTCACAGTAAATTAAAAAAACATTCAATCTAAATAGCTGTTGTTGACTCTCATATATCTTGTAGATTGGTGTATTTGAAACCAAGTGACTTGTTATATGAAATATTTATATGGGTTATGGCTGCTTTTGTTGCCATGTTAATATCTTACAATGTGTAGTTTTACAATAGGAACATGCACCACATTCTTTCTACAGGTTGCTGTTTTTGATACTATACGACTCATATGGTGTACAGTAATTTCTCAATTACTGGAGATGGTTGAATAAAATAATGGTATGGGTGTATGGATAGATTTCTTTATTCTTTACATTTTTGTCTATCCCTTTTTTTCACGGAACTGGCGACACTGTCACTAATGGTTTGGGGTTGCCAGCTTTTAACTCCCTGCTCGAAATTAACAAAAATTACGATTACTATATCTAACCTTTTTATTAATTTTTTTGTGTATTTTATTTTAACACTTAATACTAACATTTTGATTAATGTAATTTATTTAAATGGTAAAGAAACGCGGCTGTCCAAGAACCACTCGGTTAAGTCGTGTCGATCATATTCTCAAGGATGGACGTGTTTTGAGTGAAATGAATCGTAGAGTGTACATGACGAATTGCATGAATGTGAGGGAAATATGGAATGTGTTTAAATTAAAGATAGGAAATTTATTTATTTATCGTATGGTCATACAAAGTATATAATAATCAGACAGACACTACATGTATATTGCACGATGAAAATTGTTTGTCAGAGTTTGAAATCGAGTGTCCTTAGGTACGTTAGGGTAGCTTGGCATTCTGTTCTCTTTGCCTGCATTGCAAGGAAACGTGTATAGAATAGAATAGAACATTATTCACGACAGTAAAATTTTACTGCTGTTTTTTTCTTGAAAAATCCAGTTTGTGAATTGTGTCTTTTTACCTGCAAAACAATGATATTAGTACTGTAGAAAATTTCTTGCATTTTATAATTTATTCACTATACATGTGAACACTATTCATTCATTTTGCATGTGTATTTTAGTGAATATACTAAACGTTAATAAGTTTATGCAACTGACAGTTTGTACATACATGATATGAATTGTGCTTCATTTGTCTGTCTATGTTTCCATTTTCAAATTCGACCAATAAAAGTTGTCATTGTGAATTCCATTTTGAATTCAAATATTGTGGAACAGAATCTATCTGGTTTAGTTTGACGGAAAGAGAGAACTATTAGCCTATAGATTAAGATATATGAAATTTTTCTCCCGTTTTTGGATGTCTTTTGATTTGCTGGACCAAAATCTCAATTGAAAAAACTCATTAACAAATCCGAAATGTCAAAACTATGTACAAGCTGTCATTGTTCTAGTATTATATCAAGATAGGTATATTTAGAAAGGTATGCTCACTACATAGTCGATAAGAATAAGAAAAGGCCTCCCAATTTGCTTCACAGTGATTGGTCAAATTAAAAGATTGCTATGGATTCTTGAAGTATCCATGGCAACACCATTTGCTTTGATTCTAGAGATGGGCAATTGACAAATCCTTGTAAAAATGTTACAGTTTTGTAATAAAACCTAGCCATATGAACAATTAATTTATGTAGTTCAGTGTGATGGAATACTTTGTCCATCACTAAGGCCTCCTAAATGAATAAGTTTTATTAGTGTGTAGTGAGCACACCTCTCTAAATATACCTACCTTAATGTGTAGTATGAAGACTACAGGAGAAAAACAAGGAATGTCAAACAAAAGCACATTTACGTAAACCAAAATTTAATTTTTAAACGTCACTGACATTCAGTGTTAATCCATTTTCCTACCACATGTACTGTTACTAAATTACATAGGCGTACTGACATTTCAGTGACATCTATGGTTTTTCTCATGATTATTCCCTTGCACAAACAACCAATAAAACCGTCATAGTCAGCAACAATGACTTTTGTTGCCTTGGAAATTTTGCAGGATTATAGGTACACACAAATGCCACTAGATGGCATTATTACTTTAATTTTAGATTTTTAATGACATTCCTTGTTTTTCCCTTGTAGTCTTCATTTTATGTACGTAGATATTATTAAAAAGTACTAATGTATGTGTTTATTTTTTTTACTTTCTGTTGCATGCCTTCTTTCTACACACTTTCTGCTAAAAATTTTGTGGGCCGCCTACTTTCTTCTAATCAAACTGTGCATCCTAACCTAACATTACATATTAATATATCTTGTCAACGTATCACATAATATGCATGATATATAATAATGTGTTATTTGTCCGTGATACAACATCGCCGTAGACCGAGGGGAGCGATGGGAATAGTCAAGCCAATTCCTTACAGAGTACTCCGTACCACTCGCCCGTCGCCAGTCCAGAACTCAGCCGAAGACTCGAACATTTAGCGGAGGAGAGACGTGATAACGAAACAACAGAATCAGTCACGGACGGACAAACTGAAGGAGCATTGCAAATACAAGAACAAACGACGAATGTCAGTAACGAAGCTGAGAATAATTCGGCAGATCAAAGCGAAGATATTAACACGACTGCGAGTAGCGATTCCGTGGATCAACACAACGACAGCGGAATCGAGAGCGGACTGACGACAAACACCAACAGTACGAGAGAGAATTTGACGCAAGCTTTAAACGAGGCGTGCATCGTTATATCCGAAGTCCTCAACACGGATCCGAGCGGATTGGTGATTGACGAGAATCACTTCAGTTCCCCCGGTGGTGGGAGCGTTGTGGGGTCGCCGATGGTCTCGCGTAGAGCGCACCCGACGCAAGACGACTCTGAGGTAAGGGGAGGACTCGTTGTGGGTGTTGTTTTCTGCTTCGCAGTGTGTGGCTTAATAATTGTGTCGTCTAATATATTATCTTCCTTTATATATATATTCATAACAGGTATCCATTTATAGTCTTGTAGTCTTTCGCAGTGTGATGAATCAATTTCTATGTTGTTGGTTCTTCGGGTTTCCTTACTGCGTGTAGAGTGGTTGAATACTGCCATCTTCACCATGAAGTAGTATCGCTGTCGAAAGCTCGGTTATTCAACCACTCTACACGCAGTAAGGAAACTTGAAGAACCGACAACATAGAAATGTATCCATGTATGTTTGTCATTCGTATTAGATCGATTAGCAACAATCAAACAGGTATGAGAATAGAGATAGAGTTTGCATAACATTCAAAACTGTCGAAAAATCCTGACCCTCTCCCATGATCGAGCGAAAATAGGAGGACTTAGCTTAATAGTAATTGCTATGTAAGTACAGATTTGGTCATCAGATATAGATGTATAATAAATACTAGTTTTGACCTGTCAAAAATGATGGATATTTTTATTTTTTATCACATTCAAATCGTCTACACTTTTGGTGCCGTACTCCGATGTAACTGAGCTAACATTAGTAACTGTTTTAATCGCTGGCTTAGTTTTTTTGTTTTCGTAGTATTTATTAGTAGTTTTTATTGCTTTTAATTTGAGTATTATTAATTTAATCGTGTCTGATCAAAAAGGTGTAGATTTTTTTGTTTATCGTGTTGTCATCACTACATATCAGACAGAGATTCTAAAACTTGCACAATGATATTGTTTGTCAAAGTTTAAATCAACGTTCAACTTTCAAGGTTTAAAAAAACATGTAAGTAGATGTCAATGCTAATAATTTGTCTAACTAATTAGTTGTTGTGTCTCTGTAGCATGTTATTCTTTTGTTCGTCCTGTTTGTTGAATGTTTTGTTTCTATTGTCAATTGTTTTATGTCACAAATCAAATTTGTCATTGCTTATTTTTAGGTTAGGTTTATTATTAAAAAAATAACCACATCTAGTACCTAGCATTTAGTGCACATTTTTCTTTTAATTTTCATCAATTTTTCGAGAAATAAAGACGATTACATTTGATGCAGTGTATTTAGTTTATTAGGAAAATAGCTCTTATTATAATGGGGAATAGAGGTCAAAATCCGATATGTTCCCTTACCTAGAAAGAAGGTTAGTTGTTGTAGTTGCAAAAAAATTCAATAGATGGCACTAGTAAACGTAAAAGTGAAATTCTATTTATTGATAACAGCAAATGTGACGACGTGTGGATAAATTGAAATGATAATTGTGTTTAAGGCTGGCCACAAACGTCCCGAAGTTCAGTTCCGGAATCGACCGTTTTGCAAAAAGGTTCCGACCAAAACCTCTTTCTGAATTTAAAATCGGGGTGACGCTGAATTCAGAGAGAGGTTTTGATCGGAACTTTTTTGCAAAACGGTCGATTCCGGAACTGAACTTCGGGACGTGTGTGGCCAGCCTAAAGCATCGAAAACAGCAATCTGTCAATTTTAGGTAAATTGAATTAAGAATGTGGTGCATGTTCCTATTGTAAAACCACACATTGTAAGATATTAACATGGCAACTAAAGCAGCCATAACCCATATAAATATTTCATATAACAAGTCACTTGGTTTCAAATACACCAATCTGCAATATATGAGAGGCAACAACAGCAATTTAGATAAAACGTTTTTATAATTTACTCCGAATCAGTCTGAGATCAGATTGCTGTTTTTGATACTATATTCGACAAATTTTTTGTACGAACTTTGAGATCCACGATTCTTAGAATTTTGTACAATTGTTTATGTTAACGTTTGATTCTTTTTGTTTACAGAATGAAGATCACGTCGACTCTAGTCATTCGTCGGAATCGGAAACGACGCACGACGGTCAGAGCGAGAGAGGATCAGTCGGTAGTGGTAGCGCTATTCCAGGAAGTGAAGGTATAATGAAATTTACTTACGGATTGTTTTCTTACAAATGTGAATGTTATATTATAGTTTTAAATGGACACTATTCTTGCCCAAACATCCCATCTCTGTTCACCTTCAATGAAAACATTAACCTGCGTGGACACACAATGAAGCTGTCAACAACTCCCTTCTCAACAAACTTCAAAAAGCATTTTTTAACAAACAGAGTGGTTGATCAGTGGAATTCACTACCGCAGGAAGTTATAGATTCAACAACAATTAATATGTTTAAGAACAGATTAGACAGACACTTCGACACTAACCGCACTCAATAGGCGTATCAGTATTTATACTGCCTGCCTATCATCCAATAATAATAATAATTACATGGTTAAAAACGATGAGAGTGGACTGATGGAGTGGATGAGGTGATTGAGAAGAATGTGAGAGATAGAGTAAGAAGTGAGGTAATTGGAGAGGTAGGTGGATGTATGTTAGGGAGACATGGACATGGCTAAAGAAGGACGAATCAGTGTTGAATGCTGTTGAGATGAGATCGTTCAGAAGGAATGTCTAGAAAAGGATAAGAAATCAAGCAATTAGAGAGATGTGTTCAGTGAACAAGTTGATTTGAGATATACCTAAATTAATTTAGGTATTGAACTGGATTTATCTGGATTGCACAGACGGAAATACATTAAATCAACAAGTTGCGATGGTTGGGACATGTTTTTGATATTCATTGTTTTATTAGGCAATTATTTGTACCTATCCCCTCCTGCCACATTCCTTGTGGGGTAGGCATGTGGAAAGAACGCCAGACCATCCTGTGTTTACATACACTTCTTACTTCCTTCACATTCATGCAATTTGTCGTAGACACATTTCGATTTCTTTTAATCAAAATGCACATTTAAATGAAAATATAAAAAATATATTGGTTCAGGTCAGTCTGGGACAGTCACGCTTCCTCACGTTTCATTCTCAAATCATCTATTCTTACTCATTTTAGTTCTAGTAAATTATTAACAAGTTTGCATATTTTTCTTTACAGGTTTACCGACTGGATGGACGATGCAGTTAGCACCCAATGGTAGAATGTTCTTCATAGATCATAATGAAAAAACCACCACATGGGTAGATCCTAGAACAGGTATAACTTTCGATGTTTTCGACCGTTGGTACTCGGTGGAAGTCCATTGTTAAGGGAATAAATGAAAATTTTTTAGTTACTTTATTTACAATCGCTTGATGATAAGGGTGCAAATCCTCGAATACTAGTCGTGAAAGCAAAAGTCATTTTTTGTGTATTTCAATCTAAATATTTAGTTTTTTCATTTTTTCCCTTAGGTATAACTTTTTTTATTTATTGACATTTTAAGCTAACAAAATACAATAATATGTTAACATAACAAGTAAGTAACGCGGTCTTAGGGCGAGCTTATCAAAGTGTTGCATAACCATTATTCCAGTGAGATTCTTTCAGCTATGTTTACCATGAACTCTAATGTGCACCTGAGAGGACAACAGCTGAAACTGACAACAACAAGATTCACATCCAACTCACAGAAACACTTCTTGACCAATAGAGCTGTCAGTGCTTGGAATCAGTTGCCAGAGTCAGTGGTACTTGCTCCTACCACCAACACCTTCAAGAATAGACTAGATAAAATAAATTTAACTTAACTAAGGCTTGGGTCTAAACAGCGAAAGCTGCCTACCCAATAACAAATAAATAAATAGATGTTTTTGACTGTATTTCTTATTCAGGCCGAGCTTCCCCGATGCCCAGCAGTAGCAGCGGCGACGTGAGCGGGGACGGAGCGAGGAAGGCGGCCCGAGCGTCACGGCGAGGCTCATCTGTGGAGGATCACCTGGGGGCCCTGCCCGAGGGCTGGGAGGAGAGGCTGCACACAGACGGCAGAATATTCTTTATAGATCATAGTAAGTCATTATTTATGCATATTACTACATATTGTCGTTACTGTTTTTTTTTTCTCGAGTATCTCCAGAGCACCTCCTCCACACTGTCTTCCCCCAGCCTTATCTTTCCCTATTATTCCCTTCTGTCTATTCTCATGCCACATCCCTCGCAAGGTAGGCAGAGAGGACAGAGCGCCAGACAGCCCTATCCTTACACACACTCCTAGCCTCCGTCGCATTCATGCGCGCAGTCATACACATTCTCTGATTCCTTTTACTCAAAATGTGTCCATCCTTGAGGATCTGGTCGAGATGATCGGACCAGGTCAGTCTTGGGCGGCCGTGCTTTCTCATGATGATGGCAACCTCGTCTATAACAGTTTATGTATTAATCCTACATCATCGATTTGGCCCATCAGCCTAGGCTGCTTACCCAAAGTTAATAATAATACTACATCATGGCTAGAGAAAGAGAGAAATGTCAAGATGCCACTGCAACATTCCATACTAATCTTATGTCGTAGATTGTAATGTGTTGTTCTTGTATTATTTGACAGACACTAGGACCACACAGTGGGAAGACCCTCGAATGTCCAACCCCCAGATTGCAGGCCCGGCCGTCCCCTATTCAAGAGATTACAAGAAGAAGTACGAATACCTGAAGAACCAATTAAGAAAACCTGTGAGTCCCTAACTACGCTATGCTATTTCAGTCATCAATATACTTCCATCATGAAGTTATCTGCAAGAGACATATTGTAGGATTGTATTATTGGTAGCCCTTATTGTCAAATAAAATCTGTCAAATACCTGAATTTTCGTCCATTTCACGAAAGAAGTCCCCCGGAGCAAACCTGGTTCAGTGTTGCTTGATGTGATAATAAGACATAGTTACATTTTTTCGCTACTTTCAAATTATATTTCAGAACTGTTGTTTAAAACAATTGGGGGCAATTTTTGGATTGTTAGAATAAACTGGCCACATTGTTTTTTAAACTTGTGATGGCGGTTTAATGGAATTATCGGAGTATTTTTTCCTTTTTCCAACTCGAAAAACTATCTTGCCTTTAAAATGATTTCTCTAGCACTGCTCTGTAATACTTTCGGCATCATAGGCTACTAGTTAAAAATACAATGTGAGAATATTGCGAATCTTTGACAGCTACTTTTATGACAAGGTTTGACAATCAGGGCTACCAACAATACAATCTTGCAACTCCACTTGCAGCTAACATCCGCCGGAGGCCAAAGTATAAAAAACACACTGTAGTAGATGTGATATTTAACCTGTAATTGGTGTTGTTTTGTCCACAGAGCAATGTTCCTAACAAATTTGAAATCAAAGTGAGAAGAGGTTCCATATTAGAAGACTCGTATAGAATTATCAGTACAGTCACCAAGTTGGATCTGCTCAAGACAAAGCTGTGGGTGGAGTTTGAATCTGAAGTTGGATTAGGTATGTAGTCAGCAAATACAATAAAATTAGCATAACATTCATGACTATACTATGCTATCTCCTCACGCCACCTCCCTTGCGGGGCAGGCAGAGAGAACGGATCGCCAGACTTTCCTATCCCGACACACACTTCGGGCTTCCATCACATTCATGCAATTCCTCATACACATTCTACGATTACTTTTACTCAAAACACATCCGTCCTTGTGGATCTGGTCAACATGGTCCAGTCATGTGGTTCTTGGATGGCTGCATTTCCTTACACCACTTCTTTCACCCAGGTAAATTTTCCTTGTTATCCTTTTATCATTCATTCTCTCCACATTTCCCAACCATCTCAACATTCACGACAGTTTAAAAAAAGGTCATATTTTAGCCAAATTTGGATAAACGTCATTTCGTTACAATTTTAATGCGTTAAATTGTTTTCTTTTTCAGATTACGGTGGTCTAGCCAGGGAATGGTTCTTCTTATTGTCCAAGGAGATGTTTAATCCATACTACGGACTGTTTGAATACTCGGCCATGGACAACTACACGCTACAGATCAACCCAGCCAGTGGTGTAGCCAACGAGGAGCATCTCAATTACTTTAAGTTCATCGGCAGGGTGGCCGGCATGGCGATATATCACGGGAAATTATTAGATGGTACGGTTATGTTTCATTAAGGTCCTATATGCTGTCATCGGGCTTCGGAGCCCTGAAATGTTCTCAGCCAATACTGAGAGAATCTTCTTGAAACTGAAGACAGCGATAGATGAAAGTATGGACTACAGATTGTCTGTTTTGAAATTACAGTATTTGGAAACTCCTTGAATAAAAAAATATTCCGAAATTACCCCTGAAATTAACGTGATCTGAGGATTTCCCGTTCAGTTTTTCAGATATAAAAGTATAATTTAGCCACGATGCTGGTAATTATAATCTTAACAAATTGACTGTTTTAGATTTTTAAAATTCTTCCCAGGTTTCTTTTAATTGTTACTTCCTGACTTTCAAAATTCGATTGTTGTATTGATTATTGTATGTTTTTGTGTTTGCAGCTTTCTTCATCAGACCTTTCTATAAGATGATGTTGGGAAAGCAGATAGACCTGAAAGATATGGAGAGTGTGGACTGGGAGTATTATAACTCATTAATGTGGATTAAGGTAACTTATTGTAATGTGTAGACTGGTATATTATAACCTAGACATGTGGGATGTTGTGATATATTTTACGTGTAATGTGTTTGTAGGAGAATGATCCAGCAGATTTAGACGTGACGTTCTGCGTAGACGAAGACCAGTTTGGCAAGACAATCCAGAGAGAACTGAAACCTGGTGGGGCCAACATAGCTGTGGATAATTCCAATAAGGACGAATATATTAGGTGAGTCGCTTCACTATCTAATTAGAGAGATGAGTGAATGTAGGATAAGAAATGTTATCAGCCAGGCAGCTATGGTGGAATGTCTGATCTCACAACAGTATTCACTCATTCAGTCTGTCAAGTCCATTGTTTAAATACATTGGATAAGAAATGTTATCAGCCAGGCAGCTATGGTGATATGTCTGATCTCACAACAGTATTCACTCATTCAGTCTGTCAAGTCCATTGTTTAAATACATTGGATAAGAAATGTTATCAGCCAGGCAGCTATGGTGATATGTCTGATCTCACAACAGTATTCACTCATTCAGTCTGTCAAGTCCATTGTTTAAATACATTCACACTTTGTGCAACAACAAGCTCCATACCATCCTCCATACATACACAACTCTATTGGATAAGAAATGTTATCAGCCAGGCAGCTATGGTGATATGTCTGATCTCACAACAGTATTCACTCATTCAGTCTGTCAAGTCCATTGTTTAAATACATTCACACTTTGTGCAACAACAAGCTCCATACCATCCTCCATACATACACAACTCTATTGGATAAGAAATGTTATCAGCCAGGCAGCTATGGTGATATGTCTGATCTCACAACAGTATTCACTCATTCAGTCTGTCAAGTCCATTGTTTAAATACATTCACACTTTGTGCAACAACAAGCTCCATACCATCCTCCATACATACACAACTCTATTGGATAAGAAATGTTATCAGCCAGGCAGCTATGGTGATATGTCTGATCTCACAACAGTATTCACTCATTCAGTCTGTCAAGTCCATTGTTTAAATACATTCACACTTTGTGCAACAACAAGCTCCATACCATCCTCCATACATACACAACTCTATTGGATAAGAAATGTTATCAGCCAGGCAGCTATGGTGATATGTCTGATCTCACAACAGTATTCACTCATTCAGTCTGTCAAGTCCATTGTTTAAATACATTCACACTTTGTGCAACAACAAGCTCCATACCATCCTCCATACATACACAACTCTATTGGATAAGAAATGTTATCAGCCAGGCAGCTATGGTGATATGTCTGATCTCACAACAGTATTCACTCATTCAGTCTGTCAAGTCCATTGTTTAAATACATTCACACTTTGTGCAACAACAAGCTCCATACCTGAGTCCATACATACACAACTCTATTGGATAAGAAATGTTATCAGCCAGGCAGCTATGGTGATATGTCTGATCTCACAACAGTATTCACTCATTCAGTCTGTCAAGTCCATTGTTTAAATACATTCACACTTTGTGCAACAACAAGCTCCATACCATCCTCCATACATACACAACTCTATTGGATAAGAAATGTTATCAGCCAGGCAGCTATGGTGATATGTCTGATCTCACAACAGTATTCACTCATTCAGTCTGTCAAGTCCATTGTTTAAATACATTCACACTTTGTGCAACAACAAGCTCCATACCTGAGTCCATACATACACAACTCTATTGGATAAGAAATGTTATCAGCCAGGCAGCTATGGTGATATGTCTGATCTCACAACAGTATTCACTCATTCAGTCTGTCAAGTCCATTGTTTAAATACATTCACACTTTGTGCAACAACAAGCTCCATACCATCCTCCATACATACACAACTCTATTGGATAAGAAATGTTATCAGCCAGGCAGCTATGGTGATATGTCTGATCTCACAACAGTATTCACTCATTCAGTCTGTCAAGTCCATTGTTTAAATACATTCACACTTTGTGCAACAACAAGCTCCATACCATCCTCCATACATACACAACTCTATTGGATAAGAAATGTTATCAGCCAGGCAGCTATGGTGATATGTCTGATCTCACAACAGTATTCACTCATTCAGTCTGTCAAGTCCATTGTTTAAATACATTCACACTTTGTGCAACAACAAGCTCCATACCATCCTCCATACATACACAACTCTATTGGATAAGAAATGTTATCAGCCAGGCAGCTATGGTGATATGTCTGATCTCACAACAGTATTCACTCATTCAGTCTGTCAAGTCCATTGTTTAAATACATTCACACTTTGTGCAACAACAAGCTCCATACCTGAGTCCATACATACACAACTCTATTGGATAAGAAATGTTATCAGCCAGGCAGCTATGGTGATATGTCTGATCTCACAACAGTATTCACTCATTCAGTCTGTCAAGTCCATTGTTTAAATACATTCACACTTTGTGCAACAACAAGCTCCATACCATCCTCCATACATACACAACTCTATTGGATAAGAAATGTTATCAGCCAGGCAGCTATGGTGATATGTCTGATCTCACAACAGTATTCACTCATTCAGTCTGTCAAGTCCATTGTTTAAATACATTCACACTTTGTGCAACAACAAGCTCCATACCATCCTCCATACATACACAACTCTATTGGATAAGAAATGTTATCAGCCAGGCAGCTATGGTGATATGTCTGATCTCACAACAGTATTCACTCATTCAGTCTGTCAAGTCCATTGTTTAAATACATTCACACTTTGTGCAACAACAAGCTCCATACCATCCTCCATACATACACAACTCTATTGGATAAGAAATGTTATCAGCCAGGCAGCTATGGTGATATGTCTGATCTCACAACAGTATTCACTCATTCAGTCTGTCAAGTCCATTGTTTAAATACATTCACACTTTGTGCAACAACAAGCTCCATACCTGAGTCCATACATACACAGTACACACCTGTATTGGATTAGAAATACATACAGTGATTCTGTCCGAAACTGTGTTTGTTTAGCTTCGAAGTCTCATAGAGAGGGTATGAGGAAACATAGTCGTCAAGTGTCACCCGGAGTGAACATACTGACCAGATACTCCAGCGTACTTTAACATTGTTTTGTGACTGTATTTCTAGGTTAGTTATACAATGGAGGTTTGTGAGTCGAGTGGGGGAGCAGATGTCCGCCTTCCTGGAGGGACTCAGTGGGTTGGTGCCCCCGCCACTGCTGAAGATATTTGACGAGCACGAGTTGGAGCTGCTGCTGTGTGGAATACAACATGTGGACGTGAGGGACTGGAGGAGTAACACCCTGTATAAGGGAGACTACCATGCTAATCATCTCGTTATACAGTGGTTCTGGAGGGTGAGTCTAAAATACATTTGTTTGTTTATTTTTATTTTTTGTGAACTTAAAATTACACTGAGCAACATTACAGCTTTAGCCTTTACGTTTATGTACATATTATATTTATATGACAAACTGCATGAATGTGATGGAAACAAGGAAAGTGCATAAGGACACGGCACGAGGGGATACACAGATATTTATAAAAGAAGATCCCCGAGTTATACCCTTATTAATATAAAAGTCTATGGTTTTTACATACATGCTGTATTCACTGGTTGCCCCATTATGTTCAGGTTGACGTTAAGATATTGCGTTTGCAATAAGTACGCCTTTTGGCACACTACGACTGTCTTATTTTTGTAATTAATATGCATTTTTGTTTTGGCCAATAAATATTTATTTATGTTTTGTAAAATGGCGTGTATAATAAATTCAATAAATCTGGTGCATACTTTACCTGTGTTGTATGTTTTCAGGTTGTGTTATCTTTCTCAAACGAGATGCGTTCCCGTCTCCTGCAGTTTGTGACGGGCACCTCCCGAGTGCCGATGAACGGCTTCAAGGAGTTGTACGGCTCCAATGGACCTCAGCTGTTCACAGTGGAGAAGTGGGGGACGCCGGATAACTACCCCAGGGCACACACGTGGTGAGTTAATAGTGATTCATATGTAGAACCATATTATAACAAGTCTTCAGTGTGATTCGCACTAACTGGGCATTTGCTTACGAGATAATGAATTACTAGATTCCAGTTAGTACGTGTTTATATGCGCATATCCAGTGTATTGTTGTATGAAAGGAGTTGGTGGCGGGAGCTCTGACAAGTGATTCCTCACACTGCCAGCTCTATTGGTTGTGTGGTGTGTTGGATGTGTAGGTATAATGTTGTCTATAGCTTCAGTTGATGTCCTCTCAGGTGCACATTAGAGCTCATGGTGAACATAGCTGGTAGTATCTCACAAGACTACCTAGTGCTCATACATCTCTTCTTCTTTTCAGCCCCTTTCCCTCCACTGCTAGATATAGGCCTCTTCCTGTGTCTTTCACAATTCTCTGTTTTGGGCGCTTTGCCTCCACCCATGTCGCACCGACTCGATATCATCGGCCCATCTCCTTTGTGGTCTCCCTACACTTCGTTTATTTTCATTGGGTCTCCAGCTCAGTGCTCTGGGGGTCCATCTGCCATCCTTTTGCCTTGCTACATGACTCGATCACATCTCTCTTTCAACATTTTTAGGTCAAAAGTTACTTTAAGCGTTTAAACTAATGATATATTGTTTATTTTCCGTTTTCAGTTTCAATCGACTGGACTTGCCGCCTTATGAGAGTTACCAGCAGCTCAGAGACAAATTAGTGAAAGCCATCGAGGGCTCGCAGGGCTTTGCCGGAGTGGACTGAGTGTACCCCAAGGCGTACATCGTCACGGCTATCGTCATCTTTGTTATCCTCTACTACTCACTTCTATACAACTACACCGCATTGTCTACTAAACCTGATGAGGAAACTCAATGATTCACATCAGGATGCATTAGTGCCAGCTTGTGTTTATAATGTTACGTAGTGCTAGTGAACATATACAAACATCATCTAGTGATTAATATTATGTAATTATTTGTATTGTGATGAATGAAGATTATTGTATTTATATTATTTTATAATCATATGAAGCTCCGAGTGTTTATATATGAGATGGAACAAGTATTTATACAGTTTGTTAAGCAAGATGGTTTTTGATGAGGGCGCTACTTGTAGCTTTTTGACAACCATAGTGGTAACACTTGTACAATTTCAATAGAAATTTAATGTCATTGTTGCCAGTAAACAAAATTATAGTTCCCCCATCTCTTTCATGACAGATTGTATATTGTACATCAGTTGAGATTGGGTTATTTTCTCGCCTTATTCGCTATCCCACATGACACAGCGGTTAGAACACCGGTGTGTCACATTAGATGTTCCGGGTTTGATTCCCGGTCGTGGAGAATGGATGGACTCTAATTGGCAAATGTTACTTAAATATAAGGTCCATCCTTTGCTGTACATCTGTTGAGATAACTACTTGTTATGTATATTCAACTACGACATGTGGAAAATCTGATGTTTTCACGAAAATCGTGACATTCAATAGCCATATTTATTTATTTGTACGGTTGTTATACCTTAATTACTTCATCACAATTTACCACTGTTCTGTTATTTTTAAACGACTCGCTTATATACCCATGATCACAAAATACCGATTGTCAGTTATGGAAATCATCACTTACGACAATTAATTTTTACTTAACAAATCCACATCACAATAGATCCACCCTTCGTATACTAAAATATTTTATCTTTACCAATAAAAAAATGAATAATTTTACTCTCTTTTTGCTTGCGATGTGTCTGGAGACGATAGGAGTGTATAAATGTGATAGATTCTATTGAATAAATCCAAATGTGTCATTATTATACATCGGGAGATTCAATGCTTTAGGTACCTGGACTAAGAGATGTGCAGGGACGTAGAGTGAACAAAAATATTATACAGTTTATTTACTTGTATAATACTACCTGCATAATGCACGCTGATACAAGTTACGTGGAATTTATTGTTTACACTTCACTATTGTTTTATTCCCCTATAGATATTGATGGTTGTACAGAATGTCAGGTAAAGATGGAAACCCCCGTAATTTAAATAAGAAGAAAAATAATACTTTTGCTCGCAAGCCGTCTATGGAATTTTATGATTAGTAAGGTTTTATTGCACCTCATCAGGCAAGTGGCATCCAAATTCCCGAAGTATAGTAATGTGTATACATCGGATATTTGGATGCCTTTTATCGCCGACGTGCAATAAATCATTTTTAATCCTCAAATTCCATAGACGGTTCTTGACCAAAACTATTATTTCTCTTCGAATTGAAATTACGGGTGTTTCCATCTTTACGTGAATTCTATACAACCATCAATATCTATAGGGGAATACAACAATAGTGAAGTGTAAATAATAAATTCCACGTAACTTGTATCAGCGTGCATTATGCAGGTAGTATTGACAAAATTTGTGAAGTACTAAATAAACTGTATAATATTTTAATACACTCTGCGTCCCTACACATCTCCTAGTCCCAGGTGCCTAGAGAGTCGGATCTCCTGATGTATAGTAATGTGTATGATGAATGTTTCTTTCCGTCCATTGTGTTTATTGTTGCATTGCTTGGCATGTTGCAGGTTAGGTCATACGTTAGAATACTTTGTGCTGTTTGCTTCTTTATTGTTAAATCTTACAGTTGTTAATGATAATATTTTATTTCATGCGCCATTTAGTGACTCGTTTCATCCCAAAGATGCTTATTTTACTGTATTTTTTTTTGTTTGTGGTTGTGAAATGTCATTAAAATATATTAGTCTCTGATTTTGACATGTTGCTACTATCATTGCTGCTGTCATTTGTCCTCATGACTGAGGGTCGCAACTCTCACGCCCGCAGTTGATAATCCTCCTCCATGAGCCTCTGTCCATGGCCAGATGTGCGGCCTCGTGTAGAGTGGTATTGGTGGCTGCTCTCACTTGGCCGCACCAACGCATCGGCGATCTGCCTCTCGATCTCTTGCCTTGTATACTCCCTAGAATTACCGTTCTTTCTAGGTTGGTCTTTTCGCGTCTTAATAGATATCCGAAAAGACGAATCATTAACCGAATACTATTGCTGTGAAATGTTCGTAAAAGTTTTTGTTTGGAGCGGTGGGAGCAAATGTAATCTAACTCACAAAAAACCCACCTTAACTGAAATAACCTGTGAAAAATGCTCCCAATATAGTGTTCTATAAAATAGAAATGATGTTTCCCACGTAGTCATATATCCTCCCTATCACGAGATAGCATTTCGTAAGTGTAATTCACATAGTAATACTTTTTATTCTACATGGCTTCACTATCGCATTAATTGCAATAGTTGGCTGATACTTGGTTGCTTTTAGACAGTAATAAAAATGTCTCTAAGATCAGTGGAAAATGTTTTACTCTTCTTAAATTGTCACTAATCCTTTTTGTATACTACTACTACTACTACGCCCTTTATGTCTCCATTCGGGAGCACAGGGAGGCTACCAGGCGTCTCCATTCAGAGCGATTTTGTGCGAGTGATATTACCTCTCTCCACGTCATTCCTAACGCTCTGATCTCGTTGTCATAGGAACGGTGCACTGTGAAAGAGGGTCTTCCGGGGCGTCGGGACCCCTGTGGGTGGAAAAACAGCGCTCTCTTTGGCCAGCTGTCGTTGGGCATTCGCAAAACATGGCCCAGCCACGACCAACGTCTTTCCTGTATTACTGACAGGATTGATCGTTGCTGGGAACGCCGTCGAACGTATTCGTTGGTTTTACGTTCTTGCCATGTGATACCCAGTATCCTTTTTGTATGGTGGCCACAAATTAACGGCCTCCGTAAAATATACTATTTAGCATACGCTTTTGATATTTCACACCTATTATTATTGATCATTGTATGTTAATACTAGTTAGCGTTTATTGTTTGACTGATGAAAGTGATTTGACGATAAGTGAAAATTTGTAAAATATAAAGTAGAATTAATAGGCCATTTTGAATGTCTGTTTTAGATGCAACAAAGCAGTTGTGTGGACGTATAGTCATATTGTATCTTAAATAGCAGTCTGTCGATTGTGCGTAAATTGATTTTAAAAAAGTGGAAATGTTCCTATTGTAAAACTACACACTGTAAGATATTAACATGGCAACAAAAGCAGCCATAACCCATATAAATATTTCATATAACAAGTCACTTGGTTTCAAATACACCAATCTACAATATATGAGAGTCAACAACAGCAATTTGGATAAAACATTCTTTTCAATTTACTCCGAATCAGTTCGAGATCTCTTTTTTGATACTATATGACTCATGTATACACGCACGCATTCTGTATGCTTTGACACCTCACAGCTGTCGCTTGCTACCCCATATTGTGAGAAATGTTGCGATGGTATGAATGGATGGTTATTTTTCTGCATCCAATATTATTATCTGATAAGAATATTAAGTATCTTTGTGTATACATAAATATTAATCATTTTTAAAACATTGTTAAAAGTGGCTTAAGCAATCGCTTTTTACCTAGCATTTACATTCACTTAATTATGTTTAAAAAATATATTGCTAGTGTAAATTTTTCAGCTGGCAATACTAATATCTTGTTTACAAATGTATTCTTATTTTGAAATCTTGTTTCGAATTAAGAACAATTTGAATAATCGTGGATGAAGGAATGGAATATCGAAGTGCCTAAATGGATCTATATAGTCACGACCGTCTCAGTGACAAACCACCGCCACCTAGAGTAGGTACTCTAGCCGTGCTGTAACAGTTGGCAACATAGCATAATGATCAAACAGGACCACCACTCCTGTCAAATCTAACAGAATATAATACGTGGTCCGTCATACTCATTGTTAAGGGACTGTTATTCCATACATTTCCTTAGCGACGGTGACGGCAACCTCGCCTATAATGTTGAATGTATTAATCCTACATCATGGCTAGAGAAGGAGAGAAATGTCAAGGTGGTGGTGTGACAAACACATGGAATGAATATTTGCCATTGGCTGGTCA
This sequence comes from Ceraclea dissimilis, assembly GCA_963576895.1. NCBI lineage: Eukaryota > Metazoa > Arthropoda > Insecta > Trichoptera > Leptoceridae > Ceraclea > Ceraclea dissimilis. The sequence continues at coordinate 15,748,783 of OY756373.1, forward strand.
GGTTTGCAGTACCAACCAACATTGAATATTTAATCCGAGGTTAGTCGCTGAGACGTTCGTTGTATAATCTATACGTTCATAGTGTCTATTAATTCTTAATTAACCTATTTTTAAAATTAATGTAAATATTTCATCTTGTTAAGTATTATGAAATTGTGTTTGATTCTTATTATAAAATAATCCTCTTAAAATTTTAGCTAAAAGAAAATTGTAAAAATAAATTATATTGTCGTAGTTTTTTAAGCATTTTTGGAATATATTTTAGCATTAAATGCGATACGAGCTTAAAATCTTAAATGTTTCAGACTTTTTGCAAATTATATTTTAAATGCACGGTGCAAATATGTGTTTTTGAATAATTCTCCATTTATTTATTCTAATTGTTGAGTGTTTTACGTAAAAGTCTTTTTACTGTTTTTAGATACTTTTTTCACTGTTGCTAACCTTACAGTCCAATTTTTTTTTGTATGACAATGTCATAGACATTTATATTAAGTACCTAGACGTCTGACTCCATGTATTTTCAATAGAAAGGAAGTGACGCAATTAACAAGATATCAATAATAAAAACTAAAACATCCTTAAAACTATCGCGTAATTCCTGAATAACATTAAAACTAATACAGTTTTTAACTGTGAGAACAAAGTTTCGAAAACGTTTCCTACGAAATGTCAAAATTCTCCATACGATTTGACAGTTTGTAGGCGTCAGTTTACTTCACTACTAGCATTGAGTACGCCATCTAGGTACTTAATATAAAATTCTATGGGACAATGTTCCACAGTGGTCGTTGCTTATTTTAATCATGGATAACAGTATCAGACGGTTAATGTTATCGATTATGGTCGGTCCCCCGATCAACCCATAGGATATTATAACCAAAAATCTATCTTAGTCGGTTATTGTTATCCATTTTGATCGGTCCCCAAATCAGTTTATGCAAAATGATAGCCAAAACGGTAGATTCTTGTGACTAAAATTTTGGTTATTGTCATCGAGATCACATGAAACTGAAAATGGACTTTGCATTTGTGCAACGATCTTTTAAATTATACACCATTTTAATTCTGCTAACCTATTGTACATATATATTATATATAAAAAATATATTTTTACATTGCCATTTGAATTATTTGTGTATATTTCGAGTTACTAACTCCCGCATTACGGGCCTTTCAGTGTGTATATAATATATAGTATTTTAATTTATAATCAGTGGTGGATCCATGGATAGTTTTTTGCGGGAGGGGGGACAGTCGGCTGTGGTTTGCCGCCCCCCCCTGGATCCGCTGGTGTATATAACAATAAGTAATCTAATTTCATATATAGTATGTGTACGATAATTAAATTATATAATATAATACGTAGGTAGGTAATGTTTGTCTGTATGTTGTGTAAATATGTTTATTGTTCATTATTGTTTTTATTATTCCACAATTGATTGATTATTTTATTCTTGTATTTATTAAGGTATTATTACTACTAATGTATTTAATTATTTATCTGCGTAATTATAGATTAAACTATCAACACAAACATTACAGTCTAAATTAAGTTTTTTCCTCAACAGAGACTAGAGGAATCTTCATTCACATAATGTAGCGTTATGTGAACTCCCTTGGGGAGGAAGCAGGATGGGTGTTCCGACGCTTACGAGTCCGCTTTGGCTGGCTTAAATTATCACTTTATGCCCAGGGCAACGTTCACCCATTTCACCACATCCTGCTGTCAATCGTGTATATTTTTAAAGTTGTATATATGCTACAGTTGGAAACGATTTCACAATTAACCTAATTTCCGATGCTAGCGCCATCTGCTGAGGAGTGTACGCAACAAATCAGATTACAGTCTTAACTTGGTTTAATAAGATATGGTTACATTTTTTCACTACTTACGGATTACACTTTCACTACGAATTATGTTTCTAAACTGTTGTTTAAAAAAAATTGCCATTTTTGGATTGTTAGAATAAACTGGCAACATTGTTTTTCAAACTTGTGATGGCGGTTTAAAGAGATTATCGGAGTATTTTTTTCTTTATTCAACTCGCAAAACTATCTTGCCTTTAAAACGATTTCTCTAGCGCCGCTCTGTAATATTTTCGGCATTGTACTTGCAGAAATCATAATGTGGGAATATTGCGGACCATTGACAGCTCTTACGATACGATTTGACAATCAGGGCTACCAACAATACTATCTTGAACTCCTCTTGCAGCAATGTATTTAGTAAAATTCTCTAAAGTCATTCCCCATGTTCCCACCATCTTAATTTATTGGCTTTTCAATCTTATTACATATTACATAACATATTTTAAATATTTTTATTTAAGCTCAATTTGACTTCGCTTGTACCTGTATATGTGACAAAAACCAAATTTTTGACATGTATATTTTGACAGCTTATCTATGGTTTGTGTTGTTTCGATAACTACGTGAGTATATGTTCATGCCTGGACACTAGAAATGCCGCCATCCTTTTGGTGTCTTGATTGGCCCTTAGACTAAAATAGTAGGATAGACTGATCAAAACTAATTGACGGGAGTGCGTGAGACACCAAGCTTTTTTTAATACAAATGTGAAATTGCCTGCAAGTGGTAGCAAAACAATTGCTATCTCTATGAGGGCAATAATACATTATAATCGTTAGGTTGGCCAACGTGGCAACGCATGCTGGCAACATAATAATTACATTCCTCCTCACGAGAGTCCTCAAACATTCGCTCACATAAGTGTTTTTGCAGCAGACCAAGAAAAATATGTATTACAATCAATTAAAAAGTAAACTAGATGTAATGAGTTATGAATAAATCATGAAACCTGTGTACACCATAAGTTGTGACATCACTTTCTTATGTCACTGTGTAGGAACTATATTTACACCGGTTTCGAGTGGAATATTTTGACAGTTCTATGGTTTATGTTGTTTGTAATGTAGTTTAATCTATGGTTACGTCATGTATGACTATTCCAAGGTATTTAATCTTTTATTGATATGAATTAATGTTGATAATGATACAATATATGAATAATTATTTCAAATGAATTTGCATTTTCAGTGTTGAAACTCCTTTTTAAAACCCAGGTCAAATATCCCTTGTGTTGTTCAACGGTTTTTCTTTTATCATTTCGAGGTTATGCACGATCACCGTTCTATAGGAAGGTGGTAGATGAATAGCGCCGATTGGCTTTGTAGATGCGCATGCGCTATTGCATTGTCCATCAAACAAAACTTACATTCATCAGTTACCATATGGTGAAAGAATCACTCATTTATAGAGATGGAAGATTTCGCGATCGTGATAAAATAATTTTATTTGCAAATTTCGTGTTTTTCATAGGTAGAACGCGGTTTTTAGCATTTTTCACAAGAATAATGCGAATTTTTGCAAAATTGACGCAAATTTCGAGCTTAAAAAAACCCATAAAGTAAACCATTATCAAAAAGGCATGTGCCTTTGCGAATAAAATTACTATATCTCTCTAAATATACACTGTGTAAGAGTAGTTAAAGGTCCTATATGCTGTCATTCGGCTTCGGTGCCCTGATTTGTTCTCAGCCAATACTGAGAGAATCCTTTTGAAACTGAAGACAGTGATAGATGAAAGTATGGACTACAGATTGGCTGTTTTAGAATTACAATATTTGGAAATTCCTTGAATAAAAAAATTTCCTAACGTACCCCAAAAATTTACGGGCCCTGAAGATTTTCCATTCCGTTTTTCAGATATAAAAGTATAATTTACCCAAAATACTGGTAATCATAATCTTAACAAATTGACTGTATTAGATTTTTATATTTCTTCCCAGGCTCTTCTTAAAAAGGTATAATTCACATTGTCGCTTACGTTATTCTTATTTCGCGCTAACATTCTCATACAAAATTTGAAAAATTGAAGCGAAAATATAATGATTTTTGCTCGGTGCATATAAGCCCTTAATCAGTTTCATATTAATTTGTATCATTATTTTATTAGGTCGTTACTCCTTATCAAATTTAAAAATTAAATAATACTTAATTGATAAAATATTCACAGTTCTTGTAAGTTCAAATAGTAGTTCATATTTCAGTACAGAACTTTGTACGTCTTATCAAATCATTATTTGCTTTCCTCTTAGATACTAAAATTTTAATTCATTTTACAACTAGCTATTACCCGTCGAAAATAACATACATCTTCATGAAGGATGAACTCGGGGACTAATTTATTTCTTATTAGTAACTACTACAATAAAAATTATGACCTGGACCACCGCCTCCCAGAGTAGGTACTCTAGCCATGCTGTAACAGTTGGCAACATAACATAATGATCATAGAGGACCACCACTCCTGTCAAATCTCCTTACAGAATATAATACGTGGTCCATCATACTCGTTGTTAAGGGACTGTTATTCCATACATTTCCTTAGTGACGGTGACGGCAACCTCACCTATAACATTTTATGTATTAATCCTACAGCATGGCTAGAGAAAGAGAGAAATGTCAAGGTGGCGCTGCCTGGACTGAACATGTTGACCAGAAGGACAGACACGTTTCGAGTAAAAGAAATCAGAGAATATTTACAACAAATTCATGAATGTGACCGAGGCAAGGAGTGTGTGTAAATATAAGATTGTGTGTGTGCGCCATTCTGTCCTTTTGCCTACCCCCCCAAAGGATGCAGCAGAAAGCAGGTGAAAACGGGTTCAATTCCCAAAGATGAATTACTCCATTTCACAACACAAGCTTACTATGGTGTTTACAAAGATATACAGATTCAATACTGCAGCATCACACCACATCCCCACATTGGGGTAGGCAGAGAGAACCGAACACTACACCTTATGATTCCTGCATACATCTCAAGTTTCTACCGCATGCTTTGATAATCGAGGTAAAAGATGTGTTGGGATTTGAACCGAGATTTTTTTCTAGTGTGGTTTTTAACTTTTACTTGTAGTCCTGAGTTTCGAATGAAGTGTTTATATTAAACAAAGATAATATTATATAATGTGGCATGATTTTTCAAAAATATTTGTCTGTTTGATTTCAAACACGATGTTTAGTCATTCATATAAAATCTTGGTAAGATAAAATATTTACTATGCCTATGTATGGTTATAAAATAATAAAAATTTTGATGTGCGTATGTCTTGCTATAAAATCATTTCAACAGAAGTCGTTTTAAATAATTTCGTACAGTCTTAATAATACTGAATAATGAGGTGGTCGGTAGCCGGGTTGGTAACGCGCTCAACTGTTAATCCAGTGGGCGCGGGTTCGTTCCCCGGTGCTGACCTACTCCACTTCACGACACAAGCTTTTCAAGTTTACTGTGAAGTGTACAAAGGTGTATTTGGATTTATTTCGATAAACCCAGATTCATTTACAAAAACAAAATATACAGCAAACTAAGAAAGCTTTAAATTATGTCAGTTAGAAACATTTCCATTTCATCTATCAAGATCCGGAAGATTTCATATCTGGGTCACGTGCTGCGCGGAGAGAAATACCACCTTCTCCAACTGATATTGAAGGGGAAAATTGAGGGCCCGGTAGAAGACAGATGTCCTGGCTGCGGAATATAAGGCAATAGACCGGCAACCGGAGTGTAGGGGAGCTATTCCGAGCGGCACAGGACAGAGACAAGTTCGCTCAAGTGATCGCCAACGTTGGGGGGACATGAAGAAGAAGAAACATAATACACCAGAAATTTGAAATACTTCTGGTTTTATCGGGCCTGTAAACACTAGTGTATAATAATATTATGATTTGAAGAATGAACGACATGTAAGTATTACTGGTGCAGTATTTAGTATTAGCTGTAGAAACTTAATAATAACTTGAAGTAAATGTAAGATTGTTGTTTGATAAGTCATTATCGTGCAGTGAATTAAGAATGTTCAATAATATAACTCGGCTGTGTTTCCTTTATATACTCTATGTTGCCCTAATGGATAAATTTGTTTTACACGGTAAGATAAAAAAAAATTGGTATTTAATTATCGGCTGATGTTACCATCCTTGGACAAGAACACTGAAGGAATGTAAGTTAGGGGTGGGGTTTGTCTGGGGGCTCCCTTCTGGCTAACCCTGAGCCCACGTCTTAAAAATATTTTGCCAAGAAGTGCGGGTAAAGAGGATGCTATATGCGCCTATGCTACCCGAGGATGCGGAGGGCCTTAAGCCCGTGGGAATCCTTCAATGTATCGATTGATGAAGAAAAACGTTGCCGAAAATAAGTTAGGATTGGTCGGTCAAATTTGTCACATGGCATTACCATGCCTTCTTGTAGACGAAAGTGTGAAAATATTCGGTAAAAGCTACAAGTGAATTAATTAAAGTAAAAAAATCGTCTATATTAAAACACATTCAATTTATGAGTCAAGATCTCAATTTTTTAGATGTATGTGAATCTTACGATTTGTGTACATATAGTGAATGGATAACTGATAGTATCAACACACAGCCCAAATGTCTAATTGTAGAGAAGTGAAATTAGAAGACAGATGGGTTTTAATACAAATCCTTCCACTATGGAGGAATTTTTGAAAACTTTGCCTCTAGGGGGGTGAAAAATAGAGTTGTAAGTTTTTTCGAGCACAGGAATACCTCGGGAACTAGACTTGGTTCAAACTTGATATTGTTGGCACACAGATTCTCCTCAAATAATATTTATTAATGAAGAGGTAATATCGATGGGGATCATATTCACATAATTTTGACGTTAAATAATCTTGTAGGCTTTCGCAGCGTGATGAATCCATATCTTCGTTGTTGGTTCTTCGGGATTCCTTACTGCGTGTAAAATGGTTGAATGACCGAGCTTTCGGAAGATGGCGGTAGTATCGAGCCGAAAGCTCGGTTTTTGGAATTTTGACATTGTTTGCATTACTACTAACATAAAAATTTATAATAATTATTAAAAAAACTTTTCTGAGTGGGTGGGCCCATGGTGGACCTTGTGTTCCCACTAGGGACGTTAGAGGGCAAAGGGGAAGTAAATAGCTCACTTGTAATCTAGTATTTACTATTATGTGATATGATATAATATGAGGTATAGGTAGGTATTGATTATCAAGTAATATTTAGTCCATTGCATTGAGATGTTGATAGCAATGACCTGACCTCAACTTTACCTTGCACTTCCATACAATACCTACACTGCATACACACGCACTGTGTATCTTATCACCTATATTATTACTGCAAGGTCCTTATTAAAATAATATGAATATAACAAACAATGCAATTTATTTCTATGTTGTTGGTTCTTCGGGTTTCCTTACTGCATGTAGAGTGGTTAAATAACCGAGCTTCCTGAAGATGGCAGTAGTAAAGCTCAGTCATTCAATCACTCTACAAGTCTACACGTAGTAAGGAATCCCGAAGAACCAACAACGAAGATATGGATTCATCATGCTGCGAAAGCCTACAAGATTACTTCAATTTAATACCTACACGAAGTTTGTAATTTGTTAAAAAAAGACACAATTTTTTGGGAGCTCATAACTCAGTACCTAACTATTCTAGTCTAATAATCAATTTAGAGTTACTTCAATGGGAAATTTGCTGTAGATTCAATTTGAAACGTATGATTCTTCTGTAAAACTAACCGTTTGGGAGGTAGCTTGAAAATAGAAATGGATGGCAGAAAATATATGGGTTTTTATGCTACCAAAAAGAGTGCGGCAGCTCTAGAAGGTCACATTTTCGAACTTAACATTATAGTCCCAGCGCCAACAACATACCAAAAATTCAGGACTGCCGGACCTTTTGCATTGCGCCGGTATTACTGACATACGGTACTACTGACTTACTGGGCTACAGAATCATAAATCAGTTACGAATTTCAGATCGTCTACAGAATGAACGAATGAGTGAATCAGTGAACTGCATAAATATATTATTTGTTGCATAAACTATGTTCACAATAGTTTTAACTATAGGAAGATGAACTTGAATTATTTTTGTTTTTACAAATTATTCTTGTAAAGTGTTGGATTTTTTTCTACATTCTGTAATGTATACAATGCAGTATTCCTACAACAGTGTAGAAGAATTAAGGATGAACATTGTCGTGCTTACGACCAACCTCGGCTGGCTTAAGTGATCACTTTACTTTTATCCCTTTTATTTATCCTTTTAATTTTACCTTTACTTATCATTTATTTGTGTTGTTTTATTTAGCCAATTATTATGAAATGCCAAAATTGTATGAATTGGACAACTATGCTGATTGTATGGAGAGGAGTGATGCTGTGTATTGTATGATAAGTATACAGTTGTACCACAACGAGAGTAAAGACCCATCTTCTTCCGTGTGGAATGTAATACAGGTAACATAACTGATCTTTAAAAGTCACACGCCTCCCCTTTGACTTTCCACAGATCCCTATCCTACTACTACTTAGGAAGAATCCACACAGATCATGCACTAGATCAAGGTTCCCAGTATCTTCCCTAATTTTTTCCATAGCGTACTATGTACCAGTGAGCTGAAATAATCCTAAAAAAATAGTTACTCGAGATGTAGGTTCCTTTAATTCTATATCTTAAACTATTTTTCTAGGAAGTCAATGCAGACGAAAAACATTACTTCAGACATGATATTATTCACAGGGGAGTTTGCTCATCAAATAGATGTAATGTGAGAAAAGACTCATACTTGGATTTGATTAAAAAGGATGAAAGCAGACTGGTAGATATATTTCATGACTGTCTAGCTGAGGAGTTTCAAGAGAAATATAATCTGTCGTCGACCGTCTCGATAGAAAGTTGTAAATATCATACGAGTGGAGTTGATATTAACAGAAAGCAATGGAGTTTTTTTGTTATCGTTGGAGCGCTTATAACTTTATGTATTGTGGGATGTTTTGTGAAGAAGGAAGATACTCACAAAGGTAATTATTATAATGATAAGTTAGTGATTTAAAAAACATATAGGTAGAGGGATTGTTAATAACACATTATAACTCAGAGAAAGGCGAAACTTTTACTTAGCATGACTGTGTTTGTCTAGAACGTAGTTATCATTTTAACAATTATGTAGTCTCTCAACTAACAAACAGTGTAAGATGGGCATGTTGGACAAAGGATGTTTGGTATAATACTTTCTCATCTTTTCAACAGATGGCAGTGGATAAAAAAAGTTGGCCTTTATAATTGGGTTTCGTCCCGATATTATTGATTTCGATGATGCCACCTATACAGTATTTAATTACTCAATTATACTTATCATTTGAGTTATATTTGGTTTGCGCCGGGCCTGGGTTTTTTTCCATACTAAATGAGCATTCTCCTTTCTAGGTATTTTCCACACGATCCTGTTAGCATTTTCTCTGAGGGAGAATTGGAATACACTGATGAAGCGTAGTAATATGAGACGCAGTATTAACAACAACAATTACCCAGCATCCTCTACTGACACATATTTGTATGGAATACAAGGAGTCAGGACATTCGTCATGATGTTTGTCATCATTGTCCATGTTTTCTTCTTCATCATCAATTCAGATAATCCTGAAACTTTAGAATGGGTGAGACAATAATCAATAATATTCTTTCTTAAGTAATTTATTAAGTACAGACATTTTACTGTTTTACAAGTCCTGTGACTATACAATGGCAGGGTACACACGGACGTCAACACATTTCTTAGTAACATCAGTCACAAAAGTCTACACATTATCATTCATGATTGAAATACTGGAAAACATTCACCTATCCAGATATCACAGGATTAGGCTCGACGCGGGGCCTAAAATACAAGAATTGTGCCTGAAATATCACTATTTAGAAATCTTCTTACAAGATTGGATGTATTCAATCTAATTTATTTAAATTATTGATTAGTGATTTTGGTATTATACCTGTAGCTGATAATACTAATGGGATTATAATATATACCGACCTAGAATGCCAAATATTTTTTGTTTGACCTGCTAATTCTGTATATTTACGAATTTTTTCTGCGACGGTTGTTTGAATATTAAATGTATTTGGTACAGCGATGCCAATTAAATTAGTGAGTATTTCATTAGTTTATATTACTATTGTTATCTTTCGGTTAAACAATAATAGATTTCTTTTCGTTTACAAACACTTTTATTTAACTTTCTTTGTTCACAACGGTACAACTATATAAAAATACACCAGATCATTTACAGGGGCGATCCGCCTTGATCAACCTCTACATCACGACTGCTCCAAGTTCATACTACATATCTCTATCTCTTTCACTTCGCTTCTTTTCATCACACTATCTCATACTCGTACTTCTCTCTCTCTCTCACCATACCCTTCTGTCATACCACCTTCCGCATACTTCACCTGACTTTCATACATCCATACAAAAATGTGATAACATCCGGCCAACCTGAGTCCCTTTACACCCCGTTCACATATCCTGTCTCATATACCAACATACATATTACCCCAAAACAAAACATACAACAAAATTTTCAATAAAAAGTTTAAATCATAAGATGAAGTCTTTCAGATGGCCCGGTAATCTCCTCTGTCGCTGGGGTCGGTTGCTCATCATCTCCTGATCCTCATCTTGAACTTCTTGGTCGTCCGTCTCATCCCCTGACTCACTAGAGCAGTGGTCTAGAACATCTTGGGCACTTGGGGCACCAAAACTCTTTAAGTTCGATACATGAGCTGTGGTGGCATACATCTTGCCACCTTCCCTCCTTAGTGCCGCCAGCCGATATGTGTCTCCGGGTAGGACTTCGGTGACCACCAGGGGTCCTCGATATTTCGGCTGGAGTTTGGTGGACTCGCCGGTATGTACTGGTTGCCTTCTAAGAAACACGATCTCCCCAGCCTCGTATTTTAGACCCCCAAAGTGTCTTCTGTCGTAAGACACCTTCCACTTTGCTTGTTCTGCCAATATTCGGTCTCTCAAGCCTTGGTGTGATCCTGCTGGATCCACATACTCCGTCTCCTGCTCTACAAGTTGCCTTATCACTCCATCAGTCAAGTGTGGAACATATCCAAAAAGCGCCTGAAATGGGGTCTTATCAATGGACTTATTGAGTGTGTTGTTAAGATGACACTCAACCTCTTCTATTCTGCCATCCCAGGACTTCTCCGAGATCATGCAGGATTGCACCACTGGTACGATAGTGGCGTTTACCCGCTCTACTTGTCCGTTCGCCTGCGGATGTCGCACTGAGATGAGACTGTGTTTGATCCCATTAGTTGTGCAGTACTCTTCAAACTGTTTTGACGTAAAACAGGATCCTCTGTCTGTTATCATTCTACTGGATAAACCGTACATTATTGCAAATTTCTTCAAGTTTTTCAGTACTTGACTAGTCGATGTATCCCTGGTAGGAAACAATTTTGTGAATTTCGTTAGGTTGTCTACCAGTACTAGAAGAAAACTGTTCCCTCTTGAACTTTTGACAAATGGTCCGAGATGGTCCACGTGGACCACTTCAAAAGGTCTGCTTCCTGGTGCGATGGGGTGCAGCTCGCCGGCCTTCTTCCCTCGCGGTGTTTTGTAGAGTGTACATTCTGCACAGCACCTTATGTGCACTTTTACATATCTCCTCATCTTCGGGAAATAATAATTCTGTTGAATTTTGTGTATCGTTCTGTCAACAGAGAAGTGGCCTTGCATGTCATGAAATCTGATGACGATGCCCTTCCTCATGATTTTGGGAACGAACCACAAAAGCTTCTCCTTCCCATCTTTGTCCGTCTGTCTTCTGTAGAGGACGCCATTCACTAACTTGTATCTCAGTTCTGTGTCTCCTGGTTTTCGAGCAAGCTTTTCTATGATTTCCCTTGCCTCTGTATCTGCATTTTGTAACGCCAGTACGTATTCCTCTTCTTCCATCGCCAAGAAGAGTTCGAGTCTCGACTCCACAATTTGTTCAAGTGTGTCACCTGATTCGCCTACAGGTGACCTGCTCAGGGCATCCACATGGGACATCTTCTCGCCTGGGCGATGTCGTACTTCCAAATCGTATTCTTGTAACAAATCGAACCAACGAGTAATCTGTGAATTTGTGGTCCGGGCAGTATTCATGTACACCAATGCTTGACAGTCGGTTACTACGACTACATGGATTCCTATCAACATTGATCTCAGACGGTCCAGGCACCATACAATCGCCATTAATTCTAATTTACTAGAATGGTATGCTTTCTCCACGTCTGTTGTCTTTTTGCTAATGCAGTATACTAGATGCATTGCTCCATCATCGCCTCGTTGTAGCAACACACCTCCCAAGCCACTTGCCGAAGCATCTGTGTGAAGTTCGGTGTAACGTTTTGGATCAAATATTTGCAGCACCGGCTCACTCATCAGGTGGTTTTTCAGCTCTTCAAATGCTTTTTCTTCCTTTTCTTGCCAGATGAATCCATACCCTTTCTTGGTCAGGTTAGTGATGGGTTCGGCTATCCTTGCATAGTTTTTAATAAAACGCCTGAAGAATCCCGTCAGGCCAATAAACCTTCTGACCTCGTGAACGTTTCTTGGGGTTGGGAAATCAGCAATTGCCCTCAGCTTGTCTGCACCTGGCTGAACTCCATTCTCCGATACTTCGTATCCTAGGTATGTCACTTTAGGCATAGCGAACACACATTTTGATGGCTTTAATGTGAGATTCGCCTCCTTTAGCGCAGTGAAAACCTGTCTTAATCTTCCCTTCATCTCATTGAAGTCTCTTGCCGGAACCAAAATGTCATCCATGTAACATATTGCAACTGTGTTCTTCAGGGGACCTAGAACATTATGCATCAATCTACTGAACTCGTACGGTGCATTCATCAGACCGAATACCATCTTTGTAAATTGTCCGGTCTCATCTGGTGTAACGAAGGCCGTTTTCTCCTTTGCTTTCTCTGATAGTGGCAGTTGTAGAAAGCCATGGGCCAGATCCAAGACGGTGAATAGCTTGCAACCACTCATTCGCTCGAACAGATCATCCATATGGGGTAACGGAAATGATTGTTTCACTGTGGTCTGGTTGAGTTTCCGATAATCAACAACGAGTCTTGCTTCTCCAGATTTCTTGGTCACCAATAACACTGGGCTTCCGTAGGGTGACTTGGTATCCTCTATGATGCCTTGCTCTCTCCACTCTCTGATGATCGTAGAAATCTTCTGCCTTTCTCCCCACGGCGCCTTGTAGGGTCTTGAACATATTGCTCGGCTGTCAGGTTTTAATACGATATCCATCTCATGTTTATCTGTACAGCCGATTTCCGAGATATGAAATGCAAAGCAGCCCCTGAACTCATTTACAAGCTCCAACAGTGATGCGCTGTCCTCAAGAGATAGATCATTAGAGATATTAAGGTCTTTCATCTCGATTGAGTCCTTTCTCATATACTCCTGGTCCTCTGGGGGTTGTGGTACTCGTACTTTCCCTATGACTTCTCCACTCTTCAGAAGAACATCTTTATCACCCTGATTGCGCACTGGGACTCGTACACACATGTTGTTCACTTGTGCATTTACGATACACGTCTCATGTGGACTCACGCTCGTTGAACTTTGTATTGTTACCGCCTGATGTCTAGTGTAATTCTCCATATCAAGCTCCTTGAACTGCTCACTGAGTCCGAACTTCAGCACATTATCCACCTTGAGGAATGCGATGCTGGGCGCGTCTGTCCACGTCCTACCAATGATCATGTCATATGGTTGACATTCATCTGGTACAACTATAAGCTTTACGCCTTGCACAATGATGCCATCCACCTCCACATCTTCAATTGTTGTGCCGACAGATTGACAGCTGCTTCCTTGCCCTCCTATGCCATAGATTGGAATGTCTCCCAGCTGAACATTACACTGAAGACGCAGAGCCACCGTAGATTTAATAAGGCAATCGCTGCTGCCCGTGTCAACAAAACTCTCCACGGATTTGCCTCTTATGGTTGTCTTCTTTATGTACTTCTCCTTCGAAGTCTTGGCCTGTGAGCTTGACACCATGACTTGAGTCTTCTTCTTGGGGCAGTCTGTTTGAAAGTGCCCTGGTTCTTTGCAGCTATAGCAGATGTTCCTATTTCTTGGTGTAGGGCAGTCTCGAGATATGTGGCCACCATCTCCGCAGTTGTAGCACCTCACTTGAGAGGAGTTTTCTCGGTGGCGAGCTGGAGGTCGGTCAGCCTTTGCCTTGTATTCCCTGTTGTCGAACTCCTTCCTTTCTGGTGCGTAAGCCACTCCGCGTTTTCTGTCATAGAACTCCTTCCTTTCTGGTGCATAAGCCTCTCCGCGTTTTCTGTCATAGAACTCCTTCCTTTCTGGTGCATAAGCCTCTCCGCGTTTTCTGTCATACGACTCATTCCTTTCTGGTGCGGGGGCCTCTCCGCGTGGTCTTTCCCGGAACCTCTCCGCTCTGCTGGCATTCGTGCTTAGAAATTTTTCTATGTCTGCAAACAAGCTTCTCTCGTCCACGTGATGCCGCGCAAGAACGTGCATGGCCAGCTCCTTGGACCATAGTCCCTCCACCAACATCGTTTTGAACTCGTCAAATTCCATGTGCAACGCCCGACATAGGTATGATTTCTCGTGGAAATAATCCGCCACATCTTCAACTTTCTTCTGGACCCTCGCGTTTGCGGCCTTCCATCTGTCCACTGTGCTTTTTCGGCTGACGAAAGTTGCAGTAAACTCTTCCTCGAACTCCGCCCACGTGGTGAAGTTTCGGCCGCCTAGCCAGAACTTCGCGGCGCCGATAATGTGCGCCCTCGCCGATTCCAGTTTGAAACTGTCTGGCCAGCTTTGTAGTTTTGCCGCACCGTTGATAGACCGCAGCCAAGCGTCCGCCGCCAGTTCTCCGTCTTTCCCATTGAAATTGGGTATTTGCTGGTCAAAATTTGGCATAATGTTGAAGGTTTTTGACCGCTCACCAAGCAGATCCATTAACACTTTCTGCTGTTGCAACAGTACATTGAGCATGGCGTTCCCGCCAGTGTCGCCTCCCGCCATGTTGTTATCGTTTATGTTATTTCGCGCGTTCGTCGAACTCCCTCCCGCGTAGTTCGCGTTTACCCCGATAATTTCTTCAATCTGTGCCCTGGTGTAAGAGGGGGCGTCGTCTTGATTCATCGCTAATAATTATTATCACAGTTTTCTGCCGAAAGTCTCTCACACCCGCGCACACTACGTTGAAACTTGCGCGTTTTCCGGTATGCCCGCCCAAAGATTGTAATGCCCGTCAAATCAAACACGCAGTTTTAAGTTTTTCCCAAAATCACTCGACGCGCGTTTACACACGGCACAAATTAATGTTGCGCGAACCTTTTAACACAATTTTATAGTCTTAAATGTCTTTTCACGATTTACACACAGTTTTAGTCTTAATTGTCTTTTCACGTTTTGTACACCCTCCACGCGAACACGGCACTTTTGTCACAAGTCTTTTTGTCAGGTCAGCAGGGAATCGGTCAATCCCACTTCTGATTTGTTATCTTTCGGTTAAACAATAATAGATTTCTTTTCGTTTACAAACACTTTTATTTAACTTTCTTTGTTCACAACGGTACAACTATATAAAAATACACCAGATCATTTACAGGGGCGATCCGCCTTGATCAACCTCTACATCACGACCAAAATTTTACAGCTGGCAACACGCACACGAAATGACGGCTTTCCGGCTTGTTCGTAATCGTTGTTTTGATGTCAGCCATTTTTGCGAATCGGCGTCTCGTGTTTTCGTGTTGTTTTTAATGGTTGTGTTGTAGATAAACTATATGTGTTGTGAGAAATAGACTTTTAGATCATATCTTTTAAAGTGTAACGTACTGGTAGATTGTTATTCGTTTTGTTCACGTGGACATTACTGCCTCATAGTAAACATGTGTATGAGACGGGATCCGGACAAACGGCCGACAAGACATACGGCCGACAGGACAAATGGCCGACACGGACAAATAGCCGACAAGACCAATGGCCGACTGGTACAAATGGCCGAAAGACGAAAGGCCGAAATCCAAACAGCCGACATGGACATATGGCCGACAAGTACAATTGGCCGACATCCAATAGGCCGACACGGACAACTGGCCGACAAGGACGAATGGCCGACAGGACGAATGGCCGACACAAAAAAAAGATTGAAATAATGATCACATCACAAGTTTGAAAAACAAAGTTGCCAGTTTATTCTAACAATCCAAAATTTGGCTAGTTTTTTAAACAACAGTTCCGAAATATAATTTGAAAGTAGCGAAAAAATGTTACCATATCTTATTATCACATCAAGCAACACTAAACCAAGTTTGCTCCGTGAGACCGAGGCCATCGCCATATTGTTCATGAAGGCCGGGCCCAACTGACAATTGACGATGGTTACGCCATCTAAATTGTATGGGAAAAAATATTCCGTAATTTAAGTATTTGTCACCGAGACAAGGTGTTTGTCACCGATACAAGGTGACGTCACCACTCATGGCGGTGATGGAATTCGAGGATGTAGGCTTGTACTCTACTATCGCAGGCTTCGGTGAGACTTCTGAAAAAAAAGACAACGGTAACACTGTTTTTGCCAATAGAACCCAAGGTTAAATAGAATCTGCTCCTGAATTTACGTAACCACTGTATACTTAATAATTATGAGACATACTTGAAAGAATTACCTACTACTAGCGCCGCGAGTAGCCGCTACACGAATTAGATCAAAAACACCAAGCAGACATGGGACATTACTTTTTCAACTTTCCAGCGAACATGCAGGTTCTCAATTTTTAGGCGTTAAAAACGGTTTTTCATTTGTTTCGGCTGCAGGTGCCTTTTAGGGCTTAATTAAACCTTACTAGTATAAATAAAAAACAACCTAACCGGTCAACATTATTTTTTACAGTAATGTCCCATGTCTGCTGGGCGATGCTTGTTAACCATTATCTTGATTGAAAACATCATTGTCGGCCATTCGTCCTGTCGGCCATTCGTCCTTGTCGGCCAGTTGTCCGTGTCGGCCTATTGGATGTCGGCCTATTGTACTTGTCGGCCATATGTCCATGTCGGCCGTTTGGATTTCGGCCTTTCGTCTTTCGGCCATTTGTACCAGTCGGCCAGTTGGTCGTGTCGGCCATTTGTCCTTGTCGGCCGTTTGTCCATGTCGGCCGTTTGGCATTCGGCCATTTGTAGTAGATTCGTATGAGACGATTCTGTTATGCGTTAAACCAGTGATATATATCACTGGTTGAAACAAATGTTCATTTTGAAAGACTCCATCATTTTCGTATTGTAGTTAGAAGGTGTAATCTGTGAGAAATAGACTCTTTTATTGTTAACCCCACTGAGACAAGGACTCCTATTATTTATAAGTGTTAAAACTGTGAGAAATAGACTCTTTTATTGCTAACTGCACTGTGACAAGGACTCCTATTATTTTTAAGTGTTAAAACTGTAAGAAATAGAGTCTTTTATTGCTAATTATCAGTGACACAAAGAGCTATGGAAAGGAGAATGTTGGGTATTTCACTGAGAGACAGGAAAACTAATGTTTGGATCAGAGAGAGGTCCAAGGTCGTCGATGTCGTTCACAGAGTTTCCAGCCAGAAATGGAGTTGGGCTGGTCATGTGGCCAGAACCACAGACTCTAGGTGGATAAAGAAAGTCCTGGAGTGGCGACCTAGAACAGGCAGAAGAAGTGTTGATAGACCTCAAGCACGATGATCGGACGATGTAAGGCGAGTTGCGAGAGGCGGTTGGATGCGGTCTGCCCAGGATAGGGAGCTGTGGAAATCAATGGGGGAGGCCTATGTTCGACAATGGACGCAGGGGGGGCTCACATGATGA
This sequence comes from Ceraclea dissimilis, assembly GCA_963576895.1. NCBI lineage: Eukaryota > Metazoa > Arthropoda > Insecta > Trichoptera > Leptoceridae > Ceraclea > Ceraclea dissimilis. The sequence goes on from OY756373.1 coordinate 15,766,541, forward strand.
TGATGATGATTGCTAAGTGCACTGAGACAAGGACTCCTATTATTTTTAAGTGTTAAAACTGTGAGAAATAGACTCTTTTATTGCTAACTGCACTGAGACAAGGACTCCTATTATTTTTAAGTGTTTAAAATTTTGATTTTGATGAAATTGATGAAATTTTGAAACACAGTTATCCCAAAAATCCTACATTCACTTAAAATATATATTATAATATACTCTGTGTTATTACCATTTGAACAATAAATAGTTTGATGAATTTAGTGTCTTTTATTCTACATTTCAGTAACATTGGGCTTGGTGCACACTAGTAATTAAATGATTTCATTTCAGTTAAAATTTTTGATCAACATCATTTTTTGACTGGAGTGGAATTAGTTAGTTACTAGTGGTATCAAAATATTCTTTATGGTCTAGAGATACATTCAAATCTGCCGCCAATTTCTTCAAGGAGCTTTGCACTGGCCACAACTGCGGTGCTATACATTTTCCGTGTATGCATATGTTTTCTATGTAGTTGTAGTTCTTCTCGTTAGAGTATATGTGTTCTGTGATCACGACTGCTCCAAGTTCATACTACATATCTCTATCTCTTTCACTTCGCTTCTTTTCATCACACTATCTCATACTCGTACTTCTCTCTCTCTCTCACCATACCCTTCTGTCATACCACCTTCCGCATACTTCACCTGACTTTCATACATCCATACAAAAATGTGATAACACTATTTAATATTTTCCAGTTATTTGGAAGTGACACAGCCAAGTTATTTTACAACGGTCATGTATTACTGCAAGTACTCCTTTGCGTCTCAGGCTTCCTATTGACTTATCATTTCCTCAAGTTTGCTCACAAGCATGGTGGGATTGGCTTCAGACAATATCCACAACTCTTACTACAGAGGTGGCTCAGGTAACAATTTACTACCTAATTACTTAATTAATAATTGTCTATATTTATGTATGGAAGTGAGGCGTAGATGTGGTGTAAAAAGGATGATAGTGAAATAAATCGGTGCAGATGAGATCCTTGAGAAGAATGTCTGGAATAACGCTGGGAGATAAGAGAGTAAGAAATGAAGTAATTAGAGAGATGAGTGAATGTAGGATGAAAGCGAACAAGTTGAGATGTACAGAACATGTGGGGAGAATGTCTGAGAAAATATAGTACACACTCTTCCACTATTGCGGCCTCACTCGAAGCCGAGCAAAAAAGTCATGATCATAAATGTCTCTTAAAAAGATTTTGCTGGATTCGTTGCAGTTGCCGCGCACCTCTGCTTAAAAGGGTATTTTTTCGTAGAGCTCGGCTGCGGGTGGAGCCTCGATAGTGGCAGAATACCCTCAATAAAGAATAATGTTGATCATTTCAGATTCACTCCAGTAAATTTATTAACAATCAGTTACATAGTTCTGTGGAGTTCTCGAGTGAACGGAGACTATCCTGTACTCCGAGTGCTCAGGATGGAGGAAGAGACCTGCTCCAAGCATTGGTGGAATAATCTGCTCTATATAAATAATAGGAACTATGAGGTGTTCCAATGTATGCCACATACATGGTGAGTCTCCCCTAAGTAATAAGCCCCCCCCCCATAGGAATGAATAGACAAATTTAATTAGGGCCTTCTGAAAGCCAGGTTTCATCTTTTCAACAACAGCGTTCACACACCAGATTATATCACTATTGCCATCTGTGCGAATTTGCTTAAACCTAGGTGTTATTATTTTTAACAACACAGTTCACATGTCAGTTTATATCTACACTATCGCCATCTGTGCGAATCTGTTAAAACCTAGATGTTATCATTTCAACAACATGAATGAATGAATGAAAAGTTTATTTTTCCAGATATGTACATACAGCTTACAAAAACAATTAATTTTGATATACACATACATATATAGACATAAATAAATACAAAATGCCGCGCGGCACCAGTCGCTCAACTATCTGGAAATATTTTACTGCCTCACTAGACCGGAGTCTGTTCTGAGACAGTAACATAGTTCACATGTCAGTTTTTATCTATACTATCACCATCTGTGAGAATTTGTTAAAACCTAGATGTTATCTTTTCAAGACTACAGTTCACATGTCAGTTTACATCTACACTATTGCCATCTGTGAAAATTCGCCTAAACCTAGATGTCGTATTTTCAACACCACTGTTCATATGTCAGTTTACATCTACATTATCGCCATCTGTGAGAATTTGTAAAAACCTAGATGTCATAATTTCAAGACCACAGTTCACATGCTAGGTTTTATTTATACTAGCGCCATCTATAGAAATTTATATAAAAGTTTGTTGATTAGATTTTGTTCCTTGCAGGTATCTTGCAGTCGACATGCAACTGTATTGCCTAATGTCATTCATTTTGATTGTTGTATGGAAGTTGAAGCATTTGGCTAAATATTTACTAGGAGGCCTACTTGTTATCTCAATGGCTGTGTTGAGTTATACTGTTTATGTTAATAGTTATGCATCTGTTATGGTTGTAACTCCACAGTAAGTAACCAAATACATACATTATCATATGAGTTGTATAGTACAAAAAACATCAATCTGATTTCAGTCAATTCATCTTTTCAAATTGAAAAAAAAAATGTTCATCTATATTACTGTTCTTGACTCTCATATATATTGCAGATTGCTGTGTTCGAAAACAAGTGACTTTTTATCTGGAAGGCTGTTGAAACTAGGCGAACTTTGTAGAACTTTCTAGAAAATTGTAGAGATAACATTGTACAACATTTTAGAAAGATGTTGAAGTTAATAGAACATTGCAGAACCTTCTAGAAAGTTGTCAGAATTAATGAATAGATGAAAGTGGTTCAGGTGATACTGTCGATCTACTTCACAAATTTGCCGTTTGTCGAAGTACGGGTAACTAAGCTAGTATTAAATATTTATATGGGTTATGGCTGCTTTTGTTGCCATGTTAACGCATAATCGACAGATTGCTGTTTTTGGGTGCTATTTATTTTTAACTGGGTTTGTCTGAAATTTTTCACTGTGATGCCATATTCTGATTCAGTATTCACATTCACCTATACACAAACCCAAATAATTTTCTGTATATCTATTTCACACATTTTTTTAAAGATAATAAACAAATCTTGGTAATTTAATTAGGTATTTTTTCTTGCATTGCAGAGTCATGCGCACTGTATTTCAATATAACATAATATTTCAACAGTTGTATGTACAAGCATACAGTAATGCTACAGCTTATGTAGTTGGAATGGTTGGTGCATATCTTCATTATCAAATGGAACAGAACAAATTACACCCACATTATAGTAAGGTATGGAACTATTGAAATACAGCAGAGCCTCTATAATCCGAACACTGAAAATTTATACCCTGTTCGGATGTACAAAGCGTTCGGATTATTACAAATTATATTTCAGAACTGTTGTATTGATTGTTAGAATAAACTGGCAACTTTGTTTTTCAAACTTGTGATGGCGGTTTAAAGGGATTATCGGAGTATTTTTTTCACTATCTAACTCACAAAACTATCTTGCCTTTAAAATGATTTCTTTAGCACCGCTCTGTAATATTTTCGGCATTGTGGGTTACTTGTAAAAGATACAATGGGAGAATATTGTGGGCCTTTGACAGCTCTTATGAAAAGTTCAACAATCAGGGCTACCAACAATACAATCTTGCAACTTCACTTGCAGCTAACAAATAATTGGTCGAACAATTATGTACAAACATATCATCATTGTATAATTTTTCTTTCAGTGGTTAGAGGTTGCGTCCCAAGCCATCGTTCCTGCCCTACTGTGTGCAATACTTTCTGGTTCCCTGGTATTTGAGTACGGGGGGCTGGTGGCCGCCCTCTTTTGTCCGCTCAACAAAGCTGTCGTCTCGAGTGGTGTTGCCGTATTTCTCATAGCCGTAGTTGCCAAGACTGAATGTAAGTTATAGAATGTTTGACATTTGGTGCTAACTTCTTTTTATAAATTTCTCATAGATGGCGATAGTAACAACCTTACATTGGGTATCGAGTTCATTGGCTTTTTAATGTCTGTCGTTTTACAGATTTCCAAAAGAATGCCTTGGAGTCCAGGCCTATGCTACTACTAGGCTCTCTGTCATTCTCAGCTCTCATGGTTCACATTGCAGTCCAGACTTATCTCTCGACATCAATGGAAGTCTTTCATATCAGTTTTTATTCCATTGTAAGTATAGAATACTGGAGGAATTCAGGGGACAGGCTGGCAGTACTGCCAATGGTACCGGGGTAAGCACTTACGGGGCAATCACGCAAGATGTGCTGCACGGTTTGCTTCGGGTGTCCACAGTCACACTGTGGATCATCCCTCATTCCCCACTTGTGGAGCATGTCACCGCAGCAACCATGACCCGTCCTAAGCCTATTGAGTGCGGTCCACTGCCTGCGAGGCAGGTGGAAACCAGGCTGTTGGGATGTGTGGTTTGTTACGGGTATGACGGAGTGCTCGGGCCTATAGTTGCTTCTCTATTCATCTTGTAGACCGAATTTTATGAATACTATTCCACACAAGTTGAAGCATTTGAGTTCAATTTTCTTGCTTATGAAAATATAAATTGTTTTCTTTTAATATTTTCAGACGAAGTTCACCGTACTGTCTCTGTTTCTCACATACCTTGTGGCTCTCGTAGTGTATTTGGTTGTGGAGATGCCATTCTGTAACCTGGAGAAGCTAGTGTTCAATAGAAGCCATCGTCACGCCAAGCAAAATGGTACAACAAAGAAGATTGAATAGCGGTGCTATCTTCAAGGTCCTACGTATATGCTGTTATCCGGCTTCGGCGCCCTGAATTGTTCTCAGCCAGTACTAAGAGAATCGTCTTGAAACTGAAGACAGTGATAGATGAAAGTATGGACTACAGATTGGCTGTCCTAGAATTACAATTTTTGAAAATTTCTTGAATAAAAAAATATTCCTTAAGTACCCCTGAAATTTACGGGATCTGAGGATTTTCCGTTCAGTTTTTCATATATAAAAGTGTAATTTAGCCAAAATACTGGTAATTATAATCTTAACAAATTGATTGTTTTAGATTTTTAAATTTATTCCCAGGTTTCTTTTAAAAAGGTATAATTCACATTGTCGCTTACATTATTCTTATTTCGTGGTAACATTCTCATATTTTTTGTGAATAATTGTTGGCAGCAATTTAAACACAGAGCTTGCGATGATTTGGTTTATGCAGAAGCAATGAAAGAGAGAAAGAGTGCACGGTTGCACTGATATATAAAGTAATTTGCTATAGTTGTGTCCTGGTCACCTAGATGGCGCTAGTTGCTACCTACTAGACATGAGCGCCGCGCCGGCGCGCCGCCGCTAATCATGGTCGGCGCGCCGCCGCCGACAAAACGCTCACGCCGGCGGCGTGGGAACTGCGTGACCAAAAATATTTATCCTGTGTTTTTTGAGACAGAAATCGAAATAAGTACTTTTCCAGGTAAAAAAATGAAGCATTCAGATGTGCCGACGCTAGGATTCAGTAATTATATAAGATGTCGAATAATAACTAATGCATTGTTAACCCACTTCTACGTCTCACATATTTCGTTCATTTGGTTTGGAATAAAAATAAATCGGGGAATTTTCTGTACCTTATTTATTTGATTCTAAAACAAGAAATAGGATGGGATGGAGGCATTAATAATTAGGTTCCTCATGGTGGAAATTAAATGAACAAACGTTATTCTATGTTAACTGGAATCACAAGGAAAACTCAGAATTTATAGTTGATCGATTTTTAGGACACCGGTCAATTTTATCATACCACGCTGAAATTTTTAAACCACGTAAATTTTAGCAGAAGGCTATATTTTTCTTCCAGGAATATCTGACCAAAATATGCGGCCTTTCGTCTTTTCGGTCAACCGTTCTATCTTTTCATTAGTTTAACCTTTGATTTTATCGAAGTACCTAATCGAAATTATTTTCATTCCACTTGACTAGATTCGCTTTTCTCCAGATAACAGGTGCACTCACTGACCTGGAGGTTGTCGAGAGTTTCACATACCTCGGATCCGTGCTAAATGACGCAGGAGGATGCGAGGCGGAGATCAGAAGACGGATTGGGATGTCAAAGAACGCTATGACACGCCTTGATAAAATATGGAAAGACCGAAGAATATCCAGAGGGCTAAAAATTAAATTGGTGCGGTCGCTTGTGTTCTCTATTTTCCTCTATGGGGTGGAATCTTGGACCTTGCGAGCGAGGGACAAAGCTAGAGTTGACGCTTTCGAGATGTGGTGTTAGAGGCGCATGCTGCGGATCCCATGGACTTCAAGAAGGACAAATGCCTCTATCCTTCAGGAACTTGGAATCACATCTAGATTGTCATCTCCATGCTTAGAAAGAATTCTCCAATTTTTTGGACACATCGCTCGCAGAGGGGGAGATAGTCCCGAGAAGCTAATAATCACGGGAAACACGCCGGGATGGAGACCCAGAGGACGATCACCTTTGCGATGGACGGACCAAGTTACGCAGACTGTTGCCCCCTCCATCTACAGGGCAGTGCATCTTGCCGAGGACAGAGCTGCGTGGCGGGGATTGGTCAAGCAACGGGTGTTTGGGTTTGGAGATCGCGACCCTCAGCAGTGAGGAAATCGACAGGAGAGAGAGAGATGCTATATTTAATTTATTTTAATACAATAAGTACTGTAGAAATACTTAAGACTCCTCTTCTCTTGACAAAAAACGATATTCATTTGGTAATTTTTACGTTTACGATCTTCAAAGTGTCAAAATGTGATTATATTTTGATATTAGATATTTTAACGTTAAAATCCAATTATTTCGCTCATCCAAGGCTGCATTTTAATAAAAAAATAATAATTTACTATCCCCTAACGTGGTTTCTCGGACTGTGATTACAGACTACTCTCAAATTGTAATTTATCTTTCCACCGGTAATCATTACGTATTTTGGTTGATGTCATTATTAATTTATGTACCTTTCGACTAAAAACACCACAATATATCTTTATTTATTTATTTTCCTTATTTTTACACCTAAAATAAAATCCAAAATAAGTTTTTTTTTTAATAAAATGAATCTGGGTTTATCGAAATAAACCCACATACATCTTTGTACACTTCAGAGAAAGCTTAAAATCTTGTGTTGTGAAGTGGAGTAGGTCGGGGATTGAACCCGCGCCCACTGGATTAACAGTCGAGCGCGTTACCAACCAGGCTACAGACCACCTCAAAACTTAAATTAGATAATTTTATTAAATTACCCTTCCATTCCAAGCAACAGCACATATAACACATATGTTTTTACAGCTTATGCTGAACCGTAGTTCTTGGTTACATAGGAATTTTGCATTTTGTGGAAGGTCGACCTCGTCATCGCAATTCTGGACTTTATTTCAGAGTTTGAATTCCACTCACCGTTTAGCTAACAGCCCAAATATTGACAAATGAGAAACCTGTTCGACTGCACTACTGCCCATAGTTAGGCTCATTCTGACGCGTTTGACTTTATGGATTTGTTTTTTTTTGACCTGCCCTCCAGCACCATAAAAAGGCAATAATGAATTTTTCCATTATTTTTCAAATATGAGCTTTTATTTCACTTTATTATTGAAATAATCATAGTTTTTCAAAATAAATAAATCGATTTTATCATTACCCTTTCCCATATACGTATTTAATCATTTAAAACAATATTGCAAAAAAATCCAATGCTTCCCCCCACTTTGGATCCACGCCGCCGGCGTGGCGCCGCCGCCGGCTATTTTAGACATGGGCGCCGCCGCCGGCTTTTTTGCAGCCGGCGCACATGTCTACTACCTACTGCTAGCGCCACACCAAATAGTACGAAATTCAAAATCCCCATACCCATAGACTTTTATATTAAGTACCTAGATGGCGTACTCCATGCTAGTAGTGAACTAAACTGGTGACAACAAACTGTCAAATCGTATGGAGAATTTTGACATTTCGTGGGCAACATTTTCGCAATTTTGTTCTCATAGTTAAAACTACTAGTTTTAATGTTCTTTAGGAATTAAGTGATAGTTTTAAAGATGTTTTAGTTTTCATTGTCGATATCTTGTTAATAGTGTGAGTATTGCGACTCTAAAATACCAAAAAGAACCGAGCGTGAAATTTCCTTTCTTCTTTTCTAGACGTCTAGCTAATACTAAATATAACATACAGTCTGTCAAATAAGAGTTGGTGTTCGATGAGGGCGCCACATGTAGCTTTTTGGCAACCATAATGGGAACACTGGTATAATTTCCATACAAGCGGCCTCATTGCCAGCAAAGAAAATTGTAGTTCCAATTTAATCCGACACCAACTCTTTTTTGTCAGACTGTAATGTTGGGGAAAGTGGTGTTAGAATATGATGAGAATTAAAAGAATGAGTTGATAATATACAGTGTGTATTCGTAATTATTATTTTAATATATAATAACAAATTTAACAGAGAAACAATTACATAGATAGTAGGTACAATAAGTTATCATTATTTACTTCATATTTGATATACACTTATTACAATAAGGTGAACTATGAACATAAAATCCACATATGTATTATTATACTAACAACATTGTATATTTAGCTCCTAAATTGGTTCTAGAATGGTTCTAGGACTGCTCTAGAACCAATCTAGGAGCTCAATTGTTACTAGAGATATTATGTTTTCATTTTGAAATGTTCAGAACCCGTAAACAAGATGCACAGTTCGTCTTTAAATTGAACAGAATTTCACATTTATCCTCAGAGTAATGTAGTATAGAGATGACACAGTGCATGGGTAGACTCGTCCTATCTCCCTTTAACTGCTAATAAAAATACACTATGAGCAAGAGACAAACATAGGTTTGGCTGTCAAAAGTACGCAATATTCTCACATTGTATCTTTTACAAGTAACCTACGATGTCAAAAATATAACAGAGCAGCGCTAGAGAAATTATTTTAACGGCAAGGTATTTTTGCGAGTTGGAAAAAGAAAATAATACTCCAATAATCCCTTTAAACCGCCATCACAAGTTTGAAAAACAAAGTTTCCAGTTTATTCTAACAATCCAAAAATGGCGATTTTTTTAAACAATAATAAGAAATATAATTTGAAAGTAGCGAAAAAATGTAACCATATCTTATTATCACATTAAGTAACAAAATGGACTGTACAACTGGGATTTGTGTTGTTAGGTTGGCACTTGTTTACGGGTCCCGATAGCTACAGAATACATAGAATAGTTAGAAGAAGTTAGAGATGGATTCACTTAGATAAAATTTAATACATAGATTATATAATATTAATGATACACAAATCAGATATTGGTCAGTACATAACTAGGAAGCTAGATAACATATTAACAAATTAGTTTAATATACTCGTACATAACAATCATTCAGTAAAGTTAAGGAACCTATATAAAGGTGGGAAGAACTATCGAACATTGAGCCCCTTCTATTATCTATGACAAATCTATGGTGGACGCCATTTTCACCGCAAACATATGATTGCGTGTCATATTGGTTTTCCACAATTGCATGAAATCTGGTGATATTTCAGTGATTTTTGCGACTCATTATGTATAATCAGTGTGGAAATTACCTTTGGAATATAACCTATGTAATTAAATGGTAAATTAGCGTACTTTACATCGAGAAAAAATGGTGTATACCTAGCGGATATGGCGGTGGTCAATTTTTGTCTATGGCTTTATCCGTTAAGTCTTCTTACATTTATATAGGTTCCCTAAGTAAAGTATTTTAGTTCCATAAGAAGTGACAGAAGAGCTTATCAATTATTTCAAGAGATGGCGATTTATATTAGGCTGACAATAAACTTAATCATAATGGCACCGTAAAATCAAAACTGCTGGTGGTATACTGGAAGCTGGAGGATTCTTGCAAATAAAACAAATATATCTACAATCAAAAGTAAGAAACGTCTAAGCAAAATTAACATTATTAGCGCCCAGAAATTATTATCAAATATGTAAATGTGAAATAAAATAAACTATGGCACAAAATGAGTACAAATAAAATGTTTAAGAGACTAGAATCATTGCTTTATCATCTCGTGACAGCTATTAAAAAAAAAAATCAATTTTTTTTCTAGTAAACGACAGCTATTCAAAAAAGGAATGCCTTGTTTTTTTTCACAAGTTATACGAATACATATTGCCATATGAAAATTTGTTAGAATGTTGCCACATAGAAAGGCAGATTGCAAAGTATTACATGGTAGTGATATACATCGACGTTACAATTAAATATTTTACTTAATTCGAGTAATTAATATACACACACTTAGCGTCATTAGATAATTTAATACATTTTACACTATTATTGATAATATTCATCATACAATATGTATATTTATTTATTTATTTTATTCTAAAATTGTTAACAACATTTTAACACTGTGATTGGTTGTCAAAGCACAACAATATAAATTCTATATTAAAGTTACGAATACATGTTCATTTTAAATTTAACTATTCTTATCATTAGAACAGAATATGACAAGTGAATAGCGAAAAAAACAAAACACTACATGTCATATTATCATAGAGAATATGAAAAACATTTGCAACGGAACGTTTTTGAATATTTGTTTTAAGTTGTTTCATCTGTCAAATGCAGTGAAAAACTAATCAATGGGAGCGTATTTATTACCACTCACTAGATGGTGCTGCAGTAAATGGAGGTCTTCACAACTGTCATAACAAAACAAACAATTTGTTTATTATCCATAGAAATGCCATAGAATAATAATATATACTAGTACCTGCCGTATCTATGCGGACCTCCATTTACTGCAGCGCACTCTGGTGGCGAAAAAATCAAAGACACCCCCAATGTATTAGAACAGATCATTCATTTTCGAATTTGGAGACCAATTTTTTATGTTGGTAACATTTTGATTAGTGGAACGCTTCTAGCCAGGGCAGATAAATTGAAAAATAAGTGTCGCTGTCTCTCGAAACCCTCAAGACGTATGTAAATATTGTTTTTCATATTAACTATGATTATTCTTAGAACGAAATATCAAAATTATAAATAAAATGCTTCTTTTGCGATGTGTGTGATATTTATAATATTCTTAATTACTTATCAAAGATAAAAAATACCTTTTTTTAAAATTTAAAATTTAACTATCCACTTCAACATGACAAAACAGTTAAATACTATTTAATTATTATAATACACATACCTAGAAAAGAGTTAACAATGATTTTTCAATGTGTTCACATAAAGGAAAGCTAAGCGATAATATATTTTATTCTTTACAAACATATTGTCTTTGGTTTTTTAAGATATGATTTTGAAATAGGAATAGTAGTTGGAATACTTTATTATAACCGCTAAGTTCAAAATTCAAATTTTGACATTTTGATTTGAATTCTATTCTTCGATCCTGTTCTTTTTTTAAAATAATAGTTAGAACTTGCAAGGTTTCAAATGTTTGTATTTGACAAAAAAGCCATACGATGCATTTTTCAAGATTTTCCTTGTTTCGTTTCATTTTTCATCGGGGTCTACTTTATTAACAACATTCCTAATAACAAAACATTACTACGGACTGTTCAGCGTAAAAAGACGCACTGATCACCATGGTTACGAGACATTACGATGGTTTTAAATAGAGCTACTGCTAATACAATCAGTACCCAACTGACAAATTATAATAAATGGTCTATAATAACCATAGACTTTTATATCAAGTGCCTATAGTAGTGAAGTAAACTGGTGCCTACAAACTGTCAGAGAATTTTGACATTCTGTAGGCAAAGTTTTCAAAATTTTGTTCTCATAGTCTAAAACTGTATTAATTATAACGTTATTTAGGAATGAAGTGATAGTTTTAGTTTTTGTTATTGATATCTTGTTAATAGTGTGAGTTTTGCGACTCTAAAATACCAAAAATTGTCGAATGTGAAATTGTGTCTTTTCCTTTCTATTGAAAATACATAGAGTCTGACGTCTAGGGTATTTAATATAAAAGTGTATGGGTCTATATAACAAAGTATTCCATAGATAAATTTTAATAATAACAACAAAATTGTTAGATATGTTGAAAAGACAAGACAATATTATCAATTTATATTAAATGTGAAACTAACTCCTATACATAAGTGGGTCCAAAGTCTATAAACACGATATTATATTAGAATAGGTTCTCAACTACCTTATATTATTATCGTTAACAATATTATTTTTATTACAATACTCAATCTTTGCCATTTCTTTATTCCACAATGGCAACATTGAAGCAGATCACACACGTCCGGATGTTCAGTTAACTGAATCGACCGTTTGCAAAAAAGCTCCGACCAAAACCTCTTGCTGAATTCAAAATCTGGGTGCCACTGAATTGAGAGAGAGGTTTTGGTCGGAGCTTATTTGCAAACGGTCGATTCAGTCAACTGAACTTATCCGGACGTGTGTGATAGCCCATAATGCATAAAATCCAGTGTTGTCATTGCATATCCATAAACTTTTCTCAGAAACAATTCTGAATTTACGGTCGTAGTAATACTCCATTGTTGCCATTTTATAACAGGCAACATGAAATTGACAATGTTTTCATCAACCATAACAACTGTCAAGTAATTTTCATTACAAATTTGAAGCTGTAGCATATTTTATGGTAGGTATAGTCTGATGTATTCTAAATATGTATTCCTGTCAATTTCGTGTTGCCATTATGTATTGATCACTTAATTTCGTCTACAATTTAAAAAGATCTTCACATACTCATAAGTCATATCATTTTTGGCCCTTCTTCACCAAAATATACAAAAAGAAATTCAAGCAAACCTCCTTTTATTTAAGAACATTCTACTTTTTAGAATAAAATTTGAATTCAAATAAATATAAGTGTTGCTAGCGTGAGAAGACTCTTTTTTTTAGAATATCATCCTCGAAATTCAAATTTATATGGAACAAGTCTCGGGAATGTCATAGTTATTTTCACATTTAGAATATATCGTCACAATTTCTTCAATGTTTCGTGTATCACAAAGGAGTTGTTGTGAATTTTCATCCTGAGAGGGGAGGTGTTATTTACAAGACGTGATGACATCAAATCCTATCTAATGAACCAATAGAAATATACCAATCTAAGGAACCTATATAAATGTGGGAAGAACTATTGAACATTGACCTCCTTCTATTAACTATGACAAATCTATGGTGGACGCCATGGGAGCTACAAACATATGATTGCATGTCATATTGGTTGTCCACAGTTGCATGAAACCTGGTGATATTTCAGTGATTTATGCGACTCATTATGTATAATCAGTGTGGAAATTACCTTTGGAATATAACCTATGTAATTAAATGGTAAATTAGCGTACTTTACATCGAGAAAAAATGGCGTATACCTAGCGGAAAGGCTAGTAGCGGCAATGGCGGCGGTCAAGTTTTGTCTATGGCTTTATCCGTTAAGTCTTCCTACATTTATATAGGTTCCCTACACCAATCCATTATTAGAGAAATTAGGTCCTGATTACAACTGTCGCATGTTGTGTCAGCAAATGGAACAATTTAATGCAAAGTTTTGTGATGCCATCCATCCCAGCCTGATATAAATAAGCTGTCTGCGTCGTGAAATACCATTGTGTTATCGAAATAAATGCTCGCTTCTCCATTTAATTCTCATATTATTCTAGACCACACATTCTTAACAATACGACATACATTGAAAAAGCACCTCGAAGATATAGTACAACTAATGGTTCGCAAAAAAATATGATAGATTAAAACAAAAAAGGAAAGAAAATAAAAATAGGCGGAAAGTTGAGTATAATGAGTATATTTACACAAATTATAATAAAAATAAAACAATAATTATAGTCATAACAGAAAGAGCATATACATATATAATTATTCACTGTATTTATATTACAGAAAAATGAAGAATACTATGAATTAATAAATAATTTAGGAAAAATTTAAATTCTCCTTTACCTGAATAAGAAAGAATAATAAACAATTTTGAATTAAGAATAGAACAATGAAACAAAATGATATGGAACAAACAAACGAAAGAGAAAAAACAATGGAAGTTTGTCAACAACAACTATTATCATTAACGGTACCTACTATTATTTATTATATTAAGCCGATTAGCCTCCGAGAATACATTCTAAATTGAAATATTTGAAAATTTAAATACATTGTACATTCATAAGGTAGTTTATAGAATAACAAGACGAGAACATTTAAAAGTTTTGAAACCATAGACAAACAACGGAAATTATAAATTCTCTATTACAAAGACTCTCCGATATTATTCGCTAATACAAATATTATTTACTTACAGAAATCTTTGTACATATCTACAAACTACGAGAAACATGTGAAATGCGCAATGTTTCCCTGGCCGAAAACGCCCGGTCGGCGAAGGCCGTAAAATAAAAAGGAATGACGTTACGTTGCTACAAGTAAACAGTTACGAACACACAATTCTTCACAGCAGTCCAAATAGATTTTTATTCAATGCGTTAATAATATTGTACTACTAAAATGTAAAAAAGATTGTTTTATATTCGATATTTCAAGCACACATCTTTGGTTGAAAAAAAAAAGGATAATGTAAATTAAAAGCGTAAAACGATGATTTGTATAAAAATGCAAACAATTTAAATTTAAAAGCAAATATTATAACTGGTATATTATAAATGAATTTTATGATAGTACAACACCATGAAATTATGCAGGTAGATAGGCAATGTGTCGTGTAAATGGCAACACTATCCCATAATTCCCAATTTGAAATTCAAATGTCGGAATTTGTGGCCAGAATTGTACACAACATATGGAATTCTTTTTTCGAACGATTCAAATTTAAATGCTACCTCTTTGCGATTTCTTCTATTTATGCATGCAAAACAGTCCCAGTTTCAAATATTACGATTATGACACGGACATTTCTATTGGATAAACGGGATAAAATTACACGTACCTATAAAAAGAAGTTAAACATAAAATCAAATAACTTAACAGCTACAAGGATAAAAAATAATTTCCTAACAATTTCACACACGACGACTCAGCGCTGCGAACGTTAAAACGAGCATAATTAACATGAAAACGATACAGGAAAATACACCCAATGCGTAATATACATTGGGTGTATTTTGGCGAATCGTTTATATGTCGGTTAAGCACGTTCTTCTGGACGACAGCAGTTTAATAGCATTACAATAATAATTAGATACAGTGATGATAATATATTACTATATGTATTAAAAATTATTAAAGCGATAGGAATGTATAAAGAGAACAAACAGTACAACAGGCAGGCGGAGGCGCAACAGCCGAAAACATAACCTCAAAAGTGTTTGATCGTTGATATAGGTAGTATGGATTAACAATAAGCAATGTGTCAGGTCCCACACTTTTTAGCACAAGCACGAAGTTGGGTGCGAATAAGCCAGCAGCCACTAGAAATACAATAAAATATTTTTCCTCCCACCATCCCCCCTTCCTCTCTTTTAGTGTGACCAGCGACATAATATATTAAGTACTACCTAGACAGAGTAGTCAATGCTAGAAGTGTAACAAAACTGGTGCCCACAAACTGTACAATCGTATGGGAAATTTTGACAGTTTGTGGGCAATGGTTTCGAAATTTTGCTCTCATAGTTAAAAACTGTATTAATTTTAACGTTATTTAGGACTAAAACGATAGTTTTAAATATGTTTTAGTTTTTATTATTGATATCTTGTTATTAGTGTGAGTTTTACGACTCTAAAATACCAAAAAGTGCCGAGCGTGAAATTGCGTCACTTCCGTTCTATTGAAAATACAGAGAATCAGACCTCTAGTACTAAATATGTTATCTCTCTGAGTGTGACACAATATAATCATAGACAAACGTTGAAATTTTTGTTTGCCTCTGTCTCATAAAGTATTTCAGTAGCTGTCGAAGGGAGACGGCATGAGCGTACTCTTTGTTGTCAAACGTGTCTCACATATTCTACCTATATCGACGTGTTTAACTGTCACATGGTACAATGCACCTAACAACAGAACGACAGTATTACTGCAAGACATGTCCTTATAATAATAATAATAATCTAATGTAATATCAACAACAGTAATACATTCGTAGTCTGCAGTCTGCAAAAAGCATAAAAAAACTGGGCACCATACTTTAATTCTCATGGCTTTCAACTTCAATGTTTTTGGCCAATCATTTAAATTTATACCTATGACAACACTGGGAATCTCTGTCAGTTTACAGACCACAGACTATCACAAAAATAATGTTGTATCGGAGAATAAAATGACAATCTTCAAATATGGCGAACATATCAAATGCTTTATCTATGATCGAAACCGCTATGAATATTGCTCACATAGACCCCAACATTTTGACAAGAATTTGATGACGCCACAAATTATGGATAAGGCAGATTTAATGATTCATTCATAAAAGATTATATTAGTTTACTTTCCGCACTTGAAATTACGTTTTTTGCATGACTTTTTGATACAGAAACACGTATTAGTTTGAAATTATTTTCGAATAACCACTACCGATACAATAATTCAAAGATATAGATTATTTCTAAAATGCATCTCCGGTGGTCGCCATATTGGATTTTCTCGTTTGACATTTCGACCATAGATAAAAGACTGTCACATTTTACTCGCCACAGATAAATAATTACAACTCAAAACTAGTAAATTTATTAGGTAGAGAATAAATAATCATTTTATTAATACAATAATATCATTCAATAAAATTTATCTATAACAATAACCAATCAGTAATAATCAATAATAATAATCAATATACATAGATAATAATACAAATAATAATAAAATAGTTAGGTACAACACGCAAGTACTTACATAATAATACAATAGGGGGTGCTTGACTAATTTTTATCATTATCTATTACTTTATTTATTTTATTACTAGCAACATTATATTATCAATATTTATTATGAATATCACTATATTTTTTTAATAACTCGCAACACTTTTTTATCAATTTTGACAACCGCTTCTGCAATACGAATTCAAATTTAACGAAGAAAAAAGGAATAATGAAAATTTTTGTTTACATTTTAAATGTGGAACGTTGCAGTTTTAGAATGTGTTCCGTATTTTTTAAAATCATTAGTACCAAATGCAACATTCGTCACCTAAATTATTTAGTAGATTTTAATTTAAAATGTTGTAAAAAACATTTGAGTCAAAACACAGGGTTGCCAAATTAAATTGCAAAATGGATGACAGTTGTGACGTATAAATAAACATATGCAAGTTACGTTAGGTTCCCCTTCACTGATTCTTCATACTGAGTTTTATGGCCAACTTTATTTGTCTCTCCTCTGCTTCTTGTGTCTTCCTTCTCTCTTCCTCCATGCGCTTGCTCTCTTCCTCGGCCCAGGCCAACTGCTCCTGCCACGACAGATCCTGTGCGGTGGCACTAGACGACTCTGATTGACTAGTAGACACATTATTATTGTTTGAAGAAGACTTAGATTTGTTCTTATGCCTTCCTAAATGCAGCGCCTGAGTGAAAGATCGCCCCGTTTTCGGCGATTTCTCCTTCTTTTCCTTTTTCGCCGGCAATTCCAATTTATTAGTTTTACCCGTACTCCAAGTATTGAAGTGACTGGATGACGTCTTCGAAGTGTTATTTGAAGCTGTCGTGGAGTTTGCCCAGCTGTCGGTCAACGCCCAATCATCATTTGCTGTCGAACTTTCTTCCCACGTCGCCCAAGATAAATTACTATTGTTGTTAGTTATGGGTGCGGACACACGACCGCTCTTGCTGAAGGGATCGTTATTCGGCAAAGGAACGGACTGTCGTCCTCCGAACGCGTCATTATTATTTTTTTCTTTGTTATTATTGGACGCTGAAAAGAAGTTGTCCGTATCGAAAGCGGCAAAACTATTGTTACCGTTGTTATTGTTAATTAACGTCTTGACTGAAGACTTTGTCGATGGTAGAGTGCTGAACGCTCCAAACGTATCTTGAGTGGGTTGTTTCTTTGAAGAATCGACGGCGTCGGCGAACGGGTCGTCCAGATTGAACGGGTCCTCGTATCTGTAATCTCTGAAGGGGTCCTCGGTGAAGTCCATGGGTGACTTGGATTTGGGGGGAGAATGTGCAGCGGCCGCCAACTTGGCTGCAGGTTTACTGGGAAGCTGAACACACAAGGTATTTACACAATGGATGGTATTCGTAATACATTTTTTTATGCGATCGTCTCTCGTCTCGTTATACAGGGTGCACCACCCCCTCCCCTTAAAGCTGAAAAACATAATCAAGTCACGCATTAGTAACAACTTATTTGTTTCTAGTAACAACTGATATCTTAATAATTCCATAGATAATCGTTTCATCTGGTTCTAATCAAATATACACATTGACTACGCAATCAACTACAGCATGATAAAACAAATCTAATTTACATAAATCTACATACAAGATCTATTTAGGGATGGATAATATATTCATAGTTATGGAACAGCTAAAGCATTTTATGAATCATGCCGTAGGCAAACATTAATTCACAAAAAAATAATAGACTATCTATCTATCTATACCCTCACGCCACGTCCCTTGCAAGGTAGGCAGTAAGGACAGACCGCCAGACAGCCCTATCCTTACACACACTCCTAGCTTCCGCCAAATTCATGCAATCTCTCAACATGCTTTCCGATTCCTTTTACTCAAAATGCGTCCATCCTTGAGGATCTGGTCGACATGATCGGACCAGGCCAGTCTTGGGCGGCCGCTTTTCCTCACACCACTTTGTTCGCTCAAATATATCTTTCTTGTCTTCCTTCATTCTCTCAACATGTCCAAAAAATAATAGAAAATTTTTAAAAATAAACTGGTCAACCTAGTTTGGTCAGATTGTTAGGACGGTGAAGTGATTGTGTCTTACAAATGCACGCTTTTCTTGCGGGGTTGGCAGAAAGGACAGAACGCCAGCCTACATACCCATAGCTTCCGTCATATTCATGCAATTTGTCATACACGCTCTCCGATTCCTTTTACTCAACACTCGTCTGTCCTCGAGAACTGACCTGGCTCGATAGTCAGTCCAGGTCAGTCTCAGACACCCATGTTTCCTCACGCCTTTTCTTTCACTGTTTCCTCGTACATATCTTTGACTTTAAGATATTGCTTTTGCGATAAGTCCGCCTTTTGGCACACTACCATTGTCTTGTTTTTGTAACTACGCTGTTTTTATATTTTTTCTGGCCAATAAAGGTTTATTTATTTATCTTTTTATTCATCCTGTCATCATTCATTCTCACAACATGCCCAAACCATCTCAGCTAAATGGCTTTCATTCCAGTCACTACATCCGTCTTACAGTCACTCATCTCTCTAATAACCACATTCCATCTTCTAAATTACTCATAAGGTTTGATAATGGACTGTAGGGATGTAAAATAACAAAAAAAAAAAAAAGTTAAATAAATAATTTAAAAAATAAATAAAAATTGTACTAGAAACAAATAAGCCAACAGCTCCCACGCCAACAATAACAAATGCAGGGCCGACACAGTAACACCGCTACAACACCTAAACAAAACATAATAAAAAAATAATATAAAATAAATAATAATAACAAAATAATAAACAAAAATGAGGAGGGGAGGGGGTGGCTAAAGAAACAATCAACTGAAATGAAAATAAATTATTTTACATCAAAAAAATTATAGACAATTGTTTGAATTTGTCCCAAAATATTCAAATGTGATCACTTAAACCAGTTAAGTTGGTGTGTGTGGGTATAGTATACAGAATTTTTGTAATCCTTAAGTTTGTGTATTCAAATGATATAAATATAATGCATTTGAAATATTTGATAAATGTGTTCTAGAACAAAATTCAAATAACTGTCAAGTCAAAAAAAAGCGAAGATAAAAAAAACAATAAAAATAATACTCCATGCACAAATAAAAGAAACGACAGTTTTGTGAAAGTTAAATATATGACATAAAAAGCGAGTGTCGTTTGCTGTGTGACGTCAATAAGTCAGTTATATTGACTGAGGTGTTGCAAAACAGAAAAAAGATTTTTCATGGCTTGCATCTTTAAGATCCTATATGCTGTCATTCGGCTTCGGCGCCCTGAATTGTTCTCAGCCAATACTGAGAGAATCATCTTGAAACTGAAGACAGTTATACATGAAAGTATGGACTACAGATTGACTGTTTTGAAATTACAATATTTGGAAATTAAAAAATGAAATTTACGGGATCTTAGGATTTTCCATTCAGTTTTTCAGATATAAAAGTATAATTTAGCCAAAGTACTGGTAATTATAATCTTACCAAATTAATTTATTAAGATCCTCAAGGATGGACTCATTTTGAGTAAAAGGAATCGGAGAGCGTGTATGACTGCATGCATGAATGTGACAGAGGCTAGGAGTGTGTGTAAGGATAGGGCTGTCTGGCGCTCTGTACTCTCTGCCTACCCTGCGAGGGACGCGGCGTGAGGGTGTAGACAGATACAACGTAATTTATTGTGCTTAACATTTAGTGTAAGTAGTTTTGTGTAAGATATAAATGTGTTTATTTTATTTGTGCTTGAATTGTGTAACAACGAAATAATAATAAAACAAAGACATTGAATAATAAATAAATAAATAATGAATAAATAAATAACCCATGCATACCTAGTAGAATGTAAATTATTTGCACGGCTGGCATGAGCACAATATGAGAAAATACAAATAAACAAGTACAATATATTTTACTAAATTACATACAAACAATAACATTGTAGAACCATCATTACATTATACATCCTACATCAATCTAATACTAAATTATCATACATAATATTCTCATTCCTCAGTTCTACCATAGAATAATAACATATATGAGTTCTACTACTTCGCTCTCTAGTATTCATGTAGTTTTTTTTTTTAAATGAATTTTTAAAAGTTTATTTTAATAAACATATTTGATATAAATACACCTTTGTACACTTCACAGTAAGCTTGAAAAGCTTGTGTCGTGAAGTGGTGTAAGTCGGCATCGGGGATCGAACAAAAACTTGTAATCAATTTTTCAACCTCTTCCTGACCACTTAGAGACCAGAAATTTTGCAAACGTACGTAAACTCGGTGACAATACGTTTCTGTACAAAAATGGATCATCCTTCCCTAGAGACAAAAAAGATGTGGAGAGTTTTAGAGGGATCCAAGGGTAGTGTGGGATCATGTGTGGTATCAAATGAAAGGGTGTTGGGAAATAAGTCCAGATCGTAGTGCTTCATGAGTAGAACTAATATCTTTTATAAATTTTGATTCTGTCTATTCTTGGTGGGAGGTCCCATTGGAATGAAGGAATCCAAGCGCCTCGGAATGGTCTGTTTGGTATCATTTGGAAGACTGTGAAACACAGGTCTAGGATGTGAAGTCAAAAAATCGTGTTTTTTTAAAAGTTCACATTAACTTATTTACACTCTGTAGATTGAGAATATTATGGACAATTAAAAAAATTCATCAAAATATAAGAAATATTGTTACAAATGAGAATATTAAACACGACCTTAATCTCTATCTACCTCATCACGCTGAATCCCTTGCGGGATAGACGAGACAGAGTGCCACACACTTCTATTCTTCAATACATCTTTTGCTTCCATCATGTTCATAACATAATTACTATTACTGGTATATTAAATGACATAAAAAAATACTGCAGGTGTTCATTACGACTTTGGTTGTATCAGACAAACTACGATTTAATTCAATCAATTGCGATACGAATAAAGAATTCTGAACGAGAAGAAAAAAGGTCGTGTTTAACACTGTCAAACTATAAAATTAACATAAACACATCAATTTAAATTATGTATTTAAATTAAATAACATTTTTAATAGACAATGTCAGTGAGACTAATAATGAAAAATATTGTGGTATAATTCTTCGTGAGATCCCCGGGTTGTAGAATTCGCCCCCCCCGCCCTTTTTTTCAAAAATTTTCGAGTGTCTTGCGGAAGTCAGGCGTTCGTAAAACTAACAGAAACATTTCATTATCGTACATTATTATACTACCACAATATATTTTCATTATTGGCAACACTGCAAGATCCCTAACAAACGTAGGTAAAGGGGAAATTAAAACATGTACAAAAGAAATGAAAATTTCAAATTATTGAAACATGCATAATTTTTTTATTACTATATCAATCTTCATTCCCTATAACTTCAATAATTAAACTTATGCACATTATTATAAAATTCATTATTACAAACTATAACCGCAATGTGGAAAACAGATGAACTAAAGACAGAATAAATTTATAAACTCATTCACTGCCGCCAATCCCAATTGTGTTTTTTGTTTTTTCAAACGAAACAGCACAAATCTTATTCAGGGTTTTTTATCTCGTTACATGTTGTATTCTTCAACACTTTTGTGGCATTTGACTAGATATATTTTATATGTTGTCGCGTGATTACTGAACTCCTACGAGATTATTTTTGAAAATCACATTTTACGTTTTGTGAGAACATAGGAATTTTCAACAGGTCGTAGTTGAATATAACAAGTAGCTATCTAAACAGATATACAGCAAAGCATGGACTTTCCATCAGGCTTATGACTGATCATCGGCTGTTTAATGTCATCACTTTACGCTTAAGTAACATTCACCGATTCCAGTCCATCCGTTTGTCGCGGCCGGGAAACAAACCCAGACCTCAAACCTGACAAGCCAGTATTCTACCGCTGTGCTATGATGGTTGGTAGTTGAGTCGAGAAGAAACGTGTATATACAAATGGATGAATTAGAATTGTTGAATGTTACTTAAGTGTAAAGTGATCACATTCAGCTGACGACCATTCGTAAGCCTGATGGAAAATCCATCATTTGCTGTATATCTGTTGAGATAACTACTTGTATTAGTAGTATTCCACATGGATGTATAGTTGTAGTAAGAAATTTATATAAAAAAATAATTGAATGTATTAAAATAATTTGGTTGGTTGTTTACCTTATTGTTGAAGGCTGAGAAGTCTGCGTTGAACTGTGAGGTGGTATTGGAAGGCGGCGCCGCTGGTCGGGGGGGCGCGGGGCGAGGCGGGGGCTGCTTGTGCTTCTTGGGGGGCAGGGAGGGGGTGGGGGAGGAGCCGTCTCGCGTGGGGGCGTGCAGGATGGCAAACGGGTCACACCCAAACGGATCTTTGTTCTGTCAATGCAAAACCAAGCCAGTTAATCACAACACCATATAAATATGTTTAGTTAATCAAAACAAATTAAGGACATACCAACATTTTTTTAATTAAATGATAAACTAGAGAATTGACTTGTAAGTTGGAGCAAAAGGAGCAAAGTTGGAGCAAAACACTGTAATTTGAGTAAGTTAGCAGATTATGTTACATTAGTTGGGGTTACGACTCTAAAATTAATGTTACTAAGTTGTAACACTGCTACTCAAGTTATAGGATTTCCACATAGCAACTTGTGTCACAAAGTAACTCTGGTCCAAAGTAATCTCGATGTTTTCGACCATTGGTACTTGGTGGAATTCCATTTTTAAGGGAAAAAATTAAAAAACTAAATATTTAGATTAAAACCCACAAGAAATGACTTTGCTTTTGCGACTAGTATTGGAGGATTTGCACCCTCATCATCAGGCGATTGTGAATAAAGTTAACTTAAATAAGTTATTTAAGTGGTTATGAGGGTGCAAATCCTCGAATAGGTACTAGTCGCGAAAGCAAAAGTCATTTTTTGTGGAAGTCTAAGTATTCAGTTTTTTAATTTTTTCCCCTGGTCCAAAGTTGTAACACTGTATCTCAAAAACTCAGACATGTACAAATCTTTGTTATTATAGTAAACAGTTTAAATCATTGGTTGAATAAAACATCGTCATTCACAAATAATGAACAAACTTCAACACACAATACATACTACTAAATATTTGTAGTATTAATATGTATGCATTAGTATGGGTAGAGAACCTGTATAAAGGTAGGAAGTCTTAACGGATATAGCCATAGACAAAACTAGACCGCCGGACCTAGCACTTCCGCTAGGTATACGCCATTTTTTCTCAATGTAAAGTAAGCTAATTTACTATTTGATTGCAGGTTATATTCCAAAGGTAATTTTCACACTGATTATACATGAGTCGCAAAAATCACTTAAAATATCACCAGGTTTCATGCAATTGTGGACAACCAATATGACACGCAATCATATGTTTGTAGCTCCCATGGCCTCCACCATAGATTTGTCATAGATATAGAAGGGGCTCAATGTTAAATAGTTCTTCCCACCTTTATATAGGTTCCCTAAGTATAGGAATACTCACATCCTCAGATTTTATTTTATTGTCTTGTGTGGAACTAAATGCATCTCCTCCAAATGGATCAGGTGTTGATCCTCCGAAATTACTTGCAAATGGATCCGATGCAAAGCCATCCTGTAAATACACAAAATACAAGATAGAACACAATAATCTAAACAGTTGTTCCTGGGGTCAAATCTCAACATTAACAATCTGTTTGTATCCTTTAGGACAAAAGAAATTTTAAAAATTTTACGTCTAAAAGACAATAAGATTATGAATGGCTACTATGATGTTCCCGATATCAGTTCCATCTACACCCTGAATACCAATACCCATTTGAGAGGACATTCTATGAAGCTCACCAAGGGACGGTTTCACAGTAATCCGAGAAAGAATTTTATTTGCAATAGAGTGGTGAATATGTGGAACCGTTTACCCGAAAATGTGATACAAGCACCATCAGCGAACGTTTTTAAAAACAGATTGGATGACTTTCTCAGAATGACGTATAGTACGGATGTTGATTTGGGCCCATCAGCCTAGGCTGCTTACCCAAAGAACGAATAATAATATAATAGTATGGATGGTGTACTTACGTTTTTACTAGAAGGTGCAAACGGATCATTAGAGATAGGTTTACTATGACTATTGGAATTAGTGTGGGCCCCCGCTGAGGCGAAGGGGTCGTCCTTAAAGGGGTCGCTGGGGAAGCCCCCCTCGCCCCCTTTACTTGGTCCATTCATATTGCCAAACGCATCGTCTTGTGGGGAGTCCTAAACAAAACAAAATAATCAAAGCATTACACCACACATCTATATAATAATTGGACTATGTATTGGGGTAGTTTAGCAGTAAACATCAGCCCAAGGGCACCTTACATTGATTAAGGACGCATAGATAGATTTGAGATTCACTTTCCTTTATCACATTCCTTTCACACTCCTTTATCACATAATATGCTTACAATAGGTGAGTTCCTCCAGTGGCTGGAGGCGCTGGATGTCAGACTTTAACGATGTGACAATACTTCGACGTTGCCAAACGATAAATAAATAGGTGAGTGGTTGGGGAGCCGTCCAAGCACCAGGTACCAGGATCAAATACTGAAGCTGACAAAGTATTCTGCACCTCACAACACAGACTTTTAGCCTAGTGTGAAATGTACAGAATAGGTAATTAAAAAAAACAATAATATTATGATTTGTTACGGACCTCATCTCCCTTGACAAGAAGTCTGAGTTGATGTGCTGTCGGAGGCGGCTGCACCTGCAGATGTTGATGTGAGGGGGCAGGTCCCCCAGCTAGTGCCGCCGCCAGAGCCTCCACAGCCTCATTGCTGCGGCGCTCTTGTTCTTCCAAGTGGGTCAATTTCAAATTTGCCTGAAAATCAAATCAAAAAATTATTGAACGTGAATTAAAAAATGATGCCAAAAATTTTTATAGAGAGATAAATGGTTTAGCTTTTAATATCACAACTCTCACTTTGTGACAAATATCGGATTTTCTACATGTCGTAGTTGAAATAACAAGCAGTTATCTCAACGATGTAGAGCAAAGGATGGACTTTCCATCAGGCTTATGACTGATCTTCGGCTGGTTTAATGTCATCACTTCACACTTACATAAGTAACATCTGCCGCAGTCGGGATTAGAACCCAGACGGATGAACTGGAATTGGTGAATGTTACTTAAGTGTAAAGTGATCTTATTTATCAATTTTATTTTACGTATAAGCGACGCTAACAAGTGAGTTAACAACACATACACAATAACAAACATAAAATGAGAAACTCATCAACCCTCCAATTAGAAGTGTCCACAACTTACGTAAATTATCATTCACCATTATTTCATATCCACATCTACTATTCTCAAATAAAAATAACAAATTAAAAGTGATCACATTAAACCAGCCGACGATCAGTCATGAGTCAGAGGGAAGGTCTATCCTTTGTTATATATCTGTTGAGATAACTGCTTGTCAAGTAATTGAGTTCCATACCTGACTAATGGCCAACACAGACTTCTGTAGTTGTGCATTAAGATCATCCACAGCCTTATTGTTCTGTGACAACTCCGCGTTCAGTTCCTCCTCTCTTCTCTTCAGTCCGGTGGCCGCTTCTCGCCGTGCCGCCGCTTCCGACTCGGCTGAGCTCACCACCGTTTCCTGCGCCTTGGCTTGAGTGCGTAATTTCTCCACCTGGCAACCAATAAAATAATATCTCAACATACATCATCATTGACTTAATGTAGTTCTGAAATTTTTTTTTAAATGAATCTGGGTTTGTCGAAATAAACCCAAATACACCTTTGTTACTGTGAAGTGGAGTAGGTCCGCATTGGGGATCGACATCCAGACCTGCATTGAACTACTAAACCACATCTTATTATCACCAGTCACCATGTATTCATCAATTTCATTATTTTTTGCTGGAAGTGTTTATTGATTTATCGCATTTGATTTTGTAATATTTGTTTTATTATGTAAACCTGACAATTCCAACAAGTGTCTTAAATAAGGCCTACAGATGATTAGAGAACAATAAACAACACAAGGTGTGTATGTATGAGCGCTAGGTAGTCCTGTGAGATACTAGCAGCTATGTTCACCATGAGCTCTAATGTGCACCTGAGAGGACATCAACTGAAGCTATAGACAACATTATACCTACACATCCAACACACCACACAACCAATAGAGCTGGCAGTGTTAGGAATCACTTGTCAGAGCTCCCACCACCAAATCCATCAAGAATACACTGGATATGCGCATATAAACATAATTTAACTAAGATTTGGATTAAATCTGCAAACACGTACCATCATATCATTATTATAATACAGATGTAAGAAGAACATAACCCAACTACTGCTGTGATCGACGTTCTGAGTCCACTACAGTCTTCTATTAACTACCATAGAATTAGTATTCGTAATACTCATTGGACTAGCCATACGATATTACTAGCGAACTATGTTAAGAGTATGCATATCGACATTTCAAAAATTTCTAAAAACATGAGACCTTATATCTCAACAACCGTTACTAAACATGCTTTCAAACAAAATAGGGTAGATGCATCGTAAATGATTTATTATATCTTATATAGATTTCTCAAAAAAAAAAAAAAAGTGAAAAACACCTCTGATCTCTTTTCCGAAAGACGGAAACTCGTTTCCCGAAAGTGGCGGAGTAAAAATTTTTTATGTTCTGATAATATGCATTGAAATCTAGGAAATAACTGTAAAAGTTTTTTGATAAGACGCAAAATTAACCCCAAAAGATGGAAAAAACGCTATTTTTACATCATTTTATCATGCGATTGTTCACGCAATTTTGAACTTTAATGCCGTGGGAAATGACTGTGATGTCATTCTTGGTACCAAGTCCTTAAACATGTGTACATATACATTATATAGTTAGTATTACATCACCTTGATTGAAACCAATTAACCTGGACTACACATTATCATTTGGTGAGGTCCCGTAAGTTGAATAACAAAATCGTTGGGACGGTTTTATGAGTAGATACCTGCCTACTAGGCGCGAAGCTACCTAAGAACACGATTCACATCGAGTTACCTTTTTGTTTAGGATCCTAATATAGTGGGCCTAATCTGACATAATACAATAAAAAAGGTTAACCCCGGCTTCCCTTCTGCAGAAATCCACCCTTCGCCACTGCTGCCTACATACAGGTACTTAAGTATGATTATTAGCGTCTACATATTATAATTACCAGAGAATAACAATGTCCTAACTGACAAGACCAGAATGTTGAGAAAAATGAGGTCAAGGCTTCAAACAATATTATTTTTTAATTGGCTCTGTTCTCCCAACTCGCAAACTATCTTGCCTTTAAAATGATTTCTCCAGCGCCTATTTGTAATATTTTCAGTATTGTAGGTTACTTGTAATAGATACAATGAGAGAATATTGCGGACCTTTGACAGCTCTTACGACAAGGTTCGACAATCGGAACTACCAAAAATACAATCTTGAACTCTACTTGCAGCTAACCTTCGCCGGGTGCCAAGATATAGAAAATGCACCACCATCTATTGTTGCATATTTCTGATTTGTCAAAATTTGCATATTTGTTTAAAATACAGTCCGTTCAACAAAAAAATAATCTAACCCATACCTGCGCTTGTAAATCATTTAATCTCTTCTGCGCCTCTCCCTTCTGGTTCTCCAATTGTTTCAGCGTGGCAGCCAAGGTGTCCAGCTCACTCTGCAGACTGTTGGCCTCAGAGGTCTTGGCCCGGATGCTCTGCTCCTTGCCGCTCACTTCGGACTCCAGCGCCAGACGCTCCCTGGCTAACTGCTCCATGTCGCGGGCGAGGGCTTCCATCTCCGGAGTGGCCTGGGGTCCCAATGACGGCTGTAATTCCTGAAACAAATATAAACATCATCAAAATGTATTTTTAAATTTTAGTATTACAATGCTCACTTTGTGACAAACATCGGATTTTTCTACACAACATAGTTGAAATAACAAGTAATTATCTCAACGGATATACAGCAAAGGATGGACTTTTCATCAGGCTTATGACTGATCGTCGTGAACAACCGTGAAGTTGCCTGCAAGTGGTAGACACTAAGTTAGCCGCAATTGATGCCGCAGCAGTTGCTAGGAATACAATACATTCTAATCGTTTGGCAAACTGTGGCAACATAATAGTGACATTCTTCCTCCTGTTCTTGCATTGTACACGTCCTGGTGCCGTAAAAATGTAAACGGGGCTTTAGACCATCCACATAAGACAAGAACTCATTATAAAAAAAACAAATAGAATAATTTTGAAAATGGAAACAGACAAGTGAGTCAAGTTCAAATGTCATTAATTTGTATAAAATGTCAAATGAAGGTCGTGAAAATATGCAATTGTGTGAAATAATTGTGAATAAAAATGTACCTTAAGATGATATTCATGATAATCGTAAGCATATTTACAGAAAATACAAAGGGCTTGTGGAGTTCTCACACTCTGGTGTCTAAATACAAATGGACGGCTGATAAAGGTAATTTTCTTGAGCCACTACCTCTGCTCACAATAGTGTTTTAATGGTACTGTCAATGTTATTTACGAGATACACTGTTTTAGGCCAATGCACATCTGATCAGACCACAGCCAACACGTCAGAAGGGATATCAGTGGTGGCCTACTCAACAGAGTCTGTCATATTGTGGTGTAATGTCTGTGATGTCGGAGACGATGGTGATATCAAATGGTTATATGCTAAGGTAATCACACATCATTCATCAGTTAACTGGGTGACATTGTAGTATTGCAATAAGCTCACCCTAGTGGACAATTTTACATATTTATTTATTTTACTTACAAATAACAATAGTACATATTAGAAGAACATAGCATATAATGGCAAACTGAAGCAGTTTTTAACCCCCTACTTACATACAGTGCAACAATGCTTATTTACCTTAGAACGCCAGACCGCCCTATCCCTACACACAACCCTTGCTTCTTTCACATTCGCGCAATTACTCATACATGGATGCTCTTCAAATATTTTTTTTCAAAATGCGTCAACTAAAGCTGACTATAACAAGATTCAGATCCAACACACCAAAACACTTCCACAACCAATAGAGCTGGCAGTGTGAGGAATCACTTGTCAGAGCTCCCGCCACCAACTCCTTCAACAATACACTGGATATGCGCATATAAACACAATTTCACTAGGATTTGGATCAAATTAGGGAAAGCTGCCTACCCCATAACAAATAATATAAAGATTTTAGTGCATGTGCTGATTATTTCTATACTATTTATAGGATTGGAACAAGGCAGCTGCGACACTGAGATACAACAAGCACATGGTGCTGTATTCCAATGGCAACCTGCAGATTTATGACGTGCGCTCCGAGGACCAAGGGGTCTACGTGTGCAGTGTGGGGGACCTCAAGGGGAAGAGGAACATCCTGGAAGTGTTGGAGGAGAGAGATCATCCTCTCGTAGGGGTAATTATAATTAATTTATTTATTCATTCTAGTTATTATTTCGTATGGCTTCTGCCACCGTTGGGCGGCAACGTCAGAAGATAAAGAGGATTATGCTATCTGTTACATACAGGAGACATGTACCCTACAGAGCAACATCCAGGCTTCCAAGCCATTCAAGGGCATTGGGTGTGGCATTGTGGATATCTGCATATGGTCCAGGGAATGCTCTTAGAGGACAGTCAATAATAACAACACCGGCCTACTCATCACCGTAATAGAAGGAATGGTAGAGGACAGTAATGTGAGAGGTTGTACAACAAGAAGTTATATGGACCAGATTACTGAGAGCGTGCACTGTAGCATCTACACGGAAGTGAAGAGATTGGCGAGTGACAGGACGGCGTGGAGAGAAAGAACTAAAATGCTCAGTACAAACCAGTCTGCACGATTGTAACCTCATCATCATCAATATGTTATATACATTGTTTACTACCTACAAACACAGTGAGAAGACAATTTCGCTTTGTTGATTGTTTCGACTGAGGGTTTTTAGTGGGAGTTCGTTGTAATACAGTAGTCTTGCTAATCCGGCACTTCAGTACATCGACTCGTCCAGTAATCCGGGACCCTACGCCACCACTCTCTCCACCCTTGCACCAACCAACGCTCCCTACTCTCAATTAATTTCTATATATTTTTTGATAATTTGCCTGCAGATTGCTGTTTTTGATACTATACAACTCATGAATTTTTGAACTAAATATATTTTGTTTCTAGGTAAGACCGAAAGAAGCTAAAAAGGGTAAAAAGCCAGCCGAGGCAATCACCGTAGGAAATGTGAGTATTTATACAAAGTGGTCACCGTGGTCCCTGTGCAGTACTTGTCAGGAAGGAGATGTGGGGATCCGATACTGCATAGGAACTTGTTACCTCAAGGAACTCAACACCGACATTGTTGCAAGCCAAATGGGTGAGTGGAATCAAATCAAAATTAGGAAATTGACACTAATATGGAATGTTGCCGACATGGCACATTAAAATGTTGATTTCTTCTCGCTTCGATCATCAGCCTTCATGACCCAGCGGATGGAATACCAGTGTGTAAAGCCGGAGGTCCGGGTTCGATTCCCGGCCACGGCGAATGGATGGACTAGAATTGGTGAATGTTACTTGAGTGTAAAGTGATCACATTAAACCAGCCAACAATCAGTCATAAGCCTGATGGAAGGTCCATCCTTTGCCGTGTTACTGTTAACTATGTATGTACTTGTTATTTGAACTTCGACATGTAGAAAATCCAATGTTTTTCACAATAAAATAAATTGCGTTTGTTTTATGAATCAACACGTTTTTTCCCCGTGATTTACACAAGTGGGAATAAGAAAAAAACCTTCAAAATATCTGCACTGTTCACTCCTATAGACACAAGTAATTTTTCTATCAATGTTGCACTGAATATGGATTTCAGAAAACATTTTGAGTTCTATAGGTAAAGTATCTAAGCAAAATATGTCTTGTTGCAGTTTTCAAAGAAGGGATATGGTGCCATTCTAGTTTGTTACCGTCCCAGTATAAAGACATGGATGAAATTAAAAACAGAAGCAATGAAATTATGACTGGATTATGTACGGTACTGTCATACTTTATCAACATTTTCTTTTGGATTGACGGAGTATCGTAGTACTCGTACATATGTAGTTATTTTTCACTGAATTATTATAAGGTGTTATCAGCCAGGTAGCTATGGTGACATGTCTGATCTCACAACAGTATTCACTCATTCAGTCTGTCAAGTCCATTGTTTAAATACATTCACACTTTGTGCAACAACAAGCTCCATACCATCCTCCATACATACACAACTGATAAGAAATGTGCACAGGGATTCTGCTTTAAACTGTGTTTGTTTAGCTTCAAACTGTGACCTCTTATACTGCTTGTATTTTGTTTAAAAATATTGATTTTTTAATTTTCAACACAGATGAAATGCATGACTGACGGCAAGATACAAACATCGGACGGACGTGAAATAGACGCACATCCAAACATGATAAACAAGCACGGAATGTTGAACGACATGCCGGCCAGTTTCCATCTGCCCACGATGAAAGTGATTCACGTCAATGAGGGGGAACGCCTCACTATTGAATGTGATGGGTAAGTAAGTCTATTTATTTTTCCCATAATGCCGTATCCCTTGTGAGGTATGCAGAGCCTTACATACATCTCTCGTTTTCATCATATTCATAACTATATGCTATGTGATTTCTTTTACTCAACATGTGTCCATCCTTGAATGACTGGTCAATATGTTCACTTTCTTTCAGACTCATATAATTTCTTCCTCAGACTTTCTTTCCACAAGCCCAAACTAACTCAACTTCGACTTGTAAATTCTGTAATATGAATCTATCCCCTTGCGGGGTAAGCCAAGAGGACAGAATAACAAACCACCCTATCCTAAAACACACTTCTTGCTTTAGTCACATTTGTCATACACGCCCACCGATTTCTTTTACTCGAAATGTGTCCATCTTTGAGGATCTGGTCAACATGTTCGGTCCAAGTTAGTTTCGGACATCCGCACCTCTTATATTATTTGTAGTCATCCTATTATCATTCATTCTCTCAACATGTGCAAACCATCAACCTTTTTAAAATAATAATATATATTTGTAAATTATTCATTTAGGCATCTTCTGTCGGACGCGACCAAGAGATGGACTCGGGATGACGATGAGGGGAATGCAATAAGACAGGAGACATACATGGGGAAGAAGAAGAAGAGGGTGAGAGTGACAGACAGGCAGAAGCTCGTCATAGAGAAGGCTAAAGTTAAAGACAGCGGATCCTACAGGTAAACGCATACGTACATAATAACTGTAGAGCAGCGGTCTAGCGTCACATAGGACAATGTAAAATATCAGGGCGGGCCGGACACATACAAATGAAGATGGTCAACTTCAGATTCGGAGCCAGGAGAAAGGGAGCAATAAAAATTGAAATATTGTCATGGTGTAGAGCAGTGCTCTGCAACCTTTTCTTACCTATGACACACCACAATTCTTTCTTAAATTTCGCGTCACGCGCAGAAGCTAAAATATATAGGTATTCAATTAAGGTAGGATGTCATCTGCTTCGAAGCTGGGGGGGGGGGCTATGTATTGATATTTTGTGCAATAGAGCAAAAATAAGAAATAGCGCCGCAGGCGAAATTTTTTAGGAGAAATGGGTGAATTGTATAGTATACAATATTATGAAAGATAGTTAAGTCAATGTCTGTTTACTTAATACACAAATTGTAAAATGTCAAATGCTTTTTATCTGACAGCGGCACACCTGTATCAGGCTCACGGGAAACTGGTGTAGAGAACGTGTAAATAGAGACTCTACTGTATTGATGAATTTGTAATTTTTCCAGTTGTTGGAAGCTGGACGAACTGGTGATTCACGTGAAACTGAAAGTGTACGACGGACACATCCTGGAGATATACGCAGAGAGTGTACTGAGCTTTATACTGTGCGCAGTAGTGATGGTCATTATGCTGTATTGCAATTTCAAGGTGTTTCGCTTGTATCGGAGACTCGTCAAGGATGACAGGTTACGATAACGATGATATGGAGTTACCTACATAGCTAATCTATACAAATATCACATCATTATGACATACTGAACATGTCCACACGAAATCACTGGAAAAATCATCATATCGAACTGACGTTTACTCAGCCAATACTGAGAGCATCGTCTTGAAACTGAAGACAGTGATAGATGAAAGTATGGCCTACAAGTTGACTGTTCTAGAATTACAATATTTGGAAATTCCTTAAACAAAAAATAATACCGAAAGTAGTAAAGAAATTTACGGGAAGAATCCATTACTCGTTCAGTTTTTCAGATGTAAAAGTATAATTTAGCAATTATAAGGTTGACTGTTATAGATTTATAAATTTGTTCCCAGGTTCTTTTTGAAAAAGGTCTAATTCACATTGTCACTTACGTTATTATTATTTTGGGCTAACATTCTCATACAAAATTTGAAAAAGTTGAAGCGATAATACAACATTTTTTCCTCAGTGTATGTAGGCCATTGATAAAATACAGTTGTTGAAAGATATTATAGGGAAATAGAAATTGCAATGAGGAATCTCCTCAACAACGACCACATCCCAGAAAAGAATTTCAACCACATCCACAAAACAGCACTAAATATTCTGATATGTAAGAAAAATGACAATTATTAATATGTACATACATACATACATGCCTGGTTGGTAACGTGCTCTACTGTTAATCCAGTAGGCGTGGGTTCGATCCCCGATGCCGACCTACTCCACATCACGACACAAGCTTTTCTAGCTTACTGTGAAGTGTACAATATGTATTTGGGTTTATTTCGATAAACTCAGATTCAACGATTAAAAAAAATATATGTAGAGATCTTACCTTAGGCAGTGATGGTTGTGGTTGGTCTCCTCGGGCCGACGGAGGGATCATGTCAGGTGCGAGGGCTGCGGGAGGCTCTATTCCTCTCAGCTTCCTCTGCACCATCCACATGGCCAGAGCAAACTGGTCCATACTCAGCTTGCCACTACTGTCCCAGTCACATAGTCCCCTGTGATACGATAACAAGACATATAATTAATAACACAAATCAACAGCTAGAAGATCGTCATCCGAAAATAACTTGTTCACTTACACGAGGCAATAAATAGCTGCATTACCGGCAATTGCACGTCACAATGACGTCACGTCACTATCAAGTATATTGCGTCATTCTGAAGTGACGTTGCCGGGAATGGAGCAATTTATGACCTTGTGTAAGCGAAACTTTGGGAAACAAGTCCATTCAAGAACCACGTGGCTCGAACACGTCGACCAGACGCTGAAGGATGGATGTATTTTTGAGTAAATATGAATCGATCGAAAAAATATGAATCGTAAAGTGTGTATGAAAAATTACATAAATGCGATGAAAGCAAGAATATGCGTAAGAATATGGAAGTTTGCCATTCTGTTCTCTCTGGCTACTGTCACAATAAACAAGGCGAGATGGGATCGAATAGAATTGGCAAGACCAGAATGTCGATAAATACAATATCAAAGTTTCAATTGGTAATCTTGTACACACAGATAGAACTTTATTAGTCTTGTTATTTACAAAACTACCCCACTTTAGGGTGCACTTCTTAATTGTACTCATAGATTATGCCAACAGCTTTACCTGTTTAGCATAAAAAAAAAACTAGGATATGAACGTCCCTCACCATATATGAGCTAAAGTCTGTTGAGGCAGTCCCGATTGTAAGAAGGTATCTTTGATTTCCATCCCCGACACGAAGCCGTCCATGTCCTTGTCTGCTTTCACAAACAGAGTGTCGTACTGTTGTTTCTCTGCTGGGGTCACCACCCACGGCTTGATGTGATTGCTCGTAGGAGCACTCTGCAAAGTTAGTCACCATTATTACAAATATAATTCACTGATTTACTAAACATTTCACAAAAACGATAGGACTGTTTTAAGAGCTACGGATAGTATCAAAACCAGCAATTTGTCGACTTCACATATATTGAATTAACATGGGTTGGCTGGTAGAAATTACCACTGGGCAATAAGCCCACCCTTTGTATTCTCTTATATACAATAAAGAATATTTTATTTCATTAATTTATTTATACTTTTGGTGAACAAGATACAGAGATTATTAGTCTAATTATATGTAAAACTGTCGAGTCCAAGTGCCCGATATACATAGGGTCTAAGGACGATAAACAACAATAAACAATACAAAAAAGAGACATGTTAACATTTCAAATATAAATCACAACATTCGTTCACTAGGGCGAGCGTGATTTCGAGCAAATTTCCACTGCTTATCGCAGTGGAAACGTTTCTACTCTACACATTTAAGATGGCAACAAAAGCAACCGAAACTCACAAATTTTGGATATAAAAAGTGACATGGTTTCAAATACAGCAATCTACAATATATGGGGTTGGCTGGCAGAGATCGCAGCATTGCAATAAGCTCGCCCCAGTGAACAAATGTCATAATGTTAACGTGTCTCTGTTTTTGTTCACCAAAAGTGTAAATGAATTAAAAATAGTTTTTTTCGATTTACTCTAAATCAATTCGAGATTAGACTGCTGTTATTTCTAATTACACTAAATTAAGAGTATATTTCTACACACCTGTATGTCAGGAATAAGTGAAGGTATGATGGGCGCTATGGGTACAGAGGAAGACGCTGTAGCCGGTCGGGGGGGCGGGGGTCTAGATGGAGAGGGGGACTGCGGTCTAGAGGGCGGCCTGGAGGGGGGCCGCGGGGGCGGGGGGTGGTGTGCACCGCCCGGGGGGGCCCTCAGCTCGGGAGGTAGCACGGCAGGAATGGCGTGCTTCTCCAGAGCCTTGTATACGAGATGCATTGCCTGCGAACAAAAAAATTGAATTTATTCCCATCATGTTTCATTGAAATAATAACAAGACCTAAGAAACTGTTATTGGTGTGCAGTTGAAAAGTAGTTTTATGTAAATTAAATCAACTTTTCCATCAGGCTTATTACTGATCATCGGCTTGTTTAATGCAATCACATTCCACTTGAGTATGATTACTATATAACGGTATATCCCAGGAATGGGCGGATATCCAGTGAATGTTGCATGTGTGCAATAACCTACACAACATTCTCTTTGCGCAAACATTTGTACGACATTCAGAATGGGTGGCAAACCTCATCACTAAACAGGTTATACAAACACTTCAGTCTTTGCACCCAGATTGGCATCAATGTAAGAATAAGATACTTATTATACAATGTTTTACTTACGACTATAAATTCGTGTCTATCCAGCATGCCGTCCTTGTCCTGATCAGCCAGGTCCCATATCTTACCAAGAGTGGGCATTGGGAGCTTAGACTCCATCAACACACCTTTTACCTGAAACATTATACGCAACGTGTTAATTGTACCTAAGTATGGCGAATAATACGTCCAAGTATGTAGTAATTATATTCCGAGACTCATGTATGTTAGTGAGACGTAAAGAAGAAAGTGGACAAAACCTTGAGAGATTGACTGGAAGCTTTTGAGATATGGTCCTACAGGAGAATTTTAGGAATTTCTTGGGGGAATCACATAACGAACGAAGAAGTTCCCAACAAAATCAAAGGAGGAAGACACCTGCTTAGTGTAATAGCAGAAAGACGTGCCAGATGGAATCGGCCACATAGTGCGTCAAGAGGGTCTCCTATTTGAATTAATTGAAGGAATGAACGAGGGGACAAACTACAGAGGACGACCAAGGAAAGAATACCTGGATGACCTGTGCCAGGTATGGGCTTCCACTCATATAAAGAGTTAAAAAGAACTGCACAGGACAGGGATGAGTGGAGAAGGAGACATGGGGCTTTGCTGCAAACCAATCGTAACGATTGAACCTGGAGAAGAAGAGTGACTGTAAGATGGGTGTTGTGACTAGGATAAAAGTGAATAAACTTAAGATGGTTTGGGCATGTTGAAGGAATGAACGATAACAGGATAACTAAAAAGATATATACGGGTGCGAGGAACCGTAGCTGTCCAAGAACCACTTCAATCAGATGCTCGAGGATAGTCACATTATGAGTATAAAGAATCGTAGAGTGTACTTGATGAATCGATTGAATGTAACGGGAGCTAATAGGAATATTAAAGTCTGGCGTTCTGTTCTCTCCGCCTACTCTCCCAGGGATGCGGTGTGAAGTGATGTACAAGATGTATAAGTATACATGTAAGATTATGAATGGCTACTATGATGTTCCCGATATCAGCTCCACCTACACCCTGAATACAAATACCCATTTGAGAGGACATTCTATGAAGCTCACCAAGGGACGATTTCACAGTAATCCAAGAAAGAATTTTATTTGCAATAGAGTGGTGAATATGTGGAACCGTTTACAAGAACATGTGATACAAGCACCATCAGTGAACATTTTTAAAAACAGATTGGATGACTTTCTCAAAACTACGGATACCATTGATTTGAGCCCATCAGCTTAGGCAGCTTTCACAAAAAAATTAATAATAATATGTAGGTGTGTATGTACCTTGTTTCCGGGTATAAGTCCATTGGAAGGTTGAAGTGAGTCAAACAGCTGATTGTATTTATCTCTCTCGGCTGGCTTGACAGACCAATCACTAGTCGGGGGTGGGGGAACACTCGGTGGCACCTTGGGCAGCTCACCCTGCATAACAAACAGACAACAAAACACAATTAATCATGGTGGAAGTTCACTGCAATAATGTTAACGTGAAACACAATATTTAGATAAAAATAAAAAGACTGTATATTTAGTTTTAAAATCCACATTAACGACTTTAAATTACGTGACTAGTGTTCGAGGATTCTCATTTTGACAACTACGAACGACTGACTCTGGCAACTGATTCCTCACACTGCCAGCTCTATTGGTTGTGTTTGTGTTTTGGTGTGTTGGATGTGTAGGTATAATGTTGTCTATAGCTTCAGTTGATGTCCTCTCAGGTGCACATTAGAGCTCATGGTGAACATGGCTGGCAGTATCTCACAGGATTAACGACCAAGCAACACCTATCTGTACATACATAGACTGCCTAAAACCATTTTACACATTCTTCTTCTTTCTCAGCCGTTTTAATTCCAATGCTGGATATAGGCCTCCCCTTTGACTTTCCACAGATCCCTATTCTGGGCATGCTGCATCCACTTGTTTCCTGCGACTCGCCCCACACCGTCTTGACCATCTTGCCTGAGGTCTTCCTACGCTCCTTTTGCTTGTTCTAAGTTGCCACTCGAGAATCTTTGTGGTCAATCTAGAATACATTGCCTAAAACCAAGCCTTACGACCTCCCTGTGTTCCCTTGAGCAACGTTAGTAGGTGACATAATACATACGTACATTATTATCTCAATTTGCAGCTGAATTCCAATCTACAATGTGTGTGCGTATATACCTACATAGTTTTTATACGTTGCATTGTATTACGCTACAAACACAGATGCAAAATCTCATTTCAGTAGTTAGATATTCAATATAAAACTACATACGCCTACTCAACAACTCACTCCATTGATAACATAGAAATATTGCTATGTATAGGGTGTTTTTTTTTGAATGGGTACGCTTTTAAAATGAAATTAAACCCTTTAAAATCATGGTAATGGCCATAAAAATGGCTTCATCGGAAAGATGAAAGTTTACCATTTATGTTTCAATATGAATCTGGGCAAATGTGCGCCGCACTGGCTCAAATATCGAAGTTTAAGTTTTATGCTGTACTTATGCCGTTCCGCTTTGTACCGATCTGCTATAGGTTTTAACGTCACCATTTTTGAAAAAAAAAAAAAAAGTTTTACTAGGAGGTGCTATGGTGATGAGAGTAACAAAGGGTTGAGTGGGGTCATGCGTGCTATCGTATGAAAGGGCGTTGGAAAAGGAATTCAGATCTTAAGCAACATTTTGTCCAGCTCAAGCCATTGGGAGACACTGAAGGTGCCATGATGATGAGGGGATCCAAGCGTTATGTGGGGTCATGTGTATACTTTACAGAGTCTCTAAAATTATTCTTATATATATAGTCTCTTATTTTGGCCAACAGACGGATGAACGAGTTTCGGATCGTACTGTCGATATATTTCACCATCCATGTTTGCCGTTGCAAAGCATGAGTAACTCAGCTAGTTTAAAATAAAGGAGAATATACTAGGTACACGTAGGTGAGTGTACCTTGTATTTGTGTATACTATTTACAGGGATTATAATCTAAAGTATTTGTAGTATTTAGTTATGTACTCATGTAATCATTATCTGATAAGGCTACAATATAATTACTACAGACAGGTTGAGTGTTTTATCACCATCCCACTAGATACACTATGATAAACACAAATATCTGTACACTTAATGACAATACAGCAATGCGGTAAACAACGCATGATGATACTGCGACATCAAACTATTTCCTGACTAATGTTCACCAAGTTAAAAAGACTCACAAATTTAATAAAAAACGGATCTGGGTTTGCATACACAAACCCAATTTCCCACACACCTTGCACTAGGCTAAAAGCCTGTAACGCAAATAGTGGAATACATTGCCAGCGCCAAGGGGTTTGAACATGGCACCTCCCGCTCGAGAGACTGCCGCCTCAACCAATTGCGCCAATCATGAACTTAAATCTATTTTACAACTTATCTTTCTTTCATGAATAATATAAATTTAAGGGTAGAAATATTTATAAGTTATGGCCCATTTCTAAAATTTACAAAAATAAAATGAGGACTCTTTCCCAGTACCACCCATAATTTTGTTAATATACACAGATAAGAGAGTTGGTAAGTAGGAGTTGGGTATGGAAATTCTGACTTATTATTATCGAGGCTCAAAATACCTAAAAGTGGTTCATATGCAGACTTCTTTCTTATGAGTGAGCAGAGACTATGGTAAGTAAACGAATATAATTGAAGTGTTTTGTTAGACTTACCAGTTTAGGTGGGGGAGTTTCTGAATTAATATTAGACATTGATATCTCCTTCCCTGCTTGAGCTAATGCTACCAACTTCAGGGCGACAAACAGACCTCCCTGCAACACAAACAAACAAAACATTTTAAACAACAATTCAACAATATTTAATTATAAAAAGTCTTCAAAAATATACGCAGACTCTGCTGTTATACCACGGGAATCAGAACGTAATGCCATCAGCAAATGCTGTGCACATAAGAATCACAACATTCTCTCTGCCTTTGTAACAAAATAGACATTCAGGGTTGCATTTTTTGCTCTTAATTTTCACTCAGCGAGTCAACGGGCGATTATCGCACGAAGACAGAACACATTTAGGTGATTATTCCAATTGGAATTGTTAAACAGAGATAGGGATATGAGAATACTAATAAGAGTGAGTTGACAGATATACATCGAGAAAGCGATATCACAGCACTCTTCTTTGGTAGACATATTGCGTGTTATTAAGGGTGAGTGAACAGCGCGTGCGGACCACTCTATTATCTATGGCGAGCAAATGTCAACTATGCACATAGAAGAGGTTGAATCGTCAATTGTCACACGTCAATTTTTACACAATCAACATAAGCTTAAAAACCGGGGTAACTTAAATATTCGAAGATATTAAAGAATTTATCAAATCTATCGATGCTAATCGGAGTGCAGGGTTCCAATTTGAGTTTTGTCACAGGCATACATGGTGATAACAGAATCAAATGCTGAACTGAGTGTATAAGGTTCAGATCAGCATTCAGATCAATGAATGTGAATGTCTGAAAAGATCCAGAAAATCTGCAGATGCAAATATTTACAATATCCCTGATGTAAAGTCTTACCTTGTCTAAGTAGCCCCTCCCCGAGGGATCGGAGAGGTCCCATACTTTGCTAAGAATTACATCACTAAGATTAGACTTCTTCAGGAACCTTGCGGCGTCCAAGGCTTGGATCACACCGCTACCATTGGGGTCCACCTTTAAAAACAACAACAACAAACACATTAAAACATCGCATATATATTAGCAGAGCTGTACGGTACCTTAACAAACTGGCGTCACCCATTGGCGTTTGAGGTGGCTTATGCCACTTTTGTCAGCCATCTCGAGGATCACCCTTAAATTTAGTTGCCCAGAGCTAAAAATTTGACTGTGTTCCATACACAGAAAGTAAGCATAGCACATGTGAAAATAGGTGCCATAAAAATGAAAATCGCAGTGCATTTTAAAAACTGACCAGGTGTAAGTATCTGTGTGTTTCACACAGAGATTGGTTAAAATAAATTGCACAACAAATTCTGTGTTAGATTTTGACTAACTCAGAGTAATGTTTCTGTAATTTTGCACAAATTAAATTTCAGAGGTGTAATTATTGTGTTATAAGATGTTGTGTATGTAATGGATCCCTTTATTACTATTTCTAGAAGCTATTAAAACAGGGTTGTAATTGCACAAGGACAGTTAGTCATAAACTATGATCTTTATAAAAGTATAACTTTGCACTAACCTGATTGTAATATGCTTCATATATTGCATTGTGGTTACCAGCCACCTGGAAATAACGTAACATTTATATAAAAACACAACAAACTATACACGAAGTAACGAAATTATCTAAACTATCTTGCAAGGGTGCGACATCGTCCAAATGACTTTGACGTTTTGAAGTCTACCCATAAAAATTGAATTTCACATTTAATTAAATATTCTATAGGGCGTATTTATTGCTGCATGATATTTCCACAAAATATACACGTTAATTTCATACAAGACGTGACACGAAATTTGATCCAAATGAAAAACAGAGCGACACAAAAATCTGAATAAAAATTCGATAATGCACCCCAACAAACCACTGCCGATAACATCAACGGTAGATAACTAAAAAAATAGCTTCCCGGTGAGAAATATTTTTATGTAAACTTGTTAAATGGATGTTAATTATTTTTTTGCAAACAATATTACAGATATAAACCCGGTGAAATTAATAAAAACGCGAAATCTACCTGCGTAGGAGAAGGCAAGGCGGCCATCTTTTCACATCTCCTGTCGACCAATCAATAGACACATTAACCAGACGTCATGGATATTTCCAAGTCTTGGAACATGAATCTGACTGAGTCTGAGTCTGAGTCAACTCTGGTTTTGGTACTTGCCAACAAGCATATTGTGTAGTTGGTAATACATCGCTGGACTTTTCGATGATAATCATGGTATTGCCTGGGCAGCTCAGCGGGGAATGCGTAAGGGATATATATCGCATCTCTTCACTCTTTCACGATCTTATGGGATTTGTATGACAGACGCAAAAAATAGAATTACTGATTATGAAAATAATTCCGAAATCTTAACATTACAGTGAATATTAAGAACATAAATGTATTATTATGTTATCGTGAAATATTTTTATTGGTGAATTAATATTTATTTCTTTTTAAGAAACCAGATTTCGAGAAATATTATACAAGTCTTTTACATTTTGCAAGCTGGCAATACAACGCCAATGCCG
This sequence comes from Ceraclea dissimilis, assembly GCA_963576895.1. Classification (NCBI taxonomy): domain Eukaryota; kingdom Metazoa; phylum Arthropoda; class Insecta; order Trichoptera; family Leptoceridae; genus Ceraclea; species Ceraclea dissimilis. Next base: position 15,809,843 of record OY756373.1, read on the forward strand.
TTTGTAAATAACACGCGGCCATATTTTTTTACTGTTTCTGTCGCGTCGCCTTTCCAAAATTTGTTTCGTGATCGGTATTATTACATTGTTTTGAACTAGATTTGTGTAAAATATAAACTACTTTTTTGTGTTTTTGCGAGACATATATGATTCCTCATTCATTTCGGGATCCTGTGTTTGGGAGAAATATACGTACTCGTTTGTGTGTGAGAAATGGAGACTAATTCTATGATGGAGACTTGTTCTATATTCAATTATTGTCGAGACCAGAGACTCGTGTAACTTGTTTTGTGTTATAGTTTTGTGAGAAATATTCTGGATTTCACAAACTTTAGGTTCGGAAAAGCCATCTGTGACAAATTTTGTACGAGAAATGTTGACACGCGACTGCAATCTTTACTTACTGAAATTCCTCAATCAAAAAGTTGGTGAAACGATCAGATAGACTCATTATTTCGTATTATTTTTGTTAATGGTTCTTTTGAACATCTTTTTTAATTGTCTCTACGTAATGTTTATGCAATATGTGTGTATTATTTACTTACAATAAATGCCAATGTCATACTACCTACTGCTGCATTTTAATTCTTTGGTTATTATACTTATTTCCAAAGGGTTAGTGCGTATGAATGATTAAATAGTTGTATTGTAGTGTAAAAATGGGATATATGGATATGTCCCGCTTTTGTATTAGAGTACAACTATTTTTAATCGCTAATGCGTATTAATCCATAAAAAACCCCAATAATCGATTTATCAAGGCGCCATTGTTTATGTGGGCATGAAATGAATGAGAGAGAAAGCTAGATGAGATCTGTCATTTTCGTGTTTGCATATATTTTCTATGAAGTTGGCATTCTTCTCTCGTTAGAGAGTATAATAATAATGCCTAGAGCCCGTTGCCGAGCATATTTATGAAGCATCCGAAGAATCGTTGCTACGTAGTTGTTCCTGCCGGTGATGCCATCGAAGGTGACTGTGGAGGCCGATTCTGGACAAGCACACTTTGTGTTCTGTGAATCTGACATACTGACATTGCATGAGGCAAGGAACATGATTCATGAAGAAACCATAAAGTTGTTGATAATCTGTGGATTTATCTATGGTTTGATTTTTTATGTCACTGTCAAATTGTTGTCAAACAAGCTCGTAAAATCGTGAAAAAATGCAACTTTATTTTGAAATATTTGCGAAAATTTGTCACGAATTTTGAATATATCTTTTCTTTTTAAATACATTACACCTTCCGTGATTTACCACAACCATTTCCAAAAAGGTGAGCATCCTATATTAGTCTACAAGTCCATTCGTTTGCAGTGCAAACTACAACTTACAAATCCACTATGTAAATAAACCTTGATTCTTTAATTAAGATAGTAAATTCTCGGGTCAAAACCTTGATCACGTAATGAGAAGAATGAATAATATGTTTTAATAACAGAAAAAAATAGTTTGTTCTGTTTGTTATTATTGTTTTATGTCGACATTTTCCAGAAGTTTTTACCTGTGCAATAAGCAGTATGAAGAAAGAAGAAATGAGAGTACAGACCAAACAAATCATTAGACAAAATGGAGAGGTTTATGGACTCCCACTTGTTGAATGATGCTGACGAAATGAAAGATGTAAAGGTTCAGACAGATATTGCGGACGAAGAGTGGCCTTTTATAGATATTAAACAAGAGAACTCTAATCAGAACTGTGAAAGTGAATATAATAATATGGCGTTTCAAATGTATAAGTATAAAACGCATCTTAAAGTCGAATACGAAGGGGACGGGATGCAAAATAACGTACAGCAAATGCCGAGTTCTTCACAATCGTTAACAAACTGTTTAATACAAACTAATTCGCAGTACAAGTGCGATACGTGTGGAAAGCTGTGTCTAAATTCCGAACTACACGAGAGTTATCAACAAGGAACAAATAAATATTATTGTTTCGATTGTGTCGATAAGTTGACGGAGGAATTAATGAAGCCTGGTGATAAACCGTCGCAGAGTTTTGTTTTTCAACAGTGTGCGTCGTGTACGAGAACATTTAATTTTAGTCATAGAGTTAATAGTCACAACGGTGAACCGTTCAGTTGTGATTTCTGCGTGAAGAAATTCTCGAGCCCACCATCTGATGAAACAAAGGCAAATTCGAACAACAAACGGGACAAAATGTTTGAATGCGACGTATGTTTGAAGGAGTTCACTCAGTTAGCTCATGTTAAAACTCACAAACTAATACACAGTGGTGAGAAATCTTTCGAGTGCGATATATGTTCGAAACGTTTTACTCGCAAATCTGGTTTAGACGTTCATAAACTGATTCACACAGGCGAAAAGTCGTACAAGTGCGACGTCTGTATGATGAGATTCGTACAACCGTCTCATTTAAAGACGCACAAGTTGACGCACACCGGAGAGAGGTCGTTTGAGTGTAGTATTTGCTTTAAGAAATTCAGTCGGAAGTCTGGTTTAGACATTCATAAACTGACGCACACGGGAGAGAAGTCGTACGAATGCGACGTCTGTTTGAAGCGATTCATCCAACCGTCTCATCTCAATACACATAAGTTAGTGCACACTGGGGAGAGACCTTTTCAGTGTAACATTTGTATGAAGAAATATAATCGTGCTGCATTGTTACGCAAGCATGAATTAACGCATAGATAAGTTTTAATACAATTCTCTTTCTCTTCACTTTTGTTAGACTCAGGAGTCTGTTCTAGCAGGAGGAGTCTCCTCTTGAGATGCTGCGCTTTCTCTCCATCTCTTTGGGGCCTTCCCGGCTGGCGTTGTCTATCTGGGATACCATGCAGCGCTACGTGTGGTATCCTTGAGGCATACATAATACAATTAATTATAAATAAATTTGATTAGCCAGAAATGTTCGCAAGTTACAAATCAAGAAGATAGTAGTGTGCTAAAGGGTGGACTTATTGCAAAAGCAATATCTTACAGTCGACCCGAATTATTACAATTTGAAAGGCCCACATCCCGAAGTAACCATTTTTTTAGATAAATTTCAGCACACTGGTACATAGTTCACTATAGAAAATACTTTGAACCTTTATCTAGTGCATGATCTCTGTGAATTTCTCCAGAGTAGTACAGATTCTTCAGGAAATAATTCTAAAAGATAGTCCTGAAATATTTTTCAATGCATTTAACTCACCGTGTGTAAGACTTAGATATTTGCTTTTTACCCACAATGATAGAGTATGAAAAGATCTAAGTAAATCATTATGTTTGTCATTTTTTAGTCAGAGCAAATTTTTAGTCTAAATTATCACAAAAACCTACTATTTCTCCAATAAATTTTGCTTCCAAACACCTACTGTTGGTAAGGAAACGATATTGATCGTTAATAACATAGTAACACATATATTTATTTATCGTATGGTCAAAAGAAATATATCACATCCCTCAAAGGAAAAAGTTTGAAGGTTGGGCATTGGGCAATGATAAATTTCGCAAGCAAGCTTGGTCGCCAGAAACTAAACTGAACGTTCTTTATATAATCAGTTGCTGGTTCATTCAGGTATAGGAAGTCATCGAAGCTCCCTTCATAGTAATACATACAAATGGTACAAAGGTCAATGGCAAAATCTAGTTTCAGGATGTAGGTCCTTAAATTATTTCTAAGTATTATTCTCATTACTTTTGTAGATCTCCTTATTTTAAGTGAATTGTTTTGTATGAATTATAAAATGTACAAAATTTAAAATAATAATGCCAGAGTTTTTAGACGAGTGTATATTATTTTTAAACAATTATATACTGTCAAGAGAGAGATGGTTTTTAATGAGTGTGTTACATGTAGCTTTTTGGCAATCATTATGGCAACACTTGTAGAATTACAATAGTAATGTTGCCAACAAAATCGTAGTTCCCAATCAATCTGAGACCGTTTCTTTCTTGATAGACTGTAAAGCTGGTCGTAGACATAAAATTAGGAACCTATTTTATTATAAATTGATGGAGAATTTAATACAAAATCTTTTACCAACCACCCGTAAGGGCACCTGCAGCATACACCAACAACAAAGGCTGTTAAAAAAATATAATAAACTAACTATTTAAAAGCCAATCTGTATTCGCAACACCAAACGACGTATGTATGGCTACAGAGCTTTTCCTTGATTTTGAATGTTATTCACATTCTATCAATTGTAATAATATAGGATTCCTAATTGTATGATTATAGCAGTCTAATATTTTATTTCATTTTGTATTGTAATGTAATGTACTAGATTTATATGATTTTTAGAATTAATTACTATATTAAAATTTATTTTGAACCATTGGCATTTAACTTATTTTTACTATTAAAATTTTGTGTACAAGTTCTATTTTTTGTTACGCCACTGTTACGACGTCATTGAAATCCTTTTTTTATGTGGTATATGATTGGAGGTTACAGGTTCGAAATAAAAACATGACTTCCTGTAGACATTGGGTTTTATATTTCATTATAATTAACAGCAATTAACAGAAGAATGATGAGTAGAGAATATATTAAAATATCACTTTACTAAGCTAAGTCAATTTTAGATACCACCAGAGGTGGTCCATGAGAAAATTTAGCTGGTCGGGGAAGAAATCAGATTTTATTTGAATTTATTTTTCTAATGCACGGAAAACCAGCCCCGAAGAAGGCATCTGAAAATCGTGACACATCTAGTTCACTGGATTCCACAGATTTTGTTAACATTCACCTCATTACAAGATTTTACTGTGGTTTTGTTTGTCTGTGAACAAATCTTGAAATCAATATTTTACAACCTATTCCTGAAATTTTGCAAATGTATGTAAACTCAATGACAATACAATTTTATGCAAAAATGGATCAGCTTTCTCCAGAGACACAAAAGATGTAAAGTGTTTCAGGGGGATCCAAGAGGCATGTGGGTATCGTATGAAAGGGCGTTGGAAAAGAAATCCAGATCGTGAAATTTTGTGCAGCTCAAGTCTTGGAGCGATTGTGAGGATCCAGTCACTGCATACCGCCCTGTTTGGTATCTCACGAAAGCGCTTCACGAGTAGAACTCATATCTTTTTATACATATTGATTCTGTCCATTCTTGGTGGGAGGCGCCATTGGAATGAAGGAATCCAAGCACTCCGGGATGGCATGCTTGGTATCGTTCGAACTTCTATGTAACTATGTATTTTTCGTTAACAGAGAATCTTTTTTGTCATCGTTTCAGAAAAAAAACGCTTAGCAAGGATGCTATCAAAAGAAGGAAAAAAACTTTTCAAGGAGAAAAGGCTTGATAATTTGGAAACATGTTTAGTTTGAAAGTAGTAAAAGCAAAATTAAAAATCAGACAAGCACATGGTTAGCCCAGTTGGTTGAGACGGCAATCTCTCAAGCGGGAGGTGCCCAGGTTCAAACCCTGGCGCTGGCGATGTATTCCACACTTTGCGATACAGGCTTTTAGCCTAGTGCAAAGTGTGCAGGAAAGTATTTGGGTTTGTGTATGCAAGCTCAGATCTTTTTGTAAAAAAAAAATGTTGAGTAGATGTTACGCCGCTGTGTTATAATAAAAAGTTAAAAAATACAAATAGTCGATTAGTGCTGCATTAAACTATGAAATTATGTATCATAAAATTCAATTTTGTTGTTTCTCTTCTATTTTCCTTATGTTCAGTCTGGGTAAAATACTAGGGTTATTGTTAATTACATTACAACCTACTATTCCGCTTCATGGTCATCCACTCGTCTGCGAGTGATCTAGGAGAAAAACTGTACGGTTGACTAGTGTTTGAAAGTCTGCCTTGAGGATCCTATTTTTAAATTATTTATTTATGAGAATAATAAAAAAAAAACATTATAAGTTTACTTATTAAGACGCCATATGCTGTAAATTAGCTTTGGGGATACATATTTATTTCAGCCAATACTGAGAGTATTGTCTTGAAACTGAAGACAGTGATAGATGGAAGTACTGACTACAAGTTAACTTTCCTAGAATTACAATATTTTGAAAATCCTTGAACAAAAAATAACTTTGAGTGTACTTCAGAAATTTTTGCGATACATGGATTATCTGCTCAATTTTCAAGATGTAGAAGTGTAATTTAGCCAAAATATTGGTAATTATAAGGTCAACGAGTTGACTGTCTTAGATTTTATAATTTGTTTCCAGGTTCTTTCTAATAAGGTATAACTCACATTGTTAACATTTAAGGAAAAATAAATTAGATTTACATTATATCATTTTTATGTTCTTGATCTTCTATAATTATCGTTTTTTACATTTTGTCCGACAAGTTTTATTGTTTAAAATATACAGAAACGATTGAATGCCAAGGTTTTATACTGTATACTGTTTTAGTTCAAGGAATTACCACCGGCACAATATGTTAGTCGTTGTGTACATTAATTGTATCCATTTAAATATCTATTGTTAATTAAATTGAGTTGCATAAGATTAGTGTCTACTGTGATTTTGAGACGAACATTTTTAACCGAATTCACATTATAAATGTGTCATGTAGTGTTGTCTTTATCAAATTATTTCGTTTCAGTATCTATTTATAAAATTATATTTTTTAAGCAATTTGGGTCCAGCTAAAAAAATTGCATTTATGTTTTTTTATCATAATTTTTTAAAAATCATTTTTTTAAAGTGAATTTGTGTGTTAATATTGAATAAAAATTTATAACGTTTATAAGATGTTCAGAATAGGTGGTGAACTCATTGCTGAAACAATGTGAAATGTCTTGTGTAGGTTTTAAGAACACTGGACTTTTACGGGACATTCGAAAAAATATTAAAAAAGAGTGGAGCCCTGCAATATTTAATTAAGGAATAAATATTTTGATATCAAAAAAATACATTTATAGTGTAAATGTATATTTTTTATATTTATTTTTTATGAATAATAAAAATAAATAAATTAAATTAAATTAATAATAAAAAAATTTAAAGTGAATTAATGAAAAAATTGAATAGCTAATTGATAAAAGAAAATAAGTGTAAAAATGGGTTACAAGATCAGAATATTTTTATTGTACGCAACACTCATGACAATTACGCAAAACGTACAATTTACAACGGGTGCGAGGATTTTGGGAATTTTCCCATCACCGTCACGCAGTCATCAGATTGTCTATAAAGCCTTGATGGACGAACTGTCGAGACGAGGACACGACCTAATCGTGATGACAACAGATCCCTCTGAAGCAAACTACAAACAAATTGATGTTCATGATGTTTCCTATGATACATACGCTCACTTTACCAAAAAATACAACATGTATTTCCCCAACGATTATTCGCCAATGAAAATCATTGAAACGGCTTGCAAAATGATGTTAAAAATTATAGACAAACAGCTCAGCAATCCAATGGTACAAGAAATAATAAACGATTACAATAACGCTTCGTTCGATTTGATTTTCATCGAAGGAATTTTCCCGACTGCTTCCGCTTTCAAGAAACGATTCAATTGTCCGATTATTTTGATCAGTTCTTTAAGTTTGGCTCCGAATATTTTAGACGAATTCGGGAATCCCTTGCATCCCATGATATTCCCGGATATGTTGGCTCCGTACGATCCAAAGGAAACAACGGTTTTTGATCGTATTTATTTATTGTTTCGCCATTTTGGTTATAAGATTTATTACTACGTGAAATTCGCTCCACTTTTTGATGGTTTAACGAGCAAGCATTTTGGCAAGCAGAAGTTACATCATGTAATAAGCGACGATGCCCATACTGCCGACATGATATTTTTAAATTACAACCCTATTTGGCACGGAGTTAGACCTCTGGTTCCTGCGATACTTCCCATCCCTAATATTCACATAAAGAAGCCAAACTCTTTACCGCAAGTAAGTTTTTGATTTTTGAGTTTTTGGAATACAATATGTGTTTAATTATTGTAAAATTGTGAAATTAGAAATCTGAATGGAGATATGGGGTTAGCTGGCGGAGACCACAGCTCGGCCTAGTGAAAAAATGTTGTAGTACCTAATGCTTTTGATTTAAACATATTTCAGATTTTTTTTACTATTTTTTTTAACATTGATGTTTTGTCTGCTACGTACATAAATTTTATTAATGTATCTTGTGGCACATACATAGAATTATAAATAGTAACCCCCTCTCTTCATACATCTGTCTTAATACCGAAATGACAGTGGCAGGACTTTTCTTTTGTCAGGATTTGTTATACTAAATGACTGCAGGTGTTAATGATGACTTTGGTTGTAACCAACAATCCAGGATTTCATTCAATCTGGAGGACTTTTGTATATATATATATATATATATATATATATATTATCAACCAATATGTGAATTATATATATACTCAAGTGTAAAGTGATCACATTAAGCCAGTCGATGGTCAGTAATAAACCTGATGGAAAGTCCATCCTTTGCTGTATATCTTTTTTTTTAAAGGATCTGGGCTTGCATACACAAACCTAAATACTTTCCTGCACACCTTGCAATAGGCTAAAAGCCTGTATCGCAAAGTGTGGAATACATCGACAGCGCCGGGGTTTGAACCTGGCACCTCCCGCTTGAGAGACTGCCGCCTCAACCAACTGCGCCAACCATGTACTCCTCCATCCATCTGTTGAGATAACTGCTTGTTATTTATTACTATTTTTCAGAATTTAAAAAGGATTTTAGACAATGCAACTGAAGGAGTGATATATTTCAGTTTTGGGACAAACGTTAAGTCGGGACAACTCTTGAATTCAATACAAAGGATATTCACAGATGCCTTCAGGGATTTGCCTTATACAGTGCTGTGGAAATGGGATGCCAATGAGATGCCGGATAAACCAGAGAACGTTCACATATCTAAGTGGTTCCCACAACTCTCTGTGTTAGGTAAATTTATCACGAATTTTATTTATTTGTTAGTGATTACCTTCAAAATTTCACCAAGGTTTGGTCAGACGTTTTTTGTTAAGGTCCTATATGCTGTCATCCGGCTTCGGCGCCCTGAATTATTACTGAGATTATTATTACCCTCAGCCAATACTGAGAGAATCGTCTTGAAACTAAAGACAGTGATAGATGAAAGTATGGACTACAAATTGGCTGTTTTAGAATTACAATATTTGGAAATTCATTGAATAAAAAAATATTCCGAAAATACCCCTGAAATTTACGGGAACTGAGGATTTTCCCTTCAGTTTTTTTAATATAAAAGTATAATTTAGTCAAAATACTGGTAGCTATAATCTTAACAAATTAACTATTTTAGATTTTTAAATTTCTTCCCAGGGTTCTTTTAAAAAGGTATAATTCACTTTGTCCCTTACGTTATTCTTATTTCGCGCTGCCCCCTGCCCCCCCTGACGACGCCCATGCCTAATTAAATGTCATCAAGAGAGATCGAGGTAAGTGCCAATGTCACATCAGAAATAATAAAGAAAAAACTGTACCTTTTTGTCTATTAAAATGGCAATGTTTATAATTAAATGATTAAAATTATGCAATAAATACACATATTATGCATTACCTAATTAACATTTACAATAACATCTTTAAGGATAAACATTGTCGATAATTATTCATACTAATCCATACTAATAGTTTGTTTTTCTTACCCTTGAAAATATGTATAGTTTATTAGTAATAAACTATACATATTTTAGTAATAAACTATACTTATGGTCGCATCTAACGTTATTAACGTTAGATGCGACCATAAGATAGGGCTGCCATAAGTCCCGGTACACTGAGACATGTCCCGGTTAGGGATTTCTTAATATTAATTGCTCAATAAAACGATTCCCTGAGAGTTATTACGATAATCCATTATTTTATAATTCTTTCATCAAAAAAATTGCCTGCGGCGCCAATTACACTTCTTCTTCTTTTACATATTCTGCGTTCATATCATCAGTACCTACTTATTTTTTTATTTCGATAAAACTAAACAAGATTTACACCACTCCTTTTTTATGTCGACAGGTACACTAGGGTGGGCCGTTTTCCTTTTCTTGGGAAATCCGACCTTCCCTAGTTCCAAAAGGTTGCATTTGGGTCTCAAATGAATAAAAATCATCTTTAAAAAAATAAAAAAAAATGTCCTGAGGTTCCGCAACGCGCATTTATGTTGGGAAAAAATGATGAAAACGCCCTTTTTTAAAAATTGATTTTTAAATACTGTTTAGATTTTTTCCATGATTTTTTTGAGTTACGAACAAATAAAAATAGTGTATGTACTCTTTTTTATAGTTTTTCCCACAAAAATATTTATTTCTCTGAAAAAATATTGACCACGAAATCGATGAAAATTCGTACTTTTTTATCTTAGCGGAGGTGTAACATTTATACATTTCTTTGATAGTTGGTAGCAGTAGATGCCCAAAGTGCATATTTAGCGTTTTAAATATTGTTATTTTTACATAAAAAATAATTATAATATGTATACTCGACAGCTAAATGCCCAATAATAGGAACTTTTGAATTTTCAAAGAAAATGTGTTACCTACGTATGATCACGTATTAAAGTGTTATGAGTATTAAATAATAACTTGGAAATCAATACATGGAACCCATGACCCTCCATTTAGAGACCAGGACCCCCAAATACATACTTGGTGACAGTATTTCTTTATATATACGGAAGAATGCTTCATCACTAACTCTCTGTGAAACAAGAGTTAGATCAATGACCAATAATTTTCATTTGAAGTATAAAAATACGATAAACTCTTTTAAAAGCCGAGAAACATCTGAGAGCTTCTAACATAAGGTGAGTAAATTTCATTAATCTAGCTCTTAACTTTTCGATGAAGCTTTATGTAAGTGCAGGATCACATGACTGTGCTCCAAAGATTTAAACGTGTCTTTAAAAGGAAAACTATTCTTATAAGACCAAAGGGGTCCTATGAAAAGGATAATAGTCAATGGTGACAAGAATGAAGATAAGAAAATAGAAAGAAGGACACCTGGATGGTATTTTCTGACAACAATTTATTATTAGATTCATCTGATCGTAAAACACCTAATATGATATTTTCTACTACAAACAGAAAACTATTCAAATAATTTCGACAGGTTAATGCTTTTATTACACACCTGACTTAATCATTAATAGTGATAGGTATAAAGTTTCTGATAGAGCTGGTTTTGGTCTATTATAATGTGTTATACAAAAGCATGTTGCCCTGTGCTCTTCGGTATAAACTATAGACTTTTCTATTAAGTATCTTAGTACCTACCTTACAAATCTATGGTGTAAATACCCACGAAATATTCAGATTTATGAATTATTTTTTGATGCTCGAATAAAATTAATAATTAGTCGAATTAAATAATCAAATAAACGTTGGAAAATTCTACAAAATGTATTAATCGAGGAACATTTTTCATTGATTCGCAAACCTGGGAGTGATAATATAACACATATTATACCTGAAACTGGATTTGCACTAGATATAACTCTAGGTAGGCTATCGCACAAAATTTAGAAACTGAAAATATATCTCTACAACATCTAACAGTTATTGATTGTGATGCGCTTGAATAGGAGGGATTATTTTGCTATATAGAAAAATAAGTAGGGTGATTTGTTCGATGGTTTAATTTGTCTATTACATGGAAACTAAGGCACTTATATATTTAGTTAAATGGTGAAATAACTGAACCCTGTGAATTTTTAAGTTCAAATAGTTCATCACTTCGCGATTGCAACGATTAATATGTACAGTTTTTCAGAAAATCGATGTAGAGTATTTTGATTGCAGTACAATATTTGGACTTAACTATACACACCAAAATACCTACTTGATATGTTCAAAACAGTAAAATTTGGACAATTTTATAATAATGTGCACAAACTTAAACCAGAAACAATAGCTAAAACGTTTTCACTCGCCCCATTTAATTCGTTAGTGTTTCTTTATAAAATGTTTTTACTTATTTTGTAAGCATGTTTTTTAGTATGTTTTCAATATAGATTATTATTCTAAAGCAAATGTTTATAATGAATTTATTGCTGTTTTAGTGTTGTTTTATCATTTTTAAGCATTCCTAAGTAAAAATATTATTAAATACTTTAGACAAAATGCTTTTTATAAGACCTTGCACATATTAGAAATTTATGGATTTTTTTATTTTTTTCAAAACTTCAAGGTCGTTGCGGAACCTCAAGATGGACTCCTAGGAAGCTAATATTTGGTGTGGTTAACACTCTTAGTAAACTGCAACTTTTCCGCACTAGGGCTATTCGAGATTCAAAAAAAAATTTTTTTTCATACATCAGGTGATGCACCCTAAGGTACACGCTCATGTCTTATGAAAAAAGTTACGACTGCGGTGTTACTTACATGATCACTTCCAAACAAAGCGAAAACCAAAACCAAGTTCATCAATTTTTATAAAAAATTCACTATTTGACATTGAATTTTTCTCTAATACGAAAATTTTATCTTTTTGTGTATCATTCATTGTTCACATGTAACGCTTAATGAGTCCAAGGCCCTGCAAATGGCCTGGGGACAATACATCACAATATACAATCTCATAAATGAGACTTGCGACTTTCTGATACATTCTATCTTTTTTATTTTTTCCAGATCATCCCAACGTGAGACTCTTCATAACCCAGGGGGGCCAGCAGTCCGTTGAGGAGGCCATATACTGCGGAGTTCCAATGTTGGTCCTTCCTTTGCTGTTTGACCAAGAGGCCAATGCGTTCAGAGTGCAAGCTAAAGGAATCGGAAGGAAGCTGGCAGTCAATACATTAACGAAGGAGATGTTTAAGGCGACAATTACAGAGATTGTACAAAACCCAGGGTAATTTATTACTTTATATTGCCCGGGTGATTATTTTTGAGATCCCTTTTATTTTGAGTCCATTTTTATTCCTTTTAATAAAAATTTGGAAAATTCGGCCAAACACCCTATTACTAATTTTGATAGGAAAATCTATGTGCCAAATCTCAAGCTTGTACCACGTCTTAAAAACTCTCAACCCTATATTTTTCACCCCCTTAGGGGCGAAGTTTCCAAAAATCCCTTCTTAGTGGAAAGTTTTGTATTAAAACCTATCTGTCTTCAAACTTTTCTCTAGGATTCAAAACAATTCTCTAGGATTAGCCGTTTGGGCTCTGCGTTGATGAGTGAGTATGTCAGTCAGTCAGTCATTCAGTTAGTCAGGCGCTTTGGTTTACCTATTATTAGAGATTTTCTTAAAGAACCAAACATACGTGGATTAGGCATGTTAAGAGAATGAATGATGACAGGATTACCAAAAGGATACTTCAGCAGAGAAAACTCCGATTAGATCATGTAATACCTCTTTAGAAACGTTATAAATCACTGGGTGACGGCTGCTAGGATTTTCGATATAATAATCATGAACAATATGGTACGACCTTTAAGGTCATGAAATTTGAACAGAATTCTACGAAAATATCGCTATCCCATTTTTTCTTCCTTTCTCTCTCACAGTGTACCTAAATGCGACCAATATTTACCATTTTTCCCTTTACAGATATGTCGCCAACATCACAAAACTCAGAGAACTGATTTACGATGATCCTCAGACCTCACTGGACCGAGCTGTCTGGTGGACAGAGTACGTAATACGGCACAAGGGAGCTGCTCATTTAAGGTCTCCCGCGGCTCAAGTATCCATCTTCAAATACCTCATGTTGGATCTGATTCTCTACTGCGCCGTCTTCGTAACACTCACAGTTTATTGTATTACAATTGTAAGACATAGATTTGTAACGAAAGTTACAAAAAGTGTAAAAGATGTATTTTCTGATGTATTTTCTTATTCTCTTCCAATTATTTTAGGAAATCTGTTGGTTTTATATTCTTATTTATTTAATTAATTAATGATATATAAAATTTTGAAGTAGTACATGGTATGATTTTTCTTTATCACATTCCTGTCTTGGTGCCTTCCCAAGTGCATGAGTATGTATATTGTATATGTGGGGAGTTTGTTTACCAGAGATGGACGCTGTGATGGAGACATTGAAAGAAGAAAGCTGTTGGGTACTAGGACATATGGAGCACTGAGACCAATTGTTAGTAGTGGCAATGTGGCTACCAAAGCAATGCTGTCTTATTATAGTGCCAACCTGCATGTATGCTAGTGAGACAAGGACATGGCTGAAGAAGGACCAATCAGGGTTGAAAAACAGTGGAAATGAAATTGTAGAGAAGAATGTGTGGGAAAACACTGAGAGTTAGGATAAGGAATGGGGTTATTAAAGAGATGATCAACTGTAAGACAGGTGTAGTAACTAGAATGAAAGTGAATAAACTTAGATGTACAGGGCATGGTGAGAGAATGAATGATACGATATGCGGGTGAAAGAAGAGGTGTGAAGAAGCGCATGTCCTGGATTGATAATGTCGATCCTCAATGATGTATGCGTTTTGAGTAAAAGGAAACGGAGAGTGTGTACAACAAGTTACAAGAATGTGACGGAATAAGATTGTAGTGATACTAGGGCTGTCTGGCGTTCTGTCTTTTCTGCCTATCCCTCAAGGAACGCAGTATGAGGAGATAGATTTCATTGCATATACATAGATCCAGCTGTTTTCCCGCACAATTCACAGCAAGCAATAGTCTTATGGAGAACAAAAATACAAAGCATTTTTTTACAAAATGGTTTTATTTTATCAAAGTATATTATATTGTGAAAATTTCTAACAGATTGTTGAAGATTAAAGCTGAAATTTGATCCAATTTATATGTTTGTTAATGGAGTCCCCACAGGGACGTGTTCTTGGTCCCATAATGCTTTTTACTTTTGCTTTGGACAAGTTAGTTGTTCTTTGCCGAATGGATCTCCAAGCCATGGATAAGAGTTTGGACATCTCTCGCACTGTGTCATCCACCTCTCAACCTAAAATAAATAAATAAATAAATAAATAATAAAGAACGATATTAAAATCATAATCCAATGTTGCCAATCAGAAATAGTTTTGTCATAACAGTTTGCTCCTGGATTTATGCCAACTATGTTGCTTATTTCCATAAATTTATGGCCCTATATGCTGTCATTGGGCTTCGGCACCCTGAATTTTACTCAGCCAATACTGAGGGAATCGTCTTGAAAATGAAGACAGTGATAGATAGATTTGGAATTTCTTTGAATAAAAAAATATTCCTAAAGTACCCCTAAAATTTACGTGATCTGAAGATTTTCCGTTGTTTTTCAGGTGTAAATGTATATAATTTAGCCAAAATACTGGTAATTATAATCTAAACAAATCTAATCTAAAGAAGTGTACAAAGATGTATTTGGATTTTTTTTTTACCTAGTACGTTTTTTTCTTCAGTGCATATCGGCCCTTAAAACCCTCACACTACCAGGATATAATAGAGGGGTTATAGATTTTTTTGACTATGAATTTAATATCTATGTATTATTTTTATATGAATTTGGAAAAAATGCGTTTTTCCGTTTAGGACTTCGCCCTATGCCCTCCACGGAGGATACTGGTAGTTATTTACTGGTAAAACATATTTAGTCATAGACAATAAACATTCTATAATAAGTTTACCATGGATTAAGTATGAGAATTTGCTTCAAATGGATTTTATTTATTTTATCTTCGTGTCCTCCAAGAGTGGTGGTGAGATGAAGCGATTCTTGATTTTTGTCAATTATGGATATTTTTCTGATAAATTTGAGCACACTTACCGTTCCTTGCTTGCACAATTGACAAGTTATTGGTGGATTTGGACAAGTTGGAGTGTACAACTTCTGACATGTAGCAACTTCGTCTGGCTTAGGGATCATTTCCTTCCATGGTTTGGGATTCTTTACCCAGTCAATAATTTTTGTTGGGGAAGACTGAAATGAAATGAAAATCAAAATTAAATTGGAAAAAAATTGATGAGAGTTCCGTGAAAACCAAAAAATGAAATGTGGGCGGGCACCGCTCTATGTCTCAGTCTCTGCCGCCCATAGTCCTCGGCCTACTCAGCCTTTTGGAAAATCCAGTACTTGCAAGCACCACCAGTGAACGTTTTTAAAAACAGATTGTATGACTTTCTCAGAACGACGGATAGCACAGACATTGATTTGGGCCCATCAGCCTG